>JALPQD010000061.1:6741446-8112700 GCA_023101885.1 Typhlomys cinereus | reverse complement strand
GGAGGGGTCAGTCACCCATTTGCAAAATGATCACCTTTCATCTGCCAGACTATATGCCCTCCCCTTCTGGTGAGATCATACCCCCTCAGTTGTACATGATCAGGAACGAACGTCTGTGAACTTAACCAGGTGTCACATTACTTACTTGCATTCATTTTTGATGGCTGAGTAGTACTCCATTGTATAGATGTACCACAGTTTCCTTATCCACTCGTCAACTGTTGGACATTTGGGTTGATTCCATGACTTTGCTATTGCAAACAGTGCTGCTATGAACATGGTCGTGCTTGTGCTATCGAGGTGAACCTCTGCTGCATGGGGGGTTATTCCCAAAAGTGGAATAGCAGGGTCATATGGCATTTCAATCTTTACTTTCTTTAAGAATCTCCAGACGGCTCGCCAGAGTGGCTGTATGAGCCTGCATTCCCACCAGCAATGTAGGAGACTTCTCCTCTCTCCACATCCTCTCCAGCACTTCTTGTTGTTTGTATTGTGGATTTTTGCCATCCTGACCGGGGTGAGATGATATCTCAGGGAAGTTTTGATTTGCATTTCCCTGATGGCTAAGGAAGTGGAGCATTTTTTAAGATATTTGTTAGACATTTTAATTTCATCCCTGGTAAAATTTCTTTTAAGTTCCAGGGCCCATTTTTTAATTGGGCCATTGGTTTCCTTGATGTTTAGTTCTCTAAGTTCCTTGTGCACTCTGGACAGTAGAGCTCTATCAGATATGTGGTTAGTGAAGATTTTCTCCCATTCTGTGGGTTGCCTTTGAGCTTGTGTTACAATCTCTTTATCTGAACAGAAGCTCTTTAATTTCACAAGGTCCCACCTGTTGAGAGTTGTTAGCAGTGACTGTGCCATTGGATGTCTGTTTAGGAAATGTTGGCCTAGCCCAATCAGCTCGAGGGAGTTCCCTATCCTTTCAACTATGGTTTTTATAGTCTCTGGCCTGATATCAAGGTCCTTGATTCATTTGGAATTATGTCTTGTACATGGTGACAAGTATGGGTCCAGCTTTAATCTTCTGCATGTGGAGATCCAGTTTTGCCAGCACCATTTATTGAAGATGCTGTTCTTTTTCCATTGGATTCTTTGGGCCCTGTAGCAGTCAGTCTGCAACATTGCTGATAAATGACCATCAAACAGCCTAAGGGAACAAGGAATTTACTTTCTTACGATAGTCCAGTTACAGTTCATAGTCCAGCTTGACAGGAGAGCACACACCAACACCAGGGCCGAGGGAACTGGCCACCATAACGGCTGAGAGATGGACAATCCTTACTTGCCAGACCAGCATGTCTGGCCAAGTATACAGAAGGATGCCAACTCTCTCAACCCACTCTCTGTGATTTATCCAGGGCCTAATCCCACCCACCATGGGCTGGGTCTTCCCCAGCAGCCAGACAATCTCCTTCAGGTTTGCTCTGGGATTAACTCAACCATCAACTCTCTACATCTGTGCCCAGAGCTCAAACCCTCAAGAGTCAAGTTGACACCTGTGCTTAACTATGACATTCCACCCCTTGTCAACTTGACACAAAACAGCACTTTTAAACTGTAACCTTTCCTTGTCCCCACAGATGTTAAAATATACATTCCATGGACAAATTTAAAATGTTCTCTCATTAAAACTTCAGTTCCAATATTTTAAAAGTTCAAAGTTTCTTAACCTTAAAACTCTTAAATCAGAATAAATTAAACACTTTAAAACAGATAAAACATTAAAACAGAAGGATCTTTATAAGAAAACATTAAAAAGAACAAAGTCCAGCAAATCACCGCATCCTGTACTTCAATGTTCATTTTCTGCTGCTCATCACGTAGTCAAGGCGGCTCAAAGATTCGAGGCATTCCCAGTCCCTGTTTGCAGCTCGAAGTTGTAAGAGCAGAGTTCCTCTGAACCAGGCTGAATCTCTACTCGCAGTTGTCCTCAGCAGCAGTCCCTAGATGACAGTTCTGGCATCTCAAACACAACTCTGGGTTCTCCTCTGCAGCTTTAAGCTTCACCATCTCTTGTAGAACTCTACGCCTGCCACTTGGTGCCAAGCTTTTGCTGCTCTCCATGAACCCTTCAGTAGTACACGAAAACCAGTATCACCTGAGGGACGCTGCCAGATTCTGAAGCGAGGTTGAAACGCAGCTTAGTCCACTGGAGCTACAGCTGCACCAACTTCAACGCGCTGACACAGGAAAAGCCTCTCTTCTAGGCAACCAAACTTGCAAAGGGTAAGAAACAGCTTGAACTTGGGCTTTCGCCCCCTGAAGGAATCTGAGCTTCCAAACCACAAACTTGCCATACGGTGGTTTCCACGTTCTCCACCATGTCAGTGCAAGTCACTAGGTTTTCCTTCACTGATATTCATTTGTCCAATAGCAGCAGATATTCTGCTGCCTGCCCTTTGCACATCCCAACCTCCAAGGCTGCCAACACAGCTTTCCTCTGTCAAGCAAACCAGTCCATTGTCCTTATATTTGGTTTTACCAAAGTCTTTGTTTCCCTCATCACAAATTGGGCCCAAACAATGTCTCTCAGCAATTGGCCCACTAAACGCTGAAGAACGGTATTTGTAAATCCACAAAGTGAAAATTTTCAAGAATTTCCAACTTTGTCCAGCAGAACCATTCAAAAGCCACAAAATCCACATAGTCAGACTTTATCAGCAACACCCCACTTCCTGGGTACCAAATTCTGTAGCAGTCAGTCTGCAACATTGCTGATAAATGACCATCAAACAGCTTAAGGGAACAAGGAGTTTACTTTCTTACGATAGTCCAGTTACAGTTCATAGTCCAGCTTGACAGGAGAGCACACACCAACACCAGGGCCGAGGGAACTGGCCACCATAACGGCTGAGAGATGGACAATCCTTACTTGCCAGACCAGCATGTCTGGCCAAGTATACAGAAGGATGCCAACTCTCTCAACCCACTCTCTGTGATTTATCCAGGGCCTAATCCCACCCACCATGGGCTGGGTCTTCCCCAACAGCCAGACAATCTCCTTCAGGTTTGCTCTGGGCTTAACTCAACCATCAACTCTCTACATCTGTGCCCAGAGCTCAAACCCTCAAGAGTCAAGTTGACACCTGTGCTTAACTATGACAGGCCCCTTTGTCAAAGATCAAATGGCTGTATTTTTGTGGGCTTATATCTGGGTCTTCAACCCTTATCCATTGATCTGTGTGTCTATTTTGGAGCCAGTACCAGGCTGTTTTTATAACTATGGATTTGTAGTATAGACTAAGGTTCGATATGGTAATACCTCCAGCAGCGTTTTTGTTACTCAGGATTGTCTTTGCTATCCTGGGTCTTTTGTGCCTCCATATGAATTTTGAGATTATTTGGTCAACTTCTTTAAAGAATTGCTTTGGGATTTTAATTGGTATAGCATTGAATTTGTATATTGCCTTTGGTAGGATGGTCATTTTTACAATGTTGATTCTGCCAATCCAGGAACATGGGAGGTCTTTCCACCTTCTGATGTCTTCTGCAATTTCTTTCTTTAGGATTTTAAAGTTTTCATTGTAAAGGTCTTTTACTTCCTTGGTTAGGTTTATACCAAGGTATTTCATTTTGGGGGGGCTATAGTAAATGGGATTGTTTCTTTTAAGGCTTTTTCACTTCTTTCATTCTGGGCATATAGGAAGGCCTTTGATTTTTGCACATTTATTTTGTATCCTGCCACCCTGCTGAACTTCTCAATTAGTTCCAGGAGCTTCCTGGTGGAGTTTTTGAGATCCCTCAGGTATAAGATCATGTCATCTGCAAATAGGGATAGCTTGAATTCTTCCTTGCTGATTTGAATCCCTCTTATGTCCCTTTCATGTCTTATGGCTTCAGCTAAGACTTCAAATACAATATTGAATAGAAGTGGTGAGAGTGGACAGCCTTGTCTAGTTCCTGATCGAAGTGGGAATGCTTCCAATTGTTCCCCATTGAACATAATCCTTGCTGTGGGCTTGTTGTATATAGCTTTTATTATATTGATAAAGGTTCCTTCCATTCCTACTGTCTCTAGCGTTTTGATCATAAAAGGCTGTTGGATCTTGTCAAAGGCTTTTTCTGCATCTATAGAGAGTATCATGTGGTCTTGGACTTTGGACGGGTTTACATGATGAATTACATTTATTGATTTTCGTATGTTGAACCAACCTTGTGTGCCGGGGATGAAGCCTACTTGGTCCCTGTGAATGATCTTTTGGATATGTTTTTGAATCCGATTTGCTAAGACTTTGTTGAGAATCTTTGCATCTGTGTTCATCAGAGAGATCGGCCTATAGTTTTCTTTTTTTTTAAATTTTTATTATTATTTATTCAACTGTGTGCATGTGCGTGTGTATGTGCGCGCACATGTGTGTGTGTCTGTGTGTGTGTGTGTCTATGTATGTGTATGTGTAGAACCACGGACGAATTCGCAAACCACCATGGACTCCTTCACCTCCTTCTGCCCTGGGATTCACAGGCTCCGCCCTACCAGGACCAGAAGCGCAGGCCGCCCCCGCTTCCGCCTGGTGTCTATACGTGGGATCTGGGATCCGAACTCAGGACCTTCCACCTGCAAGGCGGACGTTTAACCCCTGAGCCACCTCTCCAGCCCTATAGTTTTCTTTTTTAAGTGAATCTTTATTAGGTTTTGGGATGAAGACGATATTAGCTTCATAGAAGGAATTTGGTAGTGTTCCTTCCTTTGCTATTTGATGGAACAGTTTAAGGAGTATTGGTGTTATTAACTCCTTAAATGTCTGGTAGAATTCTGTGCAGAATCCATCTGGTCCAGGACATTTTTTGTTGGGAATATTCGAGATTACTTCTTCAATTTCCTTATATGTTATAGGACTATTTAAATAATTCACAACTTCCTGATTCAATTTAGGTAGGTTATGTTTACTTAGAAATTCATCCATCTCTTTTGTGTTGTCAAACTTCACAGAGTATAAGTTTTTGAAATATGATGTTATAATTCTCTGGATTTCTTGGGTATCAGTAGTGATAACTCCATGTTCATTTCTAATTTTGTTAATTTGGGTTTTCTCTCTTGCATTTCCGGTCCTGGTAGGGCGGAACCTGGGAATCCGAGGGCAGAGTAAACAAGGAGGAGGTGAAGGTGGTCCATGTGGTTCCCGAATTCGTCCGTGGTTCTACACACACACACATACATACACACATGCACACATGCATACACGCACAATTGAATAAATAATAAAAAAAATAAAAAATAAAAAGAATTCTTCACCTGCCACCTGGGGGGAGTGGGCGGAGACACGCGGGGGCGGGAGGGTGCGAGGGGCTGGGGTCCGGGGCGGGGCCCCGGGGGCTAAGCCGGTGGCCGCGCAGCGTGGTGCTACTGGCCGCCCGGCTCCGGGGTGGGGGGCGGGGCTGGGCTGGGCTCTGTCGCTGGCTGGCTCACCTGGGAAGGTCGCTGCAGAGATGGGGCGGGCGGGGCCCCGGGGGAAAGCCAGCCGCCAGGAGGCGAGGTGCTGCTGGCCAGGTGGCTCCGGGGTGGGGGGCTCGGTTTGCACTTCTGACCCTGGTGGGCCAAAAGAAGGTAGGAGCCATGCAGGATGATTCCCGAAGTCACCCTCACCTTCCACAGGGATACAAGGTACCTTCTGACACACACACACACACACACAAGATAAATAAAGTTTTTTAAAGTAAGATTTAAAAATTTTTTAAAACAATATTTTATTTATTGTGTGTGTGTATGCACTTCGTCTGCATAATTGCTGATAAATGACCGTCAAACGGCTTAAGGGAATGAGGGTTTATTCTCTCTTTCGATTACTGGTTACAGTTCTTAGTCCAGCTTGATGGGAGAGCACGCACTAACACCAGGGCCCACGGAACTGGCCACAACACCACATAACAGCTAAGAGAGGGTCTTACTTGCCAGACCAGCATGTCTGGCCAAGTGTACAGAAGGATGCCAACTCTCTCAACCAGCTCTCTGTGATTTATTCCGGGGCTTAATCCCACCCAACATAGGCTGGGCCTTCTCCATCAGCTAGACAACCTCCTGAAAATTTTGCTCTGAGCCTAACTCTACCATCAGTTCTCTACAAATGTGCCCAGAACTCAAACCCTCAAATGTCAAGTTGACACCTGTGCCTAACTATGACACTCAACCCCTTGTCAGCTTGACACAAAAACAATAGCACTTTTTTTTTAAACTTCATTTATTCATTCATTTAGTGTGTGTGTGTATGTGTGTGTGTGTGTGTGTGAGTGCGCGCGCGTGCGCATGTGTGTACACCAGAGTGCACATGAGTCACTGTGGAGGACCAAGGGTGACCTCAGAAATCATCCTGAATTGCTTCTACTTCTTTCTTTTTTTTTTTTTCCTTTTTTTTATTAAAAATTTAATTATACATTTTAAAATTTTTTACCAGTTCCCTCCCTCCCCCCTCCTCCCCCTGAACCCCCCTCCTCCTCCCCATCCCCCAGTGCCTCCCCCCCAATTCCCAGAGAGTCCTTTATTGTGTACGCCTAACTCTCCACTGGGTCCTCCTCTCCGATGACATATAAGGACCCAGTGGCATTTCCATAAGCCCTTTCTCTTGTTCCCCTTAAGCATAAGATCACTACTATGGCTGTCAATCCCTTGCCTCCGAGACAGATGCTAGACTTTATGAGGGCAACAGTGCGCTGGACATTGCGCAGGGCATGCAAAGTCCCATTATGATTGCTTTGACCCCAACTATTGTTGAGAATCTTGCAAATCGTTGCTCCTCCCATCCTTTTGCTCTTACAATCTTACCGCCCCCTCTTCCGCAAATGTCCCTGAGCTCCAGGATGGGGAGAGATTAGGCTGTCCTAGTTCTATGTGATGATATAGAGTCTCTGAAGTTCTGGATTGTGGTTTGTTGATTTTCTTTTGCAGTTTTGCTGCTCCTGCAATTCCCTTCACTCCATTCTGCTGTGCACTGTATGTCACCCCCTGGCCAGAGACAAAAAGCTGTTAAACTGGAGTCTTGTAATAGCACATTCAAGGGTAGATGTAATAAGAGTAGGAAACCTCACTGAGGGAGGGGTCCATCACCCATTTGCAAAATGATTACTTTTTATCTGCTAGACTATATGCCCTCCCCTTCTGGTGAGATCAGGAAAGAACGTCTGTGAACTTAACCAGGTTTCTCATTACTTACTTGCAGACCTTGATGGAGGCCTATTTTCTCTGCTGTAACATGGTCCCCTCTCTCCTTGTTTCTGGTGTGGCCCTCCTAACCCATCTCTCTTGTTCATAATCCTTGCAATACTGTGTTACATAGGTTTACTTTTGAGTGTCTCAATGTGGGCTGGGTGAGTTTGGTACTAGGAGCCACCTATTAGGGAGTACATACGGCGCTTAATTTTCTGGGTTTGGGATACTTCACTTAATATAATTCTTTCTAATGACATCCATTTCCCAGCAAATTCCAGTAATTCATCATTTTTGATGGCTGAGTAGTACTCCATTGTATAGATGTACCACAGTTTCCTTATCCACTCGTCAACTGTTGGACATTTAGGTTGATTCCATGACTTTGAACAAACAATAGCACTTTTAAACTGTAACCTTCAATCCTTGTCCCCATAGGTGTTAAAAGTTATCTTAAAAATATAAATATATTTCATAGATAAATTTAAAATGTTCTCTCATTAAAATCTCAGTTCCAACATTTTAAAAGTTCAAAGTTTCTTAACCTTAAGAATGTGTTAAATCAAAATAAGTTAAATACTTTAAAAGAGATAAAACATTAAAACGGAAGTATCTTGATGTAATAAGAAAACATTTAAATTAAGATCAAAGTCCAGCAAGTTACCGCATCCTGTACTTCAATGTCCATCTTCTGTTGTTCATCATATAATCATGGTGGCTCTAAAGATTAGAAAGTTGTAAAGCGAAGTCTTGAACCAAGCTGAATCTCCACTCGCAGCTGTCCTTAGCATACATGCCACGATTCTGGCATCTCCAACATTTTGGGTTCGCCTCTGCAGCTATAAACTTCACCTTCTCTCCCAGGAATTCTATGCTTGCCACTCAGTGCCAAGCTTTTGCTGCTTTCCATGAACACCTCAAATCGTTCACCAAAACCAGTACCACCTGGGTGGGGGACACTGCCAGACTCCTAAGCGAGTTTGAAACGCAGTTTGGTCCACTTGAGCCACAGCTGCACCAAATCTTGTGCTCTGATTCTGGAAAAGCCTCTTCTAGGCAGTCAAATTTGCTTTAACTTGGGCTTTTGGTCCCTGAAGGAATCTGGGTTTTCAAACCATGAACTTGCCATGTGATAGTTTTCACATCTTCCACCATCCCCATGCAATCACTAGGTTCTCCTTCATTGACACTCATTTTTCCAATAGCAGCAGATATTCTGCTGCCTGCCCTTTCCACATCCTGAGCTTCACAGCCACCAACACAGCTCTCTTCTGTCAAGCAAACCAGTCTCTCGCCTTTAAATTCAACTTCGCCAAAGTCCTTGTTCCCCTCATCACAAATTGGGCCCAAACAATCCATCACTGACATTATCCAATTGGCCCACTAAACTCTGAAGAATGGTATTTGTAATCCACAAAGTGAAAATCTTCAAAAATTTCCAACTTTGTCCAGCGAAACTGTTCAAAAGCCACAAAAGCCATTTAGTCAGATTTATCAGCAATACCCCACTTCCTGGGTACCAAATTCTGTTGCAGTTATCCTGCATGGTTGCTGATAAATGACCATCAAACAGCTAAGGGAACAAGGGTTTATTCTCTCTTACGATTACTGTTTACAGTTCTTAGTCCAGCTTGACGGGAGAGCACACACCAACACCAGGGCCCAGGGAACTGGCCATATCATCACCACATATGGCCAAGTATATAGAAGGATGCCAATTCTCTCAACTAGCTCTTTGTGATTTATTCCGGGGCCTAATCCTACCTACCATAGGTTGGGCCTTCCCTATCAACTAGAAAATCTCCTGCAGGTTTGCTCTGGGCCTAACTCAACCACTAATTCTCTACAAATGTGCCCAGAACTCAAACCATCAAATGTCAAGTTGACGCCTATGCCTAATTATGACAGTTTGTGTGTATGTGTGTGTGTGTGTGTGTTTGTGTGTGTGTATCAGAGGGCACTGTGTGTCCCTGTAGAGGACCAAGGGTGACTTTGGGAATCATCCTGGATTGCTTCTTCATTCTTTTTGTTTCATTTTGGAATTTCCCATGATTGCCCACGAAACTCAGGACCTTCTGCTTGGAAGACAAAGTCTTAACTCCTGAGCCATCTCTCTAACCCTAAAAAAGTAAGATTCTTGAAAAAAAAAAAAAGCCAGTTGAAAATGACAGTGACCTGTGCTTCTGGTCCTGAAAAGTGGAGTCTGGGAAATCTCAGAGGGAAGTCAAAAGTAGATAGAGACAGCCCAGGAGGATTCCTGACTTACTCTTAGGACTTCACAGACACATGCTATGCTCTCTACCACACATACATGCACGCACACATACATGCAAACACATGCACACATGTGCACATGCACGTGCTCGCACACACACACACACACACAAGTGGACTAAGGGTCAGTGAGATAACTCAGTGAGTAAAGCACCTGCTTGCCTTGTGACTAGGCAACCTGAGTTCTACTACAGAAGCCCATATGGCAGAAGGAGAAGTCTGACTTCTAAAAATTAACCTCTGAACTCTGCCAATACACCTTGGCATGCCTATGTGCATATATTCTCTCACTCTCTCTATCTCTCTCCCCCTCCCTCTTTCAAATAAGCCATACCATATATTGAAATAATAAAAGTAAAGAATTTAATAAGTGGATTAAGAGGTTTGGGATGAAGCTCATTTCGATAGAGTACCTAACTAGCATCCACAAAGCCCTGGTCTAAATCCCCAGCATTGCATAAGCTTACACAAGTATCCCCAGTCTTAGTGAGGCAGAAGCAGGAAGATCTGAAATTCAAGTTCATCCTGGGACTACAGACCTCTGAAGAGTCAACCTGGGACTACCTAAATCCCTAACTAAAAACAAACAAACAAAAAATGGGAGGGTAGAGATAAATGTGTGTCAGTGCACATACACTTAAAAGCAGAGATTTTAATGTATGGTAGGTATTAATGAACCAGTAACTCAGAAGAATGTAGTTTAAAAAAAAAACCTGAATTTACTGTATGTTATCAGAACCCAAAACTTCTGGTCCATTTTGCTATATCTTGATTCTTGCTAAAATTCTAATTATTAATTTTAGCAGATCTCTGCACAATGACTTCCAGAACATGATCTTTAAGGCTCTCTGTGTTTTTGATTTATCATTTAGCAACTTTCCATTGGGCATTTTACTGATAAGAAAGAGTCTTATCGAAACATCGAGTACACTTTGCCATTTGGAACCCAGCTGGCAATCTGCAGTCAGATCACCATAGATTTGATGCCCTATCCCATCATCTCAGCCATACTCTGTCCTGCCTCTCACAAGAAATGGACACGGTTAGTGGAAAGAGGGCTCTGGGAAAACAGACTGTGGTGTCTTCATGCAAACACATAAATTTCCCTTGGCATAAGTTAGGTGTGGCTCCTGTGGTACATCTTTCATGTCTTAGCTGGAAAAAAAACCTAAATGATATGGATTCATTGTTGGAGTGATTTTTTTTTCAAGATTATATCTTATATAATCTAGTCCATCATTGACCTCTGTATATAATCAAGGATGACCTTGAATTTCTGGCCCTCCTGCTTCCACCTTCTCGGTCCTGAGATTACACCTTTGTGCAGTGTTGGGAATCAAAGCCAGGACTCTGTGCCTGCTGAGCAAGCATTGCATTGCCTGAGCTACATCCTTAGCCATTTTGTTCTAATTTATATGGTTATCAATGGAATGCTTACATTTCTGCCTACCGAATGCTAGATATTGCTTCTCATTCTTGCTCAGAATACATCTTCTGTATAAAGGTGGTGTGGCACATGGCTGCTATCCCAACATTGAGGCGGCAGAAGAAGGAAGCTGGCCACAAGTTGATCTACATAGTGAGTCCCAAGCTCTTGAGGATCCCGGAGCAACATCCAGTTTCATTAATGACAGTAGTAACATCCCACAGATGATTCTGAGTCCACCTGGAGGGCTACCTGTTTCTAGGGCACAGTGTCTTCTTTCTTCATTGGGAATAATTAGTGGTCTGACCTTGGGTATTTTTTAGGTAAAATCATTCTCTCTGAATGGTGAGATAGGAAGAGCATTGTAAAGGAAACATGAAACATTCACCTCAGTCTCTCTTAGATACTCCTTCAGAGATGGGGTGGAGGGTTATTGGACTCTTACTTGGGGCTCTGGGCTGGCCACATGTAAATCTGCCCTAATTGCATGTGTCACCCATTTGTCTCTACATGAGAGGGGCTAGAATGAATGTGCGGCGGGGTCCTGTACATGTGCCCATACGTGTGCCTGGCTTGTGCTGGGCACATACCATCACGTGTGAGGATGGGAGAGCCCTAGAGTATATAATCTGGGGCAGATTTGTTGAGGAAGTTCTATCTAAGCAACAAGGGAAGCCACGAGCCATGCTGTGGTGAGCTGTCCCTACTCCTGTCACTAATTCTCATTCCTGCTCCTGTAAGCATGCCCAATAAACTGGTTGGTTTGTCATCCATTTGGTCTGTTTCGAAGTCCTATCTAAGGTGCACGTGGTGTCTCCCCAGGAAAAGTAATTCACATAACAGAATCAAACTCTGGTCTCTACGTTTGTGAACAGATGTCTTACTCACTGAACTATTTTGCAGGTCCATACATTTATTTCTTGTGTGTGTGTGTGTGTGTGTGTGTGTGTGTACACATGTGTGTGGAAATTAGAAGAACTTATCCAGTCAGTGATCTCCTCCCACCACGTGGGATCCAGGGATTGAACTCGGGTCCCTATGGCCTTTCCTCACTGAGCCATCTTGCCTGCCAAAACAATCCTTACACTCCTGATAATACACCATGTCTTCTATCATGAAACTTTCTTAATATTCTTCTTGTACCAAATTAGTTCTATTCTGTCAATATTGGCAGCAACTAATTCTACTAACAAGCAAAGCTCATTAATCAATGTTTTGAAATTATATGTACATTCATCAGTTAAGATTCTCTTTATATATTGCTCTACTTGGACTTGTAAATTTTGCCTGTGTGCTATCTCCCTCTGGCTGTGAGATTAATGTTTCTTATCCATTCTTTGAATTGTTTAAACATAGACTTATACTGTTAAGACTTGAAAATTTGTCTTTTAAGATATTGTAAAACCATAAAAATGACCAAGCAAGAGGAATGAGAGAGAGGACATTAAGAAGCAGATGCTGAGATTCATGCTTCCTCTCTTCCTTGTTCTAGATTCAAATGTAGAATTTCTTTGCTTGTGCCTAGAAATAAGCCCTGGGCATTCCGCCAGTCACCTCTGGCTGTCTCTATAAAGCCTTGGGCCCTGGGGAATCACTGCTGCCAGGGTCAACATGAATGTGCACAGAGCAACCTCACTAGAGGGATGGAAGTATCCTCAAATGGACTATTTTGTTTGCTCTGACAATTGCGCTCTCTTTCTCTCTCTCTCTCTCCCCTCCTGCCAGTCCTTGAGTTGCATGTTTGTAATGAGTGGCTGTTATGCTGTCTAAATTATCCTTCAATAAGAAGCTGACTTACTCTGCTTCTGTTTCTCTGGGAATGAAGACAGCCTCCTCCTCCTCACCTTGGTCCCTAAGGTTTAACTTCATCCAACCCCTCTCTGCCTCTGCTCTATCTCACCTGCTCAGCTACTTCTTTCCTCAAGTCTTCTTTCTGGCTATTCCCTTTGCTGGAAGCTCTTGTCCTCATCTTTCTTAAAAGATACCCACACACACATACACACACGCACATGCACACACACACAAAGGGAGAAAAGGGGCTGCTGTAAAACCTGCAGATTTTTGCCTCTTTTCAGGGAATTCCTGCATAACATGCCTCTAGGCTCAACTGTATGACTTCCTTCCTTTCCAGTTAGAGATATCCACTGGCAGATAAAGGTGTCTCACAGTTCAGCTTTTTAAAAACATTCATTCATTAAAATGGAGTTAGACCTGGACTGTTTGGATCATACTCAATGTGTTTCTGGAATCTTCACCCACCAGCAATGGATCACGAAGGTAAACACATTCTTGGATACCTCATGAAGCAGAAGCTATAGGCTTTGCTTTAGATGTGTTCAGGCTCCTTGAAAGGGCTATGTCTTCTAGTACATCTATTCGTTTTAAAAATGTGTGTGTGTGTGTGTGTGTGTTTTACTTATTTTTAGTTTTATGGTTCACTGAGGTAGAATCTTATGTAATCCCACTGGTTTCAGACTCACTATATAGTCGATGATGATCTTGGACACCCCATCCTTCTGTCTCGACCTCCCAAGAGCTATGATCCTAAGCATTCAGCCCTGCTCTTGGTTTTCTTCTCAACTTCTGAGCTCAGTGTTTTAAGATTCCACACATTAATCTCTTGATCAGCAGTGGACCTCCTTATCTTTAGGTTCTTACAATCTTACTGTCCCCTCTTCCACAAGATTCCCTAAGCCTTGGAATGGGAAGAGATTTGGTTGGCTTGCTTCTGGATAAATGTTTCAGTGTTGCTCTTCTATAACTCTTAGAGACTTAACCTCACCAGACCTGCACAATAGCTGACATATCAACATAGCCCCATGGACTGGCGAGGATCTCAGGGGAAATAGTTGTATGAAGTGGAAATCTTGGGAGCTGGGGCTGACAGGTGAAGGGGAGTGTCCTTGTCAGTGGGTCTACCCAGGGAAGGGCCGCTTGGTCTGTCACAGAGGCCAGAGCCACCACTGGAGCAGAATCGGGGAGCCCTGGGGCACACAAAAGCAGGATGATGGGAGGGAATGGGATAGTTCGTGAAGGGAGGGGAAGATGGGAGAAGAAGGGAGAAGGGAGGGAAGAGAAAAGGAAGGGAGGAGGGGGGACAACTACTCATTATACTTATAAAGCTAGAAAAAATAAAATTAAAAAGAAAAAGATTCCACACGAGTGAAACCGGCAGCTCATTCCCATTTGGGGGAGTTTTCTGCATTGTTTGTTCATCTGGGTCACAGCTCGTTTGGTCACTTTTGTTGTCTCTCTGCGGTAGAAACCAGAGAACTCATATGAGGTGTGGCAATGGTCACCTATAATCTGAGGATGATGGCAAATTAGAGGCCACACTCACAACTACATAGTGAATACCGGGGTAGCCATGCCGTATAGATCCTATGGAGAGGGAGAAATCAAGGGATGGGGGAGGACATTGGTGACACAGTCTTGTAATTCAAACACTTAAGGCATTCAAGGCCAACCTCAATTATATAAGTCCAAGGCCACATGAGACTTCCATCTCATTGCATGCAACCTTCCTCATTCCTCTCATTCTTCTCCACAGCGCTGTCTCTTCAGGGCACGTATCTGCTTCAAACTTCCCATGTATGTCTATTACTTAGCTTGTTCAAGGATTTGGCCCTGTCCACCTTCCACCTCCCACTCTTAACTAGAACATGAATTCTGCTGCCATCTAGATAGTGAATGACTCCCAACGATCTACATGTAGAGCGCTTAGTCCCCACCCCCTAATGCTACAGGGAGGTAGGGAACTCTGGTGGAGGGGCTAGTGAAAAGAGGTTAGATTTGGTCATGTTCTCGAGGGTGGTCCTGGGACAGGGGTGTCCTCCTGTCTCTCTTGGCTTCCTGCACAGCATGAACTGAGCAGGCTTCCTCCAGCCCTCCTGATGCACAGCGCTGCCTGGCCCAAAGCAACGTGGACTGGAACTGCTGCAACCAGTAGCTAACTTTCTTCCTTTACTGCTTTAGTATTTCAGGCATTTTGTCACAGTGACAGAAAGCTAATAAACATAACTCGATGTGGCCACATCCGCGTCCCCAGCATTGACTTGAGGTTATGTGTGTGTCAGATAACCAGAAGATGCTAGCAACAAAAAGCAAAGGCAACAGCGACGGCAAATGTGTGGATTTTCCATCTGAACCATTGTTTAAAGGAAAAGCAGGGGCTGGTGAGACAGCTCAGCAGGTAATGGTGCCTGCACGTATATATGCGTGGTGACCTGAGTTAGAACTCTGGAGTTCACACAGTAGAAGAGAAACAATTTACCCCCACTCCTCTCTCTCCTCTTTCCCTTTCTCTCTTTCCCCTCTCAAACAAATAAACAAACAAACAAATAAATGAATAAAATATTTCAATTTAGAGAAAAGGAGGAGCAGGCAGATTAGGTTATGAAATACCCCAGGAGCCACCCTTAGATGCTAGACCTCACCGGACAGACTCACCTATCTAATCTCATGCACAATGCTTAGGAGTATCCTCTAAGAGTCCCAAGGGACAGCTGAGTCCATAAAGGCTGGGTAGGGAAGGTGTCTATCCTGTGTGTCCTCTCTAGAAAAATCCCATCTCAGCTCCATCTGCTTCTGTATCGATAACTTGCACAAGTGATGAGCATATGTTCTATGCTCAGCCCCAGATGAAGTGTTGGTTGGAGGGTGTGATAGTTAAGCCTGGCTGTCAACTTGACACACCTGGTATTAACTAAGATAGGATAAGACCACACCCAGAAGGATTATACCCTCCCCAGATAAGCTAAGACCACACCCAGAAGGATTATACCCTCCCTAGATAGGATAAGACCACACCCAGAAGGATTATACCCTCCCTAGATCCTATCACAACCTCCAAAGACCTCATAGGTAACGGATTATATAAAAGCCAAAAGCCACAGAACGGAACACAGAAGTAGAGGAGACATCTTCTGGAGCTGCGCTCTTCCCTCCTGCCTGCCCTGCCTTCAACGCGACTAGAGACTCTCTAGGAATTGCCCTTCCTTCCGGCCGGCTGATTCTTCGACCGTCTAGCCTTCCAACCCACCAAGCTGTCGACTAGACTGAAGAGTCTAGTAATTCTCCAGTCCTTTAGCCGTCAACTACTTGACTACCGAACTGAGCAGCTACTGGCAGCCATCGTTGGATGACCTCAACCATATCTGTAAGCCAACTCAATACATTTCCTATATATATTCTGTGAATTCTGTGATTCTAGAGAACCCTGACTAACAGAGAGAGACAGGGGTGAATGAAGGAATACCAGTTCTAATGGCTCCATCAATCCAAGAGGGATGGAAAGATGGGTTCCCCGGAAAGTTGACAGTGCCTAGTGAGAGTGAGTAGGGGTGAGACAAAGGGAGCTCAGATGGGGCACCCCATCACCCTGAAGGAAAGTGAAAGGCTTCCTGGTGTGGGCATTTTGGGGGCTTACAGAGGTGGTGAGGATCAACCCAATCAACAGAGCCATGCATGCGCAGGCCATAGGGAAAGACACTTGAGGCCGACTTCAAAATAAAGGGGTGAGAGAAGCAAGCCATCCTGGAGTCCGGTGGCTCTCAGGGAGGGTCTCACATGCAACATTGGTAGCGTTAGGAGATGGTTCCTGTTGCCAAAGTGAAAGATGGATGTGCACTGCTGTCATCTCAGGTACAGAGGTTGTTATGGTATGTCTGCATGTTGCTGATAAATTCACAGCCAAACAATAGGGGAGCAAGAAGGTTTTAATCTTGCTTATGATTCTTGGTTATAGTTTGTAGTCCACCTTGACAGGCGAGTTCACATTTCAACATTTCAATTCTTGGAAATAATACTGGTTCCACTAATTTCAAAGTGCTTTTTCAAGATAAAATGGTTTATTTAACATTTAACACCCTGTTTCATCTTCGGAACTGATAACATATATACACAAACATAAATCAGTCCCTTTTCCTCCTTAAGCTAATTTATCTGGTTTTCAGTTACAACCCATTAAACAAACATGAAAGGAGTATATCAGATATAAATAGTGGTTACAGGAATTTTGGATTGGGAAGTAACTTCTTTAAAACAGGAATTTGTGGGTTTCTGCTAATAAAAATAAAAAGTGTATTGTTAATTGACACAGTCACTAAACAAATAAATGACATTAAAAATGTCAAAGGAAAGTTAGGAAACTCTATTAGGTAAGATATTTAAAATCTCTTCTTTTTTGGAAACTTGTGATGCTTTGCTCTTGTTTTGCTCATAAGAAAGAGAGAATTCGTCAGATATATTTTTAAGTTCTTCCAATGATTGTGCTCTCCCTCTTTCTCTCTCTCCTTTCTCTCTCTCTCTCTTTCTAGCTCTTTCTTCTTGTACCAGTTACTCTTCTCTGTTGCTATGAGGCAATACTCATACACAATTTAAGGGAGAAAAAAAATTATTTGCTTATGGTTCCAGAGTGGAGATACAGCCCATTATGGCCAAAAAGGCATAACTGACCAGCAGAAGTTGTAGGTGACCTAAGTCGCTTCCATCACGAGGCTGAGAGCTGCAAACTCAAGAGCAGACAAATAACTGAAGCAGGGATCGCTAACGAATCTCAAGGGCCAGCCTCGTGACTGCCTTTCTCCAGCAAGGCTCCGCCTCCTAAAGGTGCCTTGAACATCACAAGCACTAAAGTTTCAAACACATGAGCCCCTAGAGGACAACACATGTTTCAAACCATGACTCATCCTCTTCCTCCTCTGTCTCTTCCTCCTCCTTTTTCTATTTCTATTTCTTTCTCTGAGGTAGTGTGTCTTATACTAGGCTGGCTTCAAACTATGTAGCCAAGAATGACAACTTCTGATCCTCTTGCCTCTATCTCCTGAGAGAGAGTATTTTTGTGCCATTATGCCTGGTTTTATATAGTTCCGGAGATCGAACCCAGGATTTCAAGTATTCCACACACATGCATACCATCAACTGAACTACATTCCTGGCCATGTTTTTCCTGATTTAATTTGTATGCACAAACCAGAAAATTTAATGTTTTTAATCCAAACCTATGTGTCAACCCTAGACTTGTCTTGTAAACTTGAAACTAGTATAATTTTTTTTTCAAGATAGGACCTTTTTATTTATTTATTTTGGGGTGTGTGTGTGTGTGTGATGTGTGCATATCATCCTATCATCCTGGATTGTTTCTGCTCCTTTTTGCTTTGTTCTGGGACTTCTCAGGCTCCATCCACCAGGACAGGAAGTGCAGCTGCTGCCATTTCCCCTTGGCATTTTTGTTTTTGTTTTGTTTTTTTACGTTTTTTGTTTGTTTGTTTGTTTTAATGTGGGACCTGGGATCTGAACTCAGGACCTTCAGAGTCGTAACCTCTGAGCCATCTCTCCAGCCCAAAACTAGTATAAATTTAAAGACTGAAAATATCTATTTGTCATGAAATACAAAGGTAGTGAAAGCAGTATGTACAGACAGCAACATTACCATGTTCACTGAAGCATTAGTCCCCTCCTGTCTGGAATCAATATAAATGAACATCAACATATGAACAGACAGACAAAAAAATTTCTATATATACAGTACATAACGCACTGGATGTCTTTGTTTCTCCTTGTTTGCAAGGGAGATAGATGATTCAATATGAAATTCTACAATATCAAATTCTATAAATATTAGAATTCCTAATGAAAGTTAATGTATTGTTTGCATATAAGGTATGCATTTATTTCTCATTTTTAATGTGTATATTCATGTGTGTGCATGCTCATGTGTACTTGAGTGTTTATGTGTGTGAACATG
Organism: Typhlomys cinereus; assembly: GCA_023101885.1. NCBI lineage: Eukaryota > Metazoa > Chordata > Mammalia > Rodentia > Platacanthomyidae > Typhlomys > Typhlomys cinereus. The sequence continues at coordinate 8,094,112 of JALPQD010000061.1, read as the reverse complement.
GGTGCATGCACAGTGTATGTGGAGTTCAGAGGACGACCATAGATATCTGACCTTTCCTTCTATCCTGTTTGAGGTTGGGCCTCTTATTTATTTATTTTGTTTGCCTCTGTATTGCATATACCAGACTAGCTAGACCAAATGAGTGAGCGTTCTGGGAATTCTCCAGTCTCCGTTCTTGTCATAGGAGCATGTGTGCTGCTGCATCCATAGTTTTACATGGGTTTTGGGGTTCTGAACTCCAGTCCTTATACTTGTGCTGAAAGTGCCTCTCTCTAGTCTTTTCCATATATTCCATTCACTTCTAGATTCATATCTGGAAGTAGAAAGGAAGTAAAGGCAGAAAGATCAGTAGTTCATGATCACTCTTAAGTTCGCAGTGAGCTCAAGGCCAGTTGTGCCAAGATGAGACCCTATCTGTACCCACCCCCCTCCCCCCCAAAAAAGGAAAGGAAAGGCACATGACAATGTTAAAGGCATATGGAAACACAGGGGAGGGGAGGGAGGAGAGGGAGGAAAGGAGGGGAGGGAGGGAAGGAGGGGAGGGAGGGAAGGGAAGGAGGAAAGGAGGGGAGGGAGGAAGGAAAGGAGGGGAGGGAGGAAGGAAAGGAGGGGAGGGAGGGAAGGGAAGGAGGGAAGAGGAGAGAGGATAGGGAGGGGAGGGGAGGGAAGGGAGGGAGGGAAGGATGATTTTAGTTGATTTTTTAAAGGATAATTATAGTTGGGTGTGGCTGGAGAGGTAGCTCAGAGTTTAAGCCTCTGCCTTGCAGGCGGAAGGTCCTGAGTTCGGATCCTAGACCCCACGTATATAGACGTGGGGCAGACGCGGGGCAGCCTGCATTTCTGGTCCTGGTAGGACTGGAGCCTGTGAATCCCCGGGCAGAGTAAACAAGGAGGAGGTGGAGGCGGTCGATGGTGGTTCCCGAATTTGCCCGTGGCTCCACACACACACACACACCACACACACACACACACGCACACACAATTGAATAAATAAAAAGAAATTTAAAAAATTGTGTCTATAAATCAAAGGAAAACAGGAATGTATAGGTTGGCGATATAGTTCAGTGGGTGAAACACTTCTCATAAACCTAGCAACTGAACTTTGATCTCCACATGCTCACATGGTGGAAGGAAAGAATTAGCAAAGAATTGATTTCTGATCTCCACTCAAGCATATATGCATGTGATATTCTCTCTCGCAAAAAAAAAAGTAATAAAATATCAAAAATAAAGTTGAACCGGGGAGGTGGTTTTCAGTATCCACTCATCCATGGCGTGGTGTGTTTCAGTCCATTCACACACTCATTCACACGCTCTATTACACAGCTGCTGGCTGCGTTGACGAAAAGACCATTCCCACCTCCGCCTCCATTCCCCAGAGACTCCGTTGCAGAAGGGGAAGTCTGTCTGGTCTTCAGCAGATCTCAGTTTATTGGGGGAAACAAAGGAGCTTATTATATAGACAAAAGACAAAAAGCGCCAAATGGCCGGCCAGTTATGTCAAAGGTCAAAACATCCTTTAGGTGCTAGTGACCAAGTTCAATGTCACTCAGCACAGAGGACAGGTAGATACCTGAAAGCCAATTAGGGCTCTCTGTGAAGTAATCAGGGTCACGCCCAAGACCCTTGCCCTCAGCGCCATCTTTAGTCCCATGTGCTTGGCCATGCCTGGGGCAAATCCTGGGAGGGCCCAACAGCGGTTCAGCAGTTAAAGTCTTTGTCTCTCATTGAAGATCCAAGTTTGGATTTGGAGATCCCACTTAAAAATAGAAGCTTGTTGTGGCACTGATTAGGTTATTCTTAACTATTGCCATGAGCGAACATCCAAAGTCAAATAATTTAAGGGAGAAAAGAACATTTATTTAGCTTATGGTTCCAGAGGGGAGAAACAGTCTTTCATGGAAGAGGTGACGACATGGCTGGTGGCTGAAGCTGGATGCAGGCTAAGTCACTGCAAACATCCAGTAGGGTAGTGGATGACTGCTGAAGGCTGGAGGATTCCTGGAGAGTCTCTCTTCCTCCCAGTCTTCTGTTCTATGGTTCCTTTTTTCTGACCCGCTACTGAGAGGTTCCAATCAGATCTAGGGAGATTCCAATTGTATCTGGGGCTGGTCTTTGTATTGTAAATGTATTGATCCAGATAATCTCTCCAGGTGGTCTCAGCTGATCTTAGTTAATGCCAGGTGTGGTCAGGTTGACACCCAAGATTAACTATTACAGACACTATACCTATAACTCCAGCCCTGAAAGGCAGAGAACCTTGCAATCCCCAGAGCAAACTGTTCAGCCATACTAGCATTAACGGCAGGCGCTGGATTGAATTAGAGATCAGGTTCACAACAGTAAGGTGGAAGAAGATTCCCAACAACCCCTTTGGGGTTCCATGCGCATACACACTCAAGTGCACTTGTGTCCATACGCCCAACCACAGGCAAACACACAATACATGGAGTCCATGCACACATATATTGGAAAAACCCAACCACTGAAAATAAACAAAAAATAAAAATAAAAGAATATGGGCAGAAATATTTCTCATTCCACTACATCCCATGGAGACAGGTTCTTGCCCTCTCTCTGCTGCAGGTACAAACTTTGTTTTCTAGCTTTCCATGTCTTGTCTTTTCCCAGAGCCAAGGCTGTGGGAACCTCAATTCTACACACTCTCACCATAGGCAGGGCAGACTGAAGAAATTGCCTTCTCAGCTCAGCCCTCTGTTGACCTTACTCTCTCTCCTCACTTCCCACTGTGCACAATAGGATCCTGGGCACTTGCCATATCCTGACACCATTGAGTCTGCAGTCTGACAATATGCCAAGTACTACAACCACTTTGTAACTGAGAATCTCCTCTGGCCTTTCCAGATTCCCTTGGGAACTGGGCTGCTACAGGCAAGGCTGTCCTGCGACAGCTCCTAAAAGGGCACTAGACCCTTCTCCAGTGCTATTTGTGTTTTGTGGTGCTGTCAGTGCTATAGCTCTGATTGTATATTTTGGACTTGACTATTCTGAACCAGACATGGGTTCCAAACAGTCAGGATCACAAACTGTTCACGACTGTATTATTAATCATTTCTCTGAAGGTTTTGTTGGAGATTAGAGTCCCCTCTCTCCCCCTAAATACCAACCTCAACCTTCAGTGCCAGTGTCTCCCCTATTGCCATCTCCGAGGTCAGGGAAACTCCTTTGGCAGCTGACCTGAGGCCTCACCTGATTCAAGCGAGCCTGCCAAAGTCCTTCCCTTAAGGGAAACAACTCAGCATGAAAGGACATCAGAAATGTCCTTTGTTTATGTTTTTTTTTTTTTTTTTTTTTTTTTACTTTGGACTTGTACAATTGGAAAACCCCAAACCCTCCTTTCTCTGAGAAACCCCAAGGCCTTTTATCTTTGGTTGAGTCAATCTTCTGGACTCACAAACCCACCTGGGATGACTCCCAACAGCTTCTCCTAACTCTTTTTCCAGAGGAAGAACTTGATCATGCTTGAGTTGAGATGGGGAACACTCTCAGAGATAATGCAGGTTCAAAATAGAAGCCTAGCCAGGATCCTAGGTAGGACTCCAATATTTGTTTGGAAATTAAGGCTATGAAGAACTATCACCAGTCTCTGCTGCAGAGGTTAGAGGGACATTTCATATGCCCACTAACTTTTCTAAAGTGACAGAAGTTATTCAGGGACTTTTCTGGAATATCTCAGGCAAGCTTATAAAACTACCCTTTGTTTGATCACTCTGCTCCAGAAAATTCCTGAGCAATCAACCTGGCTCATGTCTCTCAGTCAGCACCAGATATTAGCAAGAAACTACAGAAGTGAGAATGATTTGCTGGGATGAATATTTCTCAATTGGTAGAAGGAGCACAAATGGTATATAACAGGCTCCCTAGAGCTTCAACCTAAAAATTCAATGATGATTAAATTTTTCCCTTTATCCCTGCCTCGACTCACTGTGGAGGGACCTTACTGACTCAGCTACTCCATTAGCTACCTGGTGCCTAGGATTCAGATCTTGGACTTATACTCTTGAGTCAGGTCTTGGAAACTAGAGAAGGAAAAACCTCGGAAGCAAGACAGTCTTGTGAGAGCTGTGGACTTTGATGAAACACATGAAAACATCCTTTGGTCTGGGTTCTGGTTCTCTGCCTAAGGCTCATAATGCTATGTGTGCAAGGTCGTGCCTGCCCCCAGAGGAATGGCACAATTTCCTCTTTTAAAAGAACTCCAAGACTCCTCTGTCACCCTATACCCCTTCTCTCTCATTTCTCTGTCCAGGTGCCAATCAAGGGCTTCCTTTCCCCACCTCGCCTGACCGTTGGGTCTCTGAAATAGGCTCCTCTGGAAGGGTGTGTCAGCAGCCCCACCCACCAGGAAATACTAAGATTGATTCATTTTGCCAATTCCCTAATGGCAGGCAGGGAGAGGGGAGGCAGGAGAGAGAGGGTAAGCAGTTTAGGAAAGGAATGGGGACTGCAAAGCAGTTCCATTCTTTTCCTTGGCCAGAATCTAAACCCATTCTTGGTTCTGTTGACGTCTGAAAGCCAGGGATGCCAGAAAAGAACTCAGGCTTTTTCTTATCTCTCCTCTTAAATGAGTACCCCTGGAATGTATGTTGGCTAAAACTCCAGTCCAGGTATCATTTCTTTTGGGTAAACATTTAAAATAGATTTCTAGATTTTCACTATGAAGGTAATTTCAGCTCATGCCCAGAGTGATTTTATTGTTACCTCTTTGTCAGGATGGGATCAGCAGACTTGAAGACCGGTCATTGAGGTTAGATCCTCGGTCTGGTTTACTTGGTAGCCCTAGAATGGACTTTATTAAAAATGGGAGAAAAGAGAAGAAACTCTTGACCGCTCAGGCTCAGAGGGTGGAAAGGAGGAAAGCATAGTTTAACTTTAAGGTAGGAGAGCCAGAGCACAGGAGAATGCTTAACGTCACAGAGAGCAGAGAGAGCCATCATTAGCACGTGGGGAGAGGAGAGAGTCGACATGACATATCACGTGGCAGGAGAGCAGGGGGAAGAGGGATGATGGATGGAGCTACAATCCTTTGCAGTTGGATGTTGCTAAGGTACATGAGCTACTGAGAAATTAAGATAAAGACTGGAGGTGTAATGGATATGGCTCCTATGGGAGAAATTCCTACCTGCCGAATAGAAATGATTCTATTAGGGGTATCATAGGTGTAAGGTTGCCCATGCTCCAGTGGATAATTTTCCCCTCATGTTCCTGTAGGCAGCCCTAACTAAACTCAGTGGGTCATTCACACCACATAAAGACATAAACGTAGAAGGGGGACATCTTGGGAAGAAGGTTTCAGCCAGAGAAAGGGGATGGGCAGAAGGGTGAAAATAATGAAGGTTCAATGTATATGTGTATGAAAATGTCAAAGAATAAAAAAAAATAGAGAGCTGAAGAGATGGCTCAGGGGTTAAGACTCTGCCTCGAAAGCAGAAGGTCCTGAGTTTTGGATCTCAGGTCCCATGTTAAAAAACTAGCAGAAACAGCAGCGGCCTACGCTTTTGGCCCTGGTGGGTGGAGCCCGAGGAATTACCAGAGAGAAGCAAAAAGAAGGTAGACACAATGCAGGATGATTCCTGAAGTCATCCTTGGTCCTCCACAGGGACACACAGTGGCCACTGTACACACACACAAATGCATGCAAATAAGTGAATAAACTTTAAAATTTGAAAGCTATGATAAAATTAAAACAAGGCTGTTACTGTGCAGGAAGAGATCAAATAGAACAGAGTGAAAGGGAACAGGGACTTCAAAAGCAACAGTTCCATTTTTTTCCTTTCATTTCTGAGCCTGTGAAATTTCTAGTTTTTTTTTTTTTCTTTTGCGTGTGTGTGCATGCGTCTGTGTGCATTTAGGCGAGTCTTCTGTGGATGTTTTTCTATGTGTGCATGCCTGCTTGTGGGGCACAAAGATAACACAGGGAATCATCCTGGGTTGCTCTATCTCCTTATCACTTTGCTCTTAGGTTTCCCAAGCTCAGCCTTCCAAGGGGCAGAACTGCAGGCTGCCACCATATCTACCTGGTAGTTTTACATGAGATCTGAACTCGGGTCCTTTTGCTTGTGAGACAAAGACTTTAATCATTGATCCATCTTCCCAGACAAAATTTGTACATTTTTGATAAGATGTGTGACATGAGCTTATCTATTCCTCAAAACTGATGATTCTATGTCTTCAGGATTTTTTAAAAACAATATTTACATTTGAATGTGCTTGAGTGCGTGTGTACATGTGTATGGTAGAGGACAAGTTTGGAGAGGTTTCTTTTTTTTCTTTTCTTTTCATCCTGTTGTTCTGGAGGTCAAACACAAGTCCCAAGCTATGGTGGCGAGTACCTTATTCTGTTGAAGTATCTCACCAGTCTACGAGATTTGTTCTTTCTGAGACAGGTTCTCTAGTCCAGGTTAGTTTCAAGCTCTCTGCATAGTGGATAGATCCTTAAACTCCTGATCCTCCTGCCTCGGACTCAAGGGCTGGGATTAGCCATTTGGGCCACCATACCTGCCTAATAAATATTTCTTAAGTAGCACAAAGCAAATTTGATGAGAAATCAGTATTAGTGATTCCAGATATTTATTAGGCAGATATTACAAAGGGTTTTGCTTGTCCTTCTTACCATCTGAGTCCCTTAGGAATTTAGCAATCTCTCTAGGAGATTTATGCAGAGCATAAATAACCAAGTTCACAATGGAGATGCAGCTGGCATCTTCGTGTACTGTCAAAACTGTGGAGAATACCCCCTGTTAGGTATTGTTCTCTGATTCTGCTACTCTGTTATTATAGGCAAACCTCAACTCTGACTCAGCAAACTTTTCTGACATTGCAAAATATAATTTCCCAGCATTATTCAGGGGTCAGTCACTGTGAATTTATTGCTAAGATGCATTTCTTCCTATTCCATAGATTATTGTTTTTCTGTGGTCAAATAGATCATCAGTGTGATATTTTCCTTCTGCCGGAAGCTTTAAGGTCCTAGACTAATGTGGTAAGAAAAGGATGTTTTTCTTTTCATCCGTTTGCAATTCATTCATGTCACTTTCTCTTTAATTCAGTGGCACACAAGGAGAAATGACAACAAGCTTTGGGTTTCCCAGGCTACAAGAAAATTCTACTTTAGAGTCCTATTGTATCACACATTATGCTTTCTGAGTTATTATTTTCCCATTGTTTGAGATTGATTGACTAGTACTACAAGTAAGCAGTAGACCAGAGAGGACGCTCCCTTGGCAAACGGAGTGTACAAATGCTCTGATTTTCAGTCTCGAACAGCCTTCACTTTTATGTAAATGTGTTTTACAAGGAGATGAGGAATTTGCAAATTTCTCACTATAACTTTCTGATTTATACATTGATTAAAGAGACGCCCCACTTTTCTTTACTTACGGAAGCTTGGCTATGACTGTGGAGTGCTGAGAATTGTTTCCAGGGAGGCGTTCCCGTCTCTAGTTTCCACTTGAGTAAGTGGCAAAGCATTTGGAGATGTGGATTATTTTGGCGACACACTAAGCAACCAGGTAAATGAAGTGGATTCTAACGCAGACTCAACATTCTGTGAGAATAGGACATTGTTGTAAATGTTCTTGATTTCTAGTTATTCTTGTCCTTGTGAGTCTGGAAGGGGGGAAAATGCGTCATTGAGTCAACCCAGGTGTAGCTTGATTGCACTAGTGACCTTGGTGGGCGATCAGGCTGTGAGACTGGATTTGCCTGAAGTGCAACCTCGTGGGGTTTTTTTTTTACACTTGAGTATTCAAAACCAAATATGATTCTCAGGGCTGCCGATGCCTCGTGGGACGTTCCTGGTGTTGGTCATTCTTCCTTGTTCCCTCTCCTCAGCCTCTGCTGATTGCTGATCTAATTTTGATCATTATGGAGTCCCCTACTGGGGACATCTCACATAGACTCCATTCATGGAACACCTTATTTGCATGTGTTAGTACTTTATTTTTTACTACCAAAGAATCTTATCAATATACTACATTTATCCATTTGTCAGCTGATGAGCACTTTGATTGTTTCCTTTTTTATTCTCACAAGTATCCATGAAGTGGCTGCAAAAGCGTTAGCTAGAAAGTCTTTTGTACACATTTTTCTTTAGCTTAGATGCTTAGGAATGACGCTGTAGGACATATAATAGCTTTGTGTTTAGCACTTTGAAGAACCAACACATTATTTTAAAAAGTGACAATATCATTTTCCACACACCTAGCGATGCTGGGTAAAGCACCGATCTCCTTGCATCGTGCCAACACATGTTATGATGGGTCATTTGATCAGGGCTATCCCACGGAATGTGAAGTGGCATCCAGTTATCGAACTTGTGTTTCCCTAATGGTTGATAATTGAACTTTATTTTTTTTTTTTGCATGTGTGGGTACAGGTATATATGTGTGTATGTACCAGAAGGCACTTGTGTGTGCCTATAGAAGTTCAGGGGTGATATTGGGAATAATGTGGATTGTTCTGCCTCCTTATTGCTTTGCTCTGAAGTTTCCCAGGCTCATTCTTCCAGTGTCAAAAGTGCAGGCTGCCACCATTTCCACCTGGCCTTTTATGTGGGAACTAGGATCCAAATTCAGGACCTTTTGCTTTTGAGGCAAAGGTTTTAACCCCAGAGTCATCTCTATAGCCCAATTTAACATCTTGTCATTAGCTTATGGGACAACTGGATATCTTCTTTGGAGAAATGTCAATTTTAAACATTTATCCATTAGTAAATTCAGTCACTTTATCTTTTATTATTGACCTGTAAAAGTTCTTCACAACGAATACAGGTCCTTTACAGATACATGATTTGCAAATAAGCACATGACCACTTGAAATTATGACCTGTTAGTTGATAGGAATAACACTTACTATCTTATATACTTGCGTGCACATGTGAGAAACCAGTTATGAAATGTGCATTCCTAAAAGAGTAGATCTAGTTGTGATTAAAAGCTGAGACAGATATGTTTTTACCTAATTTCCCAACTGAGCTTTTCTCTTTCTGCCTTTCAAAATCTCACTTATCTCTTTCATACCTTCAACTAAAGCTTACAGTTTTTTTCCATCTCACCACTTACGTTTTACCTTCAGGGTAGCCGAGAACTGCTCTTTATAGATAGTACCTCTATTCCCTCACTAAGGCCTTGTCCCCTTAGAAGCTGTCTCTGAGGACTAGGAATGCTTTTGTAAAAAAAATTATCTTATTTGAGAGAAATGAGGGAGAGAGAGAAAGAGAGAGAGAGAGAGAGAACACAAGTGTATGCCATGGGGAAGTCAGGGGACTACTTTCAAAGTCAATTCTCTCCCTCTACCATGTGGGCTGGGTGGGAGGGGGGAGGGTGTGACACATAGGTCACCAGTCTTGCAAACAGATGCTTTACCTGTTGAGCTATTTCACTCACCCAAATCCATTTTGTTTTAAAACCTATACGTCTTTACTTACTTATCTTTGAGGTAGAGTCTTATACATAACCCAGGCTGGCTTTAAATTCATCACATAGCCCAAGGTTGCTTGGAACACACGTGATCTTCCTGCCTTGGCCTCTTGGATGCTGGAATTTACAGATGTGCACCACTTGGCCCAGTCTTTTGTTTTTGTTTTCTTTGTATCTTTCAACCATAGTGAAAATTCAATACATGAGTGCCTGCTTCTCTTCCGTGCTTCCTCAGATATCTGACCGGCTATGGTGCTTTTTGGCTTGCACTTAGCATCCTAGGTCTTAGCCGCATGCAACACTGAACCTGACTGAATGTAGCAAGAAGAAATTTCTTGCAAAGATATATATCATTCCTGTCATAAGCAATGCTTGACATCTAGACCCATCTCTCTCTCTCTTTCTCTCTCTCTCTCTGTCTCCTCTCTCTGTATGTGTATGTCTATGTGTATGAGAAGGCACCATGTGTATTGGCTGAGCCTAAGGTGAAAATTCAGAAATCACCATGGATTTTTCTACCTCCTCTTCGATTTGCTCTGGAGTTTCCCAGGCTCTGTCTTCCAGAGCCGAAAGTACAGGCCACAGCCATTTTTGTTTTCATGTGGGATCTGGGATCTGAACTCAGTACCTTCTGCTTGCCAGGTAGAGTCTTAACTCCTGATCCATCTCTCCAGCCCAACTCAGGAATTTATAACAACAGAGGAGAAACTCTAGTGAAAAGGAGGCACAGCCACACCTTGCTGGCAATCTAGGGTCCTAGGATGACACCTGAATGCTTTCCGCTTCAGTCATTCTCTTTGTCCTGTTGTTGGTGTTGAGTGAACCACAGGATAAGCCCTACCTTCCAGATTTTTGATAATACTGGATTGGAATCTGAGTTCTGGAACATTTCTAATATGTGTTTTTCCCTTAAATTAATCTAGCTGGGCCTGTCCAAGTCACATGACCAGGATTCCAGTCCCCTGAAACCGATCCACCTGGGGGGATGCTGAGGAGGAAAAGAATCCCCTTTAGGATTCTGAACTGCTTCATCACATATGCCTGTCCTCACTCTCCTTTTCTCCTTCAGGAACTACAAGACACAGGTGGTGGGCTTTGAGGTTGGGTAGCTCTGTCTTATTTCCACTGGTAGCTTGTTCTTACAGTCTGTGGCTCACTCTCTTGGCCTCCATGATGTCTGTAATATCCTGAGCCGCCTCCAGCTCCTACCTACCATGTCTTCCCTGCCATAATGGACTATATCTCCATTCTGGAACCATAAGCCAGATAAATCTCCTTTTCTCCCTTTACTTGCTTGAGTTTGAATGTTGTCTCACAGCAGCAAAAAGAATTACTGTGACTGACTTACTCAGGTGTATTTCTATGTTTTTTTTTTAATTTTAGCCATACTTATCCTTCATTGTATTGTAAACTTTGAGTAGAAAAGATCATAATTTAGTGAAGAAATTTTATTACCATAAATAGGTCATAGACTCCTGAGTAAACAATGAGAATTTTCCAAGTAAAACAAGCAAATGCAATAACTTGTGGGACTCTAAAGACCTTAATGGTGGTCCTGTTGTCCTGTTCCTGGTAACTCTACCCACGGAAGACTCAGCTCCTTTCCTGGTTTCCAAAACATCTGTAAATATTTACTCTTCTCATTCTTGTCTGTTAGCTTCTGAACCTCTTGGGAAGGGAAACAGTTTCTTCCAAGTAACTCCCAGTCCTGAACCTCTGTAGGAGTGGGAGTAGGAAATCATAAGTCATTTCAAATGATAACATTTGGAATCTAAGATGGAACTCCTGATAATGTGGAACATGAGGAAATGTTTCAGGGTCAGTCTCAGAAGTCAAACTTTATTTAGGCAAAGTGCAGTGATACAGTGTTCTAAGAAGTCTGAATATTAACTATTCTGGAAGCAGTCTTCCATTTTCTACTGCATGAATGATCTGAGATAGCTAAGAGACCTCTAGAGTCTCTATGTTTCTATAAATTAGTAATTGTCTCTGCTTAGTGAATCACTGTCTCTAGTCCCCAAATCCTTTCACCAAGCAATGTTGGAATCTCACCATTCTTTTAATCTTTGGAGATTGTCTCACATAGCCCAGGCTGCCCTTGAGTTTCCTCTGCAGCTGAAGATGAACGTTGGCTCCTGATTCTCCTGCCTTCACTTCTTGAGAGCTGGGATTTATATGCATGTCCCATCATGCCTGGCAGAAATTCCATTTCTTTTAAAAATCTCTATTTCTTGATTTAAGTGCCTTTAGGAATGACAGTTGATAGGAACCTAATTTTTAAAAGCACTTCCATGTGGCTGTAAGAAAGATCCTTTCCCAGTACTGGTTCATGTCCGGGAGAAGGTGAAACACAGAGGCATGTCAGAGAAGGTACTGTGAACTAAGGAACAATACGGACAAGTTCAGAGCATGGAGACAGGTGGCAGCTAGTGCCTCAAAGAAAACTTTCACTTAAAAAAAAAAAAAAGTGGATCACAGCTAGTGAGTCTTTAAAATATCCTGCCATCTTGTTATTCCAGAAACCTTTGGTTCTGCCTTAACTGTATATGTAAAAACAAAGCCAGACCTGGTAACACACTTCTGTAACCCCAGCATTTGAGATGTGGGGACAAACTGATTAAGAATTCCTCTAGGTTAGGAGGGATGGCTTGGAGGGTTCCCTTCTTTCTGTTTCTCTCCTTTCTCTCCCTCTCTCTCTCTCTCTTTCTCTCTAATAAATAGAATATTTTAAAAAGGAATATTGGCTGTTCAAGGTCATTCTTAGCTACATAATGCTAATCCAAGGTAATAGGCAATAGGAAGCCCTGTCTCCCCAAATAAACAAACAACCACACAGAAAAGTGTAGATAATCTCTATGTAAACAGTTCTCAACTGTGACCTTGTAAACAATTTGGGATAAGACATTTTTTCATATCCAAAAGACAGGACAATTTAATTGGGTTGATTACTGTGAAGGAAGATCTCAGTCAGAGAATCAAAACTCCCACCCACTATTTTTTTTTCCCAACAATTGATAATGGTGGAAAAATTTAAGCTAATGAATGAGGTGTGCATTTGGGCTCTGATGTGCATCAGTGAGATAAGAAACATGCTAAAGCCTTAAAGCTCAGATGAAATATCATAACAAGAAGTTGAATACATAAAAATATCAATTGGGAGTCAATGGTTACATTTCTGTTGAATAATGACAATCATCCTAGTCCATACCAGGGATTACTTAGCTGGAAGATTTAGGGATCCCCTAACTTCTTTCTAGTTGCAACATTCACCCATTTGGCTGAGTAAATAATTGATTTTTATTTGCTCACAGCTTTATAAGCAGTTTTATAGAATTGACTACTTAAGACCTAGTTTGTTCATTTGTTTGTTTAGGGGTTTTGAGCCAGGTTATTCCTCTGAGCAAGCTGTTCTGGAACTCACTATGCAGCTGACTGACCTAAAACGTGTGGCAACCTTCTTGCCTCAGTCTCTCCAGTGCTACGATTAGGGGCCTAGGCTGCCACTCCCAGTTATGACTTTGCTTTTTAAAAAATTCCTCTCATTTGTTTCTGGGTTGTACAATTTCCCCTTTCCTTCCTTTCTTTCTCTTCAACTTTTAAAAACACTTGAGTGAGAGAGAGAGAGAGAGAAAGAGAGAGCGAGGGAAGAAGGCTGAAATATCAAACCTCAAGACCCATCCTCCAGCAAGCTTCTAAGGTTCCATAACCTTTCCAGACTGTGCATCAGCTGAGGACCAAGTATTCAAACACATGACCTGCGGGGAACAATTCACATTCAGACCATGACAGTTCTCTTTTTTGAGACAGAGTCTTTCTTCCTGTGGACTTGAGTCAAGCCATCCAAAGTGTTGGGATGAAAGTCATGAGCCACCAAACACACAGGGAGTCTAATTTCTTTGTCAAAAAAGTTCTTTCTCATCCAATCATTTAAAACTTCTCTTTCTTTTTGGCTTCTTAGCTGCAGTAGAAAAAAATGATAAAAGTTCAGCTAGTGGCAATACATAATGCTCCTCTTTTTCCATCACCACATTAAAAATAGCCCAAAGGTTGGACCTACCAGGTAGGATTTTCCTGTAGTGACTTACTTGTGGAGTGATTTACTGCAAAGTGTTTATTGATGTATTCCTCACCAGAAGGCACCCCCTTTCCTTGCTTTAGCATCTGTTGGAGGCACTTTGTTTAACCTTACTCATCTGTTCATTTACTCGTCCAACCACTTAATCAAAGTATGTACTGAATACTTCATGAAATAATGTAACCCGGAACTCAAGAACTACAATACACAGAACTGGACAAACTGTACTTAGAAACCAATCTACCCGGAACTCAGACTGAAGGCGGCACTCCTGAGTGTTTCTTTCTATCTGTCTTTCACATTGCAGAGTTCCATGTACTAGTTCCCTTTCCCTTTCTTGCCATCACCACCACATAGCCCAGCTCCTCACAGTGGCTGTGGCGCTCTGGAGCATAGACAGTGTGATTCTCCAGGGGGCACAGACGAAGACTTGGGAGGTTTTTTATTATTATTATTATTAATATGGTTTGTTCTATTGAGCTAGGAGCTCAGCGTTTATATCAGACTGGATGGCACTAGCAGAGAGCCCCTGGGATCTGTCTCGGCCCTCTCCCTCACCTCATCCCATCTCCCCAGTTCTGGCTAGGATTCTCAGGCTTACAGGGTAAGGATCTTACCTAACTAGCCATATACCCAACTCACCAGGAATGCTTCTGAATCATGGTGTCCTGTCTCTCAAGCTCATAGAGGCAGACAGAGAAAAAGAAAGCAATGGCCCAAATGCTTTGATTGAACATTGGGTTTCTTCCATCCTGCTACCTTTTTATCTGACTTATTGCCTACAATTTTTTTTCAAAGTAATTTATTTAATTGGTTGCTCATAGAAGTTAAGAGGTTGGGCTAGTGAGATAGTTCAGCCTGTGAGGCCCCTTACCCCCAAATCCGGAGACGTGAATTTGATCACAGAATCCACATGGTAAAAGGAGAGGATCCGCCTTCTGGATGTTGTCCTGACCTCCACTTGTGGGAGGTTGTTCTCTCCTCTCTAGTAAATCAATTAAATAGCTTTAAAAAGGAATTGTGAGGTGGCTGTGAATGCCTGCACTCTCTTTGCTTATCCTTAGGCCTACTCTTTCTTTAGAGAGCAATGAGGGCTGGAGAGATGGCTCAGGAGTTAAACCTCTGCCCGGCTAGCAGAAGGACCTAAGTGCAGATCCCACATAAAAACACTGGGCTGAAATGGTAGCAGTTTGCACTTCTGACTCTGGAAGGCAGAGCCTGGGAAATCCCAGAGCAAAGTAGAGAGGAAGTAAAATAATCAAGGATGATTTCTGTAGTCACGGTTGATCCTCCACAGAGGCACACAGTATCCTACACACAAAAAACAAGAGACAGCAATGAGTAGAAGACATGGTTCAATGGTGACGGAGGGGCCAGAGATCTGTAGGATAAACAGCCTGGACCTGAGTTTGACTATCCGCCCGGGCAGACACAGTTAGTTTGTGGCAAGTTCTTATGATTCAGCACTGCTGAAACTAAGATATGGGAGTAAGAACTAAACTTCACAGGGTATTAGAAAATACACTCAAAACTAAAGGTCTTCCAAAGAGCTTGTGCATTCAAGCGGTAATGCAAACACGTCGGACACCTTGTTCAGGACAAGGGAGCCCCAGTGTGGCAATTATTCTGCATGAGTTTCACTATTCTGTGTGTGCTCAAGTCCTCCCACCGCAGACAGGATATTGCAACTTAAACAGCTCCTTTGGGGAAAGGGAAATAGTCACAAGTGTTACTCTTTAACCATGGACAAGCTTCGAGCAGCTGGACAGAGCAGTCAGAAACCTAATGAGCTCAGAGGTAAATGTTCTTGAAATTTCATTTTTCAAGGCAGGGCAGGGTCATCAGGAAGTCATTTTCTCAAGGGCATGCAAGATTGTTCACACTAAAGCCTTTTGAATACTTAAACTCACAACTGACATCCTTCTATTCACAGTGAGCCCACTTAATGAGCAGCTTTTTCTTCGGTTCTGATTTTTCCTCCCCCAAGGGTGATTTCAAGAATCACCCTGGATTGTGTCTACCTTCTTTTTGCTCGGAGAATTCCCAGGCTCCACCCACCAGGGCTGAAAGTGCAGGCAGCCACCATTTCCACTTGGCATTTTAACGTGGAACCTGGGATGAGAACCCAAGATCTTCTGCTTGTGAGGCAGAATCTTAATCCCTGCACCATCTCTCCTGTCCATTACACCTTGCTTTAAAAAATTAGTGGAGCCAGAGAGGGCAGTTATAAGAATATAATCCTAGCACTTCTGGAAGCAGAGACTGTGGAACTGAGAGCCAACCTGGGCAAGAAACCCATGTGACAGGTCAAGTCTCCAAGCCTTTCCTGCTTGCCAACACATGTTTCTTTTTGTCTCAATAAAACTGAACTGTAGAAGCATCTCCAGGATGGATTCAAAGTTTAGCCCATTCTTATTCATTGCTGTTAGTGTCTTGAGACTGTCTTGTATGTTAAAAAATTCAACCCATGAATTTGCCTTCTTTATATTACATTACATGGTCAGTTTGAATTATATTTGGGACACTTTTTAAATCATTTTGTTTATTTATTTGTTTATTTATTTATTGTGTGTGTGTGTGTGTGTGTGTGTGTTTGTGTGTGTGTATCAGATGTCACCGTGTGTCCCTGTGGAGGACCAAGGGTGACTTCAGGAATCATCCTGGATTGCTTTCATCTCCCTGTTTGACTTTGGGATTTCTTAGGTTCCGCCCACCAGGGCTGGAAGTATAAATACTTTATAAAATTATATTTCTAAGGTTAACAAATTACCAAGGTAAATATACCATGGAGTGATAGTTAATCCTGGTTGTCAGATTAATCACATCTGAGATTAACTAAAATAATTTTGGAAAGATTATCTGGTATACAAAGACCAACCCTGAATCTAGATGACCTTCTCATAACCGATCAGAGAGAAGGAACTACAAGACAGAAGAGTTCTGGGAGACTCTCTTGCCCTGTGCTAGCAAACTCATCTTCCCTCTTGCTGCCTGGCTTCCTCAACCCTCTAGTATTCTAGAAAATACTCGCCTTGGGGTAGGAAGGATATATGGCTGTAATTCTCATCTGGTCAACAGTAAATTCCAAACCAGATGCAGCTACATAGTAAAACTCCATCTAAAAAAAGTCTTGATATTAGACACAGGAACAATGAGCGTGACTAAAGATATGTTAATTTTATTATATACGTTAACATATTTATAGCAAAATTTAGGAGAGTATATGAATTAGAATGCTTTTGACAAAAAAACATATGATTGAGGCCATGTTGGTGACTGCCAGTTTCACGACACCGATTTCTTAGATCTCCTTCTAGTTTACAAGCCACAGTCTCTCTGCTACTGTCTTTAACTATTGCAGTTGATGCCTTACCCTGTGCTAGAATTCTCAGTGGAGCCTTTGACTTTTTTCTCTGCTTGCTTCTAGTCAGCTCTCACCCTGTGCTGCTTCTCATTGGAGAGCTGCTTTACACTCGTTCTTTTCTTCTCCATACCCACTGACATCCTCCAGTCCAGGTAGCCACTACCTAATGCCTGGATGTCTACCAGGTCCTCTTAGCTTTCTCGCTTTGCTCCTAAGCACAGGCAAGAATCCTGGTTTGATCTAGATATTTCCAAGCAAAGACCTGTGTACAGGCTCACCATCCATTAAACATTATTGTTATTGTGTGCTTATGCACGCGCCGGGTTCTCACACACATGCTCACGCCATGGTGTGCTTGCGGAGGTCAGAGAACAACTTTGGGAAGTCCATTTTCTTTTTCCACCCTAATGGGCTTTCCAATGATCAAATTCCCATCATCCAGCTTGAATGACAAATGCTTTTATTCCTGAGCCACCTCTTCCGCCCTTTACTATAACTTGAAGTAAAATCCCTCAGTCCCGAATTCATGCGCTTAGCACTTTGCATCATTTACTCTCAGACTGGCGCTCATAGCATGTTTCTTATGAGCCTCTGCCTCAGCCAGGAAAGACTTCCCACTGCCCAGCTTTGCTAACGCTGACTGCAGATGTCAGGACTTTATTCATGGCCCCTCATGCAGGGATGACCTCTCCTCTTGCACACCATTCTTGCATCCTGTCCAAGTTCAAGCCCTGCTATTTTGAAATGCTCCTCTTTTTCTTTCAATATTGAGAAACAAAGCTGGGGTGATAGTATGGTTGCTCTGTCATGTCCTGTACCTATACTAATGGTTATGTAATATGAGTAAATTGAGATAAGGAATCACACCTACACTTTTTTTTAATCTTTTTTTTTATTAAAAATTTAATTATACATTTTAAAAATTTTTACCAGTTCCCTCCCTCCCCCCTCCTCCCCCTGAACCCCCTCCTCCCCTTCCCCTTCCTCCAGTGCCTCCCCCCCAATTCCCAGAGAGTCCTTTATTGTGTACGCCTAACTCTCCACTGGGTCCTCCTCTCCGATGACATATAAGGACCCAGTGGCATTTCCATAAGCCCTTTCTCTTGTTCTCCCTAAGCATAAGATCACTACTATGGCTGTCAATCCCTTGCCTCCAGGGGTCTCGGTGCCCCTAACAGATGCTAGACCTTATGAGGGCAACAGTGCGCTGGACATTGCGCAGGGCATGCAAAGTCCCATTATGATTGCTTTGGCCCCAGCTATTGTTGAGAATCTTGCAAATCGTTGCTCCTCCCATCCTTTTGCTCTTACAATCTTACCGCCCCCTCTTCCGCAAATGTCCCTGAGCTCCAGGATGGGGAGAGATTAGGCTGGCCTAGTTCTATGTGATTGATATAGAGTCTCTGAAGTTCTGGATTGTGGTTTGTTGATTTTTTTTTGCAGTTTTGCTGCTCCTGTAATTCCCTTCACTCCATTCTGCTGGGCACTGTATACACTTTTTCTTTATTGTTATCAAATGTATTATCATTTCATATTGATCAATATTGTTCATTTTTGTGTAGTAGTGTATTAAACAATGGGCTTTGGAGTGAGAAAACCAATTTCCAACTCCATTTGTGGCTGGAAGAAATCAGACAAGTTGATCCCATGTATTGTGCTTAAAAATGAGCATTAGAGAATCACCGCAGGCTCAAGCAGAAGATTGTACCTGTGATCGCAGGTGTCAGGGCTCCCAGAGAAATGCAGTCAGTAGAACAGATGATTGACAGACAGAAATAGGTAGACAGATAACAGATTGTAGATAGAGGGCTGGCAGGATGGCTCAATGGGTATATGTTCTTGCCCAATGAGGCCGATGATAAAGCAGAAAGACAGAATCAACACCCACCAGTTGGTCTCCAACTCTCCACATATGTGCATGGAATGTACACACACAGACACACACACACACACATACACACACACACACACACTAAACAAGTAATGAATTTAAAGATTACAAACAAATGATAGAGATTGTAATAGGAATTGGTTCATGTGATTTGGAGGGCAGAAGTACTGCAAATTGTCTTGAGGATCAGAAAAGCTGTTGGCAGAATTCAGTTCAACAGTGAAGACATGAGCACCAGCAGAGTCTATATATGACTCTCAGTCCAGGGTGAGGGTCTGAGAACTGAGGAGCTGCTGAAATAAGTCCCCAATCCCAAGGTGTGTGGACCAGGAGTTTTGATGTCTCAGGCAGGAGAAGATGGATGTCCCAGCTGTGAAGAGACAGTCCATTACATTCACTCTTCCTTTCCCTTTTTGGTCTGTTTGGACAGCTACCCTGAAGAGGTTCATTACTATCTATTGCTTTCAATGATGAGCTCTCAAAAAGACTTTCACAGACATGCACAGAATTTACCATTGCCTACTCAAGTTAACATAAAATTTACCATCACTCTTCATGCTTTTATTGCTGTCATTAGTGACTTTGTTTCATTGCTTTTTCTATTTGTGACTAGTTTAGTAACTATTGGAACAGATGTGCTGAGTCCTTCTTTGCTTTTGAACATTCCTGGGTAAATAGCATGTAAGAGGATCTGAATAAGGCATATTGAATGGGTAAATGAATTTTCATAAAAGGAAAAAACCAGGAGGGCTGTGGTAACCCACAAGCATCTTCACTTATTTTGTGAAGGGAAAACTACAGGGCATTGAGGAGACTGTGGCACTCCCAGTGTAGGACCATGGACTGAGATCAAATAGCGTCCTGCTGAATCTGTAGAGCCGCAAAAATTTCTCAGAGATTCCGAGAAAAACCATTTGTAGCTCTTAAGAATAAGGCTAAAATTATACTGGGAAAGAATGAACCAGAAAAGGAGAAATTGAAGTATGAATCAACTAGAAAAATAAAACTGTATTTGAAAACAGATTTAGCTAAATTCTGGAATGTTAGCTTGCCTCCTATACAAAAAAACTTAAAAGGTTAAAGCTGAAGTCATCTTTATTCTTAAGCTAATATTTAATAAACTCAAATATTAGGGGAGTAAAAAAAGCATAAATATTAGAGCTTTTAGAATTATAAGAAAAGCTATCGAATTTCCAATTAGACCCTTTGATCAGCACAAACTACTGATATTAAATTTTTTTGAGACACTATTTTACTCTGCAGTCCATGTTGGCCTTGTACTCAGAGAAACTCCTGCTTCTAACTGTGGGGTGTTAAGAATGCAGGTATGAGCCAATAACCCTGGCTCAAGCAGGATTCAAGTCCGATGCAATGAAAATGTGCTGGGTCAGAAGTCAGGCTGAAATAGGCTGGCATGGAAAGGGTGTCTGTAGTATCTTGCATCTCTGTGAACTTGGGAAGACAGAGATAGAGCAGGTGACCTCAGAGGCAGAAGAACAAGTGAGCGTGATGTAATTAGAGGGTGGGCCTAAGGAGCACATCCTCTCCCTGCCTTTCTCCTGCCTGTACACTAGGACCTACCAACTCCATAGGCAGTGCTCAGCCTGCCTAGACACAACAACGACATCAAATGGAACACAGTGAGGCCCAAGATAAAAAATTTCCTCTCAGTATCAAGTAAAAGACTTCGATTCTTACCTGGTTCTCACCATCTGCCTCCTGTTTTGATTTTTAAACTGGTCCTACATTGTTAAACTTTAAAATTTATACATTTCACATTTTGAATTTATTATCAAGTTACCTTTTTAAATACTTAAAAATATTATTCGCTAAGTGTTCGATTTTGTTTTTTTTTTTTTTTTTAAGAAAGTATTGACTGTTTAAGGATAAGAACTGGTGGGGAGAGTGAGAAAGAGAAAAAGAGAGAGAGAAAGAAAGAGAGAAACACAGGGACTCTTCAGTTTGGGACGGTTTAATTTGCCTTTTTAATGCACGTTTTCTGGAAAGTAAGTTAGATGATTAGTCTTTACCAGAGGGGCACTCTCCTTCTCTTCAATTCCACCTTAAAACATCTGGCCAATCAAGGAGGCCCGCCCACATCCCTTTGCCCCTCCTACAAGCTATGGGGGGGGGGAACTTTCTCTAAAGTGGAAACCCGACTGGCTCCTGACTGCTGGCTACAGGCACCGGGAAGTCTGAAGATTCTCTTTTAACCCTGGGACTGTAAGCATTCACCCCTCCCCTGCTCGCCATCTCTGTCGCTCACTCCTCTAGCATGGTTTGTGGTTTTCTTGGCAGGGAGGACCGGGCACCTCGCTGCTTTCAGTCTGCGTGTCTTCTCAGCCCTTCCAGAAGATGCACAGAGCACGTTCTAGTTCCTGCTGAGGAAGGCAGGTTTGCTTTCCCTGTCCCTCGCGCGGTGGAATGGAAGCAAAAGCTGTTTCCTCGGCTGGAGCCCGGAAATTTAGCGATCAGGAGAGCAAGGAGGTGGCCACTTGTTCCACGTGATGTCGCGCACTCTGAGCACTTGAGCCTGTCTGATAGTCGAGGATCTTCAATATCAGGCTTTTGGACTCATCTAGTGTTAAATAATTTTGACTCCTTAGGCAAAGCGTTCCTGGGTATTCAACGTGTTCTAGTGTTATGAGAAAGACAGGCAATATTGAAATATAGAAAACGGGACAAGCATTGAGCCCCCCTTTCCTCCTTGGAATGACAGAACAACCCAGAAACTAGTTGCACGGAAAGCTTTCTTTCTTCTTCTTCTTCTTTTTTTTTTTAAATCAAGTTACACAGTTAAATTGAAGTCTGTTTTAGGAAGTTGGTCTCAGAAGAAAAAGCAAAGGGAAAAGCATTTGGTTTGAAACTGCAATGACCTAATTTAATCCCCTATAAAGTATGGCGACTTCAGCCTTAAAATTACTTTTGAGCCCCCAAACCCAGATCCAAGAAAACGCTCCTTGTAGTGGTTGGCGGTTTAAAACTTCATTCAGTGAAAATGCCTGAGAGTATTAAAGACAAGCATTGGAAGGATTTGCTATATTCACAAATACAATTTAGGGAAGGAGGATTTCTATTTTGTTTTGTTTCTGTTTGTTGCATAAATTGGAAATTGTAGCCAGAGTAACATCCACCTGTTAAGAGTCCTAAAATTACATCCCAGATTAACTTGGACCTTGTTAGTGAAGTTAGAATTGGATTTATTTTCACTGAACTCCCGAAGAGTTAAGTTTTAAATGAAGCAATAGTTGTGAAATGTATGGAGAAATATTTAATGTGCCTTTTTTTCGAAGAAATTTAACAAACTTCCTGTACAAGAAATCCATTTTAGGGGACAAGACGCCGTTTCTTTGTAACATTAAAAAATTTTTTTAAAGTAGCTCACATTCATTTTTGATCAGAAAACAAGAGAATTTTGAAATAGATTATTTAGCACCCAAAGAAGCTCATTTCCTAGAAGGAATGTGGCCTAGTTATTATCTTTCTTAGTGCTGCTCCTTAGAAAGCACTCATAAAACAGAATAATTTACATAGTAAAAAATAGCTTCCAGGAATAAAAAAGAGGAAGATAGAATTGGCCCTCCTTCTTTTTCTTCCTGAAAGCCTTTCATTTATCTTCACATAACCCTAGCCTCCCCAACCCCCAAGATTGCAGATTTTATCTTTTTTCTTACTTTTTGTTTATTGACTCTTGCAAATCTTGTAGTAATTTTGGTTCTTCCAGAACAATGCACGTATATTTTTCCAATGCCCATATGTTCTTCCAATGCATGTATGCTCTTCTAATGCACACAAATTTGAAAGGACCATTGAGAAGACACACATCCCAAAGACAATGTATGTCACATCAAGATGGAGCATTTCCTAGCACTTTGGAGTTTTCTGATAATACAAAATAATTGGGTAGAAGCCATTTCATTTACAAGTAAGGGACTGCCTGACAGTGTTTATTACCATGACCATGCTGGCCCCTTGGGAATATTTTGGAATTCTGAGCAAAATGGAGGCAGTTACATCCCAAGAAACGAAATAACTAAGATTCTAGACTTATTTCCAGTGATAATTAGTCATATAATATTAGACTTGTCATTTTTCTTGTGATATTTTGCTTGAGTGTGATCAAGAGAAATAGATGCAAGTCTTTTAAAAAATTGTGTGTGTGTGTGTGTGTGTGTGTGTGTGTGTGTGTGTATGCATGCCATAGCATATGTATGAATGGAGATCAGAGCACAACTTCATGGATTCAGTTCTCTCCTTCTACATTTTTGTGGATTTAGGGAATTTAACTCAGGTCCCCAGGTTTATGTAGCAGGTGCTTCAACTACTGAGCCATCTTGCCATCTCCAAAACAAGTTTTTGGTTGGATCATGGAGCATCTGTATTTTCTACCTTTGTCCAAAATTCCTGATAGTATTTTACAGAACAATCCTCTTTTGATATTACTCTAAGTATAAGTCATTCTTATAGTCAAATTCTGTTAAATATAGAAGTCATGAAAAAGGGAAAAATGCATAGTCTTCCCCCATGGGTTGTGTTTAAAATGGAATCATCGGGTTGGAGAGTTGGCTCAGGGGCTAAGCGTCACACGCAGAAGATCTTGAGTTTGGATCCCAGATCCCACATAAAAAAAACATCTGGGTGGAAATGGTGGCAGCCTGCACTTTCAGTTCTGGTGGGTGGAGCTTTGGAAATCCTAGAACCAAGGAAAAAAGAGGTAGAAGCAATCCAGGATGATTCCTGATGTCACCCTTGGTCCTCCACAGAGACATACAGTGCCCTCTGATACACACACACACACACACACACGCAAATAGATAAATATTAAAATGACATTCATCCACTTGTTCAGTCATAGAATATTTGTTGATTTTCCAGCATGCACTAGCACAGAGGAAAAAGAATTCATGTACTTTGACTATTTATCCCTCTACACACTTACTCCTGATTACCTTGTTGATTCTGTTCTGTGTGTTTCTCTTTCATACATTTTTTATTAAAACATGATTTTTTTATTTGGACATTTTTCATATTCATTTATATCTTTGACAAATATTGTTGAATCTTTTCATTGCTATAAATAACATTAGACTAGAATCTTCATATAAATGTACTTCATAGGACAGAGTCTTAAAAATGTGTTTTTTGATTCTAACAAAAATATGGTTACTTTAAAGTTGTGAGTTCATGATCTGCTTACTTTATTCTTTTGTATTGTTTTTTCAGCTATAAAATAATAATAATGCTGTATGCTGAGAATTCTGAAATATTTTAAGATGTCATGAAGTGATATTTATTCTTTGACATTTTACTTTTGAGAAAAATTATCTAAGTCTAAGACCTTGTGTTTTTCTATGCTAACAATGGAAGTTGCTGTCTTACAGAGCACATGATAGATTCAATCATTTAGATGGTTGTTACCTGAAAGTAGAATCATATTTAAAATAGCATCTTCTCAATGAAATTGGAAATTTTTCATACTGGCTACTTAGATGACTAATTTCTCAATTTTAATTTCTAACGTCGTAAATATAACAATTATAGTTGCCAAAATTAAAGAGCTTTTGGAAAATATCAAGGGTTTTAAGCATATAGGTTGGACATTAGAACTTTAAGATACTTCAGTGGTTCCCAACCTGACTATGTAAATTAGCAATATTGGGCAACTTTTTAATCTATCTATCTATCTATCTATCTATCTATCTATCTATCTATCTATCTCTCTATCTATTTATTTTCATGAGGCCTGGGTCCTTCCCCAGTGCCACATTAACTAACTTACTCTATTTATTTATTTATTTTTGTATGTGTATCAGAGGGCACTGTGGGTTACTATGGAGGACCAAGGGTGATTTCAGGAATCATCCTGGGTTATTTCTACCTCCTTTTTGCCTCTCTCTGAGATTGCCCAGGCTCCTCCCACCAAGACCTGAAGTGCAGGCCTCCTCTATTTCTGCCTAGTGTTTTTACATTGAACCTGGAATATGAACTAAGGACCATCTGCTTGCAAGGCAGAGGTTTGACCCCTGACCATCTCTCTGGCCATAGAATTATTGACGAACTTTTAAAATACATATATCTGCAGTCTACCTTAGTGAGTTTCCTCATGTCTGGAACAGGTATTAAGAGTTCTGTACTTTAAAGTGCTCTCAGTGAGTCTAATAGACAGCTTCTGGTTATACCTGTTTCAAGTAATTTGGTTAGAGAGTAGGTAACAAAATAAAAGTTGAACAGACTCCACCTCCCTTTTGCCCCACAAATAATTACATGGATGAGATTTTGGAATTAAAAGAGAATTCTATAAATACTTCTTTCTCATCTTTTGGAGGGCTGGTTTTGGTGAATTTTAGAACTTCCCTTAATTATGGGTGAGAATGAGTAGGAAATGAAAGCAAGTCATCTTTCTTTCTCATAAACTTATAGTTTACCAAAAAACGAGGAACAGAAGAGATTTCAGAGATAACGGACCAAATTTTATGGATTATCCCATAGCTCTAGGACATCCAACCTTGTCTCTCATATTAAAAATAGAGTTAAAGCTAAGGGTCGACTTCAGGATGACTATTAATAAAAGCACTGTAAGAAAAAAAATGTCTATACTTGTCAGTAAGGAACCTAAGAGAATGAGGTTAAGTTCTGGCTAACCTTGTCTTCTCTTTTTTTGACTACTAAGGTACAAGGTGTTGAGAAGCCAAGACTGATTCTCGAGTTCTTTCCCAAGCAGACAGTAAGGAGAGAAGGTATGATTTTGATCTTTTGATACTATTACCTATGCAGGGATTCTTGCTGTTTTTGATTTGTAGGTCTCAGTCTCTCTCTCTCTCTCTCTCTCTCTCTCTTTCTCTCTGATTCTTACTTCATTCATAACATTCTTTGAAATGTTTCTCTTATAAAATATGTGTAAGTCAATGCTGACTATAAGCAGTTATGTAAAGCTGCATTTCCAGTCTGATCACTTGCTTAATTAATTAAGCACTTAGCAAACACCTCGGAGTCAATGTGGATCAGCAAAAGTTCCTCTCACTTTTCTGCCCACTCATCAGCACACACATCTGTGACTTGTTTCCTTTTCTGTCATCTTCCCACTCATTTGCTTGGCTTTTGGAGACTCTAGGAAAATTTAGGTAACAGTATGCTTTGAGTTAGAAAACAAATGTCTATAATAAATGTAATTCGAGTATTCTTTAATATGGAAAGCTCATATTTACATATAATTCCTTAGTTACTAGTTTTTTGTTAATTAATTTATGAGCTATTTTCTGCTTGACTAGTTTGGAAAAAATCTTCAGAGAGCTAGTACGATGATCTGTTTTCATAGCACTTATGGTTTATAAGAGACTGCTAAAGAACTTCACTCATAGATGGCCTGGAGGACATAGGGTCTCTAATGCCAGATTCTTGGGAGTTTGAGGGAAATGACAACTTAAAGCCTTTCTTGGATGTACAGGGAGTTCAAGGCCATCTTGGGTGAGTCAGTGA
This sequence comes from Typhlomys cinereus, assembly GCA_023101885.1. Classification (NCBI taxonomy): domain Eukaryota; kingdom Metazoa; phylum Chordata; class Mammalia; order Rodentia; family Platacanthomyidae; genus Typhlomys; species Typhlomys cinereus. The sequence goes on along the minus strand of JALPQD010000061.1, from coordinate 8,067,866 downwards.
GACACTTCTCAAAATGTAAAAGTGAAAGGAGGAGGGGAGATGTTGCTCAGCGCTAGAGCACTTGCTTTCTATTCAGTAGGTTCTAGATTCAATCCCCAGAAATAAAGACAAAAATCTTTTATACATTTTCATAATAGCTCTACAAGTTAGTAAAACATTATTACTTCACATACTGCATATGTGAAAAGAGAAATATTGACAAAAATCAAGTAACTTTTTTTGTTCAAATTTTATGATTAGTTTCATGTTGATATGTTTTATACAGTTCATTTGACCAACTGATTTGTTGACATTCTCATTTTTGATGGATATAATATAAGGTGGTCAGTTCTCCTTCTAACAGGGCCAACAGAAAAATTATAAGGGAAAGCTTAGAAAGTACATTGTCCTAACACACATTTCCACAATGACTCAATTGTTCTGCCCTTGTAACTTGGCTACTGATTGACATAATAAAGGAAGTTGTGCTTGCTCTTAAGAATGATTGAAATAGTAGTTGCATTTCTTTTTGAACCATGTAGCATTTTACACAGATACATACTTCTTTAAAGAAAATGAAAGATGATATTTTATCAAAACTTCCAAGTAGTCACATCAAGGAGTGATTTTTATAAGTCATATACAAAAAATTATTTTTACCAAAGATTTTGCATTAAGAGTGGCTGTATGGAACTTTCTCAGGCTATTCTGAGTGTTAGCTCGTCACCTATGGCTCTTTCTGTATCTCACTATGTCAGGCAGTTAGCATAAAACAGTTGCATGACAATGGCTACGCTGATCTTGTATTCATCATCTGCAGAAAAGAGTGAGAATTCTACTCTTCCAAACAGCTCAGTGACTTATGGCAAAACAAATCTCATTCTCCTTTTTAGCTCTAAACTTAATCTTGGATTCCTATGCCTGACTTGGTAGTAAGTAGCACCTGGTAGCTCAGGCCTCACGGGCTGGTTGCAGCCTTGCCACTAGAAACATTAGGTCAGCAAAGAGCTTCTGAATTTGAGTCAGTAAATTGGCACACTTCCTATTTGCCCCATACTTTTATGCCCACAGCTCTGACAAGATAAACAAGTGGCGGGACAGTGCCGAAGCAGCAAACAGGATGCTAATGTCTGATAGAAAGTGGGTTTCTTGGTGTGTGTGTGTGTGTTGGGTGTGTGTGTGTGGGGGGGGGGAATGTGTGTGTCTATGGAGGTCCAAGGGTGACTTTCAGAATCATTTTGGATTGTTCTACCTCCTTTTTGCTTTGCTCTGGGGTTTCCCAGGCTCTGCCTTCCAGGGTTGGAAGTACAGGTCACTATCATTTCTGCCCATCGTTTTTAAGTGGGATCTGGGATCCAAACTCAGGTACTTCTTTTTGCAAGGCAGTGGCTTAACCTCTGAGTCTTTTCTCCAACCCACATGTACTTTTATATATTTTATTTATTTATGTATGTACTTGATGAGCAGTGAGCATATCCATGCCATGACACAAGTATTCCCTCTACAATGGGGGTTTCCACGGATGGAACTTCAATTTCCAGATGTGCCAGGAGTCTTACTCAGTGAGATATCTCACTGTCTCTTGCATTTGTGTTGTAGTATGTGTGTGTGTGTGTGTGTGTGTGTGTGTGTGTGTGTGTGGTGTATATATGTGTTGTGTAGGTGTGTGCACATGTATGTACAGATATACACACACATGTGTGGTAGTATATGTATGTGTTAGGGGGTGTGCACATGTATGTTGTACATTGTGCATGCACATGTGTATTGTGCAGGCCAGAGGTGGACATCAGTGTCTAATTAGTTTCTTCCTTAGTTTTTGAGACAGAGTCTTTCATTGAACCTTCAGCTCATTGATTCAACTTGTATCTCCCCAGTATTTGGGGGTACAGATGTGTGCCTCCTCATGCCCAGGTTTTGACATGGGAGCTGAGAATTTGAACTCAGATCCTCATGCTTGTGTGAAAGGAACTTTCTGGGGGATTGTTATGTGCTGGGGAGTCTTTGTTAAGTGTCTGGTGGGTGGTAAGAACTTGGAGGGTTAAGGAGGGAGCCGAGTCACTTCCTGGATAAGATGAAAGCTCACCAGTGGCCTCAGAGGCTGCTAGGAGTAGCCTCCTTAGACTCTGAGGACCTGTGGTGAACACAGAACCAATGGTCAGGTTCTGTGGTTTTTCTGTAGTCACTTTTAGATGGAAAGTACAAAGAGAGTTGATTCATTTTAGAAGAGAGAGAGAGAGAGAGAGAGAGAGAGAGAGAGAGAGAGAGAGTGTGTGTGTGTGTGTGTGTGTGAAAGAAAAGGGAAAAAAGTCAAGCGAAAGAAAGAGATTGCAAGCCCTGAGAGTAAAGGTGCACTAAGCAATACAAAAGCTAACATAGAACTAAGTGCTCAGGCAGACAGCACCTGCAGTGAGAATGTGCATGGGGCTGCAGAGAAGATGGTGTGGGGGCTGTAGGGAACAGTCACACTTCACTTGTGTTCTTCATGATCCTGTTAAAGCTCTTACCTCTGCCCATTGGTCTCCTAATACTTGAGGGAAGCTCAATGGTTTTACCCTTTGTTTCAGAAGTGTTCATTCTGGAATCTGTTGTCTTTATGTTAAATCAGTAGAACTGCTGCTGTTTTCATTTCACGTTCTGAATGCCTTATAGTTGGCCTCCCCTGCTTTCGCTGGGTCTTCAGCCAGGTTCTTGGTTCTGGCCTGCAGTGCACCTACCATCAGCCTCTATTATTCCTCCGCTACACTTGTCCTTTTCTAAAGATAGGGGTTTCTGTAGCCCCTAGCCGGTCTGGATCTTGCTATTTAACCAGGCTGCGTGGATCTTCTCCTGGATTGCAGGATGTGTCATCATGTCTGGTTCAGAGAGCAACTTTGTTGACCCTCAAGACAAGGCTTTTTAACAAGAGGCTTTTTAATGAGAGGGTGTTGCTCAGCACAGGACTGGGGTGTCGTTCAGTGCCTTCCCAGGGTGTGCGAGGCCTGGAGTCCATCCCTAGTACCAACCAAAAAGGCAAAATCTCAAACCACAAAACAAAGTTATGGTATGTCTGAAACAATTAGTAATAATTACAGGCTATTAAAAGAGATCTTTCTCACGGTCCTCTGTCCGGAAGCTCTTTCTTTTCCTTGACATAAATCCTTCATTCTGAATCTAAAAAACACTTTCTCTTCTCCTTTTCCATTCCCCAGCTGGCTACCATATGCAAAATAACTTTGTTTTTCAAAAATTGAAACAATGTTATTGAAATATTGACTTATATATTACTTGAAAATTAAAAAAGAGTTATATTGTTCTTAAGTCCATTAGCTGCTTGGCAGTTTCTACTCTGATGGAAGTATTAACTAGTTAGAGCAGTTGGCGAGAGGGGGGCACACTGGGAGGAGGGTACCCCCTGCGACCGGGGCATTTGGTTTGTATATGGCTTTGCTGCTACCCACTGAACTGCAGTGTAGCCCTTAGCTCTCAGGAACTGCCCGTTCCTCCCTCTTTCTCTCCCTCCTTTTCTTCCTGCTTCTCTTTTTCCCTCCCTCTCTTCCTCTCTAGGTGACATGAACTGGGTCTTGAAATGAAAGGCTCTTGTGTGCTTTCTTTCCTGTCTGCCCATATATCTGTTAGGCTGTGATTTAGTGGCAGTCATGTAACAGGACAAGTATTTTGGGTTTTCAAAAATGCCATCGATAGAAGTTCAGCGGAAACCATAGAGATTTTACTAATGTTCTTGGCACAGCGATATAAACTTTCCAGCTGCCGATCAAAGTCCAGGGAATGTGAGTTTCACATTTTGTAACAAGGAATGGTGTCTCCAATTCATTCTGACCTGTCTTTTATTTCACCCTCACACATCCCAGGTGCAAGTTCTATGGGCTGGCAGAGGTAGGCAGGATAGACTAATATGCTTCCACCATTTATCCTTTATAGTGCCAGAGGTTTTTCTCTCCTCACATATTTTACATCAAGCTTTAGAACTATATTAGGCTTTCTGTATAACAAGAAAAACGGAAATATGCTTCCAAGACTCCCAAGGCATACATAAATACTATTTAATATCTACAATCTGTCAGAACTCTACACATTTCATCACAGTTGGTTCTCTTTAAAACTGAGGTTTTATTTCATAAATTTTAAAATGTCACACTGGATCAAAGAACTCTTAGGTTTCTTAGACTGCCAAAAAGGTCTGTGACATAGAAGATTAAGAACCTTTGAGAATACTACCCTCAAAGGCAAACTTTTTTATTTACAGAACCCTTAATATTGTAAACAATCAAGTCTTTCTTTCTTTCTTTCTTTCTTTCTTTCTTTCTTTCTTTCTTTCTTTCTTTCTTTCTTTCTTTCTTTCTTTCTTTCGTTCTTTCTTTCTTTCGTCCTTCCTTCCTTCCTTCCTTCCTTCCTTCCTTCCTTCCTTCCTTCCTTCCTTCCTTCCTTCCTTCCTTCCTTCCTTTCTTTTTCTCTTTCTCTCTTTCTTTTGCATGTAGATGAGTATCAATGTGTGTGGGTATGCATACATACCTTTGAGTATGTATACCTGTGGATCCAAAGATGGTGATGGGACTTGTATTTAATGTTCTTCTACATTATTGTTATGAATGGATGTCTCTAATTAAACCCAGAACTTATCCTGGGAATTTCCCACATTCCACCCTCCTTGGTTCAGGTAGGATGCCACACCTGCCTGGCATTTTTATACTTGAAATCAGGTCCTTTTGCTTGTGAGGCAAAGACTTAACTATTGAGCCATCTCCCTAGCCCTCGAGTTCCCTTTTCATTTCACACAGTGTCAGGGACACATTACTAAAACTTCCTGCAACCTGAGAAGGCTGAGCATGACTCTTATCTCACTACACAACCTGTGGAATGGTGGTCTCCTGCTTGCAATGCCGCTTCAGCCAAGCGAGCCCCTCTGAGTTTCCACAAGTCCTGTTACATTGTTTATTAATTTTTTTTCTGATTGAAGAGCATAATCAATAATCATATTTTTAACTATAGACAAATATCAGTGATTTTCTGAAAACTGTGCTAGTTGAAAAGCAAAGTAGACCCAGCCTGCAGATAACTTCATGTAGAAATTAGATGGCTGCCCTGAACCAGGCAGGCCAGGCAGTCAAGACGGTTTGGCTGGAACTTTTTCTGCTCTATTTACCTTGGAGGAAAGATAGGGCTTTCCCTGTCATGGCAATCTTGGGTAAATCAGGAGGAGAAAAATAAAAAAGAAGCAATTAAAGAGGGAGCAAAGCCTTCGGCAATGCACAATGCTCCCAGGCAACTGAGATTTGCACAACTTCCAATCTGTAGAGAAAGCAGAGCAGAGAAGTGAAGTGGTTGTTGTAACACCAGGTACTAGTTAACATTTCATTGTCAGATAATGTTTAGAGAGGATCAACACCAGTTAGATCGAATCCTTAGCTCCTTCAAAAGAGAAGACAGGGGAGAAATGGCTCAGGGGTTAAACTGCTGCCTTGAAAGCAGGAGGACCTGAGTTTGGAGCCTATGTAAAAATGTCAGGTGGAAATGGCAGCACCCTGTACTTTTGACCCTGGAAGGAGGAGCCTGGGAAGCCCCAGAGCAAAGCAAAAAGGAGGTAGAGTTGGATAATCCAGAATGATTCCTGAAGTTACCCTTGGGCCTACAGGGACACATATAGAGCCCTCTCATATACACAGACATGCAGACACACCAAAAGAGAGAGCGTGCATGTGAGAGAGGGAAAGAGAGAGAAGAAAAAAGAGAGTGAGCAGGTAGAACAACTGTATTTTTCATTGCCTGAAAGTTAATGTAATGTATTTCTGTCTGTCAATGAAATGGAATTACATGTGTGATGAAAGTGAATTTTTTCCTTTTTCTTTAAATTTTGTTTATTGTGTGTGTGTGTGTATGAGAGAGAGAGAGAGAGAGAGAGAGAGAGAGAGAGAGAGAAGACAGAGAGAGAGAGACTGTGTCCCTGTGGTGGGCCAAGGGTGACTTCAGGAATCATCTTGGATTGGTTCTACCTCCTTTTTGCTTCTTTCTGAGCAAGGCTTTAGCCACTATCTCCCCAACTCCAAAAGTGGATTTTTAAAATTATTCAATATCTGTAAACACCTTTTAAGTCTAGAAAAGTTTAAAAGATTATAAATAAGTGACTAAAAGTTTTATTTGTCCCATCACTTAGAGAAATTTGCTTATTCAGCTTCTCTAAATTTGTGTATTGGGCCTACTCCGTACCACCAAACAGTAATTTGGTCACTTTAAATTTTGACCAGACTGAAATGTATATATATCATTTCTATTTTGATTATCTTTTTAAAAACCTATGTGTTTATGTGTACAAGATATGAAGGAAGAGTGCTTGGTTGAAGTCAAGACCATATTCCGCTGTTCCTTATAAATTTGATTCATGAGGATGGCAGATGTGAGAAGAACCATTTCCTTCAACTTCAAAACTTTTTGGCTATAAAATACAGACTAGACAGAATGGCCATTTGCTTTTGGCGACCAAGGAGTAAAAGGGTGGAAAATAACAGCCACCCAGAAGGATCAAAGAACAAGCATGAGCAAAGTTGGCCAGGGAGTGAGAGACATTCTTGCTTTGTTTGTAATCTGGTGTGTGGAACTGGGCCTGCCAGTTTGCTAACTCTTCATGCAGGAGTTCCTCTGGGGGAGTTCCTCTGAGGGCTGCAGAAAGAAGTATAGGACAGTGTTTCATTTCTGTAGAATGCTGGGGGTGGGGTCTTGTTAAAGAGTCAGATGGGAGTAGCTGCTTCAGGTAAACAAAGTGCCTTTCTGCCTCCTGGCCACCCACACAACCCTGGCTCACTATAGATCTTATCACAGCTGGCTTCTCAGGTTAGTTGTCTGCCCCTCCATGTACCACTTCTCCATTGCCGAGCACTTCATCATTGGAGGGCCATGTGTGGTGTCCCTTCTATATTCTTACCTGAATGTTCTGACGTGTCCCCTTCCTCAGTATGTGTGTTCGGTGATGGTACCTTTACAGAGTGATTAATTTAAATAAAACCTGAAACATGGGACAGAGTATTTGAACACATAAGGAGACACTTGGACATGTGTACAAAAAGGAAAGAGTGTTGGCAGTGTTACAGGGTCCCATCTAGGTCGCCAAATGTTATAGAATCCATTCCTGTCCGCCAAATATTATGGGGTTCTTGTGTTTGGAGCCGAAGATTGAAACCAGAACATGCGTAGAGAATTAAGGTAGAGTTTATTAGATAAGAACAAGGCTGGAACTCATGGACTCCAGATGTGCATTGTCATGGAGGGGCTAGGGCGCCCAAGAGAACTCAATGAAATCCATGAGGAGCAGGGAGCTAGAAATGAACTCATGGAGTCCACATGTGAAGTGCCATGAGGGGCAGGCACCAAAGACAGTTGTCAAGGTCAAGCACATTTATACACTTAGCTAAACCAGGGAAAAATGGCTTTTCCCCATTAGTTAGCTCACATTGGGACTCAATCCAGATGCTCTTGGGTCCACAGTGGGGCTAGAGATCCAGTTGTTTCTTTGTTGGGCTTAGCTCCTTTGATGTGAACAGCTCATCTCCATATCCTTTCCTAGGGAAGTTGTTCATTTTATCTCTGACGAGATAAGGGTGTTACTTGCGGTGATATTAGCAATGGAGGATGGCCTTAGGGACTTTCAAAGACCTTCAGAGACCATCTAAGCATAGCTGCCTCAAATCTGCCTTATTAGGAAGACGGCAAAAGAGAGAGGACTCCCAACTGCAAGCAAAGGAGCAAGGGACTCCCAAGAGGCCAAACCTGCAGCATTTTGATTTTGGGTACCTGTCTTCTAGAATTGTAAGAGAACAAATGTAAGTCACCCAAGTACAACATTTTGTGAGGCGAAGTGTGGTACTTCTGTCATGCCGCCTTCTTGCTATGATTTTCTACTAAGTCTGTTGCTTATTTGGGGTGCAGATCAATCATTCAGCCTTCTACCTCTGGTTCGTTTGCTTTCATCTCAAAAATGGCAATAATAATTGTCACTTATTATGGAAAATAAATGAGATAATGCATAGAAATCACTTGAAGCATCTGGGAAATATTTAATATGTATAAAAATTACAATTCAAATTAGCAACTGCTTAGATATCTCTCAGTTGTTATTCTAGATTCTATAAATAAGCTTTTTTATGATACCTGTTATTAATTTATTTATTTGTCATGTGTGAATGCAACTGTGTGTTTCTCTATATAATTTCATGTAGCGTGTATGGCTGTCAGCTTGTTGTCTTGCTTGTTGGTTTTGAGGCAAGGTCTCCTGTTATTTCTGACACAGCACTATGCTTGCAATCTTGCAGCTAATTCTCTGCTTCCCAGTTCTGGTAGAAGTCCAGGAATTACAAATGTAAGCCTGGCATCTGGGCATCTAGGCATCTGACTTGCCTTGCTTCCCTCCCTTCCTCCTCTCCCTCTCTCCCTTCCTCCCTCCTTCCCTCTCTCTCTCCCTCTCTTCCTCTTCCTCTCCTTCTTTCTCTCTTCTCTCTCTCTTTCTTTCTTACTCTCTTTCCCCTTCCTCCTTACACCCTTCTTCCTTCCCTTCCCTTTTTTCATGTGGGTTCTGAGCAAAGGATTCAGGTGCTGATGGCAAGTGCTTTTTTATGTGACACAGTCTCTTTACCTCCTAGATGAATATTAGCACTTGTTATCATTTGTGATCTGGGCAGTTTCTCTTAGTACATGGTGAAAATCCTTGTTCGTTCATCTTTTTATCAAAAGCAATGAATGGGGGCTCCCGTTCCTCATGGAACTCCACATGTGGGGTCCATGAGTTACATTTCTAGTTCCTTTCCTCTCATGGATTCCATGCCTGGAGTCCATGAGTTCTATTCTTTCTCTCTTCTAATGAACTCCACCTTAATCCAAACAAACAGACAGGACAGACAAACAAACAAACAAAAACAAACAGTCTCGTGGGTGGGTCCAACAGGAATACTGCCAGAAGAAAATGGGACTCTCCTCATATTGTTCAGAGTTAGGGACACACAGGATATAAAGTGGTGATGTAAATAGCCCTTTGCTGAGGTATTAGCTAGATGCAAGAGTCTGGCCTAGTATTGAGATAGACGTCCTCAGAGTAGACTCATTCATAACTGAGTGACAGCCAGACACTTATTGGCATAGTTTAGGCAGACAGCTCCAGGGATAGCCAGAGCCGAGATGGGGCATCTTTAATGCTGGGGCTATTTTGAGAAGAAACGTTTCCACTTCCCCTTCTTGTGCATCCAGGTCTTTTCAGCTCAGTCACTCATCACTCCTGTGAAGTCCTTTTTATTTAAAAACCAATGCACGGTCCTCTCTCTGAATCTTTGTCAGGGATTATATATATTATATGACTGACTAAATAATGAATTCATCAATTAATATACATTTGAGAGATGAAGAAGCAATATTAGAGACCAAAAAGAACAAAGAAAAAAAATCAGTACAGAAGAGCGCCCTGGATACCTGGTGCCAGACACCTCAGTGTGGTACACTGGCAGGGTCGGTGCCCTGGTGTTCCTGGCTAGAGAAGCCAACCTAGTTAATGAACCTGGGTGTTCCTGTGGTGGCATGCATTTATACTTCCTTGGGAACAAGGAACTCTCAGGTTTTCTTCATTAAACTGAGAACATTTCTATTCACCTACTGGTCATAGCAAACTCTTGGTTTAGTCTTGGCTCAAAAAGAAAAGCATTATGCAAACCATTGTAGAACAGAGCTTTGGTGATTCCTGTGTTATTGCATATCACTAGGAAGGATATGATTATGCATATTGATTGGTGAGAACCCTCTGTTGCTTTTAGAATGCCTGTTTCTGTCAAGCACTATGGGGAGAAGGCATCAGACAAGTTAGTTGATTAGAAACAGGTATTTCATGATTTCTATTAAAACCTCATGGTTAAGTATGAGAAATACAAGAGTCTTACAGAAATTACTCAGTAAGCTGGCTTACTTCAATTTGTTTTATTTACTTTGTGCCTGCATGTATATGCATGTCCCTGAGGAGGCCTAAGGGTGACTTTGGGAATAACCCTAGATTGTGACTACCTCCTTTTCGCTTTGCTCTGGAGTTTCCCAGGCTTTGCCCACCAGGGCCTGAAATGCAGGCCATGTTTTACATGGGACTTGGGATCCAAACTCAGGACCTTGTTTTTGAGCCAGAGTCTTCTGAGCCATCTCTCCAATCCAAGGACCCATATTTTAAAATCAGTTGCCTTTTAAAGCCGTGTTTATACATAAGGATGAAAAGAACAGAAAATTTGGAGACTTTTATTCATTACACCAGTTCAGAGAAATGAATCTTTTAAGCAACCATGATTAATATGTGGATACCACAGATTGGGTTGCAAGGTGCCAGACTGGATTATGAAGTACTTCATGTTTTTACAAGGGACCTGGAATCTGAATTTAGGACCTTCTGCTTGTGAGGCGGAGTCTTATCCCTTGAACCATCTCTCCAGCCCTCCTTCAAACTTCTTAGGGAAATCCATCACATGGCTGAGGCACTTTGAGGGAAAATATCAGTTTCATAAACAAACATAAGTTTTTTTTAAAAAATATTCATTTGTGCTTTGTTAAGTGCTATGGTTGAAATACGCGTAGACATTCCTCTTTCATCCTCCCAGTGACTCTGTGAGGTGTAGAATTCACCTTCCCATTTTATAGCCAAGGAAACTAAGGATCAGGATGTGTGTGTGTATGTGTGTGTGTGTGAAAGAGAGAGAGCGAGAGAACACACGCATACACAGGAGAGACACACAGAGAGAGTGAGAGTAAGAGCGAGAGAGAGAGCACTGTGACTGACTGAACAGCAGCCACTATTTCAGCCCTGTAGCGTCCACTGCTCCATCCACGAAATAGAGAAGAGCCAAGGACCCATGTGTTCCTGTCCTTCTTGCTCCAGTGCCACAGTCCTAGGGCTCTTATTTTAAGCCCCCCTTTCCCTATTTTCACATCTGCTGTGTACAGAGACCAAAGTGACCCAACACCTCAGCCCGGGCTTTTGGTTCTTAATCACTTTTCCTGAGAAGCCCATCTTTCCCCAGGACTGTGACTGAGAATGTCCTGTCAGACCTCACACTTGTAAGCGCTTGCTGAAAGGCCACAGTTGCATGGCACAGACCAGTCAGTGTATGTTGGGAAATGTATCCAAATTCTCCTCTCATTAGTGTTCCGGAAGTTTCTAATTATAGGGCATAAAACTAAACAAAACACAAAAGGAAAAATCCCCCAACAAAACCAAGAGCTTCCTATCTCTTACTTCAGACTTGGAAGATCGCGTACACTCACCAATACTGGTTATTTATTTAGCTTAGTTATAAGAGACAGAAGAGGAAAACCCCTCAGTTTTATGGCCATTCATTATATTGGTTGTGCAACTTCGTTTTCCAGCACTGAGCTAATTGTGGGGGGTAAAAACATTTTCCTAGCGTTTAATGTGGATATCAGGCAGAATTGCCTAAATACCACAGAAACCTACCATGTCCACTGCTACTGCTGACAGTAATAGATGGGAAATATGGGACTGACTTCTAACTGGAACCGAAAGTGTGCTCCTGGCAATAATTACCAGTGACTTTTGTCTTGAGGAAAGTGATTATGCACTCACAGTTTCCCTTAGTTGGGATGCTTTGTTATTTTTGGGAATGGAAGTTAAATATGTAAATTAGATCTATCTCCCCCCCACCCCCGCCCCCTTTTATAGAGGTACTGAAAGTTTTAGGATGAGAAGTTCCTAAGATATTGCAGAGTTCTTAAGTACTGTTTACCAAGTTTCCCCCACAGAATATCTTACATAACTTTCACAGGTCTTCATAGTCATGAAACTAACATGGGCACAATACTATTACTGACTTGCAGAACTCACTTGGATTTTAAACAGTCTTTAGTATATATTTGATTTTATTGAGACTGATTTGATATTACTGAGACTTTTGATTGGAGGTCAGGTCCACATACATTTAAGTTTGGGTTCTTGAGATGAGCTGTCCTATTATACTCCTGGGTGCTGAGATATGGCATGTGCCACCACCCATCCCTGGGTCACACTGAATGTCACTGGAGTCCTGTAGGATTGTCACCTGTCAGTGTGGTTTCTGCTTTCAGGAAGTATCATTTCTTTTCTATAGCTTTAATCATTAACTACATTTTTGAACCAGTTTCTTAGTAGTGGCTTGAGGACTGAGGCCACCTGTATTAATTTATTGCGGTTTTGAAGTAGATAAACCACATGTGGTTACAATGTTTCTATTCCTTATTATTGATGCAGTCAAGTGTAGCACATCTGCCTGTATTACAGACTCAACTATCCACCTTTGCTATATGTTTCTATGAATCCTATGGCTTCTAAGAAAGTTTGTAGGTAAAAAGAAAAGTTGTATTTATGGGCTGATCTGTCTTAACTGAATGTTTGCAGATGCCATTCCCTGTGCCTCTTTTGGTGGGTCCAACTGCCACATGGTGTTGCTTCCTTGCACTAGTCACACTCTCATATTTTGTGTTACAATGTCCATGTATATGGCCTTTCTGAATGATTAATAATAAGTAGTAATTTATCATTAATATTTTTGATATCAACCTATATCAGTTAAAAGAAGAAAACAGAAAAAGCATATCTAGCAATCTTATAGAATTGTCTGTGTGGCTAACTTTACTGGTGTTCTCTGTGTGGACTTTGTTACTGTCTGCTGTTACTTTGTTTTAACCTGATGACCATTCTTTATTATTTCGTCCCTCCTTTCCTCCCTTCTTTTCCTCCTTCTACCCTTCCTCCCATCCCTTCCAACTGCTTTTCTTGTGCTAAGGGTTGGATCCAGGACCTCACTCATGTTAGGCAAGCATTCTATGACAATTGCTTGTACATATTATATATAATACTTTGGTCTACTTCATTCCCCTCCCATCCTCTTTCAGATGATTCCTTTTCTTCCTCCGGCTGACCCCTCTTGCTTCCTATAATATGCAATCTCTTGTCTCTTCTATTTCTTGTCTCTTTTAAGAACTCTTCCTACTCTCTCAAGTGTCTTGACCTACAAAACACACATGTATAAATGTGCATGTAGAACACATGTAGTTTTAAGCTCCAATCTTTGACTGGTCTTCATAATACATATTTCCAGAAGTAGATTATTTGTGTTTATTGCTGTAGCAATGTCTCTATTCATTCTTCATTTAGCAATCATAGTTTGCTGGCTCCAGTATTCTTGGCATACAGTTATATTTTCTCAGCACAGTGTGTTTATCATCTCACTGCCTCAGGCCACTGCTGGGTCTGATGGGTCTGGGTCATTATTTGTACTTTATCTCACATGTCAGCAGCCTTCTTACTCTTAATGTTTTTTGACTTTTAGCAGAGTGGCTGTAATAGGCCAGGTGTGTCAATCCTTTTTTCATTTATCGCACTGTGACAAATCAGGTTTAATTCCTATGTTTTTCAACAAAACCAGGGAAAATTCAGCCCAAGTTTATTGCCCCCCTTTTTTTTCTTATTTCTTTTCTTTTCTTTTCTCTTTTCCTTCCCTTCCCCTCCCCTCCCCTTCTTTTGACTTTCCTTCTGGAACTTCACTATGCATGACTCACACTTTTTGCTGTTGTTGTTTGTTTTTAATTATTTTTGAAAACTGGAAAATTTAGGTTGCCCTTCCAGACATAAAGCATGCACTGAGGCGTCTTTGGATTGTGATGCACCCTGTGAAGAAGTCATTGCTAGTGTACTTTTCGGGGACTTTCCTCAGCTTCCCCTGATGTGTTTGCTCAGTTGCTTTTGCTTTCCCATTCTTCCATTTTCAGACTTGTTTTCTTGGGTTCCTCCTGGGTACTCTTGGTTTAAGTATCAGCCAGTATTTGCATAAGGATTTGCTTTAACTGTATAAGCGTGTGTGTCCTCTGCTCTGTTATTTGATCTGCACGTGGCTGGACAAATGGTTTTAAGTTTATGAGTTTCTAAGTCTTCCTTGGCCTTTATTTTCTGCCTTTAGAAGGACTCATATACTTGCATACATCCACAGCCTTTCAGAATACCAATGTTGGAATAAGTTGGGTCTAAATAGGCTTTCTGTCTCTCTTTCTGTCTCTTTCTCTGTCTCTTTCTCTTAGTCTTTCTCTGTCCTCTCTCTCTCTCTCTCTCTCTTTCTCTCTCTCTTTGACTTGAGCTTCATACTATGGTCTCTATGGTCTCTTCTATCCCTTTTAATTTGCTGGCTGTTTCCAACCAGTACATATCCAAGTGTATAAGAAATGTCTCTTAATTGTTTGCTTCTGGGATGTCTATCACATCTGCAGACTTCCTGCATTGGAATTTTCCTAATGCTATTCCAAACACCATCATATCCAAACCCTGATCAGTAAGGTAGCCACACAGTCTCAGGGTTGTCTGCCTTCCCAGTTAGAGCTTTATGCTGAGGAATAAGGATGGTAGGAACACCCTTTCCCCCAAATGTCACAGGCTTCCATTGCACTTGGTAGTTAGTACTTGTGTTCTTAGTATCTGTGTCAAATGACACTTGTGAGCATTCTTCTGCACAGCGAGCCCTGTCAGTGCTTTGCCCTTGGAGTGGAAGTACCTCAAAAGAAGAAAACTAGAAGTGGAGCATGCATGCATAGGGCTGCTGAGGGAAGTGCTGGCCCCCAGTGAGAATAAGGGTGCAACTGCACGAGGCCAGAAATACAGAGAAAAGGACATCAAACTAGGCAAGCTCAAAAGTCACAAAACATACCCAAGAGTGAACTGGATCCAGCTCTAGCTACGATTGTGACCGTGCCAATCCCAGACAGCACAGAACCAGTGTAGGAAAGAGCCAGTGAAGGGTTCACAACAGTTTTTTCCTCCTCCTCACTCTCCAGCCACAAGCAGCTGAAAGACAGGTTCACTGGGAGCAGGCCCGGAGGAGACCCTCTTCCTCTAACAGCTCAGGTTTCTACTCTAAATGGATCTGACATGCCCTCAGTGCTCTCATTTTCTCTGATTCCTGCATTTAATAGAAATGTTCTAAAATGGATTAAGGCTTCATTAAAACATGAAAAAAAAATAAAAGGATAGCTGTGGATGGAATTAAAAATAAAGGAAGTTGTTCTTAGGCGAAAGGATTGATGCCATGAGTCATGTTTGCTTAATGTCTAGTTATCATGTAAATTTTTAACTGTAGTTTGAAAGACAGAGAGAGAGAGAGAGAGAGAGAGAGAGAGAGAGAGAGAGAGAGAGAGAGAGAGAGAGAAAGAATATTACCTGGACTGTTAACCATCTCGAACATGTCTCCTGCTCTTGGTTCTCTGTGTATCTGGCCATGTCTGTCTGTGGGATACAGTTGTGGCTCACTGTGTGGCAAGTGGAGTAGTTATGAATGATGTTGCTAGAAATAAAAAGGGGAAATAAAGTTGCTGACACCAAAATTTGCTTCCCAGCAACAGATTTCTGCCAAACATTTTGTGTACTCATCTCACTTCTTGTGGAATTCTACTTGTTTCACTTTTTATTTTTAAGGTAGAGATGCATATTTAGTGTCTTTTGACATTAAAAATAGGCCCAAATAAGAGGAATATCAGAGGAGAATGCCAGCTTTGTTCTGTGAATTTCCTTCTTACCCAAACCCGGCAATATTTTTGGGGATACCCAGTATACATCTATCCATCAAACACATGGTTACATTAAACACGCCTTTGCATTCTGTTACGTTTTAGGCATTGGGTTATGCACAAGGGATAGCTGGGAACAAGATGAACGTGGTCACTGACTACCTACCCTTAATTCTCTCTGGACAGGCACACTATGTGTAAGTGGGATGACTGGGTTGAAGTCCGGAGGGTGGGCAGAACCAAATGTGCTTTGAAGGGCATAGAAAGTTTCTGTTGCAGTTTGCCTGAATGTTGCTGATAAATTCACCACCAGCTTAGGGCAACATTGGATTTTACAGTGGTTTATGGTTATCTGCTTGTCGCTTAGTCCAGCTTGGCAGGAGATTGGAGATACCAATACCAGGAGCCAAGGGAACTAGCCACCCTGTATTGACAGGTATTGCCGAGAGAGAGGCAAACTTCACTTGCCAGGCTTGCAAATCTGTCCAAATGTACTGAAGAATGCCAAACTACCGAACCAGCTCCCTGCATTTTATCCACCTAGTCTTCCCTTGTCAACTAGACAGTCTGCTTGCAGGCTTGCTCAGAGCTTGCCTTAACTACTACAGATTCTCCACAAATGTGCCCAAAACACAGCTTGTGTCTGACTAGCACAGTTTCTCTGTGAAAGTGTCAGACTAACAGCTCAGGTCAGATTGAGTTGGGGCACAGAGGTGGCTTGCGAGGCTCTGTATGATTTGGCCAGTCTGAATTTCCTTCCTCTGAGTTGATCACTTTTGCTTTGGGCTGGTGTACTGCAGCCTAGGTCTCCTCTCACTTCCTCCAGACACCTGCTGGGAAAGTCAACTTCTGACCCTTCTCCCAGCACCCACTGGACACTGTGTGTCCAGCCTCTCTGGGGCCTAGCCTCAGGCGGCTTCTTTCTTCCTCCTTAGGCTTGTTCCCATCACTTCATAAAAATCTGTTTCTAACTGCTTTGTTCATGTTTAGGTTACATGGTCTTTCTTGGGGTTTTCCAGTGGCCCAGTAAAAATGTAAGTTCCAAGAGGAACGGGAAATTGTCTCGTATCACTTTTGATTCTATGACCTTGAGAAAACATTGCCATGTAGTAGCTGAATGTTCTTCTTAAAAATGTGTTCAGTAAGTGGATAGACAGGGCAGGGGTTTTACAGTTATGAATAGGAGAGAGCATTGCAGGTTGGAGAAAAGACAGAAGCCAGTGTGGCTGTGCATAGAGAAGGGGAGCAGCAGGATAAGGCTGAGGAAGTAGAGAGAAATCCAGTCATGGCCTCTTAGATCGGGGGTTTTGAACTGTGTTGACTTGAATCATGAAATGAATGTCAGTGAGATAGCTCAGTAGAGAAGATGCCTGAGTGGAAAATGTGAGCCGAGTTTCACCCCTGAAAGTCCATATGGTGGATGGAGAGAACTGCCAGTTTGTTCTGGGGATTCCATATGTACACTGCATTGCAGGTGAACTCCAGTCCTGCTCAATATTTACCTGGTGCTGGGGTCTAACTCTCTATCCTCTACCATCCCTCCATCCTCTACCTTATGATGCTTTCACTTAACTGCTTTCACTATAAGAAGAAAGCAAATACAAATAAACAGCTGAGAACTTTCAAATGCCTTTTGTTACTGTAAAAGCAAAAAACATGTGCTGTTTAATAATACCTGGCACAAATAATACTTTCAGTTTCCTGGAATTTCATCAGATGGCTCATGAAATATGTGACATGAAAACTATTGTTCTAGACTCACCATCATTTCAGTCTGGAAACTGAGTCCCAAAGGAATCTTGACAATAGCAATTGTTTATTTTGCAGGCTTTACGGAAGCTACAGTGCTGGAGAAGACCTCTGAAGTGTGAAAAATCCCTGCACTTGGAACCAAAATGTCGTTCATAGATCCTTATCAGCACATTATAGTAAGTCATTTACTGTTTTCTATGGCTTCTGCAAGAGAAAACTGATACCTTATTCTTTGTGTACTGTGGGTGTTGCTAGTAAAACAAAACTGTAGCGACTGCTGGCATTTGTTGCTGTGTTTGAAGTTGCTTTCCAACCTTAAAGATATTCTTGCCTTCAGAATTTTGTAGTAGTTTTTTTTTTTTTTTCTTGACCAGGGAGGTATAGCCTTTTAAATTTTATTTATTATTTGTTTGAAGTTTGATGATCATTTATTAGAGTTTGAAAGAAAAGCAGCAGGGCTTGTGAGTCTTGGCAGCTGTCTGGAGGAGGAATGTTATAAAGGAAAAGAAAGTCATACACTTTGAATTAGGCATGGAAGGAGAGGTGAAGTATAAAACATGATAAAGCTGGGGCTGGAGAGGTGACTCAGGGGTTAAGCCTCTGCCTTGCAGGCGGAAGGTCCTGAGTTCGGATCCTAGACCCCATGTATAGATGCTGGGCTGAAGCAGGGGCAGCCTGTGTTTCTGGTCCTGGTAGGGCGGAGCCTGTGAATCCCGGGGCAGAGTAAACAAGGAGGCGGTCCATGGTGGTTCCAGAATTCGTCCGTGGTTCTACACACCCACACACACATACACACACACACACATACACACACGCGCACACATGCATACACCCACAATTGAATAAATAATAAAAAAATTAAAAAAACACAATAAAGCTCAGTGGGGTTGGCTCACATCTGTAATACCAACATTTAGGATGTTGAGGCAGGAGGATTGCCATGAATCCAGGGCAAGTCTGGGCTACAGAGTGAGTTCTAGGTCAGTTTGTGTCAAAAAGCAAACAAGCAGGAAAGCAAATATGGAAGTTTCCCTTTTTTATTCTGGGAATGAGTCACATCCTTGGAGGAAAACAAAACAAAACAAAACATCTTTTCCTATAATCTATTAGCAGTCGAGAACTATTTCCTACATCCCAGACATGAAACAGTCAACCACATAGGCATGCTTGCGTGACGTGGTATGACACAAGAACCTTTAACAATGTCACTGTGGGAGGACTGGAATTATTAGCAAAAATGTGGCACGTATTTTTCCAGATTACTACAGAAATCTAACAAAAAGAAGCTCTCACTAGTGGGTATAAAATCAAAGAACTAGTATGGGGGGGCAATGCTGGGCTTGCCAGCTCTGTGCTCAGGAGCCCTGGGGCTGCTCATCTGGAATGCGTAGTATGATGGTATCCACAGGGGCGTTCATGAATAATAATTAGTACATGCACCAAATATTTTTAAAATGTAAAATGAAACAAGATATTTCTGGGGAAGTCAGAAACTCAGACATTGCTACTGAGAGATGATTCATTTGGAAGTTATCAAATTGCTCCTACCAAAGCATTGCACTGTTTTCAAGTACTGAAAATATATAGTTGATTTCTTTGAATACTAATGCAATCTTTGAAAGTGAAGAGGTGGAAGGTAGCATATTTTCGTTTTCTAGGAAACAGAACCTGTTCAGTGGGACCTGTCCAGTAACTACTATTAATAAGGGAAAAGAGTTAGTGAGAAGGCTGAGAGGCAAAACACCTCATTCCATGTAAAAACACTGGGAGGAAATGGTGGCAGGCTGCACTTCTGGTACTCAGCAAAGAAAGAAAGAGATAAAGCAATCTAGGATGATTCCCAGCATCACCTTTTGCCTTCCACAGGCACAAACAAGTGCCTTTTTCTACACATATGTACATGTCCACACACATGTACATGCCCACACCTACATATGAAAAAAAAATAGCAAAGGATCAGCCCAA
The DNA here is from genome assembly GCA_023101885.1 of Typhlomys cinereus. Lineage (NCBI taxonomy): Eukaryota > Metazoa > Chordata > Mammalia > Rodentia > Platacanthomyidae > Typhlomys > Typhlomys cinereus. The sequence goes on along the minus strand of JALPQD010000061.1, from coordinate 8,048,618 downwards.
AGGATTATGGAAGTGGGAGAAGCCATACCACAATAGTGAAGTCAAAAAACCTAGGAGACCATTCCTTCTTCCTCTGTCTTTTGTTACACTTGAGTCTCCTCAGCCAACTGAACAATCTCCCTTCACCTTGCTCCTCTCCCACCAGGAGAAGAGCAGTTGACTTCAAAGGCCAAGTTCCTCCTTGCAGACACACCCAGAAACCACATGGTCCTTGCAAGCTGTTATCTGGACTCCTCCAGCCAGTGCCCTGCCACAAGCCTCTTTCTGAAGACCCAGGGTTGAGATTTTAAAGTGACCTTTCTAGGGCTGCTTTTTCACTGTGCAACTTGGATTGACAGTTCATAGGTCACCAAATTTATCTTCTTGGCCATTTCTTTTTATCACTTCCATTTCCTGTAGGAATTCTACTTCCTGGAACCTGGCCTATATCCTGTGGTGTAGCTATCGTAAGGGTGGGTCTGTCTTTGTGCCCGTCACCTGTGCTGATTTGGAGTCTTGGTGTCCTCCATATGCACTGATGGCTTTAGACTCTGTTCTGGCCACAACAATGAAACTTATCTGTAGAAAAAAACTTTTTGAGAGAGCTGGACTTGTGTCAGACTCTGGAGAGCTAGCGGTTCTGGACACAGTTAACCCGAGTTTCAGCGCGATTGTTTTTTGTGTAGCTTGAATTACATTAAAGTGGTCTGCTAATACGTGGAAGGACTATCACACTTGTCCTTAGGGTTCAGGCTGTGATTTCTTTTTCTCATTTTGTACTTTTTAAAAAATATATTTTATTTATTTATTTATTTATTTATTTATTTATTTATTTTGTGTGTATATGTTTGTGTGTGTGTATGTGTCTGTGTGTGTCAGAGGGCACTGTGTGTCCTTGTGGAGGATCAAAGGTGACTTCAGGAATCATCCTGGATCGTTTCTACTTCCTTCTTGCTTTGCTCTGGGATTTCCCAGTCTCTGCCTATTAGGGCCAGAAGTGCAGACCCCTGTCGTTTCCACCTGGCGTTTTCATGTGAGACCAAACTCAGGACTTTCTGCTTGTGAGACAATCTTAACCCCCGAACCATCTCTCCAGCCCCCATTTTGTATTTTGAGACATGAATGTCTCCAAATGTCTAATGTAGCCCCAGGTTGCCTTTCACTTGCTGTGACCAATCTTGAACTCCAGATCCTCCTGTCTTTACCTCCCAAGTGCTGAAATTACATTTTTATTTGATTTTTTAAATAAATAGAATGAATTATTTATGCATATAATCAGGCATGTTTGCTGTTTCCATATGCGCAAACAGCTTGCACCTGTCATTCTATTACTCCACTCTGCACAACCCTGTGCACCCTTCTTGCTCCTCAGTAATCATTTCACTTTCACGTCATTTGACTTCATCTTGCATGTGTAGGAGAGTGTGTGCTTTAAGGCTGATCATTCTTTTATAAAGTGGGAGAATGGTAGGGCAATGCCTGCTTGTTACTCATATTACAATGAAACCTCACATCAGGAAGTGAAACCGAACAAAAGCCAATAGAAGAGTTTCATGAGGTAAGGACACTGTCAGTAAGGCAGTGTTAATTTTTTCTTGACTGCAGCTCTGATACCTGTTTGAAGTTGCAGATTGCTGATCACAGCGATCCTTATCTCTCTGTTCAGTAATACAGTTCCATAAGTCCTTATCACGCTAACAGTCTCAAGTTTTGGTTTTGGTTAAAATTAAAGTTAGATGAATGGCAATTGAGCACAGAAAAATAATATTTAAGGCCAAGTCTATTTTCTCTTTTATTTGATTAATTTTCTGATTGTTTGTTTGGTTTTTACAACAGTGAAATTTTAGACATAAGAATATCATCTCATTAGCTTAGCTCAAATGGGTTGTCTTACAATGCCAATCATCTTAGTTACGGATGTCAACATGTACCCTATCAGTGTGTTGCACTAGCTGTTTTTCTGTTGCTTGATAAAGCTTAATCCTCTGTGGAAAAGATTATGGATGAAGACAGATATTCAAAGTAAGTTAATTCTAGACCTTCGGGCAAAGCTTAATCTTGATGACTAAGCCCGTGGGTTTAGCCTAGATTTGACATCTCAATAGCAGTATGGCATCTTTATCTGCCAACTTACCACCTAGTACCGTCCTGAGTCACTGGTTTCTCAGAGGCTGGTTGTGAATTCAATGTCATTTTCTCTGGCATCATCCTATAGCTATAGTAAATGTCTGTTACCCATTTTGGAAGCTAGCCTAGACTGAACGCCTTAGAATGATGTGTGATATTGGCTGTAGGAAATATGGCAGGCCATCTTCAAAAGACTATTTGAATAATGATTTATTGCAGTCAAACACCTTTATCCAAGAATGCATGCTCCAATTCATGCTTAAGAATTCATCACTTTATAATACTCTCTTATTAATTCTTATTACTCTTATTTATTTATTTATTTATTCAATTGTGTGTGTGTGCGTGTGCTTGTGTGTATGTATGTGTGTGTGTGTGTGTAGAACCACGGGCGAATTCGGGAACCACCATGGACCATCTCCACCTCCTCCTTGTTTACTCTGCCCGGGGATTCACAGGCTCCGCCCTACCAGGACCAGAAACGCAGGCTGCCCCAGCTTCTGCCTAGCGTCTAGGATCCAAGCTCAGGACCTTCTGCCTGAAAGGCCGAGGCTTAACCCCTGAGCCACCTCTCCAGCCCCCATACAAGAAGGCACTTTAATATGTGTGCCTATAGAGGCCCAAGATCAAAAATTAGGTGTCTGTAGTCGTATGGTTTCTTAATTTTTCTCACTTTAGATCTTGTCCATACTATGTTAGACTTATAATTAAGTATTCCAGTTCTGAGGGTGCTGATATGCACAGAATTTATTGGGTTTTGACTTTCAAACTTAACTTGTTATTTGATGATATGTAAAAGTGATTAACATTGGTATATTGTTAATACCGTGATTGGCAATTTTTCTACGATTGCTTAGTTCCAGGAATTATTATTATTAATATTATTATTTTGTTGTGTGTGTGTGTATGTGTCTGTGTGGACAAGGGACACTTAAGTGTGTGTGCCTGTGGAGGCCCAAAGGTGACACTGAGAATCATCACGGATTGCTCTACTTCCATTTTGTTTTGCTTTGGAACTCCCCAGACTTGGCCTTCCAAGGCGCGAAGTGTAGGTTACTGCCATTTCGGCTCAGAAATTTTCACATGAGATATAGGGTCTGAACTCAAGTCCTTGGGTACTTTCAAGGCAAAGGTTTAACTCTTGAACCGTGTCTCTAGTCCACGAGAATTATTTTTAAAAGATTGTGTTAGGAAAAGATTTTTTTAGGTTTTCTTTTTTTTTTGAGATTCAATAAATTATTATTATTATTATTATTATTATTAAGCATCATTATTCAGCTGGTGAATGAAAGCCATGTCCTAGATTTTTTTTTTTTTAATTTAAATCCAATTCTGGTAACAACTGCAACAACAGGACAAGCACAGAGAACCAGGCACTTTTGGTAAATTTGTTTTATTCTTTACCCTTTCCCTCTCCCCTTAGTAAAAGTGATTTGGCATATTTACCAAGATCTTGGGCTTTATAACTTTAAGCTTTACTGCTTAAAAAAAATGAGCTAAGAAAATTCTACCTGAAAAGTAAAAGTGACACAGAAACCATCTGTTAGGTTTTCTATGTGGACATTCCCAGTCTGCATAACTGTCATTTTTTAAAAAAATTTTGCTTTTATTGCAGTATCTACAGTTTTCCAGTTCAGTCTTGGAAAGGATTGATGGGGAGTAGGAAAGGGAAGGGGGTAGTACGTACTTGCTTTTTTCCTGATTTTCATAAGGAGTTTGTAGCTTCTCATTGCTGCATATGATATTAAAGGTTTTTATTTTGGGGGGGGTGTGTTTGGATATGCCAGGGTAGGCTTCAAAACTTAGTGATTCATCTGCTTAGCATTCTGAGAGCTTGAATTATGGATGATACTTTTCTAGATGAGTTTTCCTTCTATCTCAAACTTGATGAAACTTTTTGTATCATGAATGTATGTGCATTGTCTTGAATGCTTTCTGTCCTTTTTTTGTTTTTTTTTTAACTTTTTTATTATTATTTCTGCTCATACAGACTTAATAGGTACACCGATTCCCTCCCTCCCTTCTCATCCCCCTGACCCCCCTGCTCCCCCTCCCCTCACCCCTCCCCTCACCCCTCCCTCCCCATCCTCCAGTGCCTCCCCCCCCAATCCCCAGAGAATCCTTTAATGTGCATGCCAAACTGTCCTTCTTTTGATAGGTTCATGTAGTATGGTTTTTCTGTTAGCTTATTCAATATAACATATTGCATTAATAAGCTTTCAAATGCTAATTGGCCTTTGCACATCTGTAATAAATTATACTTATTCATGATAATGTGGTTTTTTGATTGAATTTGCAAATATTTGTTGAATAGTTTTTAATTTTTGCCCATGAGAAATATTAATCTATATCTTTCCATTTTTTGCAATATTTTTGTGTGATTATGGAACTCTAAATGCCTGTCTTCAGTAATGTATAAGACATACTCCCTCTTCTTCTATATTCTGGAAAAGAGATCATAGAGCATTTTGCGCATCTACACAGCAAAACGAAACCATGACAGCAGGAGGGTAAATGGAGAAACCAGCTAGATGCCGGAAGATATTCATGTGTGTTTTCTCTCATAAGCAGAATGAAGATTTAATTATTTTTTCAAGAGAATCAAACTAAAAGAGGGAATCCTGTGGAAGACAAAGAATTCTTAATGAAGAGAGCAAAAAAAGAGAATATATTTGCCTATTAGAGAGAAAGACAGAAACCAGTCAGGGTCATAGGACACAGTCCATCGTGTAATAATACCATGAAACAGTTTTCATGATAATAAATTTTGATTAATTGAGTACAATATTATCCAAAATTGAATGAAAAGATAGAAACATTTTAAAAAGTGTTTCTTATAATTTGTATAGAGTCAATTCTTGTTTTTTGGTTTATTCTGACAATCTCTGCCTATAAATTGATGCCTATAAATTGATTAATTTAAATTAATAATGTTTGAATTCTTTTATAGCGGTATGAGGTTAGTATCCATCATTTTTAGAACTATTTTATATTCCCTATCTTTTTCTTTTCTTGATTTCTGTTTCACCTTCTCATTCTCTATCTTTTAACATTTTAACTGAGCATTTATTGACAACATTTTACTTTGTGTCTTTTTTTAGTTTATAAACTACAGTTATTTCATCTACTTTTAAAAAGTTTCTCTTGGAGTGTCCAGATAGCTTTCAGCTAATCTGAGTTCATTTTCAAATGGCTCCATATCACTTCAGATGCAATATAAGTATTTCATAATATCAAAATATTTGGCTGTTGAAGTTATTTCTCATTAAAAACAAAGTTGACCAAACATCATCTGGAAAAAAGGGCTTCACGCTTCCTTGCCTTTCTAAGCTGACTATATTCAAAACCGATGATGTCATCTCTGTTCAATAGATATAAATAAATATAAATAAATAAATATAAATAAATATGAATATTAGTTATGATACTAATGGAGCTATTTATTCAGCATCTGATGAGTACTATATGACTTTTGCCCTTAGGTTCCACTCTTGCTGTCCTTTTCATATTCTCTGTGCCTTTCTACCTATAAATTGCTCTTTCTTCAGTATTTTGTCATTATCTCACCTTCTTTAATTTATTTTAGACTAACCAGCTTGCCAGGCAAGCCCATTTAATTTAGGTGGCCTCTCCTAAGATCAAAGCAAGCAAGAAAAAAAAAATTTTTGAGTTAGTCATAAGACCAGGGATTCTTGCCACCCTCCCCTTTATTTTTGTAGTGAGGAGGGGTGTTTGAAAATTGATTTCCCTTTTGCTGAGGTGTTTATTTAATAAAGAGTTTGGCTTGTTAATTTTTAGGGTACTTTTAGGATACACTTTTAGGATAATAGTTACTTTTCACATGTAGAATATGGCATGTATAAAGGCATTCAAGCTAATAAAAGTAGTTTATTATGATTGCCTTTGGTAAAAAGTATTTTGATGACTGCCTTAGAAATGTCCAGAAGAAACTGACTTCTGCTTGGGATTGAGAAGCACTGAGGAAGCAAACACACCTAGGTGTTGCAAGCATGTGCTCTGCTCACCTTTCCAAGCCAGTCAGCCAATACAAAGCCTAATTGTGCTCTTAGGATGCCTGCGTCCTGATTTACATTCTCCCCCAAGTAGTCGCTAAACCCAGAGCACAGACATTCTAGTAGTCAGGCTGTAGTGACATTTAAAAGCATGATCTAAACTCAGTGGCTCTGGAGTGGGAGAGAAAAGAGAGTTGGAAAAGGAGTCGCCACCTTAGCCTCAGAGAATGTTTCTGGTATATGTTTACTATGTTTAAGTAGAAATACTTTTATTCTGCCTCAGTGTTAACAATGAGATTCCATATTAAATGAATATTGTTTTATTTCTAGGTGGAACACCAGTATTCCCATAAATTCACCGTAGTGGTACTCCGGGCCACCAAAGTAACCAAGGGGACCTTCGGCGACATGCGTGAGTACCTTATCTATTTTGCCTTTGATAATGTAGAGTTGCATTCAGTTGTCCAGTTTCTGGACAAGTCAGGGACATTCTTGTCGATAAAAGTGATTCTCTATGAATGATGGCACTTTAAACAGTTCTGATTCTATCTTTTGACCGTCAGAAGAATCTTTTTCTCTGGCTTTCTTTCCATCAGTGGAGAACAATTGCAGCCAGGCAAAATGACTGCCTTGTGACGCATAAACTGTGGCATTCTGAGCATTGTTTCATCTAATTTGGAAAGGGTGCTGAGTCAGCATTTCAAATAGGTAGCGTCTGTAAAAGATTGCACTTACAGATGAAAAAAGGGCAGTCATGGAATTCCTCTGCCTCTGAGGGTTTTTTTTTTTTTTTTTTGTTATGTATGGACTAGCTATAGATGGTGTGGGACAGCCTGGAAGAATGTGAACAGCAGCCTGTGGATCCTGTTGCATGATGATGTTGACACAGCACTACTGACATTCTGAAAAATGTTTTTTTTCTCCTGTTCATCTGAGAAGTCAAAGGGCTGAAGTTCCTGAATATGGAATGCAAAGAGAAATGTTTCCATGTTATGATACTGAGGTTGATAAAGCTTTGATTGCTACCATGGTATGGGAGTGGGCCTCGGACCCCCAGAAGGAGTTTTGGAGATTGAACAAAAATATAATTTAGCAGTTGGGGAAGCACTATGTCAGAGAACCAATTGTCAGTTTCACTGTCCCATGTCCCAATCAGTGGACTTCTGATCTCAGGTGTGGAGATTTCTCCCGACTAGCAAGTAAAGCAGAGACCGTCTTGATTCACTTTTGGCATTGTCTTTCTGGGGGTCATGAAGTGGAGGACCCAGTTTTTCCTCCCACTGCCAGTTAAAGGCACGTTGTAAGCCTCAGGTTGTTTAACCTGTGCATCTGATCAGCTGCTTCCAGATTGCAATACTCTTAACCCCCTCCCCGAGTTCTAGAAATTTCCTGAAACTCAGAGAAACACTTAGGCTGAAGGTTGATGTAAAGCCTACAAATGGAGAGAGGGATGGAGTGAGGTGTGGGAAGAGGGTGAAGATTTCCGTGCCTTCTCCAGTCATTGGCCCCTGGAAACCTCCCGGTAGTCACTAGTCTGGAAGCTTTTCCAGCCCAGTCTGTCAGATTTTTGTGGAGATTTCATTGCATGTTTCAGCCAGCAGAACTCAGCAAGGTCTGTGTGCTTCTGCATTCTTCACGATTATCTGGGCCACATTCTCCCTTCGGGTATGAGGCATGATTCTTCTAGAATCAGATCAGCTTTATGATCTACTGTTGAGAAAAAAAAGTGGGCCAAAGAATTTCTTGATGGTCAGAAAGAAGACTAGAGTCTCTGATCTGTCTGGAAGAGAGGGAAATCTAGTTTCTGTGGTTTGTCTCAGAAGGAGTTATGAGTGGAGTTATGGGTGAGAACAGTCCACCTGCAGAAGTGGCATCTAAAGAGGCAGCTGAAGGAAGACTGCTGGGTGATGAGAGGCAGAAGTCACTGCTAGAGAGCACAGCGTGTTCAGAGGTCATGGAAGAGCAGACTACTTGGCCTAAGCTGGGCAGAACAGGTCCAACAATATTATAGAAAAAGCCAAGAGAGAGAAGGCGTTAGCTGGACCAGATTAGAAAGGCAAGCTCCAGTGAGGCCACATTGGAGCTGAGGTTGTCATACATGCTATAGGGAGAATTGAATGGCATTTGCGTATTAGGTGACACAATGGGGCTGTGATGTAAAGTGTTCTAGGGGAAGAGGCAAGAAGGAATGACTCAGGACATAAGTGTGTTTGCTTCTCTATCATGAAGACTAGTGTTCAGATCTCAGCATCCAAGTAAGAAGCTGAGTATCCTACACACACCTATAATCCTAGCGCTGAGGGTGTAGAGCACATAGAGTTACTGGGGCTGCCTGTAATCCCAGCTGGAACCCTGTAGAGGCAGCTGGATCACTGGGGCTTATTGACTTCTACAAAGAAATAGTTTGAATTGTGTGTTCAGAGAAAGACCATACCTTACAAGGGTAATTCAGGACATTTGACAACATCCTCTGGCCTTTTCACGCATACACAGGTGTATGTGCCCACATATATGTGCTCATATATCACATACACACACACACATATACACACACACACACACACACACACACACAAAATGCAAAATGTTCTGATCATAATATATTTAACATTAAAAAACTTAAATATATTGGAGGATACTATGGAAGTAATTTTTGTTTTCAACGAACAGAAAGGATTTGAGCTTATTGAACTAATTAATAAAAAAGCTAATAGAAAGGGGAAAGTTTAATATTAAGGAAAGAAAGGATGGAAGGTGTGTGGCGAGCCACCATGAATGCAGAAGCCAGGAAGCTGGTAGATGTTAGACGCGTGGGATGGGCTCTGGTGGCACCAGCAGGGCTGTGAAGAGCAATGGGCACTCCGCACAGTTATTCTCAAGCAGGATTATGTTCTAAATATTAGCCCTCAGAATACCTCACTTGATTCCCCTTTGCCTATATTTGACTTGTTTTCTTATTTTGCTTTTTTATAATTCTTTGCATGTTCTTCATTTTACATGGCAGTTCTCTAGAAGATAGATTTCTATGAAAGGGCAGCCACATCAGACACACTTTCATAAAGACCGGTAACCACCCTAACCTTTAGGAAAAGCACAGGCCTGAAAAGACCGTTGTTCATATTACTAAGTACTCTGCCAATGTCTTTCCAGGCATGCAAAGAATAGAGTGATTTGACTTTTAAATACGAAGATATTATCTCTCAAACAAAGCAGAGGCAGAAGCCCTTTTCTTTCAAAGCTGGTTCCATTGGTAGGACAATGGGTATCACTATGTTTAAGATGGAACTCACAGGAATATAGTCACTCTCTGAGTGTCCACTTAGCTGCTTGCCTAGGCCACTCAAACAGAGGCTATTACAACTAGTCCAGGGAAGATTGTAATGCTGTGTGATTTTCTATGGCGGCAGTCTGTGGGTGTGACACCAGTTAGAGTCTTATACCCTAGAAGCTCCTTTTAAGAAAGAGAGGAATCATGGATGGACAGAGCCAGTGGAGAGTAAGTGTTGTAGGGAAAGAGGCAGCATTAAGCACGGTGCTAAAATGTTTACTCAACCTTCCTTAGACCTGAAAGACCCGGAAGGCAGAACCCTGTAACTATTTCATCTTTATGGTACCTGCATTTGTTCAGAAAGGAAATTTCCACCGGGTTTTACATGCTGATTAAAGTGAATGGTTGCTAACCATTTAATTACATGGTCTTATTTTTTTTGAGGGGTGGGCACTTGTCAGCTGCCTCTATCAACTAGTGAGTTCATAAAAATGTTAGGAAGAGGCCAGGAGAGTGAACAAGAGGAGCTTCAGGGCAATGAATTTCATGGTGAGTTTTGTCTAGAGAAGTGAGATTGAAGGTTTCATTTCTGAGCAGGTGCAGAGGTTACACTGAGCTTAAGGTACAGGCACATTCTTAGGAGTGTTGACTGTGTTACTCTACTGACTTGAGCTGACCAAGCCAAATATAACATACTTATCTCTCACAGTTCTTGAAAGTGTAAACAGAAAAATCAAAACTCTCACCTCACAGGGATGAGAGGTAGTTTATTCTGGAGCCAAATGGATGTCTATGGTGATCTGGGAACATAGATTGTGGTTGTCCCAAAGTCCCCTTGTGATCATGGTTTCTTGGATTTTTGTAATCACAGAACAAAGAAAGTCATAAATCAAGACACCTTCCAAATACACTGGTGTCTCTCTGCTACAGGCTACAGATGCTATCTGGTGATCTTCTTAGCTTTTTGGTTGGTGGCAGCTAATGGCCTGCTAAAGTCAGAATGTTTGGACAGACACTGAGGAAGGCAGGAAGTGACTATCAAGGGGGTATAAAGATGACTCTAGATAAAATGTAATTAGGCTGTGAACCTTCATCATTCCAATGCTCTACCTCTTGGAATTCTAGTCATCTGTTCAGCTCAATTGTCAGTACAGTTTCCTTTCAGGAACTTTCTTTCATGAAAGACAAATGAAAATAAAGTACTAGAAAGCTCGAGCAATATAATCAGCATGCTAAGGAAGCCTAGAAGAACATGATGGGAGAATTCTGAATCCTATTCTGTTTCCATGGTGTCTATATTTGGTTCAAAGAATAAATTTCTAAGGTCCTACGGATTGGAGAAGAATGACAGATTACCACTTTTTAATGTAGATTTTTCTCAAGGATGACATATAAGTCATGACCTACAAATAGTGCTTTCTTTTTTTCTTTTTTTAAAGGGAGAAAGGGAAATTTATTCAACTTATGGTTCTAGAAGGGAGATACAATCCACTATGGCAAGAAAGTCATGGAAATAGTTATTTCTTAATAAAAGATGTACATCTACATTCTTTGTTTTAGGTACCAAGTTTATTTTCTTTCTTTTTTACTGTATCTATTGATAAAAACTAGTTATGCTTAGAAAAATATAGTCTTTTGCATTGTTTATAGCTCACAATAAAGTCGCCTGCATCCCATGAGCTATCTCTTGGGGGTTAAGCTAATTTTTGTGTGTTTTTAAAGAGGCTAATCTCTGACCTAGAACTCACCTATACAGCCAGGCTGGCCTTGTACTTTTGATCCTCTTGCACCAGCCTCCTGGGAGCTGGCATTAGGCTGAGTACCATTACATCCTGCTCAGAGATAACACTTTAATCATAAGGTGTCTTCATTTCCTCACTACACCCGAGGGGAAGGCTGTGGGTAGTCAAGAACAAGATGATCATCAGTCTTTTCTAGCTGGGGCTGCTCATCTAGGTAATAGTGAATGTTGATATTGCAACATATCATCCCCAACCAGGGGCTCGGCATTCTTAATCTCAAAGCTGATAGGAAGAGCAGTTGTCAGTCTGGGTTTGCACCTGACTGAAAATCATTGCCACATTCTGAAATTGGATTTGCCAGCCAAGCACACCAGGTGGTCTAGACTTACAATGACATCATTAAGATAGAAGTCCTCAAAGAACGGGTCCAAATAGATCTTGGGTTTAGAGGGAGTCAAGTCTATGTTAATGGTAGAAGAGGAGGAGACATTGAAATCACTAAAATAGCTAAGCCAAACAACTCAGGGGAAAGGGTTTATTTCCCACTCACTCTTCCAAGTTACAGTCTATCATGGCAGGGAAGTCACAGTGGCAGGAGCCTGAGATAGCATCACATCTACTACCAAGAGCAGAAAACAACAGGATGAATCTATTCCTGCTTGCCTGCTCTTTGCACCATTATATTGTCAACATCCTTATATATATTACCTACCTAAGGAATGGCTCTGCCACAAATAGCAAGTCTTCCTGATTCAGTTATAGTAATCAAGACAGTCTCTAACAGATATGTCCAGAGACCTCCCCCTTAAGCGTCACAGTGACAGCCGAGGCAAAGTATACCATACCGCAATGCATTTTGTGCCAAGGTGTCCATATGTGTCAACATCAGACAATCTCTCCTCCTGTGAGTCAAGAGGAGTCTCTCCAAACAGAGAAAGGTGTTTTCCCTAACAGTAATTAAGGTCTGAAGATTCTGTTAGTGACACATGTTCCTTCCATTCCAAAATGAGAGTGTTCTGTGTGCCAGCAATGAATCTTTTTAAAAAAGTAAAACAGTGACTAGAGAAATGGTTTAGGGGCTTAAGACTCTGCTTCACAAACAGGAGGGCCTGAGTTTGGATCTGGATCCCATATAAAAGCGCCAGGTGGAAAAGACAGCGGCCTGCACTTCTGGCTCTGGAAGACAGAGATTGGGAAACTAAGCAAAAAGGAGATAGAAGCAATCCGTGATGGTTTCCAACGTCACACTTGGACACACAGGGACCCACAGTGCCCTCTGATACATACAGACACAGACACACAGAGACACAAAACATTTAAAAAAGCAAAAAAAAAGTCTGCATTTTTATAAGGCTGGACAGACAGTAGCGTTTCAAACTGTGCAGTCACCAGAATGCAGTTTCTGAAAAGGCATAGGTTTCCTTTGGCATCTCCTGCGCCTTGAACTTTCTCAGCCAGTCTGCTCTGGTATCATGTTCTGCAGAGATGTTCCCATCCTGGCCAGCACTGGCCTTACCTTTTCCCCTTGGTGTACTTTCCTTTCCCTTCTTTGTAAGGACCTTCTTAGGCTTGGGTGATGACTTTGGAGGAGCAGGGTGAACAGCAACTCTGAGGATCGTCTCTGTGGCTCACCCTTCAACTTAGCTTTACCTTCTTTAGCATCTTCTTCAGCATTTCTTTGGGTTGTGATGGTGCTGGGGGGGTGCACACAGGTAGTTAACGTGGAATGCACAACTTGTAGGTTCCGTCAGTCTGGGGGATGTTCTCAGTTTTTCTTAAACTCTTCTGAAATGATGAATTTTTGCAGATACTAGATGCACATGAACACTCCCAAGTATGCCCTTTTTCTCATATACATAAGATCCTAGGGTTTAATGTGCTCTTGATTCAGTGTGTGATTGTGTGATGTCTGAGACGTATCCAAGATTCCTGGCCTCACAACACTAAACACTCACTCTACTTTTAATAGTCGTAGCACAATTAAATGCTATCCTGTTCACCTCTGCGAATGGCCTTGATTGAGATGTGTGGCACATCTTGTCACATGTGTGCTATTTATCTTTGCAGTCCAATGAATGATCTCCCTCAAAGTGAACACACGGGTAGTGGTGTGGGTATTTGTATTTATATTTAAGCGTAAGAGCCTTTTTTGCTATTTAAATAATTTTTTTCTCATATTTTCAGAGAGCATGAGTGCAAAGTCAATCTCATTCAAAAAGAATGGAAGAGTTTTCAGGGGGTTTAGAACACATTCCTTCACATGGGGGGAATTTATAACATATCTTGTTTCTGCTGCCTTATGTCCTGGAGAAACAGCTCATTGCTTGTGCGTTTCTATTTTCAGGGAAGTTATGCACTCTTAGGAATCAGCAGTAGTACACGTGTGGCCTGAGAGTTGCTCCTTGAGCAGCTGTATGTTTGTTAGGAAGAGCTGAAGAGTTTTAAAAATAGGTTTTGACCCTGTGTTCATTGAACATGGTTTTAAGCATGAAATACTAGTAAATTCTCAGGATGCTTTTCTGCAATTTTGAAACCTCTTTGTTTGAATTATTTTTATTCTTACAAAGTTTCATGAATGTGCAGAACACCTGGCTTGTTGCCTGGGTGCTGGGATCTGCATTCTATTTGGCTTGCAAGCGTTCTTACCCACTGAGTCACTTCTCCATTCTTGTCCTACTTTTGATAGGTACTGCTGTTGTACCTCTCTGAGTGCACACAACGCATTGGAGAGCACTTGTAACCATACAAGGGTGATGATGTCCCGTCCACATTCATGGCCATTCTGTAGCCACCATGGCATGCACAGTAGCTGAGCTGATGGCTCTCCAATTCTTTAGAAATTTCAGTCTTTCTCTAGTCCTATCTTTAAAGCATCAGCTTTAATCCCACCTCTAAGACCACCCAGCTTGATCCTCTTCAGAAGACCTGACTAAACACCAATAGCTAATAAATCTCTATAAAAAGGAGCTTAAATCCCAGACCATCTATTTGTAAATGCTTGTAGGAGTTTAGGGTCTGTGTATACAAAGGGTGGACTACATAGGGTTTTGAATATCTTCAGCAACAAGAGCACATAGAAATCACCACTTGTTCTTTATCCATTCTTGAGCCTCAGATGTAGCAGAAGCTCCAGGAAAGATTCAGGGCAAATTGGTGGACAATGATGGTGTGCACTGGGAGGGTATTCACTGGCCCTATATCCTTAGACAAGTTGTTTATCTTCTCTCCATGTGGCTTTCCTTATCTTGGAGACAGGAGGATAAAGGAATTACTATGTGTGAATTCCTCGTATAAGTGATGCATGGTAAATGCTCCATAAGCACTCCCTGTCATTGGTAAAATATTTCATACATCAATATTAAAATCCATTTTAAAGTTACTTTTATTTTTTAGAGTTTCATACATGGGTATGATGAATTTAGTTTATTCTCAACTCTAATTCCAAACCCACTCCTTTTCCCACCGCAAACCCTTCGTTTCCTACCAGCCTACTCTTAATTTCATGTCAAAGACATTTATTTCTTAAGCACCAACTTTACATATTATATACAATTCTTAAAAATTTCATTGGAGTAGTCTGGGAGGTAGATTTCTTACACTTTTCCTGTTGGAGATAAATTGGTATTTTTAATTTCCATGATGAGCCAATTCTTGGCATTTAAACCTTTTCTCTCACCTTGAAGAAGCAATGGAATGGCGCAGTGATTGATAAGTTGTTTCCTTCAAGCAGACTTCGGTGTCACGCTTGTCACTTGCATGATTGTCTCCTTGTGAAACTCCAGCCTGGGCCTGGGGCTCACTTTCTGTTTGCTTTTTTAAAATATTAATGCTTAGCCCTGAGTCTGGTAAGATCCTAGGGGACAGTGAGATAATGAATGAAAATCATTCTTTCTGAATGATGCTGCCTTTATAACCTCAGCAGGGAAAGAATTTCAAAAATAACTTAAAAATGCTGCTGTTATTATTTTTTTAACCCATATCAAACTGGGTTTTTTTCTGGTGCATATCATATGAAAAAACTTCATTAGAAAATTTTATATTAATTACAGTTTCAAATCTTAGTTTTTATAATTGACATTACTATTGGCCTATAACCATTTGTTACATTTAAGTACATCTTTGCTAATTTAAATGTTTCTTCTGTACCAGCCTTTAGGTTATAGCCAAACATGAGTTTTAGTTTGCTAATAATTTTGGAATATTTTTAAATGACCACCCAATTTTTTTAAAAAGCCCTAAAATCTAATAAAATTATTTCCTAATGTTCCTTTTATAGAACATAATTTTAAAATGAGTAAAGTGTTTCATAACATGTTTATCTAATGTGTCTTATATTTTATTTTCTATGCAATGGACACAATGGCTTCCTTGTCTACTTAGAATGCCACAGCGTTCATAAATGATCAAGTGGTTTTATGAATACACTTATTGCTTTCTTCTCCAGAAATTTGGATATTTTTGTCTGTATGTATTCATACACAGAAAGAAAGCTGGGAGCAGGATGTGTCATTCTTCTTGACACTCCTGTTTTGCGGGAAGGTGCCAACCTTTCTCACTGTCAGAGCAGAAAGCACATTCATTCTCTTTTCCTCAAAGCTTTTAGAGTTATTGTGTCTCCCAAGTCTCAGCTGTTGCCTGCTTGAGATGACCCTCACTTCTGGTTTTACCATTCTTCTAAAAAAAACCACTGCTCCAGTTCACGTAAGCAGCACCCTTCCCTGGATTAACCATCGTCTGTGGTGACTAATTTAAAAGCCACTCTCTAGAACACCTCCGCAGTAGTTTTTTTTTTTTTTTTTTTCTGGAACACACTTTAATTTTCAGAACTAAACATGGTGAAAAAGAAAACCAGTAGAGCTCTGCACCAACCCCCACAGTCTCCTCTGGCCAGTGATCCCCCCTGCCACATGCTGGCATGGCGCTCCTGTACCCTTGGAAGTTTCAGGCATGCAACACACTCGGGCATGTTGAGCACATAAACTTTTGTCCTAACATGTCACTGCAGCTCTTCTGGTGAACATTACTGGCTTCTTATGATGCTGATGCTAGAAGTTATCTGAGTCAGTGTCCCTATAAAAATGTCCAAGATAAGAGTCTAAGGAAAAACAGGGACGAGATGTTCTTTTCATTCTCCCTTATCTAGTTCATACTTTCCTAGTCAACCAACTAGCGGTTCCATTTTCCTATTGGATAAAACTGACAACTGTACTCATGTTCCCAAAAAGGTTAATGTACATATGTCTGCATAAAATAAAAATAGTTCCATGTAAAGCTTCAAGTTTATGACTAGACATAGATATTGCCATCAGACAAACAAGGAGAAGGAGATCAAAGTTCTTACTGAGTCAAGCAAGACCATTCAAAAATGGATTTTTAGCCCAATCTTTCTGAAACCAAAGAAGAATGACATATTCTGCTCCCATCTTTGTTTCTGCATTGCTTTTACTTTCATTGTGCTTGGCATTTAGAGAAAGAAGAATGGAAAGTGTTCTAGTTTCTTTTCTGGTGCTGGTAGAAGTATGTGACCAAATTACTTAGGGGAACAAAGGGTCTGTTCTTTATGATTGTTGGTTACAGTTCATCAGCATTGTAGGTGGTCAAGCCACTAGGAGACAAAGGAACTGGCCACATCTTATCCATAGAAAGACCCGAGTGAGGAACTTTTGTCTTTCCAGTGTGCATGTATAGTGATAGCCAACCAGTTTGTTATTGGTCTGATCCACCAGCTCAGGATATGGTCCTACCTACCGTGGGCTGGATCTTCTGACATCAATTAGATAAGGTCTCACAGGCTTGCTCAGGGCAGCCTGAACTACTGATTTTTTTCACAGATGCCTTCAGTGGTCACATTTGGATCTACAAGTTGCTATGTCAGAAAGGAAATGATTCTGTTTTGTACCTATAGTGCTTGAGCAATCTTCAAGGTACTCTAGAGCAGGTTTAAGATCTCTGCAAAGGAGGACTTGCAGATGTGGAGAAGAGACATTGGTATTTCTGTGCAAGCCACAGTCTTTGGAGGAAAGCAAAGACATGTAAGACTTGGCTCAGCTTAATGAAAAAGACTGAGCCCTTACAAGATGTACTACTCAGCAAAAAATTACCTATATACCTGTAATCGAGCACTTTTCATTGTGTTTCCAACACAGCTTTTGTGTTGCCTTGGGGAAGGAAGGGATACATCTTGGCTGCCTCTGAAACTGTGAGATCTAAATTAGTCTGGAAAAAGGCAAATTGAGGTGTTTTTTTTTTTTTTTTGTGAGTGTGTGTGTGTGCACGTGCGTGCGTGTGCATGTGGGTGGGTATGCACATATGCATGGGTGAGTGTACCGGAGTACCTTCTAGGGAATAAATTACAGACCACCACATCTGCTTGACATTTTTATTTGTTACCTGGAGAGCTGAATTCAGCAAGTCAAAGACTTTAACCCCTGAACCATCTCCCCAGCCCCAGAATGAGTATTTTTAAACTATTTAAATCATGAAATGACTTCTTTGCCTATTAATCTATTTATGTTAGTATAAGTGAATATTGCAAACTTAATGGCTGACCAAAGAAACCAGACCCAGAAATATATATTGGGTGTTTGCTTTAATAAGGAAAAATACTCCTTAGTTTTTGAAGACAGGACAGAGGTGATTGTAATGGAGGGAGGAGGGAGACACTGAAAGAACTGGTGATGATTTATGTTCTGACTCATTGGAGTCGTGCATGGGAATCCAGATTACAAAATCTCAGTTGTCTTTATAGTTACAATCTGCTCTTCTTCTTTAGATCAAATGTTCAGATTAAGAAAACAGCTAGCCTTTTTCTTTTCTTCTTGACATTCCCACATATATGGTGGTACTGACTACTCATGTCCTGGGATTGATGGCAACCTCTCAGCCAGTTTACGACACAGATGGAAAAGGCCAACTGTCTTCAAAGCTGCTCTGTTTCCCTGTCTGAATGTCGATATCTCTAATGATAACAGTTTCAAAGGAAAGACCTCATTTGTGAAAATTACTCATAGGTGCATCTTCCGATAAATTTTATATCTAATTTTATTATTATTACTATTATTGTTATTACTTGTGCATGTGGGCACATGTGAATCACAGGATTCTGTGTGTGCCTGTGGAGGTCGAAGGGGGACTTTGGAAATCATCCTGCCTTCTATTTGCACTGCCTGGGGTTTCCCAGGCTCTGTCTTCCAGTGTCTTCGCCATTTCCACCTGGTGTTTTTGTGTAGGATCTGGGATCCGAATCAAGATCTTCTGTATTCAAGGCAGAGGCTTAAACCCTGAGCCATCTCTCCAGCCCCAAATCATCTAAATTTTGATCTTTTCCTAGCCTTTATGCTTTGGTGATAGTGAAGCACCTGCATATTGCTCCATGCTCTCAAGCAGATTATCAGCAGGACACTCACATCTGTTTTACTGTTTTTCACGGGGCCCCTTGAAAATGGATTTAATGAGCAAAGAGAGTCATAAAAGGTTAACTGGATCATGCCTAATGCAGTGCACTGGCAGAAAAAGTCCTTGACTGAAACCCAAGTGGTCTGCTACCTTCCTCATGCCAGATGATTGTGTAGGTTTATACTGCTCTGTTTTAGTTAGTTCAAATTTTTGCCTTGAGTCTTTGGTCTTGAAACTTGTAGCGTACATAAGAATCCCCTGGTTAGGTTGTTAAAATGCAGATTTCTGAGCCTTTCCTGAGCCTTTGTGAAGAATCTAATAGGCCATGCAAAGGGTTTTCCTTCCTTCCTTCCTTCCTTCCTTCCTTCCTTCCTTCCTTCCTTCCTTCCTTCCTTCCTTCCTTCCTTCCTTCCTTCCTTCCTTCCTTCCTTCCTTCCTTCCTTCCTTCCTTCCTTGTTCCCTCCCTCCCTCCCTCCTTCTCTTTTTCCTTCCTTGTATTTGTGTGTGTGTGTGTGTGTGTGTGTGTGTGTGTGTGTGTGTGTGTGTACTTGCATCATGGCACAGTTTTAGAGATTAAAGGACAACTTTAAGGATTTGTTTGATTCTCTTCTTCCACCACATGAGTTGCAGGGAAGAAACCGAGGTCCTCATTCTTTTTTTTTATTTTATTTTTTTTTATTTTTTATTTTTTATTTTTTTTATTATTTATTTATTTATTTTTTTTGAGGTCCTCATTCTTGGCAGAGAAAATCTTTACCTGCTGAGTCACTTTGCTGGCCCTGTCTTCTTTTTCTTAGGTTTTGGGATGTAACCCGTGAGTTTGTGCATCTGGCAGGTGCTGTACCACTAGCAAACATCCCTATTCCAGTCTGCATTTTTTATTAAGCATAGAAGAGGAATCTGAGAGGCAATTCAATGACAGAAACATAAGAAGTAGTGATTTAAACTCAGTGGACCAACTTAACCTCCCTAGCATGGTAAATTTTGACTATGCAGCTGAGGAATCTCTTCTTTGGAGGATTATTAGAGGTTTATTATAAATGGCCAGCAAGTTGCTGATTATCTTTACTTCAAGGAAGGGTACAGTGGAAATAAGAAAGCAAGTGCAGACAATCTTTGCAGTAGATTCGTCTGGCATTCAGGAGTGGCCCTTAGTTCCTATTGTGAATCACCACTACATGACTAGGATAAAGCTCAAATAACATGGGACCGTTAAGACTTCAGGCGGGCGCTCCTTAGACAACTGAAGTTTATGAGTAAGTTTTGCAGCCATGGAATTCCAAAGCTATTTCTGGTACGTGTTGCTTCATGTCATCTTCCTGGAAATTAAAAAAAAAAAGATCTAGATCCCATGCCCCCATCATTTTTGTCTGTCAGGCTATAGATAAAAGGATGACAGGTAAGAATTGTGCCTGCACATTGAATTTGGTTGAGGCAGGGCTGAGTCAGTGGCTTAACAGCCATTAGCCTATGGGTAAATGTTCATTGCCTAGCCATGGAATAAACACATGGGGTTCTGGTGGGGGTATTCTTTTCCTACCTTTGATTTTTTATTGCTTCCTTTCTTTTGTTTTTAAATGTATTTCTAGCACCTATTCTAAAACATTGGACTAAGTCTTTGCTGTCAAAATGGGTTGATGTTCCCTTTTCTTAGCTTCCATTTTTGCCTCTATGCCAATGGTTCTTCTAGATTATCTAGAACTTAGATATCAGATCATCATTGTCAATTTTAAAAGTAGATTCTTGAATCTTCCTTTCTGTCTGTAAAGCCAGCTAGGGCTACAGACATTCTTTGGCTTGCAAGAATAGCAATGGAGACCCAGCATCGAACTTTGTAACTGGCAGTGGTTTTCCAACAGCTCTGTTCATATATCTGTCATCTTTTCACACTTTGCCATTAAAGTCTCTTGCAGAAGGAGTAATTAGACAAGTTAGATAAAAAAACTGAGGGCATTATAGGAAAAACTAGAAAAAAGGGTCACATTTCACATGTTTCAGAATATTCACTTAGATATTATGTAAAAAACAGAATTCAGTAGGAAGACAAAGTAATATTATTGAAATGGAATCCATTTTTAAAATCTCTTTTGTGTGTTTACTGAGATAGAGAGAGAGAGGGAGGGAGGGAGAACGAGAGAGGAAAAGAGAGAGAGGAAGAGAGGGAGAAAGAGAGAGAGGGAAAGAAAAAGGGGGGAAGAGAAAGGAAGGGAGGAAGATAAAGAGGGAGAGAGAGATAGACACAGAGAGAATGCTTGTGCCATAGTGTGTGTTTGGAGATCAGAGGAAGTTTGTTCTCTCTTTCCACCATGTGGGCTCATGTTGCCAGGTTTGCATACAGGCGCCTTTGCCTACTGAGCCATCTCACCAGCCTCTCTTGATGTTCTGAGATATAAACATGGCACAGGCATCTTTTGTTTTTTTTAACAGTATTTTCCTTATCATTTGTTAGGGTTAAAAATATGTAAAATCACCCACAAGAAGACTAAACTAACTCAACCTTGATCAACTTGCTAATTGACACCTCCTACTTCACTTGCTATTCTTTTATCTATCTGCTTTCTTCCAAGGAACTTTACTTTCTCCTTCTTCTTCCTCCAAGACTTAAATAAAGATTGAGCCTCAAAGGGCAATTTTTCCACCTACGATTTGACCTGATTTGTGTGTAACCACCTGAGTGAGTTAGTTACAAGTCACTGATGTGGTGTCTGCTTGTCTCCCATTACCTTGCTGTTAAAATTAGACTATTTGCATTTGACTCACTTTCATAAAAACAAACCTTCAGTTTATACCTTGGCTTTTTGTCAGAGCCATTGATGGGCATTTCCTGCCATACAGTAGACAGTTGAACTTTTATAGAGTGAGTGAATGAATGAATGTTTACATCTGAGTGCCTCCCATATACTTTTATGTGCTAGTTGATAGTCCTCTTTACAAATATTCCATTTTAAAAATAAAAACACAGTTGTTGAAGAACAAGGGGCATTTTAAAATTTCCTTTGAAAACAAGCCAATTTTTTAGAAGCCATTATTTTTGCTTTTCCTTTGCTTTTAGTTTTTGTGGGTTTATATATACTTCTGTAATATATATATATACATACATGCACCCGTGCCTGTACACACACACACACACACACACACACACACACACACACACACTCACACACACACACACTTTTCTTTCGGATGGCATTTCATGACTCACAATCTCTCTCTTATTATTAGGGATAAGATATCATTAAAAGAGATAACCTGAGTAGAAGATTTTCCTCCAATACTTGTTAGTTGTGTGATGTTGGACATGTTTCATAATGGACTAGTAGGGGTTTTCTGTTGCCTGAGCAGATTTCAATCAGTACATTATTTTCACTAAAGTACAAAACTTATCTAATGGTGCTATTAGATTTAGATGAGAGAAATGTATGCAGAACACATCTTCTAGTAGCCACCACTTACAGTTAGGTTTTTTTTAACAGTTATTAAGTATAATGGCTATGTGATTAAAGATGTAGTAAAGAAAAAAGTTCTTAATGCAGAAGACCTTAAATATTATAGTATCAGATATTTATTGCCAAGCTCTGGAAAGATAAAATTTATTTAAAGAGATTATGATCCTTACACTTAATGTGTTGTTTATATAGGAAGAGACAGACATGTAATTTCATTCATATGATAAAATAGAGAGTATGAAGTGCTGTTAGTAGCTTTTCCTAGGTCTAGTAAGTAGCGTTTCCTAAATTGCTGGTAAATTTGCCCTCTAGAGAGAGGGGTGCATTGTACGTGAATCACCTTATGAATGATTCCTTACTGTTGGCTTATGGTAAAGAAAAGGAAGAGAGTATGCAGGCAGTATATAGCTTATGATATTTGTTCTGTTATATATGATTATTTTTTAATCATGTTGCAGCAGATTTATTGGGAATAACTTGACAGCATGTATTAACAGAACAAAGTTCCTGACTGTGAATTACATTTTTCATTTTCCTTCTCCTGCCTATAGTTGACACTCCAGATCCCTATGTGGAACTTTTCATCTCCACAACCCCTGACAGCCGGAAAAGGACAAAACACTTCAACAATGAAATCAACCCTGTGTGGAATGAGACCTTTGAGTTCATTCTGGATCCTAATCAGGAAAATGTCTTAGAGGTAAGTGTGTCATCGTGGGCTACGGATGTCTCTCCCGCCTGTGCAGAGTCACCTGGCTTGCCCCTTCACCACCTTCTTCCCTCCAATTCACTGTGATTGCTTCCAGCTGGGTGATTTGGCCATCATGCCCCTCGATGGCTTTAGGTTTCCTGAGCTGGAAATTCAGATATGGAATGGGAAGACTTCTTGTTATTTGGTAAAAAATGAAAGTCATAATACAAAGATGAGTGTCTTTTTGCAAAGGATAAAAACCTTTTCAATTGTCTTTAAGATAAATTTAATTTGAATTATTCCTAAAGATAGTTATTGGTTTTCTGTTTTAATTTCCCCTCATATATTTCATAATAAAGAGGGAATAAAATTATGTGTTTAGAAATAAAAAAATGAAAAAAATGATTATTGCTTTAAATAGTAGATTTGGAATTCAGAAGGAAAAGATAAAAGTGTAGTTGTGATACCACAGACTCGAAGGGCTATATGTATAGGTCAGGAGTCTAGCATGGATGAGAGACGGGTTTGATCCCAAGAACCAGAATGAAAAAAAAAAAGTGGAGAAAGAACTCCAAGGAAATGTGACTATCACTTGGGAACTTTGTTTTTTAAAGTGTGGACACTTCAGGTATGACTTCCAGAGGCCCCTGGAAACCATGCTTGTGATTTCTTTCTGTAGATAACGCTAATGGATGCCAATTACATCATGGATGAAACTCTGGGCACAGCAACATTCCCTGTGTCTTCTATGAAAGTGGGAGAGAAGAAGGAGGTTCCTTTTTTTTTCAACCAAGTAAGTAACATAGTAAAATTACTTTCAACCTCATGTTAGATACATTATCTATTTATTTTAGAGAGTTGGGTTTAACATTTAGAAAATTCTGTCTTTATTGACAGTTTTGGACTCTATTGGTAGGCTTAGCTGCACAGAGCATTTGTGATACTAAAATTGCAAGGTAAACTTTACTGCAACATCCATTTACTACTGCTTTCATAAATGCATTTATTTATTGTTGAATAGATTGCTATAAATTAAACATCTCTGGGGGAATATTTCTGTCTCAAGTAATTATGATCAAAGCAGTGAAAAGGTCAAAAGGACCATTGTTAAATTTATTATTATCAGTATTTTCAGATCTTTCCCTTTTCTGAATTTCCCTTTCTAATTAAACCCTAGAAAATTATTTGTACAGAACATAATCATTGAATGAATAAAAAACAAATTCAGAAATTTATGGTGATCTTAGGATAACTTCAAATTTCTCCATTCACCCAAATCTATGTATCCCTTTACTGTCGCCTCTTCCATGGTGCCTTCCTAATGGTCACCTGCTTAGATGGCCTCTTGCTTGTGATACTGATTTGTGGTATTGGCTGGTACTAAATCATTTATCCCTTTTTAAAAATCATCTTCCTGGATAACAGCAGCACTGATTATACATGCCTGAAGAGTTAATACAGGACCTATATTTATGCACTTGTTCAGACATTAATTTAAGACTATAGCACCCCATGTGCATACGAAGTGATTTTTATTATCAGGCACCTACACAACAGCCCATTCTAGACACTCTCCATGGTTTTTTTCCCTGCTCTGGAGAACAGATCTTTCATGCAAATTCAAGGGATGCATGCCTCACATTCCTGTTGGTACCTCCTAACCCTATCTCATTCATTCATTTGATAAGCATTTATTGAAAACCTACATTGCAGCAGCTGTTGTATGTGTAGGGAACATAAGGAACAAGATGCTGGATATTTTTCCTTCAGTTTTCTTCATCCAGAATG
The DNA here is from genome assembly GCA_023101885.1 of Typhlomys cinereus. Classification (NCBI taxonomy): domain Eukaryota; kingdom Metazoa; phylum Chordata; class Mammalia; order Rodentia; family Platacanthomyidae; genus Typhlomys; species Typhlomys cinereus. Next base: position 8,024,169 of record JALPQD010000061.1, on the reverse strand, counting down.
ATGATATAATGGGAAGTGGAAGTAGACAAGTATACTTACTGTGAGGTTAAAAAAATTACCATGCTATTAGACAAATGTCAATGAGGTATGTACAGTATATAGCAAATGGCAGAATAAAAGAAACTTGCCTAGTGGAAGGAGGCCACAGGTGATTTGTGCAAAGTGATTTAACATCTTCATTTTCAATCTAGTCTATTTGGCCTTTAAATATCAGCTCACTCCTTTAACCATCTTTTTTTTCTTGGGAAATCACTAGTTCTTTGTAATTCAGCTTACTCATATCTTTTAGGGAGAATCTTTTTGATAACTAAAATGTTATATATATGTTTAGTATATACATGCATTAATATAAAATATGATTATTACACAAAAATAGACTTAATAAATTATTCTTTATTGCATAAAAAGGATTGTATATCACTTAGATAGTTTATATATTATAGAGCTCATTACATATTTCATAATAATTAGTAGTGTGCACAATATACCCATGCATACATACAGTACTTAAGACAGTGGCTGTTACATATTAGGCACTTGTATAAATACATTTTACATTTGTTGCTGTCATTACATCTGGAAAAAAAAGTAGGGTTCCAGCAAGCAGAGAAATACTTGTGAACATTCTAGGCAGGAGCAACTGCCAAATCACAGAGTCTTGAAAGAAATAACAAGATAGGGCATGGCAGGTTGTTGGTACATGCTGCTGAGTACTGGCTGAGGAGCATGGTCAAAGTAATCTGAGGGTCTTACTTATTTCATGTTTTCAGGTAGATTTTCAATTAATGTCTTTTGAGAGTTTGTAAGTATGAATTAGTCTTTCCAAAATAATTTTTTTTTCCTGCACATCAATCCTTGATCCAAAACTAATTGTAAAAGAAGATATCTTGGAGAAAATATGTATTTGCTCTCCTTCTGTCATTTCCTATGGTTAAGTTGTGTAACCTCCGGCTCTGAAAAAGGCCTTCCACATTCTTGAATTTAAAGTAGCTTACGTAATTATTTTCCTCAGTGTGCCTGAGAAAATAGTTGGCCTGAGATCTGCATTACTTTGTTCCCAAGAGTACCTTACAGAATGAATGTGGATGTCAATTCTTTGAGCTGGTGGGCCAAGTGGTCCCTGGGAGGAGGCGGAGTGCATGATGACTGAATGGAAATCCAGGGTTCTGTCTCATACCACGTGGGAGGGCACTGTGGGAGCCTTCCTCCCTCACCATTTCCTGAGATGGGATCTGTCCTAGGTGGGTGGTTGTCTGTCTGCTACACTCCTAGGTGCGGTGAGCCAGAATGGACGAGGGAATCCTAGGAGAACAGAGGTATAAAAAGACCTTGAAGATGGTTATGGCAGCATGATGCTAGGAAAAGAGCATTTGGCTTTGGTGAATAAGGACAGATGCTTCTGGCCCAGGCATTGCTAGTTAAAGTTACCTCAAACTTTTGACATAAGAATAGGGAGGGCCACAGGTATCAGCTTTTTATTCTCTGATTCACTAATTTTAGAAAGTATGGATTTTTGTATGTTCCATGCAACTTGTTATATGACAGACACCAAAGCACATGGAGCTTGAGTCTTGTAAGGATCTTAAGTAGGCATGTGCAAAACTACCTCCCCACATTCTATAGTGAAAACTTTCCTGCAGTGTTTGTCAACTATGTATTGCTGTGTGCATTCACCCACCAATCACCTTGCCTTTTGGATGCATTTGTAAACCAATGCTGTCCTGTGACCTCTCTGTATGATTTCTGTATGGTTATCAAGTGAACAATACAGGTGTCATGTGCATTGAGAATTGAGGGTTCATTGCATGAATAGCCTCAAGTCGCTGCCAGAACTGTGATCAAACAAACAAGAACCTCTGTTCTGATGGAGCTAGCATTCTGTTTGGATGACAGAAGGAGTTAACCAGTGAGTGGTGCTTCTGCTAGAGATACTGACATGTGCTCAGGAAACTACCGAATGAGAGATACCCATGTGTGTGTAAAGTAAATACTATTGCAAGAAGTATAGCAAAGAATGAAATATCAGAAGCTGTGAGCAGTGCACACCCTAGGTAGGAATGTTCTTGCTAGTCCTTCAGGGTTTCCTCCCAGATTTCTTGGGCTCACAATTGGGCCCTCGGTGTGACAGTTTGAAGAGGTTGTGGAGTTCTTAAAAGGTGGGGCTTAGTGGGAACAAGTTAGGTTATTGTTACCATTGGAAGGAATTGATGCTGGTCTGATGGAATGAGCTGGCCATTCTTGGGGTGCTGATGAATTTTCAAAAGAACACAACTCATCTCTCCACACTCTCTGGTTCCTCCGCTATCACGTGATCTCTTTTCTTCTACCTGTTCCTGTTGTTTTTTTTTCCTTCACGGGGCTCAGAGTCAGAGGGCGAGTCATCTAGTGATGCTAGCTTGGGCTGTGATGCACACGTGTGCTCCTCTCCCAGCCTCGTATTTTCATCTCTCAACCAGTGTTCCATCCAGTACCTACCCCCAGGGCTTGTGATAACTGTTGAATAAATTCATACCAAAAAAGTATTAATAGTACATGGGCTAGCAATTATCAATAGTAGCAATCAATGAATAGTAGATGTGCTCATTATAATCTTAGCCAACGACTTGGATTGTATGTGCACCACATTCATCAAGAAATGGATTTAGCGGAACATTAAGCTTATTTGTTTGAACTTGCTACCTTAAATGAACTTGCTGTTCAGTTGTAGTTAATTAACCACTCCTCTGTTTGAAAGTAGTTCAGAATGCTCTAATCATTCATTCCTAAAGTTATTAAATATGGTTTATGGTTATTCTAATCCATTTTTGACATAGAAAGATATAACTTTTTTTTTAGAAATTAGTTTGTGTTGTATAAGCAAAGTAGCTTACTTCAAAAGAACCACATAAATGCTAAGCTTTTGAAGTCAGAGATTACACTTTTTTATTTCGCTGGATAAAATGAGTTTATTTTGGTCAATATTTTGACCCTCCAGATCTACACAGTGTTTTCATTTGCCAACTTTATTTAGAAGTTACTATTATTGCTTAAAAATAGCCATGTTTCATGCTTCTGTGGTGGTGGGTCTAATTTTGGCTCATTGCTTTCTTCATGGCTTACTCACAATTACAACTTGAATAAAAGTTCTATAGAAAAGATAGTGATGAAGCTTTGGAAAATGGGAGTTTTGAGGACGAGTTCAGCATGTTAAGTTAGTATCAGAATGACTTCACTGCGGAACTATGTTTTTTGATGTATGAAGTCAAAGACTATAATTTACATAAGTTCAGGAGGTGAAGTGGAGCTTGGAAGAAAAGCGAAATCATACAGATGATCTCTGAGTTATGACACTCAATAGGATTTTCTGACTTTACAGTGTGTGCAAATATGACACATGTAATAAAAGCCACGATTTAAGTTTTCTAAAAAATAAGTATGACATATCACCTTTTTTTTTAAGAATTTTCCTTTTTTTAAACTTTATTTGCTTATTCATTCATTGTGTGTGTGTGTGTGTGTGTGTGTGTGTGTGTGTGTGTGTTGTGTGTGTGTGTGTGTGTGTGTGTGTGTCTCAAAGGGCACTGTGTGTCCCTGTGGTGGGCCAAGGGTGACTTTGGGAATCGCCCTGGATTGGTTCTACCTCCTTTTTGTTTCTCATTGGGGTTTCCCAGATTCTGCCCACCAGGACCAGAATTGTAGCCACCTTTGTTTCTGCCTTGTCTTTTTACGTGGGACCTGAGATCAGAACTCAGGACCTTCTACTTCTAAGGTAGAGTCTTAACCCCTGAGCCATCTCTCTGGCCCCATACTTTAAATTTTGGACTTCTTTTCTTTTTTCATTTCTTTTCCCTTTTGTAGTGCTAAGGATAGAGACTTGGGCTGTGGGAATTCTGGGCAAACACTTTTATCACCAAACTATATCTGCTGCCTCAAATATTGAATTTTGATACTTTCTTTGGACATTAGGGTATTGAGTAAGGGCTTTTTGTGATGTCACCACTCCCCTGCAGCTCTCAGGTTACCAGGGAAACCCCTGACACCATTCTGGGGTGCTCTTTTGCTAAGTCTAATCAGTATGTTATAATTGTTTGGTCCTTTTTTTTGGTTTGGTCCATTTCGACTCATAGTAATTTCAATTTCAAAGTTTATTGGCACATAACTCCAACCTTAAGTTAATGACATAATTTTTAAGAAGTCTGGGCATTACTGACTAAAATGAAAAGGACATCAAAGATAAATTCAGGATAGCATTCACAGGCAGGTGAAGCAATTCCTTGCTTTAGTGTCCCTTTCGTAGATTCCCACAATTTGTAACTTTTCAGTCATAGGCTGTTTTAGAATGTTCTTGCATTCTTGAGGATCCTTTGTTGGGTGGTAAATTCTATGAAGGGAGTAAGTAGAGCATATCTTTGCATCCACCTAGCCACAGGCACTTGGATACTTTTTGGATGAAGCAATACATGAATGTGCTTATGCAAAGGTCTGAAAACATGGGAATTTCTTAGACAAGAGTAGTCAAAGTAGTGGAGTGTGAAAGACAAAAGTGAGAGACATAAAGGCGTCCCACACAGTGAATAAAGAATGGCTGAGTGGTTTGGTTATTAGTGTTCTAGGAAGTCTGGTTTCCTGATGAAAGCTAGTGATTGCATAGATTTTTGTAATTTTCACTGATGTTCATATGAGAAAAAAGACCTTAAGCCGAAAACTTGTGGGATAACCACAAATGTAAGAGAGAAAGCTCTGCTACAGAGAGGGTCTGGGAAGATAATGTCTTTTACAATTTGAAAGATTAAAAAGACCTCTTAGGTTATATATTTGTCGGTGCAGTTATTCTGAATTCTTGGGCGACTCTGGATTTTTTGGTAGGAAATGCTAATTTTTTCCTTTAGAAAAAGCTTATATATATAACCATTATATATTTATATATATAAACATTATATATATATAAGCATTATATATATATGTATATACATATATATATAATGAGGGTTGTTAGCATCTCATGCACTCTCATATGTGGGAAAGCCATACAGTTGTGATCCAGTCTCACTGGAGGAGTTGTGACCATCTCCCCAACCCATGAAATTGCTTTTTTTTCTTTTTACATTAGTTTCTCTTCTGTAGTTCCTTCTGTCTTGCCAACTGAACATCTGCCAGTGTAGGCATCAAAATTGCTTTTCTTGGTGCAATGCAAAGAAGAGGATTTTATCTTACACCAGCATGTATGGTAAACGTAGCCCACTTCTTACATTTGCAGTCCCTGGAGGAGTTGGAAGCTTTCAGTTTGTTCTGGGGGAGTTCTCCAAGTTTTTTCTCACTCCTTGTAAGGTCAGGGTCAGGGAGTGCCTTGGAGATCTGCTCATGCTTCCTTCTCGTTGCTCTGACCTGTACCCTGGAAGTCAGTGATGCACAACTGTGTGGGAAGAAGCGTCTTGAGAAGTTGTTCTGTGCCTCACAGGAAGTACATATTTTGAGGCTGTTTTAGCTGAATGACCTGTTCCAGGTGAAAGATGGAGACAGATTGTGGATATCACATTTCCTAACAAGTCTGAACACACAGCATAGAGTGGGAGAGTTGACATGGCCTCCCCATCCTGTGATTTTTTTTGGGGGGGGCAGCTAGAGGAAGAGCGGGTTTGAGTCATGATTGGAGCCACAATGACACGTCCTGAAATGTTCAGGAGGTCAGATACTGTCAATGAGATGAAATTTTTTTTTAATTTATTTTTTCCACTCACACAAACTTGATAGGTACCCCATTTTCCTGCCTCCCTCCACTCCTCCCTGGATCCCCTTGCTCCTCCCCCCCTTCCCCTTTCCTTCTCCCCCATCCTTTTCTCCCAGTGGGGGGAACCCCATTCCTGGAGCATCCTTTAGTGTGCATGTCAAATTTCCCTCTGGGTCCTCCTCTCTGTTGAGGTGTAAGGACTCAGTAGCATTGCCTAGAGCTCTTTTTTTGTGTTCCTCTTTAGTATAGGAATACTATTGTGGCTGGTAATCCCTTGCCTCTAAGGATCTTAGAGCCTGTGATCCATGCTAGACTTTGGGGGGTCAATGCCATGTTGATCATTGAGCAGGTCATGCAAAGTCCTATTATGATTACTTTGGCCCTAATGTGTGTGGATTATCTCAGGTCTTTAATCTTGGTAGCATGATCCTTGATCTGCAGGGTTCTCTTGCCAGCTCTCTACGTTGCTTCAATATGTCTATTTAATATACATTTTAGCAAGCAGTAGAAATTGTCTCTGCCTGATGATCGTGCTCCCTTACCGAAATAAAGTTGTTTGATTCCCTGATTACTATTCATAAAACATAAAAAATTTACTGAGATATATAAAGATATATTAATGATAAGTCTATTGCTTAGGAGTTACATCAGGCCACAGATCCATATGCCTGAGTGACCAAGAAATTAAAGAAATCCTGGGTGAAAATTCATGTGTGTGTATGTGTGTGTGCGTGTGCCCCACAAACAAACCCACGTGCACACACATGTATACAAGTCAAAAAAATACATGCTAAAAAATTGAAAAATTACTGATTGACATATATTTGATAGATCTTCATGAAACTTGTTTCTTTTCTCTTTATATTTTTAAGTTAAAGATAAACTGAAATCAAAATTTGCTTTGATCTTGTTTGCATTGTAAAAAAATTTATTTTATGACTTAATTTTGTTAATGTGTCTTGTTTAGGTGACCGAAATGATTCTGGAAATGTCTCTTGAAGTGTGGTAAGTTTATTTATTTCATTACAAATTATTGTGAGTGATTCACTGATTTGTTAAAGAGAATTTTTTTTATATGTGAGATAATTCTTTCAAGAGGATTCCTTTTATATAAGAAATTATTTATGTAATATTTCCACTATTAATAAAATAGTGAGAAAGCCAGATATTTTAAGTAATAATAAAATAATAATAATAAATAATAATAATAGTTTGCTATTTTTATAAGAGTTCTCAGCGTTTTTGGAATTTCTTCCAGTTTATTTATATATCTTTGCAAGTTATGATGTGCATTTTGCAACTTAGGTTATTGCAAAGGACGTGGGTTGTGGTGTAGAGTCCTGGATTCAGATCTGCTACTTGCTAATTGTGATAATTGTTGAAGACTTCTAATCACTTTCTTACTCATAGGTAAAATAAGAAAAAAGCCTTATGAGCATATCCAGAGCCACAACTAAAACAATTATTTTTTCTGCAGGCTGTATATTTGCTAGAGACTTACACATGCACACATGTTTATAGTAGTAGTGTTTATAGCTTATAAAAACTTAGATGTAATCTTAATGCTATTGTATAAATAATGGAATATTTTATATTCTGAAAATATTCCACAATAATAGAAATAATTTAATTATTTTTTTGCTTAATTGTGAATGATTCTGAAAACAAAATGTGCAGTAGAAAAATTATTTGCATTATTATCATTTGTAAGAAAAGTAGAAGCCTAAGCATAGATGAGTATGCAGCTCATCTGGTTACCACAGCACTATGGAGGTAGAGGTGGAAAGATCAAAAAAAAAAGCTCAAGGTCATCCTCTTTTGTATAATGAATTTGAGGTATGCCTGGGCTCTAAGGGATGCTGTTACCTCCTGAGCTGTCTTGCCAGCTTCTGGGAATAAATATTTTGATCTAAATCAGTGAAACAAAATTCAACATTAAGGGGAGTACTTAGATTTTCCAGCCATAAAGAGCAAATATTCTATTGTTTTCCTGCTTCTACTTTGTGCATACAGATTGTTAGTCTTTTCTTTGTGTCTTCATTTAGAGTTCAGTAAAACATGACTTGCTAGTTGTCCTTCACAGCTAGTGGAGGGAGGAGAATGGTTGCTAGCAAAGTACAGGAACAAATGCTTGGAGATACCCTGAAGGAACCCACACCTTTGTGTGCTCTTAATACATTATTATTATTTTTTTAAATAAGGAACATTGCATGCTTTTCTGTGAGCCTAAATTCTCAGAACTCCAGTTTTCTAGTTTGTGCAGCAGGAATTATACCATATGATAGTGTGATGTTTTCCTTCATGGTTGTCACAGTGTATCATATCTGATGTGGTTCCTAACAAGTGCAGGTTTTTAGTGAATTATCCCTGCCACCATGAGAAAGGAGTATAAACAATGAAAAGACTCTAAAGCCCTGTGGTTGTCTTGGCATTTGTGATTCTATCTACTGGAAACTCCTTCTGTTTTCAAGGAGTCACCTGTCAGATAAGGCAATCTGTGAAGGTGGCATTCCTGGGAGAGAGTGTTCCTTAGGCACAAAGCTCTTTGAGATATTAGTCACTGTGAAGATGGTGGCGTGGTGGGGACTCAGGGACAGAGTCGAGACATGCTGGGAACACATACACAGGTTTCTTTCCAAGTCTTCATTGTCCTCACCTACAATGTACTGTGCATTCCTTATTTGTTTATCTCAACACCACGTATTCCTTTTTGCTTTGTTTTCAGAAAATCTTTTGGATTTATTTACACCTAAATACAGAATGTTAATCTTGTTTTCTTTATATAAAAATAACATTTTTTAATGTGACTTATGTGTCATGGGCACTTAGTGCTTTGAGCTAGCTGTGGTCCTATATTCTTGTTTTGGTTTCCTTCCAGGAAATAGCTGGAGAGAAGCCATCAACACATACAGCACAGCTTCAGGATTCTCCACTGATGTTATCTTGGAGCATCTCAGGATGCTGAAAAGCAAGTATCTGGGAGCCCGGTCTCATCACTTTCTCTGTTCTCCTCCATAGCTCATGTCCAGACCTACGATTCAGTATGGCTCTGTGTGATCAGGAGAAAATGTTCAGGCAGCAGAGGAAAGAGAAAATAAAGGAGAGCATGAAGAAGTTCCTGGGTCCAAAGAAGAGTGAAGGGTTGTATTCATCCCGAGACGTGAGTTGGACAAAATATTAAAATCAGTGATGATATTTTGATCATTTCTTCAAAAATTTACCTCAAATGTGGGCATGATTAGTTTTCTGCATTTAAGTAATGCAGGCTAAGTGGCTCAGAAATGAAAAGTCTTCTTCAACAGTTAGAGTTACAGAAAAGCAGCTGGAGACAGATCAAAATGAAAAGAAGCTTCTGGAAAGGAGGAAATTGCCACCTCATCTTCGGCCCTCATCTGGATGCCTGGTTTTCCTAGGACTTGGTCTTATAGATCTGGGTGTTCCAGATTTTGTAATTATATGAGCCAATTTTTTAAAACAAATATCTTTCTTTCTATATATGTGCACAATTTACTAATTTTGTTTCTTTAGAGAACCCTAGGACTAGGTCAAGGATGAAAAAAATTCTATTTTTTAGATTTAGATTTAGGCATCTAAGATCCTTAGATCTTAGAATTTATGCTCAATGGTATTTATGCTCACTGATCTATGATACTTGCTGCAGCATCAACAGCAAACTAGATAAAGCATAGTGGGCCATACAAGTGAAAAAACGTGAAAATAGAAGGGAATCTGGTAAGAGAGATGAAGCAGAAAAGGAAGGGAAATAGGACTTGGGGTTAAGTGGTGAGAATATTATAATTTCTCTATATTCATATATATGTAAGTAAAATAATAGTAGTAATAAAGTAACAGAATATGTCAAAAGTCCTTTAGTACCTCAGAAGTTTCTTTTTTAAAGAAGGAAATTAATAGTATGTGTAAGCCTTCATATTAAGACAAATTAAATTAAAGCACAACAGTTTTGATAGATGAAAGTTTATTTCCTGTTATCATGTGAGAAAAGTATGAGAACTATTTCTTGACATCATTTATCCACAATAACTAGTGATATTAGACCCAAATATAGCCTAAAGACTTCCTAATAACACACTCGATGTCATCCTTTTCCATATACAGCCAAGTTTAACAGATGTTCTGTATAACTCCCCTATCACTTTTGCATGTTATTTCAGAATGACTGTTTAGAACGTTATTAAATTATGTAAATTTAGTATTCAGTTATGCGCAAAATTGTGCTGCTAGTTTCGCAAAGTCATACATGACTATGAAATACAGCTTGACGCAGCATCCAGTGGATACTCTCATAAGGATTACTCCCTTCTCCACTGTGACAGAGAGAAAAGAGCTTGGCTTTGGGTGCTAGTGATGCTGTGGTGAGACTCTTGATTGTACTACTGGTCAGTTGTCTGCTTGTGCACTGTGTACTGTGTGTGCTTAACCCCGTTAAACTTGGAAGTAAATGGGGCTTCTGATCACAAAGCTCACTATGACACCCTTAATACCAATTCTGTCATCAAAGGTTAGAGGTTCTCTGCGTAAGGGAACCTTGAAAACAAGATGCTTACTCAGCTGCAGATTCCAAGTTGTGACATTTTACACTAGGGGGCCTTCTTCTGTTAGACCCTGCAGGATGTTTAAGAAAACCAAATTAAACAAATGGGATCTAAGCAAGTCACAGATAGTGCAAGTCAACAATTATAGAATGCTCCTCACAGCAAGCTTCAGGCTGCGGAGGTTGAACAATTACAGTGTTTTGATAGTTTTTATCGTCGTTATTGTTGCTAAATAGATTAAGCTAGCTCTTTTAATGTTTTCAACCAACTTTGTTTCTAATTTACTTAAGTGAAAAAATCTTTTTTTGTGCTCGCTTCCACAGCACATATACTAAAATTGGAATGATACAGAGATTAGCATGACCCCTGTGCAAAGATGACAAGCAAATTCATGAAGTGTTCCATATGTTTAAAAAAATTTTTTTTAAAATGAAACATTAACAAAGTATGAGCAATACAGGTTGCTTTATGTTGAAGTGAAGAACGTGTAATGAAAACTAGGATGAAAGGAAATGAACTTCGTGGTTTTTGTTCTTATAATTCCTCTGTTTCATCATTCCAGGTGCCTGTGGTGGCCATTTTGGGCTCAGGTGGTGGCTTCCGGGCCATGGTGGGATTCTCTGGTGTGATGAAAGCACTGTATGAATCTGGAGTTCTGGATTGTGCTACCTACGTTGCTGGTCTTTCTGGCTCCACATGGTTAGTATGCATTGTAATTTCTCACTTTATTTTTGTAATTTATAATTTATCTAACTCGAACACTAGAAAAAAATGCATTTATAACATTGGACACTAACTTCAAGTTACTAAAATGTTGTGGCTTTATTCCATATTGACTGAAGAAATTTTTAATGCAAATTAATGTCTTAGAATGACTTTTGCCGTAAATGTATTCCTTTTTTCCCTCTTTCCAACTCAAAATGAAGTCAGGACATAAAAAAATAGCCCAATTGAAGATAATTTTAGATAAATATGACAGAAGTGGAATAATGTACTCCACCCATAATTAATTTAATCTTCATATAATTTCCAGATTTGTAGTCCTTTAACAAACATGCCTCAGTCTATATGATTCACTGTGTATTCATTTTCTTCTTTAGGGCAAATAGGGATGAAATGTAAGACACTATAGCTTTACCAGAGGGAATACAAGTTAGACAGTAGTAAGTTGTATGATTTATATGCAGCCACATATTAAACTAATCCTTTCAATGTATATAAGCTCAATTAAATGTAGATGGATAGTTGAAACACCCATATGAACAATGTTCTTATCTAGTATGTTTGTGTTTTCGTATAGTTGTAAAGCATTTTCAAGTAGAAACTGCATACTTTTTGGTATGCTTAGCCCACATCAACACATTGAAAAGGAAATTAGGATTCTTGTTTAGATATCTCAATTCAGAGTATTACCATTTTGAAAGATCCCTCCCTCTGACCTCCAAGGCTGTTTGAGTTACTCAATCATTGCAAGACTCATTTGTCATAACGCTTGAGTTTATATGTCTAGCACTTTAAAGTGTCTGTGTCACTCCTCCTATGAGATAAATCTGAGTTTCTGCATATTTCAGCTAAAGAAAATTTGACTCATAAGCCGAGCGATTTGCCCCAAGATCACCAGCATGGGCAGCTTTTAAACCCCTGTTCTAACATTCTCTGCACTAAAGTTAGTTCTTCCACTAGAGAGCTGTGTCAACTAGAGTTTTGTTTTTAAATAATCTGTAGTTGCATAAATACTTTGAATTAGATTCTGCAAAAACCAGTAACCTAGAGCCACATTTGTCACCTTCTGTGTATGAATCCTCTCATGATTTATCTCTTCTGAAATAAGGGTGTAGCCTATCATTATCCTTTCCCTCAGAGGAAAGAGCAGGCACCTGCTTGCTTCATGAGTAATGGGACAGACATCTTGGACCCTTATGCTGAATCTCCTACTTAATAATTTTGTTATTGTCCTCCACCTGGTTTATTTAATATTTATTAGGTTCCTGTTGCCCGTTACTGAGTACTACACTGTACTACTTTCTTTCTTCAACTCATCAGTATTGAGTAGAGTTGTGTTGTATACAGCATGGATGAGAGCTGTATCACTGTAGGTCTGAGCAATATCGCCTTACATTCTTAGGTCAGAAGTCTGAAAAGAAGTCCCACGACTATGTAATTCAGGAAATTTTAAATGGATGTATAACTTTTATACCTGCCATACTCTAATTTCATTAGAGATTAGTTTTTCATTTTTAATACGTGAAAACAGCTCACTGTAAATACTTACAGTATGTTTTTGCTCATAGACCTCTTAATTTCCAACTATGTGTGTACTTCTTTTGGAGGGTTATGGGCTCCACATTTGAGACAGGTCATATACAGGTTTGTCCCTCTTTCAGGCTGTTCCTCTCATGTCTGCTTAGTTTCCTTACATACTCTGATTGCTTTCTGCAATAGTAGAGTACTATTTCCATAACTTTTCTCCATGACACTAAGTCTTCTCCATGACTAAGTCTTGCTCTGTTACATCTATGTTAGTGGTTACTGTGAGAACAGAAGCAACTTAAGAAAGAAAACATTTGCTATTTGGCTTATAGTTCCACTGGGGACAGCATTCACTATGGGGCAGCCAAAGCAGGGGCCAGTTCTCATTACTGTAGACAGTGGTAAGAAGAGAGAGAGCAATCCAGGAGGAAGTGGGGTGGGTCATCAGATGTCTAGGTCCACTCCCCAGTGAAGGACTTCTGCAGTAAAGCTCCACTTCTATGGGTCCTATTACCTTCACAAATAGCCCCAGTGGCTGGAGAACAAGTATTCAAACTTAGGAGCCTGTGGGGGACAGACAATTCGTATTTTAACAATGACAATAACTTTCTTCAATTTTCTTCACCACCAAGTTTGCTACTTCAGTTTTTTACCCAAGACTTAATTTGTAGACTTCTGTACATCTCAAAATTTGACAGGTGAAGAGAAGAAAAAGGAGGAGGAAAAGGAATTTGCAAAGAAGGAGGAAGAAAGAGGAGAGGAAATAGAAGGGGGGTGGGAAGAGAGGAAGAAGAAGAGGAAGAAGAAAGGAGGAAGAGAAAAAGAAAAAAATGTAGTAGATGCTTTAAAGAAGGTCCCAGAGAGGAGAGTAAAGGAAAAGAGGAGTCTCAGAGGGCAAGAGTGACTAGTGCTTTAAGAAGGGGCTTAGAAATGGATTTGGAGAGCATTTTTTTTTTTTTTAAATCAGGTACTACTTAGTTTTTTAAAAAAAAATGGGTGGAAGGCATAAGTTCAAGTGGTGGGATGGAACGCTGTGAGGACTGTGGATTATTTGAAGCATAAGTCAGTAAGGGAGGAAATGAGTAGTCATTGTTTGAAAAAGGGGAGGATGTGTCTTGTTTTGTTCTTTGTTTCTGTGAAGTTTGAGGTGAAGAGGACAGTGGTGTGGGACAGATGGAAGGTTAGGAACTAGAACATCTTCTGTAGGAAAAGGGGGTAGTGCAGAGAGCGCAGGAGCCGAGGGAACTGGGAAAGAAGAGGCATTCTTGGGTGGAGAGGGGCTTGGTGATCTCTGCTTGAAAAAGATGAGTGAGAAAGGAAGAAGTTCAAAGGAAGGAATTCGGAAAGACTCAGACAAACAAATTACACGGTTAGGTTGCATCAGTTTTTATATTCTGTGGTGATGTGATCATTATGTAGCATATGTGAGGTAATAACCAAAGGATCTGGAGAAGCCCTGGACCTCCCAGACAGTCTCCGTAATCAAAGCAGACTTTTAGGCAGGACAAAGCTTTCCTTGTAACTGCAGCTTCCTTGAGATTAATTATATCTGAAATTATTTCTGGATAATACATGTGACTCATTAACTAGGAGCACCAGCCAACTGGGAGACTCCACATGACTGGGCGGGGCGAATCATGGTGATAAGTCTGCTTTTTCAGGAAAGCTGTTATCCTCCAGCCCTGTAGGGGGCCGTTTGATATTCATTGCTGTGCTCACATGGGGTTACCTTCCAAAGAGAAGTGAGGATATCTCTATGTCTACATCACTATTCTGTAGATCCCTATTCTTTTTTTTTTTTTTTTTTTTTTTTTTGGAGCTATATATATGTATTTTTTTTTTTATTAAAAATTTAATTATACATTTTAAAATTTTTTACCAGTTCCCTCCCTCCCCCCTCCCCTTCCCCCAGTGTCTCCCCCCCAATTCCCAGAGAGTCCTTTATTGTGTGCGCCTAACTCTCCACTGGGTCCTCCTCTCCGATGACATATAAGGACCCAGTGGCATTTCCATAAGCCCTTTCTCTTGTTCCCCTTAAGCATAAGATTACTACTATGGCTGTCAATCCCTTGCCTCCAGGGGTCTCGGTGCCCTTAACAGATGCTAGACTTTATGAGGGCAACAGTGCGCTGGACATTGCGCAGGGCATGCAAAGTTCCATTATGATTGCTTTGGCCCCAACTATTGTTGAGAATCTTGCAAATCGTTGCTCCTCCCATCCTTTTGCTCTTACAATCTTACCGCCCCCTCTTCCGCAAATGTCCCTGAGCTCCAGGATGGGGAGAGATTAGGCTGTCCTAGTTCTATGTGATTGATATAGAGTCTCTGAAGTTCTGGATTGTGGTTTGTTGATTTTCTTTTGCAGTTTTGCTGCTCCTGCAATTCCCTTCACTCCATTTGTAGATCCCTATTCTGCAGAATTGGTTAAGACAGAGTTCAGAGTGAAAACTTTGAGTTAATAACATGGAGAATTCCTGAACCCTGGGAAGGGTCTTTACTGGGTTCTTTTTTTTAAAATTAATTTGTGTGTGTGTGTGTGTGTGTGTGTGTGTGTGTGTGTGTGTGAATTATTTGTAGAGATTCTGCTATCTCTAAGATACTTTTGGAAGCTTGATTGCTATAATTGAGAATAAATTCTGACTAAAATCAAAGCTTAACGGTGGAATATAAATTGGGCCTTATGTGCTAGCTTTAGATGGTCTTCTATTCCTAGGCTTTATGAGTAGGAAAGACAGATAGGTAGAATGCAATGGAACATGTTACTTCATGCACCAGAAATAAAAACAGACTAGTTAATCATTATTGCATGGAAGAAAAGAGGGTTGGGCTGACATCTATAGGTATACTTTGTTCCTTCACACCATTTGAGAGTTGAAGCAACTTTTTATCCCTCTGGAAGAGTTTCCTTAACTAGCTTCAGTGTCTACTGTAGGGACAAACACAAGGAAGAAGAGTCCATAGCTCTCTACTAGTAGCAAACCTTTAGGCAGAGGACTTTATACAGTTTTAAACTGGTTCACTGGAAATTCAGCTAGATGTAAATGCCATTCTGTTTTAAATTCGAACTTAAATTCGACAATTCGACAATTTCGAAGGCATTGTCAGTCTTTGCAAGGCAGCTTAAGAACAATGAACCATCACATTGCTTAGAACAGGCAGGGTTTAGTAAGTTTAGGCTTCCTGTTGTCTTGGAGAGAAATAAGCCATTATGTTGGCATGTTGATTTGAATGCTAAGGAAATAGTAGTCTAAAACCTGTGCTATTTTGTGGATTGGTCGGACGAAGTGGTAGAGTATTTCAAGGTGGTTTGTTCTATTAATGCAATAAACTGTCTTTGCCATATACCAAGTTATTCTCTGAGACTTAAAACAGCAGATATTCAAAATTCTTTTCTGGGGCAAGTTACAAGCAATTGATAGCGATGAATAATTAATGATAATCAATACAAGATCTACAGAACTAGAAGTTTTGGTTCTCAAGAGGAGGTCAATGTCAGCTTTATTGCCTAGTTGTTAAATGCTGATATCCAGTATCAGTAAATATGGGCAAATATCTGTTGGCCAACAGACTTGATTTACCATTAATATCTTTCCTTCTCAAGGAGATTTTTACCTTTAATTTCCATCTTTAGAATGAATTGTAAGATCTACCTTGGACAAAGTTTGGGGTTTTTACTAGTTTACCAATACACAGTATAGAAAAAAATTCATCACAGGCATGAGCTATCCATTTACAGTAGTTGGATAGCACAGTTTCTCTATGTAAATTATCATCATGGAAAGTGGGTTTATCAGATAATTTACATATGACTCAAAGGTCATGTGTCATCAATCTCTAATAAATATCTGATAAGGCCACTCATTCCTGGTAGATTATTATACAGTGTCTGGTCATTTATTTCCTGTCAACAGTGAGAAATCTGACTTTGCTCCTTGGTTGTCCCCTACTCTGCTTCCATGGTAGATCAGCTATTTTTTAATTGACATTGTCTTTCCTTAAATATGGTAACCTTCAATCAGATAAAGAAGTTAACCAAAAATATATTCACCATTCTTTTTCTTTATTGCTATATTTTGCTTCATAACAATTTAATGTGTGTACATTCTCCCTCCCCCTTCTCATATTCATCTCATTTTATTTTGTTTCGTGTCCCACTGGGTCCATCCAGGGCCTCTGTGATCCTGGGCATGGGACAAGCTCTCTAAACCCAGGAGGCTCTTTATCCTGTTGACCTTGCTTTATCTTATGCCGCAGAGACTCCTTCTTCAGATCCTACGGCATGCCCTGGACCAGTACTCATTCTGCTTTGGTTTGCTTCCAGGTACATGTCAACCTTGTATTCTCACCCAGATTTTCCAGAGAAAGGGCCAGAAGAGATTAACAAAGAACTAATGAAAAATGTCAGCCACAACCCACTCTTACTTCTCACACCACAAAAAATTAAAAGATATGTTGAGTCGTTATGGAAGAAGAAAAGCTCTGGACAGCCTGTGACCTTCACTGACATCTTTGGAATGTTGATAGGAGAGACACTAATTCGAAATGTAAGTTGTGATGTGGTTCACTCTATAATCTCTTCATTCAGGAAGACAACTCATGGTAAAATGTTTTACATGAAAGCAGACAAGTGCAGTTTGGACAGTGCAGTCAGCTCAGCTCCTTTCTCCAACAGTATATATGGAGCACATTCTCCTGACAAACATTATTGTTCTTTTATAGATTTCAAACTAGTGCTTATTAATTCAGTCATTCAATGTATTGTATCCTTGCTTCTTTCAGAATAAGGAATGGTTTTGTATTCCTTTTCTTTTGAACAGTCTATTTTTTTTAATTGTATATTCTTCCTTTAAGATGGGATGTTTTAAAACCCCAGGATTGTTTTAAAAGTAGAAGAGTAAGTTTGACTTTAAAGAGTCAGAAAAGAAAAATGGATCACAGGAAACAATGCACTTGACATGTTACTACTAGGTGAAGTTTTCTTCCCCTCATGAATAGGATGGGGGAGCAGGGGATGAGAGCCTGTGCCAGGAACTCCAGGGGACACATATTTTCAGCTCTGTAGTTACCAAATCATTTTCAAGTCACAAACTATCGACATTGGTTAAAGATATGATTGATTTAGGTTTTAAATAGCTAAATTTATATAAAACTTTCTCTTTTTTTTTCTGTTCAGAACTCAGACATTTTTAAAGGCAGTAAGACAACTTTTTAATGAAAAGTTTTAAATGATTTAGGACATATTATTTGATTTATATAATTAAATGGTTTATGAAAACGTTTCAAATGAATTGAGACATACTATTTGAAGTAACTTTTGACTATGCCTGTTCACTTATTTGAAGTCATTTAATTCTTTTTCTCCACCTCTGGACAGAGAATGAACATTACCTTGAGTAGTCTGAAAGAAAAAGTCAGTACCGCCAGCTGTCCTCTGCCACTTTTCACATGTCTCCACGTTAAACCAGATGTGTCGGAGCTGATGTTTGCTGGTATGTCCCATTCATTATGGCATTTCTTTTTAAAAATATTTTATTTATTTGTGTATTTAATTTACTCTGTGTGTGTGTGTGTGTGTGTGTGTGTACTATGTGTGTGTTTGTGTATACTATGTGTCTGTATGGAGGACCAAAGGTGACTTAAGGAATTAACCTGGATTGCTTCTATCTCTCTTTAGCTTCTCTCTGGGATTTCCCAGGCTCTGCCCACCATGGCCAGAAATGTAGGCTATTACCATTCTGCCTGGTGTTTTTTATGTGGGACCTGGAATTTGAACTCAGGACCTTCTGCTTGCAAGGCAGAATCTTAATCCCTGTGCTATCCAGACATTCCCTTTTGTGGACATGCTTATTCTGAATTTTTGGTCAAGGGAAGAGGTAGTTAAAAGAAAAGGTAGATTTCTGGAGCCTAATGATCTGGGTTCCTCTAGAATGAGGAAAAGCTGTAGGAGCTTCAGTTATAGTTTTTGGATGTAATTTAATCTGACCTATAGTTGTGCCTCTCTGAATTCTATTGCTGCAAGGAGAGCCAGACCATTAACATTCGCTGCGAAGCCTCTGAGATAAGAAGGTTGAATTGTGTATTGCTTTAGCTATGTGAATCTTGTACCCAGATAAGACATTTTCAAATATATGTTGTGAGTGTACCTGTATGTTTACTTGATTTTTGAGGAAAAAAGAATGGAGACATGTCTGTATTTCAGTGCTTTAAGATGTTTCTTACTAAGAAAAATAAAGATGAAATATTATCAGAGTTATATTTTAGAAAGTTAAAGAAAATCAAATCTACTTATAGGTGTTTTATCAGCAATGTTACTTCATAAATACCAGACAATATCTTTCTTCCCTTTTGGAATAACTAGACATTTTTCCTTTGGAAGACTTTCAACAGACAAACATTAGTGTTTAAACCATTAAATATTCTTAACTCCTCCATTCTTGTGTCACTGAGAAGATTTAAAACAGCAGTTAAAAGTTTCCAAGGGTGAATAAATTACATTTGCTGAGGATGGCTTACGGTGTGGGTCCAGCATCATGACTGATTCATTTGTTTTGAGACAGGAACTTTCTGCATAACACAGGTCACCTGTCAGCCTCCCAAGTTTTGGGACAGCAGATGTATGTATGCTCCCATTCCTGGATCTATGTTAATTTCTTCCACAGAAACGGTGGAGTGAAACTTATTATCTTCCCTTCCACCAAACTGTTTTCTCACTGGAGATTGCAAAAGCGAAATGTGGAAAAATTGGTCATGTATACTTAGATTATGATTATTGTCTAAATCATATAGAAATGACATAGGATAAAATCATAGATATTTAGTATTTTCATAAAAAAGAATATATAGAGGTGCATTGAACTTTGATTTGAGTTGAATTTGGAAAGTAGAAAGTCATCCTTAGTATGAGAAAAATATTCAGCAAGGAGTCAAAGGTCTGTTTGGGGAATAATAAAAGGAAGTAACCCAAGACTTGTGCACACACTGATGGAGGAGTAAGTGTACATTGGATGAAAACTTTAATGCTATATTATGGAGATTTGATTTCCAAATGTACTTACTTTATTTTTATGTTCATGGAAAGTAGTTAATGCTCCGGGGTTGAACACTTAAAGCATTTGTGTCATGTTTTTGAAAGGAAAAAAAAATACTTTTGGTGACTTATGTAGGTAAATTGGAAAAGAAAGAAACCAGAAGCAGGACATCCCTGTATTTGTTATGAGGCCTTTGAACTATAGAAATCAGTATTAGTAGAAGGATGTGAAAGGCCGGTGGAATGGAATGATGGTGTTCATGGAATAAAAGTGAGGTTTCCGTTGAAGAAAGCTTATTGCTGTGGGCAATGAGAGGGAAGATTAACAGAATGGTTAAGCTGAGAGGAGGAAGGTGATGAACTTGATCCAGACAAGGAGAGTGGGCAGCGATGACAGGCTCTCCTCCGAGTACCGTGCTCACAGGAAGCTAGAAATGCAAAGCTGGGGAAGAGTTAGGGAAGTTGACGGTGTGAGTCAGCGGCTGGAGAACAGGAGCTGAAGGACGTGCGGTGGTCTTTGCTGAGGAGTGCAGGGCACATCTTTGAGTTTGAAAAAAATCTGTAATTACAGTGTGGTGTGCTACAGCAGTAATTAGGGGCCAATGAAAAGAAAATGGAGGAGAGAGGAAGCTTTACTTTAGTTCTCAAGACAGCACTACAAGCTTTGGAAATAGGAAATTATAGTACTGATAAAGGAATTTTCCTACCGGCCTCTGACTCATTGCTTAGTCATGAATTACCAGCTCCGAATACATCATTGTGGACTAGACTACTCTTTGACTTGGAGTAGATGTGCCATTTAAGGATGGATTTTAGTGAGTCCTGTTACCTCATCACAGTTGTAGTCCCCAATTTCCTTTCTGAAAGAAGAATATTCTCTGCCATAAATGAGTAAGCAATAAATATTGATCCATGTTATTCTGCTGAAGCTTTGATAATCGATATTTGGCAAGTTAAAATATTTTAGACTTTAATGGTAAAAATATGTTCATAATTTTTATTGCTTAATAGCCAGTGACACCATGTAGCCAGATAGTGTGATAGTTCTCTAATAGAATGTTCTCTGCAATAGTGTGTACCAATGTTCTCATTACTGGAATAAATAACTGTGAGAAACCCCTTCCCCATCATTTCAAAATTAAATAAGCTAAAATCAGGTTTTACCATCAAATGAACAAAAAAAATTCTTGTGTGGAGTTTGAAGTCATTTTCACTTTAGGTTTTTGAAGAAGAGATTTAGGGCGTGTTGTCATTTCAGAAAGAAAATGGGCTGAAAAAAATAGGGATAGCTAAGTGTATTAGGGTAATATATGGGACTACATGAGGATTGACTTTATGTAGAATCCTAGGCAAAGACCTAGAAATAAAGATGGGGCAAGAGAAGCCAGGTAACTGTTCACAGGACCAGCAAATATGTCACTGATGTGGGAATGAGGGACAGCCAGAAGATCTGTTAAAGGGAGGTATGGAAATGTGAAGCACAATAGAAAGCTTAGAAGTAGACAGGAAGGAGGATCCTCTGGTATGTGTTTGAATTCTCAAGGTAGCAGGAAGCCCATTGGAAGGCTTTTAGCTGACAGTAGTCTGCTATTTCTGCTTTTCTGCCTTGTAGAATAAGGAGAACAATTTAACAGTAAAGTCTAGCAAATAGATAAATAAAACAATTATTTTATTATTAGGGAACCTGTTACCACAAACCTAACAGTGGTGTGTTCTCTGCATTTCTTAATTCATTGGGTCATTCAAACAAGTTATAACCCACCTAATATTTTTAATTAGGGAAATAAGAGATAGAAAATATAAGAAATCTATAGAAACTGTGATCACAGAAGGTGAGTTGTAAGAAATCAATACAGACTGTGATCATAGAAGGTGATTTGGAGCATGTGGTTGATCCCAATGGTCTGGCTCCAGAGTCTGAACCTTTGCAGTGTCTTTCTGTTTTGGTTACTATGTATTTCTAAGACATTAGTACAAAATGTTGTCACTGTGATTTGGGAAACTAGAACAAATGATTAATGAAATTAAGTGAAGACAAAGAAAATATCAGAAATCAATTTTCCCACTTTCATAGATTAGTCTGCATTGTCAAAAAAGTGTAATTTCTTCTATCTCATTCATGATATTTTAAAAATATTCAGTGTAATATATTTTAGAATTCAAATGGACTTATTCAAGTTGTCAAAATTTCTAAGTAGAAAATACATTCATATGGTGATAACGGGAATGGGGGTTTTTCTGTTGTTTCATCATTTTATCTTAAAATTTTTCTCCTCTACAGCTTCATGTAAATGGCATTGTTTTACCTATTTATTGGATGACTTGATTACATGAGATTAATCATTTCATTATGGAAGTCATTGTTAACTGTTTATATTTTATTCTCCTATTAATGCAATAACTTCTTTTAAAAATGCTTTCAGATTGGGTTGAATTTAGCCCATATGAAATCGGCATGGCTAAATATGGTACTTTTATGGCCCCTGACCTATTTGGAAGCAAATTTTTTATGGGAACAGTCGTGAAGAAATGTGAAGAAAATCCCTTGCACTTCTTAATGGGTAAGTAAGCACAGCCCATTGCTATTCCTCTTGGGTATTTTAAATCTGGGTTTTAAATTAAGTTGGGTATTTTAAATCTGGATTTTAAGTTATTCTGCTTCTCCTTCACTTTAGGTGTCTGGGGCAGTGCCTTTTCCATATTGTTCAACAGAGTCTTGGGAGTTCCTGGTTCACAAAATAGAGACTCCACAATGGAAGAAGAATTAGGTAAAATGCTCGTATTGATATAAACTCATGCTAGAGTGATAAACTTAGCACATACATAGCAATTTAAATTAAGAACAATTTTCACAAGTGTGTCTCCTTTTTCCTCATTATGTAATTGCAATATTAATTAGAAATCTGCAAGTGTTATTCCAAGAAGTATTCTTATTCTTTCTGCAAGACCGGACTTTTGTTATATTTATACATAACTGCAGTTATACTTCTGAATTCATTAATATTTTTCTTGAATGCATCATTTTTTCCTTTGGATAATTCTAAATAATTAATGGAAAGTCATTTTGATTCTAGCAGGGACAAATGTTTTACAGTAAACATAAAAATAAATAGAAGAGGCACTTGATGCCTTTCATGCTGTGGTGGTCCTCCAAGCATCGCTCAGGTAGTAAGCTGGGAAAGGGTGTGCCGTGAGAGTCTGAGGTGACCCTTTCACATAGGGTCATTTTCTCTTGTGGTTAACTCCAAAGCTAAGCTAAAGGATGAGGTGCTGGGGAGGCAGCTCAGTGGTCCGGCACTTGTTTGATCTCCAGCTCATCACGAGAACAGGACAGGAAGCAGATTTTGCCAGGCCTGGTGGAGGATGCAATGGAGCGCCAGGCCAGGCTGGGTTCAAGTGTGAAGATGAGGTGATCCTGTTTGATTTGCTTTAATAACCCTCTCCCCCAGGGAGGCCTTCTTCTGAACTGTAGTGTAGAGGAAGCCTCTGTCTTCTCTAAGTTTTGTGAAGATTTTAGCAAAAGTAAGAAAAGGGCAAGGAACCCCAGCTGGGTGGCTTGCTTCCTGCGGGCTTGTGCTCTATGTGGAATAATCCTGATAACTCAGGTTTGTTTCTCCTAAGGCAGGAAGAGAGTAGGGCTGAAATAACAGATCAGTAGGTGGGTGAGACAGTGGCTGAAGGCCAAGGAAAAGGAAGATGTTAACACTAAAGGGTTCTGAGAAGACTCTGTTGAGAAGTCCCCTTTGAGCCTGCAGTCTGGCGGCTGGCTTGTTCCCTGTGTCAAACTGAGGGGAATGAATGCTGTGTGCTTGGGCTCCACCCGTCAGCAGGAGGCATGTTACTTCATCTTATGTAAAGGTTTCCAGAAATGAAACTGAAGGGGTGACGAGGGACTCTGAGGATTCCTGGAGACAGGCTTTTACCCTTTGGCTGACTGAGAATGCCTCTTAAAGGGGATCTCAGAGGTGGCTTGCTTGGTGTGTTTGCTTTGTCCTCTACTTTAAGCAAGATCACAATTAAGTATCTTTCAGAGAAATTATTTACTTTCTTAGGATTTTTCACATGTGAATAGTTAATGCACACATAAACTGTCAACAGGTATGCACTATACTGTAGAAATACAGAATACAGAATTCAGAATGTTCAGTTGTCCATGCCATGAAATTTCCCTTATAAAGAAGACAATATGTTGGTGGTGCACCATTTTCTAAAG
Source organism: Typhlomys cinereus (assembly GCA_023101885.1). Taxonomy (NCBI): domain Eukaryota; kingdom Metazoa; phylum Chordata; class Mammalia; order Rodentia; family Platacanthomyidae; genus Typhlomys; species Typhlomys cinereus. The sequence continues at coordinate 8,000,419 of JALPQD010000061.1, read as the reverse complement.
TATCAAATATGATTCAAGTAAACAAGCAGCACAAAACAAAACAAAACCTTGATAGACAAAGAGAAATGTTGTAGGAAAGAAAGAAATACTTTTAGCATCAACACCACCCATTGTGTATAATATCTGGAATGGATGCTTAAGTGTGAGGCCACTTTGATAAATTTATGTAAAACAATAAGGGAAATCAAATGTCATAACTGTGCATTTCTAAGCTCAGCACTTCCCAAAGTGGCAAAATTGGAACCTGATTCTTAAAACTGAAAAGGTGGCACACTTGTTAATATAAAATTTCCAAGAGTACTTCTTGGGTACTTGCAGAAAATATGATTTGCTAACAAAAATATGAATATCAAGAGTTCTTCACAGGTACCCACACAAAGCATGATTTTTTTTCTGCAAATGGTGATTATGAAAATTATTTTCATCCACTGCAACTTACATTTTTCTTGTGGAAAAGACACTGAGTTATTCTGCTAAATTTTATTGCTGTTTTTGTCCTAAGGATCTCTGGTTCACATAATTTTTATAGCTTCTCTTAGAAAAATTTTAAGGAAAGAAAGACAGATGATTTTCAGTATATTTGAAGATCCAAAGATAATTAAAATGAGTATACACAACTCCTTTCTGGAGGTTGTTCGGCAGATCCTTTGTAGATTTGGTTTTTGTCCTTTATTTCCCTCCCTAAACACTATATAAAGTTATAAGCAAGCATTCTCATTAGAATTTAGACAAACTGATAAAAGATTTCCCCTTAAAATTAGAGATTCACACATTTAATATGTTGGTTATTTTATTGCATTTCATCATTGAGTTCTTAGGCTATTGGCTAAGGACAAGGTTTAGATATTTTGTTTTCCATTGATATATTTTAAGGAGGTCTGAATTTACTATATTCACCTATAGTTGCGTGTAGATGTAGTAGACCGCTTCCTGTGTCTTTGCCCAGATTATTTACAGGAAATTTCACTGAATTTCGATCCCTGAGATGCCTCAATGGCTTTGTCTTCTTTCTCCAGAAAATATTACAGCCCAGCACATTGTGAGTCACGACAGTTCAGACAGCGATGAGGAGTCCCAAGCATCCAAAGGTAAGCGAGCCAACACTTCTCTGGCAGATCCATGAACAAAAGTGACAATGCTTTGCCTGACTTTTCACACTCAGGATGTTGATTATATCATAAGTATCAAAATTGCAGAATTGCAGCTTTCTAGCGAAAGGATTGAATATTGCATCTAATAGAACAGGTGTCAGATGTACCCTCTTCTCTCTCTTTTTTTTTCTTTTAATTTTTTTATTATTTATTCAATTGTGCGTGTGTGTGTGTGTGTGTGTGTGTGTGTGTGTGTGTGTGTGTGTGTAGAACCACGGACGAATTCGGGAACCACCATGGACGCCTCCACCTCCTCCTTGTTTACTCTGCCCTGGGATTCACAGGCTCCGCCCTACCAGGACCAGAAACGCAGCCCACCCCTGCTTCCGCCCGGCATCTATACATGGAGTCTAGGATCAGAACTCAGGACCTGTTTAACAACCTAGAAAGTATTTGCAGTACAGCAGTTTTGGTGGGAGGGCCGGAAGATTATTTGTAATTGCTTCTTTGGAACACTGGTGACTTTTTAAAAAATATTTTATTAATTTATCGTGTGTGTGTATCAGAAGGCATTGTGTGTCTCTGTGGAGGACCAAGGGTGATTTGGAAATCATCTTGGATTGCTTCTACCTCCTTTTTCTTCACTCTGGGATTTCTCAGCTCTGCCCACCAGAGCCTGAGCATTCGTCCCAGCTTCCCTCCCTCTTTCCTCCCTCTTATTCTTTCCCTTCACCATTCTGTCCCACTCTTCTGCCTGTATGCTTCTATGGACTTTAGGGTTCACTCTGGCCTGTCTACTCCTGTGTAAGTTCAGTCCTCTGTATTGTAACAAGTTACCTCTCTTCAGGCCACCTCACTGGTATGTGCATTTCCTTTCACTTATTCAGCTTTAGACCCAAAGGTTTCTACTGTGAGTTCCCAATTCTATGGGTGTAATAACAGTTGCCTACAGAGCAGTTTGATGTATAAGTTTATTGGCTGTCTTCCCTATTTATCTATTTTTTACCCTTTCTTTTTTAGATTTTTGGTCTAGTTTACAGTAACAGGGATGGGTACCATTCTGACAAGTAGGTCTTGAGTCCAATCAGAAAGCTGTTGGATGTCTCCTTGGTACTCATGACACTATTACACTGGTGGTCGGTCATCTGTTGCTATGGCGATTTATATTGCAACTTACTCATGCTGTTAATGGGACTTGTGATTATTTCTCTTTCCCACAATCTTTTATAGTATTCCTTGATATTTGTAAGCTAGCTAGCAAAAAAGAAAGTCCTCAGGCAAGTTCTAATAGATATATTTTGCTCATGTTCTGTGATCTGTTTGTGTTGCATCTTCAAAATAGGGTCTTACTCACAGGTTTTGGAGAGCAACCAAGAGCAATGGCAAAAACCTATAATGCTGGGGACCTTTAAGGCCTCTCTGACCAGCATTTTATCAAGAAATGCCACATTCCTGTTACTACTAGCCTGGCATTTTTATGTGAGGCCTGGGATCTGAACTCAGGACCTTCTGCTTATGAGGCAGAATTCTAACCCCTGAGCCAATTCTCTGGCCTTGGAACACTGTTGATTTCTTTTTTAACTTTGTGTCATTTGTTTAAATAATAATCATTTGTTTAGAAGCAAGGATGAAACAACAGATTATGTGACTAGTCCATGAGGTGTTTATTGAACAACAGTAATATGTTCAATGTTTTAGCTGTCACCTAAGTTTGTATAAATTCTGGATGTTTACTAAACAGGATGTGGGCCCTTTAAAAAGTTGGGAAATGTAGAGGGTATTATTAGCTAGTGTTTCTTTGTGTGAGTATGTTGATTGAGAAAGGTAGGAAAAGGAGTAGGGATGGAGAAACAGAAGGGGAAATAGAAAACATTTAGACCAAGTGGCATTGGTGAAGAATATAGACATTGTGTATAGATAGCTGAGATAACCAGGACATTTTAAGAACAAAAGTAATAACTGCTGAATTAACTTTTAGAAGTAAGCACATGTTGATTTGGAGAGGTTGCTCAGGGATTAATACTCTGCTTTGAAAGCAGAAAGACCTGAGTTCCGATCCCATATTGCACAGAAAAAATGCCAGGCAGAAATGGCGAAGGCCTGCACTTCCAGCTTGGAAAGGCAGAACCTGAGAAACCTAAGAGGGAAGCAAAAAGGAAGTGAATGCAATTGAGTATGACTCCCCAAAGTCACCCTTGGTCTTCCACAGGAAAACACAGTACCCTTTGATGTACACACACACACACACACACACACACACACACACACAAACATGCAAGCACACACATTAACCAAATATTTCATGCTTTTTTCAGTACATTTTGGACCGTGTGTTAAAATCTTTCTCTTTGTCAGGTACCGAAAATGAGAATGCTACACAAGAGTATGAAAATGACAATCAGGCAAGCTGGGTCCATCGGATGTTGATGGCCTTGGTGAGCGATTCCACTTTATTCAACACCCGAGAAGGCCGAGCCGGGAAAGTGCACAACTTCATGCTGGGCTTGAATCTCAACACATCCTATGCACTGTCTCCTCTGAGGGACTTTACGACACAGGACTCCTTCGAGGAGGATGAACTGGATACAGCTGTAACAGGTAAGCACTCCGAATGCACGCCATGCAAACCTAGGCAGACTGGCTTCATTCTTTCTCTAGGGAGAAGTATTCTCTTACTGCTGACATTTATTTAGACTGAACTACAAGAACATGTGTTTAATGTGTGAGGGGGCTTTAAGCTATTTTTGTTTTTTGAAGAAAATAGTTACATTGGCTAGGCAATGGACTAATTATGTAAGTTCAAAAACTATTCACTGAAATGCACAGAGAGGCCTTATTATATATTTTTTTTAAATCTGTCCAGGTGCACTTGAGTCAAGTAGAGTGCTCTTTCTGTCTTCATAACTATAATAGTGCGTAAAGTTGGGGAATTCGGGCTTATAAAATTCTTCCAAGGGTTAGAGAGAGGCACAAGCTCCAGATTGAGCCTCCCCGAGTGACTCCAACATACTTCTGAACCATCTGCACAAATGTCCCACAACTGTGCTTGGCAGCAGAAAAGGCAGACACACAGCCCCTGTGTCATTTCCTCCTTGCAATCCCATGGGCGGGCCTCCTTGGCAGAGGTCAGGTCTGCCCCTAGGCAGCTTGAGAGTCTGTGGTCTAAGTTAGCTTAGCCTGGCACCCCCGTGTGGTGAAGAGGTACATGAACCATCCAGCCAGCTGCGCCCACCCAGACTGGGAAACTGTCACTCCTCTTTCTCAGAAAGGTTAGGAAACTTTCCCAAGGCTGCCCAGAAGGAAACAAGTCAATTTTAGGTTTGTCACTTAGCCATGTCCCAAAAAATTCCTTCCTTTTATTCTTCAGTTTCATGTTTGGTGTAGATTAAAAGTTAGATTTGCCTTGAGATATATAGCAGGGATACTGTTAGGTGGGACTTTGTCGTAATAGCATCATCTTTCCTTCAATTGTATAAATGCCATTTACATAATCATTTCTTCCGGAGGGTCATTGACAAGATACTGTAAAAACTGTTGTAAAAATACAAATAAAAACCCTCTTTCTTAGTGACCTTTGTTTGCCATAGCTAAACCGTATTTGTGAAAATAGGACAGGAAAAGCCGTAGAGCCATATTGTATCTGCCGTGAATTCATGGATTCAACATTTCACCATGGAAGGGGAGTGATCTTAAGAGGTCCACCCCTCCCTGACAGGCTGGTGAAGATTAATGCTGATAGGAGGGGGTGGAAGTTGCCTTCCTCCAGGGCTCCAATGAATGCTCAGGCACATGCAAGTGGACCATACATGTGGAAAAGTCATGATGATAGGAGGGAGATTGGCAGGGGAGAAGGGTTGGAGTATGGCAGTATCATAAGTTCACTACATTCATGTATGAAACACTAAAAGAATAAAAAATAGGAAGGGATTTAGATTTCATTTAATTTTGAGGGTCACAAACACTATATTTTGCATTATATTCATGGCATTAGATTCTAAGGTGTGAGTTATATCTGTTACCCATTTTTTCTGATCAACCGCAATAAGTGTGTATTTTAAGATTGATCTGCAGTAATGATCCATCCATACAACCATACAATGAGCGATAGTCTCTTTTTATGACACCTGATTATGCTCAGTGGCGCCACCATGCTGCTTAGATCTATTCCATAAGAAACTTGCATCTCACAGTGACAGTCAACCATCTTAAACAAACCGCACAGAGCATCTAGTTCTCCAGAGAATCTTATCTTACTCTGCGAACAAGGAAGATCAAATAAAATGCTTCCATCATTGTTGTCCCAAATTACTCAGCAAATTTGGCCTTGGGATATAGGTCTCTTGGTGTTTGCTCTCAAGCTGTTCCTGCCAGATACACCCCATCACCCAAGGCTTTATTACTCATTGTTTTGCTGATGTAAGAGTGGAAGTTTTCTTTGCGTGTGCTTACTTTACTGCATCTATTTTTCACGATTATTTCACCAACATAGCCCCCCTCTGTGGTTCCGGAAGCAGGAGTTCAGCAAGCACTCCACATTTTAACGACTTCCTGGCAGTTTTGCAGTATTTTATGTGTAATTTATTTGGCAGTGTTAGAATTTCACCGTGAAACACAGGATTCTCAGTTAAAATCGATGCTTTGAAGAATATGTGTACATGTATGCAAATAATGCATATAATATCCCCTCCAACCTCTATGACATATTGAGACCAAGCAATTGTTTCTGGCTTAGTTGAAATGCAAATTGAAACTGGACATTTTGCATTTTTATTAGCTTAATTTAGTAATCTTAGGAAGTATGCTTCTTTTTCACTTTTCAAATTGTTTAACATGTTATCTGCTATCTTTTCTACCACCTTTTCCTTCTCTTCCTTTTTTTCTTCTTCCTCCTTTTCTTCTTTATTCTCCTTCCCCATGTCTTATCTTCCTTTTCTCTTTTTCTCCTTCTCTTCCTACTCTTCTTCATCTTTCTTCTTTTTTCTGTTTTCATTCACACAGACCTTACAGTACTTATAATGTGTTTGGTCTTGAGGGTTACCATGCGATATCACAATATAATCAGTGCTCTTATAAAGTTTAACAGTTCTTATTGGAAAAGCTTCTAATTTAGTTTATTTTATGACAATTCTGTTTACTTGTTAAAGTCTGACTAAAAGTTTCTCAATCCCAAATGAGAAAAAATGTCAGTATTTAGTTCATACGATGGAAGCTTACAGAATTTTTGACAGTAAGATAAATTCTATGCTGCTGAGACTCCCTCTTCAGTTTGCTGCAAAATTGTTCGGTACCTATGAAAACTTATCTTGGAGGAGCATCCGTTACTTACATCATTTCTTTCCTGTTTACTTTGTGTTTATATTACTTACTATGACACATGCCATCTGGAATAAAAAAACCCCAAGGCCTGAGTTCATTCAGACCAGAGTTTAAAACACAGAGATCCAAATATTTGCACATTGTAAATTGGACCTGTGTTTATTAGGTGGCCTCACGAATGCCTCCAGCAGCGCTCTTTAAAGGAACGTTATGTGCTCATAGGACATTATTGTTTCCATGCATTCCAGGGAACGAATCTGCTCACTCCCAGGCTGGGACACTTCATGTGTTTTACATTATATAAAGATGTTTTCCCAGCATAGCATCGATCCAACTTTTTCTACATTTTGGTACTTTTCATACGTGAGAAATTGGGCCCATGCACAAATTGGTTTTGAAACACTAACATCCTTCCCTCATGGTGCATTGGGGTACTCTATTGAGTTTAAATGTTACTTAGAGAACTCACATAATCTGGTTTCAAAGCAGACTTGTTTATATTTGAAACCCAGCCAGACATTTTATTAGCTGGACATCTTGAGCAGTCACTTGCCATTAGCTCCCAGATTGTCTAAGTGGAAATGAGAGTGGTATTGTTGTGGGGTCACTCTCTAAGAGTCTGTATGCGTCTAGGTTCTTGTGTTTGGAGTCGAGATTGAAACCAGAACACACATAGAGGATTAAAGTAGAGTTTATTATAGGAGAGAAAGAATGGAACTTTCCGACTCCAGACATGAAATACCATGAAAGGCTAGGCCTGCTGTCTAGTAGCTGGCAGGGTCAGGTATGTTTGTGTATTTAGGTAAGCCTGGAAAAGATGGCTTTTCCCCATCGGTTAGCTCCAGTTTTTGCAAGCCTGTTGGAACTCTTTTTGATCCTCTATTCACCTTGGGGCCCAACCCAGTTCATCTTTTGGTGGGGCTGGAGATCAAGCTGTTTCTTTTGGTGGATTCAGCTTATCTAATATGGGGAACTCAACTCCATATCCTTTCATAGGACAAGATTTGGAGGAAGTTGACCATCCTATCTCTGTAGAGACTGTGTAACCATATGCACATGTGTACTCTCAAGGCAAACATGCACAAACACTTGCACTACACTACACTCACAGATACACACACACAGACACACATACATACATGCTGGGCTGTTGGAAACACAATGCAGAAACACTGTTGAGAGTCACTTTATATGGTGACTGGACTGGACAAATCAGAAATTTGTGCACATAATGAGTATTTCCTCAAATGCAATCTTGGACTTTAACAGACAAAAAAAGAAGCCTGCTAGTTTAGGAAGAGGCAAATCAGAGTGTGAGAGAAATGATCTATTTTGGACACTGAGTCCTATTATATTAGCAAAAGTATTTCATTTAATTAACACTGTCATTGATATGTTTTAAAGTTATTACAGTTGTGATCCAGTGTTATCAGTGAGGTCTTAATAGTGATGGAAGTATGTTTAGAAAGTCTCCACATATTTCAGTTATTGCTTTTATAAGTTATCCATTTCAAAGTCTTCAAGTTTGGCTGCATTATGATCGATCACTCAATCGTCTTTCCTGAGCTTCAGTTTTGACTTTCTTTTTTAGTATTTCACTTATTTGAGAGGGAGAGAAAGAAAAGAGAAAGAGAGAATTTCAGTTTGATTTCTGTGGTGTCTGTTACTTCAGATCAGAATTGGGAAAATCAAGAAATAATTATTTGTACATTTAAGTAACTTTATTATAATAATAGTTGGGATTGTTTTATTTGATTGTCATTATCAATCTCCAGCTGGGTTTAACTTCTAAAATTAACTATATTGTAGGTGATATTTGTGAGCAAAAGCATACAAATATATGAAGTATGTAAGGGTCTGTGGAGTTAAATGTCTACTAGAGGACTTATTCCTGTTGAAACAAGAATTGCTCTAACAGCGAATCACAGTGTAGAAGGCTCATACTTCACGGGAATGGCTTTGAGTCTTGGTTCTTAGTATATCTTTCCTTCCCCCTCTCACTGCTCTGCCTTCAATCATATGCCATTATTTTTTGTCTTCCAGAAACTGTTTTTTTCCTTGCATTTTTACAATTTAAAACCATTTGCTTATGCTGTCTCTTTTTCTTCAATTATTTGGAACAGTACGAATTTTCTCAGTCATAAAGCCTAACCCTTTGCAACCCCGCCCCTCAAGTTTATAATAAACTTTGTGGTGTCTCAACTAACATCAAATGATCCTTTACTTCATGCTTGTCTTGCCTTTCTATCTTTTCTTTAGATCCTGATGAATTTGAGCGAATCTATGAGCCCCTGGATGTGAAGAGCAAGAAGATCCATGTAGTGGACAGTGGACTTACCTTTAACCTGCCATATCCCCTGATCCTGCGACCGCAGAGAGGGGTCGATCTCATCATCTCCTTTGACTTTTCAGCAAGGCCGAGCGACACAAGTCCTCCCTTCAAGGTAAGGAGAGCTTGCATGCTCTTCCCTGCCCACTCTGGCATGCCCTGTGGTGCTCTCAAAACTTCCACTCTCGTATCCCTTTGGCCTTTTTCCTTTCATGAGTAATACTTTTCGAATGAGGATGTGACTCAGGTGCAACCCTGAAAGGAATGCCTGGGGGACTTCAGAAAGCATAGCAAAGCTCAGAGTCCTATGGAGAGCAAAAATAGCTTGGTGTATCAGAGGTTTAGGAGGGAAAATTAGCCTGAGATTTGGGAGTTGACAGGTAACAATTAAAGCCATGTACTGTGGATGTCTAGCATGGCAAGTAGATAAAGAACAGGACTTTGACAAATCACAACACTAAGGAAAAAGATAAAGGGAGTGTGTGTAGTTGTTATGACCTAGTAAGGTAACAAGTGTGGTAGTTGCTTATGTCTTATTGTTGTGAGACAACACTCATGCACAACTTATGGAGAAAAGGAAGATTTATTTGGCTTATGGTTCCAGAGGTGATATAGTCCAGGATGTCAGAAATTACATGGTAGAAGTCATGGCTGGAGGGAGAGCAAGAGAAAACTGAGAAGGAGTGTTCTACCTCCTTATTGCTTTGCTTTGGAGTTGCCCAGGCTTCACCTACCAGGGCCTGAGGTGCAGGCTGCTGATGCCATTTCCACCAGATATTTTTATGTGGGATCTAAATTCAAGTTTTTTGCTTAAGAGGAAAAGGCTTCAACCCCTCAGCCATCTCCCAGCCTTGGCAATATATTAAATAGGTGAATGAATGAAATGCTGTAAGAGTTGATGTTCCCATTTATATAGATGCAGACATAGAAACACATAAAGATCAAGCAAAACATTCTTTGGAGCAGTATTAACACAGGTTTGCTGAGGGGTTGAAGCCTCAGTATTCAGTATTAAGACAAGAAACAAGAATTGGTGAGATAATCTCAACAGATTATGTTTTGCATAGTAGAAGAGTAGTTGCACACATAGGTTGGTACTTCCTAATGTCAGTGGACAGAGAACGAAGTGCAATGGGAGGAGGCAACACAGAAATGACAGCAAGGACACTGGAGGGGTTTAAAGGCCCTGATGGAAGTGATGGCATTCGGCCTTGGAGGGCTTTGAGGGAGAATTTAAGATTGGATGACAGGAAGTTGAGACTCCGTGGAAGATTTCCATCAGGCAAATGGCATCATGAAATAGAGTCTTTGGATGATCAAGCTGAGAGTTGGAAAACAGAGGTCAAAGGATTCAAATTGCAAGACTGAGTATAACCACAACTTAGGAGAAGGGGATCTTGACAGGCATGGGTGGCCCAGAACTAGACCTAGGAAGAGGTAGAATCCGTGATGACTCCAAGAAGCAGGTTCTGATGGTGGAAGACAGTCTATTATTCATCTCACCATTGCGCTTTGCAAATGTCAAAAGCCATGATTTTCTACGTGAATCAGAGCTTTACCACAGCAAGGGGTTTGTACTGGAAGAGGTTTTATAGTATTTCTTGGTTCCACTACAAGAGGAATTCTATGTTGCAACCATTTAGAAATGATTTACTGTTTATGATTAGGCAGAATATATCCTTGTAAAACATGATATTTGTACGATATACCAAGTATGTATAGATAGTAGCTGTTAGTATAATATTTTGTTATTTTTAAATCTCTCTTCTGAGAAGTATGTGTGTGTTTGACTGTGTTTGACTGCCAGTGTCTGAAAATTTTGCATTATGCCTCTCTCTCCTTACATTTTTTTTACATTTATGTATTTATTGTGTGTTTACATATTGTTTGCATTGTGCACGTGGCCATGGCTTGTGTCTGGAGGTTGGAGGGTGACCTGTGGCAGTGGTTCTTTCATTGCACCACGTGTTCACATCTAGGTCTTCAAACCTAGACCTTGGCCCCTTTGCCTATACAGTCATCTTGCTGGCACATCTTAGGACAAAATTTTAAAGTTATGCCTTGGAACTCAGAAAGGAACGTGGGTACTTTGAAAAGTACCCTTGAAATGATATTTTCAAATCATTTTCCCTTTCCAGACAATTGTTTGCATTGTTAGCATTATGTAACTTTACCATACATCAGCATGTGAAATATGAGCCATCTTGGGTGGGCAAGCATCTGAAATGCACAGTTTGGCCGGCACATTGCTGGCATTACTGCTATTATGGAAGCGAGGACATTTTTGTTCAGAAAACTTTTGTTTGCGATATGAATTAGGGGCTGTGCTTACTCACAGCCCCTGTCATCATTTCTCAGTCTTGGGAAAAGAGAGCCGTCAGAAAGGAGGTGCATTTTCCACATCGTCATCACTGTCAAATACTTGCTGGTTTCCTATCTTTCCACATCAGGATCCCAGCAGGAAAGGGAAAGTTTCCATCTCTTCCTGCTTCCAGCGTAAATTTCTCTACCTAAAAATAGCCAGACTTTTACTTCCCGTAGTTCCCTTTCTCTTCCTCCACCCAGCCACACATCATTGGTCATGGCCTGAGTCATGTTTGTAAACACTAGAAAGCGCTTCTCATCCACCTCACGCAAGGACCTTACTGTACGACCTTTGGTCTAATTTTAATGTTGAATAATCATGAATGAATAATCGTGAGCATTGCTAGACATGAGGTAACAAGCTGATCAGCTCAGATGAATAGAACATGGAAAAGAAGGAGTAAAGTTCCAAGTTTTCTAAAGTTAAACAAAAGCTTCTACACATGTAGACTTCATAGTAAAAAGCAGCTGTGTTCAGGATGAGTTTTCATATCCATTAAATCCATTGTTCCCCTGGATTTTCTTTTTTTTTTTGTTGGGAGAATTAATCAGCTTAAAATTCGTGGCATGCATGGAATGTCCAGAGCAGTGAAGAGCCAATGAAAACTATGTGTTTTTTTCACCTGAATTTAAGGAACTTGCTTGCTGTCAATTCAAATTAGTGAGGTTTTTTCATCACGCCTCCTCATAGTCATCCTGCCAAGAAGCCAATAGTCTCAGCTTTATTTTGTAGAGGCAGAAATAGGAAACAGATGAGGTACAGATGAGACAGAATCAGGAGGAGCACGTTATTTCAGGGCTAGCAAAACTTGGTCTCTGTTATTATCTTATAGTCTCTTCGGTATCTTTTTGGCCTTGCCATATGCATGTTAGCTTGACTTGAATGATTGGTTCTAGCTGAGCTGTGCTGTCCAAGGTCAACCTCAGGTCATGTGAGCTGGGCCCATTACACTGTACAACATAGATACATGACTGTACAGTACTCTACTGTACTGTGCTGTAATAGTTATCATCTTTCCCAACTACTTAAAAACATCAGCACTTCAAATGCCTAGGAAATAGCAAGAGACTCAACAGTAGTTGCATGAGTTAATAAATACTTTGAGAAAATGGTCCAGGTACTCTGTTTGATTTCCTGATAGCCTGTCACTTTTTTCATAGCATTTCCCCCCATTTTAGGAATGTTTGATCACTATCTCTCAGTGGTCATTGTGATAGTGAGAGATCACTATTAGGCTATAGATAGATTCTGTCATGAGCCTTACTGTTTCCCCCCAGCTCCTAGCAGGGCACTTAGGGGAGACAGCAGTGATCATCCTGCCTAGATCGATGTGACAAGAGTATTTAGAAACTGACAAAGAGTGTTTAGAACACAGGATTTAATAATGGTCTCCCCAAATTTCCTGCATTGAAGAATATCTCTGGTATGTTCCTGTTGGCCTTCCCTCTCTTTTTCTGTTTTCCTCATTTTTCTCTTCCAACTTTCTTCTTCCCTTTGTTCATGTTTAAATTCTTTTTTATTAAATGTTTGTATAGAAATTAATGTGATAAATTGAATTATAAATACTATAAGGTATGAATTTACACATTTCTAATTGGACTGCTAGGAATAGGTATTATTGTCATCATAATACATACTATATAGTTGAGGATATCATGTACAGAGATATTCAGAAACATTCCTAAGGATATGGAGTTTTCATTTGGACCCAGAGATTGGGCTGGTTTGTGTATTTTTACTTTTATATTCTATCACTTATTTGTCTACCTACTTGAAGCTCCATATAAACAGAATTGAACTCTTTCTCTTTACTACATTTCTCTGTATTTACATTCCTCTGTTTAAACTTAGTTTATTCTACTGTTTTTTTTTCTTACTATCATTTGTGTGTATATTCTTCTGGGTGTTTGCATTTTTGCTCATTCCCATATGTATCCCTCTGGTAGTCAGTGTGTGGTATCTTCTTTAGTTACCATCTGTGATCCCTTTTTGAGACAGGATCATTCTCTGAACATGGAACTTGATTCAGCTAGACTGGCTGGCTGCTAAGTTCTGGGATCTTCCTGTCTGCAGTCTCTCAATACTGGGGTTACAGACTCATGCTACCCATCTTTCATGTGGTGCTGGGTATCCCAACTTAGGCCCTCGCGTTTGGGCAACAGGCACTTAACCAACTGAGTCATTTCTCCAGCCCATAAATTTAGTTCTTTTTTGTATGTACAAACCTCAGATCTTAGTAGCTGTCAGTAAGCAAACATTTCCTGGTCATATTACATGTCGGCAGTTGTGGATCACTTGCTCTGCTGCTTTGGGGGGAATGTATAATTGTCTTTTAAGGAAGGGAGCTAATGTGTAGAAGTGACTGAATAATCTACCTGGCTCACTGACCAAGTCTTTGCCACCTGACTATGGTCCACTCTTGGCAACTATACGTACTTGCAAAAAGTTGAAAGCAGGAATTCAATTTTTTTTCACAAGTATCAGTCAAAAGTATTTTGTATATAAAATGGTATGTATGCAATATATGTACATAGAATGAGTTAATTTTAATACTTATTTTTAACATTTTGATGAAGATAATATCAGGTCCAATAATAGACCTTTTCTTTATTATCTGAGGTTTTACGCTCCTTTCATGTGGTTTTAAATATTTTAGACTCATTATATTTTTCCCTCTAGCAACTTCCTATATACATAATTTCATTCCGTGCAGTTCATTAAAATATTTCAGTTGCCTATTGTGATGATAGCTTGTGTCACGAATTGGCATGACAATATTGAGTTTGTTTGAAGAGTGATTTTGTAGATTTGAGGGAGTCAGGGTCATTGAGAATAGTGTTATTTATCTTAGCAGAGAGCATGCAAGTGGCCGATGGTGGTATCTAATGAATAATGAACAATGTGAAGTCCAGCTGAATAAACGAAGGCCGCAAGTTCCCAAACATGTCTTTCTCTTTCCCATAGGAACTTCTGCTTGCAGAAAAGTGGGCTAAAATGAATAAGCTCCCCTTTCCAAAGATCGATCCTTATGTGTTCGATAGGGAAGGACTGAAGGAATGCTACGTTTTTAAACCCAAAAATCCTGATGTGGAAAAAGATTGTCCGACCATCATCCATTTTGTTCTGGCCAACATCAACTTCAGGAAGTACAAGGCCCCAGGTACGTTGGAAGCGAAGTTCTATTCCATAAAAGTCTTGCTGGGGTGTGGGGAACAAAATTGATGATAAAGTGTTTCACGCTGCCTTGTAATTATTCCATGAGCTATCAGTACCCGAAGTATCTCTATTAACCTAACCAATAGCCACCAACCTGAGAGTCCAAGTGCTTCCTTTATTTTTATTTTTTTAACTCCAAATTCCCTGAACTTCTCACAGCCTAGAAACTGAAAGATGAATAACTAGCTCAGCAATTCTTTAGCCCAGTACCTTGGATGAGATTGGTTGGTGGGTGTCCGTGTCATGAGGGGTGTTTTACTTTCACCCCTGCAGGAGAGTTCTTGTGTCAGGGAGGTAGAAAAAGGAGTTCCAGAGATTTCCATTGACCACAAAATCCATAATCTTACAGTGCAGCATGGCTGAACATTTCATGCTGCCTTTTAGTATTTTACAACAAAGGAGAAATAAGTTCAAAACACGGCCATTCTGTTTTTACACATCTGGAGGAGTTTATGAACTTTTCCATGTTATAGAATATGCTCACTAAAAAAAGACTGATAGAAAGGGTGATTAAGACTCTAAATATCATATAATTCCCAAGACTATATAGTTTTCCATTTTGTGAATAGAAAGACACAAAAAGTAGGGCTAAAGATGGGTGAAGGGGGAGATGGAGAACAAGATTGTCTTTTCTAGATCTCTCAGGAAGAGAAAAGATTAGTAAGAGTGGAGGCTATTGTGCAGTTTACCTCAACATAGAAGGAAGGACTGATTGTCATTTTTCATTTTCAAGCAACAGAATCCTGAAAACCTAGACAGTTTTCTATCACTGTTTGTTTTTAAAGAGAAATGTTGCAATTGACTTATGCTGGAATTTCTGTATGATAAAGAGTATTTGGTTTTGGTTTTGGCTCCTCCAGAGATGGAGTCTTAGAAGAAGACTCAAGGATAAAGGATTTAATAATTAGAGAGTGAGAGTAAAGAGTGTGATACAGGTAGGAAGGCAGACAAGAAAGCATATGTTAGCGAGCCAGCTACTCCAGGGGAACCTGATCCTACTGATAGCGTAGGAAACAGCTTAGAATACATGTTTTGCGATCATGTTTCTCACCCCCACACCAGCAGCCAAGGGAGTTTTTCTATAGTGCAGCTGATTGCGGCAGAGGGTTAGATTTTAGAATTTCTAGCCTGATGCTAGTGAGCAAAGCAGTCTCTTCACTTGAAGGGTTGAATGTCTTCCAGCACAGAAGTGTAGGTGCTGCCCTCAAAGGGTTTGTAGTCAGCACACCCAGACAGGATAAAGTCCGGGGACGCTCACAGGTTCTGGAGCCTCTCCAGGGGCTCTTGTGGCTGTTTCTATTACTTTTAGGGGGAGAGAGAGAGAGAGAGAGAGAGAGAGAGAGAGAGAGAGAGAGAGAGAGAGAGAGAGAGAGAGAATGAATGCAGGATGTTGACTGCTGGTGATTGACTCACACTACTAGGTTGCTATCAGGGTCTTTACCCACTGAACTAACTTTCTGGCCCATCTTCATGAATGTTTGTGTCTTATTCCCTGGGTTTTAGAGAGATTTTTTTCAGTTTCTGAAACAGCACCATTGTTGACTCTTTTGTTATCTAGGTGTTCCAAGAGAAACTGAAAAAGAGAAGGAACTAGCCGACTTCGACATTTTCGATGACCCCGAGTCCCCCTTTTCTACTTTCAACTTTCAGTATCCAAATCAAGCTTTTCAAAGGTTGCACGATCTGATGTACTTCAATACTCTGAACAACATCGATGTGAGTATCTCTTGTGACTCTGGGAAATGCCACGTTGCTAGCATGGTGCATGTGTTCAGTAGGGACAAAGCTCATCAATGACTGTATCCAAAATGTGCAGTTATGCTGCTAACAAATTATTTTACCGATCTCCAGTAGAACCACAAAGAATTCACAGACAGCAAGATCAATGTCTGCAAATGATGGAAAGCCACATTTGCTATGACTGTTTGATTGAATGATGCTCAATTCCCAACTTCTTTCCCAAAGCATCTATTGTACTTATCTTATGAGAAAAGAAATTACAAAAGAGGGAAATGGTAGAAACAGAGTAGGAAAGTGTGAGTAGCCAATGTGGTGTTAATCTGCAGAAGGCTTGCTACATGACTTATTCCTGCTTTTAGATGTTTTTATTTTTGTGGTTCTTGGGAATGTTGCCATATATCACAGCCTCATGAATTTTTTTTTTTAAGCCTTTGAGACAGAAAGCATGCTTTCTTTAGAAACTTTGGTAGTAAGTTAGTCTCTTTAGTATCAAACGGTCCTATCGCTGGTCTGTGTTATACAAATTCTCTGTCTATGAGATGATGGTTCAGGGCCACGGGTTGTATAACTGAAATCACATCAGCTTGTGGTCCTAAAATCACAGTGTCTGGTAAATTATTGCCAGTTATGAAAATTCATTGCCTGACCTGGATTTTACACACTAAGGGGAAAAAATAAGAAAAAAGAAAGAAGTGAAAACAGCATCGCATCTGATTTGTCAGTCTTTTTGGAGATTATGAATCTAACGAAGGAACTCAGAGTACATGGTTTATGCTGTTTCTCCGAATCTTAAGTAGATTCTGCAGGCTTAGAGACACTGGGCATATCCAGTTGCCTATTTAGTTTTCCTTGAGATAATTAGTGATAAATTATACATAGTTATGACATTATAATTACTGCCTAGACAGAGTTAATTAATCAATATAGTTTTGTAACCTTATAAAATTTTTCCTAATAACATCAGTTCCTGCAATTCCAAAATTCCATCTTTTCAGCTTTCATTTCCAATATGCGATGATCAATATATAACACATTTATCAAAGTTTATAGTATGTATTTTCTTACTATATGCTTAATAATTTTATAAGGCTAGGCATCTATTAGTTTATATATTTATTTGAGAGAAAGAAGGAAGTTATCTGTCAGGCATGTGGATGTGAAAGTCAGAGGAAGTTAGTTCTCCATTTATTATATGGGCACTGGGAATCAATTTTAGGTCACCGGGTTTGAATGGAAGTGTATTTATCCTGTGAGCTATCTCACTAACTTAGTATAGACTTTCAAAGACTCAGGCTTTATTTGTGTAATGATGCTTAAAATTTCAAAAACAATTCAGAGAAAAATGAATATTTCAGTCTGTAGCATGAGAAACCATCATAAATTCTCAAAATAGAGTCATATTTATAAACCCCCTGCTACTTCAAGTAAAGAGGTAACAGCAATTATGTTTTCCAGTTTGAAACCAATAGGTTTATTTATTCTTGATAAGTTACCTTCAAATGTAAAGAGCTAGAATGGTAGGAATTATACATATACTGCCAGATATGGAAATAAGCATACACATACACACACGTTTATCTTAAACAGCTGCATTTCTCTTTCTGTTTTTAGTTCTTGCTTATATAAAACCTGCTAAAATATTTACTATAAGTAATGATATAGTTCAGCTTACATATTGTACAAGCATCTTTAAGCTGAGTTGTTTGACACATACAAGGAAAAGTTAAAGCTTAACCAAAAATAGACTGGATTCCCAGATAATGATCTTGACTTACAGCTCACTAAAGTCAATTTTTTACACACTAGTAACCAAATATTTTTAAAATAGGTTTCTACTAACATTTGTAACATGGCACATAGCGATAAGGGCATGGCTTTAAATCACTTGTGCTTAAACATGTGGGGTTTTGCTCTCTTTATCTCTAAAGCAGGCAATACCCAGTCTAATGGAAGGAAAATATGAATGTGTAATCAAGTCACGTAAATAACGCCCTACAAGCAGAGATGCTTAATAGCTGCACACAAATATATCCTATCTCTCTGGAGGTGCATGTTTTGTGCAAGTGTCAGAATTCACAGTGAGACTCGTACAGGAGACGATGGTCTAGATAGTTTTTAAATGTTTTATTGAATGAACGAAGGTAGACTTTTCTGTAAATTACATGGCTAGAGATACTTGTGGTCCAGAAATGTTTGTGTGTGATACATGTAAGAATTCCAGTATTTACTCATATTCTCTTTCTCTTGGAGACTTCCCATGTATACTTTAACTGGGAAAACACATTTTTATCATCAAAGTTTCTTGTTAAGTGCTGATATATCAACATTTTATTGAGTTTCAGATGTTGGGCCACTCATTAGGTTCAGTGAATGAAACCATCCCACACTGTAAGTGGAGTAGGGAACTGATTTACATTTCAGCAGTGGGCACATGGGCTATCAGAGGGGCTTGCCAGTCGAGAATGCTGTCATGCAACAGAATACCAAGTCTGTCCTCTATCGAATCCAAGGGAGGCAGTTTTCAACGTTGTGGGCAAGACTTCTCTGGCTCAGAGCAATGTCTCCTGTCCATTTTTTGACCTGGTCTTGCTATGTTAAGGCCACCACGTGCCTCATGGCTGCTGCTCTTCTTGCCTCATTTGCACAGGATGTTCCTTAGAGAACTTTCCCTCTGCGTTTGCTCACTTTGTGACAGCAGCCTGGGCTTCTCATTAACATCAGGTTTCTGCATTTACTCCTCCCAAATTCTTTTTCAGTGACCATGGCCTTAATGCTTTCACAATTACGATATTTTGGGTGGGATTTTTTTTTTTTTTTGGCTTCCTTCTTAGAAACTTGATGTATAGTAACTTAGGCTGGAGGACATGTGGTATGTATGGAGACTAGAGACTTTGGAGTTGGACCAAATTGAGTCATACTTAGTTGCTTTGCTGCCTCTTAACTGGGAGACCCTGGATGCATAGATTACTTTTCTCATTTGTAAGGGGAAACAGTGGTATAGATCATGTAGGATCTGGGTGGGGCTTAAGTAAAATAAGTGAGAATTTGGGCTATTACATAGACTCAGGAAATTGAAGCAGAATAATTATCATCGGTTTTCATATTCTATTCTGCTTTTAAATATAAATGATAGACTCTAAAAAGACAGTATGTGTGTATATGAATTTATAGGCAAAGGAACTGATTGTGGCTTGCTTAGGCAATTTGCTTTACCTCATAATTTGGTGGTGGGGTTGTGATGAGGTCATAGGTTTTTTTCTACTTTTTCTTGCATCTGTAGCCCTCAATGGGTCTTATTTCATAATGTTTTCCAAACCCAGCTTTCTTCCTAGTCAAGCTACCTAGTTCTCATTTATCCCCTGTGTCTCCTTGTACAGTCCATATTTTTTCCATCCTTTGCCCTGCTTGTTATACGTGAAGCAAGCCGTCTGTCTCCTCCTCTTATGAAATTATCTGCATTTTGAACATGTTTATTATGTACCTGTGTTTTGTTAAACTTGATTTATTTGTCTGTCTGTCTGTCTGTCTGTCTGTCTGTATGTCTATCTATCTGTCTGTCTATCTATCTATCTATCTATCTATCTATCTATCTATCTATCTATCTATCTATCTATCTAATGTGTGTGTGTGTCTTTCAGAGGGCATATGTGCCCCTGTGGAGGACCAAAGGTGATTTTGGAAACCATCCTGAATTGCTTCTACTTCATTTCTGCTTCACCATAAAGGACCACCAGGGCCAGAAGTACAGGGCACTGCCATTTCTGCCTGGTGTTTTTGCTGAACTTGGGACCTTCTGCTTGTGAGACAGAGTCTTAATCCCTGAGCCATCTCTCTGGCCCATTATGTATCTTTCATATTCTAAGTTCAGAGATCAAAAAATAAGACCATGACCTCATTTTTTGATGATATTTCAGTTCTTATTGGGAACAGAGACTTTAGCAAACAAATTCACAGTAATTTGGACCAATATACCAATTGTATTCTGTATTTTTTATGTAATTTTTTTATGCTTCACTCAAAATACACTGTAATTTCCTTTCTTGGGTAGCTTTTTAATTTTATACTGTAAGGAGTCCACATTTGTTTACTAATTGCACAACTGCACATCCTTTATTCCTTTAGGGGGGAAAGTCTCATTTTATATGCTTTGTTAATTTCTTTTTCCTTATCTACTTGTATTACTAAAGAATGGGACTGTTTCAAGAATTAGAAAGCCACCAAAGGGCTCAATAAAAACGTGTCAGACACGGGATGGGCAGTGAGGGTACAGAAGGTTAGGGTATAAGAGCTGCTCTTAGAATACAACTAACAGGAAAGATTTGGGATATCTGTTCATCCCAGGGAAAAATGAAAGACGAATTCAAGATAAACATTTTAGGATTGCCCCTGGTGTAAGTAAAAGCTATAAAGATTCAAACATTTTTAGATACATCCATATGTACATTTGACACTCTGAAAGGTTTGAATTCAACAAGTTATATGCTGGATATATCTGTTTAGCTTTTTTTTCTATCACAGAGCTAATAGCTTCAAGCACTTGCTGTGTTCTGCAGTAAAACAAGAAATTTGTTTAATGGTTTCCTAGAGCTCATGTGCCACCTAGTGGCTTGATTTGCACATTCTTATCACATATGATTTGGATTTTTCATTTGTTAAGTGTAAATGTTGATTTTCCTTTATAAGAAGGGCTTATACTAGGAATAGCAGCTGAGGCCATTTTGGGAAACTAACTAACTTGTGATACGAACACTGTAGAATTCTCAATCTGTGAATTCATTATAAAGGAACTGGCAACCATCATTATCAGCACAACTTTCCCAGTGGTTGTTTCTGTTTTAAAGTTGTCCCCCCCCCCAAGCATTTTATTTTACCTGACACTTCTCTACACTGAAGGCCACACTCTCTCTGGCTAGTAGAAAGAAGCAGAAGGCAATTTTGGACCTCGGTGGTAGGATCTTGAGAAAAATGGAGACCATTAGGAAGTATAGCAGCACACTTTAAATTGAAAGTCTGCTTGCCATGCCATAGGACCTGTTCAAGTCTCTGCATAGTAGACAGTTTCTGTAACATTGGAATCTCCTTATTTCCATTACATTCAGTCAGTCTAAAAGTAATAGCATTAACAAATACCAGTTGTGTGATATCCCCTATGTGCTAGGCGTTTTTGAAGCACTTTAAATAAATAATTAGAATCCTAAGCAACCCAAGATTAGTAATACTAAAGAAGAGAAAGTAGGTTCAAGGGTTTAGGTTAATTTTCCTTGATCTTCCATGATCTACAAGTGATTGGGCTAAAGATCTCTTCCATAGTTCTCAAGCACCTGGGTCACCATAGGATTAATCATAACTCACCTTGTGGAAGGTGAGGTCAACAAATGCCTGCTTGATGGACTCTGATATTTCAGCCTGTTTCCTCAAGAATACAACAGCATTGTTTTATTAATTTATTCTCATTCTTTTGGAATTTTACACATGAATACCACATTATGTCATTTTTACTCCTTATTGCACTTTTCCCACTGCAAATCCTGACGGTTCTCCCTCCTGTTTTCCTGGTGTTCTGCATGGGAGACCCACTGAGTTACATCCAGGTTGCTTGCTGGCCAGTAATTGAGCAGTTGCTGGAGTGTGAAGGATATATCAGTGGGTGTACTGCTGAGGATGCTGCTCTCTTACCTCTCCTCTCCATCCAATATTAACTCTCAATAATCTCAGGAAGTGTGGTGCTTCTTAACATCTTGCCTCTTCCCTAGTGGATTATTGAAAGGCCAAATCTTTTAATAAGAATTATTATTTTATTTTTCTAGTTTTACAAGCATATTGAGTACTTATCTGTGTGCTTCACTCTATCCTCTCTCCCTTTTATTTCCTTCCCTTCTCTTCATCAATCCATTTCACTCCCTCACTCTCCTGCCTACTTCTGTGAATCCCAGGGTTCCCTCTGGCCTGTCTATTCTTGTGGGATTTCAGGCCTCTTGTGGCATACCAAGTTTCTCTTTGGGCCACCCCACTGATAAGGGCATTTCAGTTCACTCATCCAGCTTTAGTCCCTAAGATTTCCACTGTATGTTCTTATCTCACTTGAGTTCCTTTATAGTCTCATTGCAGTGAGTTCCTAAATGCATCAGTCTTACCTTGAATGGAATGTCTTGTCCAGCAGTGAACCTTCCCATGTTTATGTTCTTATAATCTCACCACCCCCTCTTCCTCAAAGTTTCAAAAGGTTTAGGTTGGGGAGAAATTAGGTTGGTCTAATTCTGGGTGAGCTTTGCTGCATCAATGGTACTCTGCATTGTGACTAGCCATTACTGTCCACTTTACTGCTTTTCTGTTAGCCTAGATTGCATTCTATCAGGGTATTAAGATCCTTTGCCTCTGATGTAGAAGAATACTTCTAGTCTGAGTGAATCTATGGGTATAATAGCAGCTATTTATAGAGCAGTTTGGTGTACTGTCTTCCTACCTATAGGGTCATAGTCTGTCCTTCCCTAGCGATCTATTTCCTTCCCTTTTTTAGATTCTTGTTCTAGTTAATCGTAGCAGGAATGTGCTCCATTCTGACAAGTGGGTCTTGAGTTCAATCAGAAAGCTGTTGGTTGTTGCCTTGATAGTCATGCCACTATTATACTGGTGGTCACCTGTTGCCATGGTGATTTCTATTGCAACTTGAGGATCTCTGAGTTGATGAGACCTGTGATTATTTCTGCTCCTAGCAATGCGGAAGAGCACTAGATAGTGCCTTAAAGCTACTTAGCAAGGTTCACCCTTGCAACAGAGAAAGGAGGGAGTTGTGGAGCATCCTTGTGGTGCACCTCTGCCTTCATTGCTCTAACCATCTAGTGTTGACACATATGGTGGAATCCTCCAGCCTTGTCCTGGGGGAACAGAGACTTCTAAATATCAACAGGGTTCCGAAGCACCAACAGAACCATGGCCACCATCCAACTGTTCTTACAAAGCCTGCACACACCAAATCCAAATTTCCTCTTTTCTCTTAAAATTTCTAATAAGGCTAATGTCCTATCAGAAAGGTTCTGTCTTTGTCTTTTTCTGGTCATCATTTGGATAAACATAAAAGTTATTCTAATGAAAAATAGTGCTTTATCATCAGGCATCTTACAAAGAATAGTGTTGCCTATTTAGAGGAATCTTGCATTATCTATTTGTTCAATTGAGCACAGGAATTCTCCAAAGATAACTTCTCGTTAAAAGAAGTCTTACTTTCTGGTGATTTCTCACTCCTTTTAATCCTTAACCAAAAATAAGAAACTCATAAATCATAAATTGAGTATTTTTTTTTCAAATTATGCCTTCTTTGTGAAGGATGGATCAAGTGTAAATTTGCCATGTGGCAAGCTTCATCAGCACAAACTCTGGAACACTACTAGACAAGAGTGTATGGCAAAATACTGAATTCAACTATCCATGCACCACTAAGATTCCTTTAGTGTATTTTAAGAATATTCTGATTAACTGGATTTTTGGTTTCTTCTAACAAGTTCAGGATGTTCAGGGTACTTGTAGCAGAACTGATACGTAATTTCTTTTTCCATTTGCAGGTGATAAAAGATGCCATGGTTGAAAGCATTGAATACCGAAGACAGAATCCATCTCGCTGTTCTGTTTCCCTCAGTAACGTTGAGGCAAGAAGATTTTTCAACAAGGAGTTCCTAAATAAGCCCACGCCGTAGCCCAAGTGCAGAGAACATCCTTTGCAATTCTATGACAACTGGATTTCAGAACACATTACTGATATTTGTACTGAATACAGAGACTGGCAAATACTGAGCTGCAGTTGTTCAGCTCCATGGAAATCACACTGTTACAAATTTGTTAGGTGAAATTGACATTGATTATGTTATGATATGATTATGTTATGATGATATGCAGTAGTTTCCATCAGAATGAATTTCCTGATAAATAACATAGGGTTGTATATTGTATTTTGAACATTCCTCACTGCCTTTTTTATGTGTGTTCTTAAAATTGTAGCTTTCTTTTTAAAAATATTTAATAGTTTAGATTTAGTAAGTCTTCCCATTGTGGGTGAATGTGATTCGCTGACTAGGCTCATTCATGACACAACACTATTTTTATTTATGTTTGCTGTTATACACATATGAAATAAATAAAACTATTTGCAAATTACCAGGTGTTAATTTTATTTATTGATTTTTTTAACTTTTTACTCTTTATTGTACACACATGCAACTTAGAAGAGAAATGGGCATTTATTTGACTGAGGGTTCATGGTGAGAACTGCATAGTTGAAGGGATGGGTAGAGGCAAAAGCAGGTCACTGTAGCAATCAGCAAGACAGAGAGAGCAAAGCAAACTAAGAAGTAGAGTTGGGTCATGAAGCTTCAGAATCCACCCCCTGTGACATGCCTTCCTCCAACAAGGCTCTACCCTTAGAGGTACCACAGCCTTCCCAACTTTAGCACCAACTAAAGATTTGGACTCATGAGCTTGTTGGGACAACTCACATTCAAACTGTGATGGCATGAAAATTCCTTTTCTTCCACTGATGTATTCACATGGCAAAAGAATGCATACTGTATCACTTAGGGATGCTGTGAGATCTTGGCCATAACAGTGAACCAAACTAATACAGGTGCCTGCCTCTCGACTCCAATGGTATAGTAATTACTTCTCATCAGTATGCAAAATCCCTCCTGGAATCAACTTAGAGGAAGAATTCATTTTGACTCATGGCTGCTTGTTCACGTGTGCTAGGGCAGACCATCATGGTGTCAGGAACATGTGGAAGATAGAGCTGTTCACTTCATAGCCGATAGGAAAGAGAGAAGGGGAGGAGGTTTCAGGACACACCTTCAGTGACCTACTTCCTTCCTCCAGCCAGTCCCAACCCCCTAATGTTTCCTGAATCCCCTTCTCCAAATAGTATCACCAGGAGTAATACCTTTCAATATACAAGAGTGATAAGTTGTGGCACAATCCATTCAGGGAGGCCCTAGCCGGGGCTCCCAAATCCATGAAGGAGGTCTGGTTACAGACAAGCCTGAACAAGTTTGGACATGTCCCGGATATATCCCAGTGGAGGAGCCCTACAGGCAGAAGGATGAACACCAATGGGAAGCGGCCATCTAACCTGGACACCTAGTAAACAGCTAAATGATTAGTGGCTGCTCTCCCCCTCCCACTGAGCAGAGAGGTGGCCACACCTATTGGACCCCTGACCCTATATAAGCCAAACACTTCCTAATTAAAGCTGAGTCTGCAGCCAACTTGTCCTCTGCTTGCTGCTTCTCAACTGATTCCTGGGGTCTGGGTGGTGACCCCATCGATGGCTCCTCCATACGCCTACGAGCCCACAAGGCCCCAGCTGTTTCCCCCTCCTCTCCCTGCTGGTCCGCGGGGGATTAGGCAACAATAAGTGAAGGACAAGAGTTGATAGGTATTGGGGCTGGAGCGGTGGCTCAGGGGTTAAGCCTCTGCCTTGCAGGCGGAAGGTCCTGAGTTCGGATCGTAGACCCCACATATAGATGCCAGGTGGAAGCGGGGGCGGACCTGCACTTCTGGTCCTGGTAGGGCAGAGCCTGTGAATCCCAGGGCAGAGTAAACAAGGAGAAAGTGGAGGCGGTCCATAGTGATTCCCGAATTCGACTGTGGTTCTACACACACACACACACACACATACACACACACAATTGAATAAATAAATAAAAATTTAAAGATGATAGGTGTTGCAGGTGTATCAGTTTGAATGAGTTCCAAAGAGTCACAACACAAAGGCTATGTGAAATGAGGTGGGAAGAAACCCAGGAGATACCACCCGTGAGCAACCAGGGAAGAGCATCTCCATTAGGCCTAGCACAGGCCTGTGTTTGTGCTGGAGTCCACACATGCTTTGGAGATGGTTATGATACCTGAAGTACTTCCTTCCACAAAATACTTTTTTGCAATGAAAAAAGGTATTTTTTAAGCTGTTTAATATATGAATGGATATAAAAATGGTACAGTTGAATGGTTTTGTTTTTGAGTTTTTAATAAATTCTGGAATGTCAGGAAAAATAATTTAGTAGTTGAGGAAACTGGGAGGGTACTTAGAAGTCAGAATGAAGAAATCAGAATGCCCCGTGCGGGAGAGCAACAGAACAAAATGGAATGAATCCCATGATTGCCTCTGACATACAACTTGAACCTGATCAGGAAGAGGAACCAGGGGAACAAAACCTAAATGGGAAAAAGCCACAGGGACCTGTCTGTAGCTGTCAAAATGGTGAAGACTGGAAGTTCAAGGGGAAGGTGAACTTTACTAGGTGGAGTATTAAAGGGACAAGGCATCAGGAACCAGTGTGCTTTTGACTTGTATTTTTACAGCTATGAAAGCATGTCAATGGGGTAACTGGTAGAACTTGAATGAGAGTTACAGGGTTTGATCCTTGTGATATAGTAAAGGCAACATCTTACTTTTAAAATATCTTTTCAATTTATGAGGGAGAGAGAGCAAGAGAAAGAGAGAGAGAGCATTCATGTGTAGACCAGAGGACAGTAGGTTCATTCCTTCTATGATGTAGGCTCCAAGGCTTGAACACAGGTCCCCAGGTTTACACACAGGCACCTCCCCCCACCCAATTAAGCTGTCTCTCTGAAACAAGATGCTGATATTTTTTAAAAAAAATGATTTTAGCTTAGGCTAAACTTGGACTTACCATGGAACCCAGGTTTGCCTAGAATTTGTAATCTTCCTGCCTTGACCCGCCCAGATCAGGCATGGCAGTCATGTGCATCCATACCATACCTAATATGCAAATTTTGAGACACACCAATTCCGCTTCAGTCAACCGCTTCCAAGGAGGAGAGAACAGCTACCAATTCACTGTCATCCAGCTGAAGAAACCTCAGAAGAATAATGTAACCAGTCATCATAACACCTGAGGGATACCTCAGCCAGACAAAGGGAATCTGAAGAATATCAGTCACACCTGATATTCTTTTTTTTTTATTATTATTTATTCAACTGTGTGCATGTGCGTGTGTATGTGCGCGCGTGTGTGTATGTCTGTGTGTGTGTGTGTCTGTGTGTGTGTGTGTCTGTGTATGTGTAGAACCACGGACGAATTCGCGAACCACCATGGACGCCTCTACCTCCTTCTACCCCGGGATTCACAGGCGCCGCCCTACCAGGACCAGAAGCGCAGGCCGCCCCCGCCTCCTCCTGGCGTCTATACGTGGGATCTGGGATCCGAACTCAGGACCCTCCGCCTACAAGGCGGAGGCTTAACCCCTGAGCCACCTCTCCAGCCCACACCTGATATTCTTAATGTGACTCTTTACAATAAAAAGAGCCCACCTCTTGGACCTCGTTCCCTCTGTTATCTTTCTATCTTCTCTTATTTTCAGGTACAACCAAGTGTACTCTTTAGAGTATTATTTAAACAAGAACTTTCACTTGATTTCTTTTTCTAGAGAACTTGATCTAAGGTAGACAAAAATACATGTGACTATATCTTTTTTATTTGTGGCATGTGTGTGCTTCTCTGTGTGTCTGCGTGTATCAGAGGACTCTGGGTGTGCCTGTGGAGGTCCAAGAGTGACTTCAGGAATCATCCTGGATTTTGGCACTTCCTTGTTGCTTTGCTTCAGAGATTCACAGGCTCTGTCTTCTAGGGACAGAAGTACATGAAACCTCTGCTATTTCCATATGGTGTTTTTACACAGGACCAGAGATTTGAATTCAGGACCTGCTTTCAAAGCAGACGCTTAACCCATGAGCTATCTCTCCAACCCATGTGACCATAACTTATTTCAAAGATTTTACAATCTTGTGAAAGCATTAAAGAAATATACATTAACTCATAAAGTGACAAAATTATGTATATACACTCATGCAAATTGTCCCTGTAGGTTGTTCATCCAAATGAGAGCATTCAGGAAGTTTCTATGGGGAATTAGCCTTTAGGAAAAGTAAAATTAAAAGGTAAGCAAAATTTCACATAGGATCTCAGAGGTACATTATTTCTCTTCCAAAGTGAGTGTGTCCCTTTCTGGGTGCTATGTCCTTTAATGTTTTATAATATTACTTTGGGATTTGTGCTTTGAGTATAATTTACTGATTTATACTAGTTTAAGAAATCTTGAAAGTGAATCATTCATATGCTGCAATATGCATATGCTAAGTATAATCAGAAGATATATCACAAAACATGCAGAGTTATGTACTGAAAAACAATAATCTTAAGTGAACAGGTTAGTTCCAATAGTCAATGTAATATAATCGGAATCACATAGAAGGGCCTCTGGACAAGCCTTTGGGGGTTTGTCTTGATTCCCTTAACTGATGAGGAAGACCCAGCCCAGAAGTAGGGGGCACCATTCTCAGGGCTTGGTGTCCTTGGTTGAATGAAAGGATACAGGCACATATTCATTCCCTCTTGGTTTCTTGATTGTGAATGTGATGTGACCAGCTGCTTCAGATTCCAGCTGCTGGAATTTCCCCACAATCATGGACTATAATCTAGAATTATGAGTCAGATAATCTTGCTATTTTGTCCAATGGTTTGTTACAATAATGACTTAAGTAACTGAAACACTAAGCATGAGCTGAGAGATGTACAGCTTTAAAACTTGAAGGTAGAAAAATCTCGATTTTCCAAAGAAAAAGGACTTGTGCAGGGTTCGTGTTGTAGATACTCTTCTGATCACTGTGACAAAGCGTCAGAGCAGAAGCAACGTCAGGGAAGGAGGAGGATCATGCCTTTAGATGGTTTAAGATGGTACAGTCCATCACGGTGAGCAAAGCATGATAGATCTGGGCTCTGTGGGAGTGTGAGGTTGGCTTGCTCCCACGGTGGTGGACCAGAAGGGGCAGAGAATATGTGCCAAAACCAAGGTCATTTTTATAACCCATAAATCCAGCCTTCAGTAAATTGATTCTCCCAGAGAACTTTCATCTCCTCAAGTTCTCATAAAGCCCCCAAATCACATTGCCATCTGGGAACAAAGCACTGGAACACATAGACCTATAGAAGGTATTGTGTACAAACCATACCTGAGTGGTCAGAAACACACTCAGGTGATTTTATTCAGGGTTTTCTGTAGAATGATGAAGTTCTCATCCCTGCAGTGATTTACATTATTTAGGAGGCATAAATTCATGAGACTCATTTGATAGGTGAGCAGTACAGTTCAATTCAGATTACTTTCTTTTGTTTTCCCACTCTGAGTATATAATTAATTAGTTCTGCTTGTATTTTAAATGAAGATGCTCATTAACCATAGAAATAAATGTATGATGATGGTATTCCAAACTGATCAAATTTTAGGCCGGGTCTCACCCATTCCCAAGTATTGAACACCATTATGCAAATTATGCATGCATTTCTTGATTAAAGTGTCTGTTCCAAATTAAACAGAATTTAATAACAATTACCAATCCTAATGTTTTAGTCTGAGTTAGTTTTTGCATCCTGTATTTTGAATGGTAATATGAAAATAGTAATATACATATATATGTATATAAATTTAATGCCTCCCTGTTGAAAATACTATTAAAACTGCATGATGAATAGTTTATAAACATTTTGCATCTATAGTCCAGCCAGCTTTAAGCTAACTTTCTTTTCCTTCCACTTAGTCAAGTTTTTCTCATACTAGGATCATTAATTGAATAACTACATATTCATAATTCACTTGCATAACTTCCCTCCTCCAGCATGTTCTAGAAGCAATTGAAATATTGTTCTTCAGCACAGTGAAGCTTCAAGCACTTCTCTGCAGAGCAATCAAATCTTCTGTGCTCTCAGTACTATGGCTCTATGATATCATTATGTTCTGTACATCTGAAGAAAAAGTAGCAAATCTTTCTGTTCTACTTTCTTTTCCTATTGCTGTGCTTGAATATCCTGACAAAAGCAACTCAAGAGGCAAAAGATTTGTTATGACTCACAGTTCAAGATACAGACTGTCATGATGGGGAAGCCAAGGCAGCAGGAGTTTGAAACAGATGATGACATTGATAAGATGCAGAGAGCGATGCATTTTTGTATGCCGCTTCTCAGTCTATTTTCTCCTTTTTATACATTCCAGATCTCAGTCAGGGAAAAACGGCAGTGGGCAGGTCTTCCAACCTGAATTAATGCAATCAAGAATATCCCCACAAGCCATTCCCACACGTACTTTTCCCAGGTGATTCTGGATCGTGTTAAATTTGACACTAGCCATTGTATCATCTCAAGTTTGGTTTCTGATCTCATCAGTTTAAACCCATTCTGTGGATTTCTGGTTTAGATAGTAACATAATGCTATACTTAACTACAGGCAAAGTTCCATAGTCTAACATAGTCTTTGAATACATCCAATAAATGGTGACAATATTCATCCGTTGACCCCAGGAAAGCCTGGTGGAATAAGGTTAATGAAACAACTCTGTAATGTATAGTGTTAGGGGGAAATGTCCTCAAGAGATTGCCTGATCACAGGATGTCAGAATACTTTACCGTTGCAGGTATCACTGAAGAAGTGAACCGGCCCCATCAGCTTCTAAACTGTTATTAAAGTGCCCTTGTGGAAGTTTAAATTTCAGAGCTATGTGTAGCCTAGTGGTGGAGCACATATAAATTGTGAAGGTCCTGGGTTCAGTCCCCAGGAGCAACAACAAAATTTTTAAAAAGTACCCTTGAGTCTCTTTTACCTATTCAATATTGTTAGTGGATTCTCATTCACTTCATAAATAGCAATACCCCAAGGAGATGCATTTAGCTGGCTATGTGAATTCTAGGTATTTCCCAAAGTCAGTTCTCTTCTACCAAGTGGGCACCACGAGCAGGTGTTTTACCCATCCAGCTATCTCATTGGCTCACTTCCATGTACTTTTTGTGCTTCTTTCCCTGATATTTCCCATCATGCCTCTCAGAATTCTCATCATTCTGTCTTCTCTCAGAACTTAGTTCCTCACCCATCTCCTCTCAGAACTCAGCTCATCATTCCATATTTTCTCAGGTCCTAGATCATCTCTTTATAATATCTCCTTTCAGAACTCAGTACATCACTCTGTGTTACGATCATTCAGAACCCCTCGCCTTTGTATCAATGGTGACACTATTGACATTGCCCTTCTCACCTGTCTCATTGACCTAGAACACACACATCTTTATAAAACAGTCTTAGTGGAGTCCAGAGAACTCCATTCCCGTTTCCTCGATTTTTCACTTGAGACAGTTTGAGGGGTTCATTCTAGAGCAACCCGGGGACACCATCACAGGTAATAATTCTGAAGTGAATTAATAAGAAAAGAATTTCAAAAGTTTATTGAATTAACTGACTGGCATATTGTGGGCAGAAAAAAAGAAGATTCTAAGCTTGCTTATCATAGCTCCCTGTGGAGAGAGTAGATAACCAAGCCTAACAGTCTTCAATGATGAGCTTTCTCATTTCTACAAGATATGCTGCATGCTTTTCAATGCCATGCGATTGTTTTTAACTGCTAGGAATCTCACTGCAAGCAATTGGTTCCCCACCTGCCCCAGCAGTCTTGCTGGTGCTAAATGCAGTCTGCATTCAGCACCCGTGGTCGCCTTCCACACCAACTGGAGTGTTATAGCCGTTTCCTGTGCTACTCTGCATATTTAAACTCTCATTTCTCCAAAAATTCAACATAATCAGAGTCCAATTCATCAAAATGAGTTATTGGCAACACAACGAATGTTCTTTTGTGTGAATTATAGCAGCTTTTGTTAATTGCCTGAAATCTGCAAACCTGCAGGAAACATGTGCGATAAATCGATTTTTCCAGACATTGCCTTAGTAATAAATAAATCCTCCTGGTGATTAATATGTACTCCTTTTGATTTTGTTCCCTTTTAATTAAAAAACCTGAAGACAATCAGGAGGCAACTCAGAACCACATCTGGCAAAACACAACAGCAAGAACTCAGAACAGTTCTGACGCTGGAAATTGCTTTTACTCTCCTTTCTGCTGTTGCTACCACTGAGCTGCAAATGACAGGGAGAGAATTTAGATAAAAAAGGAAAAAAGACGTTTTGAATGTGTGTGACTGGAAATTTTCCCAGTTTTAGGTCTGGCTAAGGGAGAAAAATGAAACATGTCATCAGTACCTTTCTCCCCTGCATCTTCTGGGTTTTTTTTGGTCTTGGATACTTTCTAACAGCTTGTTCTTTTTGGCAAAGGGAATACAACTCACACCAGCGTGCATCACTTTTATAATTTGTCAATTCAGAAAAAGAAAAGTTTTTTTTTTTTTCTCTTGGATTCTACCCATCACCTTTCAGGGCCCAGAACTGAAGCTTCGGTTAAATATCCCCACTGAGGATTTAAGTGAGACAGGGTGAAGTGGGGGTAATGTTCCTGGGTACTTACTGTGTACAAGATGTTGTCTTGGGAACTGGTGATACAATTTGAAAAAGAATTTGCACCCCAAACCTGCTGAAGCTTACATTCTTTTGAGGCAGATAGGAAGCAAGCTATTTTATAAGTCAATTAATCTTCAAAAATAATCTTGAATACAGTAAACAGCAAAGCAGGATAGAACAGTAGGGGTATTTTAGAGAGTAGGGTCAGGAAATGAGGTTTTAAAATAGTATGTAAGCAGCAACAGCAACAGATCCATAGATTTTTTTTGTCTTGAATTCTTATTTACATTACAGGAAAACTCAGAGCAGGGGTATTTGCCTCCTGGGTTCTGGACCATACACATTTCAAGAGCTGTATGTGCTAGAGAAGATTTGGGCCGATAAGATCTTTCAGACTGGAGATCTAGCTCAGATGGCAGAGATCTTCCCCATAGTGTAGAAAACCCAGTATCCCATGAACTGTGATGGCACAAACCTGTAATCCTTAAGAGACAGAGGCTGGAGGATCAAGTTCAAAGTCTTCCTCCACTATACCGTTCAAGGTTAGCCTGGGCTACATAAAATACTTTCTCAAAAGAGAAAAAAAGAAGAAGGTTGATATGTAAGAAATAAAATTTTGTTTTTCCCAAGGCTTGACAATATGTCTAAGCCATTTGACCTCTCTGGGTTGAGCTTTATATGAATGACAAGGTTCCATTCAGCCTAAAATTCACCAATTATGAATTCATTCTCAAAGTAATTCATTTTCATAGTTTTTGACATCCAATATTGTCAGAGTGAATGATGCCAGGGGACAAAATTAAATTTCAGAATCACAGCCTACATTAGCCAAATTAGAGAAGGACATTATGCATAACCTTATCAAAAAAAGACAAAAGTTTTATTCTTTAATGACTCATGTGTCAATATTTGTAAATCCTATTAAGTCACTTTAAAAATGCCTGATGACACAGAGTAATTATTTGTTTTCTAGCTTCAGTGCAATCTGTGATTAGAATAGCATCTCTTTGATCAGTAAACAGCTTCTAAGTGCAGTAGACCTAACCTTGGCAGCCAGTGGGACAAATATTTAAAGAAAACCAGTCGTAAGTGTTTCTGGCTTGTGCTGATTAGCACTGGCACTCTTTGATTTAATGAGAACAGAAGAAATAGCCAACTGAATGGCACCTGAGAACCTTTGCTTTCTTTCATCAATCATGCTTCCAAAAACAAAGGGAAAAAAACCTATTAACAACCATACAAGTAGTTAATACTAAGGATGCAGTTGCTATAAGGCGGCCACCTTTCTAAGTTCGTTACCTGTTTACTTATGACATTCTGCTACTGTTTACTTCTCTTACATGAGGGAACAGAAATGGAAGGAGACAACCTCCCTGGGCCTGCATACCTGGTTGATGCAATATGAATTTTGAAAATTAGTGTTCTCTGAAGCCTAAGGCTCTGGTTTCTTGAGGTGGTTGATGGGACACTTGTGGTGGCCAGTGGTAGCAGGCAATCTTCTGTGCCAACAATAGAGATCTGCCTCCTGCTGTCCTTCCTTTAAGGGGCTGGGGTGGTTCTCATCTTACCTTAAAATTGGCCAGAGGGCAATGTATTTTCTGGATATCTCTTCCTGTTCTTTTGAGGCCCTTAAGACATAGAACATTTGAAGACTGGCAGGGCTATATTGATGGTGGCTCTACCTACTGCTGATCTCATCTTTGGATGTAGTCTATGTTGCAGTGTATATGATGTTTATTGGGCAATGTCAGCCCTCTGTTTCATGGTATATAAGGGATTAGATTCCATAATAAATGTGACCTGGTTTCAACTTTTCCAAGATTCTCTCTGAAAAAAAAAGAAATCACTTTGTAATTTTTGTAATATTTTATATGGTTTTTAATCAGATGGATGAAAACTAACATTATATGTCTTTGGGACAATATGCTACATGGAAATTGGGGTGACAGGTGCTTGTTATCCACAGCCATCTTCTCCCCAGTTGCTCTTTATATCTCTGTGCTGGGCCCAGTGCATTTCTTCCTCCTCAAGGTCTTCTGTTGTGTTCTATCACCCTCACAATTGTGTGAGGCTGCCAAAGAAACTTACAGTAATTATTTACAGCTTAGTATCATCTTAAGTCTACCCTTGCCAATACATTTGATACTGCTCTCCCATAGAGATCCAAAAGGCTTTGTTCTGGCTAAAGGGATTTCAGATTTATGCAACTGGATGCCCTGTTATTTGGAGGGTTCCATTGAAATCTCCTTGTTGAAGCAAATCCTCTCTCTTGCTTATTTAAATGATTTCCCAGTGGTTGACATTGTAGCAAAGAGTATCTACGCTAATTATATTAAAGATTCAGAATTGTGAACAGGCAAGGGATGGAATGATTAATTTGAAACAGTTTCACAGGATGTTTGTAGGCTGAAAGATTTATCAAAAAACCTTTGAATGAAGATCGGGGAGAAAAAAATGAACTGAAAGTCTAATAGTTCTACTGACTTCCACTGTAATCTGACATAAAACGTGAAAGGCAAACAGGGCCAAGGTAGCTTGACAGATAGATAAATAAATTCCTTAGGTCAAATAATATGCTGAAATGTCAGGCCAGTGGGAAGATCTGTTTCCTGTCCAAAATTCTCCTTTGTTGCTGAGGATGACCTTGAACTCTGACCCTCATGCCCTCCACCTCCAGAAAGTTGGAATTATATGTTTGCACCACTATATTGTGTTTATATGACACTGGAGATTGATTGAACCTAGGGCTTCATGCATGCTAAGCAAGCATGAGCTGAAACCCTATCCCTGAATTTCTCTCTATAAAAATTCTAGAAGCTTCAACAATTTTTTCATGGGATGGCTTGAAATATAAGAATTAATTTAAAAATGTGAAGTGCTTCATATAATACCTGGCATATAGACTCTTAGCTGTTAATCATTATTATTTTTTTCACATAAAACATTGCAAAAACTTTGCTGTGTTATAAATTCTATTCTAAATAGCTAAGGGAAGGGAATGAATAAAGTATTTCATGCAAGAACCTGCCCTCTAGGAGTCATGCCAAAGTTTCCAGCCAGAGAATCTGAGTCCCATACTATCCCTCTGGATCAAAAGAGCCATTTTGTATGCATCCACCTTTTTCTCCTCTTCCTTTCAAGATGGGGTCTAACTAAGCCCATGTAAATCAAGTTGGCTTCAAAAGTGTTGTGTGGCTAAGAATCACCCTGAGTTTCTGAGCCTCCTGTCCCAACTTTGTAAGTGTTGGACTTGTAGGTATGAGCAACCCATGTGGCTAAATCAAAATTTGGAAACACTGCCATGTTGCAAATACTTTTGTCAGAATGAAGAGAAGGAAAAATTATAATCATGTGACTGTCATAGTTAGTCACAGGTGTCAACTTGACAGTGGAAGTTTTGAGCTCAGGGCACATTTGTAGAGAATTAAACCCAGAGCAAACCTGCAGGAGATTGTCTAGCTGATGGGAAAGGCCCAGCTCATGGTGGTGGGACTAGGCCCTGGAATAAAACACAGAGAGCTGGTTGAGAAAGTTGGCCAGACATGCTAGTCTGGCAAGTAAGGATCATCCCTCTCTTAGCCATTATGTGTGGTCAGTTTCCTCTGCCTGGTGTTGGTGTGAGCTTTCCTGCTAAGATGGACAAACAACTGCAACTAGGAATCATAAGGGAAAATAAACCCCTTGTTCCCTTAAGACATTTGATGGTGATTTATCAGCAACCATGCAGGCTAAATGTAACAGACTCTTTGCTGTGTCCATGGCTAGTTTAATTATAATGTTTGTGTTAATGACCATAAATATCAGCTCTTACAATTGACACTTTCAAAGCCAGTTTGAATTTAAGCACTCAAAGATGAGAACACACACACTTTCATTGTTTCTTTATCTTTGGTATACTCATTGATTTAAAGTGAGAGTTTGGATTTCTGGTCATAAGATGCACTAGACACTCACTGAGTTCCTGCCTACAGATGTCTTTCTAGTTGGGCATTCCTCTTCCCTCTCATCTACTTGTCTTTAGAGTATCCAGTTATGGTCTGTATTACTTAATTCATTAGAAACAGCAGTTAGAAAGAAGGAAATAATAATAAAAAATGTTAAAGAAAAAAAAGAAAGAAAGAAGGATTCAGCTGGAAGCCAGGAGTGGTTTTATCTACTATATTGAAAGTGAAAGGCAAGGAAAAGAGACAGAATTCAAGGTCTGTACTCAACACCCATGCTCAGTTCAAAAGTTCAAGTTAGGCTGCTTCCCTGCCTCCAAGGCTTCTGCCTGCAAAAATTTTAAACAGTTTACAAAAATTAATCATACTGAAAAGTGTCTTACGCAGGTTTTACGTAATCCACAATCTCTCTACTCTACTTTGGAGACCAAACTGCTGTCAGGCATTTCCTGAAGTCTCATTGTATTCCCTTTCACTGTTTTCCCTTTGATTGGCAAATCAATTTTGTATAACAGGAATGAGTTACTCACTTTGTGAGCCTGAGAAGAGCCTGGCTAAATGATGACAAATTACTGGTCATATACTGTTAAGGTCATTGTGAGAATTAACTCTGATGCTGAAACCTGTAAACATTAGATCCATGTCTGGCACACAAATTTAAGCACTTACTACTGATTATAAATAGTGCTACTATTGCTATTAGTAATTGCTTTGGCTCCTTTACACTGTGACGCTGCCTTCCAAACCTAGGAACAAAAACCAATGTGATAAGAATGACGTTTGTGATATGAACTTCCTTGGTTATCTGACGCATATAACAATTTTTGTTAATTACATTGAAAAGTTAACTTCAGGTCACTTTGACTTTGACTGTCATCAATCATGACCACATGGAGCACCAAGAAACATTCTACACCTATTAATTTATGTATACTGCTATCGGTTCTCTTCCCTCGTCTTTTTTGATAAGAGAAAAATGAATAACAAAAAGGTTTTAATTTGGGTCAGACATTGCACAGTAGGTAAGAGCACCTGATACATGCACATGATCTTGGTTAGATCCTAGAACCCACCTAAAAAGCTGGATGGTGTGACACATATCTGAAAGTCCAGAGATAGGAGGTAGAGAAAGGAGAATTAGCCAGAAACTCATGGTCAGCTTGTCTGACATATGTAGGGAAGCATCTGGAACAAGAAAAGAGACCTGGATTCAAAAATCAGTTAAAGGAGAGAACTCATTCCCAAAGATGCTCTGTCTCCTTTGTATGTGCTGTGACGCACACAGACACATACATCACACACACATACACACACACAGCCACAGCCACATACACACAGACACACAGACACACCGACACACAGACACACAGACACAGACACAGACACACACACACACACACACACACACACACACCACTTTACTACTACTACTACAACTATTACTATTACTACTACTACTACTACTACTACTACTACCACCAACAATAAAGATTTTAACATAATGACCCAAGTTCACACAGATAGAGAATGGAAGAAATGGATTATAGAAAACATTTTGAAATAAACTCTTGAATGTACAAATTAGCTGCTACTTCCCCTTCAGGTACTTTTGAGGCATGAGCTTCACTGTTTTAAACTATAGATGGTTTCCATAAAGTTCATGTTGATTTCTACTTCCCAAGAATCAGAATACACAAGATTCTTCCCACTCAAATACCACCTTGGTGGATTAATTATGAGACCCCCAAAGACATCCTTGGCCCTGCAACCTTTGCATATCTTGGGGGAAAAAAAGCTATTTTTGCAAACTTGATTAAGGCTTTTGCAATTTAGTTAATGCATTTGTGTAAAGTCCACTGCAAACACAAAGGACTTAATTGAGAGAAGAAGGCAGAAAAGTCAGAAATAATAGTTCAAAAAAAGTTACCAGAGTAATGTGCTTCCAAGATAGAAAATACCATAGGAATACTGGC
The DNA here is from genome assembly GCA_023101885.1 of Typhlomys cinereus. Classification (NCBI taxonomy): domain Eukaryota; kingdom Metazoa; phylum Chordata; class Mammalia; order Rodentia; family Platacanthomyidae; genus Typhlomys; species Typhlomys cinereus. Next base: position 7,962,113 of record JALPQD010000061.1, on the reverse strand, counting down.
TATTTCTAGAACCTAGAAAGGCCAGGATGTAGATTGGGCCTTAGAGTCTAGAAGGAATGACTTGGTGATTTCACACATGTAGTACCATTTCAGTTTGTGACCTCCACATCTATATATATATTTGTGATATTTTAAGCCACTAGATTGGTTAATATTTGTCACAGAAGAAATAGGAAGCTAATGTGAACTCTTCATAGTGTTTCTAACACATTCTTCTTTCTTATATATGTTCCAAGTGTCAGGACATTTGGCTGCTCTTCAGCATTTAAAATTGTTTTCCATTTTGGAAGGATGCTAAGTACAGGATTATGAAATATTTTGAAATAGACACATGAAGCATTCATCCCATGTTTGTAACTAATAAACTTTGGGAGAAATTAATCTAGTATAAGGCTGACAGAGGGAGTGGAAACATGGCTCTTTAAAGCACACAGTAGATCTTAAGTGAAAAATGACTTCAGTTCCTTAAGAAATTCTTTCAAAACTATAGGAGGCACTTGTCTGCCACCACTGCAAATCATTGGCTTAATGACAGGACTAGCAATACTCCAGTGATTCTGAGCTAAGTACCATTCAGAGAGTTTCATACAGATGCACACATCTATCATGAGGTAGACATGTAAGGAAGATCCACTTGATAATGTCTCTATTTCATAAATTCAGAACTGACACATAGTAATGCGGCTTTTTTTAAAAAAGGAGATGTGTCTTTTATAATAGAATTAGCACTAAACTTTTAAAATGAAGATACATTTATGATCACAGAATTAGTTCATGTGGAATCCATCTTTAAAGTTTTCACTGGTAGTTTTATTTTCAAGCTGTGTTACACTACCATTAGGGTAGTGTAACAAGTCAGGTAGATTATAAATGATTCAAGTTTGTTTCAAGCATCTCTATCAGAACTCAAGCACAGTTGATTTTATGTAATCTTTCCACTGGGTGGCAGTAGTTTATAAAAATTGAAGGAACTATTTGTGCTCTTTAATAGTTAATTTTGGGGTTTATATTTTTTAAAGGAGTGGGAGGTGTGTGTGTGTGTGTGTGTGTGTGTGTAGAACGGAACTTGTACTGTACTTAATATCCTTTCAAAATAGAAACAATTTTAGCACTTTAACAAATTTGATTTATAACATATATTCCTTTAAATGATAATTCACTTTGAATTACTTTTGATAAACAACACATACCTAGATGATACTCGAGTTTATGAGAAATTTGAAAAATTCTTTTTAAATCTTTGTAATCAGTCTATAACATTAATCCCAAGGCCCATGCATTATTTCCATCACAGTCATTCCAAAACATTCCATTTTTGGTGAAAAAATTACATGTTAAATATTTATTACATTTAATTGGCCTTCTTTACCTATTAAGAACTTTAGCATTAATGAAAAACAATCTTTTAAGACTTTGAAGGCTAGAATTTGAGGCCAGATGAAAACTACAAACTTGTTTCTATAGAGTGAATTGGGGGAAATATGTTATCTTGAAGTTGTTGTCTGTAAACTCAAATATTCTTTCTGTGAAAATGAGTTTAGTGTATTTACTAGTAGACACCCGTCTGCCTGTCCATGTGCTGTTGCAGGTGAGCTGCATCATAAGGAAGGGTCCCACCAGATGCCACACCTCTCTACCTGCACATATTCACTTCAGTATCATTACCAGGCCATTTCTCCCTGTCTCCTTGCTTTCTTTGATCCTCATTTCCCTATGGATTGCAACAGGCTGGTAGTACAAGTCTAGGTGTGCCTAAGACATCACTGGAGTTTACCAATGCCTTGTGTTTTATCTGCCATACATGGACATTTCTGGCTTTGGTTCATTAGCTTTTAGTATACAAATATGCTGATTAGTGAAAGCTAAAATGCACTTTAAAATGATCAGTACAGGGCTGGAGAGATGGCTCAGGAATTAAGACTCTGCCTCACAAGCAGAAGGTTCTGAGTTTGGATCCCAGGTCTCACATATAAAGGCAGGAACACTTCCAGCCCTCATGGAATGGAGCATGGGAAATCCCAGAGAAAAGCAAAAAGGAGGCAAAAGCAATCTAGGATGATTCCTAAGAAATTCTGTTCTCCACAGGGAAACACAATGCCCTCACACGCATGTACGCACGCATGCATGCATGCATGCATACAAAATAAAATAAAGAAAATGAGTGATGCAATAGTTTTCCCTAATCATAAGAAAGAAATGAGTCTGCTACCACCACCCTGATTTGAATGCCAACAAATTATATATTTAATGTCTCTCATTTTAGCTACTAAGCTGAATTTATAAACTGGATTGTAACTTCTGAACATTTGTATGTGGTTGACTTTGATCCTCTTACAGCACATATTACACATGAAGCAAACAAGACTTGAAACCCATCAGGATATTTTCTGTAGCTTAGTGGTTTCACACATCTGAAGTGCGACCTCCCTAGTGGATTCCCACATCTGAAAGGTGAGTTTCCTGATGGTTTTCATTCGTAGGGGTTTTGACCACAGTCTTAAAATCTGAAACAAAACAAAAACCTATGCTAGAACGGAACTAAATTTTAACAATGATTTTGTGAGAGCGTCAACTTGTCAGAGTCTAGACTCACCTGAGAGAGAAGCCTCTAATCATGCCTGGGATGCTATCGAGTAGGTCAATTGAAGTGGGAAAACTTAGCCCAAAAGTAAGTGGACTTTGGATTATGGACAGAGCAAAAAGGAGAAAGGCAGCTGAACACAAGCATTTATCACTGTCTTCTCTTCAGTGTTGGTGGTGATTTGACTTGCACCTCAAACACTTGTCACTTTGACGTCTCCACCATGGTTCCTTGAACTTTGAGCCCAAATAAAGCTTTTCTCCTTCAAGTTGTATTTGTCAGGGTATTTTATCACAACAGCAGGAAAGTAAATGAATATGATCTTTCTTATTTTATCTTTGACACTTTCATAGATAAATACAATGAATTTACATGGTTTTACCCCTTACTACCCAATCCCATCTCCTCTCCTATCCCACTTCATACTTTGTACTTTTCAGCTAGTCTCTCACCTACTTCTCATCTTTTGCATATGTGACCCTCTGGATTTCATCTGGAATGCCTCTTCTAGCAGATGCCTGAGTACTTTGTGGAATGGATGACTTGCCAGTGGGGAAATCATTGAGTAAAGATGCTTCCCTTCTTCTATTAGGCACTGCCTTTTAATAGACTTTCAAGAAGGTGTAGAATCCCTTGAGATTGTCCCTCATGCACAATGACCTGTTAATAGGCCAACTGTTGTGCAGTTCTTATGGTAATGGATAGCACTGAAGTGGGTTCTTGAGTGCAGCAGCACTGTCATGACCAGAGGATAATGTCTGCCAGGACCATTCCTCACCCTTTTTGAAAAGTTCCCTGAACCTTGGGATTGGGAGTGATTCTGATGTCCTGTTGATTGCTGAGAGCTCCACGGTCACCTGCTCTTTCTTTGAACTTTGATCAGTTGTGGTTCTCTGAATCCATTGAAAAGGATGCTTCTGGGTGAAGTGCTGAGAGCTTCTTTAATCTATGAGTATAATGATAAGTGTTTAAATGGTAGTTTACTATCAAGTACAGTTAAACCTTGGTAGTTTAGTCACACCTAGGGTCTATAGTTTCCCCTTTCACATGTTCTTGGCTTGGTTTACAGTATCACACATTGACATAGGTTTCCTTCCAGAAACTAAGCCTTAAAATCCCTTAAGAAAGCAGCTAGTTACTCCCATATCATACATACTACCATTATACAATAATTAGCTCTTTTTACTTTTATCTTTTTTGTGTGTGTAGGTATATGAGTGTGTCATAGTTAGATACAGGTGTCAACTTGACAGTTGAATGGACACATTTGTAGAGAAATAGTAGTTGAGTTAATCCCAGAGTGAACCTGCAGGAGATTGTCCATTGGATGGGGAAGGCTCAGTCCATGGTTGGTGTAACTAGTCCCTGGGCAGATAAAAAAATGGAACTGTTTGGGAAAGAGGGCATCCTTCTGTATACTTGACCAGACATGCTGTCTGGTAAGTGGGAATCTCAGCCATTATGTAAAGATAGTGTGACCAGTTCCCTTAGTCCTTTGATTCATGCTCTCCTGCCAAACTGTACTAAGAACTGTAACCAGATTATTTTGAGAATGAAAATGCTGAGAGAGTTGTGGATTGTTTGGGTCCAGTTTGTGATGAGGGGAACAAGGACTTTGGCAAAGTTGAAGTTAAAGACAATGGAGTGGTTTACTTTATAGAGGAGAGCTGTGTTGGCAGCATCGAAGTTTTAGATGTGGACAAGGCAGACAGAAGAGCAACCGTGGCTGCTGAAGAAGTGAGTGTCCTTGAAGGAAAATCTGATAGAAGAAACAGACATCACTGTACTGAGATTCTGGCCAGCATAGAGATTCTTCCGAGAGTCAGGGAGCCAATCTCCACCTGGTGGTTAGCAGAATGTGGCAACATTATTCAAGTGGTACTGGTTTTAGAGGCATTAAAGATACAAGAGGGAGGAGGTCATGGATCCCTTTTTCAAGATTTCAGAGAATGGAGGGACCCAGGCAGTATGTGGCAGGAAGCCTACAGAGAGACCCAAGAAGGGCATTTCGTGCTGTGGAGTTTGCCATTGAGAAGTGAAGATGTTAGAGATGCCAGAGCCAGCATGTGTGCTGAAGATGGTTGTGAATGAAGATTCAGCCTGGTCTAATGATACTTCCAATTCAATGTTTTATCTATGCTAAAGTATTTAGCTTGATTTGACAGGATCTTATGGTTAAGAGTGGGCTTTTAGAATTAAATGTATTTATAAGATAAATTTAATACCTATGGAGACAAGGGTTGAAGGTTACAGCTTAAAAGTGATGTTTTTCCATCAAGTTGACAAGGGGTGAAGTGTCATAGTTAGATATAGGTGTCAGCTTGACAACTGAGTTTTAGCTCTGGGCACATTTGTCGAGAATTAGTAGTTGAGTTAAGGCCAGAGTGAGCCTTCAGGAGATTGTCTACTGGATGGGGAAGGACCTGCCCATGATGGGTGGCCTAGTCCCGGGGCAGGTGAATAAAATGGAGGAACTGTTTGGGAAAGGGGCATCCTTCTGTATACTTGGCTAGACATGCTGGTGTGGCAAAGTATCATCCCTCTCTCAGCCATTATATAGATATTATGTGATCAGTTACCTGGGCTCCTGGGGTGGTGCATCCTCTCTTGCCAACTGGACTATGAACTGTAATCAGATTATCATAGGAGAAAATAAATCCCTTGCTCTCTTAAGCAGTTTTGTCAGATTTTATCAGCAGCCATGCAGAGTAACTGCAACAGGGTTGTGTATGGTTATGTGTAGAGCACTGTGCGTGTCTGTGGAAGCTCAAGAGTGACTTCAGATATCATCCTGGTTTGCCTGTCTCTTTATCACTTTCCTGTGGGGTTTCCCAGGCTCTGTTTTCCAGGGCTGGAAGTACAGGTCATGGTTATTTCTGCTTGTGGTCACTTCTTGCCCAAATGGTTGTAGCTTGCAGCATTCTTAGCTGATGAGAGCATGGGTTGGTTTTCTTTCTCAGCAGCATCGTGCTTTCTGACACTGTGAATTCTTGCCAGCAAGGAGGAAGCTTCTGTATCCATTCCAGGTTGTTTTCTCCATGTCCTGCGATCCTTGTGTGCCACGTCTTCAGCAATATGGTGTTGCCATCAGGTTCTGTGGTGGCGACTAAAAACAATGGCAAATGTATACATTATTTTGGTGCTTTTTTTGAGGCTCTCTGCCAACAGCTTATTAGAAGGTATCACGTACCTGCTACTGGCAGGGCCGTGGCTTCTGATAGGAGCATCCCAGGGAAGTTTCTGTTTTCTCTTTCTTCCCCTCTTTGTGTTCCCCTGTGTAGTGTATATCAGTTAACACTTTTTTAAAATTTTATTTTTTTGATAGAATTGTAATGTAAGTTTCTGTCTGACTCTATCTTACATCATTAGTGCTAATTTTTACTCCCCTGTCCACTCCTTTATGCTATTCCCTTGTTTTCTACCCTCTTCAAATTTTCTTTCCATTATTCCCCTTTCTACTTTCTTATTACCTGTGCAATAATGAGCACAATTTGAAGTTGGTCTGGCATGTTTCCCTTTTGAGGAAGTAGGGAAAGCAATATGAAACATGAAAAAAGTCAATTAATCATGCTAAGGTAGGAAGAAAAAAAGCATGATTTGTCAATCGGGTACTCAACATCCCCTGATTGGTTGACTACTCACACAGGTTTCTTTCCATGCCAGACATTTATTTTAAAAAAAACAAACACAGCATTGCTATAAGGAAAATGGCAACAGTGCCCTTTTTCTTTCATCAACAAGCTGTATTGTGTCTAGAATTCTAGAGAATGTATGTTAGAATTATACAAAACTATGACAACACATTTATTAGGGCAATATATGGGATATAGAGATGTTGAGTTACTGCTGGGCTAGGCTTACATGTTTTTCTTTTTCTTTTTCAGTTACACATTCCATTGGCCTTCATTTAATAACTATTAAACTTTTAGAAAAGCAGCACACACAACTAAACATAAAACTGTCAAAATTATAACGGGACAGTACTCAAGATGATGGACACTGCACCCAAAGCAAACTTATAATCTGGTGTAATATACGGGAAATACATTTAAGAGAAATCCTTGTCAAACTTACCTAGATTTAAGTCTTCTCTAGAGATTAATTTTTGAAATAATAGAGGTGAGCATTGAGAATTGTATTTTATTCCCAGTTTATAATTCTTCTTTTCAGTTTTATTTTGTATTCTGAGTTTTCCTTTTCTATGTTTGCGCCTTGAATATCTGCTGACTGTTGTCACACTTTGCCAGCCTGAAGTAGAATCTAAGGAGTTGGATATTCCACCCCTTACTCCAGCCTTTAAATAACATGAACAGCGAATACAGTTTCCTGAGTTTGAATTATTTTAACATCTCCCTCAAATTTGTACAAAATGTTATTGATGTTCAAACTCACAGCCCTTTGTCTTGAAGTAAGTACGCAAAAATGCATGTAAGGGCCAAAGCAATGTCACAGCTAAAACAGTGCTTGCAGCTGAAGTATAAATAACTAGGTTCAAATCTTCAGCTCCTATGAAAAAGTTGGAGATGGTAGTGCATATTTATAATCCTAACATTGGGGGAATTAAGACAGGCAAAAATTCATTTGTCAGCCAGTGTAGCCTAATCAATGAAAACCACCAGGTTTAGTGAGAGATCCTAGCTCAAAAAATAGTGTGGATAGCAATAGAGGAAGATATCTGTTCTACATGTGTATACACAGGATGTCCATCCACACACAGACACATATACACAACATACATACACATACAGACATATACTCTGAAAAAATAAATAGATAAATGCTATGTAACATGGAAAAACGATTTATTGTTTCATGTAGGGAGTTCAGATTTGAGTCAAATCTTTACTGTGAAATCGGTTTCACTGAGTGCATCACCTTTTTTTTTATTTATAGTGTTTTTTTTTTCACTCACACAAACTTGACAGGTACCCCATTCCTCTCCCTCCCTCCACCCCTCCCTGGATCTCCTTGCTCCTTCCCCCTTTTTCCCCTTCCTTTCTCCCCTCCCTCCCTTTCTCCCAGTGCCCCCCCCCCCCCCCCCCCGGTTCCTGGAGTATCCTTTACTGTGCATGTCAAACTTCCCTCTGAGTCCTCCTCTCTGATGAGGTGTAAGGACTCAGTAGCATTGCCTAGAGCTCTTTCTTGTGTTCCTCTTTGGTATAGGAACACTATTGTGGCTGTTAATCCCTTGCCTCTAAGGACCCTAGTGCCTGTGATCCATGCCAGACTTTTGGGGGTCAATGATATGCTGGTCATTGAGTGCATCACCTTTTATTTCTACACTTTTGTCTTGCCCTTCATTCATGCCTTTAGCATGCCAGATATTGAAATAAGATACATCTTTGGGCATTATTCTGGTGGAAGCAAAGATGTCGGACATAATATTTAGAGAGGCTATTCAAACCATAGCAGAAGGTAAATAATAAATACCTACAATATGGTATGAAATCATACCATATTTTCTTCTACATAAATGACTCCACTTATTAAAAATAGTACTTACCCAACTCTGGGATAAATGTGAGGTCTTTAAATGGGAATGAGCTTTTAATATTATCTAATCAACTCTCATCTTAAAATCTGCATAATGTTGAAAATCTTTTGTGGGTCATGGAATGCATACTGCACAGAAATCAATCATGATGTATTTAGATGGAAGACTCAAATATTTTTAAAAATACATATTTTTTAGTGTGTGTGTGTGTGTGTGTGTGTGTGTGTGTGTATCAGAGGGCATTGTGTGTTCCTGTGGAGGACCAAGGGTGACTTCAGAAATCATCCTGGATTGCTTTTACCTCCTTCTTCCTTCGCTCTGGGATTGCCCAGGCTCTGCCCCCAGGGCTGGAAGTGCAGCCACTGCCACTTCTGCCTGGCATTTTTAAGTGGGACCTGGGCTCTGAACTCAGGACCATCTTCTTGAGAGGCAGAATTTGAATCCTTGAACCATCTGTCTGTCCCAGACTCAAATGTTTTTAAGCCAAAGAAACTTGTTATGTTATGGAAAAGTCATGGGTCAGATAATAGGCTGACTTGGTGTCTGAGGACCATTGCTTTCCTGTGTCTGAAATATTTTCCTCATCAGTTCTTTCACGATCTCACGAAGCCAGAGTCCAGCATTCAGCAGACTACTACATCCAGAGAGAGAAAGAAACTTCTTCACTGTCTATTTACTGTCCAAGGACAAGAGATTAATTCCTATAATGTCACCTTGTTTCGATTGCTTAGACTGTCCATTTCTTTTTTTCCCTACTTTTATTTATTTTTTCTATTTTTTCAAGCATATTAAGTATTCATCCCAGCTTCTCTTCTTCTCCCTTCCCTCTCATTCTTCCCTTCCCTTCACCCTCCCTTCTACTCCTTCTTACCCTTCCACCTGACTAGTTCTATGGACTTTAGGGTTCACTCTAGCTTGTCTACTCCTGTAGGGTTCAGGCCTCCACAGTATAACAAGTTACCTCTCTTCAAGCCACCCCATTGATATGTGCATATTTCCCTTTTCTTATCTAGTTTGAGACCCAAAGGTTTCCACTGGAAGATCACATTTTATGGGTATAATCAAACTACAGAGAGTTTGATGTACGATAGGTTTATTGGCTGTCTTCCCTAGCAATCTATTTCATTCCCCTTTTTTTGGGTTTCTTGTTCTAATTAACAGTAATAGGTATGGGTACTATTCTGACAAATGGGTCTTGAGTCAAATCAAAAGCTGTTGGTTGTTTCCGTGGTGCCTATTCCACTATCAAACTGGTGTTCACCTATTGCCATGGTGATTTATATTGCAACTTACAGATCTCATGCTGTTGATGGGGCTTGTGTTTATTTATCTCCCCAGCAGCTTCCACAGTATTTTTCGGTACTATCTATATATCTATGTAGCAAAGAAAAAGTCCTCAGACCAGTTCCAGTAGATATATTTTGCCCATGTTCTGTGATACATTTGTGTTGATCTTCAGTAATAGGGTCTTACACACAGTTTTTGGAGAGCAACCCAGAGCCACGGCAAAAGCCTATAATGTTTGGAGGGCTTTAAGACGTCTCTGACCAACATTTTATCAGGAAGTGCCACATTCCTATTATTTCTAGTATAATTTTGTGCCTGTGCTCTAAGTGGATCAGCTCAAGGCTTTTTGTCCCCTTGTTTTCCTTACTGTATGCTCCTCTGCATGGAATGTCCATTTCTAAGCCAAACCTTGGCAAGGAGATCACATGTGATTATTTATGATAACTACTTGGAGATAAAGATTGCTCTGAAATTGTTTTTCTTTTTTCAAGGCAGATCCTTCCAAGATAGGGCTTGGTCTTTCTGAAACCTCAGCAATGCTTCCTTCTCTGTTTCAGTTAATAAAAGCCAAAGGTCCTTGCTAGGACAGCATCAGTTTGAATGATTATTGTTCTAGAGGCTGTGCTGTGAGTGTGTGCACAATTGTTGAATGGGAGGAAACCCAAGAGATCTTATTGAAGGAGGCTCACATTATTGTTTCTCCTTGTGACTTTCACTCCTTTGTTTTTGTGTTATCTTTGAGCTCTCTCCACTGTAAATTGGAGAAGAGTCACAGTAGCTATTATAGAAAATTGAAGAAGAATTAAGGTAGTCATTATCATAAATTTGGGGTCTTACATTTTCCGTTGGGTTCTGGCAAGTGATCTTCAGTATTCTACACATTAGTCTTTGAGTTTGCAGTCAGTCTTGTGATGTTTAGGGGCAGTAGGAAAGATTAGATATTAAAGTGGCAGATCTGTCTTTCTGAGATAGGCACAGGCAGCAGCATGTTTGCTGATTCCTCCAGTGCTTTGCTTTGGTCAGACAAAACTGAATCCAGCTCTGATTCAGGCCAACATCACCCTTAATGACAGAAAGAGAGAGAGGGGGGGATGGATCACCCTTCAATAAGAGAGCTGCAGCATTCTGATTTAGTGCCTATTACTGTCAGTGAAACAGGCACAGGCTCCTCAATTTCTGGAAGACATGAAACAGTAGTTCTTATTAATTATTATTTTTAACATAAAAGTACAGGAAGAATAGAAACATTATTTGTAGAATATTTCCTTCAATTTAAGATAAGCAGCGGTAAGTTGCTTATTGGTTAAAAACAATGTGATCCTGAAAGGAAGACTTATGATAACAATTGCAAAGAACTTCTGAAATGACTTATAGAAAATTACTCCTGTTATTTATATGGTGTTTCCAAGTGCCAATTGTTCCCATTCTCTGCAAAGAAAAAGATACTATTCATGTTCTGTTTTTCCCCATGAAACAGCCGGACAGGTTTGTGTGTTTGGTCACTGTGACCAGTTGGACCCGCGGGCTATGCTCAATGTCTTCCTTCAGAGCAACATGAAGGGACCTATAATCCTGATTTTTTGAAGTTCAGCCAAATGCTTGGGTGTCTCCTGTGATTTTTTTTTCCTTAGCAAACTGTTGCTACGAGTGAAGGGAAGTAAAACAAAGAGAAAATAAGTTTGGGCAATGCTTATTAAGCATATATTTGCCAGTTTTACCTAATTTTGTTATGTATTTATTCATTTTACCTTTTCACATGATGTACATAAGAATGTATGTATGGGGCTGGAGAGGTGGCTCAGGGGTTAAGCCTCCGCCTTGCAGGCGGAAGGTCCTGAGTTCGGATCCCAGATCCCATGTATAGACGCCAGGCGGAAGCGGGGGCGGCCTGCGCTTCTGGTCCTGGTAGGGCGGAGCCTGTGAATCCCGGGGCAGAAGGAGGTGGAGGCGTCCATGGTGGTTTGCGAATTCGTCCGTGGTTCTACACACACACGCACACGCACACGCACACGCACATGCGCACAGTTGAATAAATAATAATAATAAAAAATTAAAAAAAATAACTAAAGAATGTATGTATGTACATACATAGTTACATATATGTGGACAGGTGCACATGTACACAAATAAATGTATCTGTGGAGACCCCAGGTTGATAATAAGAATCTTCTTTAATCACTCTTTTACCTTATTTGTTTGAGACTGGGTCTCTAAATAAACCCAGAGTTCTTCCATAGGTCTAGCCTGGTTAACCACTCTAGAGATTTCTAGGCTCTATCATCCTGGTTTGGAATTACAGATAGACTCTCACACCCACCTAGCATTTTTACATGAGGTCTAGGGATCCGAATCATGATTCTATTTTTTCAGGGCAACTGCTTTAGCCACTAAGCTATCTCATCAACCACAATTTCTTTTTAAATAGCACTTCCCTGATGACAACATAAATTCCACAATCAAGGGGAACTATTCACATCCTTTTTAGCCTATGCTGTTTAACAAAAGAAAATCCAATGATTCAAGATGACCTGCCTATATAAAGTACTTACAGTCATACTAGCTGTTAAAAGTTAAATGGCGCGAAATGAATCCTTTCCCATTATTTAAAAAGTTAGCATATCTCAGTTTTATAGAGGCTAGCAAAATACACAGTCTCTTGGGCAAGAGAGAAAGGACTTCATTATCCATGCCACAGTAAAAAGTGGTTGTTCTGCCTCAAACTCCAAAGAAGAGGTTATGTCATGTATAGAATCAGTGTATGTTATATGGAGGGGCACTGAACTTAAAAGACACATTCAATGTTATAAGGGAACTATTGGGAAGTCTGTCAACATTGCACCAGAGACAGGTTGTGTTTTCATTAAGCTCATTGACAAACATGTCTGTCTTCTGTTTCAGAAGGAAATGCTCCCTCTGTTCTTCAAGACTCTTTGAGAACATTTTTATTTATTAAACATTATTTATTTATTTGTATGTGTGTATGTTTGTGTGTGTGTGTGTGTGGGTGTGTGTATCAAAGGGCACTGTGTGTCTCTATGGAGGACCAAGGGTGACTTCAGAAATCATCCTGGATTGCTTCTACCTCCTTTTTGCTTCTCTCTGAGATTTTCCAGGCTTCACCCTTTTTCCCTTCACCAGGGCTGTGTGGGCCACCACCATTTATGCCTGGCATTTTACGTGAGAGTTGGGATCTGCACTCAGGTCCTTCTGTTGGGAGTCAGAGTCTTAACCCCTGAATTATCTTTCCAGCCCAAAAAACATCTTTTAAAGAATGTCCAAAACAGAAATCATCACAAGGTTGGTAAATGGTGTCATAGACTCATGGATAACTATCAACACTGACATACACACATATTATTGCTATAAATCCCATACATGCATGTTTGCATATAAATGTAGGTTTGCTGTATTTTCCAAATTATGTTCTCTTAAATTTTGGGAAGCAAGTTCATATTTCTCATTTTTGATATTAAGAAACAATGTTGGTTGATAGTTACTAAGAAAATATGTGGAATGGACACAGAAATTAAGCATTTCATTTTGCTCAACATCCCATTCCTTTTCTGGACAAGCAGTGCAGTAATTCTCATGTGAAATGTGGAGAAATATGTCTGTCATGTGATGCTGAGTTCTAGAAACAAGGGCTTTTGAATTTCTATATTGCTTCCACCCGAATCCAAGAATCTCTTTGCTGCTACATTCTCACAGTTGGCCTCCTTACAGATTAAATCATGTGCCACATTATTCAAACAAGTATGTAAAATGTTGGTCAATGAAGCAATATGATTTTTCTCCCTTCAATCAAACCAATTGCTAAATGTAATTATAATCTTAGAAGATATAGTTAAAAAGACATTGAATTAAATTGAGCTCTGAAAATTGCTCACCTCATGATTCCTTCTGATTACGTCTTGGCATAATTCCACCAAGTTTCAATATGTAATTTAGGGATAATGTATAATTGGTACTGGAACCATTGCGGCTTCTCCACATTTAAATGGGAGGCCGATTTTATTAGCAATAACTATAATATCTCTGCTAAGTAGGTTGTATGACTTAGCTACTCATTAGGAAATTATTTTTCAGCAGGAACACTTTACCTTTATATATTTAATTCAAATTTAAAGTAGAAATTTATTGAGACAAGTGTTTACAAGAAGATACTTTTTACAGATATTATAGTTAGATTCTAATCAGACAATTATTTCCCTTGGTGTTAAATTCAAGAATCTATTTTTCATGAGGTCTTATTTGCAGGAAAAAATATTATCCATATGAGAGGCACTTTAAATATATCCAATAATATTTTGAGCATGTATCAAAAGACCAGAAAGCCAACTGTTTTCCTCAGGTTCATTGCAAAACATCTTTGTTTTAATGTTTAATGTGGGGAAATCCCCTCTGTATTAAAAAAATCATTGCAGTGTGGATGCCAGTTGTTGGTATCTACCAGTAGTGAATAGTATTGTCCATCATGAACTGACATTAAATCTTTTAATATTTCATTATTTTAACTTATCTGTGTACATGAGAAAGAGAAAAAGAGAGAGTATTCAGTGTTTAATACTCCCATCTGCTCCCCGCCTCATCATCCCCATTAGGTTCAGGAAACATCTCAGAAGAGGGGGCTGAAAGAATATAAGAGACAAAGGATGAGGAGGAGTGCAGCGAAATGCTGTCTTTCCTTGGCTGGTACATGCATGAGGTCAGGGCAACTGTGGTTACTACACAAGGTCACCCAGTCCATGTGCATGTGGGCAGCACTAAAGGACTCCATAGGCTTTTTTTTTTTATTAAGAGGAAAACATGATAGACAGAAGGGCTCAGGGATAGTGGGGGTGGATATGATTGAGATGCATTTTGTACATGTATGAAATTGTCAAAGAATCAATGAGCACATTATTTTCAAAAAATTACTGGGGCCATCTAGTCTGGAATTTCTTTAAGTGGCAATTTAGTAATTATTTATGATGTCAGTTATCACAGTGATTTTGGAAGTTATTTGATATAAGATATGTTTATTTTTTCCCCTAAAATGGCCTTCTTAGAACATTTTAGTGATTCTTATAGGAAAAACTGCATAAATCCAACATGAACTTTAGTTCCTTTGACAATTAACACTGAACTGAATTGCACTTGTTTAGTTTGTTCAGCAATATTCTTTTTTTTAAAATTTTTTTATTATTATTATTTATTCAACTGTGTGTATGCGCGCGTGTGTCTGTGTGTGTGTGTGTGTGTATGTGTGTGTCTGTGTGTGTGTAGAACCACGGACGAATTCGCGAACCACCATGGACGCCTCCACCTCCTTCTGCCCCGGGATTCACAGGCTCCGCCCTACCAGGACCAGAAGCGCAGGCCGCCCCCGCTTCCGTCTGGCGTCTATACGTGGGATCTGGGATCCGAACTCGGGACCTTCCGCCTGCAAGGCGGAGGCTTAACCCCTGAGCCACCTCTCCAGCCCCTGTTCAGCAATATTCTTGTGATAGATACTCTTCTAATTTATGCAGCTATGAACAGCAAGCCAAAAGGAAAAAAGAACGCTTACTTTCATATATGCCTTTTATTTGGCATTACAAGCAAAGTTTTATGCTTTGAGTAAAAGCAAAGAGAAAATTACAGAAAATTGGAAAAGTACCTTAACAATAATAGCATGTGAGCAAGATAAATGTGACTGTGCTGAAAGTAAACAAGACCTGATGTTTCTTCAAAGAAGTTCTTTTTTTTTGACAGAAAGTCTGGGAATGACAGATGATAAAAATGCTTCTGGTTTCAGAGCAGGACTGCTTTCTTATTTCTACATTGCCTTATGTTTATTTTTATAACAAATTTGCAGGAACAATTTATTCATATTCCAGTCCATTTTGAGGAGGCAG
Organism: Typhlomys cinereus; assembly: GCA_023101885.1. NCBI lineage: Eukaryota > Metazoa > Chordata > Mammalia > Rodentia > Platacanthomyidae > Typhlomys > Typhlomys cinereus. The sequence continues at coordinate 7,946,875 of JALPQD010000061.1, read as the reverse complement.
GTAATGTAAGAATAATTCTGTGATCAGGACAGAATGTGGGCTTAGAGACGACTGCATGTAATAGCAGAGTTGAATAGCTCTGTCTTGAAGAGGGTGGACAGAAACTTGATCTAACCCCTGACTGAGGATTCTGGGTATTGCTGGTTGTGAAGGGAAGGGATTATATTGTTCATCACAGGCCACTGAAGTTGAGCAGGGCTCAGAATCTAGGCTCCTTTTACAAAAATCATGTAACCCTACTAACATACACCTCCATTTAGAGTAAGATTTTGAGAATGAAAAGCAGGTAAAGATTGCATAGTCTTTAGTCTTGTGCTGCTAATTATTTTACATTACTTTGCAATGCTACATAGTTTGAATGCATTCTCATCTATTTCTTATACTGTTAGGCCTGCAGTGTATCATTAGTACTTCGTGTATACCCCCACAAGTAGTATTTATGTAAGAAAAGATTGCTCATTCAGATAATGGGGAAATTCTTCTTGGTGACTAAATTAGTCTGGATAATGTGATCCCTCTTTGGGAAGCATGGTGGTCCCTGCTGATTGAAACACTCTCCCTGGACCAGCAAGAAGACTCAGTGGACACAGAAGTTTGCACACAAACTATGGTACACAAACCTGTACTGACTTGTCTCTCTCAAATAAGCAAATAAATAAAACATAAAAGGTCCTGTGAATGGACTTGGTCTTCTGTAAGTCTCATTGTTTTCCTTGTTCAATGGTGATAAGGATGTTTTTTTATGGCTATAACTCCATGAACTGAAAGTCTTGTTGACCAAGACTTTGCAACAAGACTTTCAGTCTCTTCGACATCCTATCTCATGCTGTACTTTCCCAAGATTCTTTTCAAAATTTAAAACAATAAAATTATTAAAAATCTTTAATATTCACATGCAAGATAAGCAGGTGATACAAAGAGTAAGTTAATTCTAGTCATTCATGTATTTGTCCCTTCTTTGATTTTCCTATACATACATGGTATAAATATCAGAAGTTTATATTCTTATGTGTATATAGTCTTCAGAATTCATGACATCTATTAGAATGACAGGGAAATTGATTTTGCCTCTATTGACGATTCACTTTAGCATGACAACCCTAACTTAATCAATTCTTAGGCAGATAAGAGCAGGACAAAAATAGAGGGAGAATCTGCAGAATGTAACATATTGGTTTCGGAACCCACTATAAAGGAGAAAAGCTGTCTTTCAGAGGTGCGAAGTCCTGACTCCTCATTTACAAGTTTTTTTTTTTGATTATCAGTTCATTATGTTATTGCCTTCATAACAACATCTGCTTAGAACTGAATCACTTGGCCCTTTCTCTTCGTGTCGCCTCCCAATTCAAAATGCTCGCATCTCTTAATAGCCAGCATTCGCTTAGATCTGCAGTTTGGCTCAACACACTCCAGCCTCAGCACGATCTTCTTTGTTGTTTTAGCCTTTTTCTGGAATATAGGCTTTGTCTGCCCACCATAGCCACTCTGCTTTCTGTCATAACGCCGCTTTCCTTGGACATACAGAGAGTCCTTCCCCTTCTTGTACTGTGTCACTTTGTGGGGTTGGTGCTGCCACATTTCTTGCAGAAAGTCCGGCGAGTTTTAGGAACGTTCACCATGTTTGCTGGCAGCGGAGAAAAGCTCATTTACAAGTTTGCAAGGAAGTTGTCTTGGTAGTTTCCTGTGGGAAAATAACAATAAGGTATCCTATATGGTATGTGGTATGAGTTATCATAACATTATTAGGATGTGTGACTAGACAGAATGGGAATGGAATATTTCATCCCCATGGATGCAATCTGAGCTGCTTTATGTGTTTAGTGAGATGATTCTACCATTCATGATTGGTGGCCTGAGTGTAGAACTTCTCATCTAAAACATAGTGCCTCCTCAAGAGGACTTTGGGAGTTTTTCCCCTAGTTTATCTTTATGGAAAACAGTGCAGGACATATCAGTCTTGGGGAGACAGATAGTTATGGTTAATATTCGGGGTATAACACTTCCTAATGGTGCACTGTGGTTATATTCCTTAACTTCCAAACACATGTAAAACACATCCAATGACCATATGAGGGGATGTATGTAGAAACTCAGGCAGAGCATGTGAAATGCTTGCCACATACTAACTGACTATTGCTCTTATAAGAATATGTTAAAATAACACAGTTCTTCACAGATTTAAATCTTTTTTTTTCCAGTGTCTCATTTAAAATTCACCCTACTAAAGTTGGAAGATGAGAAATTCTTCCCTGCTGGATTAAAAAAAATTAACATCCAGGGCTTCTGAGATTTAATCCCTTTGCTAAAAGGCCTTGCATCTTAATACTGTCACAATGGAGATTGTTCTAATGTTGGGGTTCATCATCATTCATATCCTTGGAATTTGCCCAAGTTATAGGGCTTCGACTGATGGCAGTAACTATACAGTGCATCTAGTCATTCTAACTCAACTTTCTCTTTATCTGGTCATGCAGTCATTATTTTCACGAGTGATGATTATTGCAGTCACTCTTCTTTTGTTGAAAGACAAACTCTTAACACAACCAATTTAAGGAGAAAAGGTTATTTATTTGGCTTATGGTTCCAGAGGTCCATGTAGTCCATTCACAGTGAGATTTGCATTTCAGAAGCAGGAGGCCAATTCAAGTGAAGGCAGTGAGAGCAAACAAGAAAGAGGAGGCAGCTATCAAACATCAAGTCCCACTTCCTGTGACATGCTTTCCACCAGCAAGACTCTGGCCTTTTAAAGGTGCTACAATCTTCCCAAACTGTAACACCAGCTAAGGATTCATATCCATGAAGCTCTATGTGTGTGTGTTGGGGGGGTGTTCAACTCACATTCAAGCCATGATAATGATTTATCAAGCATACAGTTTCAGCAAGGTTAACACATGAATAGTAAAGGGCCATGGCTATGAATTCAAAGGCAAATAGGCTAGAGTAGAGGGAAAATGTGAGAAATAGGCAAAGCCCAGCTAGCACTGGGTCTGGGCAGAATCCGGGGAGCTATTATGAAGCCCTTGCTCCATATCAGCTTCATCAGTGCAGACTGAAAATAGACCTATCAGCTAAAACTGTAAAATAGCTCACATGGAATAAAAATGTAGACAAGGAAAGAAACTGCATTAGTGAGCAGTTTCTACATATACAAAAACAGCCAATTCCCCATTTTGTTTTTGGCTTTGTAAGTTTCAGAGGAAGGAAACAGCCATCCTCTCACATTTAAGTTATCCTATTGCTTAGTATAAATTGCCTGTCTTCAACAATTATGGAAGATATTAGGCACAGCAAGACAGGAAGAAAATTAAGTCAGTTCTGCAAAAGGAAATATTGCCATTTCTACAGCTTTTACTAATGTCACTTTGAAAAATCTTGAGGATCTGTTTTCCTGTTCAATTATTAAAACAATATGCTCATGAGACTTAGTCTATTAGTTCTGAATTCTTTTTCCTGTGGTTCTGGGTAGGAAGAGGCTTCTATAATTATCTTGGGCAATATCTTGGGCTTTCAATATTTTTTCTACTTGTTACACTCTGGCAGTGATTTATAAAAGCTCAAATATAATTACTTATTTTTTGCATATTTAAAAAATAATTGAAAAGGCTGCAATAATTTCTAGAAAACCCCATGTTCAGAACATTAAAATTTTGTGCTCCATTTACAACCTCTGCATAACCCTGAAGCTACAGACATATACATCTGTAGCAACAGTCATGTGATTCATTAAGAAAGAATAAGATGCTTGGCAGCATGTTAGTTTGGAAATGCATGTTGGAACAAGTGTTATAAAATAAAATAAGATGCATTAAAACTTTGGCCCAGTTGAATTTTTACTTAATGATAATATTATTGACAAAGATAAAATGTGTGCTATTGCTAATGATATGCTCAAAACATATATTGTTAAAACCTCTTTTGATCTTTAAAATAAAACTAATAATTACCCAGAGAAGACTTTTGAGACATTTTCATTACTTACTATGTCTTTGCCACTAGATTTTACTACTAGAATGTCAGATGTAACCTTCTAGGAAAATAAATGTCATGTTAAAGAGAATCATTTCTGAGTTTAGACTATGGCCTCCTGGGACAGTATGATGGAAACCATTTCCCTCTTTACAGAAGAATACACTTAGTAACTGGGGCCAAAGGAAAGTTGCTTTGTGGATTCATTAATTCAGAATGTTCCCAGAGTGCTCTCTGACAATTGTGGGAGAGACAAACTTTACATTTTGATTTGTACAGCATGGCAGGACCTATAGTACAGTCATTGAGTTAATTGGAGAGAGAGTTTCAGGAAGCGCCTATGCACAGAAAAGTGGTAAGGAACCGTCAGAGCTGTGGAGGTGTCCTGCGTACTAGCTGCTGAGTTCTGTCTCTCAGCCAGAGGTAGAAAGAAGGCGGGACAGGGCGTTGCGAGACACGTGGCAACAGTGGGATTTTTAGTGTTTCCTATTTCTATGAACGTTGGACAATGACCCCTTTGGATAAAGGCCCAAATAAGGTAGAAAACTAGATAAAATAGCAATCCAAGAAACAGAGTAATGCTTGAAATATAGGAAAGACCATGCTGAGAGCTGAAATGGCCACTGTTGAACTCTAGACCCTACTTCTGAGTAATATGCTTCAGATAACTTGCGTCTGCACGCGTACGTGAGCACGCGCCTGCGAACACACACACACACACACACACACACACACACACACACACACACACACACACATGGCTACTGCCTTTGTTTTATCCTTCTATTGTTGCTCTTCAAAAAGAATAAAGTCTTGATGACCTGCGGGTGTGGCGCTTAAGTATCCTCAAATCTCTTTCATCTCAGTTGGGGTCCAAACTGTAAGTAAATTCATTTTCTCACATGCATGTGTTCTGTTGTCTTTCTTAGTGCTGTGGCCATTTGGATCTAGATCTATACACTCTAAGGCAATATGGCATCTATAATTCACCATGGGAACACAAAGTTTCACATTTACTTGCATGTTTTTCAAATCCCATGGAAGATGAAGGGTGTTGACATCACTAGGGGTGATGTTCTACTGATGCCAACAAATCCTAGGATTGTCAATACAACAGATTTTGACACTGATTGCTTCCAAATGAGAGCACCAAGCAAATGACTTTCCAGTGATACTGTAAAAGAACCATTCAGCCAAGATCAGAAATGTAGCTGTACTGTGCTGCATCTTCTCATGTGTGCCGTTTCCACCTCATCCCTGCTCAACTGGGTACCATTTAAGAGTGCAGCCGTTTGGCGGTCAGTTTGCTAGACTGGGTGAATTTTACTTAGGTTCAAGGATTTTCTATTTTCATAATGTTAAAGATTATTGTTATAGCTGCAGAGATCTCAGATGAACCTAATTCATGCTGTTCATCAGAAACTTCAAAATGCTTTTTCTTTTTCGCTAGTGCAAACCCCTCAAGAAAAATGTATTGGTTGTCAGTATTGATTTGACATAATCTAGGGAGAAAACTTTAAAAACATTTAAATTTTAAGATCAATTTCAAAATCTATAAAATGTTAGCAAAGTGAGCGCTTTCGTCTTTGAAGGGTTTATTGACTCAATTGTCTGCCAACATATGAAGTCTAAAATGTTTACAAAAGCAATGATATATGAAAAAAATAAGGAAAGACTCCTTTCTTTGTAGATTCTGGACTGGTCTCCAGCTGCTTGGGTCAGAACGACTTACTTCATTCACAACTCACTCAAACCTAACTTCCACTGCAGAAGGAAGTTGTAAGTGTTTCATCTATTTGTGAAAACATGTGGGAGAAGTAAATCTGGTGATATAAAATTTCCTGTAATGACTCTGAGGCATTTGACTATTTTCAACATCTGAATATTTGTAATGTTTTTCTTTATTGCTATATGATCTGGATCTCAGAAATTCTGACACTCGGAAGCAGACAAATGCTCTCTTGCTTCTCCATCCTTACTCACGGGACCTGCCAAACTCTGAGACCTAAGCTGTTTCTGGAGGAGACAGGAGTGTTCCTAATGGTAGCTTCGCTTTTACTTCTTTTTGGCAAGCCTAGTCAGAGATTTTGAAATTAAATCTCAGCACAATTACAAACTGTCTTTAGGACAAACAAAAATACTTGAAACTATCCAAAATACCGCATTTATAGTTTAATGGTACTATACAGAGGTGGGGGGGCGACCTAGGTAATAAACAAAAATAAGTCTGCATTGTAGAGAAGAGTATATACTTAATCTTCAACCCTATTTATGTCTTGAATTTGTTTCCAATTTTCTTTATTGCTGTATTTTGCTCTTGACAATTTTATACATGGATATAATATTCTGATTTTCCTCCTCTCTACCATTTCCCTCCCCTGCCAGCTCCTGATACTGCCCCTTTCCTATAATCCCCTCCTCCTGTATTCATGTCCCCTAGTTTGTTTTGGGTCACACTGGGTTCAATCAGGGTCTTTGTGTTATTCTGGCTCTGGGACTATCTTTGTAGCCTGGTTGCTTCACTGGCTGTTTTTGTTTCCTTTCTTTGAGTCTGTTGGTTCAACAGGTTTTCCATTGTTCATTAGTAATCTGCAGGGCTTATGGGTTTCTCTTCACTTCACAGCTGACCATTGGCCTTGTAGATCTACTGTAGGCTTAGTATTGTAACCACCTCTGTCGAGGGGTCATGATTGTATTGTTCTTTGAAGATAACATTTTACAATTTTTTCCTTTTTCCTGTCTTTTGGCTCTTGCATTATTTACACTTCTTTCTAGAGGATCCCTGAGCCTTTAAGGGTCACTTTTCTGACATCTCATACAATCATGGTTCTCAGCATTCACCTCTGATTATGTCAATGATAACATCCTCTGTTTAAGACTGTAGGTAGTCTGTGTATGCTTTCCATTCCTTCTTCTGTGCTGTTCCCTGATTCTCGAAGGGAATGGTTTAAATGCCTCATCTATGACTGTGCAATCTGTAGTATTTTTTTCTTTGCCAACCACCATTTATTTATGTGAAAATAAGCATTTGAAATGTAGACTGAAAGCTGCACTATTCAATGGGTATAAAGGTAAATATTTAGCAGGCCTTTGATGCCATAGAAATTTCACGAAGCAATAGAAATAGGGCCTTCCCTATCCTTTAGCATCTATGATCTCCTCATTCATATTGTTTTTGGGACTTAGAATACCAGGCATGAGTTCCCTTCTGTGCAGGAGGGGGTTGTTGATTGCCTTCAGAATGTTTATGCCAGCATTGCACTGACAGGCACATATGGCGGGAAGCTTCTTTGGTGCTTCCCAGAATTCATAGCTGGATAGACTCTTAACTTTACCCAGCAGCATGCATAGAACCTTCTCATATTATGAAGGCCTCATTACAAGGGAATCTGGCTTGAATTTATGATGGAACTTTGGGAAGTTTTTCCTGAGTTTCAACTTTTTAATTTTAGGAAGTCAAAAAAATTGGATGTAATATTTTCTAAAAGTCTGCTTTCTTATAAGTAACTAATATTATTTACTTATGTTGCTTTGTTCAGTCAAACCAGTCATGAACGTGGCACTTGTTAATCAAATTAATAAAGGTTAGAATATGTCCTCTAATAGGAGACAAAAGCTAAAGTTAACATCTAAAGCCATTTTCTTACAAATCCAGTGATTTGTTCACTGCTGTGGGTTGTAGATGCTCATGATTTTCCAACTGGTCCAATTCCAGTGTTTTAGTCTCCTTTATAGGACTTGGTCACATGTGACAGCCAATTGATCCTCAGCAAAAGCACTTTTGTCATTCAAATAGATTTAGTGTAAAATTCTTTTTTTTAACATTTTTTATTATTATTTCCGCTCATACAAACTTAGTAGTTACACTGGTTCCCTCCCTCCCTCCCTCTTCCCCCAACCCCCTGCTCCCCCTCTCCTCACCTCTCCCTCCCCATCCCCCAGTGCCTCCCCCCAAACCCGGAGAATCCTTTAATGTGCATGCCAGACTCTCCTCTGGGCCTTCCTCTCCAATGACGTACAAGGACCCAGTGGCATTTCCCTGAATCCTTTCCTGTGTTTCCCTTAAGCATAGGAACACTACTGTGGCTGTCAATCCTTTGCCTCCAAAGATCTTGGTGCCTTTAGCAAATGCTAGACTTTGTGGGGTCAATAGTGTGTTGGACATTGCGTGGGCATGCAAAGTCCAATTATGATTGTTTCAGCCCTAACTTGTGTGAAGTATCTTGCATATCATTACTCCTCCCATCCTTGTGCTCTTACAATCTTACCGCCCCCTCTTCCACAAATCTCCCTGAGCTTCAGGATGGGGAGAAATTAGTCTGGCCTAGTTCTAGGTGATATAGAGTCTCTGAAGTTCTGGATTGTAGTTTGTTGATTTTCATTTGCAGTTTTGCTGCTCCTGCAATGCCCTTCATCCATCCTGATGGGCATTGTATGTCACCCCCTGGCCAGAGACAAAACGTTGTTCAACTGGAGTCTTGTTATAAGAGCACATTCAATAAAAGTAAGAAACCACAGTGAGGGAGGGGTCAATCACCCATTTGCAAAATGGTTACTTTTTATCTGCCAGACTATATGCCCTCCCCTTCTGGTGAGATCATACCCCCTCAGTTGTAAATGATCAGGAATGAAAGTCTGTGAACTTAACTAGGTGTCTCATTACTTACTTGAAGTCCTTGATGGAGGCTTATTTTCTCTGCTGTAACATGGTCCCCTCTCTCCTTGTTTCTGGTATGGCCCTCCTATCCCATCCCTCCTGTTCATAATCCTTGCAATTACTGTAAGTATTACAGAGATTTATCTTTGAGTGTCTCTAGGTGGGCTGGGTAGGTTTGGTACTAAGAGCCACCTATTAAGGAGTACATATGGCACTTAATTTTCTGGGTCTGGGATACTTCACTTAATATAATTGTTTCTAATGATATCCATTTCCTGGCAAATTCCAGTAATTCATCATTTTTGATGGCTGAGTAGTATTCCATTGTATAGATGTACCACGTTTTCCTTATCCACTGATCAACATTTGGGTTGATTCTATGACTTTGCTATTGTAAAAAGTGCTGCTATGAACATGGTCACACTTGTGCTATTGAGGTGAGTTTTTGCTATATGTGGGGTTATTCCCAGAAGTGGAATAGCAGGTTCCTATGGCATTTTTATCTTTAATCTCTTTAAGAATATCCAGGCGGCTCGCCAGAGTGGCTGTATGAGCCTGCATTCCCACCAGCAATGTAGGAGAGTTCCCCTCTCTCCACATCCTCTCCAGCATTTGATGTTTGTATTGTGGATTTTTGCCATCCTGACCGGGGTGAGATGATATCTCAGGGAAGTTTTGATTTGCATTTCCCTGATGGCTAAGGAAGTGGAGCATTTTTTAAGATAATTGTTAGACATTTTAATTTCATCCCTGGTAAAGTTTCTTTGAAGTTCCAGGGCCCATTTTTTAATTGGGCCAGTGTTTTCCTTGGAGTTTAATTTTCTAAGTTCTTTGTGCACTCTGGACAGTAGAGCTCTGTCAGATATGTGGTTAGTGAAGATTTTCTCCCATTCTGTGGGTTGCCTTTGAGCTCGTGTGACAATCTCTTTATCTGAACAGAAGCTCTTTAATTTCACAAGATCCCAACTGTTGAGAGTTGGTAGCAGTGACTGTGCCATTGGATGTCTGTTTAGGAAGTGTTGGCCTAGCCCAATCAGCTCGAGGGAGTTCCCTATCCTTTCAACTATGGTTTTTAAAGTCTCTGGCCTGATATCAAGGTCCTTGATCCATTTGGAATTAAGTCTTGTACATGGTGACAAGTACGGGTCCAGCTTTAATCTTCTGCATGTGGAGATCCAGTTTTGCCAGCACCATTTGTTGAAGATGCTGTTCTTTTTCCATTGGATTCTTTGGGCCCCTTTGTCAAAGACCAAATGGCTGTAACTTTGTGGGCTTATATCTGGGTCTTCAATCCTTATCCATTGATCTGTGTGTCTATTTTGGAGCCAGTACCAGGCTGTCTTTATAACTATGGATTTGTAGTATAGACTTAGGTTTGGTATGGTAATACCTCCAGCTGTGTTTTTGTTACTCAGGATTGTTTTTGCTATCCTGGGTCTTTTGTACCTCCATATGAACTTTGAGATTGTTTGGTCAACTTCTTTGAAGAATTGCTTTGGGATTTTGATTGGTATAGCATTGAATCTGTATATTGCCTTTGGTAGGATGGTCATTTTTACAATGTTGATTCTGCCAATCCAGGAACAAGGGAGGTCTTTCCACCTTCTGGTGTCTTCTGCAATTTCTTTCTTTAGGGTTTTAAAGTTTTCATTGTAAAGGTCTTTTACCTCCTTAGTTAGGTTTATACCAAGGTATTTCATTTTTTTAGGGGTTATAGTAAATGGCATGGTTTCTCTCATGGCTTTTTCACTTCTTTCATTCTGGGCATATAGGAAGGCCTCTGATTTTTGCACATTTATTTTGTATCCTGCCACCCTGCTGAACTTCTCAATTAGTTCCAGGAGCTTCCTGGTGGAGTTTTTGGGATCCCTCAGGTATAAGATCATGTCATCTGCAAATAGGGATAGCTTGATTTCTTCCTTGCCGATTTGAATCCCTCTTATGTCCCTTTCTTGTCTTATGGCTTCAGCTAAGACTTCAAGTACAATATTGAATAGAAGTGGTGAGAGTGGACAGCCTTGTCTAGTTCCTGATCGAAGTGGGAATGCTTCCAATTGTTCCCCATTGAGCATAATCCTTGCTGTGGGCTTGTTGTATACAGCTTTTATTATATTGATAAAGGTTCCTTCCATTCCTACTGTCTCTAGCGTTTTGATCATAAAAGGCTGTTGGATCTTGTCAAAAGCTTTTTCTGCATCTATCGAGAGTATCATGTGGTCTTGGACTTTGGACTGGTTTACATGATGAATTACATTTATTGATTTGCGTATGTTGAACCAACCTTGTGTGCCGGGGATGAAGCCTACTTGGTCCCCATGAATGATCTTTTTAATATGTTTTTGAATCCGATTTGCTAAGACTTTGTTGAGAATCTTTGCGTCTGTGTTCATCAGGGAGATCGACCTATAGTTTTCTTTTTTAAGTGAATCTTTATTAGGTTTTGGGATTGAAACGATATTAGCTTCATAGAAGGAATTTGGTAGTGTTCCTTCCTTTGCTATTTGATGGAACAGTTTAAGAAGTATTGGTGTTATTAACTCCTTAAATGTCTGGTAGAACTCTGTGCTGAATCCATCTGGTCCAGGACATTTTTTGGTGGGAAGATTCGAGATTACTTCCTCAATTTCCTTATATGTTATAGGACTATTTAAATAATTCACAACTTCCTGATTCAATTTAGGTAAGTTGTGTTTACTTAGAAATTCATCCATCTCTTTTGTGTTGTCAAACTTCACAGAGTATAAGTTTTTGAAATATGATGTTATAATTCTCTGGATTTCTTGGGTATCAGTAGTGATAACTCCATGTTCATTTCTAATTTTGTTAATTTGGGTTTTCTCTCTCTTGCTTTTGGTTAGTTTAGCTAGGGGTGTATCAATCTTGTTGATTTTTTCAAAGAACCAGCTTTTTGATTGGTTGATTTTTTCTATCGTTTTCTTAGTCTCGATTTCAGATATTTCTCCCCTTATTTTGCTAATCTCTTCTCTTCTACTGCTTTTGGGATCAGATTGCTCTAGTTTCTCCAAAGCTTTAAGCTGCATTGTTAAGTTGTTTATTTCTGATGTTTCCATTTTTTTGACGTGGGCATTAAGAGCTATGAACTTACCTCTTAGAACAGCTTTCATTGTGTCCTAGAGATTTTGGTAAGTTGTATTTTCGTTATCATTCACTTTCAGGAAATCTTGAATTTCCTTTTTAATTTCTTCCTGAATCCAGTTCTCATTCAGCATCATAGTGTTAAGTTTCCAGGAGTTAGTGTATTTTCTCTTGTTTGATGTGTTGTGGATGTCCAGCTTTAGGCCGTGGTGGTCTGATAGGGCACAGGTTAGAATTTCAACTTTCTTGTATATGTGTAGATTCATTTTGTGGCCCAATATGTGACCTATTTTGGAGAAAGTTCCGTGTGCTGCTGAGAAAAATGTGTATTCTTTGGTGCGTGGGTGAAAAGATCGATAGAGATCTGTGAGGTCCATTTCTTTCAGGGTTTGGTTAAGTTCCAAAGTGTCTCTGTTAAGCTTTTGACCTGTTGATCTATCCCATGTAGAGAGGGCGGTGTTGAAGTCCCCAAGAATTATCGTTTGGGGGTTGATTTCTTGCTTTAGACGCTGTAGGGTTTTCTTAATGAATGTGGAGGGGCCCGTATTGGGTGCATATATGTTCAATATTGTGAAATCTTCCTGGTGAATTGTACCTGTGACTAAAATGTAGTATCCATCTGTGTCTCTTATAATTTTTTTTGGTTTGAAATCCACTTTGTCTGATAGCATAATGGCTATCCCTGCCTGTTTTCTGCTTCCATTTGCTTGTAGAATTGTTGACCAGCCTTTTATTTTTAGAGCGTGCCTATCTTTTGTGGTGAGATGGGTTTCCTGCAGGCAACAGATTGATGGATTGTGATTTTTAATCCAAGTTTGTAATCTGTGTCTCTTGATCGGTCAATTAAGTCCATTAACATTTAGTGTTATAATGGAGAAACTATTGTTAATTCCAGACATTTATTATGTTTAGTAGCTTTTATAAGTATATTGCTTCACTTTTAATGGTGTTATATTTGCCTTCTGTTCTCCTGGATATGCCTGTTTTTTTCTTCACGCTTGAGTATCATTTCTAGCAGTTTTTGAAGGCCTGGTTTGGTGGCCATGTATCCCTTAAAGTTGTCTTTGTGCTGGAAAATTTTTCTTTCTCCCTCGATCATGACTGATAGTTTTGCAGGGTAAATCAGCCTGGGTTGACATTTTTGCTCATTCAATACTTGAAGTATGTCTCTCCAAGCTCTTCTTGCTTTTACTGTTTCGACTGAGAAGTCATTTGTTATTTTTATAGGTTTGCCTTTAAAAGTGACTTGTTTTTTCTCCCTTGAAGCTCTCAGCACCAGTTCTTTATCTTGAATGTGGAGTTTTTTAACTATTATTTGCCGTGGTGTGCTTCTATTTTGGTTGTATCTGTTTGGGGTGCGGAATGCCTCTTGTATATGAATGGGCCTCTCTTTTTTTAGATGAGGAAAGTTTTCCTTGATGATCGTTTGAAAAATTTCCTCAGGGGTGGTATTTTGAGATTCTTGCTCCGGTATTCCATGAATACGCATGTTAGGCTTCTTCAGGGTGTCCCATATCTCTTGGATATTTCTCTCAAGTATCTTTTTGGCTTTAACAACCTCTTCCATTGAGCTGGTTAGTACTGCCACTTTATCTTCATGGTCTGAAATTCTGTTTTCTGCTTCATTAGTTCTGTTGATAAGACTCTCTCTGGCGTTCTGGGTTGAAGATAACTTGTCTTTTAGCTCAGTTTTTAACTCTGCTTGAGTTTGTTTTAACTGCTCTATGCCACTTTTTGTTTCTTGCACTGTTTTTCTCAACTCCTCCAGATGTCTGTTGTGTTCCTCTTCAAAGCGATTGATTCGATTATGTAATTCCTCCCGGATTTCCTCTTTCATAGTATTGAACATGGTAATGATCATATTTTGAAAGTCGTTATCCTGGGTCAGGCTTTCTTGGCCTTTTTCTGCGGGTTTGTTCTTGTTGGAATCTAACATTATGGGATTAATTTCTTCAGTGGGAAATTTGTTTACTTGAGTGTTGCTTCTCATGGATTTGCACTTTGACTTTGACATTGTCATTTTAACTCTTAAGATCTCTCAATTTCACTAAACTGAATTATTTGGCCTGGGGTACTGGTGGGCGGGGCCCGAACGGGGACTTACCTAAGGCGCGGGGGAGGCCCGGGTGGACCGCGCGTGTGTCCCGACCGGTGGAGCGGGGTGGGGTGAAAAGGGAGGATGGGCGCGTCGGCGTGGAGCTATTTCACCCGAGGGCAGCTGGGGCGGGGCCCGGGCGCAGGGGGAGGTCCTCCTCGTCCCTCGGCCCCTGCGCGGCTCCGGCTGGATGGTGGGAGTCGGAGCCGGGTCCCTGTGGGCTGACCTGGGATCCTAGGGCGCGCGGCGAGGCCCGGCTGGATCGCGCGTGCGCGTCCCGACCGGCGGAGCGGGGTGGGGTGAAAAGGGACGATGGGCGCGTCGGCGTGGAGCTATTTAACCCAAGGGCAGCTGGGGTGGGGCCCGGGCGCAGGGGGAGGTCCTCCTCGTCCCTAGGCTCTGTGCGCGGCTCTGGCTGGATTGCGGGAGTCGGAGCCGGGTCCCTTTTGGGCTGACCTGGGGTTCTGGTGGGCGGGCGCGGCCGGGGCTTACCTAGGCCGCGGGGTGAGGCCCGGCGTCCCGACTGGCGGAGCGGGGTGGGGTGCAAGGGAGGATGGGGGCGTCGGGGTGGAGCTATTTAACCCGAGGGCAGCTGGGGCGGGGCCCGGGCGCAGGGGGAGGTCCTCCTCATCCCTGGGCCCTGTGTGCGCGGCTCCTGCTGGATGGCGGGAGTCGGAGCCGGGTCCCTTTGGGCTGACCTGGGGTTCTGGTGGGCGGGCGCGGCTGGGGCTTACCTAGAGTCGCGGGGTGAGGCCCGGCTGGACCGCGCGTGCGTCCCGACCGGCGGAGCGGGGTGGGGAGGGCACATTCTTATGTCAGAAAAGTAAGCCTTTGTCATGTAGCTCATGGTATACGAGAAAGGGAAAACTTTAAAGTTATCATTACATGGGATTGAATGCAAATCTTTGGCATTCTCAAGGTGCTATAAATAGAAAGAAGACAGAAGGACAAGATAGTCAAGGAGCTTATAGCTCCAACTTAACTAGTTGCTATTTCAACAATCTGTGAGCATCCTAGCTGTGACCAAGGAAAATAGGATGGGGTTACTGGGATACCACAACTACGTCTTTGGTAGGTGGAATTCTGTGTGCTCTCTGAGAAGGACAAGATAGTCAAGGAGCTTATAGCTCCAACTTAACTAGTTGCTATTTCAACAATCTGTGAGCATCCTAGCTGTGACCAAGGAAAATAGGATGGGGTTACTGGGATACCACAACTACGTCTTTGGTAGGTGGAATTCTGTGTGCTCTCTGAGAGCACAAAATGCATAATATCTCAAAGATGATCTCTTTTATGTCAAAACTGTAAGTGTGCAATGAGTGGATGGATGATACAAAGCCTAGAATCACCACATAGCCACGGATTTCTCCTCAGTTCAATGAGAAATCTAGAGAGACTGTACTGGAAGGCCTAAGGCCAGTGATTTATATCAATCATAACACTGCTTTCATTTTTGTGTCCTATGTGGTTCCAGTTTTCTAAATCCATGAATGGACAGAGAAAGTGATATGTATGTACTCACTTTTGGTAAATGATCGCTAGATCAGAGCTGAGCAGTTACTTTAGGCCACATAGGTAGCCTGGTAGTCTGCGCTTAGTTCAAGTATTGAGGCAGGAAAGGATTGATTTGATACAGAGAAGACAGTGCAGCAAGAGAAATGAAATAATGCATAGAGCCTGAGCATTATATCAGGAGATTGGAAACTCCTGACAGATGTAACAGCTTCATGAAGACAAATACAGAAATTTCATGCCTGCTACAAGTCCCATTGAATTCAGTGATAGAATTGAGTGATAGAAGTAATTTTGTGGGCAGTAATATAAGCAGGAGACTAATCATCTCTTTTTTTTCAGGATTGGCTTCTATGCCTGATAAATATTAACTAATACTTTTTCATCCTTTCTTTTGGAGTCTCTCTTTCTTTCTTGGGACCACCGTCACCTTCCCTTTCAAGCTGCTCCCATGTCCTCCCCAGTCTGGCAATGCCTACAGTTTTTTCTCATATCTTTGTGTCCATCCACAGAATGACATCATGGATGATGAAATGACAGTGATGCCTGTGATCGTAACGGGCCTCAGTGATCCAAGACAAAGTCAGGAGAAGTGAGTCTCTCAGCAGTCTGCCAACCTGTCAGGTCAGTGGCAACTACGGCCCTTGGGCATCCACTCCATCATGAAGTCTTTCCACAGGCGACCAACCCCTGTTTTCTGTAGGGATTCAGTCTCTCAGCTGGACTTTGTAACTTCCATCCTAGTTTACTGAGCATGTTGATAAAATTAGACAATATTAAGAAGATACCTTTAATAAAAGATTTATTAGGGCAAATAAGTATTGATGTGGGCTAGCAAGGGCCAGTTTTTACTGGTTATGAGATGTGTGCTGAATGCCTGACACACAAGTTCAGTAGTATGTTGGGCACAAGGCCTCCTTTTCCTGCTATCTTGTATGCTGAACTTAATTTATTTGAAATATATCCGATAATATGAGGCATTCAATTGCAAGAGGTAAATTCTCAGGGGCTGTAAAGAAAAGCTCTAGCTGAAATGATTGCTATGGGCATATTCTTATGAAGGAAACAATCATATCTTTTATAGTAATCTTTTATATTAAAGCTTACATAAACGGATTATTCACATGCTTTATTGACAAATAGATAAATTAATAATGAGAATTTAAAATCTTGTTTTAAAGTGTGTAAGATTATTCAATTTTACCATTTGTTCTCCCATGAAAAGGAAGCTAACAGCAGTTTACAATTCCAGAGGCAGACATTGCAGCATCCATTTTCCCTCAACAGATATGGCCTTGAAAATTACATGCTCATTTTTAGTAGATATTGGCTTATAGCTGGAGGAGACAATGTTAACTGGAAAAAAATTGATAGGAGCACACACATTGGAGGTTTTCTGAGAATATACTGTCATGGTCCTGTTTTGTAAAGTGATGCTTGATTTTTAGGTTTGAAGATTCCACAAACCATGTGGACAAAGAGAAACAAAAGAGTGCATCTTGTGAATGCTAATTTGAAATAAGCCAAGTCATAGCAATAGCTAGGATGTTTTTGTTTCAGCTCTCACTGCCACAATAAATTTCTTGACCCAAGCAAATTTTGGGAAGAAAGGAATTTTATTAGAGCTCATAGTTCCAGGTTACAGATCACTGTGGAACGAGAATTATATCAGGAGGAGCAGAGGGAACTGGCCACACCACATCTCAAGAAGAGCGAAGGAAAAGAACCAATGGGTTCCAGTCTGCATACAGTGTGCAGCTTCTTTTCTTTCTTTCTCTCTTTCCCTCCCTCCCTTTCTTTCCTCCTTCCTCCCTTCCTCCCTTCCTTCCTCCCTTCCTTCCTTCCTTCCTTCCTTCCTTCCTTCCTTCCTTCCTTCCTTCCTTCCTTCCTTCCTTCCTCCCTTCCTCCCTCCCTCCCTCCCCCCTCCCTCCCTCTCTCCCTCCCTCCCTCCCTCCCTCCCTCCTCCCTCCTCCTTCCTTCCTTCCTTCCTTCCTTCCTTCCTTCCTTCCTTCCTTCCTTCCTTCCTTCCTTCCTTCCTTCCTCTTCCCTCCCTCCCTTCTTCCTTCCTTCTTCTCTTTCTCTTTCTCTCTTTCTTTCTTCATTTTCTTTTTTGTTGATGAATTTATTTGAAATTTTCTTACATGTATAACATATTCCATTTATTCTCCCTTCTGTACTTCCCCGTATGTGTGTGAGTATTG
Organism: Typhlomys cinereus; assembly: GCA_023101885.1. Classification (NCBI taxonomy): domain Eukaryota; kingdom Metazoa; phylum Chordata; class Mammalia; order Rodentia; family Platacanthomyidae; genus Typhlomys; species Typhlomys cinereus. The sequence continues at coordinate 7,929,348 of JALPQD010000061.1, read as the reverse complement.
AGTTTGACCAGATCTTGCTATGTGATTCTGGTGTTCGATTTTTTTTTTGAGTCTGTCCTTTGTGGACACACTACTGAACATTTTTGTCTTATCTCAAACCTATTGGTCATCAGTACTTTGTATAATTCCAAGTATTTCTCCTCTGTTCACAGCTTACCATCGTCCAGGTAGGCCTCTGTTGTAGGTCTATGATTGTGATGGGTGTGCCGTTGCATTTCATAATCCCTTTCCCTGTCTCTGAGTCTTGCATTCTTTTCATCCATCTTCTGCAGAGGTCTATGACCTTATAGTGGTAATGTGCCATTATATAGATTGAATCCTCAACTTTCACTTTTTCTTGGCAGCTTTTATAAAACTGGGATTCTGTGAATTCATACCTGTGCATGATACAGCTCATTTTCTGTCTGATACAGCCCAGAAAGTGGTGCCACCCACAGTGAGAAGCTCTTCCCACCTCAACCAAAGCAATCAAAACAATCTCCTACAGGCTTACCAGAAATCTGCCTTGACTAATTTATTCCCCACAGGTTTGTTCGTCTTGTACAGGTCAAGTTAACAGCTGACACTAAAGGACATTCATGAGACAAGAAATGGTGAAAATATAAGAGAAACAGAAGGTTCATCTGATCTTTAGAGTTTCCTGAAAAACTTGTCAAATTTTTTGCAAAAGAGAGATTTTAGACAAAGCCAAGATTGAATTATTCCAAAGACTGACTATAAAAATCTGAGGAATCGAGCTTAAACTATACTATCTGGTTTATATAGTTAAAGCTTATTATCTGGAAACTACCAGTCAAGTTGAAGAATCTGTTCTAAGATTCTGTTAGGTTGCTAGAGAAGAAAATGGATTGAGCATTATTGTTTGAGAATCTATTGATGGAGATAGCTTCTCCTGTGGGTGTGGCTGTATAAAGTGTCTTAGATAAATTCCATCAGAGGGAGAGAATGTATATTGAAGTGATCCTTCCAGGTGAAGGCAGGGTATGTTAATTAGAGGGAAAGGATAACATGAAACTTATGAGTTAAAACCGTTACTTCCCTGCCCTGTAGTTTCCAGAGTAGTCAAATGTTTTGCTCAGTGAGGGAAGTTGTCCTTGGGATAGACTAGGATAAAGATGTAAAATCTCTGTTACAATTACATTTTAGTATCAACTTGATAGTTACAGACTGGGGCAGAGCTGTAGAAGGTTAATGGTTGGAACAGGCCCCCGAACAAGTCTACAGGCACTTGACTGATTGCTGTGGAGAACACAGCCCATAGTGGGTGGTACTTTCCAGTGGTGGACCAGATAAAAGGAGATGCAAGAAGGAGGGACTTTCTTTTCCTTTATCCTGAGTTGACTTTCCGTGGAGCCCACTCTGTTAGCCTTGTTCACTTTTAGGGCATCGTCTCCTTCTTTGTTGCTGCTGCTGCCACCTCCATCCTTGGCTGTTGCTCCTGTTTCCACTCACTGCCTTTGGAGCCTGGTTTCTAGGCCTTGCTGCTCTTCACTGTTCATTGCTGACATCTGAACCCAGCTGTTCTTCACTGACTTCGGAACCCAGCGTCTTTGACCCTCAAGCCAAGTAAACACTTCAGACCTTCTTGGGATCTTCTAGCTTTATGGGACATTCCAGTCAAGAACAAAATGGCTATGGGGGCTACTTTGGAGGACACTATTTTACATTGTAAGTTAATTTAATAAGTTTATTTAGATATATTGCACTCTAGACATTCTGTTCTTCAGAGAACCCTGATTAATACAGTCTCTGTTGTGTTAACACTTATCTTTTCTCTCTGGAAGCTTTACTTCAAAAATGGTAATAGTCTCAAAACAGAATGCTCTTTTCCTGCATTAGTTTGCTTGGGCTCTGTGCCAGCTCAATAGAAGTATTAATTTGATCATTGAGATCTGAGTCTTTAGGCAAATTTATCAAGAATTATTTGGTTAAGGCAAGTCCAAGGCAAGCCTGAAGATTATCTAGTTGATGTGGAAAGACTCAGGTTGTGACCGTTCCCTGGTTCAGCATTTTGCAGACTGGCAAGTGAGAGAGTTTGTCCCTCTCAGCTTTCCTGTGGAGATGGTATGGCCGGTTCCCTTTGTTCCTGATGTTCCTTGACATGCTGATAAACATCACCAGAAAATGTAAACCAAGAATAAACCCCTTCCTTGCTTAAACGTGAGTTTTATGTTCATTCAGCAATGGGAGCATGAAGCTAGTACAGGCTTCTATTGATAAATTCTACAGAGAGAATGACTGAGACATATGTTGCTCTCACGATTATGGATGTTGGAATAAGGAGTCAGAATATCAGGCCTCTCACTGTCTTGTGGGTAGTTGCCTTCTCCCTGTATGTTCATATGGCTTTGGCATCTCCTAATGAACACTGACATCTCTGTGTCCTTCATGTGTTCAAATTATGTCGCATAGGGTCAGAAATTAGATTGGGGGCTGTAGAGATAACTCAGGGGTCAAGATTCTGCCTTAAACGCAGAAGGACTGGATCCCACATATAATTCCTAGGCTGAAATGGTGGGAGCCTGCACTTGCAGCTCTGGAAGGCAGAGCCAGGGAAATACGGAAGTAAAGCAAAAAGGAGGTAATCCATGATGACTCCCTAAGTCATCATGGGCCCCATAGCACATACACACATAAAATAGATAAAACATTTTTTAAAAATTTAAATAAAAAATTTAAAAGTTGTTTTCATGTGCACATGTGCACGTGTGTGTGTGTGTGTGTGTGTGTGTGTGTGTGTGTGTATCAGAGGGTACCGTGTATACTTATGGAGGGACCAAGGGTGATTTTGGGAATCATCCTGATTTGCTTCTACTTCCTTTTTGCTTCATTCTGGGATTTCCCATGTTCTGGGGTTCCCATGTACCACCAGAGTCAGAAATGTGAGCCACTGAACTTCTGCTTACTGAGATGGAGTCTTAACCCCTGACCCATCTCTCCAGTCCAAGAAAAAAATTAAAAATTAGATTGAATTCGGGTCAAACCTAATGACACCATTTCAAATAGAAAGACCTCTTTGGAGATCGTATATCCAAATATAGTTCCATGCAGTACTGAGAAAAAGCAACCGACTGCAAGTGAGACCCTTGGCTTATAGAAAAATGAAAAAACAAAACAAAATAAGATTAGCTGGAGATAATTAGAAATTTCTCCTTTCATATCTTATATGCAAAAATATCTGCAAGTATGCACCAGGAATAGTTAGAATTTTTTTTGTTTGTTTTTCTCCTTCCTGCATCAGATGAATGTTATACCCTAGAGGATATTATATATTTCCTCTCAGGGAAGTTTGAGCAGCCAACATTTCTAAACCTAGAGATACCTTCAAACTTTAATGATACTGATTTTAATGTAGTATTACAATGTTAATATAAAGAAAGTTGAAGGGATATTATTCATTGGCAGTGGTAGAATTAATGTCAAGAATGTGCACTGTCCCAATTTTATTACTCAGTATTTCAAAAAAGAAGAAAGTTGAGATAACACTGTTTGAGAAAGTGAAATAACATGAATCAACACTAGTAAGAATTTAGGGAAAGAATAAAATATGAGAAACTCAGGTGTTGATCCTAGATCTCTGTCATATTTGGGTACAGGTGTCAAATTGATAATTGAGGGTTTGAGCTGTGGGCACATTTGTAGAGAATTAGTAGTTGAGTTGAGCCCAGAATGAGCCTGAAGGAGAAATTGTCTAGCTGATGGAGAAGGCTCAGACTATGGTGGGTGGGATTAGGCCCTGAAATAAATCACAGACAGCTGGTTGAGAGAGTGGGCATAAATTCTGTATACTTGGCCAGACATGCTGGTCTGGCAAGTAAGGATTGTCCATCTGTCAGCCGTTATGTGGTGATGGTGTGGCCAGTTCCCTTGGCCCTGGTATTGGTGCGTGCTCTCCTGTCAAGCTGGACTGTGGTAAGGAAATAAACCCCTTGTTCCCTTAAGCAGTTTGATGGTCATTTATCAGCAACCAGCAGGCTGACTGCAACAATCTCTTACCTGTCAGGAAGAGGAACAGTTACTTGTGCACAAGATTAGTGCAATGGAGCACAAAAAGACTATCTTGCAAAACCTGACCAACACCCAATGATGATTTTGTACATAAGGCAGGTCACGTTTGTTCAGACTTCATGTATAGGAATAGGAGCTAGAATCTACGTCTATTCTCCCTGGCCATTCCACTCCTACATCTAGAAAAATTATAATTCTAAATATGTAGGTACACTCCCCTTCATGGAATGACCAACCCATGAGACTCCTGGGCATCACACATGAGTCATTTTCTCCTCTGGAGGCAGAACAAAGAGAAGGAAACTTGCTCAGCTCTGAGGTGTGATGTTTGATTAAAGAAATAAGACTAATTTTCCAAAGTTTGTCATGGTTACTTTCATTTTGTGAGGAACTTGGGACTTGCTAGGATATTGTTCAATTTTGTAACATATCCTACACTAGATTACTGGGTATTGCTCTTTGCTGTTGAGAATATTCATACTGACTTTAGTCTTGTGAGGAAAGAGAACCATAGATTTAACACAATGTGGTGTGTGTGTGTGTGTATAATTGCCTAAGAAGTTTAAATTAAATACACACACACACACACACACACACACACACACACACATTTAAATGTTTACTTCTCAGAGAGAGGGGGGGAGGCTGAGAAAGCACATATGTATGCCATGGTGCACAAGTAGAGGTCAGAGAACAACTTTCAGAAATGAATTCTTTTCTTCTACCACATGGGCTTGGGCTCAGGTTGCCAGGTTTTGAAACATTCAGTTCTTTTCCTTTTCTCCTCTCCTCTCCCCTCCCCTCCCCTTCTCTCCTCTCCCCTCCTCTTCCCTCCCCTCCCCTCCCTTCCCTTCCCCCTCTTCCCTTTCCCTCCCTTCCCCTCCCTCCCTCCCTCCCTCCCTCCCTCCCTCCCCCCTCTCCCCTTCCTTCCTCCTCCCTCCCTCTCTCTCTTTCTCTCTCTCTTTCTTTCTTTCTTCTTTCTTCTTTCTCTTTCTTTTCTTTCTTTCTTTCTATCTCTCCTCCTCTCTCTCTCTCTCTCTCTCTCTCTCTCTCTCTCTCTCTCTCTTTCCATGGTCTTGTAGCCCAGGCTGGTCTTGATTGACTGTGCAGCTGCGAGTGACCTTGAACTCCTGATTCTTTTACCTGCACATCCCAGTGCATTGGAAGATGTGCATCACCACAGCCAGCTAAAGGCCACTTCATATTCTTGCAAGTGAGTTTTAGAGTCCCAGGACTTTCATATTTTTGGTTGTGAGAGGTTCCTATCCTGAAACATATCTAATTTCTCTGGCATTTCATCTCAGCATTATGCAGCCAGACTTAAAGTTCTGAAGAGCCAAACTTCAGTCATGTCTAGGTAGATTTCTCTAATTATCTAACCACTCATCTGAATAATAGATTACAAAATGGTTTGTCTATCTTGTTTATCCTAAAAATGAGAGGTAGAAGAGCAGACAAGAAATGCACAAGATTTTAGTGATATTAGTTCTGATGATACTTGGATAATACAAAACAGGATTATTGCCCCCATTCTTTCCTTTGTTCTGGGAATAAACTCCACATTTGACCTTTGGGGTAAATACTTTTATTTTAGAACAAGCTACAGAGACTATGAAAGGAAATCAAGGATTTTTCAACTCTACTTAGCCAAAATATGTTGCAAAGCAAGGTGGTCAACAAGTCTTCCCCTGTGCCCTCTGACACTAGGTAAATGCTCACTGGACCATTTTACTGAAAAGTGCATTCATTTCCCAGAATATTGGTCAGCTTTTCCTACCCTGATAAGAAAAACCATCAACTACTCTCAACCATCCTTGGCTCCTCCCAAACAGGCAGGGTCTGCCAAAGCAGAAAGCAAAATTCATTTTTCTGAGCCAAGTCAAAAGTTGTTCCAGTGTGTTTAAAAGCTATGAGAAGGATCAAGCAAGAGATGATAGGGTGGGGTGGGACAAATCCCAGAAAGAATCTGGAGGGCTCTCTCCTGAGTTGAACAACTCAAGAGTGCTGGTAAATGTCTGTACAGATGCCTCTCCCTGCCACGTAACTCCACAAAATAAAAACAAGGACCTTTTTGCAAGTTTCTGTGAATGGGTACTAAAAATCTGAGGTCTTTTTTTCACTAAAATAGTTGCCCTCCTAGAGATAAGTGTAGATTTCCATTCGTGCTTATTAAACGTCAAAAGCTCCATGTAATGGAATGTGTTCTGCCATCACTGGGGACTCCAGCTATCTTTCTTCCTGTCATTATGTATTAAAAGAAAAAAAGTTGTGTTTGAAATGTTAGCTCTAGGGAATTCTTTTCTTGACTATCTAAATTTCAGTAATAGGGAGTTCATGTCTTTTGTGAAACATGGCAGAAACCCTCTGTTCTCAATTAGCAGAACAAGCCTGTGTTGTACCTCTGAAACAGACATGGGAAATAAGGATCTAATGAAAGAGATCTCTGTATTGAAGGCTCAGTCGATCAAAAGACAAATATTTATTATCTGCTATCTATGAAACTCAGAATGATAATTTGCTTTCAGAAATTGTGTCTGAAATACACATTGTGTCTGAATTTTAATCTGATGAATGGAAGGAGGCTAGTGAATAAATATGGCCCTGATAACAAGAATTCTTCTTAAGAGTCCTAGTATTGAAAAGATGGTCAGGTGAGATTTAACTCTTGAATATCACAATAGAACATCTAGAACTTGATGTTAAAAAAGCAGATAAAGTCCTTCCTCCCTCCCTCCCATCCTCCCTCCCTCCCTCTCTTCCTCCCTCTCTCCCTTCCTCTCTCTTTTTTATTTAAACAATCTTTTTTCCTTTTGTTTCTATTGATACAAACCAGTTTTGTTAAAAAAACTTTTTTTAAAAAATTTTTATTATTTATTCAATTGTGTGTGTATGCGTGTTTGTGTGTGTGTGTATGTGTCTCTGTGTGTAGAACTACGGAGGAATTCGGGAACCACCATAGACACCTCCACCTCCTCCTTGTTTGCTCTGCCCTGGGATTCACAGGCTCTGCCCTACCAGGACCAGAAACACAGGCTGCCCCTGCTTCTGCCAGGCATCTGTACGGGTCTATTATCCGAACTCAGGACCTTCCGCCTGCAGGGCAGAGGCTTAACCTCTGAGCCACTTCTCCAGTCCCCACAAAAATTGGATTTTTAAAACATTTTTATGGGTGAATATTTATTGATCATTGTAATCAGTTTCATTTTTTTTGACTTCCATATCCTATACACACACATACACACACTCAACATACATATATGCACATACACACACACTTACATACACATTTATATGTATATACCAATATAGATAAATTTAAATCTAGATTTTGCATATGAGAGAAAGTGAGTTTGTCTGTCTGAGTTTGAATTATTTTACCGAACATGGTAATATCCTATTCCATCCAGTTCCCTTAAAATGTCATGATTTCAAAGAAAAGGGATTATGAGAGAGGATGAGGTCTAAAAGAATAGGAAGGGTGAAGAAGAGATGGTTGTGACAAGTGGAACTATATGAGGGAGAAAAAGGATCAGCAAGGGGAGGAGGTGAACATTGCACAAGGTAGGGAAAATAAGAACAGAATAATGATGCAAATGTATGACAACACCATGATGAAACTCATTACTTTCTCTGCTGAAACTAACTAGAAAAATTCAAAAACAAATGAGTGTGAATGAAGTACTGAATGTTTTCTAAATGTTTAAAGTAAAATTTCATTTTTTGAAATATTTTATAAGTGTATACTCTGTTAGTGTAGTATTGCAGTTTGCCTGCATGGTTGCTGATAAATGACTATCAAACAGCTTAAAAGGAGCAAAGGGCTTATTTTCTTACTGATAGCCTAGTTACAGTTCTCAGTCCAGATTGACAGGAGGGCATGCATCAGAACTAGGGTTGAGGGAACTGGCCACACCATCACCATGTAACAGCTGAGAGAGGGACGATCCTTACTTGCCAGACCAGCATGTCTGGCCAAGTGTACACAAGGATGCCAACTTCCTCAACCAGCTCTCAGTATTTTATTCATCTGTGCAGGGCTTAATCCCACTCACCATGGGATAGGTCTGCCCCATCAACTAGACAATCTCCTTCATGTTCACTTTGGGTTTAACCCAACCATTAATTCTCTACAAATGTGCCAGAGCTCAAACCCTCAACTGTCAAGTTGACACCTGTGCCTAACTATGACATGTAGACAGTAGAATTAATATCCACTGTCCTTACATTTATCATCTAAGTATCAATGTACTTATATATGAGTATTGTGTATGTGTGTATTCATGTATGTATGTATGTATTTACTTACCTCTCTTCTATCCGTCATCATCATCCATCTGTAATTTATCATCTACATATACATTACCCATGTATCTATGATGTATCTACATCTAATTCTTTATATCTATGATTTTTCTGTATCTGTCATCTATCTACCATCTATATATCAACCATCCATCCTTTATTCTGTAAGTTTTAGTTCAGAAGATGAATGGAAGCTCATGCTGTAGCTTCGTTTGCACCTCTTGTACCTAAGTAGAGAGCCTGGAAAGCAGAAAGCTGGTGTTCCTGGAATGGTTTTCCAGAGAACCCTCACAGGACATCTTTAGCCCTGTGGCTGCAGGTAGACCAACTGCTTCTATGATGTCCCTGGCTTTCAAGGACAATGCCCCTATAATATCAGAAGGAAAGTGAAAGACTATATTTTAGCCTTAGAAATTTCATTTCTTTTTTAGTACTAAATTTTATTGTTTAAGCTTGTCACTGAGGTCAAGCCATGTTAAGGAGATTTGGAGTCTACTTCTTTATGAAAGCCATGTCCCCAAAATCTAATCTGCTACTTGATGCTACCACAAAGGGAGAGTAATTCAGTGGAGGCTGAATGCTAAGATGTCTTTAAAAATAGTAGATATTTTTTCTCTGCTTCTTTTCAGAAATCTTAGGTCTATAAAACATAGAAGAGAATTTTGAGAAATAGGACTATTTTACCTATATTCTCCCATAATATATTATTAGAAAATTAATTAGTTTGTATTTCAGTATTTATGGAACATTTGAATTCTAGGTTTGAGTTAGACCTTCAAAAACAATCCTTAGCTCCTGAGATTATTTACCATCTCAACTAACACAGGTGTTAGTTTTAAGCCAAGTGAAAGAAAGCCAGCCAGCTCCTGCGTTGATGGCCCATTTTCTCTGTACTCATTAAATGACCTGTGCTTGGCTGTGACTCATCAGCTAGCACCACCTCTGACAGCTTTGCTCCAGGAATGGACTTACGTGGTGGCTTCCGTAATAGATCTTTGGGTAGCCTGGGGACAGAGGCTGTGATCTGAAGCTTAAGAAGCATACTTCTGCGAAGCTTAGTTATGCTACATCTGAGACACACCAGGGGTGCTAATGTCCCCTGCAGTCACTGAAAGGATAGTCACATTTTGGAAACAGATGGCAGGATTGATGCTAAGAGTATGTGGAAACTCCTCTGTGATGAATAATGAGACAAAGTTTTTAATGAAGAGAATACAAAGAAAAACTGATGGCCAAAGTAGTGTTATTGGTGTATTGGTATGCAGGAAAAGGTAAAAAAGATAAAAAACAGAGATGAAGACAAAGAGGTAGAGTCTGTGCAGAAAACTGTGCATAGAGGAAAATGCACCTGCCCTGGTCCTCTTTGAAATAAAATCATTTAATAAGGTTAATTAGATGATTAGTTCATTGATGAGTAGAAATCATTGAACTTAGAAAGCTATATAGTCATAGAGGATTAGAGACATATCTATCAGACATGAAAGTTATCAGATATTCTCCCCTGTTCTTATCAGATATACCAGTGAGTGTAGAAGGACTTAAGTATTTCAAGAAAGGTACAATCTGAAATGGGGAAGGCTATTAATGAACGAAAATCTACAGGTATTCCATGACAGGAGGTGTACCAAGATATAGACTCGGTGACCTGGATAAAAATACTTTGAAACATGCCAGCTTTACTCTTTCTTATAATGATGCCCTATCCTGGAGATGTTTAAGATTTTGCATCAAATCCATTTAAACTAAATTTCATTTTAGCATCTTCAGAAAATATTGGCTTCAGGCATTTGCCTTGTGGCGATAGTCAGGTTACCATAAAGCAGGTTTTGATCTGTGGAGCCCAGACAGCCCTCACTTCTGGCTTAATTTTGTGAATGGCATAAGTGGATATCATCATCATCAGCCCACAGTTACTCAAATGACTTAATATGCCTGAAAATTGTGGGGTTGATTGTTAATGTCTTGTTTCAAGAGATTATTAACATGGTTGTGCAAACAGCAAAGCAGTCACATAATACTATTCTTTACATTTGTCCATGTCTGGCAAGTATCTCTAGTGGTAATAGAAATGAGAAATGAATCATTTCATTGATAATTACATATTTAACTTTTAATGACATTACGCATCATTTCAGGATAGATTGTATTATTTTCACACAAAGATAAAGATTCCTTTAACTCTGCAATATTGCTTTTCAACCAAAAATCCAGAAATACTTAGTCTCCTTAACATAAAAAATACCAATACTGTTTATCTGCTAGTACACTTCTTGATCCATTGTTGAAATTGTAATCTTGTATAAGAAGCAATTGATTTATAATATGTGGCTCATACAAAGATACACATAGCACAACACAGTAGCTAAGAGAAAATTACTTATTGAGGATAGAAAAGATTACATTCGATTTTAGAGGATGCAGCTTTCTTCAATGTTTTTAAAACAGGAAAATAAAAAATTCTACTTTGTATCCTGTGATCACTGAAAAAATGAATATCCTTGAAAGATAAATGCCAAAATGTCAGTTGAGATTAATGTAGATTTTGTCTGAGCACCAAATACTACAGAAGCATGTTTAAAGCTCTATTTTCTCTACTTGTTACTTGATGGCATATTGTCAAGTCATTGCATGAAATGTCAGATGATAGATAATAAGACCCAACCTGTCATGTTACTGGTAGAACACGTTAGCTGAATTATGGGAAACCAGAAACTTAAATTTTATGATTTACTATGAACAGCAAGAGAGAAAAAGCATGAAGACACACATAATAAGAAGCCCTCAAGATGGCCCCATGTTTTGTTTCTGGGTATCGGTGCCAGGTGTCAACTTGAAATTTGAGGGATAAGCTCTGGGTACATCTTGGTAAACAGGTAGTTTAAAAACTCCTAAGAAAGCCTGCAGGAGATTATCTAGCTGATGTGAGAAGACTCAGTCCATGATGGGCGGAACTGTTACCTGAGCAGGGGAGAAGATGTGGAGAGCTGGTTCAGTAGTGTGACATATTGGGAAGACCCACAGACTGAAAGTGAGAAAGTTTGCCCTTTCTCAATAATTCCTGTGGGTGTGGTGTGGCCAATTCTCTTGGCTCCTGATGTTGATATGAATTCTCCTGCCAAGCCGAACTATGAACTGTAATCAAGAATAAAACCCCTTCTTTCCTTATGTTGTTTGGCTGTGTATTTATCAGTATCATGAAGACAAACAGAAACATTCTCTATGCCTTTAAGAATTTTCCTATTGAAGGATGGGGAGAGCTCTTGTTTTAGCTAACAGGTTATTGCAATGAAGGGCAAATTTGTAAAAGCAGATTGAGCCTCCTATTGTGTCATCTTAGACCATGAGCTTTGGGGACTAAGTCAAATCAAAATGACCCTGAGCCTCATAAAGGGGAGTGAGTCGTTTTGGCTCAGTACCACTACATATGGTCAATCCTTCAGAAAATTTCAACCATTATTAACATTGTATATGTGTGTGTGTGTGTGTGTGTGTGTGTGTGTGTGTGTGTGTGTGTGCATGCATGTGATAATCTGCATCCCCCTCTATCAATGATAGGCTCTCGTTGAACCAGAAACTTACTATTTTGACTAGTCTGGCTGCTCAGTAAGGTCTTTCTCTGTAAGGCTGGAGTTACAGGTGTGTGCAGCCATCTCTGGGATTTTTATATCAGTGCTGGAGTTTTGAACCCAGCTCTTATCCACTGAGCTATCTTCCTATTTCTCCCATCTTAATTATTTCTTCATAAGATACATGATTCACAATAACTAATATATAATATTTGATAGTAATTAAATTAATGATCAAAGAAACTATGAGATTATATGTCTAAATGTGTGCAAATATGTATTACACTGCCAAGTTTGGACATGATTCTCATCATGAACTTGCTTAATAACTTAATACACATCGATATTACAGTACTAGGTATAATATACTATGACTTGATAGCATTGTGATAAATATCAGATTAGTATGGTTCTCAATGTCATTATTTTACATATACTTATGTCTTATGAAAGCATTATATCTTATATATTTTCATTTTGTATAAATTAAAAATGAAAATTGGATGATCTTTTGAATCTGCGATATACAATAACTATGAATCTTTCTGAGTTCATGAGATCAAGTGTTGAGTTAATCAGGTGCACTGATTTCATTTGAATATTGAAAATGATTGTGAATTTTTATAATATTAATAAGTTGCTCTTTTATATTTGCTATCATCAAAAGCTGGTTCATGCTGGAATTATTTTCTGATAGGAATGCCTATTATAGAAGGAAAGCTGCATTGTACATAGTTTATTGATTAGAAATCAGGCCAAACCGAAAAGTAATTTTCTTAACTCTTCAGTCACTTTTAAATTATCCAGAGAATTTTAAAATTAATGATGCTTAAATGTCACCTTATACCAGCCCATTCAGAATCTTCAGTAATAGAAAAGGGGATTAGTAATAATTTCATATATTTCATGTATAATTTCAATTTATGGCCAATAGTGAATATTTCTGAGACACTCGTGGACAATTATCACTACACTGAGAGGTTTAAAGTGATTCAAGACAGAAATAAGTTTATTTTGAGACCTGCTCACAATTTATGTGTATGTGTAAGGGAAGATCCACTATTCCAGACTACCAAGAGATCACCTGCAGAGGACTGCAAAAATTTTCCATATTAGAGAACACAGAATAGCTGGTTTTATTCTTCTCAGCAGGGGTGAAAAGGCTAGTACAAGGGCTAGGGCTTACCTGGACTGTAAGTAGAATAATGAATCTGAGAAAATGTTAGAAATGGAGCACACAGAAGAAAGCATAACATATGTACACTATAGTATGTGTGCAAGCCTTCTATGTCTCTCTCTCAAAACAAAGAAATAAAATATTTTATAAAAATATGGACAGAAGTCATGTGTTATTAAGAAATCATAAGTTATTAAGAAGAAAAAGGAGTAAATAAATGAGAAGCTGATCACTCTAAAATAAATAAAAAGTTGCCATCTGTGGCATTATTAATTTTAAAAAATGATTGTATCATGGTATGTCACTTGCATTAATTTATACAATGTTAAATGTTTCAGCTGGGGGCCAGAGAGGTGGCTCAGAGGTTAAGCCTCTGCCTTGCAGGCGGAAGGTCCTGAGTTCGGATGATAGACCCCACGTATAGAAGCTGGGCGGAAGCAGAGCCGGCCTGCGTTTCTGGTCTTGGTAGGGCGGAGCCTATGAATCCCGGGGCAGAGTAAACAAGGAGGAGGTGGAGGCGTCCATGGTGGCTCCCGAATTCGTCCGTGGTTCTACACAGACATACACATGCACATGCACACACACGCACAATTGAATAAATACAAAAAATAAATAAAATTAAAAAAATGTTTCAGCTGAAGAATAATTAGCAATCACTATTCATACTTCACTATGTGAAAGCAGTTTGGACCTATAATTTTTATTCCATAAGTATGTTTTAAAACATAAGTGGATATATATAAGGATATCTACCTCCAAAGAAGTCCATTTCATCCCTGCTTTTTTTTTTCAACATTTTATTTTTTTATTTTTTATTTTTTTAATTTCCACTCATACAAACTTAACAGGTACACCGGTTCCCCCTTCCCTCCAACCCCCTATCCCCCTTGTGCCCCTTTCCCTCCCCTTCCCCCAGTGCCTCCCCCTCCCATCCCCGGAGCATCCTTTAATGTGCATGCCAAACTCTCCTCTGGGTCCTCCTCTCTGATGAGATGCAAGGACCCAGTGGCATTTCCCAGAACCCTTTCCTATGTTCCTGTTAAGCATAGGAACACTACTATGGCTGTCAATCCCTTGCCTCCCAGGATCCTAGTGCCTTTAGCAAATGCTAGACTTTGTGAGGTCAATAGTGTGTTGGACATTGCGCAGGGCATCTAAAGTCCAAATATGATTGCTTCGGCCCTAACTTGTGTGGAGTATCTTGCATACCATTGCTCCTCCCATCCTTGTGCTTTACTAAAATATACTTTTAAAAATTTCAAAGAATATTACAGAAGAATTAGTAGTATCTCTCCTATATAAGATGAATAACAGTAGATTCCACATCTACAAAATGAAATGATATTCAGATACCAATGCAATGTCACAGTGAATTTTAACTGTAAATTATTATAAAAAAGAAAAGAATCTAAGTCCATAATACAATCATGGATAGTCAGTGTGTATCTATGTAAAGGGATGACATCCAGGCCATATGTCACAACACTCCCACCCAGAGCCCATGAATAACAAGCCTAGGAATCAATTTCTGGAGCAAATGGTTGAGGCAATGAGGGCTTGGCCAATGACCCCCAGGCTGCCTATGACTTTATAACTTCAGACCTACCATCTTTCATCTCCAATCTACTGAGAGAAATTCAGGTTTATTCTGCTGATCAGTAAAAAGTTCCCAACTTCTGATCAGTCCTCCTTCAGCTTCTCCATGACAGTGATTGCCAATCACGGTTCACCTGACATTTCTTTTCCATTGAATAGTTGCTCTGCTTCTCTGTCTTTGAGTCTCTGTTAAATGTTGTTGATGATGGTTGAGTACTATTTTTTTAAAAATAGGTGAGTATGATTGTTAGTTAAAAAACAGACCTTTGTGATAAACCACTAAGAAAGAAGGGTTTATTTTGGCTCATGGTTTTAGAGGTTTCAGTCCATGACTGCCTGGCCCCATCGTTTTGGGCCAGAGGCAACAGAGTAAGTCAGGAGAGAATGTGGGGTAGAGGAGACCTGTTCAGCTTGTGGCAGTCTGGGATCAGAGAGAAAGTAGAAGGGGTCAGAGTCTCTCCTTCAAGGGGACACCTCTAGTGATGTAACCTCTTTCTACTAGTTTCCATCTCCTAATGGTTCCACCACTTACTAATAGCTCACAAGATGGAGGTTGTTTCTAACACTTGGGCTTTTGAAGGGTATTTGAGATACAAACTATAGCAATCATTGTGGTTAATATCAAAAGAGAAATTCTGTGACACACACAGAGAGAGAGAGAGAAAGAGACAGAGAGAGAGAGAGAGAGAGAGAGAGAGAGAGAGAGAGAGAGAGAGAGAGAGAGAGAGAGAGAGAGAGAGAGAGAACATGCATATATGCCATGGTTTATGGGTAGAGGTCAGAAAACAACTTGTGTTTTTTGAAAGTCAGTTCTCTTCCTTCCACCATGTGGGTTTCCAGGGATCAAACTCAGGTTGAAAAGTTTGCTGTCAGGTAGCTAACCCACTGAACTCTTGCCAACCTGAAATACTGTCTACATATATAAATATTTCTATTCACATATGAGTGTAATTTCTGTTACTGTATGATGATGTTTGGTTGATTAGACTTTTCCTTTTCTCAATTGTTCTTTTAAAGTTACTTTTTTCCTTTTGCATATCTGGAAAGTTTTATTCTGTAAGGTATTCTTTAAATATGAAAAATAGGCTGAGTTGAGAAATATATTTTTAATTATAAAAATGATTAATGAGTGTTAACCATAAGGGGACTCCCTGATTCAACAGTCTCCATTATTCAGTCGTAACTCAAATAACTATTATCATTCCAGAGTGAGAAAAAAATCCCCTTAGATTAATAAATATAAATCTTTATGGCCATCAATTTCCCCTGATGTTTCTTTAACAAAGGCCAGAAAGATTAGAAGTTTGAAGGGAGCATTTCTCATTTCTGTCAACATTTGGTTATTTATTCTTCTACATTAAACAAAACCTTAGATATGAGAAAGACTCAACTTTAAATAACTCTGCAGTCTTACATTACACAGCAGAGGGGGGAGAGAAGGTATAAATACAGGGCCAAATTCTCTCTGATGAATGCAGGGCTTCCTAATGAAAGTCATGCTGTGTAGCCAGTTACGGCAGGTTATGCTTAATTTAATTTCAGGTAGCAACTTTCTGCTGGGCCTTTGTCTTCCTTCATTTCCTTTTGCTTCTTCCTGACTTTGTCATTGAAGGAAGTGAGGTTGGCTATCAGGGGCATTGAGAGAAAAACGGCCTCAAACACAGATCATACTTCCTGCATTGCTTTTGTTCTTCATGTTCAGTGTCATGGACATTAAGTAGCTGCATACACATCTGCACACTATTTAGGGGGCCACTTTTAGCAAAGCATTCTATACATGATAATTACTTCCCTTATTTTATGTTCCAAATTGTACTATACTCTATTGTGTTGCACATGAAGGTGTCACAGGGTTGTCTATTTGCTCATCTTGTAATATAAGAAATTCTTCTTGACCCCTCCCTCACTGAGGTTTCCAACTTTTATTACATCTACCCTTGAATGTGCTCTTATAATAAGACTCCAGTTTAACAGCTTTTTGTCTCTGGCCAGGGGGTGACATACAGTGCCCAACAGGATGGAGTGAAGGGCATTGCAGGAGCAGCAAAACTGCAAAAGAAAACCAACAAACCACAATCCAGAACTTCAGAGACTCTATATCAACCACCTAAAACTAGGCCAGACTAATCTCTCCCCGTCCTGAAGCTCAGGGACATTTGCGGAAGAGGAGGGCCGTAAGAGTGTAAGAGCAAAAGGATGGGAGGAGCAATGATTTGCAAGATACTCCACACAAGTTAGGGCCAAAGCAATCATAATTGGACTTTGCATGCCCTGCGCAATGTCCAACACACTATTGACCTCACAAAGTCTAGCATCTGCTAAAGGCACCAAGATCCTTGGAGGCAAGGGATTGGCAGCCACGGTAGTGTTCCTATGCTTAAGGAGAACACGGGAAAGGGTTCAGGGAAATGCCACTGGATCCTTGTAGGTCATCGGAGAGGAGGGCCCAGAGGAGAGTCAGGGATGCATATTAAAGGACTCTCTGGGAATTGGGGCAGGAGGCACTGGGGGGTGGGGAGGGAGGGGTGAGGGGAGGGGGAGCAGGGGGCTCGGTGGGAGGAGGAGGGAGGGAGGGAACCAGTGTACCTATTAAGTTTGTATGAGCGGAAATAATAATAAAAAAAGTTAAAAAAAAAGATATGTAAGGCCAGCCTAAGCTACGTGGGCTACATGAGACCCTTTCTAAATAAATAAGTCACTAAATACCTACTCTAAAAAAAAAAAAGGAAATTCCTCTATTTCTTTCACTGTTAAAATTATACTGATACTAATAGTATAAGTATTTCCACTTCCACTTTCCAAGACCATACCAAGTACACTAACAATGGCCCCAAACTCAATCTTTAGGACTTGTTTCTGGCTAGGGTCTGCCAATTTGAAACCATAGACCACTGTATTAAGCCTCAGTGCCTTTGTATCACAGCCATAATCATGTGGTATGCTGGGCAACACTCCTGTCTCAGCTGTCTTCTGAGGAAGCTGAGTTAATCAGCAAGTCAGTGTTCCTGATTCCCTTGCCAAAAGGACTAAGTGACAAGGCCTGACTTTGTGTTCCTAAAGAGATCGGGGGACAGTCTGGGACCTTTTTCAAAATTAAAAAATTTTGCCTCTAAAATAAAATTTAAAAAATCTAATTTAGATTGGTGCATGTTTTATCTCAGGTCATTATAATTTTTATAAGCAGACGGACATACTTTGAAGACTACTGCATATCAGCAGGGAGGGACATAAAGGACAAAAATGGTTTAGCATTTCAACCACTATTCAGTCCCTTTTATGATACAGGATGTTGTCACTTTGTATAAGAGATTAATAGGAAAAATGTCTAAAATTTTGTCGGTAAACTATTTCAAGATGAGTCTGTCCAATATTTCTGAAGTGCTAGATGCATGACCACATTCCTAGCCTAGACATCCCTGGGACTCTTTCTAAACATTCTTAGTCATTTCAACTTGCGACTTTGTCAGAGTAGCCTCGTATTGCTATTGACCTGTTTCTTTAGCTAAGTCCTGCTGAGACATTCCACAGGCTAAATCTCAGGTAATTCCCAGACAGTTGCAGTAAACAGGAGCATCATGTCAAGATGACAATTTTGCTTGCTGACTGTACTTGCTGATGTAGATATTTTATGCTCTCAAAGCTACTGTGAGCCTTGTGAAGAAAAGGCTCATGTGTTTGACTGACATTAGAATGAATGGTTTGAATTAGTAACAAAGGATATTTTTAAATAAGTTAAAATTTTTTTCCTTTGGAAAAAACCGGCATGTGTCAAAAGTAAAAATAAAAAAAGACTTATATGAGTCAACTGCTATTTGCACAAATAAAGCAACTTATCAAATGGGAACTTCCACATCAAAATAATAATCTATTCCTCATAGCTGTTTATCTTGAATAAAAAGCAGGCAAAAGTATATATATGAGATTACAAAGGACACATAGATAATATCCAAATAAAAAAGCTCTGTATAGTAAATGGAGCAATAGACTGAAAAGCAGCCTAAAGAATTGGAGAAAATATTTATAAGCCATATATGTGATAACAGATTAATTTCCAAAATACACAAGGAAATCTACCATTCGACAATAAGGACACATGATAATCAAACTGAAAAATGATATAAGGATAGCTATTTGAATAGACAGTTGTTTCAAGATGTAGAAGACTCACGTGATTCATAAGATATCTTCAGTCCCTGAGCGCAGAGATGCAATGGAGTATTTCCCTCACACCTGCCACAGCTATTGTTAAAATAAGAGGTGAGTATTAGTGAGGATGTGGAGAAATTGAAACGCTTGTACATTGCTAGTGGGGATGCATAAAAATGCAGTTATCATGTAAAATGGTTTAGAAGTTCCTTAAACAGTTAGGAAAATTATCCAGCAATTCAATGTTTGTTGTACATTTTTGGCCAAAGGAACTGGGAATCAGGATATTAAAGAGATATTCTTTGACACATTCATACCAAACACAATGAATTTATGTATATTCACCCAATTCCATTCTCTCTTACTTTTATTTTCACATCTTTTTGCATGTGTGGCCCACTGGGTTTCATCTGGCAAGTGCCTGAGCACTGGCTGGAGCATGGATGACTTATCAGTTGCTAAATCATCGAGGAAAGCAGCTCCCCTTCTCCTATCTGACATTAGCCTTAAATAGTCTCTCAGGGATGTATAGTGTCTCTGAATCTTTCCTATTCCATTGTGAAATGTTAATAGGTCAGCTATTGTGCATGTCTCGTGGAATCCATTTCTATGTTTGAGGCAGCATTATTCACGTTATCTAAGATGTGGAAATGATGTAAAGGATTTGAAACACAAAGGCATCAACAAATAAAAGTCCCTATGAGAGAACATGGAAGAATTTGCTCAGAACATTATGATAGATAGAACAAGTCAAATAGACAAATGTCACATGCCCTCACTTTATGCTATATACCCCAAATAATCAGAACCCACAGTCTGGAATGGTGGTTTCCAAGGGTAGAGAAGGATCATAACTCATCACTACTAAATTGGGCCTAGAATTCATGTGAAGCAATTGCAGTTTTTTTTTTCCAGGGGAGAGCGCGAACGCGGTCCCCCACTACCACAAATTATGCAGTCGAGTTTCCCGCATTTGGGGAAATCGCAGGGGTCAGCACATCCGGAGTGCAATGGATAAGCCTCGCCCTGGGAAAACCACCTTCGTGATCATGGTATCTCCCCTGCCAGGTAAGTATGCAATTGCAGTTTTAAGAAGAAAGATCTCATGTTTTGTTCACAGCACAATAAATTGAAATAAAAACATGTGGTTTGGTCATTCTGCCATTCAGGGAAAGACAGAATTTTTGGTTTAAGTACTAGAGATTTATGCATTTAATGAGAAGTGACATAAACACAGTTTCTGAACAAAGCTGCTGAAGAGTCTGATGAACTAGTCCTGCAAAGAAGAGCAAAAGTTCTAATCTCTCCACTGCTCTTTGCTGGACATACACTTCTCAGAAGGAAAACACTAACCTGAGACTCCCTTCCTTACCTATGCAGCCAACAGGCACACAGGTGGCAGCACATAAGATTAAAGCAGCAAAACAAAGTGTTTATGCATAACAACTTGAATCCATTTTAAACTCCCATTCCATTGGAGTAACAGAAGAAATACAAGATGCCCCTAGCTTGGTTAAGGTATAGACATCCACTGCTTTAGCGTGGTGTCTTCACTAGTGCACTGTCCAGTAGTATATGGGGTTATATTACCAAGTGGATGATTTGCTCATCATTTTTGCTTGAAGTCCTGTAAAATCTGACTTCAGAAAAAGTTTCATCTTTTTACGTCATTAGAAGTGTGGATCCTGTGAGAACTGTGTAGTTCTCATAGAAGTCATAGAATAGGCTGCAACGGGGGTTAAATTTTGAAATATTTTATTTTCCAATCATAGTATTACATATTCC
This sequence comes from Typhlomys cinereus, assembly GCA_023101885.1. Classification (NCBI taxonomy): domain Eukaryota; kingdom Metazoa; phylum Chordata; class Mammalia; order Rodentia; family Platacanthomyidae; genus Typhlomys; species Typhlomys cinereus. The sequence goes on along the minus strand of JALPQD010000061.1, from coordinate 7,908,768 downwards.
TTTATACATATTATATACACATATATTACCTCATGTATCTTGTCTCTTGTATACATATCTATTATTTCATATATATTTATACATAGATGCACACACACACATACATGAAGTAAGAGAGAAAAGAAAACTTTACCTTTAAGAGCCAGCTTATGAGATATCAGCAGGGAAGAGGAATAGTCTGGGAGTACTATCTTGGCACTATTCCTTCTTTGGGACCTCAGACTTACTCTGTTAATGCCATGTGGTCTATTTTACTTAAAATCCAGTGCTTTTACATTTTAATCTCACTGACACAATAATTTTATAGAGAAACTTCTTACGTTTGCTCAAATATCTGGGCTGTGGACCAACCTAGTTGGTAAATGATATTAACCACCATTATTTATGTTGCCCCCCATGATGAGAAGTAGAAAGGGTATCTTTGGGTAACAACTGGCTCTATGGATACTCACAGAGTTATCAGAGATCATTTTTCCTCAGCAGGACTTCTCTGGCCTTTCCAGATATGCGGTCTCGTGGACCTTCTTGTGTACAGAATCAACCTCCTGCTTCTAGATCATATGCTCACCTAGTAGCTGTCCTCTGAAGGCACTGGCCTGCGGAAGACATGGTACCCCTCCTCGATGTCTGGGACCCATTAGTGCCCCCTTCCCCAGCAATAAAACTTACAGAAATTTCCCTGCCTGAAAACTTCCCTTCTTCTCTTAATTTGAACATGCCAACCACAAATTTGCTGTCTTCTTTATGGACACAAGTTTTTTTTTTTTATATTTTCTAGACACCAGCAGGAATTTATTGTCATTGTACTGTTGTTGGTGTCTCTGTTATTGTTTATATAAAATGTGTTTGGCCCTTTTCTTCAGTACTGGTAAGACCAAAAGCAAAGAAAATTACAGTTTTCATTTAACTGACTCCATACATGAAACTTATCAGCTTAGAAAGTAATGAGCTTTCAAAGAGTATGGAGTCAGCAAAATAGCTTCACAGTGTAGCTCCTAGACATCTAAAGAGTCTCTCATGCTTTACAGACACTCAGTATTCTCTTGTATTTTCCTGATGTCTCAATTTATGATAAGGATCATGTAATAATGAGATACATGGGCCATCTTAACAATTGCAGGCTGAGATTTGAGCACATTTGTGAGGAACTGATAGTTCAGGCAAACCCTGAACAAACCTGCAGGAGATTGTCTATAGAGGGAAGAAAGTTGCTATATTGATGATGGGTGGGATTATTCCCTGGGCAGGTGGATAAGATGGGGAGGGGGATTGGTAAGACTAGTGAATTCCGTGAACATGAGCCATACTTCTTCAGCTGGTTCAGATGAAGAACACTTTGGTGTTTTGGATAGACATGCACTCTGGGAAGTGAGGTTTTTCTGTCCTCTCTACTTGGATACATTGTGGCCTGTTCTCTCTGCTCCTGATGTAGGTATGAACTCTCCTGTTGAACTGGATTAAGAACTGTAATCAGACAGTCATAAGCCAAAATAAAGCCTTGTCATTATCATAAGCCATTTTTGGTCATGAATTTGTTGGCAACACACAGGCAAACTGTGGCACAGTGACTCTCTAATGTTCAGTGCATATTCTCTGTGTTTGACACCTCCCAGCAGCTCAGAACTCCTGTGAGCAAAAGTAGCATTTTTCTGGTTGTCCACAAGATGTCACTGTTGGTCAGAGAAATGTGACTAAGCTGTCTAAGGGCTGAAGCAGGTGTTAATAGCCATTCAATTCTTAAAATAGAAATTCCTAAAAAATAAAGTCAGAGAAAAGCAAGTAGATAAACAACATAAGCTGGTCTTGGGCTAGAAGTAAAGATTTTCTTCGTGCATGCTAAGGTATAATCACATTGAAAGTATGATCTTGCCCATAAATCTCTGCTAGGCAAACTAGTAAGGGCTAATCCTTTTTTCAGCAGGTAAACTACTAGAGACACGGGACATGTTTGGGCTTCACCAGAACCGCAAGTCCTCCCTCCCTCCCTCCCTCCCTCCCTCCCTCCCTCCCTCCCTCCCTCTCTCCCTTTCTTCCTCTACCCCCCTCTCTTTCATGTGCATGTGTATGAGAGTGTTCATGTGTGTTTGTGCACATATGTATGGGTGCTTGGGAGAGGTCAGATGTCAGTATGGGCCTCCAACTCAAAACCTCATGCTTACCTAGTAGACACTTTGCCTGTTTAGCCATCTCCCCAGCCTCCCCAGTTAATCAATTAGTCTTTGCTTTCCTTACCTGTAAACTAGGAATTTGAATTTAGCAATCTCTTTCATTTTGAAAACAGTATCATACTTAAAAATTTCTGAGAAGTGCCTCTTGAGGTCACACATTCTTATCAGCCTGTCGTAGATCTCAGGCTAGAGTTCACTAACACACTAAGCTTCTTTGTGAGGAAAACAGAGAATAATTCAGTAAGCAATTACCTTCTACAGTTATTTTTTTCTGTATACTTAACACTATGTATACTGAAAATGCAAAACCATTTTACTAGTTACTCTTCTGTTGCTGTGAGACAATACCCAAAGTTAAGCAAATTTAAGGAGAAAGAGAAATTTATTCAGTTTATGGTTCCAAAGTGGAGACATCGTCTTTCACAGCAGAAGCAGCATGGCTGGCAGCAGAAGATGCAGGAGGCCTTCTCTCAGCTAGGAGACTGAGAGCTGTAAGACTACAACCTGCAAGAGCAGACGTCTCCAGAAAGTAGGGTAGGACTAATTCACCTTAAGGCCACCTCCACCCCCATGGTGCGACTGCTTTCCTCCCGCAAGGCTCCACTTCCTAAAGGAGCCATGATCCTCTCAAACACATGAGATTGTGGAGAACACATTTCAAACCATGACAACCATGTAAGCTTGTTTTGTTTTATGATTTATTTTTGTTTGTCCCTGATTCACTTTAAAATAAAATCTTATATCTTATATGTATATGCTTGTGAATAAAAAATGAACATAAATACCCAATAAAAAACATTATGAAGTAGAACACTGCCACCTTAGCATACAAAGAAATCTATTCTTCCATGCCATAAAATCGTACTGACATTTAAAGTTTCTCCTTCAAATAAATATTTTTATAAAACAAAGTTGCTTCTTTATAGGCTTTATAGCCTTTAGTAGCTTCAAGATCTTGGCTTCCCTCAAGTCCAGAGGGCAGAGTAAGAGAGTTTTGCTTTGAACTTCTACCATATTATTACTCTCTTATTAGAAAGCTCAAGTTAATATTTCGCTGCATTATTTTTAATGCTTTCAATCTTTGTTTAAGTTCTAGATTTCCCTTTTGAATAATTTTTAAAACTTCTTTTAGTCATGGTGCTTATGAGCCACTTTAAATATTATTTCTATTTATACATTTTTCTATTTATGCATTTATGGAGAAGGGGCATGTGTATAGTAAATATGGAAGTTAAAGGATAATTTTTAGGAGTCTGGCCTTCTACCATGTGCACCCTGGAGGATGAACTTCAGGTGACCAGGTTCCTTTACCTGCTGAACCATCCTGCTGGCTGGAATTTGAGAAACAGTATAGAATAAAGAGAATATGGTTTCATAGTGGTCCAGAGAGACACAAAAACCAGTCAGTCTTTGTTGAGGAGGGAGATATTTCCAGGGAAATTTCTAAACTTAATCAATGTATACAGTGGTCTTTGAAGACAACAACAGAGACATTAATTTATTGTGAGATTCTTTTTAAATTTTGGGTCATAGTTCTCAAGCCATGGGGATCTGACCTTAAAGCCAGTGGCCTTACAATGAGTCATAATTGAAGTAGTGTGGTCTTCAAGTGGCGAACAGAGACAGGAGAGTTAGGGGGAGAGAGGCTCCACACTCCAATGCCTGGTTTTCTTATACTAGGTCCCGTCTTCTAATGGCTCCACAAGCTCACAGTTGTACCACAGCCCTTTGACAAGTGAGCCTCAGGTGGCTGCTTCAACGCAAACCACAGCTCCATGAAGTAAACAAGTTTCATTCTTCTACTGCACCTGAATTGCACTGAAGTTGATGGGGTGTGAAGCCAAGATGCCAGGGAGTGAGGACTATACTGGAGTAAGATTAAAAAGAGAAAATTCAGAAAGAGAAGATGATCCAAATGAGAAGGAATAAAGAAAAAGTCTTTTAAGGGACATTTCATGAGTCATTCCAATTTAAATATTACTACAAAGCTTATTTCCATACAAAAAAAGATCTAAGTCCTTCTGAGACATCTCTTATCCAAGTTGCAAGTATTTACTGAGCACAGCCATCTTTCAGTTGACACCAAGCCACATATTTCTTTAATAAAAATTTCGATTGCCTATGATATATTCTTTGAGCTTCCACATGACTCACATTTATTCTACAGAACTTCTTGGCAATCCTACAAGAGCAGAGGCATTTCTCTAACTGTTTTAAGCTTAGAAAGAAGCAAAGCAGCGTACTCTTTCTGTTGGTCCCACTGAAAGCCTCCAAACCAATCATCAGTGCCACCCCTTCCTCAGGGTTAAGAGAAAGCTGAGGCTGGAAATGGAGTGGAAATTACATTCTGACTGGGAAAATTGCCAGTTGTTCTTGGCCTCTGACCTTCTCTACAAGGTGCCCAGCTGGTATCCTTTGAAATTTATACCTTAATCATACTTCACATTGGAGGACAGTGCTTTGCATTTTTTAAGTCACATTGAAATACACCCTTTCCCTTGGATGCGATCTCCACTGTAGACCTCTGCTGCTGGGACAGATACTATCAGCTTGTGTTTTATACACTGGAGTCTATGTGGGCAAACCTTCATTCTCAAAGTTACACATAACTCAGAGAGAAGAGAAAAAAACAAACACAGAAAACTGTTTTCCTGTTTCCTCAATTAAACATTCAGATTCAGGAAGCTTATTTTTCTTCACACATAACCTTTGTCTCACTTTTGATGATACAGCCACCAAGGCCACTACACTCTACATTTCCTTTCACTTTCTGCACCTGTTCTTCCTGGCTCCCCTTCCCCTTTACAACCAGGGAAATGAACTCTAGGGAATGGAGGGTAAAATGATAAATTAGTTGTTTCTGAAAAATGAATAGTGACATTTGTAATGGGTTTTTTGGGCCTGGTTTCCAAGTTCCTTATATAAAATAGAAGCTTCAACATCATTATTCAGAGTTGCAAGAAGTAGCACAAATCCAGGTCTATATGAAATATAAAATATACCATTTACCAAAGTTATTGAGATATTGATTATTGATTATTACTGATATTAATGAGTGTTGTATGAGAAAAGAAATGATTCCATCTTCAGATTAGTCAAAGACCTTTATCAAAGGGGCTGCTCAGCACCTCTCATGCATGTTGTGCTTGCTGGGGATGCTTGTAGCCCAGAGAATAAAGCATTGTCCTAATGCACATTTTTATGGAGATCATTTTCATATTTTTTGCCATATTATACTGTATGGAAATCTTTAGTTGAGAAAAACTGCTGTGATATTCAGAGCTTTTTCTTTGTATCTGTTTTATCTAAGAAGTCACCATAATTTTATGTATTTCAGAATAGTGTTTAATCACGAGAGATAGCTGCCTAAAATCTTCACCTACAATGTTATAAATTGTTTAAGACTTAAACAAAAGAAGATTCGCTGTTTCATAATGTCATAACAAAGCTATGTGGGGAAATGCGATTTGTCCTACATTTGTATTCAAATTACAGATGGCCCAAAATGTAAAAGTTGGCCATGACAGGATTCTGGTACCTTCTGTGGAAGAGGGCTGTGCTCAGAGTGGAAAGGTGAATCTTCGCAGGAAAATGTGAGCATTTTCTCAGATCCTCAGTGGAGAAGCCGCATCTGGAGCAATCAGAACTCCTGTTGGGCCTGCTCATTCTGCAGCTTTTCCCTCTGGCGGAATTGAAGCTGACCCAATGCTTGCACTTCTCTCCACAGCTCGCTTTGCACTGATTCCAGAGCAAATTGAAGATGTCCACTCCCAGATAAGCCTGTCTAGTTGGGCTGCAAGTTTGGCTGTTGCTTTGAAAAGCAAGACTTAAACTCTCACAACTGGTACAACAGTGAAAAGGACCCGAAGTGCAATCGCTCACTGAGCTCAGATTTGGTCATCTTAGTTTTAATAGTTCCACAGGTACATCTAAGACTCTAAAATTTTCAGAGACCGTCCACTTTTTGTGAAGGTTCATTTCTGCTTCATAAAAAGCTGCACATAAGGCAAGCCTGACCATGGTGTCCTTTCGCAAGAGATTTGGTGTCCCATGCAGAAGAATGTGGGTTGTCGTGGGATCCATGACTGCCCTCTCTGGCTAATGTCATTTTTTTAAACTGCTATATATGCTAGCCTAAACTGTGTAATATGGCACCATTTATTTTTAATATACATTTTTATTGACAGAGAAAAAGAAGAGAAGGGAGAAAGACAGAGAGAGAGAGAAAGGAGAGAGATTGGGCATGCATGTATTCCATGACATTTGGGTGATGTTCAGAGGGTAATTTTCAGAAGTCCTTCCATCCTGTGGGCTTCTGGGTATTAAACTGAAGTTTTCAGGTTTGTGAACTAGCTCTTCGCCTGCTGAGCTATCTCACCAACCCTTCATTCTGATTTTCTGAAAGATTAAGAACAGTCTGGACAGGATGGCAACACTGAATTTTATGCATGCATGGAAGTGCTTTTGTGGCATAGATCTCTTCTGTTAATGTTGTCATACACATTGTCCATTTTCATGTGGGCAAACAGCCTCAGAAGAACTTCATATGGAACTGATATTTTTAGGACATTGTTGGATTTAATTTGCTGATTTTCTTTAGGGTTTTACTTACTAGTTCATGAGGACTATGGAAACTATGACTTATTTCTGTGAATTATCATGCCTAGGTTTGCTGACATTGCTATGTCCTGGACTCAAGCACCCTAGTCCTATTGGAGGAGATCTTCTCTTCAGCTCTTACACTCTCCCCCAGCTGTGATACACTATCCCCCCGTGCTAGCCCAAGGTGGACAGGGAAAAGAGGATGTTGTTCAGGACTTGGGGGGGGGTGCTTAGAGTTGTCAGTGGCAGCCTGGATGGAGCCAATAAACACTGTTAGGGGTTGGCCTCCTTTTGCCCCTGGGTGCGGACTGAAGTCACCTCCAGTCCTCACTTCTAGCAAAGACTTGTCCCTTTTTGGTTTCAGTTTATTTAGGTGAGTTCACACTGGCAGTTCGTTACTGGTTTTGTAAAACTATGATGCAGCCGCTTATCCTCACTCTTAAAGCAGGGTTGATGTTGTCGTTGACTTCCTGCTCTTGTCCAGAAGACTAGTTTAGACCGTATTATTATTATTATTATTCTCACATTATGCACGAAGAAACAGGACTCTAGGTCTTACATTTTGCAGCTGATGAACATGGACCTAGAATTTAATTCTTATCTGGCTCCATTACCTATTCTGTAACAGATTATTACGGGGACTACTCAGGTCACTTTACATTTATAGATGATAATAAGAACAAGGAATTGCATTCTTGGGAGAGTAAAGCTCTGACTCTAATTTACCCTTTCCTAAATCGCACCTGGATTCCCAGGGACAGTTTTTCTAAATTAACTCTCCTTCGACTTTCATTCATCTTCCAGCACTTGAAGGACTGTTCGCGCAAGAGTCGCTTTCTACTGGACAAGTGTAGAGAAAGGTCAGCATGCACTCTATTTTCACCTCTTAGAAGAAATTGAGCCTTTGTGTAACATGAAATATGCACTTCTATACTGTTAATTGTAAAGAGAAGAAAATCTCTTCTTGTCCATTCAGTGCCGGGAAGTGGCAATGTCTTTTTACTTTTTATTATTATTATTTGGAAGTTGCAATGTCTTGAATGTTTGATACATTCATAGAGCTGAAGTATTTTTGTCCAAATAGATTGAAAACTAGCTAACATGACAAGATGATACCAGGGAATGGAGGGGAGGGTGGTCTTCCTGGCTTTGCCGTGTTGTCTCAGTGAGGTCAGATGGGGAGTTGCTGCCTTCTCATTGTAAAGGACCCCAAGGGTTTTGGCCGGAGTCACTGGAGCTTCTTCTCCTTCTGCTAGTGAAGTCTCCAGTTTTCTCCCAAGTGCCAGGAAACAGACTTCCTGACACTAATTTCCACTGGGTGAATTTTAAGGTAATAGTTTTAGTTTTCTAAATTTCAGGAAAGCAGGCTAGAAAATGGGACTTTGGGGGAATGTCTGGGTTGAAGACAGGATAAAATAGAGAGTTAAGGCTGTTGGTGGAATGGGAAATTTACATAGATAGGAAAAAAGGGAACTGTTTTAATTTAAGGTTTCCCTTGTTTCCATTTTTTCATTTGACTTACTAAAGTTGTGGGCAGAATAACTGAGTATTCTCTGTGTTTTTATTAACCTGTTTAACTTTTAGTAACTAAGATTCTCTAGAAATTTGTCTTTTTATTTATTCTTGAGGTGGTTATTAGTTTCAGACTGTTTCCAAAAGCTTTCCTCATTAATCTTAAAACTCATGTTACATAGTGAGTAAGTCAATAAACAGACTTAAACAAAATGAAAACACATTATTAAATCATATCTAGCTGTTTCTTTTTACCCAATTATTCAATGTTCCTCTAGCTTCTAGTTCTTATCTCTATCCTTTCTAGGATTTAGTGACCATTATGGATTCTGCTCTTTGAGATAAATCCTTTAGCTTTCACACATGGGAACATGTGATATTTGTGTTTCTGACTCATTTCATATCCGGTCATGTCCTCCAATTCCACCTGTTGGACAGTCAGAGGCTGTCTCTTTGTTCTGTTTTTCCTTGGCTGTTCACAAGCTTCTTGATCTTACATAATCCTATTGGTCTAGTTATTTTTCTTTTGTTCATTGTGGTTTGAGGGTCGTATTCCCCAGATTATTGCTTATACTGATATTGTGAAGTTTTTCCTCATCTTTTCTTCTAGCAGATTCACATCTTTGATCTATTTTGAATTGATTTTGTTATATGCTGAGAGATAAAGGTCTGGTTTCTGGTTTCTTTTTGTTTCCTGAATGCAAATAAGTGTTTCTCCAGAACCATTTATTGGAGAAGCTGTCTTTTACACATGGTTTGTTTTTGATGCATTTCTAAAAAAAAAAATCAATTAGCATTCGACACTTGAATTTATTTCTGGGTTTCTATTTGTGAAGTTTTTCTTTTTTGTAGCCAACCATACAATGACTTTTAAAATATCGAAACGTTTTAGTATACTTCAAGTTTTCAGAAAAAAAATAGAATGTCCACCAGTCTTTGAACATTAATTCCATCTAAATCACAGGTAGTGTTAGCTCTTTCTGGAGTGTAACTTAATATCTTTTTGTATTTTATTTTTAGTATTACAGCTAAAGGAGGTAATATGTTGAGATGTAGCATGGACTTTCCAGACTTTTCAGAGATGGATCTCTTGGGCAAGGTGGGTAGGAGAAGGGTTCCAGCATTAAACTTTCCCTTTGGTACTGGTACCACAGTATTTCGATGACACTCATGAAGTTGTGATGTCCTTAGACCAGCTGATTGTTATCAGGAAAATACTCTGATTATACTTTTTCAATTCAGAAAAATCTCTAAACATTCTCACATCTTTTTTTTAAACAAACATCTTTTTAATATATTTTATTTATTTAGGGTGTGTGTGTGTGTGTGTGTGTGTGTGTGTGTGTGTGTGTGTATCAGAGAGCACTGTGTGTCCTTGTGGAGGACCAAGGGCAACTTCAGAAATCATCCTGGATTGCTTCTTCTTGCTTTGCTCTGGGATTTCCCAGGCTCCACCCACCAGGGCTGGAAGTGCAGGCAACTGCCTTTTCTGCCTAGCATTTTTATGTGGGACCTGGGATCTGAACTCAGGACCTTCTGCTTGCGAGGTGGAGTCTTAATCCTTGAGTCATCTCTCTAGCCCGCATCTTCACATCTTCAAGTCTTTCTTCCTAATTTCCTTCCTTGTCCTCAAAAGAACATATAGTATCTACCTTAAATATAATAAATAATTATTTGTTTTGCTTGACAGACTATTTGACAAGATGTCACAGCTTATGAATTATTTCTCTTGTCAGATTCAATATACAAATTAAGAATAACAATATGAATTAGTATAGCATTATGTAAAGTGAGTCATTACCTAAATTGTTCTATTCTGTATTTTCCTAAGATTACTTCTCCCATTAGTACATATTCTTTTTCATTAAATGAGAGTTGAAGGGATAGAAGCACAAACAAGACTAAAAAAATTTTAAAATAAACTTAATAAAAGACCTCAGAATAATGTCTAAAGCCTGATGCTCAAAACACCCATGTGTATATGTAAAATTAAAAGTTAATCTTTAGGTCAATATAAAAAAACCAGAAACGGACAATATTTTATAACTTTAGGGAGCAACCTTTGTTTAAGATGGCTATAAAGATGTTTTGTATGGGCCATTAGGCAATACAGGGATTTCAGAAAAAAATGGAGATAAATTAGAAAGGACTCATAAGCAGAAAGACGGATAAAGGCCATGTTTTTACTCATTTAGGAGATAAAATTTACCCATTAGAAAACAAAATTGAGTGTAAAACACAGTTTGACTCTTCGCTAGTGTAAGTTACAGCCTCTGGAATTTTGGTGAATGTGAGTAACTGAGACCAATGGAACTAAATGAGTATATGTTAGAAGCATAGTGAAGCTTTTTACAGTTTGGGCAGAAGAGGACTTTACTAGAAAACATGGCTGGCCACGTGGATGCTATAAAGGTGACAAGACATTTTGAATATGTATTCTTAATTTTAGAAGACAAACAAACCCTTGAGGAATAAAGTTATCCTAATCGAGGAAAACACTACCAAGGTTCAAGTTGAGAGATAGCCAAACAATCTTCCAAGAATGCTATGTTCTTTAGTGTAGAAAGTAGATAATGAGACTATGTGCTTTAGAAAGCTTTTTCTCTCTCTCTCTTTCTTTTTTTTATGGGGGGGGGGATGAGAGGTTGGGGAGATGGCTTAGGTGTTAAAAGTCTTTGCCTCACAAGCAAAGGACCTGATTTGGATTTTTAGATCCCACGTACAAATGCTTGGCACAGATGGCCAGGGCCTGCAATTCTGACCCTGGAAGGCAAAGCCTGGAGACCCCAGAAGAAAGCTAAGTGTTGAGTTACAGACTTCATACAATCTGGTTTGAGTAGACATTTGCTACAGAATTGTGTATTATTCTGCAGTGTTCATGCCATACACTAACAGTATCTGTGAATCATTATGTATGTTTTTAATTAATTTCTGATGATTGTTTTCCAACTCAGAGGTAATACTGTGGCATTAACATGATAGTTGCTTTTATACACAATACCTATTATTTCAACTGTTAATGGTATGTATGTTTGCAAAGGTGACAAGTTAAGACATTTACACATAGATATGTCATTCCTACCACAAACTAGTAGTTACTGTGCTATTATTTATTTGAATCTCGACCTCCAAATTATGGCATGATGACTTACATATACAAAGCAATGACTATTATACTACTAGTAGTGATTATGTTTTATGCCCAAGCTGAAAGAAAGATGTTGTGACTAATTAAAGTATCTCTGTCATAGTTAGATGCAAGTGTCAAGTTGACAGTTGAGAGTTTAAGCTCTGGGAACATTTGTGAAGAATTAGTGATGGAGCAAGCCTGCAGGAGATTGTCTAGTTAATTGGGAAGACCCAGCCTGTGGTTTGTAGAACTTGTCCCTGGACAGGTAAATAAGATAGAGAGAGCTGGGTAGGAAGGTTGGCATTATTTGGTATATTTGGCCAGACTTGCTGGTCTGACGAGTGAGGAGTGTTTCTCTCAGCAGTCTTGTGAATTTGGTGTGGTCAGCTCCATTCGTCTTTAGTGTTGGTGTATGCTCTCCTGTCAAGTTGAACAAGGAACTATGACCAGAATATCATAAGAGAAAATGAAAATTCTTATTCTCTTATAAGCCATTTGATTGTGAAATCACCAGCAGCAATGTAGGCTAACTGCAAGAATCATTTTTCATGAAATATGAAAACAATATTTGTACAGTCTAATAATTTTTTATGCATTTCTATTTGCTGTTGGTCATTATACCTATGTACAATTAGCCAGGAAAAGAATTTGTATGTGTTTCTTGTTTAGCTACTGAATTATGCCTATCCCTCATTATCCCACTTCATCAGCAAAGAGAAAGGATGCTAGCCTTGTATATGAAGAGGATGTTCTACAGGAATTTTTAGGATAACAGTTTGTAGAAGTCACTTGGCAAGAGAATAAGGTGAGACTGGGATACTTGGGCTTATTTTTTGAAGTTAAAAATGTGAACGATGACAGCATGAAGCTTATATGCTTAAAGCACTTTTCCCAGAAGTAGAATATCTGAAAGAGAAAGAAAGATGAAGCTCAGCTCCTCACCGATGTGCCAATTCAGCTTATAAGTCTACGGGATTTGATGACTGATATGAGGCTTAAAGAATACTTATTGGTTCTTTTGCTTTTGTGGAGAGTGTTTTTGCAACTTTTTCTTGAGGTATAAAAATATTTTGTGGGAAAAGCAAGGGGAAATTTCAAGGTCTTCAACAGATGTGACTTGAGAGATACTGGCACATGGGTAATGCCTTAGGGTAGAATTTGATAGGCTATTGAATTAGCCTTATGGGTAAAGGAAAACAGAAAACTTATAATAAACCATTATAAACCAATGGTTAATAATAAATGGATTGTTTAAAGCTGATCTTACCAAGATGGTTGCAAGCAGTTTTAGGAATACAATGTCCCTGTGCACACGTTGCCTGAGGATAGGAGTGACACATGAGGAAAGGTTCATCTTTGGTTGGAAATGGATTCACCTTCAGAAGCAAACCATTTTTGATAAAAGAAAACTATGTCCTGTGGAAAAAAAGAATTGTTCTTTCTATGGGGGTACTTCCTATTGTTTTATTTATTCTACAAAAAATGTAAAGAAAACCTGCAATTTTTAATTAATTACCCCATTCAGTATTTTTTAAAACTATGAATTATGTAGTTGGTCTGATGCAAGTGTTACATAAGAATCTTTTGTATATTACTTTACAGGTATATCTTTGAGTATGGAGTCAAGAATGAGCAGAAACCAACAAAAAACTGGAGACAGGGACTTAATTTAACATTATTAATTATCCTATCTATCATTCAGAATGATAGCTGAATGTCATGATATCTTCTTTTTTAGCTGGCACCTATAATTGTTATCTCAGAACTTTATATTATATTGAATTAAAGTTGGAGAGTCCTTATGGAGTGTGTTCTGTGTGTTGAGCAGGATAGACACTACTAGGACTGTACTGAGCCCTTGTGGGAGGAGGGACTCAGTGAGAAGGGATGGGGAGTCTTTGCTGCCTTGAAGCCTTACTTGGATTCCTGCTGTGCTTTCTCATGTTTTGTGTCTGTACAATGTGGGTGTAAAAACAGCGTCTACCTTCTGAATTATGCATCTTTAGCTGTTATGAAGACCGTGCTGTATTCAATATGAAGGAATGGGCTGGGCTAATAAGAAACTTTCAGAGAGTTCACATTATAATTATGTCATAATTACAGACTGGACTCCTGTTCCTTAGGAGACCCGTCTAGCAGCTTTTATGACAATCCTTTTTGCATAGAAAATATTTTACATAGAAAAATTTGCATTCTTTCAATACTAAAAATCCTCATAAAAACTCAGCAGGAATCTTTCTTAGATCAACTTCGTGGAGAGAGTCGGTGGATATCATTTGAAAATAGAAAAAGAAATGAACTCAAGACCATTAGAAATTAAAACATTAAAGGACTTTAGAAATGTACATATCTGATACATGTTATAAAGTGGGAACATCGTGAGCCATGAAAAGGATTAGTTGATGTCATGAATAATTTTTAAACATATTACAGTGCTTCATAATCTTCAGAAGAGATGGCCAGAAGGAGAAGCAGTCACACATCTGCCTAGTGTGTTATGGAAGAGGGACTCCCCCTCCCCCACACAGGCTGTGATTGGTCTGTTGCAGGAGATGGTTTGAATAGTGCATTTTACTCATACATGAGTGGAGAGGAAAACTTGAACTTAGAATCCTCCAAATTCACAGTCAAAGCACTAGAGAACATTAGTCCTTATTTTAAGGTGTTACTTTGTAGCAAATCATGTTGGATGTAGCAGGTTGGGAAGTGTTTTTTTTTTTTTTTCCTCCCCCAAGGTGATTCAGCAATTTGATTTCTTTCCTTTCCATTGGAACTTCCACCTCCTAGGGTTTGGCATATTTTACTTCTGATCATTCAAAGAATAAGCAAAAGAAAGCATAGAGTAGGCATATTTATTTATTGATTGATTGATTATTATTATTTATTCAATTGTGCATGTGTGCGTGTGTAGGTATGGATGTGTGTGTGTGTGTGTGTGTGTGTGTGTGTGTGTGTGTGTGTGTAGAACCACCATGGACCGCCTCCACCTCCTCTTTGTTTACTTTGCCCCAGGATTCACAGGCTCCGCCCTACCAGGACCAGAAACGCAGGCCGCCCCCGTTTCCGCCAGGCATCTGCACATGGGGTCTATCATCTGAACTCAGGACCTTCCGCCTGCAAGGCAGAGGCTTAACCCTTGAGCCACCTCTCCAGTCCCAGCACATTTATTTTTAAAAGCTTTGATTCCATTGCCTATTCCTAGAGGCAAGGATATCTGAGAAACACAACCCTGACTTGTAGACTTCCATGAACTAACTTCCATCATTCTAGAGACAGTGATGACTTGAGTCAATAGCTCCCCATCATTACTCAGGACTCACGGCAATGTAGGCATGGACTCCCTCATCAATGTACTTGCTTTAACATTAATTAGACTGTGTTCTTTCATGTTTAACTTTTCATCCAGGATTCTGTAGTCAGACTCCATAACCTCTGATTTTCTTTTCTTTTTCATGTGTTTAAATGGTTCTATCCCCCAGAACCATTTCTCTCCTTGTAAAATCCTCCAGACAATGCTAAAAAATTACTGAAAATATCTCTGTTGTACTGTGATTTTTATGGTTGCATTATTGTAGGATGTTGTATTTCTTGCATTGCTTTATTATAAAATATTGATTTCCTTTGCTAATATCCATTTTTCATATAGATTTAGAATACACAATTAGATCAAATGCCTAAAATTTTAATATAGTGTCTGTGTGAATATGACATACATATATACCAATAACGAATATGACAGCATAATTAATATAGATAAATTTGGAATTTTTTTCTAAGGATAAAGATTTTTCTCTAATACTAAATAGAAAAAGTGGTGGGTTGTACAGCTTTTATGAATGGTATTATATAATGGAAGATAGTTTTGCCATTTTTATATATAAATACTCTCAAAAGTTGACTGGGAATTTCTTGAACTTTATTTATTCATTCTTTGTGTGTGTGTGTGTGTGTGTGTGTGTGTGTGTGTGTGTGTGTGTGTGTGTAGGATTTTGGGAATTATCCTAGATTGTTTCTATCTTCTTTTTGCTTCTATTTGACTTTCTAAGACTCTGACTTCCAGAGCAGAAAGTACAGGCTGCTGCTGTTTCTTCCTGGCATTTTTCAGTGGGACTTGGAAGCAAAACTCAGGACTTTTTGCTTATAAGGCAGAATCTTAATCCCTGAGCCATCTCTCCAGCCCAAATGAGGACTTCTTGAAAAGAAGAGTTTCCGTGGAAGATGGAGACAGTTTTGAAAGGGGAATGAGGAGTAAAAACAACTGAAATTCACTACATAAATGTATGAAAGTTTGATTACAAAGTTTAAAAATGAATTTTCCAGCATAGCGTTGGTGAGATGGCTTAACTGGTAAATCACTTGCCATGTAAGCCTATCCAGCTATCCAGCTATCCAGAATCTATATTAAAGGCAGATGTAGTGGCAGAGGTGTCTATAATTGCTGCATTTGTATTGGAAATTGGAGGTGGAAACATGATCTCCAGAAACTGGTAAGCCAACTAGCCTGGCTTAGACAGCAATGCTGAAGAGACTTGTCTCAAATAAGAAGGAAATAGGGAATAAGAACTGACACTGGAGCGTTTTCTTCCAACCTTCACATGTGCACTGTGACATGTGTGTATTCACATCCACACATCCACACACATGCAGTCACACAAGAAATCCTATGCTTAGGTCTTTTCTTTACACATAACATGTTTCCTGTTTTAGTTCAATGAATTTCATAGAAATTGTTGCACTTAACTCTTCTTTGTTGCTGTGAGAAAATACTCATAGATAACCAGATTTATCTGGCATGTGGTTCCAGAAAGGAAATAGATCATTGTGGTTGGAATCCCCTGGGAGAAGGCATGTCTGCAGAAGCAGGAGGCATCGCTGCAACCATCAGGAGGCAGTGAGAACAATGTACTCACAGAAAGCAGAGCCAGGCTACCAAACCCCAGTGCCCCCTGCCTGTCACATGCCTGCCTTCCTCAAGACTTACCTCCTCAAGGTGCTACAGCCTTCCCAAACATTAACACCAGCTGAGGTTGCAAACTTTTTTGGGTGTATGGGGGCAGGGGAGTAGTACTCACATTCAAACTATGCCAGTGATTTTTCCTTTACATTCCTTGGTTAATTATGTATATTTTTGTCTTTCAGAAATGTCTTAGAAAAGTTTTGTTTCATTTCTTAGAGAAAGGTGTGTTTTCTAAGCCCAGAAACTTTCTTCGTTCCTTCCTAGTACCTGATCCAGAAGAGCAACTTCTACACTATTTCTACGAATCTTTTGGTGTCTGTCTTCCCATCCCTTTAACAATGGACTTCTCTGAGTGCGACTAAATATCAAAGCATTCCTGTCATATGGCTTATATCTTCATTCCTGATATACCATTCAATATAGATATCTCCATATCATATCATATACTGCCATGCTGTGTCTTTTTTCACTGTCTCTTCCAACATTTCACGATGTTGCCTTGTGAATGAGGTCAGAACATCTCTGCTCTGTCCCTATGCGTGGTGTCTTCCTTTCTGCATATTAACTCCTTCCTTTGGCTTTCCAGAAGCAATGCATTCCCTCCAGAGGTTACTGGATGTTATTTCTGATATTTACTTGTGGGTCCATTCTTCCTTTCCCCCGAGCAAAGTATATTGCAGTCCAGAGGAAAATCATTCTCGGATCTCCTAGTATCATCACCTTTCATTTTATCCATAATCACATAGATTTGTGCGTTCTGTAGTGAGATACCATCTTTCTTATGGCAAATGATTTATCACCCACTTTTTCCCTGTTACTCTAAGCTTCACATGTCATGTTTATGTGCATGGTTTGCCTTTTTACTTGTAACCCAGGCCTATTTTATGTTCTCTTGTTTAGTTCAGAGTTTCTAAGCATTTCATTTCTTCTGCTACCCTGTGACACTTGTTTTTTTCATTCACTACACCAGGAAGAGCACATGACATGTTCCCACTCAAACCGTCAGCAGCAATTTTACTATTCTCTATCATCTTGGTAGTATTATCTGTTGCCTTGCTCTATAGAGATACTATATTTTATAGAAAGTGTATCTTCATAAGTGTCATTGTCTCATGAAGAGTTTTCATGATTTTATGCATGTTAAGTGTATTTTTGCTTACTAAAACATAAATGAATCATGACTTTGACACAATTGGATGTTATTGCATTTTACTTTTTTTGACTGTGACATAGAAGCTTCTGGCATTTATTTTATTTCTGAATTATTTTACTTCTATACTTTTCTTCCTCCTTTGTGGTTTTAGCACATTTCTGTTTCTACCAGAATTTTTACCAAATCAATTTGAGCTTCATGAGACAAAGGACAAACACTTTAATCTGATGCTGCATAGCATTTTAATAAATGCTGAGAAAAGACAAAAGTAAAATTGACTTTGCTTTCAAGAATAGGAGGAACATATTTAAGTCAATCATTGGATTTCAGTTTGAGATGCACAGAAATGAAAGCATGTGGGTGGACAGAAGAAGGGATGGCTAAATATAAAGATAAAAGAGAAGCTTCACAGTCAGGCCACCCTGAGTAACAGTTTAAAGATAAATTGTAAATTATTGCATAGATGAGAGAGAAGTGATTCCTGACAGATGAAACAACATCTTTTAGTGCAGGGTATTAAGGCATGGGGTAATAACTTTAGAGGCTTACAAATAATTTGCCATTACTGAAGCACATACTGGTTTGACAGTCATGAATGGCAGATGGGCAGGTGGATGAAAGGAGGTATGACCTATATTGCATGATGTCATGGATCACAGTGTAGACTTTATGGTGTAGGTGAAAAGCAATGATTGAAGGGAATAAGCAGATGGTTGATAATGGAAGATAAGAGGAGGTTGTTGCCATGAATTCTGTGGATGGCATTGTAGAAGTTGCAAACCCTGCTTACAAGGCTATGGCATGGGACAGACACAGTGAGACCAGGAACACCTGTGCCACAGAAAAGAAAAGATTTGTCTCTGACTAGATTATCAGTCTGATCTAAAGAAAAGAGTTTGGGAAGAAGGGCAGAGCTCATCTGCCATTCAAGGTGGGAACTGTTCCTTTCGAGATGGGAATTGATGAAGGAAATGCAGCGTTCTCTTGGTGTCAGTCTTATTATATGTGTTTTATACACTGAAAGAAAGAATTTCATTCAATTATAAGCCAGCCTCTGAGACTTCCTGCCCTGTAAGGAAATTTATTTTTCCATTTGTGTTTCAATCCTGATTCCTTCATGTAAGTGACACTGGCTTACGTTCCTCAGAAGTAGATAGGCACTGATTCACAGTGGCTATTACACACCGGGTTAGAAGCTGCTCTTCATGGCATGCTATAGCTACAGGTTACTGTGCACACATATGGCTTATAAAAGGGCAGAGCCATAGAACCAATATATTAGTGATCTAGGACAAGCCTTACTATTCTATACTATACTATATCACCAGAGCTGTATCAATACCATTTGATGTTCAGCAATCTTACTGATAGATATGTAAGTAATTGATTCCATATTTCAAACTTGCTCAACTATTCATTGAGGGTCACATGTCAACCAGGAAATATTGCATAAAACTTATTCCCTGATGAAACTCATCTATGGGCACTCTACATAAATTTTTTACCTATCTCCATTTATGTAGATGGAACACTCAAAAATAGCATCTTGATAACGGAGCCCTAAGAAGAATCAAATCATAACTATATTTGGCTGGGATTGCCATGTGTTTACTCTTGCAGGTCATGTTTGCTCAGTACAACCCCCAGACAGCACCTTGTCTGCTTAGATGTTACCTGAAAGTTCTCCAGCTGCTGTCAGCATTCTTTGAATGCATAAC
Organism: Typhlomys cinereus; assembly: GCA_023101885.1. Classification (NCBI taxonomy): domain Eukaryota; kingdom Metazoa; phylum Chordata; class Mammalia; order Rodentia; family Platacanthomyidae; genus Typhlomys; species Typhlomys cinereus. The sequence goes on along the minus strand of JALPQD010000061.1, from coordinate 7,889,528 downwards.
CGTACTTTCCCTTGACATTTTCTCCCCCCTTCAACTCCCATTCAGAGGAACTTCTTTTTTCTTTTCTGGGGGAAAAAAAGGAAGGCTGTGTTCTCTGTGATTGTTTCCTTTCTGTGTGCTCAGAACAAAGCTGGCTTGGAGCTCCTGTCTTCAACCATTACCTATGCCAAAAGCACAACATTTTTCCTCTTTTAAAGTAGTTACTCTCACTTTTGTCCTATTCCTTAGGGATTCATTTGTGTCAACGTTTCCCTAAGAAGTGTTTTACATTTCTATCAGTGAGGACCACGTACTCTACTTTCCCCCGGAGAGAATCAAGAGTAGTCACTGCTCCTCCAGTGGTCCTCCTTGCTCACAGCACTTAGCAGCCCCTCAATTCCTCCACTTCCTTCTCGGCGCCCTCGGGCCCACCACAGATGTCTCTGTGGACTCCAGATGCACCTTCTTTCCTGTGCTTCACCTGTTTCCAACGCCATCCAGATGCTGCACATTTCCTTCCGGGGAAATGCGGGACCTTCAGAAGACATGCTCCATGAGCCATCTTGTTTCTCCAAGTCTGCTGTATTTCCCCCACGTGCCACATGTGCATAAGGTTTTTTATCCTTTCCAGCACAGTTGTGTAATGCCTCCCCATCTGTTTTCATGTGGTTGCTGTTTTATGTGTCCCCGGTACACCTTTCCATTTCCCGTGGTGCCTGGCTATGTTGGCTTTTCTCGTCGCAAACATCTATCAACATTGCTTGTTGTAGGAGAGCAAGTTGCTTCTCTTACTTCAGGGGAACATGAGACATTTTGGGTTTTCCCAGCTATGATGTTTGTTTTTGTTCTCATGTATATAATTGGCTTTGACTTCTTGTACTGTAAGTATTTTTTCATAGTCTTGACATTCGAAAAGGTACACTCTTGCTGAATGTTTTAAAAAATATTCATTTATTTGAGAAAGAGAGAGAGAGCGAGAGAGCGAGAGAGCGAGCATAAGTGCACATACATGCACCATGTGGAGTTCCAGGGATTGAACTGAGGTCATTAGGTTCACCGGTAGATGCCTTTCACACTGGGCTATCTTATCAACCCCACAACTTTCTTTTGAAGCAAGTTTGGGGTTATTTCCATTTAATTAGTATTCATTATCACACCATTGTTAAGTTTGCTAGTATCAAGTCCTAGAGTTGAGTCCCATTTCCCAGAATGAAGATGATATCATGCTAACTGTTGATGAGTGTGTAATTTCATCTACAGGCTTTTGAACAAATACATTAATTTTTCTCTAACAGACCATGTAAAACAGCTCTGTGAGTTAGTTATTTACACATGTAGCTACTTGTCATAAACTAGCTAGTTTTAAATTTTTTTGTAGTACCCTTATAAAGTGGAACTAAACTGTCTTCTCTTCCATGTATGATGCCGACCTTTTTCTTCAGTATTTCCAAATTCATTTTGTTTGCCTAACAGTGTTCCACAGTAATACAGTAGTGATATGTTGACTCTTCCTATGCTAAACCTATTTGTTTAGTCTTTTCACATTGGTTGTTTACAGTTGTTCCTTAAATCAGCATAATATTGGTTTTTCAGCCTTCATGATGTGCTTCCTAGGTAACTGTCTTCATAAGAACCAGCTGGGATTAGTAGTGCTGCCTGTAATCCCAGCACCTCCAAGATGGAGGCAGCTGTCTAACCTCAGGATCACAGTGAGTGATTTGGATACATGCCTCAGTTAAAAATAAATACAGAAGCATTATATAAGTTTTGTTCATTAATTTCCTATTCACCTGTCAGATCTTCTGCTAACGTGCTGTCATTCACATCTGTACCTGAGAACAATGCAGTCACTTATCTTTTGGTGCAAGAAATATTTCTGAACAGTTATCCTTACTTCCCTTAGTCCTGCAAGGAGAGCTTATTCTCCTTTAAATAAGAGTGTATGACACTAAGACCCATATCAGTTTTATCTCTTTATTCGAATTGGATGTAATTAAAGCAACTAAATGACTACATAACTAAGCTTCCTTTGTTCAAGCCATGAAATCTTCAGTCTTTTTCTATATGAGGACTATGAGAGTACATTGTTCATCTTTTGTGCTTTGTATTTTCTTAAATTTTATTTTGCATGACCAAATATAAGATCTTACCCATGCTATTCATGTGTTCTGTTGCTGGGTCACATCTCTAGATCCCCAGACCTTTCCTCTTTTTTAAAGAGATACGAGCAGGAATTTTATTGAAACTGCGAGAAGAGGGAAGAAAATTCTTGGATGCTTGGTCCAAGAGAGGCAAGGAGGAAGCCCTAAAGTGGGAGAGAATTATAGCAGAGGAGATAGCTTTAAGGTCAGAGAGAATGGAGAGAGAGAGAGAGAGAGAGAGAGAGAGAGAGAGAGAGAGAGAGAGAGAGAGAGAGAGAGAGCTGCCATGAACAAACACGTAACTAGGAAAGAACTGAGTCTCCATACTGAGACTACTTGGTGAGAGAGCTTGGAGAAGAGAGAGAGAGTGATGGACATAACCACTTTTGTAGCCCAGGCATTGCTAATGAGTGTCTCAGTTACTGGGAAAGTGAGGTGAAGACTGAAAGGGTGGTGGGCATTGTTTACACAGGACTGAACATTTCTTAGTGCATCAGCTGTCCAATAGAAGTTAAACTAACTACTCCCTTATTCCACTATTTCCATTTGTTGAGGATATTTGTCACTTCTGGAAGAAGGACCAGACCTAATTTTACTTTTTATTTTGAGATAGGGCCTCACTGAATTGCCCAGGCTAGCCTTGAACTCATTCTGTAACCCAAACAAACTATAAGCCTTTGATTCTCCTGTCTTAGTCTTGTGAGCCACATCTCCAGTCCCAAAATTTACATCTTAGATAAAGAAATACGTTAAGAAATGAAATAAGTTTCTAGTATTAGAGTCTTAAGTACTTACAGGGATAACATAGAAAATAAAAGATGATAAGAAATTTGTGGATGTGTACAGTAGTATGTCTACATTGAGAGGAGAGAGACAATGTAATTTAGAAAAGGATCTATGACTTGGAGAGTGAAAGTGAGAGGCAATTCAGTCTTGTGGTATCAAGCAGAACAGCTCTAGTGATGGAAATAGAGCTCCAGTGGGCCTACCTGGCACTGCGATCAGATGTGATTGGTACCGTGAAGAATTCATGGAGATCAGGACAGTGAAAAGGACAGCAAACGAGATGAGGTTGGCTGATGGTGTGGTTGCTCTCTCTCTCTTTGTGGCTTCCTTGCTCCAGTGGGCCTACCTGGCACTGCGATCAGATGTGATTGGTACCGTGAAGAATTCATGGAGATCAGGACAGTGAAAAGGACAGCAAACGAGATGAGGTTGGCTGATGGTGTGGTTGCTCTCTCTCTCTTTGTGGCTTCCTTGAAATGTGGCCAGAAATGTAGGCCACTGCCACATCCACTTGGAGGCTTTATGTGGGACCTGGGATCTGAACTCAGAACCTTCTGCTTGTGAGGAAGAGTCATAACCCCTGAGCCATCTCAGGGGTTGGCTGATGAGGTGGTTTCTCTCGCTCTCTCTTTGTGGTTTCCATATATATTCTTTCCTTGCCCCTTTCATGTTTTATCTTGATTTTTTTCCTCATCTTACTTCATTTAATGAAGTTTCCATTTATCTGCTAAAATTATTCCTCTTACTTTTGATCATTCCAGAATATCAATGTTTTTGGGGACAAGGCATTTCTCATTCAATCTTTTCATTGTGGTGATTTTTTGTGGGAATGGAATCTAGGGACCTGGACATGCTTGGAAAGAGCTCTGTTGCTAAGTTGCATGCTCAAATTTGTCATTTAATCTTACATCACCCGAGAACATGAACACTTGAATGCTTGCTCTGTGAATGATTTAGAGGGGTCCTTTTCTCTGAAAACACATCAGAACCAGGCCTCCAAAGATTCCACGTGGTTCTTTTCTTCCTTAGCTATTTTTTGGGCTTCAGATGTATAATATAGATTAAATTCTCTTTTTAAAAGTTGGCTTCTGCAACTTTCCTCTCATTCCAGGATCCCCACAGATCTCACTGTTTGACTTTATTCATGATGTACCCCCAGTCTTCGCAAATCTAGGGAAAGCATATAATTTTTTTCTTTCTCTCTCTTTTTGAAATCCATCACAACACTTACAACTATTTTTCTCTATAGGACAGTGCACAATTCTAGACTCTTAAATTGTTTATAAAACCTTTTTCTTCTCTGCACCTTTAACATTCTCCTGTTTATCCTAATCCCATCAGAGGTGTTCATGTTTTTTTTTTTTTTTTTTGCCAGGTTCAACATGGACTCCTTTCCTTTCCTTTCTCTTGGGGTCTAGGCAGGGGGTGGAGGCTTATTCATCTTTATTGATTCAGGAAAATCACATCTGATTTTTCATTTTCTTTTTTGTGAATTTATTTATCTTGCCAAGTTCTGTAGATATTTGTTCTTCTTCACAACCGAACCAAACCAACCTTTAACCCTTGTGTGAGAGCGACCAGTCCTCAAGGAAAAATGCAAATTTTTTGCCCTTTCCCCCCCAACCTAATAAAAGCTTCCTAGAGCACAGAGGAGAATCAGATTCCAGCCTTGAACCTCTTCTCACTCAGTGGGGAGCTCCAACCTCTGCCACTTTGCTTTTACTTCAGCCAACTTTGGCTTCAACTTTCAGCTGCTTTGTTTTCTAACTTACCTTTCAGGAAACAATGTTTTTGCTTTTCATTTCTTGTTTTTTGTCTGTACAAATGAACTCTTATATTTTAGTATATGTGCTTGGCAACACATATACTAAAATTGGAACAATACAAAGTTCAGCATGGTCCTTGTGCAAGGATGACACACAAATTTGTGAAACTGTTCCATATAAAAATAAAACTTTGGTCTTGTATATCTTCAGTCCTTTCTTGTAGAAAATGGACCCAATTCTAGACTTCTAGACATAATATCTAAGGAGGATCTCTCTCTGTTCCATGACCTTGCTCATATCAAACTAGCTTCACACTCTCTTCTCTCCTACCAAATGCCACACAATGATTTTGGCTGAAATTTGTTATCAGTTTATCATCTTCCTGCCTTTTTTTATAGCTCTGAAGGTATAAACTTAGTATTTCTGAGTCTTGGGTTTCTGTGTTAGTCTTCTTTCTTTTCTTTGCCTGTGTTGTGATGTTACCTTCACTGTCTTGGATGCCAGTGTGTGCCTTTGGGACTATCAAGTAGGTTCATGCTCCTGCCTTGCCCATACTTGAAGTTATCTAGTGCTTGACTTAGCAGATTTTATGATTTGTTTACTGCACATTGGAGTAACTAAATCCTCATTTGTGGCAAACATGACTTTTCCACTAACTGGTCCATTTCACTTAGTTTTCCAATCTCATAACCCACTTCAGGGTTATATCAAATCCTACATTTCTCAGACATTAATGCCTCACTTTACTTCAATTTATAGCCTACATATGTCAGTAATATTGTTGATTTGTTTCAGATAACTCCCCCAGTATAAAACAGTTAACGTTCATCTTTCAGGTGTTTGCTTTCATTCTTTACGATCTTAAGAGAAGTGATGTTTTCTCTTCTTTATAAAATTGTCCTTGTTTTCTAACTTACCTTTCAGGAAACAATGTTTTTGCTTTTCATTTCTTGCTTTTTGTCTGTACAATGAACTCTTATATTTCACGTCTCAATTTTCTTTTCATCCCATAGCTCTTGGCACTGGGTCTCTGAGGACCATTATGTTGTTTTACAATCCTGCACTTGTTGCTTCGACAAAGTTAAATAATCTTAGCTTTTGACAAACAATTTGCTTTTCCTTTGAGAATCACAGTAAAATACTATCTTTTTTTTGGTATTCACTCTTTAAAGCGGTGGTTTATCTGCTCTTCTTTTTGTATCCCATAAGCTTTTATTTTGCTTTGGCTTTCGTTTCTTGGATCTGTTTCCCTTTGTTTTCTCTATCATTTATAGATTCTGTTTTTTTTTTCTTTTAAGTGCTTGTGGCATTTATCTTCTAACAGAATTTGTATGGATTAATATTTTATTCCTAAATACTAGCTTTCCTTGGTAAATTAAAAAGTTTTCGTGAATATTTCCAGAAGACTTATTTATCAGCATATCAGAACGAAAAGAAATATACAGAAAATAATAGGGAAAGAGCAATATGGACTAGAATAGCCAGAAAAGACTTGGGCAGAAATTAGGATTTAAGTAATTGAGTAATTTTGAAAAAATCTGCTGAATTTTTTGCTTGTTCAAGACAGTGAGAAAGCACCCAGTACCATAATTCCATGATCTTTCTCTGCTGTTCACACAGAGCAATTCAGTTTGGCCAAGAAGCCAAAGTGAAGTATATCAAGGGTGATTAGACTCTGGCCATGTCTAGCATATTACTGATCATTATTTTCAACTCAGAGAAAACTGAACTGGAAGTGACCCTTCCAACCTATCCCACAAAAGAGAATCCACATGAAGGGTTGCATGATTAATTTGAAATGATTGGAGATAGCTATCCTCTTTTCCATTATCAGATTTTTCCTTTATTTGTATACTTTTATTTCCATGTCTTTACTTTTAATCAATTGAGCTCAATGCATAACTACCCTATGAGGAAGTCAGTTGAGTGAATTAAAATGGGATGTAGCCAGCATATTCATCATGTTGCACTGGTAGATTTATAAAAGCACAGAGACTTGATCTCACATGTTTATTCTGTTGTGCTGTGTGACACCCTGTGCCATGTATGATGAGCAAGAAGTTCTCTATTACATGTTGTAACATGCCGTGGGACTTCCCAGTCTCCAGAGCCATGAGCTAAATAAAAGTACATCTACTCTTTCTAAACTAGTCAGTCTGTGTCATGCAGTTATAACGAAACTGAGCAAGATACATTTGTAGAAGTAAACAACTGAGTTAATTGTTTGAGGAGGTTAAGAATGAAAAATGCAACAATAAAATCACTAATGAAACTCCAAAGACATATGGTTTCAGAAAATATAAAAACAAACAGTGGTAAAATTAGTAGAAAAAGTCTTAACATAAGTACAAAAGTTCTTTATGGGCCTGAATGGTACAGATCGGCAGAAGAGAGAAAGACCACTCTAGAAATATGTCTTCAGAAAATATAATCTAAAGACAATTACATGCATTAGGTCATAAAACTGATGATTAGTATCATGTATATGTCTAGCTACTTTGCAATTTATCCGACAAATATCAAGCACATACTATATGCCATACTAAAGATTTTTAAAGTCATTGGCATACAGTGTCATTTTATAATAATATACAAGACAGTGTCTTTGCTCAAGTGTAGAATAGTGTTCTAGAGTGAATAACTCAATAAAGAAATAAAGAGGTTAACAAAGCATAACTTTGTAAAAATGTTCACCTATTATGTCTTAATCTCTATCAATCAAATTAATCTCACGATCACAGATTAAAGGTGATCAGAAATGAGTCAAAGAAGAAGTAATTCACAAAAGAGATGAGATAGATAAGATGAGTGGGCCAAATAGATGCCGGGACATTAGAGTCTCACTAAGGTCTCTATTTTATACAGGAATGTAAAGAGGAGCTGGTGATGGACTGTGCCTAGTGCAAAGGAAAGATAGGGATATGGGATTTTCCCTGCTTCTAGTGAATGCTCAGACAACCAGTCTGTGACAGACATGAGGAGAAATCGGCTTTGTGTAGAATTCCTCAAATAATGTGAAATCCCTTTGTCAAAATGGTATCCTAGCCACCATATACCTCCAGGTGGCATCCTACTACAGGGGAGCTAATATTCAATAGTGGAAGTGTTATGAAAGATGTGATGGAAAGAGATGAGCAAAGAACTGTGGGTTTTCTAAATGAGGCAAAGTCACTCACCTGAACGTGTACAAAGTGCGTTTTTGTTTTTTTTTTTTCTTTTCCTAAACAAAGTGAGAAGCACGCAGACAGAGATCAGGTCTGCAAGAGGTCCGGCTTTATTGTAAGAATGGATAGAGAGCACATATCCGAGGTGGAGAGCAGGAGGAGCTGAGATGCCCAGGTAAGCTGTGTTCCGGGAAGTGCTACGTACCACTGCATGGTCTTCTGCGTGAGGTATCCGTTCAAATATCTTGCCAATTTCTAAGTGTGACCTTTTTATAATTATCCTGCCTGAAATTCATAAAATTCCCTTCTCTTATTGAAACTGGATGGAATCTAGGGCCTCATACTTACGAAGCAACCAGTCTACCACTGAGCCATATCTCCATCCCCCATATGTTTTCTTTCTTTATTTTTTGAGGCAGGGTCTCAGTAAGTTGATTTCACTGAGTTGCCTAGGTATATAAGGGCTTAAGTGAAAGTTTGAATATCCTTTGCCAATTATGTGAAAATTTCATTAAATATTAACTCTTGTCCAATGAAATCTTTCCCCATTCAGATTTGTAATTACATACAAATTAGATTTGTTTACTGGGCCAGATAGGTCATTTAAATTCTTTTCTAGATTTGCCACTTTCTTATCTCTTTGATCTGTCAATTTTTTATGTATAGTCTCTATTCATTACATTTGTTATTCGATAGTTTCACACCATACCTAATGCAAGTCTGTCTCTTACCTGCACCCTTCTCGCTACCACCCTACTCCTCCCATATCTTTGTTACAAATCTTTTTCTCATATCCACTCTGTTCTGTGATCCACTCAGTTTAATCAGGGCTGTGTGTCACCATGGGTTTGCTGCTATATGTTTTATCTAGTGACCTCAGCAGCAAGCACAGAATTGATGACATTTTCTGGCCCTCTCCCAGAACTTATTTGTAGCCAAGAGTTGAGCAGTAAGGAGTAGGTTGTCCTCAGCTCCATCTCTATCCATGACTGGTTACAGACTGGGCCAGGTTTGTGCAGGCCCAATGTAGGTGACCATGGTTGTCCATGTTGTTAGTCCATGGTTGTAATGGTTGTGTTGAACAGATGCCTTTTCACAGCTCTTTTCCCTCTTCTTTGGCTTTTATATGCTTCCCATCTCTATTACCTTTCTATTACTATATTGACTTTTTTTTAGCTGTATGATTTTCATTAGGTTATTTTTCTTATACTTTTTCAAGTTTCAGTGTGTTGTTCAGTATTTTATTTTTAAGGAATATGCTAAATAGTTTTAAAAGTAGATTTTTGTTAAAGTCCTTAAGTGGCATTTTCAATATTTGTGTTTATATATACTTTCATTTATTTTCCTCATTTGAAGCCAGTTATCCTACTTGCTAACCTATTTACTAATCTACTGAATAGTGAATTGTGAAGTGTTGTCACTTTTACAATCTTCAAGTATCACACTCTTGCTCTGGAGGAAATTTGGCTGATTATTTTAGCCAGCCAGAAATACAGAAAAACAGTTCAGTTTTAGACTCCTTAAAGCATTTAAGTTTGTCTTTTTCTCCAGGTTTATGTAGTCCATTAGAACTATAAGAAGAGGTCTAGGTTATTCACTTTGGCACTTCTTCAATCAGTGGGTCTTGACTTCTTTTCCAATACTGGAGAATTTGCTGATTTTCTTGACCGAGTTTCTTTCTTAAAATTCTTTTCTGATTGGCTTCTTGGAAATTGTCTTTGTATAGATGAAAGTTAAGAAATGATAAGTGCTTTTAAGGTAATTTCAACTTGATTATGGGCCACATTTATTTGTGGTTCTCTTTTTCCTTATCATCTTGGATGTTTGAGTTCTGTTTTCCTGATAGTCTGCCTTTTATTTTTCTCCTCAGGTTGGTGCAATGGTTCATATCACAGGCACACTCTTTGTGATGTGTTCCCATGACCAGCATTTGAAAGTAACTACTGCTTCAAAGGGTAAAATCTTTGGGGGATTCTGGTAATTTGATATCTGATAATCATTGAATGACTGTTTCTTGTTTTTTTTTTTTATTGTAGTTTTCTACTTTTACAAACATATTGGGTATTTATCCCAGCTTCTCTCCCCCTAGTTTTTTTTTTTTAATGGAATAGTATAAGTTACTCCATCATACCTAGCAGCAAAATCTTCTTTATCTTTCAAAAGAATATATCTATCAACATTATTTATTCTATTTGTATATTTGACATTCCTCTAGGTTTCTTTGATTTCAGACATACATGTGTTTGACCAAGGAAGCTCATCATATTGATTGAATATATTCAAATGTCAGAATATCTGTTAAGTGATCAGCCTCTGTTTTTATCCCTTGAACTGAAAAGAAAGTCAGCGAAGTGTCTATTTTGATTAAATTCAGTCATGACGTTCACATACCTGTTAGTTTCACCTCACATGTGTTGCTAGCTCAACTCATTATGTGGTGATAGATACTTATCTATTTTCAAATTCAATTGATTGAGCAGACAAGGGTAACAAGCAGTTATGGAGTAACTGGACTTCTGGCAATCCTAGGAAGAAGCAATATGGATAATGCCTTGGGAGCGAGAACACTGGAGATATGGAGGCCAAAGAAACCAACATTACTGAGAAGTAGAATATGATTCTAGGCTTTGAAAACCAGCATGAAGAGATTGGTTTTTGATATAAAGCCAGTGGGAGTTGCTTAAAAAAATTTTTTTTAAATTTTTTTATTATTATTTATTCAACTGTGCGCATGTGCATATGTATGTGTGGCGCACGCGTGTGTGTGTGTATGTGTGTGTGTATGTGTATATGTGTGTGTGTGTGTGTGTGTGTGTAGAACCACGGACGAATTCGCGAACCACCACGGACGCCTCCACCTCCTCCTGTCCCGGGATTCACAGGCTCCGCCCTACCAGGACCAGAAGCGCAGGCCGCCCCCGCTTCCGCCTGGCGTCTATACATGGGATCTGGGATCCGAACTCAGGACTTCTGCCTGCAAGGCGGAGGCTTAACCCCTGAGCCACCTCTCCAGCCCGCTTAAAAAATTTTTAAAGATTACCGTTTCTTTCTTTCGCTGTGATAAATGAATTATTGGAATAAAGAACAAATGACGCAAATTAGTAGGTTAAACTCTTAGCTAGCTTGTGGTAATAGTATAGGCAGTGAAAAGTAATTCTGTCCAATCTTCCATAAGATTGTGCACAAAGGTGATTCTGATTTTTTTTTTATTTGTTTGTTTTGATTATCACCTTGACTAGATGGAGAATCACCTAGATGCCATATCTCTGAATTGGTCTCTGAAGATGATCTCAGAGATGTTTAATTGAAGAGGGAAGATTCACCTTGAACATTGGTGGCCATATCCCATAGGTAGGGGTTCTGTACTGAATTAAGAGAAAGAACTGAATACTAGCATTCAATTCACCTCTCTTTGCTTCCCATGATACAATGTGGCCAGTTGCCTCAAACTCCAGCCATCATACTTTGCACACTATAATGAACTATTCTTTCACATTGTGTTTTCCTTTGTACTTTGTTTTTTTCCTTAAGTACTATTGTCAGGTATTATATTGCAGCCAAAAGAAAAGCAATGATTACAGTGGCTGCTGAGGTGATTCCCCTTACCTGAACAATAAAGGGGCAGCTCCATTACAGACAGAAGACTCAAAAGCAGGGGGAAACCTCAGCAGACAAATTCAGATGCATGGTTTGGTCACCTCTAAAGTATTCATGCACACATGGCTAACAATTAACTGGACATGCATTTTTGTGTTTGAGAGAATATTTGGATTTGTCATCATTAAGAAGTTAGCTGAAGCCATGCTTGGGATGTGTCTTGAAGTGGAAAACAGAATTGAAGTCATCTTGGGGGATTTAGAGAGGCAGAACTCCGAGAAACCTCTATCATGTTTGGTATTTGATTCAGAAGCAGAGGAAAGTAAGGTGATGTCTGGAACACAGCATTGTGGAGCCCATGTCCAGCTGTTAAAGGTAAAACATGCCCACAGTTAAGAGAGGTCAGAGATTTTAACCTTCTAACAAGATAGAAAGTCAGAGTTTCATGGATTAATTAGTTCAGGATTAATTAGTGCCTGAACCAGTCCACATTGCACAAGAGCCATGACAACTGGGCCAATATAATTACTCTACAAAGCCAGTTCTTGTCACAGCCCCCGATATGAGAAAACCCCAATGTGTTTAAATGTATGGCCACCAGAGTTGTGTAGTTTCCCAAGGACAGTGACATGGTCTTCATTTTACTAGCCAGCAAGTATCATGCCTCCTGTCTTGAAGAATTCTATGTTCCAACAAGTTATAATAACCAAAACTTCTTCAATAGATATTCTGTACAAATATCAGTGTTTCTCCTTTTATCATAAATGTGAAGACTCCCAAGAGAACTGTACTAGTTATGTTTTGTGCTGCTGTGAGGCACCACTGAGGCTTAAACAACTTAGGAAAGGAAGATTTATTTAGATTATGGTTCCAGATGGGACATAGAGTCCTTCATGGCAGAAAAGGCATGGCTGGTAGCAGAAGCTGGAGGAGGCCTAAATTATATCCATTGAGGAGACAGAGCTGCAAAATTGCCAACTGCCAGGACAGGCCTTTTCTGGAAGCAAGGTGGGGCTAATTATCCAAGGCTCACACTCTGTGACTGCCTTCTTCCAGCAAGGCTCCATCTCTTAAAGGTGCTATGACCTTACCAAACAATAAAGCTTCAAACACTTGAACTTGTGGGGAACAACAACATTTCAAACTGTGAGAGAGGATAAATATAATTATAAGTCAAACTAGCATTCAGTTCTCTCATTTGCTTATCAAAACAACTCGGTTTCATAATCTCCTCTGCAGTCTTTATCTTACACAATCAGTCAGGTTCTAAATGACTAACAGCTTTGTGCAGAGTCACCCAGCTAGTATGTAATGGAGCCCTGATATGAATTCAGAGACACTGATCTTGAAGCCTTCTATGCTGTGGCTCATAGTTCAAGTAGAAAGGCAATAATATAAGAGACTTGTCTGTGGCAAAGTGATGGTTCCCAGCGACTTGTCTGAGTCAAATCAGTGAAGTGAGGGGCAGACTCAGAATGGAATATTGCAAACTTATCCAGAGAGGTATCACCCAACGTAATGAGTGTAAAGAATGTTAATTTAAAGTATGCAGCTGCAGAGAAAGGGTAGGAACAGAAAATGAGGGAGAGTTTTGCTAGCTTGATGTGAGAAAGTGGCAACATAAAACAAAACAAAGACCAATACAAACAACCACAACAAAAAACACAAAGGAAAAATGTTCCATGGGACAGTTAACACAGGGAGGACAGAGAAATAGTCAATATCACAGGAAAGCAAGCCCTAGAAATGTCCACACACCTCTGCAGGGGCTCCAAGCTCCTCTTACACGCTTCACTTCGATCTGTGAGGTGGAAGGTGCCAGGGCCGGCTGAGAGCAACTGACTGAAAGAAGTGGCTGAATCCTGAGAACACAGCAGCCTGAGCAAGGACAGGAGAGAAAGCAGGCAGGGAGTTCATGGTGGGTTTGCTTTGCAGATACTGACCTTCTGATTTATCGGAGAAAGAGTATATAGTATGTGAGGATACTGAATAATGACATGGATAATATGATGGGCCAGAATCTAAGGCTGGGCAGGAAATGGAGTGAGGGCATTGGAAAACTGACTTGTTTTTATTGAGTTTTAAAATTATTTACATTTTTTTCCATGTAAGTATGTAGGGCACCACCTGGAGGAAAGTGGTAGTCAGGATGCCACCTTGACTAAAGGATTTCACATTATCTGAGGAATTCTGCACAAGACTGATTTCTTCTGATGTCATAAACCAGTTGTCTGAGCTTGTGCTGGAATGGTTCTTCAACTAAGCTTGCAAACTGAACCTGTTTACATTCCTGTATGAAATAAAGGTTGAGGACTGGTTGGTGGGAGAGACCTCTGAGACCCCCATCTGACCTGCCTACTGATCATATTATTTATCTCATTTCTTCTTGTTTTGTGCTTCCAATCACCCTGAGCTTTATCTATCATATATCTTCCCTGTCCCCCCACAAATATTCCCTTTTTTCATCCTGCCCCCTCCCTTTAGTTTCCTTCATTCTTTTAATTTCACTTTCACTTTCATATAATCTATACAAATATGATTTTATGTATCTATATCAAATATAGGAACCATAAACAAGAGAAAACATTTTTTCTTTCTGGGACTAATTAAGCTTTCTCAGTATGTTAACCTTTGGTGTTATTCATTTTCCTACAAATGGCATAGCTTCATTCTTATTTACGACTGAAAAAATCTCCGTTGTGCATGTATGGCAGGTTTTTTCCATTCCTCTGCTGTTAGATACCTGGTGTGGTTCTATAACTTAGCTATTGTGAATACTGTTCCAAAAAACATTCCAAACATTCCAACCTTCCAAAAAACAAGTGTTTCTGTGGTATGTTAACTTGGAGGTGTGCCTGAGACTTTTATGTGTATTTGTGTGCATGTGTGTGTCTGTGTGTGTGTATGTAGGTGTACATCACATGTAGACATGCATAAGCCAGCAGAGGACATCTGGTGCCTTGTATTACCCTCTGCCTTACCCCCTTAGGACAGTGTAACCTCACTGAACGTGGAGATTACTCTTTGAAGCTATGCCAGAGACTGGCAAGTCCTAGGAGTCTCTGTCTCTGGCCTCCCCCACTTCAGTGCTGTTGTTACATATAGTCATGTTAAGCCACTTACCTGTATGCTGGGGATCCAAACTCAGGTACTTCAGCTTGTGCAGGTAGCTCTCTTGCCTAGTGAGTCATAGCTTCAGTTCAGAATGCTCAAGTCTTGATTACTGGACATTGGGGAAGAGATTGCTCATTGGAATTCATGCCTATGGTATGACTGTTCACAATCATTTCCACTGCCTCCTTAAGAGCAGAACGTCTCTTTGATGATGTTTGTTCTTCATCAGCTTCAAAGCAGCTTAGCTTATGATAGCTACACCTGCATGGAGACATGAACTTTTGGCTAGGAGAATAAACCATCTCAACATTCCTGAAATAGGTTTTCTGGGATACGAGGCTTTCAGTAACTTAACAGAAAGCTCCCAAGGAAACTTGATAAGCCTCTTGGCCTTGAGAAAGCAGAGTAGGAGGCTAAGTGACTGTGTTTTTGGTGACCATTCCAGTTTTGGACTATGGTTGATGTTTTGGAAACATTTCACTTGAACCTGATCTCATCGATTATAATAGCCCTTTTCCTTTCTTTTCTCCCTATGTATATGCCAAATGTAGAGGGTAATCTGTACTACTTAGCATAACTTATCACTTAGTTCTTGGTTTTTCATGTGCCTCTATATCCATGTATATATTTCTCTCTGATCTTCCACTTTCACATATACACATCTATCTCTCTATCTATTCTGATCATTTTATTGTGACATGTTGATTTTTAGCTTATGTATCTCTCTTGGATCATTATGTAATTTTTAGATATTTATAAAATATTATGCTGATACTGACATTCACAATTTCCTTTTCAGAGCATAAACACAATATTTGCTTTTCTCTGTTGAAATGCTTATGTTCTACAGGGTGCAATGTTGATTCATTAACTAGGTCTGTTCTGTGCTTCCAGATTGGCTTGCTCTGTCTCTGATACATCTTCTCATTCTAGTCTGTCAGATGGACATGAGTACTGGGAAGTTATAGTCCATGAGCTTTACTGGAATTCTATTATTGCTCTCTTCTAAGCACATGCACACTGGCTACTAAATAGGTCAATTGTTGTTTCTTTTCAAGACCTTTGTAGAGTGTACTGTTTTTATTTGGAACTTTCCATGCTAATCAAGTGCTAAACATGTTTCTAAATTTCCTTGATAGCACCTTTAACGATACAATAAATTTCACAAGGTTCATAGTTGTTAATGTGTATTTGTGGTAGATAAAGTAAAGAAAGAAAAAGATAGATAATAGACAGATAGATGAAAGAATGTTCTTTTCTTTCTGCCATTTTAAAAGTAATATTCTTGTATCTAGAGCAAACTAATATTTTATATTTCTGTAAAAAGCCACAGCCATTTACTTATTAACAAGAAGTATGCACCTGCTGGGCAATATTCAATTTCTCAAACCCCAGAATTGGATTGGCCTTTGCCACCCTCATTTTTCATTCTACATTGATTTTTGCATGTCAATGGCTTTTCATCCAGAAACCACAGAATATTCTGTCTTACAAAGATACTGTATCATCAAAAGGAATATACCCTGCGATCTAATGTTAAAACTATGAGCTCCCTCAAGGTAGCTCTTTGAATGTTATCCGACCTTGCTGTCTTTTTTTAGCAACTTAAAAATATCTCACAATTCTCCAGTTTCTTTTCTGCAATGGCCTGAAGGGTTTGAGTACAGAGATTGAGAACAAGGATATCAGAAGAATATCATTGAGAATATTACCTTAAGAATTTATTCTTTCATTAAAAGCATTCAGATTGCTATGCCTATGTCATAATTGATATATCATTATAAGCTGAGAGTATATAAAATACTCTTTTTAGACTTCATTGTCAATCTAAGAAATTCTATGTTAAAAAATCTATGTTTAAGAGATGGGTTGTATATGTGAAATAATTAGGAATGACTGAAGTGGAGAGTAATATAAGCTACAGGAATTCTCCTTTGTAAGCAATAGCTTTGAAATGAGTCTTGAAGCACAGTATTCAGATTGCAGCTCATTGGAGAGACATTCACTCATCAGATGCTGCCGATAGATCATGAGAAGTGAACTAAAAAGTGTTTTGCTTTACACAGGGTCATGTCTTCTCTGTAGGGGTAGTCAAGTCCAGCATCTGTTCAGTGAGGTAGTGCATCAGTTTAGATTCCTTGACTAAGTGTGGGATGTCCTTTTGAAGGTTTTCTAAAGGACCATCATAGAACACCATGGAACTGTTCTAGAGTTCAGCTTCTTCCTCTGGCTAATTGGGCTTCCCATGTCTACTCACAGATTTTGGCTTGAAAACATTCACCAATGAACTTGCTGTATACATTTCCATCTTAGTGTTGGTATAAGAGAACTGAGCTGGCAAGTTTTTTTTTCTCAGATCACACTGACTGTTATATTTTAGAGATTGTTTAGACAATATGTGAAATTATGTTGATGTTACAGTAAGAGTTCTTCCATATAGGCTTTAACTGAAACAATTCGTATAATTGTATTAACCTGAGATAATGTCTTTGGCAGAAATGCTGTGTCTATGTAGCACAGAAGCACAGATATTATCCATCATATAAAGAAAGGAAATACTGCCAGCACAGTCTCAGGAAATCAGGATGCTCTAGTAAAAATACTTTCTCTTCCTAAAAATCACTTTTTATTCATTGTTGCTTTCATACATTAATGTAATAAATATACTTTCATACATTAATGTAGTAAATATATGTATTTTCACCCCTTACTACCCAGTCCTACCTCCACTCCTATCTACTTCATATGTCTTCCTTTTCAACCATCTCCCCTCCTACCTTTATGTGTTTTTGAATATGTATTCAACTAGTTTTCATCTGGGATGTCTATACTGGCAAGAGCCTGAGTACTTATGGGGCATGAATGACTTATCAGTGGGTAAATTGTTGAATAAAGAAGCTCCCCTCCTCCTGTCTGGTCTTAACCATCAATTATCTCTCAAGGAGTTGTAGAGCTTATTGAAATCTTCCCACTTTCATGGTGAAATGTTGATTGGCCAATTATTATGCAGGTTTTATATAATCGGACATCACTGCAGTGAATTCATGGGTGCAACCCTGCCATGATCAGAAGACACTGTCTGGCAGTCCCCTCCCCTCCCTCAGGCCCCCGGATTCTCAAAACATATTTTGTGAAGTTCCCTGAATCTTAGGATGGAGGTGATTTTAATGTATTTGAAACTGGCACTCCATAGCCACTTATTCTCTGCATTTTAACCAGTTGTGGTTCTCTTTATTAAACATTTTCCACTGCAAAAAGGATACTTCTTGGCTAAGATGGGGATCAAACAACCTACGGTACTATGATAGGTGTTTAGATGGCAGTTTGTTATCAAATACTTTTAGCTAAACTCTGGTAGTTTGCTTCCATCTAAGGTCTATGACCTCATCTTCCACAGGTACTTGGCTTGCTTTATAGTGCTTTTCATGTGACAAGTTCTTATGGTGACTATATAAAATGCTTTTAAATTATACGCCATTTCTCTTGACTATAACCTGAAGAAATGTTTTGAATTAATTTACTTGGATCTGTACTATTACTGAGTCTTAATATTACAGTAAGTATAAACTCATAGGGATTATAAGTTGAACTTTATCTTATTTACAGAAATATTTTAAAATATATATTATTCATATTATATTTGATATACAAGACTTAGAATTACACTTAGCATTTGACACACCTTTTGTCCCCAGTAAAAATCAGCACATAACTACCAAGACTGGGATAATTTCTTGCCACTGGCAATGATCCATACATTTAGTAGCTGTTCTCACTTACTAATAAAAGTAACAAATCTAAAGTTGAAATTTTCTCAAGTAAACAAATTATTCTCAGCATTTTTCATTAAATGCAAAACATGCATTAATATCAGTGGAAGAGACTCCCCATTCATTTTACTGCCTGTTCAGAGACAAAAATCTGTGATATCAGTACATTTATGTAAAAAGTATTCTTAGATGTAGAGTATCTACATATTCAAATTATTTTTATCCATTTATTTCCTAAATGTTAAGTAGTCAGGCATACAGGAACAGCCATGTCTCCCATAGCGTCAGTCATGACAAAGAATTGGCCCGTCAAAAACTTGTCAGAAAATTTTTCTATGACACGCATCTTGGAGAGCGGCCAAAGGTTGGAATATCGACTTAGAACTGGTGGCTGTGGACTGCAGAGCCTCTGTAACCACCTGTCACCCTTAGTGTTCTTGGATTGGCTGTTGATAGGGTCTGAACAGACATGGCTCTTAGGGAATGCATGCTTCTCTAAGAATATGGAGTTTGGGAATGAGTGAATGTTATAGGTAGAAAGGTAAGAAGATACTTGAGACAAAAAAAATACAAGGAAATAGTATCTCAAGCTAATGTGGAAAAGGATTGTAGAAATGAAACTATGTTTGAGTCATTTTTTCAATGGTCAATTTTCTTAAAATGTAGTTGCCTCAATTTTATATGTGAACTAAATGACAGCATACAAGGCAACAGTGTGTATGTGTGCATGTGTGTTGGGTGGGCAATAACTATGAACAAAAGATTTCTTTATCACTTTTTGTCAGAGATAGAGCTTATGGATCTCTTAAGACTATTTAGGGACAGC
The DNA here is from genome assembly GCA_023101885.1 of Typhlomys cinereus. Taxonomy (NCBI): domain Eukaryota; kingdom Metazoa; phylum Chordata; class Mammalia; order Rodentia; family Platacanthomyidae; genus Typhlomys; species Typhlomys cinereus. The sequence goes on along the minus strand of JALPQD010000061.1, from coordinate 7,870,385 downwards.
ATATGAAGAGGCAGAAACTTATCTGAATGAATCTGAAGATAGAAAAATCAAGGCTATAGAATAAAATCATTGTTCTTGTATATTGCCATATCACATTTGAAATGTAGGCAATTAAAAAATACTCCTGTGAAAATGTATTATTGAATGGCAGTCTCTCACAAATAACATGACAAATTAAAATGCATGTGAAAGAAATTTTAGATTTTACAAACATTTTACCATCCTCCATTCCAACAAAGAATAATAAAAGGAAATTTTCGAAAGTACATCAAAAGCACAGTTTACCTGCTCAGTTGAAACTCAGTGTGTGTGTGTGTGTGTGTGTGTGTGTGTGTGTGTGTGTGTGTAGAGAGGGTACTACATGTGTCCACAGGGGACTTAGGAATACTTTGGGAATTATCTCGGATTGCTTTACCTCCTTTTTGCTTTGCTCTGGGGTTTCTTAGGTTCTTCCTTCCAGGACTGGAAGTTCAGGTTGTCACCATTTCTGTTCAATGTTTCTACATGGGATCTAGAATCAGAACTCAGGTCTTTTTACTGGCAAAGCAGAGGCTTAACTCTTGAGCCATCTCTCTAAACCCAAACCCAGTTTTATTGTCTTGCATGAAAGATGAAGTTTGACATTTGCATAAGATAGATAATGTAACACCCACTGTATCCTTGTCCTGGCATCGAACTTAGGGCCTTGCTCTTTCATGCTAGCATAAGTTCCATCTTAGCCTCATTTTTCTTTTTTTTGAAAAAAGACTTGCCTTGAACTTGTGGTCCTCCCTTCTCAGTCTCCAGAGTACTGCTCAAGAATATATCATGCCATCTTTTTTTATTATTATTATTTATGCTCATACAAACTTAATAGGTAGACCGGTTCTCTCCCTCCCTCCTCCTCCCCTCGAACCTCCTGCTCCCCCTTCCCTCACCCCTCCCCTCACCCTTCCCTCCCCATCCCTCAGTGCCTCGCGCCCCAATTCCCAGAGACTCCTTTAATGTGCATCCCTGACTCTCCTCTGGGCCCTCCTCTCCGGTGACGTACAAGGACCCAGTGGCATTTCTCTGAACCCTTTCCCGTGTTCCCCTTAAGTACTGTGGCTACCAATTCCTTGCCTCCAAGGATCTTGGTGCCTTTAGCAGATGCTAGACTTTGTGAGGTCACTAGTGTGTTGGACATTGCGCAGGGCATGGAAAGTCCAATTATGATTGCTTTGGCCCTAACTTGTGTGGAGTATCTTGCAAATCATTGCTCCTCCCATCCTTTTGCTGTTACAATTTTACCGCCCCCTCTTCCGCAAATTTCCCTGAGCTTCAGGTATATCATGCCATCTTGTTTGGTAAAATATTTTTCATTCAGGATTTTTCTTTACTCTTCATATTTATGTATTTCAGATTTATCTATAGAAGGGGGAAATGATAAGTAGTGCTAATTAGCAATGGCAAGCTCTGGCAGCCATGTCTGAATCTCAGATATCTAATTCCAAATCTCAGTGTTACCACAATATTATACCCATCTCTGTACATACCTCAATGAAGATGGGAATCCAAAATTTCCCAAAAATAACATTTGCCAGGCTTGATGCTACGTGATTAGAATCCCAAAACTTGGGAGAAAGAGGCAGGAGAATCAGGAGAAAAGCCATGACTACATAGTGAATTAGAGACTACACAGAGCTATATGAGGTCCTTCTTGAAAAAACTGCAGGAGGTATTGCTTGCTATACACGAAATAATGACAAAACATGCCAAATCTCTTATGATGTTCTGTTTACAATTGCTTGTCCATTTTAGCAGGAGAGTCCACACACATATCTACTTAACAGCTGAGAAAGGAACAGTTCTTACTTTCCAGACCAGCATGTCTGGCCAAGTATGCAGAAGGATGTCAACTTTCTTAAACAGTTCCTTCCATTTTATTCATCTGTCCAGGAACTAAACCACCCACCATGAACTAGGTTTTCCCCATCAACTAGACAATCTCTTGCAGGTTCTCTCTGGGTTTAACTACTAATTCTTCACAAATGTGCCCTGAGCTCAAAACCCTTAACTGTCAAGTTGACACCTGTATCTAACTATGACAGGGGGGAATTCATGCTTGGTAATACAAACTCAGTCAGCAATTCATGTCTGAATAGGTCACAGACCCCATGGAGGAGTTTAACACTATTGCTTTGCTAAATTGACATAGTGTTGAAATGTTTTCTAAAACAGTTACATTTATATATATAGACAAATTATCTTTAATCAGAAAGCTTCTTTTACCCAAGAAACATTTGAATGCTGCTCAAGGTGCTGAAAATTAAGTTTGGATTGAGCTAAGTTTGGATTGAGCGCTCAACTGCAAACAGGAAATCTAAGAGTCAGAAGGGGTGGAGAAAGGCTGAGAAAAACTACTGGGCAAGACGGAACAATTGCATTCATGGACTCATAGCAGCTCCAATTCCCTGCACTGTGTCTGCACAAGAATGGACCAACAGTAAGGCATGGAAGAGAGAGATGCTCAGGGGGTCTTACCTCATGCTGGATTATTAGCTACTGATAACTTTGGAGAGATAGGGAGTCATTGCCTTCAGTTGTGTACCTATTGCCAAGCCACCAAGTTTTCATAGAAGATTCTGATGTTGCATAGTGGGCTATAACAGAAGACAAAACAAAAATAAATCTGGGAAATGGATTGATATGGAGAAGTGGAGTTGAAAGGGATGGGAGAGAAAAAAGAGAGGGTGAGGGGGTTTTAATCAGGTGCATTATGTACATGTATAAAATTGTCAAAGAATAAACATAATAAAAATCCCAGGGGCCAGAAGAAAATGGAGCACAGAATTTTGCTGCAAAATCATATGTGCACAATTGAAAAGACCTAAAACAGTAAATCCACATAAGCATGATAATAGTAGGGGATTTCAACAACCCACTATCACCAATTGATATAGCAACAGGTCAAAAATTGAACAGAGACATACTGAACAACTGAATCAAACCATAAACCTAACGGACCTGATCTATCTCTACTGAATTTTCCATTTCTACCCCTCTTTTCAGCAGCCCATAGAACTTTCTGAGAAAATAGACCACATATTAGGCCACAAAGCAAGCCTCCACATATATAGGAAAGTTGAAATTATATACCGTGCTTTATCTGATCACCATGGAATAAAGGTAGACATCCACAACAAGATAAATGGCAGAAAGCACACAAATATTGGATGATTTGTGAGTGAAGAATGGGTCCAGACTGAAGTCAAAATGGAAATTCAAAAAGTTCTAGAAGTAAATGATAATGAAAATCTCTGGGGCACGATGAAGGTGGTCCTAAGAGGACAGTTTATTGCACTCAAGGCCTACATCAAAAAAAAAAAAAAGGAATATCACAAGTAAATAGTTTAGCAATGCAGCTTAAAGCTTTAGGGAAGCAAGAACAATCCAAACACAAAAGCTGTAAAGGAGCAGAGATTAGTAATATCAGGGGAGAAATATCTGAAATTGAGATGTTCAAAGAATCAATCAAACAATGAGCTTGTTCTTTGAAAAAAATCAATAAGATTGATAAATCTTTAGTCACATTAACCAAATCCAAAAGAGAGAAAACCCTAGTCAATGAATTAGAGATGAAAATGGGGCTATTACAACTGATCCAAAGAAATTCAGAGAATTATAAGGTCATATTTCAAAAATTTATACTCCACGCAATTTGATGATCAGAAGAAATGGATGAATTTCTAAGTACATGCAACTTACTAAAATTGAATCAGGATGAACTGAATTATTTAAATTGTCCTATTGTAAGTGACAAAGTTAAAGAAGTAATTACAAATCTTCCCACCAAAAAAAGCCCAGATCCAGATGGATTCAATAAAGAATTATACCTGACTTTTAAAGAACAACTAATTCCACTATTTCTTAAACTATTTCACAAAATAACACAGGAAGGAACACTTCCAAGCTCTTTCTATGAAGCTATAGTGTACTGATCCAAAAGCTAGATTAATACACAATAAAAAGAAAAAAAAAACCTGTAACCTATTCTCATTGATGAAAACAGGTGCAACAATTCTCAACAAAATTTTGGCAAACCAGATTCAAAAACATATCAAAATGATCATTCACTATGACTAGGTCAGATTTATTCCAGACACATAAAATTGGTTCAACTTATACAAATCAATAAATGTAAGTCATCATATAAACAAATGCAAGGACCCAAATCACATGATCCTCATGATTCTTTCCACAGACAGAGAAAAAAAACTTTTGACAAAATCCAATATCTTTTTATAATAAAAGTCCTGGAGACAATAAGAATGGAAGGAGTTTACATCAACATAATAAAGGTCATATACAATAACCTATAGCAAGGATCATTCTAAATAGTGAAGAACTTGTGGCATTCCCACTTTGATCAGGAACTGACAAGGCTGTCCACTTTCACCACTTCTGTTCAATATTATATTGAAGTCTTAGCGAGATCAATAAAACAAGAGTGAGACTAAAGAGATACAAATATGAAAAAGAAGAAGTCAAGATATTTCTATTTGCACAAGACATTCAATATCTGAGAGAACCTAAAAACTTTACCAGGAAACTCTTGAAGCTAAGAGTTCAGTAGAATGTAGGGTACAAAATGAATTTTCAAAAATCAGTGGCTTTCCTATATACCAATGATGAAGAAAATGAGAAAGTCCTAAGAGAAATAATTCCATTTACCATATCTCTTAAACAAATAAAATACCTTGGTATAAGTCTAACCAAGGATGTGAGAGACCTGTAAATGAAAGCTTTAAAACCCTAAAGAAACAAATTTCAGAAGACACCAGAAGGTGGAAAGACCTCCCATGCTCCTGGGTTGGTAGAAGTAACATCATAAAAATGACCACAGTACTAAAAGCAATATACAGATTCAATGCAATACTAATCAAAATTCTACGGCAATTCTTCACAGAAATTGACCAGTCTCAAAATTCATATGGAAACACAAAAGGCCCAGAATAGCAAAAACAATTCTAAGTAATTAAAACTCTGCTGGAGGCTATTGCTATTCCAGTCCTTCATCTATACTACAAATTCATAATAATACAGACAGCATGGAACTGGGTCCAAAATAAACACATGAATAAATGGATAACAATTGAAGACACAGATGTATGCCTACAGTTCACTGATTTTTGACATAGGTACTCAGAAAAATCATTGAAAAAGGACAGCATCTTCAACAAATGGTGCTGACAAAATTAGATATCTACATGTGGAAAACTGAAACTGGACCCTTACATGTCACCATGGAAGAAAATCAATGCCACTTGAATCAAGAACCTCAATATTAGGCCAGAAACTATAAAGATTCTAGAAGAAAGAGTAGGGAATTTACTAGAACAGATTGGCTTGGGCCAATATTTTCTAAATAAGACCCCAATTGTACAGGGAATAGGACCAACACTCAACAAATGGGATTTTATGAAATTAAATAGCTTTGTCCAGCAAAAGATATTATTAACCAAGCAGCAACACAACCCACAGAATGGGAGAAAATCTTCACTAACTACACATCTGAAATTGGACTAATATCCAAAGTACACAAAGAACTCAAAAAAATTAAATACCATGGAGGGCAACAGCCCACTTAAAAATAAGTCTTGGAACTTAAAAGAAAATTTTCCCAGCATGAAATTATTATTATTATTATTTTATTTCCACTCATACAAACTTAACAGGTACACCGGTCCCTTCCCTCCCTCCACCCCCTTACCCCCTGTGTCCCCCCTCCCCTTCCCCTTCTCTCCCCATCCCCCAGTGCCTCCCCCTCCCATCCCCGGAGCATTCTTTAATGAGCATGCCAAACTCTCCTCTGGGTCCTCCTCTCCGATGAGGTGCAAGGACCCAGGGGCATTTCCCAGAACCCTTTCCTGTGTTCCCGTTAAGCATAGGAACACTACTGTGGCTGTCAATCCTTTGCCTCCCAGGATCCTAGTGCCTTTAACAAACGCTAGACTTTGTGGGGTCAATAGTGTGTTGAACATTGCAGACTTTGTGGGGTCAATAGTGTGTTGGACATTGCGCAGGGCATGCAAAATCCAATTATGATTGCTTTGGCCCTAACTTGTGTGGAGTATCTTGCATATCATTACTCCTCCCATCCTTGTGCTCTTACAATCTTACCGCCTCCTCTTCTGCAAATTTCCCTGAGCTTCAGGATGGGGAGAGATTAGGCTGGCCTAGTTCCAGGTGGTTGATATAGAGTCTCTGATGTTCTGAATTATGGTTTATTGATTTATTTTTTTCAGTTTTGCTGCTCCTGCAATGCCCTTCACTCCATCCTAATGGGTATTGGATATCACCCCCTGGCTAGAGATAAAAACCTGTTAAATTAGAGTCTTGTTATAAGAGTATATTCAAAGGTAGATGTAATAAAAGTAGGAAACCATGGTGAGAGAGGGGTCAAACGCCCATTTGTGACATGGTTACTTTCTATCTGCCAGACTATATGCCCTCCCATTCTGGTAAGATCATACCCGATCAGTTGCAATGATCAGGAAGGAAAGCCTGTGAACTTAACCAGATATCTCATTACTTACTTGCAGTCCTTGATGGTGGCCTATTTTCTCTGCTGTAACATGGTCCCCTCTCTCCTTGTTACTGGTGTGTCCCTCCTTCCCCATCCCTCCTGTTCATAATCTTTGCAATTACTGTGGGTATTACAGAGATTTATCTTTGAGTGTCTCTGAGTGGGTTTGGTACTAGGAGCCACCTATTAGGGAGTACATACAACACTTAATTTTCTGTGTCTGGGATACTTCATTCAGTATAATTGTTTCTAATTTCATCCACTTCCCAGCAAATTCCATTAATTCATCATTTCTGATGGCTGAGTAGTACTCCATTGTATAGATGAACCACATTTTCCTTATCCACTCGTCAACTGTTGGACATTTCGGTTGATTCCATGACTTTGCTATTGTAAACAGTGCTCCAGCATGAAATTAAAAAGTCTAACAGATGCCTAAAAATGTTACTCCTTCCTAGCTATTAGTGAAATACAAATAAAATCCACCCTAAGATATTATCTCACTCTTGTCAGAATGGCTAAAATCCAAAACACATACAACAGCAAATTCTGGAGAGGATATATGCTGGAGAGATCAGTATGGTGGTTCCTAAATGTTAAAAATTGAAATGCTATATGAGTCAACTATACTACTCCTGGGAATATTCCCAAAGAATGCTTCATCTTACTATAGAGACACATGTACATCTATGTTTATTGCAGCTCTGTTGACACTAGCAAAGACATAAATCAGTCCAGACACTCAACAAAAGATGAATGGTTCATGAAAAATGTGGTAAATATGAAAAATGTAATACTATTTAGCTTTCAAGAAAAATGAATTAATAAAATTTCCTAGTAAATGGATAGAGTTGAAAGAAGTTATACTGAATGAAATATACCAGATACAGAAAGACACACATCACATGTTCTCCTTTATAGGTGGACCCTAATACTAAGACCTCAAAATGATATACATTAGGTGAAATTTCTATAACATCTCTATAACTGTGCAGGGTGGCATAGGGAAGAAGACCCTAAGAGATTGGAGACAAAGAGAAATGGCAAAAATATAATTAAGGGTATTATGGAAGAAAAATCCCTAAGGGAAGAGAAGTAAGGTAATATGTCTTAATAAGGGGTAAGGGAGGACAAAAAAAGAAAGAGACAAGCGGCTCAGGGGAAAATGTGAGCACTGCAAACCACTAGAACTCCAGTAAGAAAAATCTAGGGGAACAACAGAGGTATTTAAGACCCATGGGAAAGCAATTAATCTGTGAATGGGTTCTAGATCATTTAATGTAAGGTAAATCATGCCTAATACTGTAAACCTATCCAAATAACAGTAGAAGGGAAGTAAATATTCAGGAACAGATATCCCAGTGTAGTCTATAAAAGATTAATAATAAAACATTCTTTTTTTAACCCTTAGATAAGAAAAATCTCTGATAGCTCAGCCAAGTTGCACCCTATTATAATGAAACACAAGTGAGGCAGAAAACCACATCAGGTTAGGTACAGAATATTGGGAATCTGTCACAAAGTCTAGCATCTGCTAAAGGCACCAAGATCCTTGGAGGCAAGGGATTGGCAGCCACAGTAGTGTTCCTATGCTTAAGGGGAACACGGGAAAGGGTTCAGGGAAATGCCACTGGGTCCTTGTACATCATCGGAGAGGAGGGCCCAGACAAGAGTCAGGCATGCACAAGAAAGGACTCTCTGGGAATTGGGGCGCGGGAGGCACTGGGGGATGGGGAGGAAGGGGTGAGGGGAGGGGGAGCAGGGGGTTCGGGGGGAGGAGGAGGGAGGGAGGGAACTGGTGTACCTATTAAGTTTGTATGAGCTGAAATGATAATAAAAAATGTATATAAAAAAGAATATTGGGAATCTGGAATACTGAGCTCTAATCAGTCCATCAGAATCTTATCTCACAGAGGGCTCAGAGAACCTTGTGAAAGAGTGGGCCATAAGATTTTAAGAGTCAAAAAGTGGGGTGACATATTTTTGACCAACATACTCCAGCTATGACAGAACTCCTGTACCCAGAAGATCTCTGTGATGAGAACTTCTACTACTAGATCTATACAATGACTGACATATCAACATTCCCCAAGGAACTAGGATTTTAGAAGGAACGTCTATTCTCAGAGTGTCTCAAGGCAGTTGCTGGACAAGGGAAGAGGAACTTCCCCACTTATGACTTTACCAACTGAAGAAACTCATGAAGTTCAACAGAAATCTGACTCCCATATCAATAAGGCACCCCAATGGAAGTCCTGTGAAACACACAAGCAGAGGGCCAGGGGAGGGTTGGGACAGGGAAGGATTAATGAAGGGAGGGAAGGGTGGAAAAAGGGTGTGTGGATGGGAGTGCAGAGAGGTAAGTGGGAATTGATGGGGGGAGGTGGTAAAGATGTAAATCTAGTTTGGAAATCAATCAATAAAATAAAAACTTTAAAAAAACTGTTAGGAGGTACAGAAATAGTAAATTTTTTTTCAGTAAAAATAATGTAGCTATTTAAAGAAAAGGCTTAAAGGAGAGGGAAGAACAAGGATAGAACCCAGTAGAGAGTGTGGGTTTAGTTTCCAGGTAACCAACCATCTGCTTACTAACCACTAATCCCCACCCTACAAGACCGGGAACACATGCCCAACACCGGAAACCAGTCTAAACAACAGTGGAGGGAGAAAACTGACAGTGGATAGGATCAGCTGTCTCACTATTAACCACAGACACACAACTAAACTTATCTCACTGTATCTTTGGATAGAAGAGGATCTCGACATCCAGACAGGAGACAGCCTAGTGCAGTGGAAGAACAGTGAAACAGCCAACAGCTAACAAGGATGCAGAGCACTGGCGACCTTGCAGTCAGTGTTCACCTGATATTGGGGCAATCAAATCTTTCCCCTTCCCAAGGTTCAGGGAATCTTGCAGAAAAGGGGGTGGTAAGATTGTAAGGGCCTAAAGATGAGAAGGTCCAGTGCTGTGCAAGACATTCCACTCAAGGCAAAGCTTCTGCATCTAGGAATTCACTGCAATGAGACCTTTCCTTTCTAGACCTGGCTGACATATCAACATTCCCCCATAGACTAGCAAGGATCTCAGGAGAAATAATTATATGCATTGGAAATCTTAGGGGATAGGGCCAGACAGGTGAAGGGAAGTGTTGCATCAGTAGTCTGCCCAAGGAATGATCACTTGGTCTTCCACAGAGGCCTGAACCCCCACTAGAGTAGACAATCCAGAAGGAACCCTGGGGCCCATAGAAACATATGGACAGGAAGATGAGAGGGAGTGGAAGGTATTGATGAATGGAAGGGAGGGAGGGAGGAAGGAGGTGAGGAAGGGAAAGGAGAGGAGCAGGGATAATCACTTATTATGGTTTTAAATTAGAAAAAAAATAAAAAAATTATCAAGTGTCATGTAGCATGCATAGTAGTGCTATAGGTTTTTTTTTTTTTTTTTTTGGTGTGTGTGTATGTGTGTGTGTTTCCGTGTCTATGTATATCAGAGGGTATTGTGTGTGCCTGTGGAGGCCCAATGGTGACTTCAGATTTTTCAGATTCCGGAAGAATAAAATTTAATAAAAATTATTCTAAATTTTTATTTAATAAAAATAAAAATAATTTAATAAAAATTATTATACCTCCTATTTTCTTTGCTCTGTAGTTTCCTAGGTTCTGTCTTCTAGGATCAGAAATATGACACCATTTCTGCCTGGCATTTTTAAGTGGATCTGGGATCTGAATTCAGGACTTTCTGCTTGCGAAGCAGAGGCTTAACTCCTTAGCCATCCCTCCAGTCTGTGCTATAGTTTTCAATGCATAATGTGTTTGCATGTGCATAGGTTCATGGGTGGTGCTGATATGTGAATATTTGCATAGGTGTGTGCAAGTTTGTGTGGAGGCCATATGGCACACTGAGAGGTCATTCCTCAGGATTTCCAGCTTGTTTATCTATATAACAACTTATTTTAATAATGAATATTATTTTCGATAATTCCATGTATGTACATAATGCATTCCAGTTATTCTCTTCTCTATCCTCTCTCATCTCTCTCCTACCCTTGCCAGTCCCTCTTCTTCTTGTAAGGTCTCTTTCCCATATTCGTGACTTTTGCTTTGTTTTATGTATCACCATGTTTAACCATATATGTTCATGAGTTTGGCATTGAAAGTTTGAGGATGGTGGGTTCACTGGTGGGTACATTACTGCTTATTATGCCTCAACTCCCCAAATCTGCTAGTTGCCAATAGTTCAACATTATTGTCAATAGCAGTAAGTGTAAGGCACAATCAGCCTCCTGTCTATATATGCTGTTTGTTATTTAGGTATTATTTACAACCCTTGTAACTTCTCATAACATGTGCCTTGAGTCTACAGGCAAACTCTGAATGGTTAGTGGGATAACAAAATCTTACATAGAAAATTATTAAGGAAAACACACGTTTGAGTAAAGTTAGAAAATACATTTCTGCACAGGTATGTAAGACTTTAGAATATTCATTAGGTATATAGCTTCAAGGTTATCCATAGAAAGATTATTTTAAGGAGCAAAATAATTCTTTACTAAGAGATTCATGAAATAACACATTTTAAATTTGCAATATGCTTTAATACCTTCATAATGCTATGCTACTGACATGTTTTGAAAAGTAAATTACATAAAGTGAAATGAAAGTTGAAACTATTATTCCAAGTCATCAAACCCTAGTATTTTTATTACCAAATCAAGATTATGTCAAACTTGGTGGTATTACTTATTTGGTATACTGTTCCTGCCCATAAAATTCTGGATTACGTTGTCTCCTGGGAGCAGTAGGTAATAAGTCCTGTCTGTATCAAAGTCTAACTGAATTTAAACTATTATCTTGGAAGTAATGAGTGTACTAAAACTTGATAAGTGTGGGCTACACATGTGATTTAGGTCCAGAGGTTTCATTGTGTATTTCGTATTTTGACTGATATTACATTTAGTTTAAGCTCACATATATATCTTCACATACTTAATTGTAGTTATCTCCATTGCGGTTTTATTTTTCAACTATAATTTTCTTCTATAATTTAAATTTGAAATTTCTCCATAGTCATAGCACAAATGCATGTTTAAAAAAAATCCCAAGTCCCCTGTTGAATTTATTCTAGCACATCACCTCCTGTGCTTCATTACATGGATTAGTTTTCAAAAATGGAGAACAGCTGGTCTTGGTCTGACCCATAACATCCTCTCCTACACTTTTCCTGGCTAAATAGCCCCAATTCCCTCAGCCTCTTACCCCAAATCTCATTTTCTAATATTTAAATCACTCTGCTGATCAACCTGGCCCTCTTCAAATTTACTCACCTCTCTGTTATGCTAAGCAGTCATAATTCATTAACCAGCTTTCAATCAGTAATAAAGCAACCACCATTCACTATATTCCCTATTGTATAGGAAATGATTTGCGCAGAATGGACACACACACACACACACACACACACACACAGATATACACACACAGGGCAGTTATTTTGCAACCATGCTTTAAATTCATATGTTTGTTTATAGCTGTTGACAGTGATTTAGAGCTTTATGCAGCATGCACCCTGTGCCAAGCTGATTTCCTTCCATGGTTCCTCTTTGGTTGGCATCTGCTACACTCCTAGTTTGTGCACAACTGAAGGAATGAACGATACAGATATATGCACTTTGAGCTTCTGTGCTTTATGGAAGTCATGCCATAAATAAATAGAACAAAATGGTGACTATTATGAAAATATGAAATGTCATTGCCAAGTAAAAAAGAAACAGAAGAGGCACATGGTTTGTAATGATAAATAAGAAATATGAAATTGATTATGCCTTTACTTTACTGGCTGAGAGACAAAAACACAAAAGAAATCTATCATAATATAATACCGATGATGGTGTCCATGTTTACTGGATTTTTTGGTGCATGCTTTCACTTAGTTTCTTAATCCCAGTATGTTAACTAGAAGACCTTGTAATAGATTATTAAATGTTTATAGCGTCATTATTTTATATAACTGCTATGATACAATGCTGTGGTATTCTGATAAAGGTTCATGTCTGATATTCTATCCTATTGATACTTGAAAATGTGGTCTTCCATGTATTTGGGAGATGGGGAAAGTGCAGTGCAAGTAAGAGTAGAAAAGGAGAGCTGAGGTTGTGACTCAGCACAGCAGTGCTTGCCTAGGATGCAAAGGCTCTGGGTTTCTTTACTATCACTGGAAAAAAAATGTCATCTGGGAGATCACTCAGCAGTTAAGAGTAATAGCTCCACAACCTGAAGACTAGAGTTTGGATTTCAGGACCCACACAACAAACAAGCCAGGTGTCTTTAACATGTCTGTCACTCACCCCACTCCACACTGGCTTCAATCTAGCAGATGCTTGAGCACCTGCCTTAGAGGAATGGAGAGAAAATAGAAAGATCTGATGCCCACCTGTGGCTTCTACACATGCACACTCCCACATATGTGCACAGGACACACACACACACACACACACACACACACACACACACACACGTAAAAATGAACATCAAAAAAATCAAAGAAGGAAGGGCAAGTCTTTGCTCTTTCAGTGTTTCAATAATCTGTAAAACAAAAGCTTTATGATCTTGGGACACAATCCATACTCCCTGAAAGGACATTTTGTGACAATCTTTCATCACTCCAGTGTTTCTTTGTGAGTCTCTTTCCTTAACTTCACTTCAATTTACAGAGTATTTCTGTGAAGACTGTCAGTACTCTGAGTTGCCTGAACTTTGCTTGTTCGATGTTCTTAGTGTCGTCAGTTGATATGGGCAATGTGAAGGGGTATTGTCATCTAGCATCCTTAGGAATATTGTTGAGTTACAAGATGGAAGGAGGACTAGAGGTTTCTACGTCTTGAATCTGATAATGCTGCTGTCTGCTTAGAGCATGCAAATCTCATGAGGTCACTACCAAAGCACTGGATATTTGAGAACAAAATGGAAAGATCCATTCTTTTGTGGTTGGATTGAATAAGGTCATACTTAAACTATACATAAATTAATGGTGAAATTATTCATGAATATAAATTCTTTTTTGTTGACACTTTAAACATTTTATGTCTTTTTATATTTTTGAGTTTTATACATATCTGCAATGTACTGTGGTTATGTTCACCACCCATTATTCTTTGCCTTTCCTTCTGAACCCCTTCTTCAATTAATCCTCCAGTAACTGCACCAGGGAAGAAAATGACACCCCCTCTTTTTTTTTATCTTCTCTCTGCTTTATTTAACATATTGAAAGAAAGTAGTTTGCATTTTTTGAAAAGAAATAAGAAATTGATTTTACAAGAATGTCTAACCCCCATTGAAAAGATTTAAAAGACGACGAATCAGGTACCATCATATTGAATCATTCACAGATTAAAGGATCATGATGAGGCCATTTACAAAATACAGGTTACAAAAGCTGGAAATGGAGATAGCTTGCTTTCCGTTCAAGAATTCAGAGAAGTTTCTACTATGGGCTACCCTTCATACCAAAGGACAAAATTCCATTCTCCTTCTGTTCTGTTTCTCCAAGTGTTACATTTAACTAAATGTGGCCTAAAATTCCCTCTGTATATAGTTTAAGTTTGGACTAAATTGCCTGTGTTCACATTTGAGATTTTATTTATTTATTTTTCTGTATTGACACTTTTTTATTTTTAGTTTTTTCTGTTCATACAAACATAATAGGAACCCCTGTCCCCTTCCTCCCTCCATCCCTCCATGGACCTCCCTGTTCCCTCCCCATTGTCCCTTTCTTCCCCCCCCTTTTGTCCCAGTGCCCCCTCTCCCCATCTCTGAAGCATCTTTTAATATCAAACTTTCCTCTGGGTCTTCCTCTCTGATGAGGTGTAAGGACTCAGTGGCATTTCCTAGAACTCTTTTTTGTGTTCCCCTTAAGTATAGGAACACTATTGTGACTGTTAATCCCTTGCTTCTAAGGATCCTAGTGCCTTTAGTCCATGCTAGAATTTGAGGGGTCAACGATATGTTGGTTATTGCACAGATCATGCAGAGTCCTATTATAATTGCTTTGGCCCTAACTTGTGTGGAGTATCTTGCATATCATGATTCCTCCCATCTTTGTGCTCTTACAATCTTACCGCCCCCTCTTCCAAAAATTTTCCTGAGCTTCAGGATGGGGAGAGATTAGGCAAGCCTGATGTTCTGAATTATGGTTTGTTGATGATTTTTTTTTCAGTTTTGCTGTTTCCGCAATCCCCTTGGTTCCATCTTGATGGGTATTGGATGTCACCCCCTGGCCAGAGATAAAAACCTGTTAAATTAGAGTCTTGTTATAAGAGTATATTCAAAGGTAGATGGAATAGAAGTAGGAGACCTCAGTGAGAGAGGGGTCAATCACCCATTTGCAAAATGGTTACTTTCTATCTGGCAGCTTATATGCCCTCCCCTTCTAGTAAGATCGTACCCCATCAGTTGGAAATGATCAGGAAGGAAAGTCTGTGAACTTAACCAGATGTCTCATTACTTACTTGCAGTCCTTGATGGTGGCCTATTTTCTCTGCTGTAACTTGGTCCCCTCTGTTTCTGGACACCCTGCTCTTACAGAAACTATCAACAGTAGTTACTCAGCAAGAGGTGGGGCTAGTGGACACCTCTTCTATCTATGATGGGATGTTGGGGAGCACAGTCTTGTGAAGGTATCCTTTCCTCCTATATGTCATGATTGCACAGCCATGTGTCGATATATCAGGGTGGCATAGTCTTTCACAGCACTCCTCCCTATCCTCCTACTCTTACATTCTTTCCATCCCTTCTCTTCAGTGATGTTGCTTGTTTCCTGAGTCTTTTGGTATGTGTGTGTGTGTGTGTGTGTGCGTGCGCGCACGTGCGTGTGTGTGTGTGTGTGATGTTTCATTGAGGTTCAACAATCACATATTCTCAGCATTTAGTTTGATGGAGTCTTCATATTAACAACAATCTCTCTGTAAAAAGGAGTTTCTTTCCCTAGACTTAGAGTAGCACTGGTTTATGGATATTCATACCATGCAAATGGTTAGAAAGTATTTTGAGAACATAGTCATTTTGAAAAGGAAGAACAGCATTTCCCTCTCTGGGACATGACCTCTTCAGCTACTGGCTTTGACTAGGTTTTTTAATACCAGATGTCAATTCTATATATGGTGGAATGGGCCTCCGATTCAATCACGAAGTCATTGGTTATTCTCAATATAGTTATGCATCAGTGGCATATCTTGCCTGGAAAGTCAAAACTGTAGACAAAATTGCAGATTAAACATACAAGCTCATAGAATCATGACAACCTCAGTGTGTCTGGCATAAGGCTGATGCAAAAAAGTGTGTTCTGGAGGATTTATTCTCCCACTGAACACTGTTGATGGCATTAATGAAAAATGGCAAGATTAGCTTTCCAACCTGGTTTATCATCATCCTTGCTTCCCTGGCTTCCAGCCAAAGGCTCTTGAGTCCACTTACTGTTTACTCAGGCCTCTCTTACCAAAGGAACATCCACTTCTTATTATTGTGCCTGCCATCTCCCTCAGACATCCATTACCTATTTTTCCAGGAACAGCAAATAAGCTTCATGGACAGAAAAGTGAGATTTTTGTTGTTGTTATATTGAAGCTTTCCAAGGAGGGAGGAAAGCTTCCCTCTCTCCCTTAGTTCCACTCTTCTTGTTCTGTCCTGTTTTCAGTGGTAATGAGTCTGCTCTAATAATTTGCATTCTACTTTGAGCCTGCCTTGCTTAGGTTTAGTGATCCTCTTCCAGGTAAATTTATGATATTCTTCTCTCTTTCTGCAGGAGACAGAGTCAGGACTCATTATGTTGAAATAATGTTTTCAGCTTTAAAGTTCTTGAATAGAACCTTGGGCTCTTCAGGGAAAAGACACTGTATAAATCCAACGAGGAAAGAATGCATAAATAATAAGAGGCTGGCCAACGTGGAGTGTACTTAGGAGATTTTTTTTTTCACTGCTGCTGTGTAAGAGACACTATAAATTATAATTTTTCTAAAGAGTGGCAATCTTATTAAAAGAAAGAAGATTATCAGATCTATTTGCCTTCCCTCCTGAGGATAAAAGAGAAAGAAATGAGTTTCAATTGCTGTAGAAGGAACTTGAGTTAAATACAACTTGTTTCAACAGTACCATTATGTTTAAGTAGATCTGGTCAGGGTGCCAGGATCATTTGAAATGCCTTGAAGGTCACTGGGGCTTGCAAAGTTAATCCTAATTTCCAGGAATTGATGTCCATGACATTGGAACATTCTTCATGTGCTTGATAATCCCATGTAAGGGATTTTATTCCTGGTTCTTAAGACAAGTTGCCTTGTGCCATACACATAACCCTGGGGATCAGAACAAGAGCAACCATAGAGTTCAAACCTAATTTAATTTTTGTGAGATTGTGAAACTTTTTATCTTATCAGAGTCTTAGTTTTCTTAACTTAAATTCGGGAGTACTAATTCAGACTGTAAGCAATTTAAAAAACATTCTAGGTAACATGGTTGGCAAGATGCTGGAGCATATGAAGACCAAGCACCTCTGGGTTCAGGGATCTTATGCTCTCACTGTAAGATGTCTTGAAGTCTCAGGTAATTACTCATACAAGCTACTATTTCCACACCCCTACTTTTCTTCTTTCCTTCTTTTTTTCCTCTCAAAACTGAATTGGTTATGCCTCAGGTATATTTTATCATAATCGCTCCAAAGAAATTTGAGGAATGCATAGTTTGGAAAGAGCTTAGGGCAAACATGCAAAAGAATATCATCAATAAAAGATTCATATGATAGTGTACTAATTAGCAATCTGCAAGAACTAGCAGCCCAAGGCACAGATAAATGAGTGTGTGGAGCTGGAGTCAAAACTTATTAAAATTTCAGAGTTTAAATAATGGTTAGCCTTTCCAGGATTCTCAAGGTGAGTGCCATGTTCTTCTGATTTTGAAGCTTTCTTGGGCTTTCTAGGTTCATCTTTTTCCTTCAATCCTCTTGGTTTGAACTTGGAACCAAACATCATGAGATTTATGATTAGGCCTTTTTCCAGATGTTTTCATACAAACATTCAAAATAATAGAAAAGGAGCGCAAATATACTAAGGCAAAAGAATAAGGGTAAGCTCAAGGGTTAGCTAACAGATGATACCAACTTCCAGAAGTTAGAAAGAGATGCTGCTACCTATGGACCGATTCAAGAGATGAGAGAGTTTAACTTCCTGCCCCATGGAATGGAGACATCATTGTCTTGTCTGATCTACAAAACTACAGAAAGACTCTGAAACTTGTAGAACCATTTACCTTAGCAAGCAAGGGTACAAATTGGGTGGAAATTGTGACCTCTGTCATTTCTATTTTTAATGTGTTGATGTTCTACTATTTAATCAGCATCCGTAATAACAGAATTCTTTAAGGCATTCCCATACTTGCTTAGTGCTGGTTGATCCTGTTGGGCTCACTCCTCGCCCTCATCCCTCTGCAGCACCTCTTTGTGTATCCTTCTACACAATATCTGTTCTTCCTCTTTCACATCACATATGTTCTATTCCCTTCTCCACCTCCTTCCTTAAAGCTGGTTTTGCCCCCAACTCATGGGCCCATTTCTAGTTCCTGAACCTCTTGCTCACATTCACTTCCATCTAAACTCACACATTTTATGATTATAAGACATGCCTGTGAGGGAGAACATGTGGCATTTGTCTTTTTAATCCAGTTACCTCTCTTAGTATATTTTTTAGTTCCATCTATTTCCTGCAAAGTTCAACATTAATTTGTCTTCATGGCTGAATAAAATTTTGCTGTGTCTGTATACAACATTTCAATTATCCATCCATCTGTTGATGGACATGTAGGCTGATTCTGTTTCTATGTAACTGGGAATAGAGCAGCAATAACATGAACATGCATACATCTCATTGGGAAGACATAGAGTCCTTTGAATATATGCCCAGAAGTGGTAAAACTGGGTCATGTGGTAATACTATTTCCAATATTTTGAGAAATATGCACACTGATTTCCACAGAGGCATCACCAGTTTATTCTGGTATGTTTTTAAAACTTTCAAAACTTCCTAACTTCCTACAGCACAATGATTTTCCTTTTTTTTTTCTAGCAGAGGATTTGAATTTTGTCTTGTAGAGTACTAAAATCATTAGGCTTTCTAGATACAGTTGAGAGGGGAAGAGAGAGAGGGAGAGGGAAAGGGAGGGAGATCTAATACGTTGCTTACATAAAGATCCATTTTTCCTTTCCTCTTATTCCTTCTCTCTGCCATTTTTATATGGTCAGTTTTTCTGACCATATTTTAATATGGTCAGTTTTTCTTTTCAATTCAGTTCTCCCATTGAATAAAATAATCAGTTCAAATTAACAGCAAGTGTTCCTCCACGATCACTGTCAGGCA
The DNA here is from genome assembly GCA_023101885.1 of Typhlomys cinereus. Classification (NCBI taxonomy): domain Eukaryota; kingdom Metazoa; phylum Chordata; class Mammalia; order Rodentia; family Platacanthomyidae; genus Typhlomys; species Typhlomys cinereus. Next base: position 7,851,440 of record JALPQD010000061.1, on the reverse strand, counting down.
GTCGTTTTCAACTTTTTACCTATACATTAGGATCTTCCAAAGGAGATTTTTAGTAGCCTGAAGTTTGTGTCTCATCCCAAATCAACTGATTAAAAACGCCTGTGGGAAGGACTTAAGAACTCTTTATTTTTTTAAAAAAAACTTTATTTGTATGTGTGAGTGTGTGTGTGTGTGTGTGTGTGTGTGTGTGTGTGTGTGTGTGTATCAGAGGGCACTATGTGTCCCTGAGGAGGACCAAAGGTGACTTCGGGAATCATCCTGGATTGCTTCTACATCCTCTTTGCTTTGCTGCTCTGGGATTTCCCAGACTCTATCTACCAGGATTGGAAGTATAGGCTGCCTCAGTTTCCACCTGACATTTTTACTTGGTACCTAATGTGAACTCAGGACTGTCTGCTTGAGTCTGAATCTTACCCTTGAGCCATCTCTCCAGCTTTCTCTGTCTCTCTTTCTCATCTCTCTCTCTCTCTCCCTGTCTCTCTCTCTCTTACTCTCAAACTCAGTAGTGCCCCATCGAAGCCTACCAATCAACACACTTGGATCTCCTGCACAAAGCTGTTACTTCGTGGTTTTATCATTCTCCTATAAGAACTTGAAACTCATTTGAATGAAAGCAAAAGTAGGTGTGGGAATGTGGCTCAGTAGGTCAGGACTTGTCCTGCAAGCAAAGGACCCCAGCACCCATGTAAAGGCTAGCCTGTTGTATGTGGCAGTGAAAAGCAGAAGACTTTGTCTTTAATAGGGGGATGGGCAGACCCACCACCCCAGGTGGTCCTTTGACTTCCATGTGTGTGCCATGGCACACAGGAGCCCGCAGTCACACATGCGAACACTCTCTGTGTCACACACACATATACCTCATATATGTTCAAATATTTTTTAAAGGAGAACAAAAATAAGTGGGAAATAATAAAGACATGAAATTCACAGCCATAATGCCGAAGTAGATACTGCCAACTCTATAAGGAATTATTGAAAATGAGGATATCGAACACATAAAAAATAGATGCATCATTACACTAAGGATAGAATCAAAGCTTTTTGGTTCAAATCTACTCTGAAGCGTTTGAAGTTTACATGATTCCACATGCTGTGAAATAGATTCCAGCCTCTCCTGTCTCCTGCCTCACCTCTCCACTGGCATCCCTGCTGCTCCAGCTTCAGGGACCGTGAGTGCTCAGCTACTCCATTCCTGCCTCGCACTCAAGCTTTTTCTGACCCTGGAGCTTGCTGCTGTGGGAGTCCATTTGTTTGAGTGCAGTATCCTATTTTAAATATTTTATTTCTTTGTTGAGAGAGAGAGAGAGAGAGAGAGAGAGAGAGAGAGAGAGAGAGAGAGAGAGAGAGAGAGAGAGGTAATGACACGTGTAGAGGTCAGATGATAACTTTCAGAATTTGTTTTTCTTCATCCACCATGTGAGCTCCTGGTTTCAAATACAAATTACTAGGTAGGTTACCGCTGAATCCTCTCCCCACCATTGACTGTTGTGTGTTTGCCTTAACAGCTCCTCTCCTTATCCTGATGGTCTGGTACAGATCTGATCTCTTTTTGTGTTCTCAAGATGGAATTACATGAACTTTGAGCATATCATCTTCCCAACAATAATGTGTGTTTCTCACTTATGATTTGCTTCTGGGCTACTGAAGACTAAGTCATAGTTATAGAATTAGACGAATCTTGAAAAATGCCATTTTCAGGTTTCATGCTCTGTGTTTGAGCAAAGCCCCTCATTTGCTGGAACATTTCTGTTTTTAAATGAGGCTCCAGATAATAACACCTATATTACAAGGTTTTCATGAGTAAAACAGAATTATTCTGTTCACCTCCCAGTCCACGGTGAACTCTGGGCATGCTTTCAGCCCATTCTGGGGCCATGTTCTGGGGTTTTGCCAGGATGCTTCAGTGGTCTCCATTTTGAACTGGCGATCTATTCTATTTTTGTTTGCATGATTTCTGATGGTATGAAGGTACTGGTTCTTTACAAATGGATACACTACATTCAATCAGACTTAGGATAGCTTAGCTATATAGGGAGAAGTGTTTATAGAAAATACTGGAAGATTCTGCAAGCATTGCCTAGATTCCATTCAGATTGTGTTGAATATGAATGCTGTTCTGCAGTTCTTATGCTTCCACCCTCCTTTTTCAGGGTGTAAGTCCTTGCACTCAATCTAAAGACTGAAAAACAGATGAGGGTCCCATCCCTTGTCTATTTTATTTGCAGGCTATGACATTGAAATATTTAATCTGCACCCCTCAACTGTTTTCTTTTCTTGGTTCATTGTAGTCCGGAAGATAAATCAATAGGCAGGTTTTGGAGAAGACTCAGTGAGTACAACTGTCTGTTGTGCAACCCTGAGGACCTTAGCTTAAGTCCCAGGAACCCACATATGAAATCAGACTTGGTGATGTGCATCTGTAATCCCAACAGTCCTGTGGTGGGATGGGAGGTGTGAAGACAGGAGAATCAACTAAAAGATCCTGGGCCAGTTAGTCTTCAACAAGGTAGAAGGTATGAACTGACTCCCCAAAGTTGTCCCTCCACATGTGCATCAGGCTATGTGCATATATTCACACACACGTGCACACACATAGATATACACTAACACACTAAAATTCAAGCAATTAAAAATGGCAAACATTGTACCAATGAACTTCTTTGTATTGCTGTTCCTCTTTGTATTCTCTATAATGATCCAGATTCTCCATGACAAAGTAGGTGGAAACACTGGAGAAATGACTATTTCTGAATAATGTGTTTTACTATTGCTTATAACTATGCATTTCATTTATTATGAATGAATATTGGTGCAAATTCCTGCCAGAACACAGTGGCAGGCAGGATTGTATATGAAGGCAGTGATTGTATCTGGGAGATTGTTGCTGTATTAATACAACTTGGAATATGGACACAATGCTTGGCTCTGTTTTGGGAAGGAAGACACTTCCAGATACCCTGGACCATTTGTAATAAGAGTATTTTCCACTGTCTTCAAGCTATTTTCTTCATTCTATGTTGTTAATTTTATGAACGTCCACCTTCTAACATCTACAGTGCACATGTGGAACTATGTGCTAGAGCTGAGGAGAATGACACATTAGGGCATATTTTCCATGTACATCTGAACCACATAGGGATCTTGCTCAAATAGAGAAACTGATCCCTGTGGGTCTGAGACTCTGCATCCATGGGATGATTCCTGATTATGCTAATCTTTGTAGCTTATGGAACATACTTCAAAGGAAATGCTTCTAGACTTAGAAAAAATGACTAATGGAGCATAAAATAGAACTAATGGATTACAAGTTATGCAATATGCTATCAGCATAGGAAAAGAACAGAACAGAAATCATACTAGCAAGCAAATTACACTGCATTTTAATAACATTTATTGATATAATGTGCACATAATTATAACAAAGGGAACCTTTTTCTGGTGTTACAACTGGTGGTTATAATGTTACTTTATTACTGGTTATTGTTGATGTCTGATGACTTTTTAAATTTCTTCAGGTGTTTTAGTAAAAGACAGACAACTTGCTTTTTGCTAATATAATTGTTGGCAATATGTACATTTGATTGTCATGAAGATTCTACTGTATTATGATGGCAATTTTACAACTGTAGTGAAAAAATTTCATATCTGGAAAATTTTGGTTTTACTTAGATTATGAATAATTTATTGCTAAACTACCCTATGTAAGCTTATTCTTTTTGTGTGTGTGCAGAGAGAGAGATAGAGAGAGAGAGAAAGAGAGAGAGAATGTGTGAGAGTACTTGAGTGTGTATGACTGTGGTGGCCCAAGGATAACTTCAAAAACAAACCTGGATTGCTCTACCTCCTTATTGCTTTGTTCTGGGTTCTGGGGTTTTCCAGGCTCTGTTGCTCAGGGTAAGTACAGGCCACCATCATTTCCACAAGGGTTTTTTTTTGGTGGGATCTGGGATCTGAACTCTGGTTCTTTTGCTTTTGAGGAAAAGGCTTTGATTTCTGAACCATCTATCCAGCCCATAGAGTTATTCTTAATTGTAGAATTGGAAGTGGCAACAGTAATAGTTTGTAGGTTACTATTAAATTTTTATTTTTAGAGAAAAAATTTCCAAATCCCATAATTAATTAGTTTCTGTTAATAAAAGTCAATGTTTCTCAAATAAGACCCAAATATTATTGATATTTTTATTGCTGTGTCACGCTTTTTTTTTTTCTCATTAAACTTTGTTTTAATGGGTCTCAAAATTCTGTGACAGATTTTTTGGTCAAGTTGTTTCCATTTAAAAAGTACTGATTTTAAAAACTAATAACTTAAAACTGCCACACACACAAAAAAAAGGTCCACAAAAACATTCTCCCTTTCCTTCTGAAGGTTTTACGATGCATTGTTTTCATTAACCAGTCTTTTACTATTAAACTTAACTGGCCAATTGAGACAAACAGTTCTGAGACCGTTCTTCCACCACTGATTAAGACTGGGGTGGCAGGTGTTAGGGGTAATATTCATTTAGCCTTCTGAGCTTTCTGGGCAGACTTGGTGACCTTGCCAGCTCCAGCAGCCTTCTCGTCCATGGCCTTGATGACACCAACAGCAACGGTCTGCCTCAAGTCACGAACAGCAAAACGACCAAGAGGAGGATAGTCAGAGACGCTCTCCACCCACATGGGCTTGCCGGGAACCCTGTCAACCATGGCAGCATCTCCAGACTTCAGGAACTTAGGGCCATCTTCCAATTTCTTACCAGAACGGTGGTCAATCTTTTCTTTCAGCTCAGCAAATTTGCAAGCTATGTGAGCAGTGTGACAATCCAGTACAGGGGCACAGCCAGCACTGATCTGGCCCGGATGGTTCAGGATAATCACCTGAGCAGTGAAGCCAGCTGCTTCCATTGGTGGGTCATTTTTGCAGTCACCAGCCCCGTTGCCTCGACGAACATCTTTGACTGACACATTTTTTCACGTTGAAGCCCACATTGTCCCCGGGAAGAGCTTCACTCAAAGCCACATGGTGCATTTCAACAGACTTTACTTCAGTTGTGACATTGGTGCAAAAGTGACCACCATGCCGTGTTTGAGAACACCAGTCTCCACTCGGCCCACAGGGACAGTACCAACATCACCAATTTTGTAGACATCCTGGAGGGGCAGGCGCAAAGGCTTGTCGGTGGGGCGAGTTGGTGGGAGGATGCAATCCAAAACCTCCAGTAGTGTGGTTCCACTTGCGCTGCCATCTTTCCTGGTGACTTTCCATCCCTTGAACCAAGGCATATTAGCACTTGGCTCCAGCATGTTGTCACCATTCCAACCAGAAATTGGCACAAATGCTACTGTGTCAGGGTTGTAGCCAATTTTCTTACTGTAGGTGCTGACTTCCTTAACAATCTCCTCGTATCTCTTCTGGCTGTAAGGAGGCTCGGTAGAATCCATCTTGTTGACACCAACAATCAGCTGTTTCACACCCAAAGTGTAAGCCAGAAGGGCATGCTCACGGGTCTGCCCGTTTTTGCAGATACCAGCCTCAAATTCACCAACTTCAGCAGCAACGATCAGGACTGCACAGTCAGCCTGAGATGTGCAGGACTGCACAGTCAGCCTGAGATGTGCCTGTAATCATGTTCTTGATAAAGTCTCTGTGTCCTGGGGCGTCAATGATGGTCACATAGTATTTGCTGGCCTCAAATTTCCACAGGGAGAAATGGTGATACCATGCTCACGCTCAGCCTTCAATTTGTCCAGACCCAGGCGTACTTGAAGGAAACCTTTCCCATCTCAGCTGCCTCCTTCTCGAATTCCTCAATGGTCCGCTTGTCAATCCCGCCTCATTTGTAGATCAGGTGACCGGTTGTGGTGGACTTGCCAGAGTCGACGTGGCCAATGACGACGATGTTGATGTGAGTCTTTTCCTTGCCCATTTTGGCTTCAGTTTAGCGGTGGTTTTCACGACACCTGCATCCTGACGGCAAACCCGTTGCAGGGGAAAAACAAAGCGCTGTGTCACACTTTTTATTTGTGAAAAATGATATGTATTCTAGATGGTAAAAGTAGAATTTCAGGAGAATTAAAAAATTCTGTTGAAAAGAGTGGAGTACTTTGCACCATATAATTTAAGTTTACTTCACTGTGGATATGGTTACAATGTCTATAATCCAGAACTTGAATCAGGCAGATTCAAGGCAAAGTCAAGAGGATTAGAAATTCAAGGCCAGTCTCAGCTACAGAGGATATCTGAAATCAGCCAGGGATACATGAGACACTATTTCAACAAAAACTTCTCTCTCTCTCTCTCTGTCTCTCTCTCTCTCTCTTTGTCTCTCTCTCTGTCTCTCTCTCTCTGTTTCTCTCTCTCTCTCTCTGAACTTTAAATTAATAAGAATTAAGAAAATGGAATAAGTTTAAATGGCTCATGAGACATTTTAATAGATAATGAAACAAATGTTTTCTCTGATGGAGAAAACACATTGTTTAGTAAATTGAAAAAAGTGAAACAGCTTTTTCCAAAAAGGAGGATTCTAAGCTTCTGGTCTTCCATGCTCATTACTTGCCCTTTGCACTTCCCATACCTGTCCCCTTCACTACAGTGTTTCCTAGGAAAACAGTGTAAGTACTGATGGATTACAAGTGTGCTTGTCATTGGAAAATGGAATCAGTCAACATGCCCACCAAGAGAGGTAATGAAAATATGATACATATACACAATGGAATACTATTCAGCCTTCAGAAAAGATTAGATTATGGATTTGCTGGTAAATGGATGGAACTGGAAAACTTAATATTGAGCATGATATCTCAGACACATTAAGTTAAGCACCACATGTTGTCTCTTATATGTGGATGCTAGCATTTGTATCCTTGAAAATGTATTTGTCTTGGACTTACTGTAAGAGTCAGAAAATTTGAAAGTGATCAGTAAATGGGAATGTGGGAAAGTAGGAAGGAATGTTTAGGATGAAACATTTAAGGGGAGAATTAGGATACAATTGAAAGTAGGGTAAGGTAGGGAATAACAGGAAAAAATATCTAGAATGGCATGAAGGGATAAGATATAGGAAGGGCAGAGGGGCTTATAGAAAACCCCTAAGATTGTGGGATATAACCCCATAGGAATCTCCTATGTTAGTAATATGTCAATTTTTTTTTTAAAAAAGCAACAAGAATGTGTAGTCCCTGTGCAGAGGAGCACACAGAAAGAAAAAAAGGACAAAGCAAAAAAAATTACCCTGAGTTGGTCCATGAATAATCCAGTGGCAATTTAAACTATACTAGAAATAACAGGAATGTGACACTTCCTGATAAGTTGTTGGTCAGTGATGTCTCAAAGACCCCTAAACATTATAGGCTTTTGCCATTGTTCTTTATTGCCCTCCAAAAACTTGACAGTAACACCCCATTACTGAAGATAAAACACATATGGATCAGAGTACATGGACTAAATACATCAACTGGAGCTGAGAGCTCCTTAATTGACAGCTTATACAGTACCAAGAAATACTCAAGAAGTAGTGAAATAAAGATATAATCAAAGGCATCATCAACCTTTATAGGTAAGGTGATGGTACACCAAACTGCTCTGTAAATACCTGCTATTATATCCATAGATTGGAAGAGCACTCAGCATTCAACTGAGAAGACTTCTTTACAATGGGAGTAGAAGATCTCACTCAACACCTTGACACAAAGCAGCCTAGGACAGTGGAAGAGTAGTGAAGTGAACAACAATGGCCCAACCAGAATGCAGAATACTGGTGATCCTGTAGTGCTCACCCAGATCAGGCTAACCTAATCTAGCCTCCATTCTAAGGTTCAAGGAATCTTGCTGAAGAGAGGGCAATAAGATTGTAAGAGCCTAATGATGGAAAAGTCCACCACTGGACAAGACATTCCACTTGCTGCATTCAGGAACTCATAGCAAAGAGATTTGTCCTTACCAGACCTACATAATAGCTGACATACCAACCTGCCCCCATAGTCTAATGAGGATCCCAGGGAAGATTATTGTATGCGCAGAAATCTTGGGGCTTATGGCTGGACAGGTGAAGGGGATTGACCTTATCAGTAGGATGGTCCAAGGAGGGGCCACTTGGTCTGCCATAGTGGTCTGGACCCCCACTAGAGTATACAATCCAGAGGGAACCCCGTGACCCATAGAAACAGACAGGCAGGAGGGTGGAAAGAAATGGGAAGGATTAATGAAGACAGGGGAAAAAAGGAAGGAAGAGTGGAAGGGAAGGAAGAGCGATGAAGTGAGGCAGGATTAAGTACTCAATATGCTTATAAAACTAGGGGAAATAAAATTACTAATAAAAATATTCTATAAATTTACATTTAATCCAAGTACTCAGATAAGGATTTTTCTGACTACATGTCACCATTTGCTATTTTTTCTCTTTTATTTATTTGTGTGTTTTTAACTATAACATTCAAGCCCACCAGACTCCAAGACTTCACTAGTCTGAAGGATTTTTCTCACACAGAACTGACTTGGAGATGTGAGGTTGAAAGACAATTTTTTTTTTGTGCCAAAATGCAACTCATAGCCCTGCAGTTTATTTCTTGGAATGTTTTCTCAGCTCTCACATCAAAGTCTATTTATTTAGGTGTGCTTCTCATGATTTCAGCTTCCTCGGTTTTGAAATGTACACAGTATAAAAAGGCAGCATCTTTGAAGAATCTTTGTGTTTGGAGATGTCCTCAGGAAGGCACAAAGAGGCCACAAATAAGAATGCCTGACACATGGCAGAAACAGAAGAGAAATAAGAATGAAAATAATTGTAGAAATGTCAAGAAAACATGATCCCAACCTTCAATAAGCCTACCTCATAGGTATGACTGTATTAACTGTTTTAAATAATAATCAGCAGTCTTTTAAAAAGGTGAGTAAAAAGAAGTTCCAGGTACTTTGAATAAGATCGCATGATTATATTTTAGAAATAAGCATTATTGGGTATGAGCAGTATGTTTTTATCTGGAAGAAAGTCTCAGCATATGGTCCGACCTCTGAAATGGGTCTGTGCTATCTGGAATAATCAAGAAAAAACCTGTAGTGTCCTGGCGGCGAGCCCCCGGCCCTGACGTCCCCAGCCCCCTCCGCCGCGCCACCCCGCCCCCGCCTAAGGTGAGTGAGTGAGAGAGAGAGAGCCCAGCCCAGCCCCCAACCACCCCGGAGCCCCACGCGTCCCGGCGGCGAGTGCCCAGGCCGACTGCGGCTTAGCCAGGGCCCCGCCCCGGACCCAAGCCCCTCGCACCCTCCCGCCCCGTGCGCCTAGCCACCCCCCTGGATCCCAGGTGAAGAATTCTGCCATTGAGCCAGGGAGTGAAAGAGCCCAGCCCAGCCCCGCCCCCCACCCGGGAGCCGCCTGGCCAGCAGCACCGCACTGCGCGGCCGGCTTTGCCCTGGGCCCCGCCCCTCTCCACGCCCACTTTCCCAGATCCCAGGTGAAGAACTCTGCCATCAACATCAGACCCTCTGCCTCTCTGGCCCACCAGGGACCTATGCACGTGGTCCACGGAAGACACACTGCTACTCAGAATTCAATAGAGCCCAGAGGAAACTCAAGCAAAATTCTAAGGAGCAAAGGGAGCACAGGCCATACATCTGGACTCCACTACAATCATTATATCACGTGGGCGAGTTTCTTCTCATCCAGCCCAAAGATATGTAAACTTTTTCTTTTCACCTTACTGATCCTTTAAAGTATCAATGCTGTAGATCAACTTTTTCATACAGCCACCCCACAACATACAACTCCAGTGAGTACACCACTCACCCCCACATTTCATCAAGAAACTAAATCGTAAAAGTGCACTACCAAACTAATATTCACCCCCTGGTAACATAACCTGACTTGCCGAAAGAATCAATCCCATAATGAGGGATTCCGACCAGAACAAATCCACAGAAAATAGCCATGAAAGCCAGACCCAACATAATGACTTTCAGAGTATGATCATTACCATGATTAATACTATGAAAGAGGAAATCCGAGAAGAGTTAAAACAACCGTATCAACCACTTTGAACAGGAACACAACAGGCACTTGGAGGAGTTGAGAAAAACAGTTCAAGAAACAAAAATAGGTATAGAGCAGGTAAAACAGTCTCAGGCAGAGTTTAAAATTGAACTAGAAGACAAGTTATCTTCAACCCAAAACTCAACAGAGAGTCTTATCAGCAGAACAAATGAGGCAGAAAATAGAATTTCAGATCTTGAAGACAAAGTGGGAGAATTAACCAGCTCAATGGAAGAGATTGTTAAAGCCAAAAAGATACTGGAGAGGAACATTCAAGAGATATGGGACACCCTGAAGAAGCCTAACATGCGCATTCATGGAATACCAGAACAAGAATCCCAAAATACCACACCTGAGGAAATATTTCAATTCATCATAAATGAAAACTTCCCACAATTATAGAATGGGAGACCTATCCAAATACAAGAGGCATTTTGCACTCCAAACAGATACGACCAAAATAGAAAATCGCCACGGCAAATAATAGTCAAAACACTTCACATTCAAGACAAAGAAAAGGTGCTGAGAGCTTCAAGAGAAAAAAAGCAACTCACTTTTAAAGGTAAACCTATTAGAATAACAAATGACTTCTCAATGGAAACAGTAAAAGCAAGAAGAGCTTGGAGAGACATACTTCAAGTATTAAACGAGCAAAAATGCCAACCCAGACTGATATACCCGGCAAAACTATCTGTCATGATTGAGGGAGAAAGAAAAGTTTTCCAACACAAAGACAACTTGAAGGGATACATGTCTACCAAACCAGGCCTTCAAAAAATCCTAGAAATGATACTCAAGCTTGAAGAAAAGAACAAGCATATCCAGGAGGACAGAAGGGGAGCATAATACCACCAAAACATAAATATCAAACAACATGCTTACAAAATCTACTAAACATAAAAAATGTCCAGAATTAAAAAGAATTTCTCCATTATAACATTAAATGTCAATGGTATTAACTCACTGATTAAGAGACACAGATTACAAACTTGGATTAAAAACCACAATCCAACAATCTGCTGCCTTCAGGAAACTCATCTCACCACAAAAGATAGGCACATCCTAAGAATGAAAGGCTGGTCCAAAATCTTGCAAGCTAATGGAACCAGGAAACAGGTAGGGGTAGCAATTATGCTTTCAGACAAAGTGGACTTCAAACCAAAGAAAATCATAAGAGACACAGATGGATACTACATTTTAGTCACAGGTACAATTCACCAGGAAGACTTCACAATCCTGAACATTTATGCACCCAATACGGGCCCCTCCACATTCATTAAGAAAACCCTACAGCGCCTAAAGCAAGAAATCAACCACCAAACGATAATTCTTGGGGACTTCAACACCGCCCTCTCAACATGGGATAGGTCAACAGGTCAAAAGCTTAACAGAGACACTTTGGAACTTACTCAAACCCTGAAAGAGAAATGGACCTTACAGATCTCTATCGAACTTTTCACCCATGCACCAAAGAATACACATTTTTCTCAGCTGCACATGGAACTTTTTCCAAAATAGATCACATATTGGGCCACAAAACGAATCTACACATATACAAAAAAGTTGAAATTCTAACCTGTGCCCTATCAGACCATCATGGCCTAAAGCTGGACATCCACAACACAACAAACAAGAGAAAATACACTAACTCCTGGAAACTTAACAATATGATGCTGAATGAGAACTGGATTCAGGAAGAAATTAAAAAGGAAATTCAAGATTTCCTGAAAGTGAACGATAATGAAAATACAACTTACCAAAATCTCTGGGACACAATGAAAGCTGTCCTAAGAGGTAAGTTCATAGCTCTTAATGCCTACATCAAAAAAATGGAAACATCAGAAATAAATAACTTAACGATGCAGCTTAAGGCTTTAGAGAAACTTGAGCAATCTGATCCCAAAAGTAGTAAGTAGAAGAGAAGAGATTAGCAAAATAAGGGGAGAAATATCTGAAATCGAGACTAAGAAAACGATAGAAAAAATCAACAAGTCAAAAAGCTGGTTCTTTGAAAAAATCAATAAGCTAAATTAACCAAAAGCAAGAGAGAGAAAACCCAAATTAACAAAATTAGAAATGAAATTGGAGTTATCACTACTGATACCCCAGAAATCCAGAGAATTATAACATCATATTTCAAAAACTTATACTCTGTGAAGTTTGACAACACACAAGAGATGGATGAATTTCTAAGTAAACACATCTTACCTAAATTGGATCAGGAAGTTGTGAATTACTTAAATGGCCTATAACATATAAGGAAATTGAAGAAGTAATCTCGAATCTTCCCACTAAAAAATGTCCTGGACCAGATGGATTCAGCACAGAATTCTACAAGACATTTAAGGAGTCAATAACACCAATACTCCTTAAACTGTTCCATCAAATAGCAAAGGAAGGAACACTACCAAATTCCTTCTATGAAGCTAATATCGTCTTAATCCCAAAACCTAATAAAGATTCACTTAAAAAAGAAAACTATAGGCCGATCTCTCTGATGAACACAGATGCAAAGATTTTCAACAAAGTCTTAGCAAATCGGATACAAAAACATATCAAAAAGATCATTCACAGGGACCAAGTAGGCTTCATCCCTGGCACGCAAGTCAATAAATGTAATTCATCATGTAAACCAATCCAAAGTCCAAGACCACATGATACTCTCGATAGACGCAGAAAAAGCCTTTGACAAGATCCAACAGCCTTTTATGATAAAAATGCTAGAGACAGTAGGAATGGAAGGAACCTTTATCAATATAATAAAAGCTGTATACAACAAGCCCACAGCAAGGATTATGCTCAATGGGGAACAATTGGAAGCATTCCCACTTCGATCAGGAACTAGACAAGGCTGTCCACTCTCACCACTTCTATTCAATATTGTACTTGAAGTCTTAGCCGAAGCCATAAGACAAGAAAGGGACATAAGAGGGATTCAAATCGGCAAGGAAGAAGTCAAGCTATCCCTATTTGCAGATGACATGATTTTATACCTGAGGGATCCCAAAAACTCCACCAGGAAGCTCCTGGAACTAATTGAGAAGTTCAGCAGGGTGGCAGGATACAAAATAAATGTGCAAAAATCAGAGGCCTTCCTATATGCCTAGAATGAAAGAAGTGAAAAAGCCTTGAGAGAAACAATCCCATTTAATATAGCCCCTAAAAAAATGAAATACCTTGGTATAAACCTAACCGAGGAGGTAAAAGACCTTTACAACGAAAACTTTAAAACTCTAAGGAAAGAAATAGCAGAAGACACCAGAAGGTGGAACGACCTCCCTTCTTCCTGGATTGGCAGAATCAACATCGTAAAAGTGACCATCCTCCCAAAGGCAATATACAGATGCAATGCTATACCAATCAAAATCCCAAAGCAATTCTTTAAAGAAGTTGACCAAACAATCTCAAAGTTCATATGGAGGCACAAAAGACCCAGGATAGCAAAGACAATCCTGAGTAACAAAAACACTGCTGGAGGTATTACCATACCGAACCTTAGTCTATACTACAAATGAAATGTTACAAATGTTATGAAAACAGCCTGGTACTGGCTCCAAAATAGACACACAGATCAATGGATAAGGGTTGAGGACCCAGATATAAGCCCACAAAAATACAGCCATTTGATCTTTGACAAAGTGGCCCAAAAAATCCAATGGAAAAAGAACAGCATCTTCAACAAATGGTGCTGGCAAAACTGGATCTCCACATGCAGAAGATTAAAGCTGAACCCGTACTTATCACCATGTACAAGACTTAATTCCAAATGGATCAAGGACCTTGATATCAGGCCAGAGACTATAAAAATCATAACTGAACGGATAGGGAACTCCCTCGAGCTGATTGGGCTAGGCCAACATTTCCTAAACAGACATCCAATGGCACAGTCACTGATACCAACTTTCAACAGTTGGGATCTTGCGAAATTAAAGAGCGTCTGTTCAGATAAAGAGATTATCACACGAGGTCAAAGGCAACCCACAGAATGGGAGAAAATCTTCACTAATCACATATCTGATAGAGCTCTACTGTCCAGAGTGCACAAAGAACTTAGAAAATTAAACACCAAGGAAACCAATGGCCCAATTAAAAAATGGGTCGTGGAACTTAAAAGAAATTTTACCAGAGATGAAATTAAAATGTCTAACAAATATCTTAAAAAAATGCTCCACTTCTTTAGCCATCAGGAAAATGCAAATCAAAACCTCCCTGAGATATCATCTCACCCCAGTCAGGATGGCAAAAATCCACAATACAAACAACAACAAGTGCTGGAGAGGATGTGGAGAGAGGGGAACTCTGCTATATTGCTGGTGGCAATGCAGACTCATACAGCCATTCTGGCGAGCTGTCTGGAGATTCTTAAAGAAATTAAAGATTGAAATGCCATATGACCCTGCTATTCCACTTTTGGGAATAACCCCCCATGCAGCAGAGGTTCGCCTCGATTGCACCAGCACGACTATGTTCATAGCAGCACTGTTTACAATAGCAAAGTCATGGAATCAACCTAAATGTCCAACAGTTGACGAGTGGATAAAGAAACTGTGGTACATCTATACAATGGAGTACTACTCAGCCATCAAAAATGATGAATTACTGGAATTTGCTGGGAAATGGATGTCATTAGAAACAATTATATTAAGTGAAGTATTCCAATCCCAGAAAGTTAAGCGCCGTATGTCCTCCCTAATAGGTTGCTCCTAGTACCAAACTCACCCAGCCCACATTGAGACACTCAAGGGTAAATCTATGTAATATGGTAATTGCAAGTATTGTGAACAGGAGGGATGGGGTTGGAGAGCCACACTAGACACAAGGAGAGAGGGGACCATGTTACAGCAGAGAAAATCGACCTCCAAGGAATGCAAGTAAGTAATGTGACACCTGGTTAAGTTCACAGACGTTCGTTCCTGATCATGTACAACTGAGGGGGTATGATCTCACTAGAAGGGGAGGGCATATAGTCTGGCAGATGAAAAGAGATCATTTTGCAAATGGGTGACTGATCCCTCCCTCACCAAGGTTTCCTGCTTTTATTACATCTTCCCTTGAATGTGCTATTATAACAAGACTCCAGTTTAACAGTTTTTTGTCTCTGACCAGGGGGTGACATACAGTGCCCATCAGGATGGAGTGAAGGGCATTGCAGGAGCAGCAAAACTGCAAAAGAAAATCAACAAACCACAATTCAGAACTTCAGAGACTCTATATCATCCACATAGAACTAAGCCAGCCTAATCTCCCCCCATCCTGAAGCTCAGGGACATCTGCGGAAGCGGGTGCGGTAAGATTGTAAGAGCAAAAGGATGGGGGGAGCAATGATTTGAAGAGTCTCCACACTAGATAGGGCTGAAGCAATCATAATAGGACTTTGTATGCCCTGCGCCATGTCCGTCACACTATTGACCTCACAAAGTCTAACATCGGCTAAAAGCACCAAGATCCTTGGAGGCAAGGGATTGATGGCCACAGTAGTGTTCCTATGCTTAAGGGGAACACGAGAAAGGGTGCAGGGAAATGCCACTGGGTCCTTTTACGTCATCGTCAAGGAGGACCAAGAGGAGAGTTAGGCATACACAATAAAGGACTCTCTGGGAATTGGGGGGGAGGTACTGGGAGATGGGGAGGGAGGGAGGGATAGCAGGAGGTTCGGGGGGAGGAGGAGGGGGAGGGAACTGGTCTACCTATTAATTTTGTATGAGCGGAAATAATAATAAAAATGTTAAAAAAAAAAAAAAAGAAAAAACCTGTAGTGACATAAGCCACAGTTCATGAAGTGCCTCTGCTAAGGTGGATCTTGGTAGGAATATAGTGACAAATGTAACTCAAGACAAATGTGAGTGCGGACAAGTATGTTTCTAAAATTAATGTTTATAGAGTAGATGATCCAGCGGGAACACTGGGACCCATATAGGCCGAAAGATAGGAAAATAGGAAGGAGCATACTGGATCCTCGAAGTGGAGGGGAGGGAGGGAGGAAAGAGGTGAGAGAAGGAGAGAAAGGAGAGAGGAAGGGAGGAGAATGAACATATGGCAAGGAACATGTATTACTAGGAAAAATAAAAATAAACATTAAAAAATAAAATTAATGTTTAAAGTCGACATGCAAAGCGATGTGATTTGGTATGGCATTTTCATACATGTGTGCCATTATGCTTTGATCTAATTAATTGCCCTCAGAGTATTTTCCTCCTCATTTCCTACATCTCATTCTGTTAATCCATTTCACTCTCCCAAATAGTCACCATCCACATTTGCAAGTTGTGAGGGCTGCCTGTTAATCATGAGGGAAAGTTTTGTGCCTCTTTGCACCTGATTGATTTGCCTTGTAGATGTAGGTCTATGTCCCTCCCCTTCCCTGGGGCTGCACTGCTGGATCTGTTGTGCCTGGTTTAGTCTTTATGGTCCACTGTTCCTTCCATTTCTCAGCATTGTCCAGGTATCCTCTCCCCACCAAGTAAACTTATGAAACTCTTCCTCTCTTTATTTCTTTGGAATAGAGTCTAATTTTTTTCCACACTCTTTCCATTACTTTATTACAGAGAGGAAGCTTCTTGTTTGTCCTCTTACCAGGAAATCCATAAATATAATTTTATCATACAGAAGAGAATGACAAAGCTAGTTGAAGGTAAGGAAGAGTACACATGAATGATTATTAGGCTTAGTCTTGAAGGAAAAGTAGATGCTGGCAAAAACAGAAATTTAAAACATAAAAATTTCAAAAAGTCTTATATAAATTTTCTTCATTGATTTGCTGTTAAAATTTTCCTTCATCCTAGGGTGAATTAAGACTGTTCTAGCAGAAGGAAGTAGAAACAGAAGTTATCTTATAAATAGTTTTTTAAATGCATGCATACTTTCATTCACCAAATCACTTGTCCTTCCATCTATTCAGCTATCATCCATCCATCTGCCCATCCATTCCTTCATCTATCCCTTCATTCATATATTTATCTATTCATTTATCTGTACTTGTATACTTACAAAGAAAACTATCACATCCAGATAAATTTATATATATCTATTGTTGTTCAGATATAGAGTTGGGAGAAAATTCTATTAGGACATATTGTGGGAAAATATTGAAATATGTCAAGAAGATGGACTAATGTCCACAGGAATCAGTGAAGAAGAAAACACTTGATATAAAGAGATTGAGAGCTACATCTGAATCCACATTATTGTCTATTCTCAAACAGAAGTCAAATCAGTGCTTATAGGACTATGGTAGTTGAGAAAAGAGTGATAAGAAAAGATAAAGCAAAACTAATGACAATGCATTACACATGTATGAAAATGTCAAAGGACAAAATTAATCAGTGAAGAAAAGTGGAAAAAATCAAAGTTCAATTTAGTAAATAAATTCTAATTATGCTTCAAGTTTAAAAATATTAGGATGTTTTCAGTGGATGTGTTTTGGGCTCTGAAACAATTTACACATCAGTTATTAAAGCCATTTATTAAAATTTAATCACTATTTATTTGTGTGTGGAATTCTCCTAAAGAATGTTATTTCCCGCAGGGAAGATCCCATCTTGTCTTGACTGGATCTTCAAGATTTAGGCCAGAAGGAATATAAAGGATGCTTTAAATACATGGTTGTTAGGAAACTAAGCTATAGAGTGAAGATAATTTTTATAAAGGAATAAAAGATGTACAAATGGAAGTTTATGGAAAAGGCAATTATGAGGACAAAACCAGAAAAATGATGTCAGAAAAAGAAAAAAGGGAAATGGGGGCCAGAACCTGAAAGAGTGTGGAAACACATTAGTAGTTGATCTTTTTTTTTTTTTTCTGCAATGAATTACAAAGTGTTTTCAACTGGCAACCTGCATGAATGTATTGACTTTATAGAAAACTAACTGGCAGCACTGCAGATGATGGGTCCAAGTGGAATGAAATTCAAGATACAGCTGCTCAGTAGGCAAAACTAATGCAGAGCAGGATAATGGATCAGAGGCAATAATGGCTCCTTACAAAGTGGTATTAACAGCCTGGAAGTGGTGGCTGGGCCTTGGATCTGTCTGTGGAGTTGAAACCTCAGTAGACCTGATGATGGAGTGAGAAAAGTACAAAACATCACAAAAGGATGGAAATGGACATAGTGCACATTGTGTAACAATGTGGTAAATCTTTGAGTGTTATCATGAGGCACCTACTAGATAAACACAGTGGAATTCAGATGGCCCTCAGATTTAGGATTATTAAATTGGTAGACTTTTTTTTTTAAATTCTAAGTGGCCTGCACTGACTATATCTGGGTATAGTTAAGGAAGTCACCAGTGATTACATTTGCTTACCTGAACAAGCACATTTATGCAAAAGTTTTGTATGGTTTGTTCTTTGTTTAATAGATAAGTGAAACTGAACTTAGCCTTGAAATCACCATGAGATATTCATAATCTCTGTAACTCACTGGCCAAGTTCACTGGTAGGTAGTCATCAATAAATATTATAAGAGGTAGAAATACTGGTAAAACTTGGCATACAAATCTTCTGGCATAAATGTCTTGTAGATTAATAAGCAGGTTAATGTAGGAAAGCAAGAAGAGGAGAAATTACTGAAGGATTAATGAGTTCTGTTTACAGTACTTTAATTTTGAAGACCTGATCAGTGTGTGTAGTGTGGTAATGAAACTTCAACTTCAGACAGGTGTGCTTGTTTGCCAGTTGAGGGAGTTCAGATGAATATAAATGAAACTTAAATTCTTCAGTTTTTCTCAAAAATACTTTATATATTACCTCCTTGCTCCATTTTCAATCTGAGATTCAAAATAAGATTTGTATCAAGCAAGTCTACCATGATTTATGGCCAAGTTCTGGGAAGGGGGACCACATCAGTATAGAATCAATGAACTTATAAAAGTCTGTATTTGGAGCTAGATTCATTGAAAAAAGATCCTAAGTTTTTTACTTCTAATGAGACACTTTGCTGACTACTAAGACTAGTCACATATTGTTTCCTATAAAATTGGATCTGCACTTATTTCAGAGATATCCAACAAAATATTTTGTTTCTCCAAGTTTAGTTCTACAATCAATCATTTCACATAGACTTTTTGATTTTATCTGTCCAAACAGGTTTGTGGTTGTCTAAGATCTCACTTTTAAAACGGTATCCATGGAGACAGCCTTGAAACATAAAACTCAAACAAATGAACAATAGAAGACACTACATTCTGTATTAAAATGTATGAAGAGCTTAGAAAAACTTCACATGACTGATGCATTCTAAATGTAATTCCCTCCAAGGAGAGGTTAGTGTGTTTTTTTTTAATCCATATAAAATGCTATATTGGATAAATGCTGTGCCAAATGACAGAATGGAGAGTTACTCATGATCAGAGTATGACTAATTGACTTGTGCTTCAGAGAAACTTGGCTTATGAGAATACTTTGTATGTGATGTTTGTAAATAATCTGTTTGGATTTGCTTAACTCTTAAACTACTGTGATATCAACTCTGATGAGACTGTTGGTCATGACAAAGCCTTCTAGGGATTCAGACTTTATGCTATAAATGTGAACCTTTTTATTTCTCAAAATGAAAAAAAAAAACTCTGTTAGACTTCTTTTAAATCAAATAGAAGATAAACATAAATCCAACCTCTTCAGAAAATGAAATATGTTGATGTATTTTTAAAAGTATGAGAGCAACCAAACTATAAATAGAGTCTATTTTTCTTAAACTAGTGGCCCAATATTTCTTAGGATAAAATTTTAAGAAGCAATAAAATAGAGAAATGAAAGTTCTTTAAACTATGAAGTGCAATACAAAGAACTATGAACCCTCTTCTCATAACTAATGCAAGGAAACTTTCTTCTATTTTTTTCCTGATGACATGAATGCCTTAATTTTTTCTACATAACATATCACTTCAAGTATCTTAAAATGATCATTAATTTATTTTATAATGTTTTCAGTAGATACTCAATGAGATTATTTGTGACATGTTCCTATTGTGACTCTTGGGATGTTATTTGGCTGATTTGCTTTTTTTCAGCATGTGGTGAAGTGAATTCATTGTCATCTCTCAATTTGATAAAGAATCTGTTTATTTTTATTATAATGATCTACATTTCTTCACATCAACTTATCAGGAGAAATAATATCAGTTGTTATTTTGGATAATGTCATTTGGTTTATTGTTTCAGATCCAAGAAGGTATCTAAAATATTTTTTTCTTTTCATTCACTGATAAAAAGCCTGTGTTTTCTTTAGTATCTATAACATATTACAACCTTGCCTTCAGACCCTTTTGCAAAGTTCTCACAATGTTTACAAATGTATAGAATAAAACATATAAAACTAGAGGAAGGGCTCGGAATTAAGAGACTGCCTCACAAACAGAAGATCCTGAGTTCAGATCCCAGTTCCCACAAAAAATCGCCAGGAGGAAAAGATTGTGGTCTGTACCTTTGGCTCTGGTGGGTGGAGCCTGGGAAATCTCAGAGTGAAGCAAAAAGGAGGTAGAGCAACCTAGGATGATTCTCGAAGTCACCCTTGATCCTTTACAAGGATAGACAATGCTCTCTGACATACAATCACACACACACACACACACACACACACACACACACACACACGCACACACATAACAACAACACAAAATACACAACACACACAAAATAAATAAAGTTTATACATATATAATATATATTATGTAAGACGAGAAGAAAACAAACCCAGTACGATACAGTTCAACCCACATGACTTTTGGGACGCCTATTGAAATCACTGTACTAAGAGTAGTCTTCCATGAACTAAGACTTGATGAAAATGGATTTTTCATCTTCTCAGAGTACCTATTCTCTGCAATATTTTGCATGATATCTGCCTCATGGTAACTTTTCTCTAGGTTATCCCCTTATTAAGTCATTTTAATCATTGGTGTCCAAAGAAACATAGTTTCTGAGATTCTAAAAGCTTTAAATTTATTCAGTTCAAAGCTACTTACCCTCCTGGGAATATTAATGTTAGGCTATATAGTATCTACTTTGAAGGCACCAACACTGAAAAGTATTTTTGAAACCATTCATCAAGGTTATCCTAAGCATGTTATATATCCTTGCTCTAAAAAGAGACATTTGCATTGTTCTTTTGCTCCCTAATTGGATTTCAACCCTGGGCTTCAGTGTTTTGACTCTTTCCTCCAGGGATTCCAAATCTTGGAATGAATTATCCTTCATTCTTCTTATATAAGCTCCTAGCAAATAGAAGCAGTGTTTACTTTAATTTTACTTTTATTAAACTGGATATCCATAGGTACTAACCTAAACTCTCCATGGACTCAATTTCTGATCAACGAAATGTTGCAGATATTGTTTTATACTGCAATATAGGACTTAAAACTATTGATCTGGTTGTAGAATTTGAAACTCACCAAAATCCAATTAATGTTTTATTTTTCACAATTTTTACTTTTAGAGAATGACACTAGGTGAGGGAACATTGTAGAAAGAATGGAAGAGTTGGAAGACCAGGAAAAAAGGTTACACAATGCCGTTTTCTGGAAATGACATGGTCACTGCAACCACAAACTAACAGCAGCTGTTGATGTATGCATTGTTTCTGCACAAGAATGGGCCACTCTACAGTCAGACATAGATGGATGAGGGTCATAGGAGGACCCTGCCTCTCACAGCTGAGACTTAAGATTTGCTACTATAGATTCAAGGAGATGGGGAGACATTGCCTTTAACTGTGTACCTCCTTGTGACTACACCAGCATCTATTGGAGACATCCAATTCAATGGTCACACCAACAGCCTTGGTTAAACTAAATACATCACAAAACAGATTCCAAAGTAACTGGTATGGGAAAGAAACTAGTAGGTAGTAGGGGGTGGGGGCATTTCTAGGATTGGAAAGGATATAAGATATCCTTATCTTACATGGGAGTATACTTACATGAAATTGTCCAAAACTTCTTTGAAAATAAATTGAAACAGTTCTTACTGATTTGTCACTGTAGAAATCATCTCATAAAGGAAAAGGTAAGTTTGGTTGTTTGTCCTGAAGGCTAAGATTCCTCATTCAGAACTTTGCAGGCTTTGGTCTCTAGTTCATCTTGGCATATCACAATGCAGATGGGGAAAATAATGATAGCAGATGTGTCCTGAGAAGAGTAATGCCAAGACTACAGCAGCACATTATATTTGAATAGTTAATAATTCTTTTCTTTCTCAAGGACCTCCATGTGACAATGTTGGAGAATAGCCTGTATATTTGACTTGATCTTTCCCGCTAGAGTTAAAAAACAATGCTAAATTACAAAATCTGTCTATGCAAGAGAAATGAATCCTTTTGTTAGAGAAACAGGAGCTTCAGAATAATCTTAGATAATTGAATGAGAGATGTTGAATTGTGTTTTGAATGCAGACATTTATTAACTTGCATTTAAGGGAGATTTTCAAGTAATATCAAAATAATTCTAATTCTCTAAATCTATATCTAGATTTATGATTTGTAAAGTAAACTAAAGAGAAACAGATACATGGCTGAATCCCACTGTAAGAAACAATAGAAAATACCTTGCTTTATTATTTTCCCCCTTCTGGGTTATCTATGAGAAAACAAAAAATATGGTATAAATAAATACCCGTGGATTAGGGCTGGAGTGTGAATATTATTCATATAGAATATGCAGTTATGAAAATTGTACTTCTTACTTTTTAAGTTGACTTGCTTTTCTAGTATAATTAGTTTTAACAGACAAGATCTCAATAATCAGAAAGTAGAACATCAATGAAGATAGCTGAAATAAAACATTGCTTTGGTTAAAAAATCAATAAAAAGAATGATAAAAATTTAACTGCAAAAGATGTACATCATGAAAATGGATAACTTAGCTTTAGGTAAAATGATGATTGTCTTGCTGAAGATGGAGAATTTTAACATTTGCTGTTCTTTTAACCATAAATGAGTTTTTCTGCCTGCCTGATTTTGCAATCAGAATCCACCAGAATGCTACTTATATTCACCATCATTTGCAAAAGCAGAAACACATCCATGGCATCAAAGTTGATAATACATAAAGTAAAGGCCCTTGCTGCTTTTACTGAAACTTTGTTATTTAAGTGCGATCCTGACTAAGATGAATTGTGCTGCTCAAAAGCAAGGTTCATCCATGCACAATTGGGCAACTTTCAATTATAGAACTCTTGAAGCTTCCCTTGAATAGGACTAGTTATTAACATTGGCCGCATACCGAGATAAAGCTACATTTTTAATCTTAAAGTACTCACAGTGTATAAAGCCTACCACTGTGAGAGCTTTTCCAGTTTTCTACTGCTGGGTCTCACTTTGTCAGTATCACGAGAAATCTAGCCTTTGTGAATGCTCAGATTACAACATCAGGGAAAATGGCTGTTTACATGGTAGTGAATATTTAATCTTGTCCCCATTAATATCAGAACTGTGCCTCCAAAACATAGATGACTTTTATTAGGATAAAGCATGCTGTTATATTTCTGCAAAAGATTCATTTCTTCCCATGAAATAAGGGGGGGAAAAGACAGCACACATAATCATAATGGAGATTTAGAGAAGCAATTGTAAGTAAAAAATATATATTTGAATTGTTTCTTTGACTCAAAAAAATTGATCATCTATCAATTCAATAACAAGGATTCATTAAAGTTTCTATGAGTTAAAATGTGATGTAAAGTTGCAATTCCTGAAATGAGCTCTGCTCTCTGTTTTCATTTGGTCAAAAATAAAAGGAAGCAGGTAATTGGTTTTCTATGGAGAAAATAAAAGTATATCAAAAATTAAGCATGATAAAAGTGCTTTTGAATTTTCATTATATCCCAAAATAGTCACATAAAACTCTAGAAATAAAATATTTTTTGATTCTGTACGACTTGAATAATAATCATTGTAAGTGTGTGACTTTAAGATGAACTTCAGGTTGAACATTAGAAGTGAGAGAGCATCATTCTTTACTGTGGAACTGTCATAGTTATGTATCGGTGTCAATTTGACAGTTGAGGGTTTGAGCTCTGGGCACATGTGTAGATAATTAGTAGTTGAGTTAAGCCCAGAGTGAATCTGCTGGAGACTGTCTAGTTGGATGGGGAAGGTCAACTTATAGTGGATGGAACTAGACCCTGGACAGGTAAATAAAATACAGAGAACTGGTTCAGGAAGTTTATGTCCTTGTTTATACTTGTCAGAATGCTGGTTTGACAAGTAAGGATTGTTCTCTCAGCCATTACTTGGAGATGGTGTGGCCAGTTCCTTTGGCCCTTGATGTTGCAGTGGATTCTCCTGCCAAGCTAGACTAAGAACTATAGTCAAATTGTCTAAGTGTAGCATCTTTCATTAAAAATTCTAAAAGTTGGCATTTTTGCTTCATAAATAAGTCTTTGCTAAATAAACTAAGCATGAAAACACCACACATAATAGTCAAATAGGAATTTAGACTAATGATAAATACACTTCAATCCAAACAGCCCATCAAAGAAACATTTATCATTGATCAATTTGGAGTTGACGGCATGAGTTGGAAGATACCTGGTGGATACCAAACCCCAGTGTGTGGAATCGTGTATTCCAGTATAGAAGAAGATGGATTTTTTTTGATTTTAGCATTTAGGAATTTTATATTTTTTGTCCCAACATAACATTAGGGGCTATATAGCAGAGGAGAAAGAACAACTGAACATCATTTTTTTTTTTGTAGAAAGGATTTAAGACTAATAAATTCTTATGTAGCAAGTATTGACTTGTCTGCTACATAATCTCTACTCTTAATGTTATTTATCTGTTTTGAAATTTATTGACTGTATTTCATCTGCTTGGTACAGTTTAACACAACCAGCAAAGTTTTATTTCAGATATTGCAATTCTATTATTTCTGTTGGCTTCTATTTTATATTTTAATTTATCTTCTCAGATTTTCTATCATTTTATTCACTAGAGCTCAAATTTTATTTACAATATTGAATTAAGTTATAAAAATTCCTTTACATCTTATTTATTAGTATAAAATCCCAGTCAACTTGATGTTGGTCTATGTTTTTGTGTTTTCTGGCACGATTTAAGATCACACAGGTAATGCCATTGTCAAATATTTTTCAAAAATTTTTAACAAAATCCTGGGGAACCATACCTTTGTTTTCTATTATTTTGGATTTTCTTAATTATTTTAGTGACTTTAGTCAACATGTAGACTCTCCTGTGGTTATTAAGTTCAGAAATTAAAGAGAAGATGCATTAGGATGCTATATAATCTACTTTAAAAACATGCTTGCCTTTAGTTGCCATTAGACATTGTCAGGTGACAGTATCTTTAAGAGGTACACATGAAATGGAATCAACCTTCATGAACAGAACAATGGTGGTATCACAAGAGTGTGTGCATCCCCATATGTACTGCCTTATAAGTGGATTCTAGTACCAAACCCACTTACTGACACACTCAAAGATAAATCTCTGTAATACCTAGAGCAATTGCAAAGATTATAAGCAGGGAGGGAAGTGGAAGAAGGGCCCTGCCAGAAACAAGGAGAGAGGAGAAGCATGCTACAACAGGGAAAATAGGCCACCATCATGGACTGTAACTAAGTAATGAGACATCTGGTTGGGCTTGCAGACTTTCCTTACTGGTCACTTGCATCTGATGGGGTATGATCTCACCAGAAAGGGAGAACATAGAGTCTGGCAGATAGAAGGTAACCATCCTGAAAATGGGAGACTGACCATCCCCCCTTCCAGTGGTCTCCTACTCTTATTCCATCTACTTTTGAATCTACTCTTATAATAAGACTCTATTTTAACAGTCTTTTATCTCTGGCCAGGGGATGACATCCAATACCCATCAGGATGGAGCCAAGGGCAGTGCAGGAGCAGCAAAACTGAAAAAAAAAATCAACAAACCATAATCCAGAACATCAGAGACTCTATATCAACCACCTGGAACTAGGCCAGCCTAATCTCTCTCCATCCTGAAGCTCAGGGTAATTTGCAGAAGAGGGGGTGGTAAGATTGTAAGAATGCAAGGATGAGAAGACTAATGATATGCAAGATACTCCACACAAGTTAGGGCCGAAGCAACCATAATTGGACTTTGCATGCCCTGTGCAATGTCCAACACATTATTGACCCCACAAAGTCTAGCATGGGCTAAAGGCACTAGGATCATTGGAGGCAAGGGATTGACAGCCACAATAGTGTGGAAAGAGTTCTGGGAAATGCCCCTGGGTCCTTGCACCTCATCGGAGAAGAGGACCCAGAGGAGAGTTTGGCATGCACATTAAAGGATGCTCCGCGGATGGGAGGGGGAGACACTGGGGGGTAAGGAGGGAGGAGGAGGGGAGGGGGGTACAAGGGGTGGGGGGGGTGGAGGTAGGGAGGGAACCGGTGTACCTGTTAAGTTTGTATGAGTGGAAATAAAAAAAAAAAAGATAATCTCTCTGGGTGGTCTGACAGCAATCTTAGTTAATACCAGGTGTAGTCAAGTTGACACCCAGGAGTAACTATCACACTACCCCTCACAACTATATTTCTCAATGATGATTAAAGTACAAGAGATGGAAGAGTACACCCTCTTTTTTTGCCTCTCAATTATGAACTGAATTTTAATTGTTTGCCATCCTTGTGCCTAAAGAGCTTAGCAATAACACAGTTTTGGTTTGAATTCCTGGTGGTGAAGCCATTCAGTAGCCTCCATGGCCCTCAACTTTCTCTGAAGCTATGTAACATCCCAACTCCTTTGTGAAGCATTTTTAAACAGCTGGATTTTGCATGTAATGACCATTGTGGTGCTGGTAAATGTTAATGTTCTGTGTCATCATTTGTGTACTTATTATTGCCTCTGAATAAAGATTAATTAAAATTTATAATTTTTTGCCACATAAATGTAGGAAATTTATTCATATTTTATGTTATATTTAATGTACCATATATTCAGAAGCACTGAAACAGTTTCAGATTGCATTTCCTAACCTTAGATCTCTATGCACAATTGTTTTTCTTAAGCTCATGTTGTTGTTGTAGTTACTTCTTTTTCTTTAAAATCTCATGATCAATGTAGCTAAGAAATTGATATCACAGAACAGAAACCAAATACTTAGTTTGGATTAATTCATGTTCTACATAAGGGCAAACACAAAGATTTTTAAATGTAATGACTGATTTTCTCAACCAGACAAAATTACTTCACATGCATATTTTGAATTATTTTCTATCTTATTCTTTCTTTAAAAGCAGATTTCAGGAATAATTGAATTTTCATATTATTATGTTATGATGTTATTCACAGTAGAAATCATATGAGAATCCAAATGTCAAAAAAGCCAAGTGCATAAATAAGATGTATTCATATAAAAGAATATTGCTCATCCAAAATATGAAGCAAATACTATCATTTGTATCAAAATGGATGGACCTGAAGAGTATTATGCTAAGTGAAATAAACCAATCACAGAAGGACAAATAATGCATAATTCACTTAGATTTTAAAAAGGTGATACTCTTTTTAATTTCTACCTTATGTTCCCTTCCTTCCTTCCTTCCTTCCTTCCTTCCTTCCTTCCTTCCTTCCTTCCTTCCTTCCTTCCTTCCTTCCTTCCTTCCTTCCTTCCTTCTTTCCCTCCTTCCTTCCTTCCTTCCCCTTTCTCTTGTCCCTTTATCTTTTTGAGAAGGGTGGTTTAGAATTCAGTATGTGGCAAGGATAACCTTGAACTCCTGATTCTCTTCCTCTATCTCCCTAGTTTGCAGTTTGTACACCTGTGCCGCCGCACCCAGCAGGGCTAATGTTTTTCTTGACACCTGAGAGTGTTTGAGTGTTACCACTAATATCCAGATATCATATTTAGATTTTATTGTAATATCTAAATTCATTTAATTTCTCTAAAATACATCAAATGATGCCACTGGATTGGTGCTTCTGCTTAATAGACACATCTGTGTACATTCTTTTACTTTCCTTTTTGTTCAGAGAGTTGTACAGAAACATGTGGGATGATTTCCCACTGCTAAGTCTTATAGTGCTATGTAATTAGCTCAGAGGCAGACATTGTATAAATATGCTTAATTGAGACCTTTCTACCTGAACTCTTAATTTTGTATTGTGCTATTCTCACTGAAATAATGCAACTTCCAAAACTAGAGGATGAAATGACTTTTAAAAGGTCTGATATTTTGAGTTATTTTAGTATGATTTTGAACATTGGTCCACTTGTTTTAAATTCTATAGTAATGAAATTAAAATGTCTCTGAACACTGGATTTTTTTTAGCAACTAAGTGCAGAATATGTGGGAAGACAAGCCCTGCCTTAGCAGCCAATATTATTTTAGACAGAGTTCTTGATTCTCTCTGGGTGACACACATACCAATTATTCAGGGCAATTCAATTCTATTCCAGCTGCATCCATTTCTTATTTATGAGCTTGAAGCACTGACAGACCTCTCCTAAATATGTAGCAAGTAGTCTAGAAATGTCACACTTACCTCTATGAGACAAACAATTTTGACAAACACAGTACTTGAAACTTCAGAAGTAGTCCAAGTGTAGGGAACACAAATGGGCTTGATCTACTTTTTCAAATTATGCTTTGTGATCAAGACTACTTGGAAACATAAACACTTACACAGGGATGGTAATGATTGAAATTAGTTTATGGTTCTAAAATTGTACTTTGTTTTCCTCTTTGAAAAATACTCACATCCCATAGTCAAAACTATTTGCACTCAGAATAAGTATTTCATCTTAGATTGTCAAACTGCAATCATCATTCTGAATGGTAGGTTAGTAAGTATTACATTCACTTCCAAAATGTTTCCACAAAGGCCTCTGTAAAAGGCCAAGGTAGGCAATTGACAAGATGAGCAGAATCGGCCACAATAGATGTCTACTAGCGACATGGAAAATTTGGATTATTATACTCCCACAATCTATTTTCCTAGACTTGATGGACTTGGCTGAAGATAGGAAATTATGATTTTAGTCTCTGGCAATATCAACAGTGTGGCTTTGGGAACTCTTCCGTCAGCTCTGAATCCCAACAGTCATATGTATAATAAAGCCTTATGTGGTGATAGACAAACTGCTCATCCTGCCTGCATGAGTAAAGGACAGGCAACATGTCTCAATATAGGAACAGAGAGTTCCTGGGGTTTATCTCTTATCATTTATTTATAGAAAAATTTGATATTTGAGTGGCTATTTGAGTGTAACAGCATTTCATTTCAATAAACTAAAACGGAGAAAGTGATTTATGTTTGTGAATAAAATTTATGTGTCATTATTTATGTCATGAATCAGTTGATAACACTGAAAATAAACTTTATTTAATTTTCATAAGACTCAAAATGGTTGCTTATTTTTCTCCATTTTAAAAGTGAGAAAAAAATGAGAAAAATGTGTCAGAAAAGTTAAGCAACTGAAGCCTGTACTCTTTGTTCATTGCTAAAACTATGACTTTATGACTCCAGGTTTCCAAAGAGCAGTTAAGATAAAGGAGTACTGAAAGTGCTCTTAATTTATTCTCACGTTCTCAGACATGTGCATAATAATGCACTATATATGCCAGTCATTGTGCAAGTCTCACTGCAGTGAGTTCCTAGATGCAGCAGTCCTGCCTCGAACGAAATGTTTTGTCCAACGGTGAAAGGTGAAACTTCCCATCATTAGGTTCTTATGATCGCATCGCCCCCTCTTCTGGGAAGTTCCCAAAACCTTAGGTTGGTGAGAGATTACGTTGGGTTGATTCTGGGCAAGCCTTGCTGTAAGTGAGCTCGAAGATAGGCAACTTTGTATAGCACAAAAAGCCTGAACTCCCATAAAAGTAGACAAGCTAGGGGGAACCCCCGGGTCCATAGAAGCAGAGAGGCAAGAAGGTGGGAAGGAGTGGGATGGATTGATGAAGGAAAGAAAGGAGGATGGAAGGGAGAAGGGTTGGAGCGAAGCGGAAAGTACTCAATATGCTTGTAAAACTAGAAAAAAAATAATAAAATTAACCATTAAAGTTACAAGTACATAAATGACTTTTAATTATTTAGAAATGATACCATTTTCACTTTTAAAAGGTACATCTATCATAAGCATTTTTGGATCCTTAAAAATTGAACTTATGCAGGGGCTGGAGAGGTGGCTCAGGCGTTAATCCTCTGCCTTGCAGGCAGAAGTCCTGAGTTTGGATCCTAGATCCCACGTATAGACAGTCTGCGTTTCTGGTCCTGGTAGGGCGGAGCCTGTGAATCCCGGGGCAGAGTAAACAAGGAGGATGTGGAGGCGGTCCATTGTGGTTCCTGAATTTGCCCGTGGTTCTACACACACACACACACACAGATGCGCACGCACACACAATTGACTAAAATAATAAAAATTTTTTAAAAAACTGAACTTATGCAGATTAACTACAGAGTCCCATAAAAAGAGACATTTACCTTAGCTTTCAGAGGAATTGATTGAGAGGAAGAAAGGCTTTAATTGGAAAAAGGAGTCAATAACAAAGGTAACGAAACAATCCAATTTAGCTTGTTTCTTAAGCTCTTCTCATAATAAATTCTTCAACAAATCTCTTAGAAGAAGGCACACACTTCCCATTTCACAAGACAGCAATTTTTATCTCAAAGAGTCTTATTCAGTGTATAATCAGTGTATATTTGGATTATGCACATGACAGAGAAGGTGACAAAGTCAGAATGTGAATCCGCTTGGCAAGATCTGGAATTGTTCTATGATAGCTTCAATGACAGGCATTGCACACATAACTTTATTACTAGAAACTCAGGATTTAAGTTAATGAGGATTTTTAATTCATGATTTATTTTGTAAGAGGCGGTGAGTAAAAAAGTGGATGATGCCTTTAATTAGTCTTTTACATAAGTTAGTATATAGCTGTTGAAATGATGATTCTTATCTCTAATGCAGTTACTTTATGATGAAAGTAAGGTAATTCTGCCTAAGGATCAAACATAGCAAAGAGATTTAGAGTGAACTCTAAGACAATGCATGTCAAAGACCAAGGAAGCGCTGGAGATATAAAATCCATTATAAAAATAGCAATTATTTTAGGAGCATGTTATTTATTAGTTAATTAATAGATATGATCTTAGCTTTTATGAATTTTCCTGAGAGTTGGTATAATTATTTACATTTTTAGAGAAAGGTAGTCTGATTCTAGTACTGGTTAAAAATAGAGCTAATACGGAGCAAGAGCGGGCCAGGGAAGATAATTTCAATACCTGACATCTGTGTTTTATTCCTAATTTTTGAGTACAGTAAATAATTTCTTATTTACAGCTTCATGGATCCTGAAAGATACTATTATTGTGTTACTCCATATTGTCAGGGAACTGAAGAGAAGAAGGAATTTTTTTTTGTACACAGTACATCATGTGGTAAATATCATGGTTTGAAATGTGTCCCCCATAGGCTCCCTATTTCCAGGAGAAATTTGCTTTAGCAGTTGGCTTATCTTGCAATTCTCAGCCTCCTGTATGGATGTGACTTAGCTTGCCTGCAGTTTCTGCCACCAGTCATGCCATTTCTGCCATGAAAAACTGTACTCCCCTTCTGGAACCATAAGCTGAATAAATCTCCCTTTCTCTCACAGCAGCAAAAAGAGTGACTTGTAAACCTGATATCTGTGTTTTGTTCCTAGTTTTTGAGTACAGTAAATAATTTCTTATTTAAAGCTTTTTAGACACTTAAGGATGCTATCATTGTGTTCTTACCTACTATCAGAATCAGCTGAAGGGAAGAAGGATTTCATTTGTACACAGTCCATCATGATAGGGAAGGAACACTGGCAGAAGCTTTACATCTAAGGGATTAGGAAGCAGAAACTTCGTGGGAATGGGTCCAAACTATAACTCCCAACATTGCACTACTTTAGCAATGTGTCTGTGTACAACATTTATAACATTTATAGCATTATAAAAATTAGGAATCTTAAATATAATATATAATATATTATAAAATATATAATAAATACATAAAATATAAATATAATATCAAAATCAGTACAAGCTAAATAATTTAGCACAGAATAAATAGTAAAATAAAAATATCAATTGAAAATTAAAGAGCAACGTGTAAAAAATATACTTCTCCAAACAACATCATTAACTAAAAACTAAGTGCTCAATCACATGAGTCTGCGGGGAGCATTCTACATTCAAATGATCATAATTATTATCACTACTGATGTTCACAATGACAAAGGTCTCAGAGATATTAAGTAAATTAATGTCATAAAGCTAATAGCACAGACTTTAAGTTTTGCAATTTTTGTGTAGATTTTCTTTCAGGCATACTTTCATAGATATTTTTTTTTCTAGGGAAAGAATGTGTTTCATCAGCTCTTCAATGGAATCCTCCTTCAAGTAAGAAGGTGTTCAGAACCATAATATTGGCTACCAGAAGACATTGTTGTAAAGTGTCATGATAATCTAGGAAATCTACAGGCTACAAGAAACAAGCAACATAAGGCTGAGCAACATAAGCAGAAGAATTTGTACACTGAGTGCATAGGAAAGATTGGACAAATGAGCAAATCTATTAAAGATGATGGATGGTTGTGATCACTGTTGGAAAAGTAATTGCAATTGTTAAATAGTGAAAGAATAAAAGTTATGGGCTGGAAAGAAGATTCAGAGGTCAAACTTTTGTCCCCCAAGAAGAATGATCTGAGTACACATCCCAGACCCCATGTAAAAACACTAGACAGAATGGAGTGGCCTGCACTTCCAGCCCTGGAAGTCAGAACTTGGGAATCCACAGAGCAAGTCAAAAAGGAGGTAGAACAATCCAGGATTTTTCCCAAAATCACCCTTGGCCTTCCACAATGCCCACTGACAGACAGACAGACAGACAGACAGACAGACAGACAGACACACACACACACACACACACACTCATGCACACACACATACACACACACATTAAACAAACAAACAAACAAACAAACAAACAAACAAATAAGTCAAAGTCAGAATGAACCTCCTGGTATTGCAATGGACTTGATGGGGTATATTTTCAATGTGTGTGGTGTACATAAAATTCATATATATGCACATGTATGTATACAAATGCCTACATGCAAATACCTGCTTTTTACTCCAAGGGGGAAAAAATAACTGAAGTAGAGAGCTATAGAGATTACCTAATATCACAACCTATTTTAGACAAAACCAAAAATGAACCTAGACTGTTCAACTACACATACTGTACTGTTTAACCGTATTGCTAAAAAAACTGTATTGCTTCGGAGTTAGAAAGTAGTGTAGTAGTGTTGGAAATGATTTTGCATACTAAAATCTTTTCTTCGAAGCTTCAAATAAAATTGTACGTTATGATAGAGCAATGTCTGCACTATTGCTCCAAACCTACCACATTTGCCCAGATAAGTGTTTAGATACACATTTTTGGAAGTTTAAAATAGACATTTTTATAATTAAGTGCATTAAGGTATTTGCAGTTATGAATGTAGAGGTAAAAATTTACTAGGTATTA
The DNA here is from genome assembly GCA_023101885.1 of Typhlomys cinereus. Taxonomy (NCBI): domain Eukaryota; kingdom Metazoa; phylum Chordata; class Mammalia; order Rodentia; family Platacanthomyidae; genus Typhlomys; species Typhlomys cinereus. The sequence continues at coordinate 7,817,967 of JALPQD010000061.1, read as the reverse complement.
TATTTAGAAAACATGAATTCAAGCAGTGTAATAATTGCTTGTGTAAATTGTTTCAAAAATTTCTTACAATAGTCTTAGGTCTGTTGTTGTTACCATTTTATTGATGTTGAATTTCAAACGTCATTAGCTAATTTTCTCTAATAATTTATTTTAAAAGATTCAATTTATTGCTACTGATTACTGTGGACTCATGCATTGATCACAACATCACAGGTGCATGATGTTATACTAAAATTCTCTGGCTAGTCATGAAGAAGAGATTAAGTTGATATATATCCTATACTGAAAAAAAGCAAAGCCTTTGTGGGAAGTAAGTTCATGGCCCTCTTTATGGTTCAGTTTACTGTGGATAGAGGGAATTTTGTAATGTCTCAGAGGTCTGTTTTAAACAACTTAAGGATAGCTGGATATGAAAACACATAGTGGCTTTTGTAACTTGATTTACTTTTCTTTCTAGACATTGTGCTGTATGTAAAAAAAAAAAAAAAAGAAGAAGTATTTTATCATGCAGAGAAAGGCCTAGAGTTAATGTGCTCCACATGCCCATCCCTTACATCCGGGACTTGTCAATTGCTGGAAATGTTAGTGAACTAAAACAAGGCTTAGAAAGGCTTTCAAGAGATCCAGCAGCATTGCACTTGCTGAGCAAGGTGTGGAAGTATAAGCCCCAAATGACTCAACTGATATCCCTGGAGAGATTTGAGCTAACTGCAGCTAGAAATACAAAGTAGAAGCTGTGGAAAATAGCACAGATGGAAACCAAATGGCAGCAAAAAGCAAACAGCACTGATTTTGAGATAAAAAAATGAATCACTCAATTACTGACAAAGGGAAAAATACAGTTTCTAACTGTGATCTAAGCTGGGCATTTAGGAAGACTTGTTCCTGAACAGATACTGTATCAGTGGCTAGTGAATACTATAGTTTACTTGTGATTAAGTAATTATCCAATGTTCTAGAAATTGATGAGTTTGGGTGGGTAGAGTAGTTGAAAACTTATTTCTGAGTATAAATCTACATTAGGTGAACAAGGTTATACCATGAAGAGTGGTTATACCATGAAAGTATAATATTAAAAACTGACTAAAAATTTGGAAGAATATGAAAACACCCTACAATTAGTATGTAAAGATGATTGTGAGCCAAGTTGTATTTATTAAAGACATTTTTTGAAAAATAGTTTTATTTTTGAATGATATTTTAATTTTTGTCTATTATGATTTTATTAGTGCATTTTAGGAAATACAGTGTATTTTTTAATATTTGTACACAGTGGGTAATAATCAAATTGGGGTAATTAAAATAGGATTTTATTCAAATATTTTCCAATTCACTGTAGAGTATCTTTAAAATTCTCTGCAAAGATTTTGAGAGTTACAGTGAATTACTGCCAATGATATTCCTTGTGTTGTGCTTTCTATCTACCTCTGATTGTGCCCATTCACTGACTCATTCTAGAAACACACAAAAAAATGCTCCTCTCATGAAGTTGAAAGTGGAATAGTGACTATCAGAGGCTAAGGAGAATAGAAGAAAGAGTGGATAAAAGAGTTTGGCCATACATTATGTTTCAGTGTAGTTTTTGGTCCACAGAAAATTTGAGGTGCTGTTTCAGTTTCTCCACTTCTTTCCCCATTCTTCACCACCATATTAATGTCACCCTTCAGAGTAGTGAGCTTAGTATAGCTGATGAGTTCCTGGTACCATAATCCAACAGTGAAATTCCACATACAATGTTTTTAGCCTTTTGTAATCTGAGAGACTATGAAAGGAAGAAGGAACTCACTAGAGACTCAGCAGTAGCCACACTGGCTGATGGCTATAATCACGTTTACTCGAACATTCAGTAACATCTTTGAGCTTATATTTTTAACATGATTTTAGATATTTTGATCAAATATCAAAAGTAAGATTCTGGACCATATGATAAATGAAGGTTTAGTTTTGTAAAGATGAAAAACATGGACTCATAAAGGAGTTAGGTAGTATTCCCCCTGCTTTTAGCTCTGAAAGGCAGCAATGAGTTGTATGGATAACTAGGATAGGTTGAAATTGAGTAATTCCCTTTTAAAATGAAGAATTTTAGAAGGAGTCAAGTTAGATTTCTTCCTTCCTTAAGTCAATTAGGTTCTGATGAAAACCTACCAGGTTGGATTCTGGCAATATGGATAGGCCTGATGAAAATCAAAATACTATGATGTTTGCCCCAACAGTCCCTGTGCTCACAAACTCTGCTGTAGGCATAATTTTTTTTCTTTCAGATATTTACTGGCTCCTGGAGGCGCTCACAGAAATTTACATTTACCTCAAGGCCTGATATCCCTGGATACCAGTTTTTGAACCCTCAGGTTTGTCCTGTGATAAACCTGTAGGATCAGCAATAGTTTCATATGATACTGTGCTCATTGGAGTCCACTGTTGCAAAACGTAACTCATTTTATTCACCTGTCCATTTCTACCATCTTGAGGATTCAGGGTCCTTTACCCTCTTCTGGACACAGGAAGAGTTGATTGTTTTTCAGTTTAGTTCATTTTTTAATTTATTGTTAGGGCAGTGTGGCACTATTTAAACTCCTTGTTTATAAAAACAGAAACTAGAAGTCTGGCAGTATAATTATTAACCAGTGTAGTGCTTTTTGATTCTCCATACTTGTCAAGAGCTTCTAAACACCAACTTTTCAGGCTCCTCATTCCACTGTACTACTTTCCCTGGGAAAAATTTAGACTGTAAAATAAACAGATGTGATTAGAAAAACATGTCTTGTGTATTCTTATATTTTCTGGGGACCAAAATTTCAATGTATTCCTTTTGAAGTTTCATATTGGAGTTAATTAGAATATGGATAAAACTTTGATGAAATATCTAGCATAAATTAATTTTGCTACTGTCAAACTGATGTTTTTAAGGTGGTCCTATCATTTTCTTTATTTAATATTCAACAATTAAATTCTGATATAAATTGGTATCTAATTTTGAAAAATGGTGAGGTTAATCCAATTAAGTCATTGATATATTTTAAGAATGTTTCAATATCTGAATGGAACTTGACTCATAATGCATGAGTCTTGATTAATTTTAATATAAATAAATTATAAATAATAAATATAAACTGAAGTCATTGAAATAGGGGTCATAGACTTGATTCTAAGTACAATTGTCTCTTTTCCTTTCTCAGAAACTAGTATAAAAGACTTCACCAGATGCACTTTAAAATTAAATATGAAGATATTTTAAATTCACAAACATGGAAGTTCAGGTTAGGCAAACTCTCACTCTCTCAAGCATAAAACTGTAAGGCAGAATTCTATGTTATGCCCTACAGGGAAATGTCAAAAGATGTTCTTACTACATATGTAGCAATATTGATAAAAATTTCAGTAACAGAACTGAAGTATTTTATTCTGGATCAACAAAATTCTGGGATTCATAGAAAAAAGAAAATATGGTTATCAAATATCAAAAAAGCAATTTGTGAAGTATATATTCTAAATAAAACTATATATATTAATATTAATATGTTCCTGCTTTTATTTCTTTCTCCTTTTTTTTACTCTTCTCTTCTTTTTGCTGTCATTTACCATGTTTATTTGTGAAAATCACCACATTGTCTATATGTAGCTTTTAAGTTAAAAATAGGAGCAAAAGTAGTGGTCAAATTAATGTTTTACTACACAGTGTAAGTTGTTGGCCATCATCTATATCTGAGGAGCACCAGTGTGTTTTGCAACCAGTGTCCCATCTCCTCTCCTTTTCTTTGCACTGCTCTAACATACATATCCATAAATAACTGTTAGGTGGATATGGACAGGAATGGGGAGCAACTCTGATTGACCATGTGTGGCCACAACATGGAGGTCTCTTAATAAAGAGAAACTAATATGAGGGGGAGACTTAAGAAAGAGGAGTTTATTTTGAGTTGGGGGAGAGCGTTAGAACAAAAGAGACAACTAGAGGTCAGAGAAGGTAAGAGAGAGTTGCCATGAATGCATGGTGAGAGAAGACACAAGAGAGGAAAGCTTGGAGAGCAGGGCAAGAGCTCAGGAGAAGAGAGAGCGAGAAGAGAAAGGAAATGGTGGAGTCATAATCTTTTACAGTCTTGGGCACTGGAATTACTAGGGAAGTAAGACAGAAAAGATTGGAGGTGTGGTGTTTACCAAGGACCACTTGGATTTTACAATATGGCAGCTTTGACCTGCAATAAGGGTAATTAAAAAAATCCTTTTAAGTAAAGAGATGGTAATATAACTTTTAATTGAAGTATGAGATGATAGAACTAAGTCTTTGGGCTATAGTCTGACTTTATTTTTTCTTAGAATTTAAAAAAATAAGTACTTTTCAGCATAGAAAGTGTCAAAGATATGCCAATGAGAAAAACTGAAACTTCTGACAGGTGTAGATTATACATTAGATATCATAATTCTAGATAGACAATACAGTCTTTTGCTTCTAATCTCTATTTCTTTTTCTTAATTGTAGATCAGAGCAGAATTGTTTGAGGGAGAAATGGACATGATAGTGACAACCTCTTTCAAATCACTGTTGCCTCCAGGGTTAACTCTACATTGTTTCAATTTATGTACAATTCCATATCCCTTTACTTTTCTTTGAATCCATTTAGATTATTCAGGTTTTCCCATCAATATCTGCTACTGACTGTTTTAAGAAGGAACAAATATTTTTAGGAAACTCTTTACCTCTTCCGACAAAGCAAGATTGTTATGACTACTCTCTTGTTCAAGCTGACCAATGGCCTTTCTCAGTACAACCAGTCCTCTTGTCTCTAAGAGAAAATCTTGGGAAGGAAGAGTTTCAAGGGAAATGTATCTCAGTATTTGACATCTGCTAATACTTGTTCTTGCTGTGTTACATGAGATTAAAATCTACTCAGAATCATGTTACATCATAAAATCCATAAGAGGAAAAAGTAGTTAAGATGAATATTGATGCTATTCTAAGCATAGGGTTGGTTAGGAAGAAAGGAGATTGATTTTGTTCCCTTGTAGTTGGTAAGAGTTGACCTTTGATTAGGAGAACATAGCCGAGTAATGAGAAGGAAATCTTTAGAAGGGGGTAAAGGAATAGGGAAAAGAGAGCAGGCATGTCTGGTACATCCAAGACATTAAAAATGAGATGTTAGAAAAACACACATTTAAAAATTCAAGTGATGAGCATCGGCTGCAAAAATTCAAGTGTGTTCTGACATTTTTTAAAATTCTGAGAAATCATTATATGTAAAAATAAAAGCTGGTTGTAAATGTTCACCAGCTGCAGACATAATTGTTCTGATTTAGTAGCCTTCTAATTATTCTTCTCAAGTTTTCTTTGCATTCTTTTCCATTTAAATGCTTATGTGTTTAGAAGGGAAATGTTGACATAAATAGCTACATCAGAAATAGAAGGAGGGAAATGTCAAATATTCCTGTTGGGTTTTCCTTGCAGCATTTATTTGTTAGATTTCCCATGGTATTTAATGAAGTATCAATTTAGAAGACTAATGGGAACATTTATGATTTATACTTAGCATTACTGTGCTGAACTTGACTACTTAATTATCAAATTAATTTTATGTTTATAGCCATAGTATTGCACAATGTTTATGTTGTAAACATTTGGGAACTTTTAAATATAAAAATGCTTACCATAAAGTAGAGAATGAAGACATGAATAAAGACCAGTTCTTGCTAGCAAAGGAGGCTGAGCTTTGTCGCATGCAGGAGATGATCGCCAGAATGCAGGCGCAGATGCAGATGCAGATGTTGGGTGGCAAGTGACAGTGACTCTCGGGCACCATGAGTAAGAAAATACTCTTGGATAAAAAGAAAAGATTCCAGATGAGTACTACAGCTTCAAGTTTTCTTAAGGTCTTTGCAAGTGTGACCATTCAGACAGAGGATCTGTGCCTGAAGATTTCTTTTCTTTTTTTTTTTTTTTAACCTTGGATGTGTGTATATATGTGTGTGTGTTTTGAATGAAGTACTTTTATCATTTTTTTCATTGCTATGTTACAATTTATTTATTTTGCAGGGTAAACTCATTTCTCTTTCTTAGTCTTTGATGTGAGATAAAGACTCATTTCTCCTTTGATGTTGAGTTTATTTCTGAGGATCAGTCAGCATGTGTAGTTAATAATGAATTACTTTAATTTAGCTGGCTTAACTAATCATTGGTGAGCAGTAGAAAAGTCTGTGCAGATGTGGCAGGCCATTTTGTCTGTTATAGCTAGGGCACTTTTTGGAGACTCTTAACTTTCTATTTGTGCAGAACACCTAAAACCAGTTTTACTACTATAGTTCAATACTATTAATGTGCACGTTCATCTGTTAACCAGGAAGAACAGAGAAGAGTTATCTAGTGAGATACATGTTGATATTTCAAATAGCTTCTGAAAAGCAGACTTTCTGGGCTGAATTTTAAGAACTCTGGATTCTGATACTAGGTCATTTTCTCTGCAGAGAACTTACCACGAGGACTTTTTATAGTGTAGATGCTGATTACTGTGCTGCAGGAAAAAAATCAAAGCTACTTATGAACTCCAGCTTCACGTTGTAATAAGACTCTACTGTAAGAGTCACTAAACTGTTTTTACTCAAAAAGAAATTCTTTAAAGAAGTCAATTTTTAAATATTTTATACTGCACTTTAATGTATGTTTTTGGAGCTGCAGGTGCAAAGGGTCTGCCTGGGCATTGGAATCCCAGTCCTTGACTGGCCTTGAGCCCAGGCTTGTCACTGGACAGTGCTCCTGCACATAGACTTCAGCCTTGTGATGCCCAAGTGCCTGATTTGTGTTTCTTTATAGTACAAATTTATTCGTGTTTCCTGTAAGATGAAGGACATTTCCGGTCTGTACCGTAGGCAGGTGGTCACAGCAGACCTGGTCTATATTCTAGGGTTGGGGCCATTCCTTCCTGCTCTCCTGACATCAGTCAGAAAGAGGTAAGCGAAGGAGACGGTGTAATGGGAGATGCTAGTGTCATGTTTTTATTTTCCTGCAGCATGAGACAGCAGGATATTTTTGGAGGCTGAGAAAATAATATTAATGAAATGAGACTCAATTACTATAATGATGTGCACAGAAAACATCCATGTGTCCGTGCCCTTTGCCCTTCACTGTTGCATTGTCCTGAACAATCAGAGGCTCAGTGTGTGACGTCTCTATCAGGAATGGTGTCCATGACCTTAGAATACACCCATGCTGTCAGATGGTTAGGTTATTTTGATTGACATTGCTGGACAAAACCATTATTAAAAACCAAAAGCAAACTGTAATTTTAAAGATTTGAACAGTGTAAGTCCTGTGTATGTGAATACAGTTCCACTTAGGGTCAGCTTCCATTGAAGGGTGGCAGGCGGGCTGGGAGATTCTGCAGCTGCACTTCTAACCCCTCTGTTGTACTACCCAAATTTAAATGAATTACTCTTCCACTAACAGATAATCTGTACCTATATAAATGTATTTTGAAAACACTTATTTTACATAGCAAGTTTGTATCCACTTAAGCTAACTTTTTCAATAAAGCGCTTTTGTTCAGATATTTAAAACATGCTTACTATTCCTAAACTGTTCCAGTGAGTAAGTAGTCATCAAATTTAAAAGGTCTAAGAAACATTATAAAATAAATATATACCTTTGATATAGTGCAGCACAATTGCCTTTCTAATAACACTTGCCCTTGAATCTTACTTAGATATGCTTTACTATTTGATGCAGCTGAAAAATCAGCATTGTCTCAGCAACAGCTGGCTTGAGCACTAGAAGCTTCATGGTAATTGTGGTGAAGACAGTTCTCATGAAAAGTTCTTGACTCAAGTTAACAAAACCCCAAAGATTTACTAGTCCTCAGAATTTCTTATCTTATTACTAAAGAATAAAAGCACAGTCATGAAAGAAAAAAAAGCACCTATTAGTAACAAAATTCTGTCATGTATTCAGTGAGTAAATCTCTAAAATATGAAAATAATGGTATTGTTTTTATTTTATGATTAAAAAAAGTGGAAACTCTGGTTTTTAAATGATTTATATTTGTTGTTGGAAAGACCATGATAATACATATTACTAGTCTCAAAAAGCCTGCCTGTCCATCTTTTCCATAGAAAATTCTTATGCTTGACCACCCTGCATGGTTGCTGATAAATGATCATCAAACGGTTTCAGAGAACAAGGGGTTTATTTTCTTACTATAATCCGGTTACAGTCTATAATTCGGGATGGTCATACCATCTCGATGTAATGACTGAGAGAGGGACGATCCTTACTTGACAGACCAGTATGTCTGGCCAGTGTACACAAGGATGCCAACTTCCTTAATCAGCTGTATTTTATTCCAGGACCTAATCCCATACACCTGGTGTTTCCCCATCAGCCAGACAATCTCCTGCAGGTTTGCTCTGGACTTAACCCAACCACTAATTCTCCACAAATGTACCCAGAGTTCAAATCCTCAACTATCAAGTTGACACCTGTATCTATGATAAGCATAAAAAAAGTTTGTGATAGAGTTAGCTTTTAGGTGTGATGTTATTGCAACTGAGCATTTTTACTTTCATTACTTTCTATTCTTGACTTTTCACCTTAGTAGCCACTAGATCACATGACTTAAGTTTCAGTTAAATAAAATTAAACAGTTTTATTAAATGTACTGCAAGATTGAAGTAAACACATTTATTTAATGGCTATAGTATTAAATAAATCAGGTGTGGCTTTTCTTCATCCTAAACACTTCCTTTGTGTAGGACTGCTCAACACTAAAGAAGTAAGCATATTTTAAATTAATTTATAGATTGATTTACAGAAAGCTCTTAAAATTTTAGTATCATATAGAGTCTTATTACTATGGATTTATGTAAACTTAGTATATAAAAAGATAAATATTAAGAAATAATTTGGATAATTAGACTAAAAAAGCAGTTTGGATAAAAGTTTGTGTTATATTGAAGGGATTCATTGATAAATTGAATTCTCAGAATTCTAAATTACAAAAGAAAGAACAAATATATTTCTAAAAATATTTCTAGTGTCTTTGTTGTCTTTGTTCCTTGGTGTAATTTAATTGTAAAACTTGGATAAATCCTACTGACTTGTCATAAACTTCACACTTTTGGTTAGCAATACAGCAAGAGGAAATTTAAAAGGTGTTAACAACAATTAATGCGGATTGTCAGTGTGCTAATTTTTAGAATCATCCCAGAGACAAACTCTAAGCATATTTGTGAAGTAGTTTTTAGATTTGGTTAACAGAGGGAAGGTCCCACTCTCAGTCACCATGGCTTCAGGTGACTGAGTGCTTCGATGTCTAACATTGAATTCAATGTGACCAACTATCCCATACTCTGGACACCATGTCTTCTCTGATGTATTAAACTGTATCCTTTTTAAATCAAGAGTCAAAATAAAACCTTCCATCCTTTATCCTTAAGTTAATGCTAGGAGTTTTGTTATAGCAATAAGAAAATCAACTAATGCAGTAATAAAGTCACATATAAAGCTCTACCATTTTACATGTTTACTGTAACACAGAAAGGATCAAGAACCTCATGTACTCCAACATTTTTTGTTGTTAGTTTTTAAATTTTAGCTTTTTCAGTTTAAATAATGATGCCTCAGTGCTTTTATTAATAAGCCTGTGTATCTTTAAAAACTAAAGTAAAATACGTAAATTAGGGCAGGAGTTGCAGTTTGTCTGCATTCCATGAGTCTTATATTTCCAGCAACATTCAGGGTCTGCTACTGCAGCTACAAGCTTCAATTTCCTTTACAGGAACTTCATTTGGCACCTAGCCTCACTCCTCTCCATGTAGTCATTAATAATATATCAAACCAGCTGGAAAATGTTGCCAAGTTTCTTCAGTGAGGTTGAAAAGTAGCTTGACCCATTCAAATTATAGCTGTACCAACCTCTGTGTGCTGACTATGGAAGAACCCTTTTTTTAGACAGCCAAAACTTTCAAAGGGCAAGAAATGGCTTCACTTTAGGCTTTCTTCCATTTAGCAAAATCTGGTTTTCTCTCTCTTTTTCTTAAAAAAAAAAACCCTTATTTATTTATTTATTTATTTATTTATTTATTTATTTATTTATATTTACTCATCGTGTGTGTGTGTGTGTGTGTGTGTGTGTGTGTGTGTGTGTGTGTGTGTGCACTGTGCCCCTGTGGAGGCCCAAGGGTGACTTTGGGAATCATTCTAGATTTCTTTTACCTCCTTATTTTGTTCTGGGATTTCCCAGCCTCTGCCCACCAGGACCACAGTACAGGTCACTGCTTGTTTTGCTTGGTTTTTATGTGGGACCTGGAATCCGAACTCAGGACCTTCTACTTGTGAGACAGAATCTTAACCCCTGAGCCATCTCTCCAGCCCACAAATTTGGATTTTTCAACTATGAAATCTTCATATGGCGTTTTCATTTCTTGCACCATCCTAGTGCAACGCACTAGGTTTCTCTTCAGTAACGTTTATTGCTCCAATAGTTATACCTGATCTGCTGTCTGTCCTTTCTTCATCCAAAACCCAAAGGCTACCAAGGCAAATCAGTCCATAATCTCTAAGTTCAACTTCATGAAAGTCCTTGTTTTCATCACAAACTGGTCCAAACAATCTACAACTGTCTCAACAATTCTACTTCCAAAATGGCTAACTAAATTGTTCAATGGTTTTTTTTTTATGGTAATTCTTTTCTTTTAATAAATTTATTTATTATTTATTCAACTGTGTGTATGCGCGCATGTGTATGTATGTGTGTGTGTGTGTGTGTGTGTGTGTGTGTGTGTGTATGTAGAACCACGAACGAATTCGGGAACCACCATGGACGCCTCCACCTCCTCCTTGTTTACTCTGTCCCGGGATTCACAGGCTCCGCCCTACCAGGATCAGAAACATAGGCCGCCCCCGCTTCCACCTGACGTCTATACGTGGGGTCTAGGATCCGAACTCTGGACCTTCCACCTGCAAGGCAGAGGCTTAGCCGCTGAGCCACCTCTCCAGCCCCTGTTCAATGGTTTTTGTAGCCAGAAAAAATTTCAAATATTTTCAAAAATTTCCAGCAAAACTGTTCAAAATCCATAGAGGTCAAAGAATTAGATTTATCAGCCAAAAGCCCTGCTTTTGATACAAATTATGCTGCAGTTTGCTTATATGCTGCCAATAAATTCACAACCAAATGGCTTAATGGGAAGAAAATGGCATGGCAGGAGACTTTATACCAATTGATGCAAATATCTACACTATAAAAATTTCTGAAAGACGGACAATTCCTACTTGCCAGAACAACATGAATGGACAAACATACCAAAGAACGAAGACTTCCTTAACCTGCTCCTTCCCTCTCATCCACCTGCATGGGGACTAGTCTCATCCACCATGGTCTGGGCTTTCCCTATCAAGTATTCAGTCTCCTACAGATTTGATCAGGGCTTAACTGAACAACTAATTCTATGCAAATTTTCCCAGGGTTCAGAGCCTTCAATTGTCAATTTGATACCTGTATCTAATTATGACAATGGGCCTCAAGGTGAGTATTTCTAGAACACGCACAGTAGATGAAGTATCAGTGAAGTTGTGCCAGTTTTGGAAGATGGTAGTGCAGCACCTTCCTTGCAGTGATGTGCCATGACTCATGTAAACATCCAAACTCAATATGTGTGCATTAAAAGTTAATATTTTGTGTATCAACTAAATTGTAATAAACTTTGTGAGGTCAATAGTGTGTTGGACATTGCACCGGGCATTACAATGTAATTACATCACATTGTAGCAATTCAAAGTGAGACAATGCCCACCATCAATCTTCAATATTGTCAATTCATGACTAATTTTGTCTCATATATTCTTCCAGTAAAAGTCTTCTATCAAATTGTTTCTAGGCAATTTTTAGAAAATTTGAAGGAAACCAAGTTTTTTTCTATAGAGAATTTGGGAAGATACATAACCTTCTCTTATGAATATTTTAATACTTAAAGTAAAAACAGGAGATGCACACCAAACAAATTGTGTTAGGTCTTTTCCTAGAGGCAGGATAAAGGAATATAAGTACAGACAAATAACAAAGAATGTTTAGAAATGCTCTCACAAAGTCTAGCATCTGCTAAAGGCACCAAGATCCTTGGAGGCAAGGGATTGACAGCCACAGTAGTGTTCCTATGCTTAAGGGGAACACAGGAAAGGGTTCAGGGAAATGCCACTGGGTCCTTGTACGTCATCGGAGAGGAGGGCCCAGAGGAGAGTCAGGCATGCACAAGAAAGGACTCTCGGAATTGGGGCGGGAGGCACGGGGGGATGGGGCGGGAGGGGTGAGGGGAGGGAGAGCAGGGGGTTCGAGGGGAGGAGGAGGGAGGGAGGGAACTGGTGTACCTATTAAGTTTGTATGAGCTGAAATAATAATAAATAATGTATTAAAAATAAAAAAAGAATGTTTAGAAATGCTCTCAAGGCTGAAAATCTTGAAGTGTGAATTAGCCAACAGAAAACGAAGAAATGGCATCATAGAAAGCAGCATCAAACATATACAAAATTGTTATTTGATATATGTCTATACTTTATCTTAATGTTGTAAAGGTAAGACTAGTCCCTCAAGGATCAAAAAAGTAAACATGATTAAACCACAGGGGATATGAACTTTGAGGAATATAGTAGTACTTTCAAGATTGTTATAATTCACTCATATAGAGTAAGATATCTCTGGTGGTAGAGGCAGTGGTTCCAATCATAGTTAACAGTTGGGTGCAACAAAATTTCAATAGTAGTAGCATGTTGACTAATATTTTCAAAATGAGGGGAAATTTGATGTTTGGAGCTACCTGCTACAAATATAATCATTAATCTATACTACTATTTGGATATAAAAACTACCACTTGTTATATTAGCCATGCAAATTTACACTTTCTTGTAGATATTGCATATGACTCATGAGTCTTATGTCTCAGAGAAGAATATGCATCTGTCTGAGATACAAACTGTAATATAGCTATTCTGACACTTGAGCCTTATGTCCCAGAAGCTCCATGTATCTGAGGTAAATGTTATGTCATAAACGTTGGTATTAAAATAATGACACAGATTTCTTTGGAAATTGCACAAGGCCATAGCCTCTTCTGACAGTAATTTTTGTTCATGGAAAATCGGTTCCTGATTTGCTACTGGAGCACAGAGTGACTGTGCACCCCCAATTGCCCATTATGAACTGAGTAGTATCTGGTCTACTCAACCATAAAATTGAATGTGCACAGCAGCATTCTACTATAAAATGAAAATGGTATGTAAAGGCCAGACTGAATGGGATCTGAAGGGAGGAGCACAGAGCACAGGCAGGTGGCTCACACTCCCAGCATGCCTGGTCCCTCTGTTTAGCTGGTTCTCTTCAACCCATACTCTGTGTTTGCATGAGTAGTTACATGTAACTAATTAAAGAAAAATAAAAATCTCTAGAATGATTTATGAATGACATACTAGTATTAGCTAGAGGTAGACAGCTATTCTGTCACAGCCCTACTGAGGAGAAGTCATAAAAACAATAATGAAGAAAATCATGCCAGTGGGCAGAAACCATACCATAGAGCTTGATGACCCTGAAATACTTCCTCTATTTCAATCACTCAGCCATACTCCCTGCTACCCCATGTCCTGGTATCCAATGAGCTTCTTTATCATTTGGATACTCTTCATTTTTCTATGACATTATATTTGGGATTATATATTTTAAAACCAAAAAACTTTCTGTTAATTCATGTGTAATTTTCAAGGTTTCATAATCTCTTTATTCAGTGTTTATATATATATATATATATATATATAATTAACTATCTTGAACATTTGAGTTGTACAGTTCAGTGGCATGAAATATATTCATGTTTTGATACACCCTTCCTCATATTCATCTGGAAAAACTGAGATTCTGTAGCCTTGAACAGCAGCTCCTCCATTACTTTGAAGGGGCTGATGAAAACATGAGTTGATATTCAAAGATAAATGAAGATAACCAACTTAGATGCCTGACTTGAAAGAAAAGTATACTCAAATTAATCAGAAGTTATTAATCATATTATGAATGACAAAAAATAATAGAATACCACAAACAGCTATACTCCAACATGTTGGGTAGTCTATGGGAAATGATAAATCTCTATGCACTTAATAAGAATGAATTTTGAACAAAGGGCAAGGATATTAAAAGTGTAGCTTCACAGAAAGTCTTGAGATATGTTATGTTCACAGAAAAAATATACTAAATATTTAATGAAGTAATAACATTCCTTTTTACAGTATTCCATCAATTTGAAGAAAGGAATTTGCTTTCAAAATCATTTTTTGATGCCTATATGATCTTAACACGACAGGAACTCTAAAGAAAGGAAATTACATCTCAATATACATCATGAATATAGACACGAAATTCCCTAATACAATACTGGCAAACTAATTCAACAACACTTTGAAAGATAGCATTGTACCTGTTCTTCAGCTCCTGATATTCTATCCTTCCTGCCATCTACTCTACCACTGAGACTTTCTACTGAGTGTTTTTGTGTTTGTTCATTTAAATTTTTAAGTATTTTATTATAGTACATACTTCTATCTATATAATACAGATTTAATAACTTTGATACATATTCTAGATGTGTCCTTAAAATAAAAAGTAAAAAAATCACCACATGTATTCATTAGAGACATACTCAACACATATTATTAAAATTAAAAAGTTGCAAAGTATTACTATATTATTTTTACACTTGTATATAAAATAACTATATATCTATGTAGATTGTATGCATATTTACAGAGTTTTCCATGTAGAAGCCATAAAAAAGCCTAAAAGACTGGAATCTGGAAGTTTTCATTTACTATTCCATGCTTTTTTTGTAAGTTAATTTCCTTTTAAAAATATTTATTTATTTTGTGTATGTGTGTATACGTGTGTGTTTATCAGAGGGCCCTGCGTGTCCCTGTGGAGAACAAGGGTGACTTCAGGAATCTATCCTATATGGCTTCTACCTCCATCTTGTTTCTTTCTGGGATTTCTCAGGCTCTGCCCACCAGGACAGCTCTATTTGCTTTTTCTGGCCACTGTTTTCAAGTGGAACTTGGGATCTAAACTCAGGACCTAGTCTTAACCTCTGAGCCATCTCTCTGGCCCTTGTGCTTTTTGTTTTGTTTTGTTTTTCTACTTTTACAAGCATTTTGAGTATTCATCCCAGCTTCCCTTTCTCCTCCTCCCGTCCATCCCCTCCCTTCCTATCACCATTTCCTTCCACTCCCTCCCACCTTTCATATTTTTTTAATACTACTCTTGTGTTGTCATTTTTTTTAAACTTAAATTTCTTGAGAGGAGAGGACTGGATTGCCCATTTGGAGCTGAGTGATTTATCTGTTCTCTGCTGACCACCAAATATTGCTAAAGAAAACTTATAGGCTACAGGTTGATCAGTTTGATTTGGAGATTTCACATTGGTATCTGCATGTGGAAAAAATGCAGTGTTTATCTTTCTGGGACTCAGTTAACTCATGATAATTTTTGACCTCTGTCCATTTTTAAATTTTATGATTTCATCTTTCTTAATAACTGAATAATATTCCATGGGTATATGCATCACATTTTCATTATCCATTCTTCAGCTGTTAGGTATCTTTGCTATTTCCATTTCCTTTCTATTGTGAATAGATTCACAATGAACATTGATGCACATGTTTCTTTATGGTGTGAAATAGAATCCTTTGGGAATATTTCCAGAAATGGCACATAGTAGTTAGGTCATAAGGTACTCCTATATATAGTTTTTTTTAATGAATCGCCACAGTGACTTCCAGAGTGGCTACACTACTAATTCATATTCCCAGATGCTTGAAAAAAAAAACAAATAACATAAATGCCAACAAGAGTGCAGAGTAAAGGAAATCTTTATTCACTGAGTTTTTTATTTGACTTACTGAAATTTCCATTTCAGCATCATTTTTCCAGTATTTCTCTTTCTTTAGTTTATTCAGCTCTTTATTGTGTCTTCTACATTCCTTTGAGCTAAATTATAATTTCTTTGAATTCTTTGGAATCTCATCAAAGTCACTCCCATTAAGGACCATTCCTCTGGGACTGCTAGTTTCTAAAGGCGACAGATTGTCTTGGTGTCATGTTACTTGTGTTTTCACTTGGTGGCTTGAGCATCAGGAGTAGGCTGCTGTTTGTGTAAGTTTCGTTGTTATTGGTGGAGGCAGGAGGATCACCTTTCTTTTTTCAATGGCCATGCTTGCAATGCTTCAGAGGGATTAGGTTGTAGGAGGGATGCAGTGTCAATTTCCTTGATAAAGTGAGATTCAGGGTACTAGACTCTATTCCCCTGTGAATTGAATATTATTTATAACAGTCACTATCTACATAAACCCACTGTGATGATAAAGTAACAGTTGACTTTAAACATATCATGTCTTAAATACCAACTGTTTTCCAGAATAAATAGGCACTGGTAGTACTGTATGTACCAATATTAGATATTGTGGGATTTGAGTGGAAAGAAGAAAAAGACACTGAGGGATTAGGGATTAGTAATAGATAAGTAGTAAGTGGCTTACTACTGATATAGCATAAACAGAAGAGAGAACTTCTATTATAATGGCATACATAGAAGGGAGAACTCTAGAGGCATAAAAGGCCCCAATTAGGGCAACCAGGACCATCTCAGGGACAGTGGTCACTGGGAGTCCCATCTCTAACCTTTGTAATGTGCTTCTGTAGGAGATACACCAGAAGAGGAACTTGAGGCTAGTCTGCCCAAGGCTGCCAGCCCTGTTTCCAGTGGCAGTGGCCACGTGTCCTGTAGCAGCAGCATTTAATCTGGTTAAGAGGAAGCTGGCTAGTGCATTAAGCATGTGGCTCATGGATCAAGCAGAAGCTGCTGGCCCAGTGACATAGCATTCCTGTTCCTTTTGTTTTGCTAAATAGAATCAGCCTCT
Source organism: Typhlomys cinereus (assembly GCA_023101885.1). Lineage (NCBI taxonomy): Eukaryota > Metazoa > Chordata > Mammalia > Rodentia > Platacanthomyidae > Typhlomys > Typhlomys cinereus. The sequence continues at coordinate 7,801,036 of JALPQD010000061.1, read as the reverse complement.
TGCTCAGATGTGGTTTCTAAGCCTCCGTTTTGCTCTAAAGTATCTTGTGGATTACTGTTAAAGCTTGTATTTCTTAATATAATTCCCCTTGACTCATGGTGGTCTATAATTTTCTCCAACCTCACAAGAGTGGTTTCAGACAGTTTAATTGCAGCAGACCATAGTTATAGTTCAGACATACTCACTTCTGCTTCTCTTGCTGAGGCCGTAATTATTTCTCATTATTACATGGACCATATTGCAATATATTTTTTTAAGTGTGATCAGCTAAGAATTTTTTTTTGAGACAGGGTCATATTGTGAAGTCCAGGCAGGCCTCAAATTTGTGATCCTCTCTTGTTCTTAAATACTGGGATTATGGGTGTGTACCAGCACACCTGGGGCTTATTGCCATTTGTAAACAGCCTGTGACGTTTATAGCTTAGAAAATATATATATATTTTTTTGCTTTCTTATTTGACACACTAATGATATTGCACACTTTCTACCTAGGGCTCATTAAAGTCTGTCTTTAGCTGCACCTTTGCATCACACATTTCCATGAGAGAAACCCTTACATGATCCAGGGTCTATTATGCCTATGAAACTATGGAAATATATTTATTAGTATAGCAAAAGTTTCATGTGCTCTCTGTTTCTTCTTAGAATCATGAATTTTGCTGGCATTTGCCCTTTCTTCCTGACTCACCAGAAGCTCTTCTATAATGGCTTCTGTATATTTACACTCCTGCATTTCATTGTGTGATTTCATAAGACTAGCTATGATTTTTGATATTTTTGTAACATATATGTTGCGTTATTATGACTTTAATGTTTTTAATGTTTTTCTGTTATATTCTTGAATTTTATGCAGAATTAGACTCCTAGCTTTCCTGACTCACCAGAAGCTCTTCTATAATGGCTTCTGTATATTTAGACTCCTGCATTTCATTGTGTGATTTCACAAGACTAGCTATGATTTTTGATATTTTTGTAACATATATATGTTGCGCTATTATGACTTTAATATTTTTAATGTTTTTCTGTTATATTCTTGAATTTTATGCAGAATTAGACTCCTAGCTTTCCTTCATTTGATTTATACTTTTAGATTACCTTGAACCAAATTTCACATCCAAAGCACAAGTTTTTCAAACCTAGGAATCTACTGTTCCTAAAATATCATTTGAAGTTCATCTTTAATGTCTTCAGTTCTCTGGCAAATGTATTGACTTGGACATTCCCTGGTTTTCTCAACTCCTGGCATCACTTTCAGAAGGCATGTGCACTTCTGAGAAAATGTCCATAGATGAGTGGTAACTTCTAACAAACTGTTACCTGCACAAGGTCTCTTGACACATGCTATTAATGGCTTTGGAATTTGAGGGATTGGGCAGTGCAATCTGGAGATTACACCAAATTACAGATCCACAGAAGCAAAGACAGAGCAGCCTCAGTAAAAAATTTTGAGAAAATCACTTAAGCTTTACATGTTACAGATCAGCATCTCTACAGCCAATTTCAGGGTCCTGCCAAGTCAATCCCCTTCAATGGCACATGGTAATAACGACACAGGTTCCCTCTTCATAGGCAAAGTTCAGCAAACTTCAAACTTTCAGCAAACTTTCAGCAAAGTTAAAAGAAAAAGTCATTATATTTCCAACAGTTTTACCTCCATATAGCTTTACTGTGCCAGACATAGTGGCAAAAAAGGTCAGATCCCTGAGATTCTTGCCAACTTATTGAAAGAGTATTTGTTCTTGTGCGCTGTCTTTCTTCTGCTCCACGAGACCCCTAGCAAACAGGCCTTCTTTTTGACCCTAAATTGGAGTGTTTCTAGATAATCTACACATATATGGTAGATAATACTAATACTGTTTTTTGACATTCATAGGGTTTCTATCACTGACCAATTCTCCAAACTGTATTTTGGTTAGTAAATACACTTAACTCCTTGGCCTTCTGTATTCCATTGTGTTTGACTTATGCAGAAATTTCATTTTAGCAAGTTTTCCTCAATTTTGTTCTTGCTGTTTTTATATATTTCCCTAATATTTGCAAGGAAATTTTCTATTTCTCACATTGATTCTATCAATATTAATAAATTTTTAGTATAATTCTAATCAAAGGACTTGTGGATGTAGTTCTAGCGTCTCATGATTTCCATGCATGTTTATTATGACATTGGAAAACACCATTATCTCTCAAAAGATAGACTTTATTTCTTGTTTGGTGCTGTTTCTTATTCTTGCATTCATAAAAGAGGGAATTTTCTTTAGTTTTTGGTTTCCTTACTATTTTATTAAAGTAAAACATTTCTTACCAATTCCTTTTCATTGAAAGCCCTGATGTAAGCATCTAAATGTTCATACTAATTTTCATAGCATAAACTCTTCTGATAATTAGGTATAAAATAATATTATACTTGAAAAAAACAAAGCTAAATTTGTTAGACTAATGTCATTGTAATTAATGTGGAATGAAACATGGATTCTATTTCATCACATTTTCTATGCCTTATGTAATTCTTAAGCTAATATGGTCATAAAATCTTTTCCATATAGCATAACTACAATAAAGTGCTCAATTCTTCAAGATAGCTTTACTGAGGTTGGCATCTTTTTTGCTCTTTAAGCACTGTTTGTGTGTCTAGTGCCTCTAATAACAAACCTTCTTTTAGAGAGGTTGCTCCTTTGGGCCTTGGCAGAGCTGATGAACTGATTTTTTTACAGACAGCAGGGACTCCTTAGAGTCCAAAGCTAAGGTTTCCTTTGAACATTAGTTTGAAAGATGCATACAGACTGTGAACTCAACAGTTTTAAATAGTTGTTCAAATGGATATAAAAGCTTTTATGAAATCAAATACCAACCATATTAGTTTGACTATGAGCTGAGAATCTGTATTTAGTGAAGGTAGCTAGAATACTCTGAGCTCATAGTCTCTTAAATTCAGTATCAACTCTGAATTTTTTACTAATTAATTTAGCTATCTCGGGCATAATCAAGCACTTTGGTTTTACAGCACAGTGTATATAAAAAATGTACAAATTATTATATTAATAATAGAAAATTAGTAATAATAGAGTAAATGATAATAATATAATTAATAATAATAGAGAGAAAAAATAACACATGTGACAGCTTTCTGATTTTGTACTCTTGCTCCAATTTCTTTCATGAGCCAGAAGACATGTTTAGCCATTGATGCTCATACTTAAGGGTCTTCAAAGACAAAATTGATATGAGATTGAGAATGAGGCAAAAACTTCCATTCTCAATTAATGAATGGCTATCTTGATAGTTTTGTAGTCTTCATTAAAATCCCTTACTTTATTCTTAGTTTTGAAGTAGGATCTATCTACTTCCTTATCAGCAGCTAATTGATATCTTACAGAATTTGAATGTTAATCATATTAGTATTGTTTTAGTAAATGCAGAAACTATACAAGATATCAATAAAGAGAAAAAAATATTATTTCACTGTTCTCAAACTTGTTTTAGGAAAATAGAAACTTGTAATTCTGACATTTGTTGAAGGCTTTCTTTTTTAACATGCTGTTACAAAGATGCAACCCAGGAAAATGATATTATTATTCTCCCACTTCGCAGACAAGGCACTAAAGTGTGGCCAGCATCAATAGCTGCTAATATTTAATAATCATTGCTTGTGCAAAACTGGGTTATTATCTTGCACATCTAACATCTTGGGAAGGCTCTTAGTGGATCTGTTTGTGTGATTTTTTTGGTTTATTATTTTATTTGTTTTATTAAGTAGTATTCAGTGTTTTTGTCCTTGGCAAGTTATGCATGAGCAGTTAAGGAGCAGTGATTTAGCTAATCTGACAAGTGTTTTTTTGTTATTGTTGTTTTTTTTCCATAAGCAAGGAGCCAAAGGTGGTGCTGGGCTTGGTAGTTGAGTATCTAATCTTCTTACCTGTGTGGAATCTGGAAAGAAATAAGGTGGCCCTCTTCATGGAAAATTTGGTGAAAGGCTTGCACATGTTGGGAGGAACTTTTAATAAATTAATGAGACCCCATGTCTCTAAACTTTCTAGTCCTATACTAATGCGATCTCTATTTTTAGTTGTTGATTTTAATGAGATTTACTAATAACTATCAGGTCAGCAAATATCTGTATGTATCCAAATATATTCTGTGTGAAAATCCTACTTAATGATGAATTATTTATGTTTGCCTACACTGATTCTATCAAGCTTTTCTAAAAGAGACAGAGAGCTTAAACCAGATTGATTTTGTGAGGAAATTAGTAAGCCTATAAAAAGAAAAAAATGCTTAAGCTATGTTCATAAATATATCCTGAATTTAATTTGGACAGGGAAATAAGTTTGGGAAACCATTAAAAATTGTTTATTAATTTTTTGCATTATGAGGAAATTCAGTGTACTATATAGAATATGCCAGTTTTTAACAAAGCTTTCCTAAAAAATATCCTCAAAATAATCACATCTTTGTAGGTTTGAGTTCAGATAGAGTCAGCTATGATGAAAATAAATTGATACACTATAAAAAGGACTTGGAAGATAATTTACATTCAACAGAAGCTCAGATACTAATTCAGAGAAAAGACTTCAAGATGAAATGCATCCTGGAGTTAAAGAATCTAATTATCCTGATGGCTGCATTTCTCAGGGAGCCAAACTTTGCTTTCGTAGTTGCCCTTATATCAAACCAACATGTGAATAGAGTTTTATGGAGGTATTCTTTTCCATTTATATGAAGTTTTGCAAAAATGTTTAGACAAAACTGATTCATATATTCAAAAGCATATTTATTTCTGATCTGAGATTTTTATTTTAAATTTTATCTACTTTTTGTATATGAATATGGATACACACATACCATGGTTTACATGGAGATGTGGACACACATATACCATGGTTTACATGGAATGGAGATGTCCAAAAGCCAGATTTTTTTATGTATGTGTATCTCTGTGTATCAGAGAATACTGTTTGTTCGTGCCTGTGGAGGCCCAGGAGTGATTTCGGGAATAATTCTGGAGTGTTCTACTTCCTTTTTGCTTTGCTCTGGGAATTCCCAGACTCTGCTTTCTGGAGCCACCACAATTTCTGCCTGTTTTTTTTTTTTTTTTTTTTTTATAATACATTTTTTATTATTTCAGCTCATACAAACTTAATAGGTACACTAGTTCCTTCCCTCCCTCCTCCTCCCTCCCTGAACCCCCTGCTTCCCCTCCCTGCACCCCTCCCGCCCCATCCCCCCGTGCCTCCCGCCCCGATTCCCAGAGTCCTTTCTTGTGCATGCCTGACTCTCCTCTGAGCCCTCCTCTCCGATGACGTACAAGGACCCAGTGGCATTTCCCTGAACCCCTTCCTGTGTTCCCCTTAAGCATAGGAACACTACTGTGGCTGTCAATCCCTTGCCTGGTGTTTTTATGTAGGATCCAAGATCTGAATTCAGATCCTTTTGTTTGTGAGGCAGAGTCTTAACCCCTGAGCCATCTCTCCAGCCCATAGAGGACAGTTTTGAGTGTCCATTTTTCTCTACTTCGATCCTTTGGGTTCCAGAGGTTGCACTCCGGTCATTTCTAAACTGCATTTTAATCTGTTGAACCATTTTGCTGACCCTCTAATCCTGAACTGTTAATTCTCTAATCTAGAGATTTTATTCATTCCAAGTATTATTATAGCATTAAAGCACTAAGATGCCAGACATTAGAATGGCACATTTTGAATGTCAAGTAGTGAGAATACCTTTCACTTGGATATTTTCCTTATATTCATTTTCTTTTGCTCAGCTAGTACTAACACACATTTTCACTCACATTGTCATTGAGTTTCAAATTCTCTGGTCATCATGTCTCAGTAATGCTTTCAATTTACAATATTTACTAGGTGGACTTGCTTGATAAAGGCCCCAGAGTAAAATTAGAGTCAAAATAAAAATAATATATGTCACCACACCATTTTTAAAAGATCATCATCTTTTTTTGATATTTTTAATGTTGCATACACGGATATAGTAATTTTATAATACTTTCTTTTTTTTTCTTTTTCTTTTTTTAATTTTTTTAAATTATTATTTATTCAACTGTGCGCATGTGCGTGCGTGTGTGTGTGTGTGTGTGTGTGTGTGTGTGTGTGTGTATGTGTAGAACCACGGACGAATTCGCGAACCACCATGGACACCTCCACCTCCTTCTGCCCCAGGATTCACAGGCTCCGCCCTACCAGGACCAGAAGCGCAGGCCGCCCCCGCTTCTGCTTGGCGTCTATATGTGGGATCTGGGATCCGAACTCAGGATCTTCCACCTGCAAGGCGGAAGCTTAATCCCTGAGCCACCTTTCCAGCCCCTAATTTTATAATACTTTCAACCTTTAGGCCCAAATTCTATCTCCCCCCTCCTTTTTCCCTTTCAACCCTTCATCTCCTCTGCCTGACTCCCTCCCATTTTCAAACCCTTTCACTTCTGCAGCCCACTGTGTTTCATCTACTCTGTGTTTACTTATGCCTGACTTGATTCTTGCTCTAACAAGTATCCTGGATATATCATTGAGGAAAGCATCCTTTAATTCTTCATCAGCATTCGTCCTCATTAGTCTGTCAGAGAGGTGTGGAGCTTCTTGAGATCTTCTAATGTTATGGTGAGATGCTGATAAGACTGCAATTCTTGTATAAATATGCATATCTGCCATGAAGCTCCTATATCACAACTCTGTCATGTTTAGGAGATAACTCAGCCTTCCATCTTCCCATTTCAGACTCTTAAGATCTTACTGCCTCCTCTTCCAGGACGTTCCGTGGGCCTTGGGGTGGGGGTAGCTGAGACTCATATGTCCTGTTTAGGGACAAGCAGTCCACAGACCCTTATTTTCTACATTTTGGAAAGTTGTGTTTTTCAGTAATAAATAACTTCTGTTGTAGAAGAAGTCTTCTAGGTTGAATAGAATCTATAACAGGTATTATTTACAGAGCAAAGGAACCTGAACTCAAAGACTCCATACGTGCAGTACCATGAGGGACAAAGAAGACAAAGATGGCTGCCAGGGTTATTTATAGCCCTAGGCAGACCTAGAGAAAAATGGCTTTTCCTCATTGGCTAGCTCCAGTTTTTTTTTTTTTTGCAAAACTGATTAGAGCTATTGGTGTTCTACATCTCATTGGTCAGTTCATATTGGGGCCCAACCCAGTTGATCTTATGCCTGACTTCCTGGTAGGGCTTTTCTACAATGGAGAACTAATTTCCATATCCTTTCATGAAATGAGGGTTGGGGGGAGTTGGTGACTTTAGGACTTTAGGGTGTGGTCCTTCAGGGTAATCACAGACCTGTGGATGACCCTCAAAGACCTTTAGAGACCATCCTATTATGGCTACTGTACAAAGATAAGAAGATGAAAAGTACAGTTCATCCTGAGTGTGACTTCTTTATTAAATCCTTCTCTGGTACATTCATGCTTGCTGAATTGCCTATAATATTGATACAGATCTAGGATCTAATGAGAACATCGAATACTGGGCAGGAGGTAGCTCAGCAAAGAGGGCTTCTCCTGGAAAACCTGGTGTTCTGAATTTTACCCAGAAGTTTTTATGGTTGAAGAAGAGAAATGACTTCCAAAATTTGTTCTCTGGTCTTTACATGTGTGCCATAGCATGCATAGATCGACCTTTCCCTTGAGATTTTCTTTGTTTGTTTGTTTGTTTATTTCTCTATCTCTCTCTGCCAAACAAATACAGAAACAGAGCCTCTGATTACAAAAAAACAAGCTACACTTCATTAATCTCCCAAATAGATACACAAATGTCCTTTTTCTCCCATTGACAATGTTTAGACCAATGGAGTTAACAACTAAGAAAAGTAACCCATTGTTTGACTTTTAAAGTTAAGGCCCATTCTTACTTTCTTAGTCTTGTTAGCTATAAAAAACAATCACCACACGTTATCTCTCTAGAATCATTGCATCCCACTTAACAAAATAAAATTTCAGTTTCTGCACCCTTTTATCTATATGCCATTATAAAATTAACAAAAAGACCCCCCAAATTTAATTAGATATATAATTTTTCTTATTAAAATATAAATCTTTATGTTCATTTTTAGGATCAAGAAAGCAATATTATAAGACAATATAGGCAATTAAGTTGTTTTATGGCTAAGAAAACTGAGAAAATAAAAATAGCTTTAACTTTAAAAGTCAAACAATGGTTTATTTTTCTTAGTTGTTAGCTCCATTGGCTTAAACATCATGTTGCTTGTCAATGGGAGAAAAAGAACATTTGTGTAGCTATTTGGAATATTAATAAAGTATAGCTTATTGTTGTAATCAGAGTGCTTGTTCCTGTATTTGTTTATTTATTTATTTGTTTGTTTGTTTGTTTATTTGATTATCTGTAGAGAAAGAGAAAGAAGGAAAGAAAGAAAATTTTGTAAATTAACTCATCCTAAGTAATTATATATTTACCACAAAGGAAGACAATGTTTCCATTTTAGGAGTTTTAGAGCAGCCATGCTGGGATGGTCTCTGAAGGTCTTTGAAGGTCATCCACAGGTTTGTGATTACCCTGAAGGAACACACCCTAAAGTTCTAAAGTCACCAACTCCCCTCAACCCTCATTTCATGAAAGGATATGGAAATTAGTTCTCCATTGCAGAAAAGCCCTACCAGGAAGTAAGGCATAAGATTAACTGGGTTGGGCCCCAATATGAACAAACCAATAAGATGTAGAGGACCAATAGTTCCAATCAGTTTTGCAAAAAAAACTGGAGCTAACCAATGAAGAAAAGGCATTTTTCTCTGGGTCTGCTCAGGGCTATAAATAACCCTGAACTGGCAGCCATCTTTGTCTCCTTTGTCTCTCATGGTATGCATGTGTGAAGTCTGTGGTTCAGGCTCCTTTGTCCCTCATGGGACTCCATGTCTGCATGAGCTGCTACCTGACTTTTCTCTCACCTTTCATGGATTCCATGTTTGGAGTCCATGAGTTCTCCAAGGCTTTCTTGTCCTTCTCTCACTCTAATAAATTCTATCTTAACCCTCAACATGTGTTCTGCTTTCAGTCTTTCACTCCCTCACACAAGAACCTGTATGCATAAAGACTCAAGAGGGATAGCATATCAGTGGGATGCTATAGTTAGTAATAATAGCATGTCATTTACTTGAAATTTTCTAAGAAAAATGGCTGTAAGTATTCTCATTACAAGTATATGAGGAAAAAAGTGTAGCCATTAAGTATGCAAGTGAAGAGTGTGATAATTACCTGGATTCAAGATGCATTTGTACATAAAAGCATCACATTTTATTTCTTTAGTATATACAGTTGTCATTGTCAAACATAGAACATTATCAAAAAGAATATTGTTCAAAAGTCAAACAGACAGCAAAGTAGTAGTTGTGTGGATGCTGATAAGAGCAAATGTCAAAATTCAAGTGTCCTCCTCTGTCTTCCTTTTACTTCTTCTCCTTCTCCATCCTCTTCCTCCTCCTTCCTGAGGCTTGCAGCTTCATGGACTGAGCATTAACTGTTCTTTCCAGTGTGAAGTAAACTATTGCTGAACCATCCAAACTAATAAATCTTTTTAAAAATTTATTTTTATGTGGGGGCCTCAGTCTAGGTGACCTCAATAATCTGGCAAGGTTAGACAAAGATGTTCTGTTGGAGGAAGTCTGGAGGGCAGCTCAGGAACACTCTCTGGATGCCAGAGGCCAGGATTAGGTATCTGCCATGCTGGATTTTAAACTTGTTTTGGTCCCATCCTTACTTTTTCAGTCTCACCTTTGACCCACTTGAAATGTTAATAATTAATTACTCTTTGGAACTAAATGACGGAAATATACAACTTTCTCTTTGAATTAGAGGTGCTCATGGCTAAAAGTCACTTTGAAACTAAACTAAATGTGGTCTTCAGATTTCTAAACTACCAATTATGCTTGTTTGCCTAGAAATTCTAAGATTTTGAGAGATCATAGAAATATCCTGAATGCATTTTTAGCTATGTGATATATAGATTAGGCTTTGTGAGGACCAAGGTGGAATGAAATGTTGTGGTTTAGATAGAAATTAACTCTCCAAAAGGCTGCTGTTGAAGCCTTGGTCTGAATCTAGTAGTCTCAATGAGAGGTGTTTGGGGCATGAGGCTGCCAACTTCAGCAGTGGGCTATTAGGAGATGGGAACTGGTTGAAGGAAATAGGTCACTGAAATGTCTTTTAAGAGAACATCTTGATCTTGGGCCTTTGGGTCCTTTCCCAGATTCCATGTTGAATAGCCTCCTGCTGTTACATCTTTGTTCCCTGACATTCTGCAGCTTTAGGGACACTGCCATTTAGGCAGTTTTGGAGCAGCCATGCTGGGATAGTCTCTGAAGGTCTTGGAAAGCCAACCTCACTGCTGGGATTACCCTCAAGGAAGGAACTGACTTTAATCCTTCACAAGAAATAAGGTAGTCAACTTCTTCCAACCTTTTGCTTGTAAAAGGATATGGAGATTAGCTCTTCATTATAGATAGTCCTACTTTGAGTTCAAGCACAATATCCACTTGGGCCCCAAGTTAATGAGACCAATAGATGTGGAAGATCAAAACCAATAGGGAAAGGCCATCTTTCCTGGGCTTACCTAAATGCATAAATATACCTGATCTTGGCAGCCATCTTTGGTGCCTGCTCTATATGGGGAGTCCATGAGATCTTTTCTGGCTCCATGCCTTTCATGGCTTCCATGCTTAGAGTCCATGAATCCTTCTTGCTCTCCTCTAATAAACTCTGCCTTAATCCTCTATACATGTTCTGCTTTCAATCTTTGACTCTGAACATAAGAACCTGCATATATACAGACCATGGGAGAATCAATCCTGCAATACCACGAACAGCTGATCATGAGCTGAAATGTCTGAAAACACGTTCCAAAAATGAATCCTTCTCTTAAGTGTTTTTTTTTTCCTGGGATTATCACACTGGTGGAAAACTGACATAGCCAAGTGACTGACTGAAGTCCAAAATATATTTTAGTTCTAACCATTGTTTGCTTTATAGGGAATCAATTTTTACTGTTGTTAGGTTAACTTTGCCATGAATAATTGTCATGATTTGAATGTGAAGAATCTCCTACAGGCTTTGAACACTTGGAACTAGGATATGGAGTCTTGCTTGAATACTTACATGCCTGGTGTGGGGCCTTGTTTTTGTTTTTTTTATTAACCAGCTCTTAATTCTTCCTGTTCTCGCTCTCTCTCTCTCTTGAATATAGCTGAAATAATGGCTTCTATCTCCTCTGAAATTAAAAGTCAAAATAATAAATAGCAAACATTTTGTTTGGACAGAGTTGTAACAACTGAAGAGTAAGTGAAACAACAATTGTGTCCGTCTTCCTTTTTAACCTTCATCCATCATGTCATAGATTTTGAATTTTTTTCAAGAGACTTGCTTCCATGATATCAAGAAGTGTTTTACTTCATCTCAGAGCCTATACCTAGTGCTGGTTAGTAGGAGTTGTGGTTTAATGTGTCAACACACCTGTGAATTTAGTTGTTACTTCTACTCATACAATAGTACCTCCTCACAGTATTTCTATACATAAATCATTTTAGAAACATTGGAGAAAGATTCTGAATCTCACATTTTTCACACCAGACTGTCACCTTCTGGCCTGATCAAGAAAGTGACCGCATCAAAACTTGGAAAGCTTGAAAGGTAGTAATATCACAAGCTTATTTGATGATATTGTGTGAAAAATATAGTTAAATGCTTTTATGTCAAAAAGTTGGATTCTGTACATAAAGGAGTGTCAGAAACATTCTAAAGAGTAAGTTTGTTTCTAATTCTCTTTTTATCTTTTAATGAGATGTGTGATAAAATCTATATGTGAGTAAATCTAACATAGATACAACAGTGAGAAAAAATACACATTCTAAGCTGTGGATAGAGCATTATGTTGAATGCAGTATACCTCACAATTGATAGTATCTAAACTTATATACATAGTAAATGCATTTTCTAATTTAGGCCACATGTTAGAGATTGTTTTCTCCTCTGTTAAAGAAAAATTTTTCTTTTCCTAGATTCTAGTTTTTTGGGATTTCTTCTATGCAGACTGGGGAAATATGATGTTGACCACAGAAAACATACCACAATACCTAACGAGTTCAAGTTCTGTTGAGGCAAAATAAAATCTTCGTATTTTATCCATAACTCCCAGAAGCACAGTGACTCCAGTCATCAGTGTCTCAGGCGCAGGAGATAACACCATGATCGTTATCACTGTTGACTGTGAGTCACAGCAATTCTCAAATTCTTCTCAAGTGTCTTCATCTGAGCTAAATGAGAGATCCATGATTGGAAAGTGCAGTGAACCTTTTTCTGTTTGAAAAATAATGCATGTGTCGTTCAGAAGAAGTGGGAAACACTTCTTAAAATTTTATTCTTTGACAATTTCATACTTGAATATAATGAAGTTATCAGTTTCAATCCTTATTTCTCAATCTTGACCTTCCTTTCCTTTTCCCACTACAAACCTTCCTCACAACCAGTCTTCCTCCTACTTTCATGTCTCTGCATGTGTGGCTCCCTCAGTTTCATGGGGGTTCCTGTACTAGATGTCCCTGAACACTTTCTGGAGCATGAATGATATGTATGTGCATATATCACTGCCCCCATATCTCTATCTAGCAAGTGAATATATGTACATATACTAATACTGTTTTCACTTAAAACAATTGTCAACCATGCTGTCACTGTGTGCATCATTTTAATGACTATATATCTATCAAATATATACTTCATGTCTTATAGTTACAGATTATATCAGTCAAGTACATACTTCATTCCTCTATAACTACAAATTAGTGTTATTTTTAACTTGTAGTTCAAAAATAGCTTTGAACATTAAGTTTTTTGTTCTTGATTATCTCAAGTTAGGTAAAGCACATAAAGTTGAAATCCTTTACCAAAGAGTCTGATTATTTGATTTTCTGTTAATATCAGCATCAGTAAAAATCACTAAAAATAGCAAAAAATCTATAAAAATTAATGTATAATGAAGGCAAAACATTAGGCAAAGTAAAAAAAAATTAAACTAGTATAAAATAGGACACATAGAACACAATAGAATTTGAATTAGTTAAGACCAAGATAGAGCTTGGGAGACTATTTGGTGGGGAAAGTGTTAGCTCTACAAGCATGAAGACCTGAGTCCAGATCCCTAGCACAGAAACCTACTGTAGCTCTGGTCAGGTGGAGACAGGCAGGGACTGGAGCCTGACTGGTCAACCATCTTCCCAAAGAGGGGCTTCAGGTTCAGCAAGAGTCTTTGTCTCCTAAGTAAGGGGGGAAATAGTGGAGTAACATTCACTTCTGGTTTACATGCACGCATACATACCATCCCAAGACATGCCATATATGTTCGTGCACAGACACACATACATACAAGCGTGAGTGCACAGACATATACATAAATGCCCATCCCCTAAAGATCTAAAGAATTTTCATGGAGGGGGTCTAGCTTATGTTTTTAAGTATTTTGTCTCAAAATTTATAATTCTTAAGTATGAAGGCAGTTTTAAGTTAACAGCCTTCCTGGGTAATATTAGTAGCACATGTTTCTATTTCTATTGAAATTGCATAATCAGGGGCTAATGTCTGATTTGAGAGAGTGCTTTGTTCTACTACAATGCTTCTGCTCATAGAAATAATGTCTTTAGACGCAAAAGATTGCAAAATTCTCTGTGAGAATTGGGTATTCCTGGGGACATTTGTCATTTCATTACATTTGCCAAATATCTTTTATAAGTCACTTAAAACCTTGGGAACATGACACTGTTGAAATTGGCCTGTCACCTGCAGTCTCCTCTTCTCAGTCCTTCATGTTCTCATGCTGTGGGAGTGGGACATATTGAGTACTGCTACTTTGACAGTGTAAAGGAAGACCTTTGCAGCTGAGACAGAATACATGGGCTGTAGCTCTTTTTCTAGGCTGTTACCTGCCCTCTGTGTTGCAGACAGAGTTAGCATTTTCATGCTCAGTCACTAGAATTCCCTTCCACTCTAGCTCTATTTATTAAAATTCTAAATCATTTTTGATTTGAGGAAAATACATTACTTATCCTCAGAAGAGATTATTCTTGTTCAGATGTTTATTTTCTGTGGTATTTATATTGCCGCAAACCTATCTTAGGCATCTAAATTTATTGATACATAGTTTTTCCATATATGTTTTCTAACTCATACCAAAAGTTTTATCTTATTATAAATTTGAATTGGCCATAATAGAATTTTACTACCTTCTTTTTTCTTTGTCTGCTTTGTTTCCGTCTGGAAATTATTACTTCATATTTTTTTATTTCAATTCTTTGGGCACATGTATGTGTGTATGTGTGTATTCTGGAGGGTACTTGCACATGTACACAAGGGCCCCATAGATGTTTATACATATGCATCAAATCTGCATAGTTACTGAGAAGAATGTTAATTTGGTGAATCATATTACCAGAATCAAATTTACATACATTTTTCTGGATGAATTAATCCATAATTTAAAAAGAAAAAGGTATTATCAAGCTTATTCAATAAGATACTTTGTCATAATATTTACATTAACCTAGTGGATGTTAAAAAGAGTGCTCAAGGCATAAAAGTGTTTGTCAGGAAGTCTTCATGGCCTATGTTCAATTCCTGGAACCTACAGAGGAAGGACAGAACCAATTCCCAGAAGTATCCTTTGGTTTCTACACATGTGCTTTGACATGTGCATGCGCGCGCGCGCACACACACACACACACACACACACACACACACACACACCATGCAATACACATTTTTATTTAGTTTCCTAGAGTTAAAAACCTTTTTCATAAATTAAATATATTTTTATTTAGCTGGATATACTGCAATATTGCACTCTCCTTTGACAGCTAATGCTTGTTATATTAAGTAACAAATGTATTGAAGATATTCAGATAGATTATTGATAGATAGGTAGATAAATAGATTAAAGAAGGTAGGTGGATGATAGATAGATAGGTAGATGATAAATGGATTATAGCTAGAGAGAGAGAGAGAAAGAGAATTAACCAGTTTTCCTAAATTGACTTCTTTATTAGAGTGTGGTATTCTATAAGAATGAATAATTTTGAATAGCAAAAATTAAATAAGTCTTGGCTTAATGATTGTTCAAGTTTGTAAATTTATGAAAAAAATGGATGGCAGTGTTTTGAGTCTCAGGAAATATTTTGTTGTCTTAATGTGCCTTTGATAGAAGACTAAATATCCCTTTCACCCCACCCTGCTTCCCTGGTCTGGTCGCGCCCGGTCCAGCCTGGCCTAGGTAAGTCCCCGCCCGCACCCGCCCACCAGGACCCCAGGCCAAATAATTCAGTTTAGTGAAATTGAAAGATCTTAAGAGTTAAAACGACAATGCCAAAGTCAAAGTGCAAATCCATGAGAAGCAACACTCAAGTAAACAAATTTCCCACTGAAGAAATTAATCCCATAATGTTAGACTCCAAACAGAACAAACCCATGGAAAAAGGCCAAAAAAGCCTGACCCAGGATAATGACTTTCAAAATATGATCATTACCATGTTCAAAACTATGAAAGAGGAAATCCGGGAGGAATTACATAATCGAATCAATCGCTTTGAAAAGGAGCACAACAGACATTTGGAGGAGTTGAGAAAAACTGCAAGAAACAAAAACTGGCATAGAACAGTTAAAACAGACTCAAGCAGAGTTTAAAACTGAGCTAAAAGACAAGGTATCTTCAACCCAGAATGCCACAGAGAGTCTTAACACCAGAACTAACGAAGCAGAAAACAGAATTTCAGACCTTGAAGATAAAGTGGGAGTACTAACCAGCTCAATGGAAGAGGTTGTTAAAGCCAAAAAGATACTTGAGAGAAATATCCAAGAGATATGGGACACCCTGAAGAAGCCTAGCATGCGTATTCATGGAATACCAGAGCAAGAATCTCAAAATACCACCCCTGAGGAAATTTTTCAAACGATCATCAAGGAAAACTTTCCTCATCTAAAAAAAGAGAGGCCCATCCATATAC
Source organism: Typhlomys cinereus (assembly GCA_023101885.1). Lineage (NCBI taxonomy): Eukaryota > Metazoa > Chordata > Mammalia > Rodentia > Platacanthomyidae > Typhlomys > Typhlomys cinereus. The sequence goes on along the minus strand of JALPQD010000061.1, from coordinate 7,785,034 downwards.
AAGAGGCATTCCGCACCCCAAACAGATACAACCAAAACAGAAGCACGCCATGGCAAAAAATAGTTAAAACACTCCACATTCAAGATAAAGAACTGGTGCTGAGAGCTTCAAGGGAGAAAAAACAAGTCACTTTTAAAGGTAAACCTATTAAAATAACAAATGACTTCTCAATGGAAACAGTAAAAGCAAGAAGAGCTTAGAGAGACATACTTCAAGTATTGAATGAGCAAAAATGTCAACCCAGGCTGATTTACCCTGCAAAACTATCAGTCATCATCGAGGGAGAAAGAAAAATTTTCCAGCACAAAGACAACTTTAAGGGATACATGTCCACCAAACCAGACCTTCAAAAAATGCTAGAAATGATACTCAAGCGTGAAGAAAAAAACAGGCATATCCAGGAGAACAGAAGGCAAATATAACACCATTAAAAGCCAAGCAATATACTTATAAAAACTACTAAACATAATAAATGTCTGGAATTAAAAATAGTTTCTCCATTATAACACTAAATATTAATGGAATTAATTCACCAATCAAGAGACACAGATTGCAAACTTGTATTAAAAATCACAATCCATCAATCTGCTGCTTGCAGGAAACCCATCTCACCAGAAAAGATAGGCACCTCTAAAAATAAAAGGCTGGTCAACAATTCTACAAGCAAATGGAAGCAGAAAACAGGCAGGGGTAGCCTTCATGCTATCAGACAAAGTGGACTTCAAACCAAAGAAAATTATAAGAGACACGGATGGATACTACATTTTAGTCACAGGTACAATTCACCAGGAAGACTTCACAATACTGAACATATATGCACCCAATACGGGCCCCTCCACATTCATTAAAAACCCTACAGCGTCTAAAGCAAGAAATCAACCCCCAAACGATAATTCTTGGGGACTTCAACACCGCCCTCTCAACATGGGATAGATCAACAGGTCAAAAGCTTAACAGAGACACTTTGGAACTTACTCAAACCCTGAAAAAAATGGACCTTACAGATCTCTATCGAACTTTTCACCCACGCACCAAAGAATACACATTTTTCTCAGCAGCAGACGGAACTTTCTCCAAAATAGATCACATATTGGGCCACAAAACGAATCTACACATATACAAGAAAGTTGAAATTCTAACCTGTGCCCTATCAGACCACCACAGCCTAAAGCTGGACATCCACAACACATCAAACAAGAGAAAATACACTAACTCCTGGAAACTTAACAATATGATGTGTGAATGAGAACCAGATTCAGGAAGAAATTAAAAAGGAAATTCAAGATTTCCTGAAAGTGAATGATAACGAAAATACAACTTACCAAAATCTCTGGGACACAATGAAAGCTGTTCTAAGAGGTAAGTTCATAGCTCTTAATGCCTACATCAAAAAAAATGGAAACATCAGAAATAAACAACTTAACAATGCAGCTTAAAGCTTTAGAGAAACTAGAGCAATCTGATCCCAAAAGTAGTAGAAGAGAGGAGATTAGCAAGATAAGGGGAGAAATATCTGAAATCGAGATTAAGAAAACGATAGAAAAAATCAACTAGTCAAAAAGCTGGTTCTTTGAAAAAATCAATAAGATTGATACACCCCTAGCTAAATTAACCAAAAGAAAGAGAGAGAAAACCCAAATTAACAAAATTAGAAATGAACATGGAGTAATCACTACTGATACCCCAGAAATCCAGAGAATTATAACATCACATTTCAAAAACTTATACTCTGTGAAGTTTGACAACACAAAAGAAATGGATGAATTTCTAAGTAAACACAACTTACCTAAATTGAATCAGGAAGTTGTGAATTATTTAAATACTCCTATAACATATAAGGAAATTGAGGAAGTAATCTCGAATCTTCCCACCAAAAAATATCCTGGACCAGATGGATTTAGTACAGAGTTCTACCAGACATTTAAGGAGTTAATAACACCAATACTCCTTAAACTGTTCCATCAAATAGCAAAGGAAGGAACACTACCAAATTCCTTCTATGAAGCTAATATCGTTTTAATCCCAAAACCTAATAAAGATTGACTTAAAAAAAAAAGAACTATAGGCCGATCTCCCTGATGAACACAGACGCAAAGATTCTCAACAAAGTCTTAGCAAATCGGATTCAAAAACATATTAAAAAGATCATTCACAGGGACCAAGTAGGCTTCATCCCCGGCACACAAGGTTGGTTCAACATAGGAAAATCAATAAATGTAATTCATCATGTAAACCAGTCCAAAGTCCAAGACCACATGATACTCTCGATAGATGCAGAAAAAGCTTTTGACAAGATCCAACAGCCTTTTATGATCAAAACGCTAGAGACAGTAGGAATGGAAGGAACCTTTATCAATATTATAAAAGCTATATACAACAAGCCCACAGCAAGGATTATGCTCAATGGGGAACAATTGGAAGCATTCCCACTTCGATCAGGAACTAGACAAGGCTGTCCACTCTCACCACTTCTATTCAATATTGTACTTGAAGTCTTAGCTGAAGCCATAAGACAAGAAAGGGACATAAGAGGGATTCAAATCGGCAAGGAAGAAGTCAAGCTATCCCTATTTGCAGATGACATGATCTTATACCGGAGTGATCCCAAAAACTCCACCAGGAAGCTCCTGGAACTAATTGAGAAGTTCAGCAGGGTGGCAGGATACAAAATAAATGTGCAAAATTCAGAGGCCTTCCTATATGCCCAGAATGAAAGAAGTGAAAAAGCCTTGAGAGAAACAATCCCATTTACTATAGCCCCTAAAAAAATGAAATACCTTGGTATAAACCTAACCGAGGAGGTAAAAGACCTTTACAACGAAAACTTTAAAACTCTAAGGAAAGAAATAGCAGAAGACACCAGAAGGTGGAAAGACCTCCCTTCTTCCTGGATTGGCAGAATCAACATCGTAAAAATGACCATCCTCCCAAAGGCAATATACAGATGCAATGCTATACCAATCAAAATCCCAAAGCAATTCTTCAAAGAAGTTGACCAAACAATCTCAAAGTTCATATGGAGGCACAAAAGACCCAGGATAGCAAAAACAATCCTGAGTAACAAAAACACAGCTGGAGGTATCACCATACCAAACCTTAGTCTATACTACAAATCCATAGTTATGAAAACAGCCTGGTACTGGCTCCAAAATAGACACACAGATCAATGGATAAGGGTTGAGGACCCAGATATAAGCCCACAAATATACAGCCATTTGATCTTGACAAAGGGGCCCAAAAAATCCAATGGAAAAAGAACAGCATCTTCAACAAATGGTGCTGGCAAAACTGGATCTCCACATGCAGAAGATTAAAGCTGGACCCGTACTTGTCACCATGTACAAGACTTAATTCCAAATGGATCAAGGACCTTGATATCAGGCCAGAGACTTTAAAAACCATAGTTGAAAGGATAGGGAACTCCCTCGAGCTGATTGGGCTAGGCCAACATTTCCTAAACAGACATCCAATGGCACAGTCACTGCTACCAACTCTCAACAGTTGGGATCTTGTGAAATTAAAGAGCTTCTGTTCAGATAAAGAGATTGTAATGCGAGCTCAAAGGCAACCCACGGAATGGGAGAAAATCTTCACTAACCACACATCTGATAGAACTCTGCTGTCCAGAGTGCACAAAGAACTTAGAAAACTAAACACCAAGGAAACCAATGGCCCAATTAAAAAATGGGCCCTGGAACTTAAAAGAAACTTTACCGGGGATGAAATTAAAATGTCTAACAAATATCTTAAAAAATGCTCCACTTCCTTAGCCATCAGGGAAATGCAAATCAAAACTTCCCTGAGATATCATCTCACTTCGGTCAGGATGGCAAAAATCCACAATACAAACAACAACAAATGTTGGAGAGGATGTGGAGAGAGGGGAACTCTCCTACATTGCTGGTGGGAATGCAGGCTCATACAGCCACTCTGGCAAGCCGTCTGGAGATTCTTAAAGAAATTAAAGATTGAAATGCCACATGACCCTGCTATTCCACTTTTGGGAATAACCCCCCATGCAGCAGAGGCTCACCTCGATAGCACAAGCACAACCATGTTCATAGCAGCACTGTTTACAATAGCAAAGTCATTGAATCAGCCCAAATGTCCAACAGTTGACGAGTGGATAAGGAATCAGTGGTACATCTATACAATGGAGTACTACTCAGCCATCAAAAATGATGAATTACTGGAATTTTCTGGGAAATGGATGTCATTAGAAACAATTATATTAAGTGAAATATCCCAGACCCATAAAATTAAGCACCATATGTACTCCCTAATAGGTGGCTCCTAGTACCAAACCCACCCAGCCCACCTAGAGACAGTAATTGCAAGGATTATGAACAGGAGGGATGGGGTAAGAGGGCCACACCAGAAACAAGGAGAGAAGGGACCATGTTACAGCAGGGAAAATAGGCCTCCATCAAGGCCCCAAATAAGTAATGAGACATCTGATTAAGTTCACAGAGTTTTGTTCCTGATCATTTACTACTGAGGGAGTGTGATCTCACCAGAAGAGGAGGGCATATAGTCTGGCAGATAAAAAGTAACCATTTTGCAAATGGGTCATAGACCCCTCCCTCACTGAGGTTTCCTACTTTTATTACATCTACCTTTGAATGTGCTTTTATCACAAGAGTCTAGTTTAACAGCTTTTTGTCTCTGGCCAGGGGGTAACATACAATGCCCATCCAGGATGGAGTGAAGGGCATTGCAGGAGCAGCAAAACTGAAAAAGAAAATCAACAAACCACAATCCAGAACTTCAGAGACTCTATATCAACCACCTACAACTAGGCAAGAGTAATCTCTCCCCATCTTGAAGCTCAGGGAAATTTGCAGAAGAGGGGGTGGTAAGAGTGTAAGAGCAAAAGGATGGGAGGAGCAATGATATGTAAGATACTCCGTACTAGTTAGGGCTGAAGCAATTATAATTGGACTTTGCATGCCCTGCGCATTGTCCAACACACTGTTGACCTCACAACGTCTAGCATCTGCTAAAGGCACCAAGATCCTTGGAGGCAAAGGATTGGCAGCCACAGAAGTGTTCCTATACCTAAGGGGAACACGGGAAAGGGTTCAGGGAAAGGCCACTGGGTCCTTGTACCTCATCGGAGAGGAGGGCCCAGAGGAGAATCAGACATGCACAAGAAAGGACTCTCTGGGAATTGAGGCGGGAGGCACTGGGGGATGGGGAGGGACGGGTGAGGGGAGGGGGAGCAGGGGGTATGGGGGGAGGAGGAGGGAGGGAGGCAACTGGTGTACCTAATAAGTTTGTATGAGCTGAAGTAATAATAAAAATGTATTAATAAAAAAAAGAAGACTAAATATCAGTGGTGTTTAGATCTGTTGATATTAAGTTTAAAATGCAAATTTATGCAGTAATTAGAGGATCAATTGTGTAGAAATGCAGCAAATTTCAGATGATCTGAAATTGTTACAAGTTTTCAGACAGGGTGAGAACTTACAGGCTCATTATAAGCTGTTGGATGAAGTGTTGTGCTGTTATGGACATGCTATTAATGCTGACTGGATGAGAAACTATTTATTATCCTTGCTAAGTATATCAAGATTTATCCTTTCATAATCACATTCCTTTCTTATTGTAATTAAAATTTGCTCTTTGCCACAATATACTGTCATACAAATTAGAAGTTCATAAATTCAAGCTGTGAAAGAAGGCATTTAATTTTTTTCTGTCATTTTACAGTTACAGAGATGCCATTTTCCCCATATATGTGTCAGAGCCATAGTATATATATATATATATATATATATGTATATATATGTATATATATACTTTTCTCTGGAATTATAGTCTGTGGTTTTATGAGCAAAGTTCTATGAAGGGAGAATCCAGTTCCAAAGATCATCTCTAAAATAGATCTATGGAATATGTGATGTGGCCGGAAGAAGACACCAAACCAATGTGCTCTAGCATGATTGATGTGTATCTAAGAGTTACTGCCCAGAAAGGCTTAATGCAATATGACATGACTGAGACATATATTTTTCTTTTATTTCAATAAATTTGTATTTACTGTTTCATTGGGTTGTCAAGAAAATAATTGATAATTTGAAAAGTACAGCCAGTACTGTAGTAATAAATATCACAGTAGTTGTGCAAGAAAAGTTTATGTATACTATTTCAGAGATCTTGAAGACATTAATGTGTTAATCACATATTTTGAAGATCAAAGTTGAGACTGGTGGTCCCTAAGTCATGATTCCAACTTTTTTCCATTACTCTTCCTCCCTCTCTCACTCTCCACCCACTCTCCACACATTGCACATACATTTAAGTTAATGTTTCTACTAGTGTTTCTGGGAGACAACTACAGCTTGTATTTATTAACAACCTCACGAAACTGAAATAAACTCTGCTCCTGTCATGAGCCTGATCAGATGCTTCATTTTTTCAACTATGCTCCCATGCTGAACAGGGCCTTGAATGGAATTTGTTCATAGTTCTTGGTTCATTTGGAGAACTACTCCAAAAACATAGGACGTCCTTGGAATGACTCCATATAAAACAGCTGAAGTGTTGACCATGGATGAACCTGCGGAAGTCAAGCCAAGAAGAAATACCTTGTGTGCAGAAACCTCTCTACACTGCTCTAGAGTACAGAAGTTGCAGGTAATCCAAGGAGAAGCATGTCATGCATGTGGATCATTTATGGTTCTAAGATTACAGGCAACCCAAGAAGTATACCATGTGTGCAGAAATCTCTCTATACTACTCTAGAGTGCAGAGGTCATAGGCAAGAGTGCCACGACATTCCCAAACATTAACTTCAGCTAAATATTCAAACACATGAGTTTGTTTGTGACAACCATTTAAACCATGAAAGTAACTTAATTTTCTTCCTACCAAAATAAAATAATCATGGACAACCCTGAAAATTATGTCATATGAAATTTAGTAAGCTTCAAATTCATAAGAACCACTATGCCATGTGTTTTCTTGCATACATGTAAGCATGCTGATTGCATGCATAATCTTCATATGAAAACTTTGTGAAGTTTGTTCTCCTCATCCCAAAAAATATGCAAAAAAATTAAAGAGGCAAAGAGAGTTTTGCTAAGATAGAAGTATCTAAAATTTCATCTTAATTAGACTGGAAAGATGTGTCGAGAAGTTTGTATTCCTATTCTTTCAGAGGTAAACATGGAACAAAAATCAAGACACTGCTTTGTTACTATGTTCTTCAACCTTGGGTGTTTACAAGTAGTCTGGTTGCCTACTTCCTTCCATTCTTCAAGGCATTCCTTCCAAGCACAGGTCAGTTTCTTCATTTCACCTAGGCAATAATATTTCATATCTGTACCTTTTATTTTAAAAACCTGAAGATATGTATTTTATGTAGCAGCATGACTATCTTAGGCACAGGTGTCAACTAGAGAGATGAGGGTTTGAGCTCTGGGCACATTTGTAGAGAATGAGTGATTGAGTTAAGCCCAGAGCAAACCTGCAGGAAACTGTCTAGCTGATGGGGAAGGCCCAGCCCATGGTGGGTGGAACTTGTTCCTAGAACAAAATACAGAGAGCTGGTTGAAAAAGTTGGCATCCTTGTATACACTTGGCCAGACGTGCTGGGTCTGGCAAGTAAGGATCGTCCCTCTCTCTGCCATTATGTAGAGATGGTTTGGCTAGTTCACTTGGCCCTAATGTTGGATCATGCTTTCCTATCAAGCTGGACTATGAACTCTAACCAGACTACCCAAGAAAATAAAACCTTTGTTCCCTTAAGCCACTTGATGGTGAGGTATCAGCAACCATGCAGGGGAACTGTAATAGAATTTGGAACTGGAGAAGTGGGATGTTGCTGATAAATCTGGCTGTGTGGATTCTGAAGGCTTTTGTTGGAGAAACTTTGAGATGTTTGAAGCTTTTGAGCTTCATGGATTGCAAATATTGTTCTTCAGAGCTCAATGGGCCATTTGGATAATGAAAATGCTGAGAAAGTTGTGGATTCTTTGGGTCCAGTTTGTGATGAAGGGAACAAGGACTTTGGTGAAGTTGAATTTTTTTCTTTTTTTTAATTAATTTTTTCCCCACTCATACAAACTTAATAGGAACTGTGGTCCCCTCCCTCCCTTCACCCCTCCCTGAGCTCCCTTACTCCCTTCCCCCTTTTCCCCTTACTTCCACCCCCTCCCTTCCTTTCTCTCAGTGCCTCCCTCATCGACCCAATACTTGGAGCATCCTTTAGTGTGAATGTCAATCTTCCCTCTGCGTCCTCCACTCTAATGAGGTATAAGGATTCAGTAGCATTGCCTAGAGCACTTTCTTGTGTTCCCCTTTAACATGGGAACACTATTGTGACTGTTAATCCCTTGCCTCTAAGGATCCTAGTGCCTGTGATAAATGCTAGACTTTTGGGGGGGTCATTGATAAGTCAGTCATTGTGAAGATCATGTAAAGTCCTATTATGGCTACTTCAGGTGTAACTTGTGTGGAGTATCTTCTGCATCGTTGCTTCTCCCCATCTTTAGGCTCTTACAATCTTACCACCCCCTCTTCTGCAAATTTACCTGAGCTTTAGGATGGAGAGAGATTTGGCCGCTCTGGTTCTAGGGTGATTAATGTAGGATTAATGTAGGGTTGTTTTTTTCAGTTTTCTGTTCCTGCACCACCCTTGGTTCCATCCTGATTGGTATTGGATATCGCCTCCTAACCAGAGATAAAAGGCTGTTATGATAGAATCTTACTATAAGAGTAGATTCAAAGGTAGATGGAAGATAACAGTGTGGGGGGGTCAATGTCCCATTTGCAGGATGGTTACCATCTATCTGCCAGACTCTATGCCTTCTCTGACTGGTGAGATCAAACTCCCTCAGTTTCAAGTGACAGGAAGGAAAATGAGTGAGCTTAACCAGATGTCTCACTACTTACTTGCATTACTTGATGGTGATCTATTTTCTCTGCTGTAGCATGATCCCCTCTCTCCTTGTTTCCACGTTCTGGTGTCTTCTGTAATTTCTTTCTTTAGGGTTTTAAAGTTTTCATTATAAAGGTCTCTTACTTCCTTGGTTAGGTTTATACTAAGGTATTTCATTTTTTTAGGGGCTATAGTAAATGGGCTGGTTTTTCTTAGGTCTTTTTCACTTATTTCATCCTGGGCATAGAAGAAGGCCACTGATTTTTGTATATTTATTTTGTATCCTGCCACCCTGCTAAACTTCTGTATTAGTACCAGGAGTTTCCTGGTAGAGTTTTTGGGATCATTCAGGTATATGATCATGTCATTTGCAAATAGAGATAACTTGACTTCTTCCTTGTCAATTTGAATCCCTTTTATCTCCCTGTCTTATCTTATGGCTCCAGCTAAGACTTCAAGTACAATATTGAATAGAAGTGGTGAAAGTGGACAGACTTGTCTAGTTCCTGAATGAAGTGGGATTGCTTCAAGTTTTTTGCCATTGAGTATAATACTTGCTGTTGGCTTGTTGTATACAGCTTTTATTATGTTGACAAAGATTTCTTCCATTCCAACTGTCTCTAGGGTTTTGATCATAAAAGGCGGTTGGATCTTGTCAAAAGCTTTTTCTGCATCTATTGAGAGTATCATGTGGTCTTGGATTTTGGACTGGTTTATATGGTGAATTACATTTATTGATTTGCATATGTTGACCCAACCTTGTGTGCCTGGGATAAAGCCTACTTGATGACCATGAATGATAAGATTTTGAATCCAATTTACTAAGACTTTGTTGAAAATCTTTGCATCTGTGTTTGTCAAAGAGATTGGCCTATAGTTTTCTTTATTATGTATATCTTTATTAGGTTTTGGGATTAAGACATATTAGCTTCATAGAAGGAATTTGGTAGTGTTCCTTCCTTTGCTATTTGATGGAACAGTTTAAGGAATATTGGTGTTATTTGTTCCTTAAATGTCAGGTAGAATTCTGTGCTGAATCCATGTGGTCCAGGGGATTTTTTGGTAGGAAGATTCAAGATTTTTTCATTGATTTCCTCATGTGTTATAGGACTATTTAAATAATTCAAAACTTCCTGATTCAATTTAGTTATGTTGTACTTACTTAGGAATTCATCCATTTCTTTTGTGTTATCAAATTTCACAGAGTATAAGTTTTTGAAATACGACCTTATAGTTCTCTGAGTTTCTTGGGTACAGTAGTGATAACTCCATTTTCATTTCTAATTTTGCTAATTTGTGTTTTCTCTCTCTTGTTTTTGGTTAATTTAGCTAGGGGTGTATCAACCTTATTGATTTTTTTTTAAAAACTAGCTTTTTGACTGGTTGATTCTCTGTATCATTTTCCTTATCTCAATTTCTGATATTTTTCCCCTGATTTTGCTTATATCCTCTCTTCTACTGCTTTTGGGACTGGATTTCTCTTGTGTCTGTAAAGCTTTAAGCTGCATTGTTATTTATTTGTGATGCTTCTATTTTTTGATGTAGGCATTAAGAGCTATGAACTTACCTTTTGTGTCCCAACGATTTTGATAAGTTGTATTTTCATTACTGTTCACGTCCCAGAAATCTTGAATTTCTTTATGATTTTTTCTTGAATCCAACTCTCATTTAGCATCATAGTGTTTAGTTTCCAGGAGTTACTGTTTTTTCTGCTGTTTGTTGTGTTGCAAATGTCAAGCTTTAGACCATGGTGGTCTGATAGGGTATAGGCTAGAATTTCAACTTTCCTGTATATGTGGAGATTCGTTTTGTGGCCCAATATGTGGTCTATTTTGGAGGAAGTTCTCTGTGTTGCTGAGAAAAATGTGCATTCTTTGGTGTGTGGATGAAAAGTTCAATAGAGATCTCTAAGGTCCATTTCAGTAAGAGTTTGATTAAGTTCCAATGTGTCTCTGTTAAATTTTTGACCTGTTTCTCTATCCCATGTTGAGAGGACAGTATTGAAATCCCCAATAATTATCGTTTTGGGGTTGATTTTTTGCTTTAGACACTGTAATATTTGCTTAATGAATGTGGAGGAGCCTGTATTAGGTGCATATATGTTCAGTATTGTGAAGTCTTCCTGGTGAATTATACCTGTGACTAAAATGTAGTATCCTTCTGTGCCTCTTATGATTTTTTTTGGTTTGAAGTCCACTTTGTTTGATAGTATAATAGCTACTCCTGCCTGTTTCCTGGTACCAGTAGCTTGCAGAATTTTTGACCAGCCTTTTTATTTTTAGAGCGTGCCTATCTTTTGTGGTGAGATGTGTTTCCTGAAGGCAGCAGATTGATGGATTGTGATTTTTAGTCCAAGTTTGTAATCCGTATCTTTTGATTGGTGAGTTAATTCCATTGACATTTAGTGTTATAATGGAGAAATTACTTTTAATTCTGGACATTTTTTGTGTTTAGTGGCTTTCATAAGTGTACTGTTTGGCTTTTAGGTTTTGGTGGTATTATACTTCCGTTCTGTCCTCCTGGATATGCTTGTTATTTCCTTCAAGCTTGAGTATCATTTCTAGCACTTTTTGAAGGTCTGGTTTGGTATGTAAGCCTTCAAGTTGTCTTTGTGCTGGAAAACTTTTCTTTCCCCATTGATCATGACTGATAGTTTTGCTGGATATATCAGCCTGAGTTGCCATTTTTGCTCATTCAATACTTGAAGTAGGTCTCTCTAAGCCCTTCTTGATTTTACTGTTTCCATTGAAAAGTCATTTGTTATTTTAATAGGTTTACCTTTAAAAGTGACTTGTATTTTTCCCTTGAAGCTCTCAGAACCTTTTCTTTATCTTGAATGTGGAGTGCTTTGACTATTATTTGCTGTGGTGAGTTTCTGTTTTGGTTATATCTGTTTGGGGGTGTGGAATGCCTCTTGTATTAGGATGGGCCTCTCTTTCTTTAGATGAGGAAAGTTTTCCTTTATGATAATTTGAAAAAATTTCTCAGGTGTGTTCTGGTATTCCATGAATGTGCATATTAGGCTTCTTTAAGGTATCCCATAACTCTTGAATATTCCTGTCAAGTATCCCTTTGGCTGGTTAATACTTCCACTTTGTCTTCAAGATCTGAATTTCTATTTTCTGCTTCATTAGTTCTGCTGATAAGACTCTTTGTTGAGTTCTGGGTTGAAAACTTGTCTTTTATTTCAATTTTAAACTCTGCTTGAGACTGTTTTAACTGCTCTATGCCTATTTTTTGTTTCTTGAACTGTTTTTCTCATCTCCTCCAAGTGTCTGTTGTGTTCCTGATCAAAGTGTTTGATGTGGTTATTTAACTCCTCCTGGATGTCCTCTTTCATAGTATTGATCATGATAATGATTAGGCTTTGAAAGTTATTATCTTGGGTATAGCTTTCTTGGCTATTCTCTGTGAATTTGTTCTGGTTAGAGTCTGTCATTATGGGGTTAATTCTTTCAGTGGGAGATTTGGTTTCTTGGGTTTTGTTTCTCATGGATTTGTGCTGTGACCTGGGCATTGTTGCTTTATCTCTTAAGGCATTCTTTCAGTTTCTGTGTGTTTTTCACTTAACTGAATTACTACTCTTAAGCAGTTATTACTAGTGTTAATCTTGGAGTTGGGTATGCTTATCTGTTGTTATTGTTATTTCCTAGATGAGGCTATTAGACTGTTACTACATCAATTAAGTCAGGTTAATGGACAGGGAGTAAAGATTAGTATAGTAGTGTACTTTTATGATTTAGTACCTTGGTGGTATGTGAGAGTGAATGATATAGTCCCTGAAGTTGTGTACATTTTGTGGAGGCTATATGGAAAAGTTAAACTACAGTGACTAATAATTGAAAGGAACAGGATGGTAAAAAGGAGGTTTACTTATCTTTGAGCTGGATGTGAAGAATCTCTCCCATGTGATAGAATGATTTTAGAGGACTTCAGATGTATAGCATTTGTCCCCTAGAACTTTGCTTGGTTTTTCTTTGGACTCTGTTGAATTCTGAGAAGCAGTGTGTCCTACCTGAACTGCACATGTTGCAGGTGGATAGGGCAGAGCTTCTAGTTGTCATGCAGTTCACCTGGGACCTGATATGTGGCCTAGGATCCTTCCATAGCCCAGAGCAGACTGGGTGCTGCTCATACTGGCTGGTGGGATGAGCTGGAAAAGCAGGTGACCTGGGGCCTGGGAGTGGGCTAAGGGTTTCCCTGGAGAGCAGTATGTCCTCCCTGGACCACACACGTCCCAGGTGGAAAAAGGTGTTAAAGTTGAATTTACAGAAGATAGATTCATTTGCTTGGTAGAGGAGAGCTATATTGATGGAAGTGAAGCTCTGGATGAGGAAAGGGCAGGTAGCAGAACAGGTGTCATTGTTGGAGAAATAAATATCTGTGAAGGAAAATCTAGTGCTTTGAACTGGAATAGTGGCTTAAACACCTACATTACTTCAGGGGTTGAAAGCCCAAACTGAAGCCATTTCTTGTCCTTTGGAAGTTTTGGCTACTAGAAAGAGGCTTTTCCAGAGTTAGCACACTAAAGTTGGTACAGCTGTGGCTTGATTGCACCAAGCTATGTTTCAGCCTCACTATGGAATCTGGTAGCGTCCCTCTTGTAGTGCTGGTTTTGGTGGACATTTGATCCATTCATGGAGAGCAGCAAAAGTTTGGCACTAAGTGGAAGGTATAGAGTTCCTGCAAGGAAAGGTAAAGCTTTAGCTGTAGAGGCAAACCCAGAGTACTGTTGGAAGTGCCAGAGCCATGGGATATATGCTGAGGATGGCTGAAAGTGCAGACTTAGCCTTGTTCAGAGAAACTCTGCTTCTACAAACTTTGAGCTGCAAATAGGGACTGGGATTGCCTAGAATCTTTGAGCCACCTTGACTCTGTGATGAACAACAGAAGATGGACATTGGAGTAAAGGATGTAGTATTTGATTTGCTGGACTCTATCTTAATTTAAAATTTTCTTATTAAATCAAGATACTTCTGTTTTAATGTTTTATCTCTTTTAAAGTATTGAACTTATTCTGATTAATACACTCTTTAGGTTAAGAAACTTTGGACTTTTAAAATGTTGGAAATGAAGTTTTAATAAAAGAACATATTAAATTTGTCTATGAAAAGTTTTAAGATAACTTTTAACACTTATTGGGACAAGGAATGAAGGTTACAGTTTGAAATTGCTATGTCTTTGTGTCAAGTTGACAAAGGATCAAGTGTCATAGTTAGGCACAAAGTGTCAACTTGACAATTGAGGGTTAGAGTTCTGGGCACATTTGTAGAGAATTAGTGGTTGGATTAAGCCCAGAGCAAACCTGCGGGAAGCTAGCTGATGGGATAGGCCCAGCCCATTGTGGGTAGAATTAGGACCTGGAATAAAATACAGAGAGCTGGTTGAAAAAGTTGGCATCCTTGTGTACACTTAGCCAGGCATGCTGGTCTGGCAAGTAAGGATCGTCCCTCTCTCTGCCATTATGTAGAGATGGTGTTGCAAATTCCCTTAGCTCTGGTGTTGGCATGAGCTCTCCTGTCAAACTGGACTGAGAACTATAACCAGACAATCATAAGACACAATAAACCTCTTGTTCTCTTAAGCCGTTTGATGGCGATTTATGAGCAACCATGCAGTCTAACTTCGACAATGACTATCAAATGCAGACTCAATCATTCAGTCTATGTTTTATAAAAATAAAGTCAAAAATGTTCCTTATAATTTTTAAATATCCAATATCTTGGATCATTGACTGTAAAAGTTGTTTAGTTTTCTTGACAAGAAGAACTCACAAAAATATTTACATCTTTTTACTATATAACATGCTTGTTTCATCTTTCTACCATGTTAATCCCTTTTAATATTTGCTATAATTTTCTTTTTCACTTTATAATCAATCTCATTTCTGGCTCCAAAATTTATTGGGATATTTCTATTTGTTTTATTTTTGTTTTTCATGAAGTGCAGATGGATTTGTACCAATAGTATTTATTACCCACTGATAACTGGCATTTCCCTATTTAACTTTTATGACTCCATGAGATCATGACTAACTGTGGCTTAAAAGCTTTTTATACATTATTCTCAAATGCCTGAATTCCATAGTTGAAAAACCTGAGGCTACCTTAAATTATCCTCAATGCTTTGTGACATCTAGAACATGAACATGTCTTCCTATAAAGTATGATTTGTTACCTTTATATTTAGCTTCTAATACCCCAAGATGTTGAACCAGCACCTTGATATTAACAGGGAATCAGAAATAGAGTGTTTTTGTATATATAAAAACATTTTTTGAGCCTGTGAAAATGACTCTATGGTTATAGCGTTTGACTCTGCAAGCCAAAAAAAAAAAAGTAGAATATGGATCTTCTGATTCACCAGATACATATAAAAAAATAATAAAGCCCATTGCAAGCATGGTGGATTGTCTGTTACTCCCAGCACTGGAAGTCAGAATCTGAAATCCTCAAAGAAAATTGCATAAGCCAGAATGTCATTATAACTCCTTTTGCGTTAATTCAAGAAGTAGAAAAATGATAGAAGATTATTTTATTTTCTCTTCATGATGTTGATAAGTAGGAAGCAAGAAGATTTAGTCTTACTTGTAATTCTGCTTACAGCTTATAGGCTAGGTTGGCAGAAGAATTGATATCAACAACAGGAGCCACTGAAGCTGGTAAAAAAAATCCATAGTAATTGAAGACAGGGGCAAAGTTCCTCAAGTACCAAAGTATCAAACCAGCTCTCTCTATGTCTTATCCACCTGCCCAGGAATCACTGTGGTCTAGATCTTATCTCATCCGTTGGACAATTTCCCACAGGCTTGCTGGAATCTTGCCATAGGAACCAATTCTTCACAAATGTGTTTAAAGGCTCGGCCCTCAATTGCCAAATTGACATATATATCTCACTGACACAAGCATGATTTCCCATATCACCCTTGCACTTCTTTATGCACTTGTACTCATGTGAATGTGCACCTGCACATATAGAGTCATCCAAGTCCATTAAAAACATGCATTCACAAGGTACTGATTGGTCAAAGTCTCACAGATATAGTATTTCATTCATACTAATAACTAGATTTCTTCAAAGACTCAATTAGTGTTATTCCTTAAAAGATGGGTGTTTCAAATAAAACACCATGGTAGAATAAAAATGCTATGTTACAATCCTCCATATTGAGTATGAGGAATAGAATTTCATGAATATGACTGGAAGATCAAACAATTAAAATTTATTACTTCTTATTCCTTGAAGAGTGCCATTAATAAGATGGATTTGTCTTATTTCTTAAGAACTATGAATGAGTTAAAAATAAATCGAGGCTATTAACTGGGGGTCCTGGATTCTAGGCAACTAGAGAAAGCCTCTGAAAATGGCTTGAGATTACAATGCTTGTTTTGTATGGAGCATCCATCTTGATCTCTGGTGGGAATGCTTTAGCATAATAAAGGATAATGGTGGTAATAATGTCCTTGGCCTTGGCCTATTGAAATAAATTGGAATCATAGTTAGCAAAAGGTGAACTTCCCTATAAAACTGCCATGCAGTAGCTTATGACTTTTCTTCAATGCTATGCTGTTTGACTCTTCCCGGGGCTCATGAGCTCAGACTCTCTTTACTTCAATGAAAGGCTTCTATTTTGTTTTAAAATTCTATTTGATTAGCTAAAAGGAATATTTTCTTTTAAAGTGACAGTTGTTTGGGACCGTGGTTGTGTTTTCCATATCCTTGTGTACGACTATGGCCCTAACCACCATGGCCTTAACAAGTTGGAAGATCAAAATCCTTTTCCTATTGTAAACACTAAGGAACTTTCATCAGGATCTATAAATAGAAATTTCAAGTCAGAGTACTAATTTATAGAAATATAGAAATGAATAATCTGACTGTATTCAAATATGTCATTTTATATATATATATAAAAACTTTTGTTAAGGGTGGCCTGGAAAGATGACTCAGTGGGTTAAGGAACATGCCACCAAACCTGGCAATCTGAATTTAGTCCTTTGAACACACATGGTAAGAGAAAACTGACTGTAAAATGTAGTTATCTAGTATACATATACATACCATTGTGTGAAACGTTCAAACACAATCATACTCAACAACAAATACATAAATGCTTCAAAAAATTTGCAAAGGTGGCCAATTGAATAATCATAACAAGATATAGAATAGTTGATATAAGTTGAACCAGTTACTCTTCTCTGTTGATGTGTGATAACACTCAAACTCAGGCCAACTTAAGAAAAGGGATATTTGGGCTGGAGAGGTGGTTTGGGGGTTAAACCTCTGCCTTGCAGGCAGAAGGTCCTGAGTTCTGATCCTAGACCCCACCTATAGACGCCAGGCGGAAGCCGGGGCGGCCTGTGTTTCTGGTCCTGATAGTGCGGAGCCTGTGAATCCCGGGGAAGAGTAAGCAAGGAGGAGGTGGAGGTGTCCATGGTGGTTCCCGAATTTGCCCGTGGTTCTACACACACACACACACACACACACATACACACACACGCACAATTGAATAAATAATAAATAATTTTTAAAAATTAAAGAAAATTAAAAGAAAAGGGATATTTATTCAGCTTAGCGTTCCAGAGGGGAGATACAGTCCTTTATGGTGGAAAAGGCATGGCAAAAAGCTGGAGGAAGCTTAAGTCACATCTGTTATGGAGGTTGAGGGAGGTAAACTGCAAGAACAAACTCCTGGAAGAAGCAGAGTGGGACTAATCAACCTCAAGGCCCATCTACTGTGACATCGTAAAGTTGCCATGACCTTCCCAAACATCAACTCGGTATTCAAACCCATAAGCCTGTGTGAGTCAGATCACTTTCCAACTATGAAATATGCATACACAGTATGGCTATATAACTAAAGTTTCTATATAAATTGATGGGGTTTTAAAGATAGGCAAGCAAAGAAAGATGTGATGTTTACAATGATAGACTATGAACTAGGATGCATGAGAAAATTAACTCATTGCTGTTTTTTCATCTGAAACACAGATTAAGTTCAGAAGATCTGAGAATTTATAATTGTTTGGACTAAAGCTGAAGGAGTCTTATTCTAAGAAGTTTGATAGTATCTTTCATTTATTTATATTTTCCATTGTTATTTGTATGTGTATGTATGTGCATTCACACACATACTCAGGCCAACTTAAGAAAAGTTACATGTGAAGATACATGTCTATATGTGTATGTCTGCACAGAGACCCAAGGTTAATGGTGGGTATCATCCTCAATTATTCTTGCATTTTATTCTTTTGAGATAGCATATTTAATCTAACCCAAAGCTCCCCAATATACCTAGACTGGCTAACCAGCTTCTCTGGGGATTCCCAGCTCCACCTTCTAAGATGAGAATTACAGGTAGGTTATTGCACACTCCTGGCATTTTACAGGGACTGTAATATCAAAATGCCAGTACTTTTTTCTCCTACATTTTATTTTTTTTCCTAATCATACAAACTCAATATGTATCTCCATCCTCTCCCTCCATCCTCCCCCTCTTCAGTCATCCCCCTTGCACTCTTCCCCATTCCCCCCTTCTTTTCAACCCTTCCCTCCCTAACCCTCTCTCAGTGCTTTCCCCTTCCATCCTCCCATCCCCTAGAACATCCTTTTGTGTGAATGCCAAACATCCCTCTGAGTCCTCCACCTTAGTGAGGGTTCAGGACTCAGTGGCATAGCCCAGGGCCCCTGGTTGGGATCCATTAGTATGGGAACACTATTATGACTATTAATCCCTTGCCTCTAAGGATCCTACTGCTTGCCTGGCGCTTTCTCCCCTGTGATCCATGCTAGACTTTGGAGGGTGTTTGACATGTTAGCCATTGTGCAGGTCAGGCAAAGTCCAATTCTGGCTGCTACAGCCGTAACTTGTGTGGAGTATCTTGTATATTGTTGGTCCTCCACATTTTTAGGCTCTTACAATCTTCTGTAAGGTTTGGCTTCTCTGGTTCTAGGTAATTAATGTAGCATCTTTTTCTGCACCCACTTTGGCTATATCCTGATTGGTATCAAAGGTCATCTCCTCACCAAAGATAAAAGACTGTTTAAATGAAGATCTTAATATAAGAGCAGATTCAAAGGGAGATGGAAGAATAGGAGTAGGACACAGCAGTGGGGGGGGCTTCCCATTTGCAGGATGGTTACCATCTCTCTGCCATCCCTGATTGGTGAGATCAAACCTGTTCAGTTGCAAGTGACCAGGAAGGGAAGTGAGACTGAGATGTTCAGATGTTTCGCTACTTACATGTAATACTTGACAGTGACCAATTTTCTCTACTAAAGCATAATCCCTTCCCTCCTTTATTCTGGGAGTCTCTCTTTCCCCTTCCCTCCTGTTTGTAATCTTTGTGATTATAGTGGGTATTACAGAGATTTACTTTGAATATGTTATTAAGTGGGTTTGGAACTAGGATCCATGTATTAGGGAGTACATATGGTGTCTAACCTTCTGTATCTGGGATACTTCACTCAGTATAATTTTTTTTTCTAATTCCATACATTTCCAAGCAAATTTCATTAATTTAATTTTTTATGGTTGATTAGTATTCCATTGTATAAATGTACTACAGTTTCATTCCTCAACTGATGGGCATTTGGGTTGATTCCATGACTTTGTTATTATAAATAGTGCTGCAATGAACATTGTTGTGCTCATGTCACTGTAGTGAATTTCTGCATTATGGGGGATTATTCCCAGAAATGGTATAGCAGAGTCATATGGCATTTCAGTCTTTTAGAACTTGCCAGACTGCTCACCAGAGTGATTGTGTAAGCCTGCATTCCCACCAGCCGTGTATGAGAGTTTCCTTTTCTACACATCTTCTCTAACATTTGGTGTTGTTTGTATTGTGGATATTTGCCATCCTAACTGGGATGAGATGATATCTCAGGGAAGTTTTGATTTGAACTTCCATGATGCAAATGCCAGTATTTTTGTTTGCATGGCAAGTATTTTAACCATTAAGCTATCTCCTTAGCACCCAATAATATCTTTCGATATCCATGCATAATCAACTTACATTCTTGAAGAAAATGGTACTAACTTCTTTAGGATTGTTTGTAGGAAGCACAAGAAATGTGGTTATTAGCTGGATACTGGAAATAAAAGTCATATGAAGTCAGTTCTCTAGTTTAAACAACAGAGTGAGCAATAATACTAGTAATCCATAATAAATATGGGAAAGATCAAGATGAAGCAGGGAGAGGGGAAAATTAATTTGGCTTGGGACATGTTAAATTTGAAGAAACAGATGTGTATTGAACATGAGATATTAACTGGCCACTTGAAAATATATGCTTACTTTTCAAAAAGAAGTATCCATCTGTTGAAAGTTGACAATGTTTGAAGATTGTGATTGCTCAGGTAATACTGAAATACTTTTATTTGTTTGTTACTTATTTTATTAACTAGACTGCATAGGTTTTTAATTTCCTTCTTTAAAAAAATTTCAGGTACTGTTTATTGGATGGGGAGATCAACCTTTTTTAAAGGAAAAAATATTCAGGAGCCATACAGAAAAACTCTCAAGACTAGGTTGATGGACAGTCTTGAAAGAGCAAAATCATATCCACTACATGAAGGAAAGTGAAGTCATTGGGAGAGATCTTTTCAAAGACACTGGAATACTGCTCAGCCATCAAAAAATGAATTAATGAAATTTGCTAGGAAATCGATGGACTTAGGAAAAATTATACTGAGTGAAGTATCTCAGACACAGAAAGTTAGACACCATATGTACTCCCTAATAGGTGGATACTAGTTCCAAACACACTTAATGACATACTCAAAGGTAAGTCTCTATAGTACCCACTGTAATCTCAAAAGATGATAAACAGGAGGGAAGGGGAAGGAGGGCCCCCCAAAAAGGAGATAAGGGATCACGTTTCAGTAGAGAAAATAGGTCACCGTTGAGTATTGCAAGTAAGTAGTGAGACATCTGGTGCAGTCTCACATTCCTTCTTGGTCACTTGTAAAGGAATAGGTTTGATCTCACCAATCAGGGAAGGTATAGGGACTGGCAGACAGATGGTAACCATCCTGCAAATGGGATACTGAAACCCCCTCCCCCCCACTGCTGTGTCCTACTCCTATTCTTCCATCTCTCTTTGAGTCTCCTCTTATATTAAGATCTTCTTTTATCTTTGGTTACGAGGTGACCTTTGATACCAATCAGAATGCAGCCAAGGTCGGTATGGGAAAAGCAAAACTGAAAACAACAACAATAAACCATAATTCAGAACACCAAAGGCCCTACATTATCACCTGGAACCAAACCAGCCAAATCTCTCCCCATTCTAAAGCTCAAAGAACCTTGCAGAAGAGGGCGTGGCAAGATTATAAGAGCGTAAAGATGGGGAAGACCAATGATATGCAAGATACTCCACACAAGTTAGGGCTGAAGCAGCCAGAATTGGATTTTTACTGACCTGCACAAAGGCTGTCATGTCAATGACCCTCCAAAGTCTAGCATGGATCACAGGGGAGAAAGCTCCAGGCAGTAGAATCCTTAGAGGCAAGGGATTAATATTCATAATAGAGTTCCCAAGAAAGGGCTCTGGGCTATGCTACTTAGTCCTTACCCCTCACTAGAGTGGAGGACTCAGAGCTAAGTTTGGCATTCACACAAAAGAATGCTCCAGGGGATGGTAGGGAGGAAGGGAGAGGCATTGGGAGAGGGGGAGGGAGGAAGAGGGGGAGAAAGAGGGGTGAGAGGAAGGGGAGAAGGGGGAGAGTGTAACTGGGGGTGACTGGAAAGGCGAGAAGGGAGAGAGAGGATAGGGATACCTATTGAGCTTGTATGATTAGGAAAAAAATGTGGGAGAAAAAAGTCTCTTTAATAAGCATTTGTTGAATATGTTAATATTATCAGGAGGGAGAATATAAATGATTATTAGTGTGCTCAGTGCATTTTAATAATGTGAGATTATTTTCATGTGAAACTAGTTACTCATTATGAATTAAACATAATTTTGAAGAGTTGGCACCTCAATTTTCAGGGACAGAAAATTTTAAGCAACCTTAATGTTTCACTGTAAGGTATGTTATCAAGTAACCCTTTAAGATTTGTATTTTTTTCTGGGTAGAATTGTACTAATATGTGTACATGGCTTCAGTGTGTGAAAGGATCCTTGCACATTGCAAACCAGACAACTTTTTTTTGTTTTTTTAGAAGCTCAAGGAGTTTCAGCTCCTTTTCATCTATCTTTTCCCTTTTGTTTTCTCCTTTCTTTTTGTAGCTCTCCTGCTTCTTCTTAGCAGATTCATTATAAGGTAATTCTCTCAGAATTATTTAATTAATTATATGCACCAGCTTAGACATGAAGGGCTTATTAAACTGAGATAAAAATCAAAACATCGGTGTCAAAGGAAAAGGCTTGTAAGGTTTTGTGTGAACAAAAAAGTAAAATTAAAGCATTTATCAGACTAAATCATATTGAGAAGGAAAGAAGTTAGAATGATTAGTGTTGCGGATTTATTTCTTGAGAAAAATCTTGCTTCTATCTCTGGTCTGACTACATGTTCCTTGAAGGAGTTAGTTTGGTTTGCAAATTATTACGTCTTTGACAATCTCCAGGTTAAAATATACCCCAGACCCTTTGATGCATGAAATCTGGAGATAAGAATCATGAGAATATTTGGTATGAGTTGGATTTAAAAGTCTGAAGATAGTGGCAACAACTTTAGAAGTATGAAGAGGCAAGGACTTGGGACCAGGACGGTACTTACTTGAACCCTAACCATGTGAGAGGTTCTGGTTTAGATCTTAGAACTGTGGGAAAAAGTACTGTGAGTTTGAAAATGAGAGGGAAAATAATATAAACAAAGGGTAAAATACAAGATACAAAAGGACATTTACACATTTGCTTTGCAGATTAGCATTACAAAAGGAGAATTGAAAAAATAGCAAGGGTATGACATAATAAAAGAAAATAATTAAATATGAAGACTTTCGTTAAAAACTTTTCTAAGGATATGAATGTAAGAAAAGAAGATAAAGTCATTTGCTTTCTAAATAGAGCAAGCAGTATTACTAAAATTTTCTGTTTGTTTAGATAAAAGAAGACAGGAGTTTTGATATAAAATATTTATGACCATTTCAGAGAGAGTTACTATAATTTTTCAGTATCTAAGTGGTAAATACGTCTCACTCAGTGATACTTCAATGAAGTAGCTGACTTCTTGTATGTGGAAGTTTCATGAAATGAAATGGAATAAAACTTAAAGAATCTCAGTATTTATTTATCACTTTTGACTTCTAGGTGTGATGGCATCTTTAACCTGCACCAAAAATCTGTTCAGAGTGCTAATTAGAAAAATGTCCTTACTTCAATCAGCATAGACTGCACTTTTTCCTCTTAATTTCTCTCTCTCTCACTCTCTCTCTCTCTCTCTCTCTCTCTATATATATATATATATATATATATATATATATATACATTCAGCAATTGCTTGTTAGTCTTATTAGTTTTCCAAGGTTCATTCCTCCATGCAAAAAATCAACAAAAGGATTTAAGCTCATTTTTTAGTGAGTAAAATGATTTATGTTGTGTTTTCAGAAGACATTTGCAAAAGATTAAGGTCCCGATTTATCATACAGTGCTTTTGTGCTTAATTGGAATTTCATACTTTACAGAATAAAAATTTTTTATCCATTGTGGTTTTATTTCTTAATTAAAAGAAAAATGGAATATAACTCCAGCAATTATCATATTTTCTGAAGAATTGTTTAAAGAATAAGTCACTTAAGAATCTAATATGTTGAGAGAGATACCTTTGTGGGATGTTTATATGAATGTGCAGTGTTAAAGACTACTTAGAATAATAGTCTTCCCTTTCATTCTCTGGCATTCTCTCTGTGAAGAAAATAATTCTGTAGTTTTATTACTTGAAATTTCTTATAATTTGCTTATATACTAAACTGATGATTATCTGTGTATGTGAATAAAATGATTTAGATAATAATATTCTAAACTATGCCTAGATATGAAAAATGAATAGTTTGATAATGACAAGACCTGAAAGACACATTGCTGTGACCCCAGAGCCCACAGGCACCAATCTTGTTATAATATTTTCTTCTTCTTCACTTTCATGTATGTGCTTGCAAAGACTTGTTAGGGAGTGGTCCTGAATTCTTCATTTTCATCTAGCTGTCCCTCCCATAGATTGAAGCATCATTTGCAGTTTAGCCATGACTTCTTTACTGTCTCTGCTCTTATATATTCCATACCTATTTTTTATCTGAACAAATTGCTCTAATTCAATAGTTTATATATATATGTTAGATACATGTTATATATATAAGTTAGATATATGTTTTATATATATAGATATGTTAGATATATATGTTAGATATGTTTTTATATATCTATCTATGTTAGATATGTTAATAGCTTATGTAACTGTTAGAAAAGACTGAACGCTTTGCTCAGATGGAACAGAAGCAAACTCTCACGACCTTAAATTAGTTATAAAGACAGTAATAACAAAAGATGTGAAAAGACACTTGATATTTAAATGAATCAGATTCTTATAATTATTCAGAATAGCACAAAAGAGCACAAGAAGAGCATAGAGATTCCCACATACTTCTAGCCCATGTCTTAAACACCCAACTTAATCTCTCTACATCTTTGTACTGTGTAGCTTCCATATTACTTGTCCCTTTCTTCTCTTCATAGAGTTCAGACACGTCAACTCTTGTAAAGAGATTTTTTTAGTGAATATAATTGCAGATAATATAGTTGGCTTAAAAGCATAATAAAGATACAACCGCTAAAATTTACTATGCTTATGACACATTCAGCTCTGTATGTTCTAACATGTGTGGAATCTTGTGGGTTTTCTGTGTGTATGTGAATGTGCACGTGTATGTATGTATTTGTGTACCTGTGTGTGTGTGTGTGTGTGTGTCTGTATCTCTGTGTATCAGAGGGCATGTGTGTGGGTCTGTGGAGGCTCAATGGTGAATTCTGAAATTATCCTGGATTCCTCTACTTTCTTTATGTTTATGGGGTTTACTGGGCTCCACCTTCCGGGCCTTGAAGTGCAGGCTTCCACCATTTCTGCCTGATATTTTTTGCATAAGATCTGGGATCCAAATTCAGGTCCTGCTTTTGAGACAGAGGCTTAACCCATGGGCCATTTCTTCAGAACCAATGGCTTGATAACAAGCCTGTGAAGTATGGATATCTATCCATACTTGTTGTCACAATTCTGTTACTCATGAAGTTCTGAGAACCAAAAACTGTTCATTTGTTAAAAGGCTAAATTTATTGAATGGCAAAAATCTGAGCTGAATTGATTTAAAGTTAATTATAATAGACTACTATCAAATTCCCTCAGTGTAATATATTTATCCAAAAAATACTTTATATGTACTGCATGAGAGAGAAAGAGAGAGAGAAAAAGAGAGAGAGAGAGAGAGAGAGAGAGAGAGAGAGAGAGAGAGAGAGAGAGAGAGAGAAATGTGGTTTTCATCATAATATAGCTTAAATTGAAAAATACAACTGGATACAAAAGTCGTAGAAAAGAGATTGTGGACTTGTTTTTAATAGTTGATTAAATAATAAAGAAAGTGAGGTCGAAAGTGCTCCAAAAACTTATGCAATTAAACTATGTTCACACAATGTCAGAGGAATGAGTATTGAAACTGAGTCATAAGAAATAACAAGTCATAAGAAATAACAAGTCATTTTTGTAATTAATTTAAAAATAATCTAATCATAGATGCTCATGAATAAGGGCTGTGGGAATGTTACAATTAAGGGTAGCAAACACTTGTCTGGGTATCTTTAAATATGAACTCGAAATCTCATTCTATTACCAGCTAGAAGTGGGACCCACGGCAGGTTCCTTAAGGTCCTGCTAAATTCCTGTTACTATGATAAGGATCATTGTGTGTGCTATTAAAAAAAGTCATGTGAAGGTAAATGTAATAGCAGTGAAGGAAGTAAATTAAAGCCAATTAGCCCTGTTCTTATATAGATACTGTCATAATTATTTCATTGTATAAAGAGGTACTTTTACTGCTTTGAATTGAGAAGGAAATTAGAAACATACCAACCTTAAATGACTCAAGATAAGTGTTTTATAAAATGTGTTTTACAAAACAACTATCTGAAGACCTCAAGAAAATGCGCGCTTTGATCCAGCTGGACTGGAAAAAGACCTCTCTCTTTCTTTCTCTCTTTCTTACTCTCTCAGATTCATGTCTGTTGCAAGATAACTTTTTGTTTTATTTAACTATATCTTAAATCTGTTAAACCATCTTCTCTGCTTTCTACTGAGACCTTTGACAATCATGTGAAACTTACACAAAATAAATGATGCTTGTAAAGCTTCAATTTCTTGTTATTATTCAGTTGTATTTTCTTCTTTATGGAAAAAGATTTATCATATAAATGTTAAATATTGTGCTTTATTTTGTTCATTTAAAATGTGTTTGCAAAACATTACTGAGTTTTAGCTCTATTTTTTGCATAAAGATACATTCCAATAGTTACTATTGGAAATAAACTCATTAGATTTAATTAACATTGCTTATGCAAAACAACACCCCCCCACACACACACCTGGATTTTAAAGAGCTCTCATTTGCCTACTTTGCTGAAAAAAAATCATAATTTCTTTGCACATTCTTCTGACAATATATTTGTGATGGATAATTTTACTTGAGACCATGAATAGACCACAAGTTTCCAAGATGATTGACCACATATTCCTTTGGATATTTTAATTGAGGTGTTACTGACTGTAATTAGCTTTTGAAAGAATTAGCAGAGCAAAATAAATGGCCCTCTCTGATCATCTGAAGATTTGCATTGAACAAAAGATCCTGAGAGAAGATACTCTGTGTTCCTGACTCTCCTTCAGTGAGTTGCCAGTCTTTCATTTTTCTGATGTCAGATGGACATTTCCTGGATCTTGACCCTGACAGTCTTTGTATTGCAGCAGCTTCTGAGTGTCCCGGGTCTCCAGCTTACCACCTGGAGTCCTTGGGTCTTGTTATCTTCCATGATAACATGGCCCCATAATTGGGGCCAATTATTTCTCTCTCTCTCTTTCTCTTCCTCTCTTTCTCTCTGTTTCCCTCTTTTCATTCATTCTTATTTCTTTCAAAGTTTTGATTGTCCATAATTTTATCACCAAGAGTGGTTTAGAAAAACAGAATTTTATGGATTTTTTTGAATCATTTCAGAAGTGTTGGAATTGACTCTAACATGACTGAATACAACAATGACTCTCTTTCAAGAAATGGAGTCGATGGGATATGTTATAGAAATAAAGGTCCACAGGAGACAAAACACTGGTTACTCAGCATCAGTTACCATCACTAACAACTATTGATGACTCAGAGGGCACAGAGGTACATGACAGCCATCACATCATAGTGAAGAATGAGAAATCTGCAGGTGTATTATGACTCTGGGGGTGTTGGCATGAGGAAGTTGGATGCAGGCTACATATGCAGACATATCTTACATGATTGGTTTGAGGACCATCATTACTTCTCTTTGAATGATCTTTGTGATAGTTAATCAAGTTAATCTTGTCAGCTTGATCACACCTGTCATTAACTAAAGATCAGCTGTCAGAATACCTGAAGAGATTATCCAGATTGATACATTACAATACAAGGACCAATCCTAGATCTGATTGGAACCTCCCAGTAGCTGATTAAAGCAACAACAGAACAGAAGACTTGGAAGAGAGACTCCAGTGACTTAGCCTGCCTCCAGCTTCAGCCACCAGCCATGTTGCTTCTGCCATGAAAAACTGTATCTCCCCTCTGGAACAGTAAGCTGAATAAATATCCCTTTCTCCTTTAAGTTGCTTGACTTTGAATGCTCTCTTACAGCAATGATTAAGAGAACTATTAAAATCTTGTATCTAAAATTGGGGAGAAAATAGACAACTTGTAATGTGTGGTCCAAATCTTGATCATTTTGAGTCAATTGATGCAGAGGTTGTAACTTGGCTTCTTTGTCATAGAGAGTTTGGGTTGGATTTCCATACACACACACACACACACACACACACACACAAATCCAAACAATATATGGAATATAATCTGACCTATATAATCTGGTCATTTGTGTATTTATGCTCTCTCAGAGCGCATCATAGCAAAATACTTCAAGTGAGTCAACAGTAGAAATGCACATCATTTACTCTAAATATCTGAGAAGACTTTCATAATTGGCTCTGATAGAATTGCAATGGTCCATCAAGAGTATCTCTTGAGAACTGAATAAGAATCTGTATCACATGTTATATGTGTTTGATAGCAATAAGGAAGTGAGAGAAATTTTCTAGAAATTATATGCTAGAAAATTAAATAAGAAATAAAAACAAATCTTTGCCATGAAGAAAAACCTGATCTCTTGAAGCTCACTGGTTGAGTTTTCCTTATTCTGATCTCACCTTAATAATGGCAACATCAATAAACTCTATGCTGAGTTTCCAATTTAGGCGATTTTGCTGTCTGGTTTTAACCAGTTTATCTCAGCAGTGGTCTACTGTGGTCTACTAATTCACATTAGGCTCCAAGGAAGAGAAAATTACACTAAGGCAGAAGAGGAATTTGCTAGAGTGATAAACATTTACATTCAAAGTCTCTCGAAGGAGGACTATGAAAATGTAAGGAGCACAAACATTCTTATTCATATTTTCCTTTGATTTATCACCAGTATCATTCACTTTGAAGGCTTTAATAGAGTCTTTATTCTTGCACAAATAAATATCTGCTGTATATTATGTAGGAAGAACATATACCTGGTATGACTCTTTGCAAGTAATGTGCAAGTTCTTGTGAAGTGCTTATTTTTCAAAAATCAAGGGAAGAAGATACTTTTTCTCCTTCAGCTATGAACTTGTATTGTGAAAGCAAAAGCATTTGTTCTTTGCAGTCATTTAGAAACATTGATTGATATAATTATATGTATAATATATATTTTCCAAATAAAATACTTACCTATGTTTTGAATCTTAGACTTATGTACTTTCATAAGTAAATGAT
The DNA here is from genome assembly GCA_023101885.1 of Typhlomys cinereus. Taxonomy (NCBI): domain Eukaryota; kingdom Metazoa; phylum Chordata; class Mammalia; order Rodentia; family Platacanthomyidae; genus Typhlomys; species Typhlomys cinereus. The sequence continues at coordinate 7,756,129 of JALPQD010000061.1, read as the reverse complement.
TACTATGTGAGTCTTCAACAAGAGTATCAGCTTTATAGACCATTAGGTTGCAAATAATATAGCTTGCTGCTGTGAGCACTTGAAGAGCCCTATGCAGGGCAGAAACCACTCATGCCCTAAGGCATCCAATGGGATTCATATACAGTACCTGGAACATTTTAAGCAAAATTTTTTTGAAGGGTCAGTGGTAACAGGGTGATATGATCTTTTTCTTATAGGCAAATTTGTTTGTGTTTTCACAGAACTAACTTAGAATTCTGGTCTGCAATGTTAGGGAAACAGTTCTGAAAGTTTCCCTAGTGAAGAAAGAGATCCACTTCAACTCATTTCATCAAACATGCTCAAATGTTTGCTATGCAAATTGTTAGAGGTAGTTCTAACAATTCAGTTGTCTTTGTTCCTCAAACTTAGCTTTGTATTTTTAAACATATTAATTTATTTTTGTGTATATATATGTGTATGTGTGCATGTATGTGTGTGTGTGTGTGTGTGTGTGTGTGTGTGTGTGTGTGTGTTCTTATGCATGTGTGCACCTTGGAACATGTGGAAACCATAAGGCAAAACTGTGGCTTTCAGTTTTCTCCTTCCACCATGTGTGTTCTGATGTTCAGTCACAAGTCATTAGGCTTGGAAAAGTCCTTTACCCTGTGACCCACGAACTTTTTATTCTTTTTATTTTCCGTATTTATTCTTATTCTTTGACAGTTCTATCATAAATAAGATGAATTTATATTATTTTCACTCCTTGTTACCCAATTCTTCTTCAAGTGCACCCCCCTTTGCCCAGTGAAATGTAGGTAGATCAATACTCGCCCAGGTCTCTTGGAAGAAGGCACAGCAGCACTGAGTTCACAGTTGCAGCAACAACATCCTGCAATGGTTAGATTCAACTGTCAACCTTTACTGTTGCAGGCTCTTTGTAAATCCATGGTTCATGCAAGCCTGTGATCAAGCTTGAAAGTGATATGATTTGGAAGACCCAGCCTTTAATGGGTGGAGCTTTCCAGTGGTGGACTGGATCAAAATGCAAGAGGCAGGGACTTTCTCATAATTTGCCTCATGTGGACTTGCTGTGCTGAGTCCACTCCTGGATCACTGCTGCCTTCTCTGCTGCCTTCTCTGCTGCTGCTGCTGCTGTTACCACTACTGTTCTTGCCTGACATCAAAGCTAGGCCTTTTTGGCTTCATAGCAGTTTTCACTGCCATTGCAACTCAGCCTCTTGGGCCTTGCCACTGTTCATCACGGACAACAGAGGCCAGGATCTTCAGTACCACATTCATCACCAACGTTGGAGCTGAGCGTCTTCAGCCTTGCCGAGTAATCGAGTTTGAGATGTTCCAGAAATCCTTTGGTCTTCTGAGATATTCATCTCAAGAACTGAGCAGCTGCATATAGGCAGCTGTTGTACTACATCTAAAATCAGTTGTTGGAGTACACTGATTTTATTTGTGAGTTAATTTAATAAATTTCTTTAAATATCTATTCTTTTTATTGGTTCTGTTCCTCTAGAGAACCCTGACTAGTACATGTCTGAAAGATATCGTCTGTCAGCCTCCCTCCCCATCATACCCTTTTACATCTTACTATCTCCTCTTCTGAAATGTTCCCTAGGCTTTAAGGTGGGAGTAACTTAGATGACTTATCACTCTTAATTTTCAATATATCAGTCACATAACTTAAAGATACTTTAATCCACCATGTAGAAAAAGAACTCTCAGGATTAAGAATAAAGGAAATTATTTAACCTAATTTTGTTTTCAGAGCTGAATTGCTGAACTCAGGTCTTTTGACTTACAAGTCAAAAGTTTTAACTCCTTCATCACCTCTGTAGTCCCATACTGACCTTTTTAGACTGTTCAAATTCAGAAAAACACTCGTTTAATAAGTTGACACCATACCTTTTAAATAAAGATTAAATAAAGATGGTTTCATTTTACCTTTTGACCTATGATGTTATTTATAATGAGAGAAACCTTAATGGAATTAGCTTAGTGTTCAAAGTTGATGATTAATACATTGTTCATATAAAGCTTAATACATTTCACCATTTTTAGAATTGTTCATTCTTAAACAAGTTCATATATGAATATGATGGATTTCTGAAGTTTTCTGTCCCCTCACTAACGGGTCTCACCTTCCCCCTCTTATTCCCATTGGAAGCTTTCTTCCCAACCAGGCTCCATCTTATTCTGATGCCTTTCTTTGCATGTGTCCCACTTGGTTTCACCTGGGTTGCCTGTGTTAGCATGTGAACGGGTACCGTGTGGAGCGTTCATGATATATCAGCGAGTATTCAGTGAGGAAAGTAGTTTCCCCTTTCCACAGCCAGCATAAACCCTCAAGAGTCTTTCAGGGAGGTGCTGTGGCTCATGACAATTTCCCTCTCTCATGGCGTAATAGTCACAGGCCAGACCTCGTGCAAGTTTTATGGATTAAGCACAACAGCAGTGTGCTCATGGTCTAGCAGCTCTGTCAGGCCCAGAAGGCACTAGCTGGCAGCAACCCTGGCCACCTTCTGGCTCTTGCATTCTCACAGCCCTAGTTTGAGTAATGTTCTCTGAGTCGGGGGAGGGGGGGCTGATTGAGATGTGTATAACTATTTACTAGGGAAAGGTCCAGCAGCATTTTTAGTTATACATTGTTCAAAAAGATTTTTTTTTCAGTCCTTTAATGCAATTCACAACGCTCATTTTTTGGTTTATTGAAACAGAGTTTTTATATAACTCAGAGTAGCCTTGAACTCCTAATCTTCCTCTTCCATCTCTTGAATGTTGGATTTTCAATTGTGTACCGCCAGCTCACATTATTTTTGAGGGGAATAAGGAATTTTATTACATTCAATTCCAGATTACAGTCTATCATGTAGTCATGAAAATCACCAGCAGGATCTGAAGAAACTGGCCACATTGTACCAGAGTCAGGACTTGAGCAAGGACAAGAACCAAGGCATAACCACCACCTTTATAAAGACCATATTTTTATACACACCATGTGCTAGAGAATGCTCCTGCTTACAGTGACAGGATCTTCTCACTACAATTAATATCAGCTCACAATTTTTTAAATTTCAATAGACTGGGGAAAAAAGTGAAAGAGAGATTATAGATGAATAAAAATTTTCTAATGTGTCATGTTGGTGAAACAATGCTCAGGTCTAGAAAACACTCCCCCAACCATTTCTGTTTATACTGAGACAAAGTCACCTTACTGTCTTCTGAAAATCTACTCACTAGGCATTTTTGTCAGCACATTTTATAAATGACTGTGCCTTTTTCTGCTTTTTACGATCAAAATCATAACCAGTGAATTGATTAAAAATAATAAAATAGCTGAATATCATTGTCTCTACTTTTTTCAGATCATGAAGAATCCTATGAAATTCTAATTCCAAGTAGCTAAGCTTGCCTGGGCACAATTAATCCTTTCCATCTTTCTCAAGGAGAGCAGTGGGCTCATATTTGGGATTTTGCTATGCCTGTCTTGAAAGATGTCATCATCTTGCTACTATCTATCCAGTTGTCATTATACTTTGAATTTCTTAGGTTATTCCTGTTACACAGGTATTTTTTACATACTTCCTAATATTAATGGATTTTTTCACTTTTTTTAAAAAAAGAAAATTTCATTAGCATTATTCTGAATTACTTGCTTTAGGCGTAGGTGTCAACTTGACACACCTGGCATTAACTAAGATTGGCTGAGACCACCTGAAAAGATTATCTGGATCAATATAAAGACCAGTTCCAGATCCTATTAGAACCTCTCTAGATCTCATTGGAACCTCCCAGTAGCAGAAAACACAAAAAGAGCCAAAGAACAGAAGACTGTGAAGAGGAGAGACTTTGAAGGAATCCTTCAGCCGTTACCCACTACTACTAGCCTCTTGAATGAGTGTGATGTAGAATGTCTCCAGCTTTGGTGAGCCAGCCATGCAGCTTCCACAGTGAAAGACTGTAACCCCTCTCTGGAACCCTAAGGTGAATAAATTTCTTTTTCTCCCTTAAGTTATTTGACTTTTGGTGTTCTTTCACAGCAATAATTAAGAGTAACCATTAAAATAGCATAGCTATTGAGAACACCAACTATGCATATTTAGTTCTGAGTAAAATAAATTCTATGTTCTATATTAAATGTTCTATATTAAGTAGTTACTTAATCTCTCCGAGACTCACTTTCTCCCTTTGGTAAAAGTGGTAGAACATAAGTTTCCATCTCTTAAAATAGTAATCTGTGCTATTCAAGAAATTATGCAGAGAGATTTCACCGTTTGTTTAAATAGTTTTTAATTCTCCCTGACACAGGGTAAACATTGCTTTTATTCTGCCTTTTTGTCAGTCATTTAATTAACTGAAATGGATTTTGACATTTTGACATTACCTCCATAAAACAACCAAGTTTATCATTAGATTCTAAGGAGATAATTTGAAGTTCCCCACTTATATGATGCCATTTGATAATACACTGATATTTTTACTGCCCACATACCTGTGTACTTTATTCCTCTTCTGTGTTTTCCTTCTTTCCGCCTTTGAGTCTGTTTTAACTCCTTTCTAGCTGAATTTCAAGAGTTACAAATTGCATCTTTCATTATCTGTTGTATAAACCTTTCCATTGTTTTTCTTTTAAACATTTTCTTGTTATTTTCACATATAAAATATTTTGAATAAACTAAAAAATATTGGAGCTTCTTTGTGAAATCAACTTGATATTTTGACATAAAGTAGTCTTGGAATTACTGTATACACTTATTTGTTACTTTTACTTTAGCATTTAAGATCATATGCAAGAATAAATTTATGTCTAACATTTATTACTGTCATCTGTTCCTCGGTAATGTTTTTAGTGATTTCCCAAAAGCTTATATTTTTTTTTGCTTAGCTATAAACAAATACTATGCAATGTTTATTATGCTATGTTGACTACTATATGCTATATATTGACTACTTCTTTAAACATGAAGTTTTTAGGCTGCTAAAATTAATCTTGATAATAATATCTAACTTATCCACAATGAAATTCTATTCAACACTTCAAATCTTTTCAATTTTGTGCGTGTATGTGTGTGTGTGTGTGTATCATCAGAGGGCACTGCATGTCCTGTGAAGGACCAAATGTGATTTTGGGAATCATTCTGGATTGCATTTAGCTCCTTTGTGCTTTGCTCTGGGATTTCCCAGACTCCACCCACCAGGGCTGGAAGTGCAAGGCATCAATATTTTCTGCCTGGCACTTTTACACGGTACCTGGGATCCTAAGTCAGGACCTTCATGCTTGGGAGGCAGATTCTTAACCCTTGAGCCATCTCTCCAGTATTTATTCAACACTTTAAAGTTATCAATGAGATATTTTACATTTGTGAAGTAAGTTTTCAAATTCCATTATATACATTATACTCTGCAAGTTGGATTTGATGAAGTGTTTCAGGTATATAGAAACCACCTGTAACTGTATACTGGAAGTCAGAATTCAGAAATGTTTTCTTGACTCTTAAAATATATATTATTGCAGTCATTCTGCATATTACTGATAAACTCATGGCAAAACAGCTTAAGGGAATAAGGAGTTTTATTTTCTCTTGTGACTGCACTGTTCAGTTACAGTTATAGTTTAGTAGAAGAGCTCACAATAATACTAGGAACCCAGGGAACTGGCCTCATTGCATCCACAGAACAGCAGAGAGAGGGGCACACTTCCTTAGCCAAACAGCATGTCTGTCCAAGTATACAGAAGAATACCACCTTAACCAGTTTTCTCCATTTTTTATCTACCTGCCCAGGAAATAGTGAAACCCAACATGGGCTAGATTTTTCCATCAATTAGAAAATTTCCTGCATGTTTGCTCAGGGTTTAATTCAACTAACATTTCTTTACAAATATAAAATGCTCAGACTTCAATTTCCAAGTTGACACTAGTAACTATCTAGCATAGATAATATTGGTAATAGAAGAACATTATATTTTATTAATATTTATTTATTAACTGATATTTTCATGCTAATTGCCATGCATTATTTTATATTTTTTCTCTTCTTACGATGTCTCTTTAACTAATTCTAACAGCTTCAGCCTTGTAGGGTTTGTCTAAGACCATTACATTATGTGTAGTGTAACATGTTTCTTTCTGACTTTTTTCCTTAATGTTATAATTTAGATTTTTGACATTTTAATCTCATTGCTTTGTCTTATCTTATTTTGGCTAAATTTTCAGAAAAAGTTAGAGATGAGGGTTGTTAATGAGATTTCTTAATGTTTTCATTTTAATAAAGTAACATTTTTATAGTGTGATCATTTAATACATATATACAGTGTACCTTGCTTTTATCCAGTTCCTATTTCACCTCCCATTTCTCTGACTCCCCATCTCCTCCCTTCTGCCTTTATCTTCCACATCCTTCCTCCATTCCTTCCTTCCTTCCTTCCTTCCTTCCTTCCTTCCTTCCTTCCTTCCTTCCTTCCTTCCTTCCTTCCTTCTTTCCTTCCTTCCTTCTTTTCTTTCTTTTCCTTCCTTCCTCCTTCCTTCCTCCTCCTCCTTCCTTCCTTCCTTCCTTCCTTCCTCCTTCCTTCCCTTCTCCTTCTTTTCTTTCTTTTCCTTCCTTCCTTCCTTCCTTCCTTCCTTCCTCTCCTTCCTTCCTTCCTCCTTCCTTCCTTCCTTTCTTCTTCTTTCCTTTCTTTCTTCTTTCTTTCTTCTTTCTTCTTTCTTTCTTTCTTTCTTTCTTCTTTCTTTCTTTCTTTCCTTTCTTCCTTCCTTCCTTCCTTCCTTCCTTCCTTCCTTCCTTCCTTCCTTCCTTCCTTCCTTCCTTCCTTCCTTTCTTCCTTCACACTTTGAGCAGCCAAATATGATGCTTTCTTAATATTAACAAACATACTGCTACTGTTTGAGCATGAAATTTGTGCTGATTAATGAACTGAAACAAATACTCGGTATTCACTAAGAAAATAAGTGAGGGTCCTTTGTCACTTGTGATTATAGATTATTTATTTATTTATTTATCATTTATTTATTTATTTATTTATTTTTCTATTGGGTTGTAAAGTAGAACAGATACTGAAATTGACTTAAGTTCCTTTTTTCATTTGTTTTGATGTGTAAGTTTTCCTCTTTGACCTAGTCTGAACTCAGAGCAGATTCCATTTTGAATTCTATCACAAATTCTTCTTGGTAAGGATATATCCATTATATGATACACAAACAGTCTTTTTGTATATATTTTAACTAATTTTATATGTCTATAGGTTTGTGCTGTCATAGTTTGTTATCTTATGTGCCTCTAGGTTAGCACAGAAAATATGCAGATTTATAAAATCAATTCAAAAGTTTACCATGTAAATATCTCTGAAACAGTTTTTAAAATGAAAAATTACATTTTTCAAATACTATAAGAAATCATAGAAATCCTTACTGATGAAATTAAATGACTTATATAAGAGTGATGCTTAACTTAAATCAGCATTGGATGTTGTTAAGTTTCTTTAAGAATAGGTCAAAATTGCCACAGATCAATAGATAAGATTTGAAGACCCAGACATAAGCTCCTATGCCTGTACACAATAGGAAAACCATTGGAAAAAGGACAACATCTTCAACAAATGGTTCTGGCAAAATTGGATATATATGCAAAAGATTGAATCTGAACCCTTACTTGTCACCATGCACAGAAATCAACTCCAAATGGATCAAAGACCTTAACAGTAGACTATAGATTATAAAAAACCCCAGAAAAAAAGAATAGGGAGTTCCCTCAAACTAATTGGCCTAGGCCAACATCTTCTAAACAGGCCCCCAATTACCCAGGAAATAGGACCAAAACTCAAAAAATGGGATTTCATGAAATTCATAATTTCATGAGCTTCTGTTCTACAAAAGATATTGTTGACTGAGCAAAAAGACAATTGACAGGATGGGAGAAAATATTCACTAACCACACATCTAATAGTGGACTAATATCCAGAGTGCACAAAGGCTCAAAAAATTAAACTTCAAAGAGGTCAGCAGTCCAATTAGAGAATGGGCCTTGGAATTTGAAAGAAAAATTTCGCAGGATGAAATGAAGATGTCTAATAAATACCTTAAAAATGTTCCAGACGGTGGCAGAGAGATGAGAATATTTCTACATTCAGTGTTCTGACCTGACAACTGAATGATTAATAAATAGCCTGACTTGCAACACTGCCTGCCAAAACCCTGAATTTCATGTATGTGTATTCACAACATGAAGGCCCCTCATGGCGTAGGCTTCATGTGCACACTATGTGGATGGCTTCCTTGGTTTGGGGCTCTATATGCTCACAAGGCGGATGGACTCCTGTGTGCTTACAAGTGAAATGGTCTTTTGTGGGATGGGGTTCTGAGTGCTGTCAGCAGGGATGGTCTCCCATGGGCCGGGTCTCTGTGTGCCCACACTATGAAGATGGACAACACTGCCATTTTTCAGTTTTATCATGTGTTCTTAACCATGTGTGATTGGAAGTTCAATCATTCAATCATTATTATGTACATCCTTAATGTATTTTCTTTTATTCCTTACACATTATTTTATACTATCCAATTTAAAAATTAAGACATAAAGGCAGGAGGTGGACATGCTAGGGAAATAAATAAATAAATAAGAAAATGACATAGTAAATCCTTCACTGTGTATGTTAATTTACCCCAAGTAAACAAATAGCCACTAAAAAAAAGTTCCTACTCTAGCACGCGACTTCGAATGTCACAGTCAGAGTTAATTAGGCTAAAATTTGACACTGGTCCAAAGACTACCTAATATGCAGTTTGTGTAGTAATCAGTGTTAAAACTAAACTGATGACTTCAATGTTTAGATTTTTCTATCACTATTACAGGTAGGATTTGATAGACTGTGGTAGTTGTTGAAACTAAAATTCTATGAAAGTTTCTTGGGTTTTTAAAAAAGAAGAAAAATGTAAAATAATCCACAGCCCAGACACTTGATTCTGTAGATTGGCTAAATTAGTGTAGCTAAGAAATGAACAGAGAGAAACTTTTGCTAGGGAAAAAAGGGAGATAATATTATTGTAGCTGATTTAGTTGCATGCATATTTCATATTGGGGTGAAATTTTTAATGTTCTTTTTCACTGAGATTGTAGTGTGAACCCACACTGACTTTCTTGTTTGTGTTCCCAAGACAGGCTGCATGATAACACTTCACTTTTTGTTTCTATGGGTCCAGGTTCCCCATCTTTCCATGCTCAATGTTCCTACAAATCACCATCATCAGGACAAGTTATTTCCTTTCCTTGCAACAAGACTTGCCTCATCAGCAAATTTACAAATTCTTTTTCTTAAGAGTAAAGTCTATTCATATCGTGAGCCTATTAAATGGGAGCTATCTTGAATCAGCAATTTAAATAAAATTTTCCTAATCACTGTCACATTTGTCCATATTTATTTACCTTCTTCAATCTTGCATGCTGAATTAATCAATACTGGATGCTGAATAAAAGCACAGGATATTTTAATTAGTGAAGGGAATATAATGAAATAAACTCTTCATTTCCTAAAGTAAAGGAAACCAGCATACATAGATGAGAAAAATTCAAATGACGTAAAATGAAAGCAAGAAATACCTGTATGTGTACTTCTTCCAATCCTGAACTACTATTTCTAAATTTTTTTATTATTATTATTATTTATTCAACTGTGTGCATATGCGTGTGTATGTGCGTGTGCGCCTGTGTCTCTGTGTGTGTGTGTGTGTCTGTGTATGTGTAGAACCACGGACGAATTCGAGAACCACCATGGACGCCTCCACCTCCTTCTGCCCGGGATTCACAGGCTCCGCCCTACCAGGACCGGAAGCGCAGGCGTCTATACGTGGGATCTGGGATCCGAACTCAGGACCTTCCACCTGCAAGGCGGAGGATTAACCCCTGAGCCACCTCTCCAGCCCCTGAAGTACTATTTCTATATTTATCTATTTACGTATTTATTGGTTTGGGGATTTATCACAGTTCACCTTCATAGTTGCTGATAAAGTCAGGACAAGACAATTTCAAGGAACAAGAGGTTTATTCTCTCTTATGATTTTGTGTGGTTACAATTGCTTGTCAAGCTTGGCAGGAAAGTCCACAAAAATCCCAGGGCCAAGGGAACTGATCATATACAAGTAGTACCTTAGAAAGGTACAATCCTTACTTGTCAAACTAGCATGTCTGGCTAAGTATACCAAACTATGCTAACTTTCTCAACCAGTTCCCTCCATCTTATTCACTTGCCTAAAGACTAGTCCTACCCACCATAGGCTGGGCCTTCCTCATCAGCTAGACCATCTCATGCAGGTTCACTCTGGGCTTAACTCAACTATTAATTCTTTATAAATGTGGCCAGAGCTCAAACCCTCAGTATCAGTATTTCAGTTGACATCAGTATTTAACTCTAACAGGATTGAACCCAGGACTCTTCGGTGCCATGCATACAGTCTACCACTTAGGTACAAACTTAACTTCCATTTTTTAAAAATTACAATGATGCATTTTTCCTTGCAGATTATTTTTAATTAAGAATAATATTACACTAGAGATTAGAAATATGAATGCTACTAACAAGAAACATATTCATAGATTTCCACAATGTTTTAGTTATGGCTTCAGATTACATTTTCAATGTATTCATTATCATTAGTCATTTTCTTTAAACAAGCTTCAGTGTTTTCTCCCTCAATTGTGAGATGCCTTTTCTTGCCAAAAGAATGTTCATATAAATTTTCTTAGTGAGCCAGGAGGCAAAGAGGCAAACTGAGAATTCTACAAAGCAAAATCAAACAGCCCTCCTTTCAGAGAAAATTTCATTCTTTGGAATCATTTTCTATTGTGTGTTCAGATGCAGAATATTTACTTACCTAGAAATGGGTCAAGTCTAGTATCTGCTGACTATACTAACATTGTCTTAATTCTAGGATCCCTGGGGACAAGTGCCATGTAGCGTAAGGTAGAGGTGAAATTCAAGTATGAAATGAGGTCATCTTCAGTCTAAATTTATTTTCACTGACAAATTGAAAGGTTTTGTTTCAGACTTTTAGGGCACAGTGCCATTTAGATTCCTGGGTGTTCAGGAGTTGGAGCCACACTAGAGCACTGCATTATTTTAAGGGCATAGTGATACCACATGAAAGAAAGATCTCTTTAGAAAACAGAGGAGCAGCCAAGTGGTATTAGTTTTCTCTGTGAATGCTGAGATGTGGAGTGGAGAATGTTTAGCCCACTGTTGGCAAGCTATTTAGTCCTTGCCAACAAGAAGTTTTCCAGGATGACAAGAAGATTTGTCAGTGGCAGCTGCTTGACAGGCTGAAGTGAGAGAGGAGCGAAATGGAATGAAATCACTCAGCACAGCCTCGGAAGACTGTGACATACAGTCGAGCAAACCACCAGACATGTCACCCACCAGACAGGTGGCTCCTTTGAGTCAAGATATACTATGTCACCCAGGAGTGGAAGAAGCTCCCCAAGTCAGAACAATTTTTACAATGTCTTATCTTAGCTCTCATAGCTAAAAGGGCACAGAAAGTCCAGCACAGTCAAAGTCTTGTAAACATTTAAATCACAGAAATGTAAGGTTCATTGTTGGAGATGGGAGGGAAATGGAGAGTAAAACAGGGAAAGTCTTTTCAACCCAGCAGTTTCTTTTAGAGAAATGGACTGTGTTCATGTGTGTGAATGTGACACAGGGTTTCTGATACTCTGTCCTTTTGGGGCAGTCACGGTCACACCAGTTCTATTATCTATGCTCTGTTCTTAAAGACATAAACCTTTCTTTCAGCAATATCTCTTCTCAAAAGCGTGCCAACAAATTAATTACAGCAACAGATGAGAGTTAAAAAGCAGCTTATATAGGATGCTGTCCTCTAACATAACTGATTTTAGTTGTTTACAAAGGAAATTTTGGGACTGATTTTTATTCTATGTCCTGACTTCAGATTACATGAGCACTGTAGTAGGCAAACACACATCTCAGGAAATTAAAGGAAATTAAAAAAAATCACAATCTCTGGAATAACTTTAAAGGGGTGTTATTTCTTTATAAGAAGTGAGTAATGTGGGCACAGTAACCACCTTCAAGTCGTCAGTATTTGATAGTAACCTTCCGAGGGAACTCACCAATCCTTATATGACTCCTTGTAGCAAGATAGAAATCAGATATCAGTATTTCACAAGATAATACATGCTTTAAACCATGAATTCCATTAACTTTCAATATTTTCATGGTGAGTGAATCCAAGGGTAGATGTAAGGTGACCCACTGAGATGTGGCAAGAAAATATTAAAATGTGTATTTTCTTATTATAATAATCATCTTTATTACACTTAACCCTAAGTTCACAATTGTTCCTTTAGCTAAGTTATGTCAAAGAAAAATGCTTTGCATACAGTATATGGCATAATGAGGAAACACAGGGAATCCTTGAAAGTTACAAAGTACTTGTTAGTGTTATTCATTTTAAATTACAAATCTTAACCTTGGCCATCATAAACATTTTCCATTTTCATCTATCAGAACTGGGTAATGAATATTTCATAGCTGGCATGTCAACAACTCACTATTGATTTTCATGATCTAAATCTTTGATTAATTAATATTGCCAGCTCTGAAAGTTTGTCTTACCACAAAACCTTCTTTCTGAGAGAATTAAAAACCAGCAAAACAGGGCTGGAGAGGTGGCTCAGGGGTTAAGCCTCCGCCTTGCAGGCGGAAGGTCCCGAGTTCGGATCCCAGATCCCACATATAGATGCCAGACGGAAGCGGGGGCGGCCTGCGCTTCTGGTCCTGGTAGGGCGGAGCCTGTGAATCCCAGGGCAGAAGGAGGTGGAGGCGTCCATGGTGGTTCGCGAATTCGTCCGTGGTTCTACACATACACAGACACATACAGACACACACACACAGACACACGCGCGCGCGCACATACACACAGTTGAATAAATAATAATAATAATAAAAAAAATTTTAAAAAACCCAGCAAAACAAAACAAAGTAAAAACAAAAACTTGCTTCAAACCTAGCTATTTTTAGTGCTTTAATTCTGTTTGCCTCTCCTTTCAGACATCTCCTTTATCCAGAGTCTCTTACGCCAGTTAGGTAGCAATGTTTATCTGCAAGACAGCATCACTAACAGCTTTCAGGTTTGAAGACTTTTCTTTTGACATAGATCTCACTGTCTATTTAAAGAAGAGCAACCTCTTGTTCAAGGAAGTGCTGCACCTTTGTTTCATCTTACAGTGAAGTAGCCCTCCGTTATTAAAGTGAGAGCAACAGTTATAATAAAGCCCTGTACATTCAAAAGACTCTCACTCATCGTCTCAAGTGTTACTTAAATGGAAGGGCTAAATGTACTTGTCTTTTGTTCTCAGTGAAAAGTGATTTAACTTCCCAAAGGAGACAATTTATTTCCAAGTCTCATACTATTGGGTTGAAAAGTTAATTGCTAAGAGAATATTGAAGTTCACATAATAATAAAGGTTTTTATCTGGAACCTAAGAGCAGAGCTACCTTCACACTTACTTTGAAACCTTCCCCTGTTGGCCTTTTCCAGAAGCTCTTTCCATTTGGTGTCTGCAGTGCACCCCTCCCTGTCTGCCTTGATGCCCCCTCAGAACACAACATTACCCACAACACTTTTCTCCTGGCCCAGAAATCTTGTTCATACAGCTCTTGCAGTCTCACAGAGATGGAGCTAATTTTTATTACTAAAAAAAAATCACAGTCTTAATTAGAGTTTCATGGTAGTTTTGGGGAGAGAGTGCATCAAAGCAGGTCAGTGGGGCGGGCACACTGGCATCAAAGAAACCCCCATTTCACAGGTGTTGCAAGCCACTCTCTCTCCTTTATAGCCTTGATTCAGAGAAAGAGTCTTAATTTAAATGTCAAGATGAGGTTTTGAAATATTTTATGCTGTAGAGTTTTCTAAGGCATAGAAGGACCTTCCTAATCACCTTATCAAATTGTTTCCTCTTATGAAAGAATCATAAGCCAAAATAAGGCAAGCTCGAACTTCTAATTATAGTGTTTTTAAGAATAAGACTATGAAATTCTAGCTGTATTTATGATATATAATTTTATATGTGAATAAAAGCATTATCCAAAAGATAGCTTCTATGGAAATTTCCAAGATAGGTGAACAAAGAAAAATAAAACTCCTTCAAAAAATGGAACACGTATTCAAAACTTGCAAATAGATTGTTAAGATCAAGCCATAAAAGCCTCAAAAAAAATCAGCGAGTAACCATGACAAGAAAATATAAAGGATTTCGGGAACCCATTATGAGAGGATAAGACTGAATAAAATCAAATTTCGGAGCAAAGAAAGGACAGTAGAGAAATAAAGTAATTGGAGTTGTGCACAGAAAAGTTACCCAAGAGATATAAACAGATCTAAGTAAGGATAAAAATCAACTACACAGATCTTAATAACTCTTATTGTCAATGAAAGTAGAATCCCAAAAGAGAGACTGGAAAGCTGAACAATTCATTGGCTGGTAATAGAAGAAAATAAAATGTGAAAACAGCTAGAGAGGGACTTAGATGTTATTTTAAAGTTAATGCGCTGTGAAAAGGAGTGGAGAAGGGAATGTCCCCAGTATTGCAGTAATAAGCAAAGTTCAGAAAAGTTGGTAAGAAAATCCATGCTACTTTTTCATATTCTATACACAGAGGAGACAATCTGCCAGGAAATCTTTATAGTAGGTTCAACATAGAATTTAAAATCCAGAAGAACCAGGAAGCATCATTAGCACAAAGAGGAAAAACATGTGTAATTATGTTGCAGGCTCACACTTTGAAGTGAGAGAAACAGAAATGACAACTCCAAACCACCGTGGGGTGCTTACCAAAGCCTGGCCAGGCATAGGCAATGTCTTCTTTGGAAACACATTGTGTGTCTCTGGCTGTAAATCATTTTTATATTTCAAAAGGTCATAGTTTGATTAGCTTCCTCTTCTAGCTCCCTGTAGGTCTTGACCTTTGTTTCTTGTATTTCCTACCCGGCCATATCACAGTGTCAGAAGACCATTTCATTCCTCTGACCTCCTATTTTATGAAGAAAATTGAAAGCCTCAGGCTTGAATTCCGTCAACTGCCTACCTCATATTCATTGATTCACAAGTGCCAACCCTAGCCTGATTTTACACAATGCAGGCGGGTGGGACAGAGCATACTTCGAGCTTTCTAATTCCATCAGCTCTACCTCCAGCTTTATCTCTGTTCTTTACCATCCTTAAAGTGCACTGGGTCTGCAGAAAGACCAAGAAAGCCTCAGGGTTGGCCTTGACTTAAGTAAATATGAGAAATAGCTCTTTCTTTTAGCTCAAACTATAGGTACCTGACCTTTCTTTCTTAGAAAGGTTTCCTTAAAAACTTATAATTTCAGGGTCATATGGCACTTCAATTTTTAATTTCTTTAAGAATCTCCAGAAAGCTCACCAGAGTGGCTGTATGAGCCTGCATTCCCACCAGCAATGTAGGAGAGTTCCCCTCTCTCCACATCCTCTCCAGCATTTGTTGTTGTTTGTATTGTGGATTTTTGCATCCTGTCTGGGGTGAGATGATATCTCAGGGAAGTCTCGATTTGCATTTCCCTGATGGCTAAGGATGTGGAGCATTTTTTAAAGATATTTGTTAGACATTTTAATTTCATCCCTAGTGAAGTTTCTTTTAAGTTTCAAGGCCCATTTTTTAATTGGGCCATTTGTTTCCTTGGTGTTTAGTTTTCTAAGTTCTTTGTGTACTCTGAATAATAGAGCTCTATCAGATGTGTAGTTAGTGAAGATTTTCTCCCATTCTGTGGGTTGCCTTTGTGCTCCAGTTACAATCTCTTTATCTGAACAGAAGCTCTTTAATTTCACAAGATCCCACCTGGTGAGAGTTGGTAGCAGTGACTGTGCCATTGGATGTCTGTTTAGGAACTGTTGGCCTAGCCCAATCAGCTTGAGGGAGTTCCCTATCCTTTCAAATATGGTTTTTATAGTCTCTGGCCTTATACAAGGTCCTTGATCCATTTGGAATTAATTCTTGTACATGGTGACAAGTACAGGGTCCAGTTTTAATCTTCTGCATGTGGAGATCCAGTTTTGCCAGCACCATTTGTTGAAGATACTGTTCTTTTTGCATTCAATTTTTTGGGCCCCTTTGTTAAAGATCAAATGGCTGTAGTTGTGTGCAAGAGCATAAGGATGGGAGGAGCAATGATATGCAAGATACTCCACACAAGTTAGGGCCGAAGCAATCATAATTGGACTTTGCATGCCCTGCGCAATGTCCAACACACTATTGACCCCACAAAGTCTAGCATTTCCTAAAGGGACTAGGATCCTTGGAGGCAAGGGATTGACAGCCACAGTAGTGTTCCTATGCTTAAGGGGAACACAGGAAAGGGTTCTGGGAAATGCCACTGGATCCTTGCACTTCATGGGACAGGAGGACCCAGAGGAGAGTTTGCCATGCACATTAAAGGATGCTCCAGGGATGGGAGAGGGAGGCACTGGGGTTGCGGAGGGAGGGGGGAAAGGAGGGGGGCATAGGGTGGTGGGAGGTTGGAGGGAGGGAGGGGACCGGTGTACCTGTTAAGTTTGTATGAATGGAAATAAAAAAATCTTATAATTTCAAATCTTTAGTTTTTGAGATGGAAATAGATAATAGAAATAGATAATTTCTTTGTGTCAAGCCTATGAACTGGCCAGGGAGAATCTTCTATCTAAGATTTTTCAGTACTCTACTGAGTCCTCCATATCTATGAAACTTAACTTAGCTTGAATTCTAAACTTTGATTAATAGCAGCCTTGAGTGAATCTTTGTTGCCTGTTTACTAGTAACTTTGTCCAGTGCAGTTGTGTTGATGAGATCAAGTTTCTTCAACAATTTAGATCTATTTTCTACTGGGCTATCTTCTCAAAGCAAAAGTCTGCCTAGCAGATCTACACTTCCCAGACACACATGCGGAGTTTGAAAACCAGCTTACCTTTACTTGTCACTACATTTAGTGAATAATGGGTACCCATGCACTTGTTCCATTTGAATTTCTCTCCTGTTTGCCTCCCATAATATTGCACCTTGAAACTTCATCCATTGTGCCTTTTTGGCTAATGGTACGCATAAGCTAAAAACAGTCAGATCTGCACTCTGCCATGATTGTCACTTAAGTTTGCTCCTTGACATTCCTTTCTTCTTCTGGCCTTCATGACAATTTTACTCATTGACTATGTGCCCTCCTTGTAAATTACTCTTGACCTACTTTGTTATAGTGTATTTCCTAGCTGTGGTATTAATAGTAATATTATAATATTGCTAATATTCTCAATAATTTCCTCTCATGTTATTATGAGTAAAAATGAGTTTTTCAGCAATACAAAGCATAAACACACCCTCTGACTTCCAGGCATAGGCAGACAGTTGATAGAAATTCTTACTTGATTCTAAATTCAACTTTTTTCTTTAAATATATTTTTTCTCCTTTACTTTTTACCTCTGAAAGTGAAAACAAGTTTTTACTTGGATTTTCATGTCTGATTTCTTAGTACATTATCTATCTTTTCTTCCTTTTTTTGTACATTCAAATGATCACTAAGTCTTGCTACTAAAAACCTCTTCAAACTTGTCAAAGATGAGGTTATCATATCCTTCCCCTAACCTTCCAGGAACAGCTGTGCGAGCATTCTGTCCCTCAAGTCTCTGGGCAGGCAAGGTCTAAGAACATTTACTAACTAGTGGACAAGATATCATTATTTCTAAGGAACATGGAGAGAGGGAAGCTGTCCCCTTACAAGATATAGAAATTTGGTTACTGTGAAACTGAATTTGTTGATCTCCAAAAATCATATCAGCTGCACTTCTTATTTATGGCATTTTCAATGTTGAACCATGTGCTCTTCAAAACATGATAACTGTTATCACAGACTTGATATTAGTAAAGACTCAGCTCACACTTGATGAGCTGTGCTGTTGTGCCCTCTCACATTGTGCTGTTATAAAATATCAGCCTATAAGAAGTTTATAATGAGGCCTTTCTTGAAAAAAAATACTGATAATTATTTCAAACTTCTAAATCCCAACTGGGAAAAACTAACAAGAAGACATGAGAATAGAGTTACAGGATGATTATACACAGACTTTTTTCTTTGTTAGTTGAAAAAACATGTGATCACATAACCATGTTTAAAAGGAACTTTTCTTTAAAAAAACAACAACAGTGATCTATTTGAAATAGAAGAAAGAGAATGATGTGGGAGAGAGGGAGACAGAAAAAATAGGATTAGGTATGGATATCAGAGGACAACTTTCACTAGTCCATCTTTTCCTTTACCACGTAGGCTCTAGTTATCAAACTCAGATCATCAGATTTGCATGCAGGTCATTTTGCTGACCATGATAGGACCTGTCAAATTTCTCTCTTTAAGCTTCAAAAAGAGTCACAAAGTCAACATATGTTCAAATTTGGCCACAACGCACAGTAAATGTGTCCATAGTTCCTCAAAATTTGTAATTAGTTGCAAAAGCTCTTCAATTCCAGATAAGATAATCTAATGAGAAAATATAGAGAATTCCTTTTCTCTCTCCTATTTTCTCTCTGAAAGATTAGTTTGGGGGAATTCTAATGTGTTTTTATAGACAAATTTTCATTTTTTGCTATTCTTCTACAGATTATGTACTCTTGTAAATTTTCGCTTAATTTTTGAGATTAGCTAGTTTTCTGTGGCAAGACAGAATATCAAGGTAGTGATTTTTGTATTAGTTAGATCATGTTATAGGTTGACAGATACTAATTAATTAAGCAGAAGCTGTACTTACAGTGATTAATATATTGTTCTGTCATGGAGCATAAAAGTATAACCCTTCAATCGCACATAACAAATATTCACCATCTCACAAATCTTCTTTCAAGCATCTTTGTTAATTTATATACTTGTTCTTCACAGCACTCCTTTAATATAGATATTAACAGTTATTATACAACCAAAGAAGCAAAAATAAATCATTTAAAGAAAAATTAAATAGTGTTTAATACACTATTTAAAACACTATTTAGAAAATGAAGTGTCATGTAGAGACACTGTATTTTCAAAATTATTACCAGTAGCCTTACATTTGTTTCTATTATCATACCTTCCTTCCTGTCGTTCGACCACCAATATAATTTTTATACATTTTTTTATAGTTGGATAGATCTCTGGATAAAAGATCATCTTGTAACTCTACTATTGTTTCCTTTCCTGACATATATTCCCATTATTTATCCATGCTTTGCTTCCCTATTAATTTTCTTATGCTACTTTTTAAATGTTTTGCAACAGTTTTATAATTATCCATAGTCTTTATTAAAACATGATATTATTTAATTCCTATAATATTTTTGTTGACATGACATGTTACGATCATGGCTATTTCAGAGACGAGAATATAAACATACTGGAAGAATAATGAAAATCTCAGTCATAGAAAAAACGAATGGTATGACTGGGATTTGAACTTGTGCAATTCCAAGAGGCTGCAGAGTCATTGTCTTGATTGTGTTATACTGACTTTGCTCACCCAAATTTAAAGATCAGTCTTTATTCATCTGACATTATGTATTTAACCAGAATGAAATCTTTTGTTTATGTTTTCTCTGTTTAGAAAGTTATTTGGCAAGTTAAATGATTCTCATTCATATCTAGAAAACTCAGGTCAGATGTAAATGAGATCAAGTACATTATTAATTTGCTTTCTTTGTTTCACTTTTCTTGATATTTTGATTAATTGTTAATTTTTTCAAAATGTCCAGGGTCTCCTACAGCTTCCAGGTAAAAACTCTGTAGAAGCCCTTCTTTGTGCTCGTGTGAGAGAGAGAGAGTGTGTGTGTGTCTTTCTGTGTGTATCAGAGTGCACTTCGCGTGTCTGTAGGAGCCTAGGGGTGACTTCAGGAATCATCCTGGATTGTTTTTACCTCCTTTTTGCACATCTTTGAGGTTTTCCAGGAGTTGCTTCTAGAGCCAAAAGTTCAGCCTGACACTGTTTCTGCCTGACATTTTCACATGGGTTTCAGGATCTAAACTCAGGGACTTTTTTTTTTTTAATTTTATTTTTTTATTATTATTTATTCAATTGTGCATGTGTGCATGTGTGTGTGTGTGTGTGTGTGTGTGTGTGTGTGTGTGTGTAGAATTATAGGCGAATTCGGGAACCACCACGGACCGCCTCCACCTCCTCCTTGTTTACTCTGCCCAGGGATTCACAGGCTCCGCCCTACAAGGACCAGAAATGCAGGCCGTCCCTGTTTCTGCCTGGCGTCTATACGTGGGGTCTAGGATCCGAACTCAGGACCTTCTGCCTGCAAGGCAGAGGCTTAACCCCTGAGCACCTCTCCAGCTCCGACTTCTTTTTTTTTAATTTTTATTTATTTGTTTGTTTTTCTGCTCATACAAGCGTAATAGGTACGCCTGTCCCCTCCCTCCTTCCATTCCTCCCTGGACCTCCCAACTCCCTTTCCCCTTTTTTCCTTCCTTTCCCCTCTCCCTCCCTTTCTCCCAGTGCCCCCTCCCCCCATCTCTGAAGCATCCTTTAATGTGTATATCAAACTTTCCTCTGGGTCCTCCTCTCTGATGAGGTGTAAGGACTCAGTGGCATTTCCTAGAACTCTTTCTTGTGTTCCCCTTAAGCATAGGAACACTACTGTGACTGTTAATCCCCAGAGTGCACTAAACTCAGGAACTTCTGCTTGGGAGGTGAAGTCATAACTCCTGAGCCATCTCTCCAGTCTGAAGCCCTTCTTTTGAAGTAATGGTTGAATTATCTCTTGTCTTTGAGGAAAATGTCAGTTTAGATACTTAGAGAAGTTAACAGAACTGGTCATTGCTTGAGTTGAGGGTGGAATAGGAGGATTTGAACACTGACTAATTGAGCTCTGACAGCCACATACATTGTGTGTCCTTCACAGTACTCCTCACCTTGCAAACTTCTTTGTGTATATTGTGGCATACAAATCCCAGCAACTCTAGGGTGTCAACCAATGTTGTTTCTACTTTCTACATCAGAAAAAAAAAACAGGAAAAAATGAGCAATATCTTTAATTTTAAAAGCTACCAGATAAGAAGAAAGGTTAGGAGGTTAGTCTATTGGACTTACTTTTGGACTTCCCTCTACACCCCTCATACACATTGCTATCAAAGAATTTTCAGTTTACTATCAATTCTTTCTGTTGGAGTCCAGCATACAAGCTGGGTTGCATACAAGGAAGCATGATGGGACAACATTTAAGGAGCTATGATGGAACAACACTTAAGGATCAGACAGAATAGATGCTTTGATTATGTACATTTTACATTTTTCCGTGGAATGTTATGTCTATGTACATTTTGTGTACATGCACAGTTTGAAATTTCACCATAGAAAATGAGAAGTTTTTTTTACAAGAATAAGGAAATGATCAAAGAACTTAGAATATGATCATATTTATAGAACAAATAGTCTATTTATTCAGTGCTTACAAACATTTCTTGTGTGTGCATTTGCATCTGTGTGTTTATGTATGTGTCCATGTCCTTGGATTGAAGAAGAAAATGAAGTAATGTAAGACAGCAAGGTGAGTAGCTGCAGATGAATTCCAGATGCTGCTGTAGGAAGAGAATGGCAAGTGAGTATCTGGCAAGAAGCCCAGAAACCCGAGGTTGACAGTCTCAGCATTATTTCATAGCAAGCCTAACTTGCTGACATGAATGAGAGCTCTCCAACAGGTACTGAGCACGTGGACGCTCAGTGCCTGCAGCTGACTGTGCACTTTGATCACTCACACTGCTGAAGCCAAGCACAGGACAAGGAGAAAATAAAGGACAAAAAAAAAACACAAGTCTCTGTTGGCTACTTGGAGCTGTAGGCCAATGATTGTTTATCCAGCTCTTTATTTTTTAATAATTTTCTTAAGCTATGTTTGTCTTCTATCATAGTACTTTTTGTTTCTTGTTCATGATTTTGAAACTGTTTTGCATTTTCCTTAGACAAGTTTAGACTGTTTTGAAGTAGATGCCACGTACATTCATTCCCCTTTCTAACCTTTATGCGCAGTTTTCACTGTGGAAGCCACTAATTTTGCTTTTGCTCTAGCTGTTTTCTTTTGTTTACATAAACCAAATCCTGTAAACTTAGCTATTTTTAGTCCTAGTCATTTTAATTTGACCATGTCTATTCTTCGAGAGCAGATGTCAATGATCAAATATTTCTTTTGCCTTCTATGCCAACTGGCACATTTTTTTGCATTTTAGTCCATGAAAGAAAGTTGAAACCCTCTCTTGAAAGAAACGATAAAATTTAGTGATTTTTTTTCAGGCATAACATTTGGTTATGTTTGTTCAACAGGTTTTACTAAAATATTTCTAATGTCTATTGCTATGTCTGGCATTTTTAAAGTTTAAATGATTGACATTGTACTTACCAAATGCATATTTCTATCCTAGGAACTTTAGGTAAACTGTACAGACTGGTACAAAATCATAAAGATGATTTATACTTAACATTTATGTATTCAGGTCTAGCTGTTCTGCATCAACTATAGAAACTAGGTCCAAATCATAAAGATGATTTACTTATTTGTATTTATTCTTTCAAAACTCTTGAAAGTAATTAAAAAAATCTTTATTTTCAATGCATAGAAAAGCAACTGGGGCTGGAAAAATGTCTTGGTGTGTGAAGTGCTCATTATGGTAGTGTAATAATACACAAGTGACATGGCACTTACATCTCACACACACACACACACACACACACACACACACACACACACACACAAGTGTATATACACCTTCCCTGATTATTTTGTGATTTAGATGTATTTTATTTATTTTTTCTTCCTTAGTTATTCTGGTTATATGTACAAGTAAATGTAAGTGGAAATCTTGATCTTCCTCTCTTGCTTCAATATGCGGAGAACATTTTTGAGTGCTGTCTCTGTACCTATTGAGAATCACATAATTGCTTCTTGATTCTGCTTAATATAGCATGTCTCATTTATTGATTCACCTAGATTGAACTTCCCTCCTATTATGATTTATGTAATCATGATTTATGAATGTGTTGTTATGCTATTCTATTCCATTTGCTAGTATTTATTGGTATTTTTGGATCTATATTCATCAGAGACTTTGGCTAAATTTGTTTTTGCCTCTCGCCTCACCCTGCTTCCTCTTTCTTCTCTTTTATATTTGTATTGTTTGACATCTTTTTAATGAAAGTAATGCTATTCATGTAAAATGAGTTTGGCACCATCTTGTCTTCATCAATATTTGTGGAGAAATCTACAGTTTTTGATATTGGTCTTCGGACATGACTCGGTGCTACACAAGTGTGTGAACCAGAGTTTCTTTTCCCAGAACCCCTGTTAAACTGAACATGATAGTATGTCTGTAATCCCCAGGCTCATATGATGAGGTGGGTGACAGAATCTTTATAGAATTGTGGCCAGATGGTCTGGCATTCACAGCATCAAAACAAGAGATCTTGTCTCTAACACAGCAGAAAGTGAGACAGACACCTGAAGCTGCCCTTTGTCTCCACACATGTGCCACTACATACATGTTCTTGTGTCCACACATGCACACATATGCACAAAGATTGTAACAAATGATTGACATAAATTCCTGTATTAATATTTGGTAGAATTCCATTTGGTCTTGGCTTTTTTATTGAACTATGTTTTTATTTTGATATTAGAATAATCTCCCAAATTTTTGCTTCTTTGCACCTTTGCATCTGATAGAAGGCTGATCATAATCTTCATACAAAGCTACATAGCAAAAGACTCAAGTGGATGCCTTCCACAAACTGAGGATATTGAAAATGAATTTTACATTTGAAAGAGGATGTCCTTGAAATAAAGTTGGTATTTCTTTTGTTTAGCTTTCACAGAAAATAATAATTGCAGACATATTTCTTAGTCTGTCTTGTCCATTTTATCACATGAAGAGATTTAATTTTATCATCATGAATTCCCTCATGGGTCTGATATCCAAGATATTCAATAAATGGCAGTTTGGGATGTGTGAGTGATTTATCTAACATGAGTCATGAACCTTCTATGCATGACTGAGAATGGAATCAAAATTGCTGAAGTGATCATCCTAAAACACTGTCTACTTTTCGTTTTCAAGTGTTTAGTTTTTTTCACAGGAGTAAAACACAAGTTATAACTCTTTACTGAAAATGTTTTTTCTCCTTCATTCCTGGGATCCATCTCCATGTTTTATTTATTTTTTTCTGGAAATCCGAACTCTCCTCTTTCTTAACATTGTTCATGAGACTTCTTTTAATGTTTTCTAAATACACTGGATGCTCAAATAGCACATATATATTAAGAACAGCTTTTTCTTAGATCAGTTGCAATGTCTGTTCCTGTGTCTATAAGCAAATCATAATAAAATCTCTGTCTGGTATGTTTAACAATTGTCAGAGCACTAGCTCTATTACTGGGTCATTAGACCCTACCTTACACTACATGCTAAGTTATTCTAGGTTTTGTGGAAAACATTAAATTATTAAAACATTATATTTTATTATTTAAAACATTAAAACATTATATTTTATTATTTTTATGTATGTATGTGTATATATGTATACATGTATGTATCTGTGTGTATCAGAGGGCATTGTGAGTGCCTGTAGAGGCCCAGTGTGACTTCAGGAAAAATCCTGCATTACTTCCACCTCCTTTTTGTTTTGCTTTCCAGTGCTGGAAAGGACAGTCTGATGCCAATTTCTGCCTGGAATTTTTCCATAAGATCTGGGATCTGAATTCAGATCCTTCTGCATGGAAGGCAGAGACTTAAACCTGAGCCATTTTTCCAGCCATAAACATCTTATTAAGCAGATTTCTAAGCTAATTCTAAGTTGACAGTTTAATCAGGTTTAACTGTTTAGAATTAGAGCTTT
This sequence comes from Typhlomys cinereus, assembly GCA_023101885.1. Classification (NCBI taxonomy): domain Eukaryota; kingdom Metazoa; phylum Chordata; class Mammalia; order Rodentia; family Platacanthomyidae; genus Typhlomys; species Typhlomys cinereus. The sequence goes on along the minus strand of JALPQD010000061.1, from coordinate 7,731,237 downwards.
CATTTAAAATTTTTGTCTCTGAGCTGTGGAGGTGTTCAGTCAGTAAAACAGTTTCTGCACCACAAGTGTGAGCATGTGACTCTGTATGCCCAGAAATCATGTGAAACAGGTTGTGGTAGCATGTATCTGTGTATCTGAAATTCTACCCTTCCTTTAAGGAGATGGGGTATGGAGCTGGGAGACTCCCTAGAATCTTGTGGGCAGTTAGTATGGCATAGGCAATAGTGAATAAGAGACTGATTCTCACCAAGGTGGAATGTGAGGAATGAAGGTTCATGTTTTTCCATGTTTTCCTCTGACCTCCGTATGTGTGCCATGCCATGTGTGCACCTACATGCACATACATAGCATGCATACATACACAAGGACATTTCATATACACACAAATGTTAAAAGAATGGCTTTAATCCATTAATATACACATCTTTAATTAATTAATGTATTTATTTATTTTTCTACTCATATGAACATAATAGGTACCCCTGTCTCCTCCCTCCCTCCACCCCTCCCTGGACCTCCCTACTCCCTCCCCCCTTTCCCCCTTCCTTTCCCCCCTACCTCCCTTTCTCCCAGTGGCCCCTATCCCCCATCTCTGAAGCATCCTTTAATGTGTATATCAAACTTTCCTCTGGGTCCTCCTCTCTGATGAGGTGTAAAGACTCTTCCTTGTGTTCCCCTTAAGTATAGGAACACTATTGTGACTGTTAATCCCTTGCTTCTAAGGATCCTAGTGCCTTTAGTCCATGCTAGACTTTGAGGGGTCAATGATATGTTGGTCATTGCTCAGATCATGAAGAATCCTATTATAATTGCTTCAGCCCTAAGTTGTGTGGAGTATCTTGCATATCATGACTCCTCCCATCCTTATGCTCTTACAATCTTACTGCCCTCTCTTCCACAAATTTCCCTGAGCTTCAGGATGGAAAGAGATTAGGCAAGCCTGATTCCAGGTGGTTGATATAGAGTCTCTGATGTTCTGAATTATGGTTTGTTGATTTTTTACAATGCCCTTGGCTCCATCCTGATGGGTATTGGATGTCACCCCTTGCATTCCTTGATGGTGGCCTATTATCTCTTCTGTATTATCTCTCCTTGTTTCTGGCAGGGACCTCCTTCCCCTTCTCTCCTGTTTATAATCTTTGCAATTACTGTAGGTATTACAGAGATTTATCTTTGAGTGTGTCTCTAAGTGTACCTATTAGGGAGTACATACAGTGGTTAATTTTCTGTGCCTGGGATACTTCACTCAATATAATTGTTTCTAATTCCATCCATTTCCCAGAAAATTGCATTAGTTCATCATGCTTGATGGCTCAGTAGTATATCATTGTATAAATGTACTACTCGTCAACTCTTGGACATTTGGGTTGATTCCATGACTTTGCTATTGTAAACAGTGCTGCTGTGAACATGGTCGTGCTTGTGCTATCAAGGTTAGTTTTTGCTGTATGGGGGGTTATTCCTAAAAGTGGAATAGCTGAGTCATATGGCATTTCAATCTTTAACTTCTTTAAGAATCACCAGACAGCTCGCCAGAGTAGTTGTACGAGCCTGCATTCCCACCAGCAATGTAGGAGAGTTCCCCTCTCTTCACATCCTCTCCAGCATTTGGTGTTGTTAGTATTGTGGATTTTTGCCATCCTGACAGGGGTGAGATGATATCTCAGGGAGGTTTTGATTTGCATTTCCCTGATGGCTAAGAATGTGGAGCATTTTTTCAGATATTTGTTAGACATTTTAATTTCATCCCTGGTAAAGTTTCTTTTAAGTTCCAGGGCCCATTTTTTTAATTGGGCCATTGGTTTCCTTGGTGTTTAGTTTTCTAAGTTCTTTGTGCACTCTGGACAGCAGAGCTCTATCAGATGTGTGGTTAGTGAAGATTTTCTCCCATTCTGTGGGTTGCCTTTGAGCTCGAGTTACAATCTCTTTTTCTGAACAGAAGCTCTTTAATTTCATAAGATCCCATCTGTTGAGTATTGGTTGTATTGACTGCACTATTGGATTTCCAATTAGGAACTGTTGGCCTATTTCAATCAGCTCCAGTAACTAGGGTTTTTATAGTCTCTGGCCTATATCGAGGTCCTTGATCCATTTGGAATTAAGTCTTGTACATGGTGACAAGTCCAGTTTTAATCTTCTGCATGTGGAGATCCAGTTTTGCCAGCACCATTTGTTGAAGATACTGTTCTTTTTCCATTGGAGTTTTTGGGCCCCTTTGTTAAAGATCAAATGGCTGTAATTGTGTGGGCTTATATCTGGGTCTTCAACCCTTATCCATTGATCTGTGTGTCTATTTTGGAGCCAGTACCAGGCTGTTTTTATAACTATGGATTTGTAGTATAGAGTAAGGTTTGGTATGGTGATACCTCCAGCAGTGTTTTTGTTACTCAGGATTTTTTTTGCTATCCTGGGTCTTTTGTGCCTCCATATGAATGTTGAGATTGTTTGGTCAACTACTTTAAAGAATTGCTTTTTGGATTTTAATTGGAATAGCATTGAATCTGTATATTGCCTTTGGTAGGATGGTCATTTTTATGATGTTGATTCTGCCAATCCAGGAACATGGCAGGTCTTTTCACCTTCTAGTGTCTTCTGTAATTTCTTTCTTTATGGTTTTAATGTTTTCATTGTAAAGGTCACTTACTTCCTTGGTTAGGTTTATGCCAAGGTATTTCATTTTATTAGGTCTTGGGATTAAGACGATATTAGCTTCGTAGTAAGACTCTGGTAGTGTTCCTTCCTTTGCTATTTGATGGAACAGTTTAAGGAGTATCGGTGTTATTAGCTCCTTAAATGTCTGGTAGAATTCTGTGCTGAATCCATCGGGTCCAGGACGTTTCTTGGTGGGAAGATTTGAAATTACTTATTCGATTTCCTTATATGTTATAGGACTATTTAAATACTTCACAACTCTCTGATTCAGTTTCGGTAAGTTTTGCTTACTTAGGAATTCATCCATTTCTTTTGTGTTGTCAAATTTCACAGAGTATAAGTTTTTGAAATATGATGTTAGAATACTCTGAATTTCTTGGGTACCAGTAGTGATAACTCCATTTTCATTTCTAATTTTGTTAATTTGGGTTTTCTCTCTCTTGCTTTTGGTTAATTTAGCTAGGGGTGTATCGATCTTATTGATTTTTTTCAAAGAACCAGCTTTTTGACTAGTTGATTTCCAAATCTCAATTTCAGATATTTCTCCTCTTATTTTGCTACTCTTCTCCCTTCTACTGCTTTTGGGATCAGATTGTTCTAGTGTCTCTAAATCTTTAAGCTGCATTGTTAGGTTATTTATTTCTGATGTTTCCATTTTTTTTGATGTAGGCATTAAGAGCTATAAATTTACCTCTTAGGACAGCTTTCATTGTGTCCCAAAGATTTTGAAGAGTTATATTTTCATTATTGTTTACTTTCAGGAAATCTTGAATTTCCTTTTTCATTTCTTCCTGAATCCAATTCTCGTTCAGCATCATAGGAGTTAGTGTATTTTAGGAGTTAGTGTATTTTCTGTTGTTTATTGTGTTGTGGATGTTAAGCTTTAGACCGTGGGGGTTTAGTAGGGTACAGGCTAGAATTTCAACTTTCCTGTATATATGGAGATTCGTTTTTTAGCCCAATATGTGATCTATTTTGGAGAAAGTTCTGTGTGCTGCTGAGAAAAATGGGTATTCTTTGGTGCATGGATGAAAAGTTTGGTAGAGATCTGTAAGGTCCATTTCTTTAAGGATTTGGTTGAGTTCCAAAGTGTCTCCCTTAAGCTTTTGGCCTGTTGATCTATCCCATGTTGAGAGGGCCGTGTTGAAATCCCCAAGAATTATCGTTTGGGTGTTGATTTTTTGCTTTAGACACTATAGAGTTTGCTTAATGAATGTGGAGGGGCCCGTATTAGGTACATATATGTTCAGTATTGTGAAGTCTTCCTGGTGAATTGTACCTGTGATTAAAGTGTATTATCCATCTATGTATCTTATGATTTTTTTTGTTTTGAAGTCCACTTTTTCCGACAGCATAATGGTTACCCTGCCTGTTTCCTGGTTCCATTAGCTTGCAGAATTTTTGACCAGCCTTTTATTTTTAGAATGTTCCTATCTCTTTTGGTGAGATGAGTTTCCTGAAGGCAGCAGATTGATGGTTTGTTTTTTTTAACCCAAGTTTGTAATCTGTGTCTCTTCATAAGTGAGTTAATACCATTGACATTTAATGTTATAATGGAGAAATTCTTTTTAAAATTTTTTTTTTTATTTATTCAATTGTGCGTGTGTGTGTACGTATGTGTGTGCGCGCGCGTCTGTGTGTGTGTGTAGAACCACGGACGAATTCGGGAACTACCATGGACACCTCCACTTCCTCTGCCCCGGGATTCACAGGCTCCGCCCTACCAGGGCCAGAAACGAAGGCCGCCCTCGCTTCCGCCTGGCGTCTATACGTGGGATCTGGGATCCGAACTCAGGACCTTCTGCCTGCAAGGCAGAGGCTTAACCCCTGAGCCACCTCTCCAGCCCGAGAAATTCTTTTTAGTTCTGGACATTTTTTATGTTTAGTGGCTTTTGTAAGTGTATTGTTTGACATTTAGGTTTTGGTGGTATTATACTTCCCTTCAGTCTCTTGAATAACCTTGTTTTCAAGTTTGAGTATCATTTCTAGCATTTTTTGAAGGCCTGATTTGGTAGACATGTAAGCCTCAAGTTGTCTTTGTGCTGGAAAACTTTTCTTTCTCCCTTGATCATGACAGATAGTTTTGCTGGGTATATCAGCCTGGGTTGACATTTTTGCTCATTTAATACTTGAAGTATGTCTCTCCAAGCTCTTCTTGCTTTTACTGTTTCCATTGAGAAGTCATTTGTTATTTTAATAGGTTTATCTTTAAAAGTGATTTTTTTTTTTGCCTTGAAGCTCTCAGCACCTTTTTTTTGTCTTGAATGTGGAGTGTTTTGACTATTACTTGCCATGGCGATTTTCTATTTGGTCTTATCTGTTTGGGGTGCAGAATGTCTCTTATATTAGGATGGGCCTCTCCTTCTTTAGTTGAGGGAAGTTTTCATTTATTATAATTTGAAATATTTCCTCAGGTGTGGTATTTTGGGATTCTTGCTCTGGTATTCCATAAATGCACATGCTAGGCTTCTTCAGGGTGTCCCATATCTCTTGAATATTCCTCTCAAGTATCTTTTTGGCTTTAACAACTTCTTCCATTGAGTTGGTTAATTCTCCCACTTTATCTTCAAGATCTGAAATTCTATTTTCTGCTTCATTAGTTTTGCTGATAAGACTTTGTTGAATTTGGGGTTGAAGATAACTTGTCTTTTAGTTCTATTTTAAACTCTGCCTGAGACTGGTTTAACTGCTTTATGTCTATTTTTGTTTCTTGAACTGTTTTTCTCCTCCAAGTGACTGTTGTGTTCCTATTCAAAGTGGTTAATGCGGTTGTTTAACTCTTCTCGGATTTCCTCTTTCATAGTATTAATCATGGTAATGATCATACTTTGAAAGTTGTGATCTTGGGTATGGCTTTCTTGGCTATTTTCTGTGAATTTGTTCTGATTGGATTCCATCATTATGGGGTTAATTCTTTTGGTGGGAGATTTGTCTTCCTGGGTTTTATTTCTCATGGATCTGCACTTTGACTTGGGCATTGTTGTTTTGTCTCTTAAGACCTTTCAGTTTCTGTGTGTTTTTGACTGAACTGATTTAGTTGGTGTTACTACTCTCGGGCAGTTATTAGTAGTGCTTGCCTTGTAGTTGGGTTCGTTTGTCTGCTGTTAGTATTATTTCCTAGATGAGGCTATTAGGCTGTTAGTACATCAGTTAAGTCAGGTTAAGTAGACAGGGGATGAATACTAGTATGGTAGTGCACTTTTATGATTTAGTATCTTGGTGATATGTGAGGGTGAGTGGTATAATCCCTGGAGTTGTATGTATTTTGGGGTGGCTGCATGGAAAAGTTAATACAATAATATACAGTGATTAATGCTAAATGTGTATAATCTCTCCCATGTGATAGGATGATTTTAGAGGACTTCAGATGTATGGCTTTTGTCCCTTAGAGCTTTGCTTGGGTTTTCTTTGGATTGTATTGAATTCTGACTAGCAGTGTGTCCTCCATGGACCACGAGCAAGAGTCCCCAGTGGGTCGAAGGGGCAGAGGGGCTGGTATGGAAGACTGATCAGAGCAAGTCCTGTCTTGGGCGGGCGGGCGGGCAGGAGGAATAAACACATCTTTTTATGTATCCTTAATATTTAATTGCTCACTTACTACATTATGGCTACTGAAATAATGTAAAAATATGAATATCTACTCATACACTGTGCATACTATAAAATTAATAATTTGTTACTGATTTTTAAAAAATTCTTTTTTGTGTGTGTGTGATATAAAAATTTGTGTGTGTATATTTGTAATGTGAGAATTTGTGTGTGTGTGCATGTGTGTGTTGTTTGTGTATGTATCTGGAATGTGGATGCAAGTAAACAGATCCATGGCACATATGTGGAGGTCAGAGGATAGCATGTGTCTGTGGTTCCTCATCTTTCCACTGTGTCCTAGATAGGCACAGGTGTCAACTTGACTGCTGAAGGTTTGAGCTCTGGGTATATTTGTGGAGAATTAGTGGTTGGATTAAACACAGAGCAAACCACAAGAGATTGTCTAGCTGATGCGGAAGGCCCAGCCCATGGCAGGGTAGCAGTAGGACCTGAACAGATGAATAAAATACTGAGAGCTGGTTGAGGAAGTTGGTATCCTTGTATACACTTGGGCAGACATGCTGGTCTGACAAGTAAGGATCATCCATCTCTCAGCCATTATGTAGATATGGTGTGACCAGATCCCCCGGCCTTGGTGTTGGCATGGGCCCTCCTCTCAAGCTGGACTACAGACTGTAACGAGGCTATCAGTAAGAAAATAAACCCCTGTTCCTTTAAGCCATTTGGTGGTCATTTATTGGCAACTTTGCAGGCGAACTGCAACACACCGTGTTTGAGACTGGATATCCTGGTGGCACTGTGTAAACCAGGCTAGCTGACTAGAGAGTTTCTGGAGAATATCCTTATTTCCCATATGCATTAGGACTTTACACACTTTTGCCATTGCAAAGTGAATCATTGAATCTGGGGATTCAAACTCAGGTTGTTAGGCTTGTGCAGAAAGGATTTCATACTCTGAACAACTCCCAGCCCTGTTGTTATATATCAGTCCTGCACAGAATTCAGTTGGTTCTAAATTATTAAACGAATTGATGTTTAAATATTATTTTAATTTTTAATACTAAGATCAGAACAGCAATGAACATGTCTGAAAATTGTTTCTTTCCTTGTCTCTTTCAGGATGCTGGAACATAGTTGAAAATATATTTCTTCCTAAATAAATGAGCTAAAATCATATTGAACTATTGAATGCATTTTTCTAGAGAGTTTTCAAAAACATTAATTAAATGTTCATGTTAAAGTATTTGTTACATTTAACAGAAACCTTAAACAATAAGGATTGTGTGATTTCAATTTCTTCAATTGTATCCTCACATTTTGTTGAAAAGCAAGATTCTAGAAGCAGAGCTACATATATCTAGAGACTTCTCAGATTGCTTGTAATGATGTTATAGTAATAGAAGGGTTAAAGTATACATAATGCTTTTTTATGAAGCTATCAATATAACCATTAACAATAACCACAGAATTTGAAAAATTCACCACCTCTTTATTACATAGTGCCATGGATTAGTGTTTCATGTAATTGTTTAATTATTCAAATGCAATTTTATTTATTTTGTGTGGGTTGAATAGGTAACATTTTTGCTTAATTCTGCTCAGTTACTTATTCAAACATATTTAGCAAACACCTGCAATGTTAAAATATAGTAGACTCACAATATTCCCTGTTGATTCCATAAACATATTCTTACAAATCTAGTCATAAATCTGTATTTTAATCAAGGAATGGAAATATAAAAAATTTAACTTTATAGCAGTTTTACATGAAATAGAAATTAGCACTATAGTGCATGTTGGTCATATCAGTGTGATGATCACATAGGATCTTACTTCTTATTTTTTTTTTTGTAATGAATTCTCATTTAGGTGTCTGTGCAAAAGTGGGGATAACTTCCAAAAATTGGAATGACAGACAGATCAACACAATATATAGACAGAATAATTTCTCTAGAAAGAGAAGACTATTCAAATGAGCAGATGTCTTTATTCCAGCATGACTGCTCATACATCAGTGTTTTTATAGGCTCCTATCCAGTATTTTGAAAACAAGACAAAATAAGGCACATGGAAAATAGCTACTTTGGGTCTTTCTGTTCTTGCTATTTCTGAAGGTTTTTTTTTTTTTTTCCTTTTCAATAGTGGTTTTTCCTCAAAAGGAATTTTAAAATAGATTTTAATAGAGTTGCTCTAAATGATCACATGCTAAGAAGATATCACTAGAGTGGTGGATGAAATGGGCTTGACCAGTTTCCATTTAATGATGGGTTCACAAAGAAGGCTCCAACCTCAGAAGATAAAAGCCGCCAATGGATGATTGAAGTTAAAACATTTTGAAAGATGTGTACACAGTCCCTTTAGATCTCTTTATTTGATCTCTAATTACAAGAATAAAGGTTACCTTTCACTCTTGAAAGCGATTATAAACATATGAAAGTCTTTCCCCAGAAAGGTGATGTTGTTGAAAGACATAGATTCAAGAATAGTTCAGATAAATTAATCGATGACGGATGCATGTCAGCTTGTCAAAGAATTTAGAGGTCTTCAACATAACATTTTGAGAGACCACTTACTGGAATGCTTAAGTGATTGATGTGACATTTTCCCTCATATTTTCTCACTTTTACTGGTAATAGAGACATTTACAGTTTCTTGTCAATTTGTTCCAATAATTGGAAAACTGCAAATTATTAGTTACACTGCCAGACGTCATAAGCTTACATTTTCCTTCCTAAATCTGTCTCCAGAGGACAGTAAAAATCATGTGGGCCACAGCTGCAAAACGCCTTATTTCTCACAGTTAATGTAAGGCAAGTTGCTCCTGACCTGTCACTCATTTTCTTTTCCTTTTCTCTTTGGCAGTAGTGGGAGTGAGGGGATTAGTACCCCTCTCTTGTTGTTGTTACTTTTGTTGCCACCGGACAGTTCTCATACACCTTACTGGAGAAATGGGTGTTTATTTTGCTTATAGTTCCAGAGGGAGATAGAACTCACTGTGGCAGGAATCACCCAGCAGAAAGTATAGACGGAAGTAGAAGCAGGATGGTTTGGCTCTCCCTGACCATGTAGAAGACAGACAAAGCAAGGCCAAGCAGGGGAAGCAAGACTGAATTACTAAACTGCAAGACTCACAGCCTGTGATGTGCCCTCCACCAGGAAAAGTCTCCTTAAAGGTCTTAAAGCTCCCACAAGCTTCCCATATGAACAACCAGCTAAGGATTTAAACACATAATCCTCTTGAGGCGAATACATATTCCAACTCAGATACCTGTTTTAGCTAGTATTTGGCCACCTTGAAGGAGTTTCTTTATTCTTGCTAGGTCATCACACTTTCAAAATGTTTTTATTTTCTGTTTGTTGTTTAATTGTTATTGTTCTCTTTTCATTTCAACACGTAACGGGAATATTTCACTTATGTATTTTGACATTCATATAAACCAAAAATTCATATCTTACAACATCACTTTCTGTGAGTCGTTTTTGTTTCTTCTAGTAATTTTTATGAAATCCTGTTCCCCACCACACAGACCCATGGTAAGATTTTCTAATGGAAATTGTTTTACCAGGTGAAATTAATGCATCTTCATGGCTTTTCTCTTCAATAAAATCACTCATTTTTCTATGGATTATTTATCATTTACAAGGCCTAGTTCTGTCTTAACTAGACTCTCTTGAGGGAATAGTGAATCTGTTAGGACTTAGCAATATCTCAGTTCCATGATCCTAACCAAATCACACCCTAATTTGTGGATGCCACCTTCCACATCCTTTAATGACTTCTGACTTATTTTTATTCATTCATTTCATTTATTTGCACAGTCTTATTATGTAGTCCTCGTAGCTTTAGCTTTTTCACCATTTTGCGATAACCTCCTGAATTACTGGCATTATAGGTTCAAACTGCCAAGCCTGAGTGGAAGGAAAGTATTGGATTGTGTGCTCTTCAAAGTTGCTTTCACTTCTAAAATTTTATTATTGTGTTATTCTATCTATCACATTGAACTGCTATACTATTTTAGAAAGAAAATGGATATGAAATTCTTATCAATACATATGCTATTATGAAAGTGTCTAATATTTAAAACACTATACAGATTGTATTTCTTGAAAATGGAAATGAGTAAAAGAATACAAAGGGAGGCAGCCTGTGAGAATAGAACTTATTCGGAAAATAGTTGCTTATCATAGCTGATAACTTATTTCTCTATTTAAGAACTTAACTGTTGCAGCAGCAGCTGGTGGAGCTGGTAGCAGTCACAGTGCTGATGAGGAACGATGTGCGAGATGATAGTGGGTGAGGACGACAGTGCCGACAAGCAACAGGCACTGGAGACACTATTCAGGGGAAAGATGATGTCCACTTTATTGTGCAGGAATCTATCTATTATCTATCTATCTATCTATCTATCTATCTATCTATCTATCTATCTATCTTCTATCTATCATCTATCTATCATCTATCATCTATCTATATCTATCTATCTATCTATCTATCTATCTATCTATCTATCTATCTGGGGAGCTGGTCAATTTGGCCACTGACAGGTTCACAGGGGGCCTGTGTAACAATAGAAAGAGAGTCATGTATGCAGATGCTCTTGAGGGGCCGGCCAGACCACAAGTTCTGATTACCATTCTAAGGCATGTAGAATCAGGGGGTTGCACAGGGGCAGTGGGCATCCAGCAGGGACACAGGCACGTCACCAGGAAGTATGCTTCCCTGGCATGTACCAGGGCAGCTATGGCACATCTTGGAATGCTTTAGCCAGGGCTGCCATCCAAGATTGGACTCTGTGCTCGTCTACACTTTGAAAAATAGATAAAAAGTAGAGAAGATATAAATTCCTGTTACAAATAAACTTCTAAACTTCCCTAAAAGGTCAGGGACATTTTGAGACACATACAGTGAAAGTAGTCAAATATGAATAAGTGTTTTACATCTGTATTTATCCAAAGGTTTCCATCAGTCACGAAATGATATATACATTCAGATCATAATTTCTATGTAGTATCTGAAATTTTGAGTTTTATGACTATACAGGAAGATATAAGTGGTATGTTCCCAAGTTCATTTTCATTATGCTTTATCCAGATCTCATTATAAATTAATGCATAGCTATGAAGGTAAGGTAGTATACACAAGTTCAGAAGCTCTGAGAATCAGGAAAACAAAATTTCAGGAGAAAAATGCCTAAATCAATATATTTGATTCAAAGATGTCTCCTTGCATATGCTGAAACTTAAATTTGTGCTAAATTGTTCCATAAACTATTTGACTTTGAAATTGGAAGTTTTTTGAGTTCCTTAAGATTGTTACTGGTGAGACAGAAGAGAAAAAGACTGTGCTCTGAAGCTGTACTCTACCTCCTGCTGCCTGGTTTCCTTGACCCTCCAGCTCTCCAACACTCCAAGTCTTCACTGTGACTAAAGACTCTCTAGGAATGATCCAGCCTTAGCAGTCACCCACTGGCCTACTGGACTGAGCAGCTACCAGCAACCATCATTGGACCCCCTTCTGCCGTATCTCAGAAACTGGACCCAGTGACAGATTTATAGAACACAGGATGCTGTGGAGACCAAGAGCAGCTCACACTTTTGCATGGACATACACTATCACTAGGACAAAGTACAAGGTGAAGGAGGGATGTGTGACTTGGAAAGACAGCGAACAGAGATATTGCTGCTTACTGCCTCCTTTTGTCTTTTCAACCTGAGGCAGGAAAAGAAGTATTCAGACCCACTTGTGAAGGTTTTCATGCACACATCCATGCGTGCATGCAGGATGGCTCAGCAGGTAATGGAGCTTGCCATCAAGCCTCATGACTTGAGTTCATTCTTCAGAACCCATAGGGTAGAAAGATCCAACTTCTGCAGGTTATCCTCTGACTTCCATACAGATGTAGGGCATGCACATGCTTCAACCCTCCTCCCCCCAAAAAAGAATGTTGACATTCTAAAATAAGTGGTACCACCATTTTCTTATGTGCAACAGACTTGCCAGCTAACATCTATATTTATACCACAGACAAACACAGCTTCTAGCCTTAGCCAAAGAAGCCTGTGCAGTGAATGGCAATGCATGCAGAGATCCAATGCTGGCCAACATGCTGAGAGTCAGGGACATTTGTGGGATCAGCTGTACAGAAGACAATTATGCACCCAGGGAACACCATGGAAGAGAGTATAGAAGCACATCAAACCAGAAGCCAGGGAGAAGGTCATGAAAAGCCATCTGCCCCACACACTCAATGCAACTGTTGAACTCACATCAACTCGGGTGACCTGCACTGGCCCACACGGACCTACTCAATCAGCAACCACCCAATAGGGAGCTGCATAGGGGACCCTATTGTTTGCTGCTGAACTAATGGCTATTGGTGGATTCTGGGAAAACACCAGTCATTGGCCTCAAATAAGCCGTGGGTTCCAAAGGATAGTTCCAAGATCATGACAACAGATGATGGCCTTGGTTAAACTGAATGTGTCACCAAACAAAACAAAAGAATAGGTGTCAATGAGACTCACAGGAAGAGAGCTGGTAAACAGAATAGTAGAAGCAGTTCATGGGTGAGAGGTCAGTATTCATTATACACATGAAACTGTAAAAGAAGCAACTTTACAAAGAAAAAATGATGTTATAATAATAAATGCTTTAATAAAGCAATATACCTTATTTCTAGAAAAAACAAATAAATGAAAAAACTAAACAAGCAAGCAAACAAACAAACAAACAAAAAAACACTGTTACTGGTATTGTGAATTTGGAGACAATTTAGCAGCCTCATCTTCTGCATTACTTCGTAACCTTGCCTGAAAAACACATCTCTTTTGAAAAACTGACTGAAAAACAGTCAATGACCTTCACTATTAAGGGAAGCTAGATATCACAAGATTTTATATCTTGAGGCTAAATTAAAGCTTTCATAGTCTGTTAAACTCAAACAACTTGGATATAGCAAGATAGCAGCTAATACCTTTAAACACTCAGCACCTCTACTTGCTTATAAGAAGCAAATGAGTATATTCATGGTTCATCATGAGTCACCAGTTAGAATTATTAGTATATTCTATTTGATGCATTTTTTCTAAAAAGTATAAATGCAAGTTTGGGGCATTTTCAAAACTAAGTATAGTGATGTTGGATTTTATAGGTCAGTTTGATTGGGCCACAGACATGTGGCTGATATTATTTCTATATATGCATATAAAGATGATTTTGAAAGAGATCAATGTTTGAATTACTGACTCTGGTGACAGATGGTACCCCCAGTTTCATAAGGCAACCATACACTATGATGGGGTCTAAACAATAAAAATTGAGGCAAGCCAAATTTGTTCTCTGCCTGCCTGAGCTGAGACATTAATCTACTGTCCTTGGCATTCCAGATTCAGACTGGAGTCCATATTCCTGCTGCTCCAGGTCCCAGGCCTTTGATAACATCACTATCAACTGTCCTTGGTCTCCAGTTTGCAAATAACACATCACAAAACTTTTGAACCTTCATTCGCACATAAATCAATGCTTTCGTTATCTCTAATCGCTCTGATAGCACTTATAGTTTAATTTAAATTTAGCCTAAATCTGTAGATAATATGATGGAAGTAGTTTTAGGCCTCAAGCAAATTATAAAGTGTTTTTGTAAACAAAATTTCAGAGAAACAGGTAGAAATTCAGGCTCTTATTGGATGAAAAAGATATTCATCTATAGGAAAAAATGGGGTGAAATTAGTAGCTACTCTGTGCATATTTCATTGATAACAATAAATACAAACATTTAAGATTTTTGATTTAAGAAGACAAAAGTTGTTCATGTTTAGAAGTTAGACCACGATCAATTCTTAATATAGAAAAGAAATTTAGCAATTACTTGATTTTTTCCCTTCAAGTAAAATGTAGAAAAATCAAATACGCATCTATTACAAAGAGTATTTTTCTTTATTAGTACACACACCATTAATTAGAGACATATTAACTTAAGGATTGGAGTTAATTAACTGTGAGATCAATATCTAAAGCTGATTTTTCTTTTTACAACTCTTTAACAACACTAAATTAATAAAAGTGGGGACATTTTTGGCGTAAAGTTTATTTGACCAGAAACTCAAAGTTGGTTGTCCTTTAGGATTACACCAAAAGAAGGTGATTGAGATTAAAGAAATTGACCATTCACCTAAAATTGAGTAAAACCAGTACCACATAATAGAAGTTATCTGAGTTACATACATATTGATATTTTTAAATGTGTCAAAATAGGTTGTTATTTCATGAATGTGAGGTATGTAGGGAAGGGAGAATGGCTCAGTGGATTAAGCAAGTGTAAAGACAGGAGGCTGGATTCTTGGAAACCCTGTGAAAGTTGACTGGGAATAGCAGTCAACCCTGGGAAAGTAGAGACATGGAATGCTAAGGGAAGCTGACTATCTAGACTAGCCAGAGTTTGCAAGCTCCAATTTCAGAGAGAGACTCTGTCTCAATAAATAAATTAAACAGCAGTCAGCTCTTCAGGCCAACTCCCTCTCTCTCTTTTTCTTTCTCTTTCTCTCCTCCCTCACAAACATTATTCATACATGTGTGGACACCAAAAGCACATTAAAAAGTTTATGTTCACATGACTCTTGCTCGGGGTTATTTGTTCATATCATGCACATTGGCTTCTCCCTCTCACTAAAATGCAGGTTTTCTACATTTAACATGAGTACTTTAAGTTTCTTAAACTCTTACAGAAAGATTGGATCTGGCTTTGGGATCAAATTATAAAGAAGTTGGGATATAGTTCATGTGATGCTTTTTATCATGTTAGACAGAAATCTCAGCTCTGGGAGCTTTGGTCTGAAGACAGATGCAACAGCAGAGCATCTGCTTATTGTCATCATCCAATACTTGTGTCCAGAGTGCCTATTAAAGAATATTAATGTTACAGGCCACACATTAACCATCCTGAAACCAAGCATGAAATTGAAGTGCAAAATGTACTCAAAATCATTCACTTTCCTTATTTCTTTCCCTGAGCCAACCACTTGGCATTCTTCCCCCAAGGCATAGTATCTGTGTTTTCATAATGACTTTTCTTTGTTCCAAGCTAATTGCTTTAAAATGCTCTGGTACATTTTGCATTTTTTATGGTCCTCCTGATGCAGACTTGAGTTAATATAGGAAAGACACTTAGAACACTAACACCTGGCAAGTGACTAATACCTATTTGCTATTGTTGTTTTAATTGTAGTAATAGCTACCATTATTTGACATTTCCACTGAATAGTCCATAATATTTATATGAGAGAAGAATTAGACACTGAAAGTATAGAGCAGTATTTAAGTCAATACAGGGGAGTCTGTGAAGGTGACCAGCACATCAAGGTCTTTCAGAGTTAAAATAACCACAAAATAACTCATAATAGCAAACATCAGAGTTGTTGTTAAATAATAAATGTGTATTTACCAAAAATTCAGAGTTATTAAAATAGTAAATATATATTTATCTGGAGATCCAACACATAACATGTCCATCTTCTCAAACTAGCATAATTGGGGACATGCAAAGGATTTCTGAAAGTAAAATGTATTTAGTATTTGGCTTATAGATATAACCTAGTTTCTTGCAAAGACCTAATGAGAAAATCGTATGAAGTGAAGGATTAGGAGTGGAAAGATGCACAGAAAAATCAGTAATCCTGGTTCATAACTTCACATGAGTCAAACCAAAGTCCTGTGTGTGTGTGTGTGCGTGTATGTGTGTGTATGTTTGTGTATGTATAGTGAGTGTGTGCATCATCTATGTGTGTGTGTGTGTATGTGCATCTGTGGTGCATTTATGTGTGTGAATGTGGGCATGTATGTGCCACTGCATACATGCAGAAATCAGAAGACAACCTTGGGTCATTTGTTCTTGCTTTCTACCTTGTTTGAGATATAATCTCTTTCCTCATACCCTTTCTGCTAGGGGAATCTGGCTAGCTAGCTGGTTAGCTTCTAGGGATTCTCCTGTTTCTGTTTCCCATTTTGCATTTGGGAATGCTAGGATTGTAGAGGTATTCTCTCACACACAGCTATATGTGGGTATCGAGGATGTAAATGTAAGTCACACGGCCAGCACATTTCCTACTGAGCCATCTCCCAGCTCCAGAAACCTTTATTTTGTGAAGAGCATATTCAAGCTTACCTTTGACAGAGGCAGAGTGAAGTAGGAATGCTTATATGTATTCTTCCATCAAAAGGTTTATATAGCTTCTTCAATTACTGATTCAATAAGTAATTATCAAAAGCCAATTATGAGACAGGCACAATTATTGGTACTGGGTACAATGACCTGAAAACCAAAACAAGTGAACAATGAGAAAGCAACCTGGAATGCACAGTCAAGTAGGAAACACGGTCATTAATCAAATAGCTTTGTCAATTAATGTCACATCACCTCTGATAAATGAAGAGGTATGTGCAACTGGGTCTTGTCTGGTGAAAATAAGGAATGATCTGGAGATAAAAGGAACATTGCATTAACACATGACTGACAGATAGGGGATGGGAGGTTCAAGCATGAAGGAGGGAGAGGGGCAGTGGACTGAATTAGGAAGTAGGATGTTATATTCTAGGACTCTAAAAAACCCACTGTGTGTGTGTAGGTGGATGCACTCTAAGAAGGGTGGGCTAGGAGTAAAAGGCAGAGCATGAGAGCAAAGCGTGTAATTTATTGTCTAAACTGGATGGCTTCAGAGAGTGAAAGGGAGGTACTTCAAATGATTACAGAGAACAACAGGTGGCAATTGGCGCTCTGAGTCCCTCTAATTACAGGCCGCACTAAGGATGGGTCTTTATGCAGAGAGTGATGGGGTTGTTTGGAAGGATTTTAAGCAGAGGTTTACATTTTGGCTGCCTCATTGTGGAGAGTGGATTATAATGAGGCAGGCTCAAATGTGGGGAGACTGCAAATTAGCATGTTTGTGTCTCAGAGATAGTCGGAAAGGCAGTTTCTCTTGCTGTTATTTTTTGTTTGTTCCCTGTTTATAATCCTCATGCTGGATGTAGAGAGCTTGGTCTAAAGCTAGGAATTTTCTTTCATCTCAGTGATTGGATTCAGAGAAGTGCTTGCCATTTTCAAAGCTCCTTTCTCACAATGAAGTTAGGACAGACAAAGGAAGACAGTTTAAAATCACCATAGCATAATGTGTCTGGCTGCATTCTCTCTTCACTCTCCTCTTCTGCCTGACAGCAGTCCCTCTCTATTTTAACAAATTGTACTGAAGATTATTAAAAATCCTTTCAATGAGCTAAATCCTCTTGGGTGTATTCTGTAAGTATATCTGCAAGTATATTGTCCAGATATGGATCTGCCCCTATTTAAGTTTCAATAGTAAAGCATATTCATTAAATAAATAAATGAATATAAAAGTAGACAGCATAGAAATGCCAAATGTCCCATAATTTGATCTGCATAAAATCTGTGCATAAGACTTTGAAACTTTCTTCAAACAGAAGTTGTTACTGCAAAATAAGTAAATTTCCCAGATTTAGTAGATGAAGTATAGGTATACTGCTAAATATGGATTGCAGATAAATAAATATTTTGAATAAGCGTGTCTTCAAAAGTTGATAAAACATTATTTTACTTCAATGGATGCTTATATGTAATAAATTGTAACAGGACATTTTATTCCTCATTAGCATGTTACTTATACATTTCCTTATTTGTTTAATCTTTATAAATATAAAAATTCATTGTGTTCAACACTTTAATTCAAATAATACAATTTTTTAAAAATAGTATGTCTTTGAATAATGTTCTAGAAATAATTTCCTGGGCATATTAAATGTAGGCGTATCTCTGTTCTATTAACCTCTGGCAAAAGGTGAATGAATATCTACTCACCAACTGTTTTATGATATTATCCTCCAAACAACAGTTGCCATTTTGTCCAAGATTACTAAGATGGCTGTTGACTATTGATGTTCCCTTAGAGATAGAGGACCTGGGAGGGGGTAAAATGCTGATACTCATGCGCAGATGCTCACTCACTTGCTGGCAGATGTGCTGGACATGTATCCGTGCATATATTCTCGCATGTATGGTTGGGAAGGACTCTAGTATACATAAGTTGAGGTAGATCAGTTGAAGAATTCCATCTATGGAGCCATGGGGATGTGTTAGTCAAGATGTGGTGAGTTGCCTTTGAATTGCCTGTGCCCATAAATCAGTCCTATAAACTTGTTGGTTCATTAAGTTGAATCTTGGTGTAATCGTTACATAGCCTTGTTGTGGAACTTCTTTTTTTTTAATTTTTTTATTTATTATTTATTCAATTGTGCGTGTATGCATATGTGTATATGTATGTGTGTGTATGTATGTATGTGTGTAGAACCACGGACGAATTCGGGAACCACCATGGACGCCTCCACCTCCTCCTTGTTTACTCTGCCCCGGGATTCACAGGCTCCGCCCTACCAGGACCAGAAACGCAGGCCGCCCCCGCTTCCTCCCGGCGTCTATACATGGGGTCTAGGATCCGAACTCAGGACCTTCTGCCTGCAAGGCAGAGGCTTAACCCCTGAGCCACCTCTCCAGCCCCCTTGTTGTGGAACTTCTAACTGGGGTGAAAAGATAGTTATGTATGACATTTCCCTAGGAAAAGTGTTCACACAACACTAAGAATAGATCAAATGTGGATTATTCCACACAATGACTTTAACTGGGCTTATCCACAGGAGTGTGAATGACCACCCCAAACAGCTACGTTGCTGAAAATTTTCACCCTAACGCAGATGACAACTTACCCACAATATATAGCTAACTTTATATACTCTGGAGCCTCTTTTTAAAATTAAATTTGCTCTTTGACAATTTCATAAATGTGTAAAATACATTTTTGATATGGGGTTCAGACTCCTGTCACCAGCTCTCGGCTAACTGGATGGAGAGGGGTGAGTGAGCTGTCCGCCCGTTCCCAGCCCTCCGAGGACATTCAGAAGCGACAGGGAGTCAAGTCGAAGCAGGAACTCAGTTTATTGTGGGCGGTGCAGCAGTTTATAAACACAAGAGAACCCAAGGCTCAAAATGGGCAGCCAATCACGTTAATGGACAGCACAACCCGCAGGGTACACGTGTATGGAACTCCTTTGAACCAATCAGGGCTCCCTGTGATGCAAACGGTTATGCCCAGCACACTAGCGCCTAGCGTCATCTTGGGTCTCATGTGCTTGGTTATATCCTGCTCGCTTCCTCCCAGCACGGTCTTTCCTGGGCTGGCCCAAAACATTTTGATTATGTCACCCACTGCCTCTATTATTTCCTTTGTTCCCAACCCCCCTACCCTGGAGACTACTTGCAGCTGGGTCAGAAGTTCTGGAAGCCTGACACAGGAGGGAGTGACTCCAGTCTTAAATGAGGACCCAACCACTATCCCACCCTTCATTCTGTGAGGGAACATTGTCCATAAACCACTTTGTACAGAGATTATCCTGTGGACTATCATAGCCACTCTGATTAAAATAGTTATGGCTATTATGGGATAAGGAGAGCATTCCTCAATATTTAACTTGGTTACAGAGAAAAGTAACAGGCTGTAGTTGCCTTTCCTTTTCAGTAAATTATGTAGTTATTTAGTTCAAAGTTCAAATTCAAGACAGCATTGCCTAGTCTGCAGTAGTCTTCTGCTTTTTTTTTCTTTATTATGTAGATAATTTGGGCAAAGACTTTAATATATATATTGGGCTATATTTAGAGAATTCCTTAAGTGATGACTACCTGTTTTTTGAAGTCTTGCTTGATGTTGAAACAAGTAAAGACGACATGAGACATACTAGATGTACATTGCCTTGGTCCTCTTTCTAATGCTCACCAACCAACTCGGTAACCTCAGTCTTCTTTCTTTTTGCCTTACTTTTATCATCAGTAAGTAATATCTCATGATGGTTTGTACATTTATGTGACATCTATCCAATAAACATTAGTTCAGTAAGTGCTTTGGGGTACTTTCAGAAATTAGCTTCTTTACTTTGTAGATGAATGATCGCAATCAAGTACTAGTCTATGATGAGCTTCTGTTGTTTATTTATGGTAACTATAAATGTATTTTCATCATGGTACAATGATAATATATTGGGAGACAATATTTGTTGTTTCAGATATATGATAATTTCTCTCTTTATTCCTGAGACTCACAGATATGGATTCAGTTACCAGTTAACCTGGATTGTGATTCTAAGAGGCATTGTTTATCTCTTTTGAACATGCAAATCATAGAATGGCAGACATGGTGATAGACTGAGATTAATTCTAATTATTGCATCCATTTTTGCATTTTCAACAATGCTTGTATTTCTCAATGCCTGTCATTATTTATGTGCTATTGGAGAAGAAGCTCTCTGGTTTTGTTTGTTATTACATTAATTTTCTTTCTTGTATGTGCGTTGAATTCACATTAATAAGTAATCACAAAGACTGATGCCTAGGAAGAGAGTTTTAGGAGAAATACAATTTATTACTTATCAATCAATGAATTTGCTTGCTAAATGGCATAGAGAGGGAACAAGCATGTGCATGGCCTGTATAGAGTTCAGATAACTTTTTGAAGTTGGTTCTCTCATTCCACCATGTGGGCACTGGAAATAGCATTCAGGTGCCCATGTTTGGGAGCAGGCACTATATTTTCTGAGCCATGTCACTGGCTCTATGATCTCTCACTTTTGACTGAAAGAACAACTTCCAGACTGTGGTGAGAAGAAACTGGCATCTTCACAAATGAATTGCCACACACGTGGTGTAGTATTACCCCGTGGCCATGGCCAATTGCAGGTTTCAGTATTGCTTTGTCACTTACCACTTGTGCTACAGTTAGCCAGACCTCATTCCCATCCATCCACTCACTCAACTCTAGTACTGATTAACTCTTCAGGAGAGAATGAAATCTGGTCTTCGATATCTTTCCTACATACAAAGACCATAGTGCAACAGTTTATGTGAGGTAATACCCAGAACATTGATTTGCCAGCTCTTTTAAATGCATTTTATTTGCTAATGTTAAAAATGACTATTTCAATTGGCATTAGAAAAAGTTAATTTTTAAAAAATTCTGTAAGTCATTGGTTGGTCAATGTTCTAAAGTGTAATTCAAAAATTAGAGAAAATGAAGCAAAGGAGATGCTCCTTCCATTTTTACAACCTCTGATGAAAGCTGGATTTCATGGTGGTACCACATACATTTTGACTGCAATACTCTTCTCTCTGTCCCTGAAGCATCTTCCTGCTATTCTCAGTGTGATTTGCTGGAATTTCTACTTATGGCTGATTCGCTGCTATTACAAGTCTATGTCACTGGGTGGCGCCCTGCCGCCTCATTTAGCTATCTCCTGTGCATCTGCTCTGCTCACATCATTTTGCCTGATCCTGATGCCCTGGATTGGAGTCCAGGCACAGAAATGTGTTCACTGTCTCACAATGGGACAACTTAGATAACTATGCTTCAGCAAAATAAAGTTCACCACGGTGCAATTTCTATAGGTGCTTATGAAAATAATAAAAAAAAGGTAGAAATTAAGGTAACAAGCATAGGATCTGAAATTTAAAAAAAAAAAAAAACTAAAATTTGCCCGTTATTTTTATTGTCATATTCAGGAAATTACAATAAAGCTTAGGTACACAAGCATGATTAATTCACCGGGTTTAAAGAATGAATTTAAGCATTTAAGGAAAAACAGAGAAAAAGAAACAAAAATAGTTAATGAATGTATTCATACCAGAAGTATGAATAAACACCAATGAAATTAATTACATACAAAATTCAAAGTAGACTTTGGGATGTAGTAATAATATTTTCCAACTAGCTATCAAAAATTTTGTAAGAATAAATTTCTGCATTTGGTCCTCACAAATATTAAGTGTTTTCTTACAGTATCTCTATGAATCAAATAAGGGTAGATGTCAACCATGTGTTCAATGGGCCTCAACCAGAACGGAAAGTTCATAGATTTAAATCCTGGTAGTCTCTCTTCCAGAGCTCTTTCCCTGTGCCTTCTTTGTACTCACCCTGGTATAGTTTTTCCATTCTAGAGGTAACTAGCTAAATATTAATATCCTCCTCTTATATGTTGGAAGGAATTGAGGTGCTTGTGTCATCTAATCTAATAAGAAAATCATAAGCATGCTTGCAGATTGAGCCTTCTCTGCTTCACAGGGTGAGTGCTGGGCAGAAAGAGCTGCATGGCTAGCCCTCACTTAGCTTTCTTGGAGTCCTGTGACAGGTCTTCTTCTCTGACAGTTGTAACAGCATCTCTGCTGTTGCTCCTGCTGATAAAGTTTCCTGAACATGCACACCAAATGGAAATCATTTGGTGACACGTTCAACTTGGGGATTCCTCTGCAGAGAAGGTTGGGCTTGGTGGGAATGCCTTGCAAATCTCTCTCCTACTCCACAGATCAACTGAATAATTCAAATGTGGCTCTGTAGTTGTGAAATCATTATTTGTCCTTTGGAATGTATGGAACAATTGTTCCCAAGGGTTTGTAGCTATAAGAAATGCATTTAAATTGCAGTGAAAATATTTAATAGGAACACTTTTATTTGTATTGTAGATTGTGATCTAATGATATAAAACAAAGAAATCAAAAACCATAAGAAAGAGGAGTTGAGAGAAGTTGATGAAAGCCTTCAAAATTGTAAGAACTACTTTGCTGCCTTTCAATGTCTTTCCTACAACATTTCAGCAAATATTTTCTTTGCCATTTTTCAGGATGGTAAAGAAGCAAAAGGGACATTCTACTAAGAAGACTCTACATGGCCTGATGGGAAATATCCATATCCTGTCTTCACATTCACAGTAACATTTAAAAACATATGCACTCATATACAGATGCCCTCTGTCCTATAAATGCACACACACACACACACATACACACACACCACACTCACTCACTCTTCTACTCAATAACCCATCAAATCAGATATACATTCACACTCCCCATTCCTATCTCACACAGCACAAAAACAGACATGCACAATCCTCACTGTACTTCTCCACATGTGCAGGGTAGAGAAACATATCTCCAACTCTCATTTGCAGCATCTTCCAAGTGAATATTCATATTCATGAACACACATACACAGCCATGCCTCCAATTTATCAAAATTCAAAGACAGGAACAGTTGAGTCTTTTAGAAATGAGGGGAAAAGAAATTGACAAGCATATGTATGCATGCATGCATGCATCACTATGCATGCACAGCCATGCTTGCAGTTACTACAGTATGAATTGGCAAATACTGGAATCTTGAACAAATGAGAGAAAACTTAAGCTGATGGATAAACAATGATGGCCCTGAAAGAGTTAGAGTTATCTAAGTTAAAAACTGGACTACTACTGTAGGGAATGCAGCACAAATTTTGTGTTTGATTTTGTGCTTTTAAATTCAGAGTTATTAGAAACACCTCTATTTGAAACAAGGTCGAATATTCTCTAGCGTGATCATAGTGGTGATCATCTCTTGAGAGCAGGTTTTCATAGACAAACCACACACACTGAGGGCCTCAGGCAAAGGAATATATGAACAGAGTAAAGAGAGGATGCTAGGTTGGTCCAAAAAAAAACACAATGAACACAGTAATTTACCCCGAGGTCAATTGTTAGTGGAAAGCTACAGACAACACTGTGAACTGTTCAAGGGAAAAAACAAAAGATTAAACGAATACTGAAGCCAAGGACTGTGTTTTCCTACTCAACATCAATGAGATGTTTAAAAGCTCATTGTCATCTATGTAAAACTAGAAAGAGTGAGAACCACTGTATATACATATATAAGCAATCTTCAATCCTAAAATTCTTCAATCTAGTTGGTCTTTATTCCTTTTTTTATAAAATACAAGTGTTAATTAAAATTAGGAAAATGCTTTAAAAGTAAGAATTAATTGAATCAATAATAACCCCATATTCTAGATATACTGCTGCAAACATATTTATGTTCTTAGTCATTGGTTTTAGGAAAAGTAGTTTTACCCATTCCTTTCTCAGTTACTTTCTACTTAATCTTTGTGGAAACTGTGTGCTAATGGTGGATTTACTACAGATCCATTCGAGATGCCTGTATTTTAATAGATGCTATCCATATTCCTATTTAATTCTCAGAAACCTGTGTTCTACAACCACTTTAGTGTTCAGGGTTGTGGAAGTTTTGTACCTGGTGGGAGGGAGAAGCACATCACTAGAAATAATTCTGAATCTGGTTTTCCATTATTCACACCAACTCATCCACATTGTGTTATCCACTTGTTTTTTCTCCTTTTTTTTTTTTTTACTTTCTGCAAATCTGTTAGATCTAACTTCTCAGAATTAAAAGTCTGGCCTCCTGGTTTTGCATCCAAGGAAAAACATATATCTGACAGAGAAAATGTTTTTGTTAACATGTGCTTATGCTTTTGGTTTTTTTATGGAATATGTATATTCATGTTCTTTAAATAGATAAATGTTTGTAATGTGTGGATAACAATAGTGTATGAAGAAAAGTTCAATATGGGGAAGCTGAAAACAAAAGATCATAACTAATGCAGACAGGCTGACTCATGTCATACGTTAGTGCATATTAGAAAATATATGACCACAGTGAGTCATGAATCAATGACACAACCCAAAATGTGTGAAAATTGAGATAATTGCTAAGGATCATGCCATAATCCTTTCTGCTAGCAAATGGTGCTCCCCATCCTGGGCATTAGCTGCCTTTTCCCCTTATGTTTAGAATGTTAGCCAAGGAACAGAGAGATGGGAGTTATTTCTTTGAAGATCCATTAGCTTTAGTCTTACTTCCCTTATCCATCTGATAACACAACATCTGTTAACATAGAGAGCATTCCTGGAAGGACTATTTGTTCATTCATAGATTCCACTGAAGAAATAGCTTATAGGACAGATGAAGACTAACTGCCTGCACGCAGCTTCATCCAGTGTAAGGTATTTTTGAGGTTATATTAAAATTTCTTCACTCTTCCTAAAAACGATATGTAAAATCCTCAAGCCAATACACTAAATCCCAAATCTCATGGGGAGGAGCAATGATATGCAAGATACTCCATACAAGTTAGGGCCGAAGTAATCATAATAAGACTTTGCATGACCTGCACAATGACCAACATATCATTGAACCCCCAAAGTCTAGCATGGATCACAGGCACTAGGATCCTTAGAGGCAAGGGATTAACAGCCACATAGTGTTCCTATACTAAAGGGGAACACAAAAAAGAGCTCTAGGCGATGCCACTGAGTCCTTGCACCTCATCAGAGAGGAGGACCCAGAGGGAAGTTTGATATGCACACTAAAGGATGCTCCAGGAATGGGGGGGAGGGATCACTGGGAGAAAGGGAGGAAGGGAGGAAAAGAAAGGGAAAAGGGGGGAGGAAGCAAGGGGATCCAGGGAGGGGTGGAGGGAGGGAGAGGAATGGGGTACTTATCAACTTTGTATGAGTGGAATAAATAAATAAATAAATAAATTAGTTAAAAAAATCCCAAATCTCAGCTCTGAAAATGGCTGTCTTCAGATTGAGAATATTCTTTTTTTTTAAATTTTTTTTATTATTATGTATTCAACTGTGTGCATGTGCGTGTGTATGTGCCCACGCGTGTGTGTGTGTGTGTGTGTGTGTGTGTGTGTGTGTGTCTGTGTATGTGTAGAACCACGGACGAATTCGCGAACCACCATGGACGCCTCCACCTCCTTCTGCCCCGGGATTCACAGGCTCCGCCCTACCAGAACCAGAAGCGCAGGCCGTCCCTGCTTCTGCCTGGCGTCTATACGTGGGATCTGGGATCCGAACTCAGGACCTTCCGCCTGCAAGGCAGAGGCTTAACCCTTGAGCCACCTCTCCAGCCCCGAGAATATTCTTACCTAATATTAACTCACGATTTTCACTATCAAATAACTAAAGAAAAAATAGTGGTTATCAACTGTGCATTAAATTTAATCAATGTGATAGTTCCTCTTGTTGCTTAATTAAAATAATAACTCATATTTTATTTGTTTATAAGAGAGAGAGACAGAGAGAGACACAGAGAGAGAGACAGAGAGAGACAGAGATACACAGTCATGTCATGGTACAGGAGTGAAGGTCAGAGGACAACTTTCAGAACTCAATTCCCTCCTTTTTGGGATTGAACACAGGTTACCAGGTTTGCAAACAGGCAACTTATTGACTGAGCTATTTCACCAGTCCTGAATATTGACAATTCTTGTACCCCCAGAAATTAGTTTCTACACAGTAGTTTTCTAACTCCTATTGTTGTATTTTGTCTACAATGTATATGATGGCAACATGATTCATGAAGATACTATCTAGACTTATGATGGAATCAGACTACTTTCAGTAAACAAATACATGTTGAATGTGATGGTAAAATTTAATTGTGATTTTTGTTGGACTCAGATGTACTTAGGAGTTTAGTAATGCACCTTTGTATCTGTTTGGCAGGGCATTTTCAGAAGGGATTAACTGAAGCATAAAGACTTGCCCTCAATGTATTGTGCATTACTTTACCTCCGGAGCGTGAATGAAATCAAGGGAATTAGGAAGAATCCTACCCCTGCAGTCAGTCTCTTTTTACCTCCTGGCTGCTAAAAGCTGAGTAACTCTGCACCATCATGCCTTTTTGTGGCAATGTTCTGCTTTCCCACATGATCAGAAACAATGCAGCCAGTCAGCTATGCTTGACACCTCCAAAGCCATGACCTAAAAAATCCTTCTTGCCTTAAGTTGTCATGTTAGTTATTTTGTCACAGTGATAAAAAGTCTGACCAGAATATTGAAGAATTATTCTGGGCCAGGATCGACCGCAATGTTTGGAGATAATGCTAAAGCAAGACAGACAACCACTTTCTCCTTAGCAAATCTTCCCTTAAAGCAGAAGAGACAGATAATAAAACAGCAAACTCCCAAATTCCCAATAAATTTACACACAGCTGGAGAAAAAAGTAAACAAAATTCTCACAGCAAAAGACACTAGCACTGGAAGGAAAACAGTTCCAGGAGAAATTTTATTAACTCTAAGTTCATCAGAAGAAGGAAAAAAAAGATTTTCAATTTATATTTTCTTAGTCAGGCAAATAGCAAGCTTAACTGCCTGTAAAATGGGAGTTGATTCATTTCTGGATGGTCCTGCACTGTGTGTTACTGTGATCAATCAACCAGTGAAGTGTACAGTCACTTCCTCATGGTCTCCGTGACATTCCAGCAGCCTACTTCCATTCACTTACTGACAGTGCTCTTAGTAGTGGACATACAGACTGAGGGAACCTGACATTTTTTCACTAACTTAGAAGTCTGTGATGCTGAAAACTTTTCTACCTATATATGCATGTATAAATAAGTATAATCATGTATTGCTGAAAAATGAGTACATTCTCAGAAATATATTGTTAGGAGATGTTTTCCATGTGTGAACATTAGATATTGGACGTATAACAATAGTGATGACTGGGACTTCAGAAAGCAATATAATCTTAGGGGAACACCATTCTATATGCAGTTCATAATTGATTGAAGCATTGTTATGCAGCTTGGCTGCATATTTGAATCTGTTTTCCTCTTCTATCTTCTAGTGAGGCAATTCCTTTGTGGCATTATTAGTAATCATTTTGTATGTTGATTTGGGAAATGAGTGATAATAAAAAGGAAGGAAGAAGATCAATATATGGAATTATAGGTTTGTATATTATAACCAAGAAACAAAGGGGAAATTAACTATATTTCTATATCATGTCACAATTCAGTAGTATGAGCTTTAGGGAAGATGGAGTGCCTGCCATTCTTTACCTAAAATATAAATCTCAGACTCTCACATTGCTGGTACTGTGCACATCATCTCTCAGTCAGGAGGAAAGAAAAGGAACAGGACAACAGAAGCAAACTTAGTTTTCGTTTTTGTGGTGTATACGGGAAGTTGCATTATCACTAAGTGATATCCTATTGATTGAAATTTTGTCATATGTCCATGCAAAGCATCAAGGAATTCTGGAAATGGAAACTTGACTTGTCTGGTTCTGTAGCCAGCCAAACATTATTGAGTTCTATCATTAAAACAAGGAGTGGAAATTTATTTTGCTAAACTTGATACCTTTATGAATAATGTGACTACCCCCTGCTTTCCATGTATAGGACCCTTGAAATGACAGCTGTGAGTGGGTTGTGAAGCACCTTCCCTCAATCCTTTCAAAGTGCCATATCTCTGAAAGTGATTGAGTCTCTCCGTTAAGTCATGTGTAGTTTCTGGTATTTTTGTGACCTCTAAACTAATACAGACATTATTTGCTTCCTCTCCACGTACATTGAGCAATAATGGGGAATGAATGGGATAGCTCCAATTAAAACTCCCATCCAGAAAACAGAATAAAGGGAAGCAGTCAGCAGTCATGGCCTACAGCAATTATTGAATCCTGCTGTGCAAATGTTGGCAGTGCAAAATGTCCTTGGGTAGTTCTTGTTTCCATCTCTAGAGGAACTCTGGGTCCATTTTCGGCTCTAGTCCTTTTTCCAATTCTTTTTAATGACCACATTTGGAGCTTGCATTGGAAAAACATACTCTCCAGAGGACAGCACAGCTTTTGTGAACTGAGAGCACAGGAGTTGTTTTAGTAGTCACACAACTACTAGCATTTCAGGCAGACCGTATATTCCTTGGAAATATACACCCTTAGGTAATTTGAAAGTTGTTTCACTTTATAGTTTTGTTTCCTACGACAATTTCATGCAGTGAACAATGCATTTGTGTCATTGTCACCCCTTACTAGAAAACCCTTCTCTCTTGGGGCTGGAGGGGTGGCTCAGGGGTTAAGCCTCTGCCTTGCAGGCAGAAGGTCCTGAATTTGGATCCTAGACCCCACGTATAGAAGCCAGATGGAAGCGGGGGGGGGGAGTGGGGGGGGCTGCCTGGGTTTCTGGTCCTGGTAGGGCGGAGCCTGTGAATCCTAGGGCAGAGTAAACAAGGAGGAGTGGAGGCGGTCCATCGTGGTTCCCGAATTCGCTCGTGGTTCTACACACACACACACACACACACACACACACACATGCAAATTGAATAAAAAATAAAAAATAATAAAAGAGAAAATCCCCTCTCTCCTGAGTACATGCTTTGCTTTTCGTATCACTCTTGTTCCTAATTTTCCATCTTTCTGCATGTATGGCTCACAGCTCTGAAATGCTCCTACCAGAAGCTGTGATTAAATCACATTCCCAGTACCAGGTATGCAAAACCTCCTAACGAGCAATTGGTTAGATATGTTTCAAAGGCCACCAAAACAATTTAAACATTTATGATTGCTCTTGGTTATCTTCCAAAACCTGGTAGCAAGGCCCTACTGCTGAAGATACTGCAGACATGGACCTGTATGAAACAATTTGTGATTGATCTGGAAGCTTCTTCTTTCATGGCCAGACTTTATGGTGTCAGAAAATATGCTGCAGTCTCCCAGGGGAGAAAGGCAATAAACAGCTTTACTCATCTGTGAATGCTGCAATTTATAGTAACAATCACTCTGACAAAAGGTAACTATTGGTTTACTAGAGGCATAAACAGTATGGAGATAACCAACTGTTTTCTGATTGAGTCTAAAGTCTGATTTGTGGCAGGTAACATGTGTGGCATTATAAAACAAATACCCATGGAAGGGGAGACCATAAGCTCCAGGTGGTTGCATACTACTATAATTTAACTAAAAGTTCTCAATAGTAAACTGCCATATAAACACTCATTCTTTCACTCATAGATTACAAAAGCTTTCAGTATTGATCAAAATGAATCATGCTGCAAATGGAAGGTTTTTAATACAGGGAACCACAAATGCCCAAAATGTAGAGAACAAGTGACTGTGGAGTGCAGAGTCCTAAACAGGACATCAAAATCTCACCCTCTTTTTTCCATAAGGTTCCCCACAATATTTTGCCTGTCAGCTTTTCAACATGAAGGAAGGAAGATCTTCAGGAAAACTATATCTTCCTGAGAGAATACGGAAGGATAATACCAAGGGAAACTACTGTTCTCAATGATTTGCCCATTGATAAATTTATCCATGACCCAGAAAATACACAAGCACTTTCCAGTATAGACAGTCATATAAAAGAAATTTTCATTGCTCATTGTATGGAGATATAAGTCTAGCCCTTGTAGTCTGTGTACTTATTTTATGGTCCTTTTGTTCAGCTTCATCTTTTCCTCAGCATCTTAGTATTTGTCTCAGGATTCCAAGGAATAGTCATGCCTATAATGAAGATGGTTCTTCCCATATTAATCAACATAATCAAGATATTTCCTCAGATATACATCTCCTAAGTGATTGTAGATTATATCAAATTGACAATTAACCATCAAAATGTGGTTGGGTTCCTTTCATTCATATGAAAAACAAACCTTAACTTTGCTTGCTAATACTAAACCCAACTTTTGGAATTATTTATTATAATCAACTTCCAACCAGAAATTGATTGCATTCTTTCTGGTAAGGATATCAGCACCACATTTGATAAGATGAGAGAGTGACAGACCACATGCCTTACAAATTATGGGACTTATATCATTCATTACACAAAGTTTTTAAGAACTGCATAAATAACAAAGTTTTTCTATTTTTCTTCCTCAACTAGTCTAGTCGTAGATTATTCCAAGATTCTGAGGAAATGTTTTCATCCTTAATGTAAAGTTTATTTTATAAAGATAGTTGATAAAATTTTTTTAAAAATAATTTACATAACATATAAAGATTAAACAAATTATTTTGGCTCACAGTTTGGAGTTTTCAGCCCATGAATAATTGGTCTTTTTGCTTTGGGGATATGTTGAGTTAGCAAGACCACTTAGTGAGACAAATATAACACTGCTTAATCATCAGCCAGAAAGGAAGGAAGAAAAGAAGGGATCATTCTCCAAAATCCTTTTTGGAGGCCCATACACCTCTTTAGGAGGCCCCACCTCCTAAAAGTTCTGTCAAGTTCTAGCAGCTCTTCTCTGTGGAGCAAGTCAAACTATGACAACAAGGACCACTGTAACTAATGCGCTTAGACTATTATCTCCTGCTTCAGCCTTCCTGGTGCTGAGATCGAAAGCATTAAACCATGTCCAGCTTGTAAGATATTTTGTAATTACTTCCGAGAATGGCAGCCTATTGTTTTAATCCTTGGTCATTCATATGTAACAAAAACAATTTTACCAGGAAGTCTGTATAATATAGTAATGGGTAAAATCATTGATTTTAAATGGCCTAAAAGTTGTCAAGTAATACTTGTAGAACAAAGAACAATTGATAGAACAAACAAAAATAATTGTGTTTAAGATTTAAAACACATATAATGATATTGAAATTTATACTATAGGGTGTTATTAAAAGGAAAAGGAAATGATTCTAGGAATTATTATAAATTAATACCTGGCGATTGTCAAATCTTAAAGCCTTTCTTTAGATATGTTATATCAATATAAACAAATAATTAAGAGTGTGGCACATTTATCCAAAGAGAACTTAGTTCACATTAAACAAATTGGGGTAAAAATGAACATTGAACAGATGCTTGCAGTTATGTCACAGGAAGTAGGTGAAAATTGCATCATGAAACTATGTGGGATGCAATAGTAAGGTGAACCTGTTGATCATCTTACAGGGTGAATGATAGAAGCAAACATAATTTCTATAATTTCTATTTTTTTTTATTTTAAAGCACATGAAACCCTCCTGCCTCCATTACAGGATTCAAAGCTCTAAGAAAGAAATAATGTTTTTATCTTAACTAGACCCAGATATTTACTCTTGCATAAATTAGGCATGGGTGGTGGAGTGTAGACATTGGAACAGATAGGCCCTGTGCAAAAGAACTTTCTTGAGATGGGTAATCGTTGAAAATGAAACATATAATGATGCATCAGCTAAACCATGTAATGGAAAGGAAGTTAATATTTAGCTCTGTGAGCTAAATTTCCTTGCAGGAAGCTTTGTAAGAAGAATTAAAAATCTTGTAAATAGGACAAATGAAAGCATGCACATTTCTAGATAACTTATGCTTACATTTGATTCTCTACTGTTTTGTTCACATTAAATGAACAAATAAAAGACCTTACCAAGTAATGTAATTAATTACATTTCTTGATGGTTAAGAATAAATGACAGTAAAGAATGCAAAGGAATACTTACAAATCTGTTTATTTTCCCATTCAATCAATGTTTTAATGAAGAGAATTAGCAACACTAGAATAAGGGATTTTATTTCTACATATTCTTATTTCACAAGTCAGAGTGAAATGTTCTCATATGGTACCTGCAGTAGCCAATTGTAACATTTAGAATGTCACTTAAGAAATGGAAAATTTCCATTTATATAAAATCTTTATAACCTGCTGAAGAAGCTTGAAAATGTCAATTTCATGCAGCACATCTGGGAGAAATCTATCTAGGGCATAACACCTTACCTGTCACACAGCCATTATAATGGATCTGTGTAAATAGTGACTTAAACTTTCGGAGATTTATTGTCTGTTAAGACAGAATGGCTAAAGTAAATGGGTAGAAGCACTGAATTGGGGGTTGAGCTGAATAGGTGAAATTCCCAGGAGTGGTATTGAAGGAAAGAACAGTGACATTAGATTTATTATTAAAAAATAAATAAAAATGACATGGGAGGTTCAGACATAATCATTTTTTACACTTTTATTTTAACCTGTCTCAAACGACCCTATTTCTTTAATGCTGCATTACTTGCAGCAGAAGATCACCCTCAAATCTTCTCCTCAGGCATCTGACTTGTAATGACATATTTTGGTGCAAAATACATCTTGGCAGGGCATAGGCTGGCAAGCAAAGGCTTGGACCAAAGCAGGCAGTGCCCTTATGGTGGATAGGTCCCGTCACTTCAAACACAGATACTGTGAAATGTCCTTTATGTAAACATATAAGTGACATTAATTTTGGCAGAAGATGTAACCAGCAGAAAACAGTGGAAAAGGAGAAATTTAGAAAGGACTTTGGTTACCTAATGTTCTGGTAATACAAATGTGTAGCAATCAGGATGCCAAAGATAGGGAGATAATGGGTTGGATCATCATATCCTTGCAGATCAGCTTCTTTAGCTGCATTTCTGCCCTAAAAGGAAGGGCTGAGTTCTGAATGGCATACCTTGGCTGCAGTGATGAAGGCCCTCTCTTTCTCTGGCAGCCATCTTGCTTAGTAAAAGCAGGAGTGTATTTACACTTTAGATACACAGATGAATGTCATTTCTGGGATTGTCACAGAAATCACATAGCATGTTTAATGTTTTCTGTGTGTATGGTACAGAGAATGGAACTCATGAACTTACATATCCTAGGAAAACATTATAATACATTTCTGAGTACTTTAAAAGATTTTTATTTCAAGGCAGGGTCTTGCTAAGTTACCCTTGCTAATTTTGAATTAGCAATTTGAAGTTTGGTTCTCCAGCCTCAGTTTCTAAAAATAGATGGTATAACAAGTCATATAGGATTTAATTATATCACTTGAAATTTCTGGAAAGTTCTAGCATTACATTTATTCACTTATTAGCTGTATATTCATTATAAATTCCAAGTTATATATGTCTAAGATTTTTTGATGCTGTGTTGCAATAGACAACAAAATGCTTTGTTTTGAGAAGATTTATGAATATTATAAAGGAAAACAGCTCCCTTGTTGAAATATACATTGCAATTTTTTACACCAAACAAAATTAATATAGGTCTCAAGATAATGAGATTGCTACTGGAGTCCAAAGGAAAGTTTTGTTTAGCCCTTAAGAAAAGCAGCTGGTAGAGTTTAATGGGCCTACCCATCATCCCAGAACTATCAAATGCTTCCTAAAGCACTGACCCCAGGTCTCTACCGCTCAAACTCCATCACCTGGCCCCTCTGATGAAATGGAACATATGTTACAGTCACAGTACTTCTTGATATGGTGTGCTCAGTATTCAAACTATCACTCATTATTGTATGTAATCCTTAAGTAATTATAAAGGAATAAATTATCAAATAAATAGAATAAATGTGCACTTTATCTTTAATAATCTAATAGAAATAAGCTAATGAAATGTCTGAACTGGCTTATGAATGGCTATTCTAGTACATTGCCCTGGTGTATTGATGTATTGGACATTTGGAGAGCAAGGAGTGGAAAGAGGAGACAATTTCAAGACAATTTCAAGACAGCGAGAGCTAGAGCCCATGTCGTCCTTTGCCTTGTGGGGATTTGATTCTCTACCTGGAGGATTCCTCCATTCAGAGTTTAGAATCATCGTTCATTTCAGGAATGAAGAGTTGCTATGTAGTTTCTCTTTGTGTCTGGAAGTTCAGTGTCCAGTTTGCACTGGCTCTGATGCTCACAGAGTAAAGTCAGGAGTGGACTGCAAACAACTAACATCACTTTCAGTGAGCACTTATAACGTGGTAGATACTGTTTTTCCTCTGGTGAGAAAAGTTTCTCAAGTCTGGAACTGATTGAAGCATGTGTAAAGATAAGTTGCATACTCTCACATCAGAAGCCAACTGATTGTTTAAATCTGATAGAAAATCATCAAGTACTCTATTTCAGAATAAGTGTGCAAATATCTTTAGAAACAGCAAAAAGGAGAGACTTACTTTAGATAATGTTACAGTTGTTTTTCTTTCTGCTGTGAGACAGCACTCAGACTCAGGCAACTAAGGGAAGAAATGGGTTTTTATTTGACTTATGACTCTAGAGGATCAGGAGTCTGATTCAGGTTAGTGCAGACCATGAAGATGCAGTGAGAACGAAGGAGAGGAAGCAGGGCCTGATTATCAAACCTCAAGATCTAACTAACCCCTGTAGGTGCCTTCCTCAAGCAAGGCTCTCCCTGTTAAAGGTATCACAACATTTCCAAACATTAACACCATGTGTTCAGACACATGGACCTGTTGGAGACAACTCGCATTCAAACCATAATGACAATCAGAAAGGTTGTCTAAGGCTTAAAGTATGAAAGGTCTTCTGACACTAGGTTAGGATTTACATATTTGTTAATTGAGAGTCAATGAATGCTTTCAAAATGGAGGAGCTTGTTTAACATTGAATACATAACACTGGCTCTTTATTAGAGGTGGAGCACAGTAGTAACCTATGCCTATCATGGATATAACCACTGAGATCAAAAGAAGAATCAAGTAAAAATAAGCCACTATTTTTAATATATAACATTTAATAAATAGCATTGGCTCTTATGTTGTATTGGGAAGCTGGGAGAGGCAGTGGAACCTGACTGGAGAAATACAAGAGAACAAGTCCTGTAATGATCCACATATGCATTATGACATAAATACTTCTGATCACTTGTCTTCCTAGGTTCAGGTGCAGAAGTCATCACACAGTGCTGCTGAGTGCAATCAAGGTAAGAGAAAGAGACCGGCAGAGACAGGGAGAGAAATCTCCAGAAACAAAACATACTTTTCAAAGACTCACCTTCAGGGACCCACAGATTTCAATGAGGCCCTAGCTTCTCCCATCCACCACCTACAGATACTGCTACCAGTCCAGAACCAGGTCTTCAACATATACATCACTGGGGAACATTTCAAATCCAGATGATAATGCTATTTTATCAAAATCCTGTACTTTTTTAAAATCAATATGAATAAAATTGAGAATTACAGTTTTCTTTTCTTCTTGTCTTTCTCCTTACTTACCTTCTCTCTCCTTCCCTCTCTCCCTCTCTCCTTCCCTCCCTCCCTTCCTTTCTTCTTTCCTTCTTTCTTTCCTTCCTTCCTTCCTTCCTTCCTTCCTTCCTTCCTTCCTTCCTTCCTTCCTTCCTTCCTTCCTTCCTTCCTTCCTTCCTTCCTTCCTTCCTTCCTTCCTTCCTGTGCTGTCTCAATCCCTATCCTATTCACAAAGAGAGTAGTACTACATGTCTGTGACTATAATTTCGTCTTTATCAAACTGGCTACCTTCTGTGAAATATGAGATCCTAGAATAATTTTATGAGGAAAACAAATATTAACAGCTATTGAACTACTCCTGCCCTATTGTTTAACAAAATAAGATATTTTATTAGGATAGGGTATTTTTATAGCTTTTTTTAACAGCTGTAATAAACTCTTTCAAAGCAATATGCTTCAAGGGATCAAAGAGATACGCTCAATTAGAGTTGTTCCTTATTAACTATAGTTGCTAAAGGAGTAAAATAAATAAAAGTGAGTCTGATATATCCTCTGGCAGACTGAGAGAGAAATGTGTCACTGTGACATGTAGCTTTAAACCCAATTAAAAGCCTCAGAAAGCACGGATGCTCCTAAGCTGTGGCAGAGGACCTGCAACCAAGATCACATCTTAGTTTCTGTTATCAAAACCTCCTTATAGGCTCCAATGAAGAATGAAGAGATCTAAGCCAAAAAAGCAATGTTGACCAAGTCCTAGTATATAGCCAGTTGCTGGCATCAGAAAGAACAGCATAAATTGAGTGTGCTGATTTCAGCTGAACAAAACAACAGCAGGTTTCTAAACAGCTGTTGAAGTGAGGCCATCAAATGCATTTGGGGTAGAAAATGATTTAAACTGTGATTTACTGAAGAACAACCTCAAATCATGTTGTGTGGTATTGAAACCACGTGTCATACAGAGCAATACAATATGTGTTCTTACTGGGGAGAGTTCATCTTTGTCCAAGCCCAAAGAGTCCAATTAATTTCACCATCACCATATTCCCTTCTTCCAAGTATCAAATGTCAAGTCAGTTTTGACTGTATTCTATCATGACATACATCCAAGCATCCATCTATCCATTTTCTTTAACCCCCCCATCAATTTACTCATTGCTTTTTCTTCCTGGTAACATTATTTGTGAATTCATGAGCTTACTTTACAGTGAAACATCAGATTGCTAGACAAATTGTGTAATTGTGTAGCTTCTTTCTCAAGGGTGAACTTCACTGAGAGTGATCAGATCATAGATTTCTTCTATGAACCTTTTTCCAGCAGCTCTGTCTTCTAGTCTAATGAATAGAGGTGATCACCTTTCATTCCGAACTACATCTATTACTTTGTCATTTTCTATTGCTCCTTTTTCTTTCATGTCCCTACATCTGAAAACCCTGGGGTTTGATTTGATGAAGACAAAGGTCATTGTAACCTGTGGAATTCCTAGAGGAATTCCCGTGGAATGTCTAGCGCATGAAATGTCAAGTGTTGGCAAGGGAATAGAGCCCAAATGTTTCAATCTCCCTTTAACATTGCAAAGATTTCCAGAAGTCTATCTGACATGGCCCTTTCCCATATTGTAATCTTGTTTCTGAGTCATTCTTAATTTGGACCTTCTATTTCCTCCTAAGTAAGGAACTCAAATAACGAAAGGCAGATGAAAAGCTTTTGCCCTGTTTCAAGTGTGCTTATTTTCATCTCTCAAGCTCTTTCAACTTCCATTTTTGAGCAGTTTGCTGCACAAGGACTTGTACAGATTAATCTAGATACTTTTTGATATTTTAACATTAAGAACATCAGTCCAATCATTTTCCAGAATGTATTAGAATGACATGGGCCTAAAATTCGCGTAAATCTCATAAGAGGAACTTAGTTATGATGGATATAAATTCTTATATCTTATTGTAATCAAGAAAGGAAGTTGCAAAATATAGTTAAAATATTTAAGATATAAATGTGTTTTAAAATATAAAATATTTTATCACACTACATTTTCTCTTGTATTTTTGCTTATTTGTGAGAAACAGAAAGAGAAAGAAAAGAGAGGAGAGAGGACACACACATATACCATGGCATGACATATGGTTAGAGATGAGAGAATCTTTCAGAATTCACTGGTCTTTCATCTTGTAGGTTTTCAGGAGTTCAATCCCAAATCGAGTTTGGGAACATGTGCCTTACCACTGAGATATCACTTCATAACTCTCTAACATTGCATTTTCATGTGTATTGTGTATAAAGGGCATGTGTGTATGCATATGTGCATCTTTGTGATAGCACATATATTTGTGTGTTTGAAGACCTGAGAATGATATTAGAAATTATTTTCAATTGATTTTGTATCTTATTCTTTTGAGAATAGGCTTCCACTTAAACCCAGACCTCACTGATAGGATTGTTTACATTTGCCCTAGGGAATCACAGGCTTAATTTTCAGGGGTAGAACCAAGGTAGGAATTTTAAGGCTATGAAACAAAATGTGATAATGATGACCAATTTTAAGAAGTTAATAGTGGACATAGGAGTACTACCTATGAATTTGAGTTATTTTAATTATAGTGCTTAGTTTGTTATTCAAGTTGCTCTAAACTATCAAATAAAACTTTAAGGACAAAAATGCATTTAATTATTTTAGGCACAGTCTTTGGACTAACTGCATTCTAATAAATAATGATCTGACTCCAGTTTACTTTGTATTATGATCATTTTTATAGTTGTTTTTTGAATGCAAACAAAAATTCTGTGTCTTACGACAAAATCTGAGAGATCATGTCAACAAATCTCAGAGACCTGTTACAGGTCTCTTAATTTTTAGTTAACAGCAACATGAAATTTCTGGTAGAATATTTAGTTTGTGAACACAATTACTTGCTAACTTTGGCTTGTAAACTGGGCTGTCTTTGTAATTCTCTTTTTAAGAGAAGAATATGATGAGGATTCAATGTCAAATTCTTGAAACTACAGCCATATTTCTTTTCTTGAAATATTGGAGAAGATCATATAACTGTGTCATAAACATTTTATTGAACGGACGCATGACAAGGTCCTTTTCCTATTGCCTGTTAATATTCTTGTCATACTTAATGTTTCATCTGGGAGTTGGCTTTCATTCAGAGTTCATGCTTATGTATGTCTACCTTTCAACCTTGATGCAAAACTAATGACTTCTTATTATCTTCATCATAAATGAATATCTAAATGACATTAGGGATTTCTCAGGATTCTGTTACAAGTCTCTGCTGGTGAAGATATTAACTGTGCAGCTTGCTCTATTGAATTTAATGTATTAAAATACTTTTAATAACAGTTGACATTCTTAAGTACTGCAGTATTTCTTTTAAATATTCTTTCAGCACCATCCAATGCATGATAATTTATATACTTGAAACATGTCAATTTATAGTTTAATTTTGGTTCTCAGGAAAACATTATGAAAGTTTCTTATTGCCATAGCTTTAAAGATTGGGACACCCCATCCTAAGGCTTTAGGAATTTTGAAGAATGCGGGGTAGTGAGATTTAAGAACCTAAATATAGGAAGGTTTACTGTTGGACAAAACACATCCCATTCAAGGCAGGACTACTGCATCTAGGAACTCACTGCAGTGAAACTTGTCCTTACTAGACCGGCATAATGACTGATATACCAACATGCCCCCATAGATTATAGAGGAACTTGAGAGATAAGAGCATACAGTGATCAACTTCTATCTGCCAGACTGTATGCCCTCCCTTTCTGGTGAGATCATACCCGATAAGTTGCAAGTGACCAGGAAGGAAAGTCTGTGAGCTTAATCAGATGTCTCATTACTTACTTGCCATCCTCGATGGTGGCCTATTTTCTTTTCTTTTTTTTTTTTTTTTTGGTCTTTATTCCCATTTATTTTGTTTGTTATACTTAGCATAGTTCAAATGTGTAGATGGAACATTTTGTTATCTAAGCAAAACAAGGTGTTTTTGGAAAAGTGAAGGATATGAAAACAATAATATGAAATAAATATGAAACAAAATATCAAGAATCATAAAGAGCATCCTTCAGGAATTTGTTATAATTCAAAAATGAAAACAACCATGATGCAATTCTTAAGATGAAGTCATTCTACCAATTGCTTCAGAATCATCCTTGACATTTGCTTAAAAGCTGAGGGATTCTGGGCCATGCTCCAGGCATTCTGAATCAGAGTTTCAGAAGCCATGATACAGAGAACCTCATTAAAAAAAATCTCAACTAAAATATGAAGACATTTCAAAGAACGTATTTATGATCCCAAAGAATGAAGTTCAATTTATCCATCAGCAATCCCTTCTCTCTTCCCATCCTTTGTTTTCACTTATTTATTTATTTATTTATTTATTTATTTATTTTTATTTCCACTCATACAAACTTAACAGATACACCAGTCCCCTCCCTCCCTCCAACCTCCCACCGCCCTGTGCCCCCCTCCCCTCCCCTCTCCTTCCCCATCCCCCAGTGAATTCCCGGAGCATCCTTTAATGTCCATGCCAAACTCTCCTCTGGGTCCTCCTCTCCCATGAGGTGCAAGGATCCAGTGGCATTTCCCAGAACCCTTTTCTGTGTTCCCCTTAAGCATAGGAACACTACTGTGGCTGTCAATCCCTTGCCTCCAAGGATCCTAGTGCCTTTAGCAAATGTTAGACTTTGTGAGGTCAATAGTGTGTTGGACATTGCGCAGGGCATGCAAAGTCCAATTATGATTGCTTCAGCCCTAACTTGTGTGGAGTATCTTGCATATCATTGCTCCTCCCATCCTTGTGCTCTTACAATCTTACCATCCCCTTTTCTGAAAATTTCCCTGAGCTTCAGGATGGGGACAGATTAGTCTGGCCTAGTTCTAGGTGGTTGATATAGAGTCTCTGAAGTTCTGGATTATGGTTTGTTGATTTTTTTTTTCAGTTTTGCTGCTCCTGCAATGCCCTTCACTCCATCCTGATGGGTATTGGATGTCATGCCTTGGCCAGAGATAAAAAGATGTTAAACTAGAGTCTTGTTATAAGAGTATATTCAAAGGTAGATGTAATAAAAGTAGGAAACCGCAGTGAGGGAGGGGTCAATCACCCATTTGCAAAATGGTTACTTTTTATCTGCCAGATTGTATGCATTCCCCTTCTGGTGAGATCATACCCCATCAGTTGTAAATGATCAGGAAGAAAAGTCTGTGAACTTAACCAGATGTCTCATTACTTACTTGCAGTCCTAGATGGTGGCCTATTTTCTCTGCAGTAACATGGTCCCCTCTCTCCTTGTTTCTGGTGTGGCCCTCCTACACCATCCCTCCTGTTCATAATCCTTGCAATTACTGTAGGTATTACAGAGATTTATCCTTGAGTGTCTCTAAGTAGGTTTGTACTAGGAGCCAGATGGTGGCCTATTTTCTCTGCTGTAGCATGATGCCCTCTCTTTGTTTCTGGCGGAGCCCTCCTTCCCTTCCCTCCTGTTTATAATCTTTGCAATTACTGTAGGTACTACAGAGATTTATCTTTGAGTGTGTCACTAAGTGAGTTTGGTACTAGGATCCACCTATTAGGAAGTACATATGGCGCTTGATTTTCTGTGTCTGGGATACTTCACTCAATATAATTTTTTCTAATTCAATCCATTTCCTGGCAAATTTCATTAATTCATCATTTTTGATGGCTGAGTAGTATTCCGTTATATAAATGTACCACATTTTCCTCATCCATTCGTCAACTGTTGGGCATTTGGGTTGATTCCATGATTTTGCTATTTTAAACAGTGCTGCTATGAACATGGTTGTGCTTGTGCTACCGAGATGAATTTTTGCTGTAAGGGAGATTATTCCCAAAAGTGGAATAGCAGGGTCATATGGCATTTTAATCTTTAACTTTTATAAGAAACGCCAGATGGCTTGCCAAAGTGGTTGTATAAGCCTGCATTCCCACCAGCCATGTAGGAGAGTTCCCTTTTCGCCACATCCTCTCCAGCATTTGGTGTTTGCATTGTGGATTTTTGCCATCCTGACAGGGGTGAGATGATATCTCAGGGAGGTTTTGATTTGCATTTCCCTGATGGCTAAGGATGTGGAGCATTTTTAAAGATATTTGTTAGACATTTTAATTTTGTTTCTGGTAAAGAAATTTTAATTTTGTTTCTGACTCCCCCCAACCACCACAGTCTCCTACTCTTATTCTATCTACCTTTAAATCTACTCTTATTACAAGACCCTATTTTAACAGCTTTTATCTCTGGCCAGGGGGTGACATCCAATACCCATCAAGATGGAGCCAAGGGCGGTGCAGGAACTGCAAAACTGAAAAAATATCAACAAACCATATCAGAGACTCTATATCAACCACCTGGAACCAGACCAGCCTATTCTCTCCCCATCCTAAAGTTCAGGGAAATTTGTGGAAGAGGAGGCGGTAAGATTGTAAAAGCCTAAAGATGGGGAGGAGCAACGATATGCAAGATACTACACACAAGTTAGGACCGAAGTAATCATAATAGGACTTTGCATGACCTGCACAATGACCAACATATCATTGACCCCTCAATATCTAGCATGTGTCACAGGCACTAGGATCCTTAGAGGCAAGGGATTAACAATCACAATAGTGTTCCTATACTTAAGGGTAACACAAAAACGATCTCTAGACAATGCCACTGAGTCCTTACACCTCATTAGAGAGGAGGACCCAGAGGGAAGTTTGACATGCATACTAAAGGATGCTCCAGGAATGGGGGGGGGAGGGAGCACTGGGAGAAAGGGAAGGAGGCGGGGAAGGAAAGGGAAAAAGGGGGAGGGAGCAAGGGGATCCAGGGAGGGGTAGAATGAGGGAGGAGAATAGGGTGCTTATCAACTTTGTATAAGTGGAAAGAAATAAATGAAATAAAAAATAAACTGATTAATTATCTCTAAAAAAAAAAAGAACATACAGTGGAGATCTTGGGGACTAAAGTTGGATAAGTGAAGGGAAATGCCCCTATCAGTGCAGTGGCCTGAAGAGAGGTAACTTTGTATGCCACAAGACTGAACTCCCCCAAAATGTAGACAAGCCAGCCCTCTGGATCCTGGGATCCATAGAAGCAGACAGAGAGTAGGGTGGGAGGGAGGGGATGGATTGATAAAGGGAAGGGAGGGGAATGAGAGGGATGGGGATGGAGGGAAACAGGGATTAGTACTCAATATGCTTATAAAACTAGAAAAAAATAATTAAAATATACATTGGGGAGGAAATCAGTACTCTTCAACAATAATTTGTATTATTATATCTGTAGTGTAATTTGCTTTTATTTCTCACAACCTGCTTCAGAACTGGTTTTGCAGGATTCCAGTTATTATGTAGTTATACAAATAAATACAGCACATGAACAAAACTTTTTCAACTGAAAACAATATAAACAGTTTTGAACTGTATTCAAATTTGTCTGAGACAAATATGGCAAAATATTCACATTTCTTAAACCTAACAATGAAACTGTGTCACAGTTAAACTTTCACCTCGAGTTATATTTTTGTTGTATATAAATATTGAATGATCTATAACAGTTGAAGTAACAC
Source organism: Typhlomys cinereus (assembly GCA_023101885.1). Lineage (NCBI taxonomy): Eukaryota > Metazoa > Chordata > Mammalia > Rodentia > Platacanthomyidae > Typhlomys > Typhlomys cinereus. The sequence continues at coordinate 7,687,830 of JALPQD010000061.1, read as the reverse complement.
TTTTCATAATTATTTCCACCGATTAATTTTCTTAATTTCAGAAATATATGCATCAGTATGCCTAGCCACTTGATGTTGATGGTAAACATGCCTATTTTCATATCCTTTCTATACCTTGTGGTAGTGCATTAATGACAGTAGACCAATACCTTTATCCTAATCATTCATGGCAGATGCTGATCTGCTTTTAGTCATCTGAGATCTCATAAGGATCTGTGAAATAGCTTCTAAGGATAAAGTTATGCATTTATTACCACACCTGTCATTATTGTAGGTGCTATAATTGGCAACAGGTATCGCTATTTTTAAGGATCTTGAAATTCTTCATGTTATATTTTTGACAGGCATCTATCATTTTCTACCCTCCACTTCCATGCTCCACTGTAGATATCTTCTGTAGGAAACTCTCACCGAGTCTTACCAAGGTAGTGGATGAAAACAGTAAAAGCTCATGAGAATCCTGGTGATTTGATGATGTGTTCTCAGTCTTGGAAAAGTCTGAAGTTTACACAGTCGTGTTTACTGCTTTAATACAACATGGCAGTAGGTTAAATGATTAAGCTCTCACAGCATCAGAAAATTGTGCCCAACTTCAGTGAAATGAACTGTATTATTATCCATGTGTTGTGTGTGTTGAGACTGTTATTTTCTCTGGGAGTTATTGTTCTTGCTGGTCTCCCATAGGAAATCCCTGCCTGTCCTTCTTCTGCGTCACTGACTTACACTACTCCATCTGCCTTTCCAGCCAAACAGCAGACGTGATCAGGTCACCAGTCTCCAAGGATAACAGCTTCTGTCATGTTCTTCCTCCTCTGCAATTCCCTCCAGTTCAAGTTTCCATTACTGAATCTGATGATGAAAAGGATGATTTCAAGCGAAGTTGTATCAGGCCTAAACTTTAATGAAACATCTCAATCAATGGTTAGTTATTAGAAGTATATAATTCCCATGGCTAAATAAATCATTCCAATAAAATCACTTTTATTTTAGGAGGGATTACTTCCATGAAGGTATTTTTCATAGTTATTCAAAAGTCCCTGATAGTCCTATAATAAACTTTTGTTCATATATGCCTTCTTATATTTTCTAATGTAAGTACCATTCTAGGTCCTTTATGCCTAAGGTCTTATGTTGCCCATGTACTGTCTGCCAATGTACTTTTGTAATCACAGACACAGGAGTTAACACAGTAGACCCAGCTTTTTCACTCAGTATAGCTATGTTCAAATTACCTTGCTACTCATAGTGAGATCCTAAGAAAACGGTTTAACTTGCCAACATTTCAGACATTAAAAAAAATAACAAAGCTGATTATCTTAATATGTGATATTAACCTATAACACATATTTTTCTATGTGAATTATAGGGTAGCATGTGAGTTCTTCTTGTCTTATGACATTATTCTAAATTTCTCTTGAAATTGTAGTGAAATACTGTGCCCCCAAAATGGTAAATATTTAAGTAATAAAGTAAAGTGAAAAAGTGCAACTACTTTAATGTGAAACAGAATAAACAACAAATTTCTCTTTGTACTTAGGTCTACTTCATAAAATAAAGCTTGGGCTTGGCCATCATAATAAACCTCTGACTTTTCTTATGTATAAATTATATTCCAGCTCTAACTAATAATTAATGCAATGCTAGAGTTGAATGGATTTACTCCTATGAAAGACAGTCAGCAGAAATAATAAAAATTGTGAATGAAGATATGAATTCAGATTATGTTCAATATTGTAAAAAATGAGACGAAATAGCAGTCTGAAGGCATATGCAGAATATATGCTTATCTTACTTTTTATTTTTGGTGATAAGCTTTCACTATCTCCCCTTTGTCCAAGGACCAGTAGCACTTGCTACACAGTTGGTCTCAGAGAGTATCAATAATACAAGAAGGTGAAAACAAGAATACTGAACACAATTGATAAAGATAACTTTAATTACTTCACTAGAAGGCTTCTTGTAGTTCATCATCGCATTTCCCCTAAGAAAACTTTCCATATTAAGATGTCTCATAGATTGCAATGGAATTTAAAAATAACCCACATGAAAGGCACAAATGATGGCTAATATGGAAAGGTAAATCAAATTGCAAAAACACATAAGCGCTGTCAATTTGAAAGTATTTTTGAACTCTTTTGTTTCTCCTTCTCATAAATACCCTGCCACTTGTCTCCAAGGGTGTTTTTTGTTCTTCTTGAGTGGGTGGCATAATTGCACAGAATACTTTAGGTTAAAAAAAAAAACATATGTGAGCATAGGATCACAGCCGGAGGTTGGTGTTACCTACAGTCCAGGTCTGATGAATTCATTTGTGGTAAATGCCAAAAATAGGACTAAAGTTCTATTTCTGAAAATAGAACTTAATAAAGTAAAATAATTAGCCTTTAATTAAGAATGCAAATAGTCCGTATTCTTTGCTTTCTTCATAGGGAAATAAGTTAGGTAACAATTAAAAATCTTGAAAAATAACTTAAAGGTTTTGCTCTCTCTCATTGCAGTCATGAAATAAATAGGCTTTGTTGTCTTTAATACCCATGAATTTTAATATGTTCTGGGAAGTTTTAACTTCTGTGTTGATAAAAATATATTCTCCTTTCCAGCAAAATACCTTATTTTTAATTTCTCAGGACTCATATTAGGAATTTCATTTGATTCCTTGATAAACAAGTAAGCAGTAAATAGTTAATCTGAGTAAATTTTATTGCCTGATACTATGGCTGGCAGCATAAAATGACACAAAAATTTCTAGAAATATCTTACCCTCCATGAGGTGGAAATATAACTTAGTCATTAAAATGCTTGTAATGCAAGAAAAAGGATGAGAGTTTAGATCTCAAATCTCACTTAAAACACTGGGACAGCTTAGAAGCCACCTGTAATTCCAGACATAGAAGGCAGAATCCCAGAGTAAACGGGGGTAGAGCAATTCAGGATGACACCCAAAGTCACTCTTAGGCCACCAAGGATACAAACACTCAAGTGTGCTCTGGTACACATGAACATACACATATATGCACATGCATGCAACAATTTGTAACTCCTTAAAAGTTCTTTGAGGAAAATAATGTCATCTTTAGCTTGCCTGAATTGAATTAGTTAGTGGATATCAATTTGACGTTGCATTGAAATGACATATAAGAATATGTATGTAATATGATGCTGAGTTTTAGGATGAAAATTTTGTCTATTTGAAATGCTTATATCTATATGCTTTTTATACAATATATATACAGAAGTGATTGCTACACTTTTGAGAACACCTTAAAATTAGAGGTTATAAAAATGGAGAAAAATTCCATTTCAGAATTAGCAAAATCATGATAAGGATTGGTCATAATTTGGCCAGCTTTCACATTTTTAGTCAAGATTTAGACCATTATTATTATTTTGTTGCTTATAGCTTAGGATTTTGCTTTCCCAATTAACATGGTAGTTTTATGCATGTGATCTCTTTTTCCTACTCATTTCTTAATGAGTTGGCTGTCAGTGCTTTTTTTCTTTTTAAAAATTTGTAGTTTACTCTAGTACATTACTACCAAGAGATGACTAATAAACTAATACCTCTACACACAGTTTCAACTCACAAGGAAAGGAGTAAGGAGACTAAATATGTTTTGCTATATACCCTGCAGACATGCAAACTCATATCTGATATTGTAAAATACCTGTATTCATTTACTTATTACAGTGTCTTACCACATCTACTGTTTTTGGTGCTTCTTTGTCTACATGTTCACAACACTTTTTAATTGCACTTGAAGTTACCTCACTTTGAAATTATTGCCTAAGTATTTGCATATAAACGTACCATGTGTACAGACAATTGAGTAGAATAGAAATTTGAGTCTTGAGCATGTGAATGAAGGTTCCCCAGCTCCTTTCCACTCCTTCACAATTTGTCTTGCCCTGATATGTTTTCAGAACACCAGGATGCCTCTGTAACCAGCCAACTGGATACATTTGCATGTAGGCTGGAACCCAAGGAAGGGCCTTGAACAATTGCAGGCATTGATATATATGTTTAGAATGTTGATCAAAGCATTGAATGAAACTGAGACCTTAGAATTATCTCAAGAGATTCACAAAGAAAGTTGACAAAATTCAGACTTTCCACGGCAATGAAAAAGTTAGCAATGATAAAATGCCTCAAAATGAGAAAGGCATGTACTACAAACGGTAGCTAACACTATTCTCAATTATGAAAAACTGAATGTGTTGTTTTTCCATCCAGGAACAATATTTCACAGCAGTGCTACTCAGCACATTATATAAATTCCAGTCAGAGCAATTATGCAGGAAAGAAAATAAAAGCTCTGAACAGGAGAGCTAAACTATTCCTTGTTTGCTCAGGACATGTTCATGGAACTTATGTGCTTCTGTAGCTTTCTGTAGAAAGCTTCAATGGAGTTTGTTTAACCTAACTCTTCATAAAAGAAGAAACCTATCCCTTAATACTCCAAGGTCATAACCTGTAATAGTTTTACCATTACATTATAGTGAATATCCTATTTTTATAATGTTGCTTTTTATTTATGTATTTTATTTTATTGTTTTCACTCTTGTAAAGTTTTGTGAATGTAATGGATTTATATCCTTGTTGTTTCTTATTAACCAACCCCTTATTAACCAACTCCCTTCTTTTTTACTACATCTGACATATTGTTATAATCATTATAAATTCTAACTGAAAAACATACATATTTTACTTCCAGGAATAAATTAATAGGCAAAAATCTACAAGAAGTTAGCAGAGATAGCACTTGACATAAACTTACATAACATTTGATGTTCAAACTCTTTATAAGCTATATGAAAACAGAGTTTCACACTTGAAAATTTAAGATCTGAATGTTCTAACCTTTCAGGACCTTGCATGTGTTTCAAATCACAAGATGCAGGAATTTATTAGAGTTTGATGTGCGAGTGATGGTGTGCTTAATATGTTATATGAGCATAGTGTCCTCTAATGTTCCCTGGACCAACATAAAAACAAAAATTTGCATCTCATTGGAGCTGTTGAACACAAAAATTTTAATAAATAAGAATTACGGTGCAATAAAATTTATCATTATGTGAGGAATCGGGATAGCACTTAATGTCTTTGAAAACTCCTATCATTTTACTCTTCCTGTTTCTTTTCTTTTCCATTATAAAATTGCACTGGAATTTTTGCTTGCTTCTTATGGGAGTTCTAAATACTAATCCATTCTTAAATTTTTTTCTATGAAATTATGCCATGAATAAATTTTAAGATTAATTTTCAGTCCTTAGGTAGCAGACAGACATTCTGTGCACATTTTATTGTACCATAATTTACAAATGTCAGTATTGATCTGGCCTCGTTTCCTCTTCTCTGTGCCCCATGGCAGATGCTGGCAGAGACTGGTGGTGTACTGCAGTCTCCTCAGCACTTACTAACAGTATATAAAATGGACTCTCTCACAGCTAGGGTCCGTCCTAGAATGTCCTCTGGCCCTGCCATCCTGCTTTTTCCAGGATCACTCTGTAATGCCAGGAAATTTCTACCACATAGAAACAGCAGGTTAAACATGGCTGTAGGGCATTGGTATGGTTGCTGTCTGCGATTTTAGTGGGATATTATACTCCAGATCCTTAGAATTCACCATTGGGATTCTATTTTGACTCTTACAGTAGCCTTTCCTCAGAGAAACAGTCATTCACATCACCTCACTACATCTAAATCCCTAAATAGGATTGGCTTTTGTTTAGAACACAATGTCTTATTTATCCTCCTTTACCAAACACACTAATGTGAGAAGGTGTGAGAAAGCCAGTGAAATGCATGATTTAATGCTGCAGATTTCATATTTTAACCCTCCTGAATTGTTGAGTGGTTCACAAATATTCAAACCCAATATTGATTACAGGAAAATTTAATAGCAAATAGGATGACTTTACTACTTGTCTGATTTGCTGAAATTTGTGAATTTGAGTGGGAATAATTATAATTAGTTAAAGATGATAGCAGAGAATGGTGATTACTGTCATAAAAATACATGGTTCATTTACATAATGTCTCACATCCCTAGTGAAGTGGAAGTGGCACTATCAACAGTATTGTTAAGGAGGAAGCACAAGGAACAAGAGGTTAAGTAAGTAGCCTAAGATAAGAATCTGTAAGTATCAGAGGCGGCTAAGCCCAACATGTCCTGCACCTTTCTTGAGGCCATTATTCTCAATTCTATGCTCTGAATTACAGTAGGATTTTATTCTCAGACGGGGATGAAGGTAAATCATAGATGGTTTCCTACAAATATTTTGTAAATCTATCATTAAATACAAATGAATGTGAGAATGCATCGATTTTTTCGTAGGCAGTCTAGGTGAGAATTAAATTCTGTTAAAGCATGGAAAGAAACTTTCTATATCTATTTGTAAAACATGAAGTCAGATTAAACAGGAAACAGTGTTAGGTCTTTCAGGCTTTTTTCTGTGTTTTTTAAAAAATTTTTTTATAATTTATTAATTGTGCATGTGTGCGTGAATGTGTGTGTGTGTGTGTGTGTGTGTGTGTGTAGAATTCGGGAACCGCCATGGACGCCTCCACCTCGTTTACTCTGTCAGGGGATTCAAAGGCTCCGCCCTACCAGGACCAGAAACGCAGGCCGCCCCCGCTTCTGCCCGGCATCTATACGTTGGGTCTAGGATACGAACTTAGGACCTTCTGCCTGCAAGGTAGAGGCTTAACCCCTGAGCCACCTCTCAAGCCCCTTTTTTCTGTGTTTTGATGCACAATACAGCATCATTTTGAATACAAAGATTTTTAAACACAGCTAATTCAGTAAGCGTAGTCTATTGCCTACTACATAGGGAAACCTTAAAACTAAAAGAAGTCTTGCTGAAACAGAATCAAAATCTTTTTAGATTATGTATAAAACCATAAAAAAGAAAAATAACATTTAAATGGAAATTAGAATCCATGAATAATAACTCATATCTTCTCTTGAATGAGATAGGAAGCCATTGGAGGAGTAGGAGGTAAGAATGACTCAAGAGATAAGGCTTGACTTGCTTCTTATTTGGAATGATTCTGGGTGCTAGCAACGAACCAAATGAAAGATAAAGTGATATGGGCATAGTTGGGTCGTGGGAAGAAGTTTATTTCAAGTCATGATTTTACGTGGATGTAAGAGTGGATGTATGAGTAGATGAGTAGATGGCAGTAGATGTAGGGGCAGGAGAGAGAAAGACTAGTAAAAGATGTCACCAAGATGTGAGGCTAAGCTAACTTGAAGGATGACATTTCCAAAGAGGAGTTAAAGACTATGGCATAGAGTTGAATTCAGTGTGGAGTGTGATGCTCAGTTTCTCACTAAGCTGAACTTCATTGTTTTCTGTAGAATACTGATAAATTTTCAAAACATGCGTTTGCTGACATTTGCCGATGGTGAGACTCTGGTGACATTTGTTTTCTCAATGCAAAATCTCTTTACTTGTGCCAAAGATTTTTGAATGGGACATTTTAAGTGTTCAGTAAGCTATCTTATGAGATTTTGGAAAATGCAAAAATGAAAGGATTCAATGTGAAAATGTTTCAATCTCTCTCTAAGATAAAATAATCTTTTTCTCATACATTTTTTTTCCCAAAATAACCACAAGGGTGTACTTACATGAACTCCTTGACTGGCCCATAATGTGATATGCCCATAATGTGATATGAGATCGATGCTTATGTCTCCAGTCACTGGGTCAGTGATGCTATTCAAGAGAAGAATGCTTTGAAGAGAGAACCTAACTGGTTCTCATTACAAATGGATCAAATGAGTGAATGTAGGCTTACACTGCTCCCTGAAATACCCTTCTTCCGACTTCTTTTTTTAAATAGAGAATCATGCTGGATCTTTTAAAAAAAATTGGCCAAATGAAACTTAAGCTTCTCATTTTGGCATGCTTCAAATCCAGCATGTAAATATGGCCCCTGAGAGAAGCAAAGACAAGCTTACAAACAGATGTTTTCACAGGTAAACCATTGATTTTTCACCTTGAAGGGCTAATAAAGCAATGTCAACTTCTCTTTATCAGCAAGAGAGGGAACTCATCTATCAGTCCCAGGGGTTTATGATGCTTATAAATGAATAGTGGTGACAATGTCAGTGTGACACTTTTGATACAGGGAAAGCTTTAGATCTCTTTGAGGCTGGGATCTTTTACTGGGAAACTTAACTAGCAGCAATGTATTTATAGAGCTCTTCTACAGCTGTGGGTACTAATAGAATTTCCTATATAATTTCAAGCCCTTTCAGATTCATTCAAATCTTTTAGCCTCAATTTATAGCATCCATTGTAAGATTTTATAACATTATTAAAATGATACAAATTTAAAAGTAGACTTTTTTGAAGAAGCAAATTTTATTTAAAAAGTATTGTGCTATAATAATAAAAAAGCAGAACAACAACAAGAAGATAACACCTATAATTTTACCACTCATTTTTGCACATATCCCTCTAGTTTGAGAACTTAGTATGTGTTTATGTCATTATATGACACACTCACATTACATGGCATATTCACTCAAGACAGATATGGTGGCTTCTGCCTATGATCTTCAGCACTCAGGGCAGTAAGGCAGGAAGCTTGCCATGAGTTCAAGACTGGCTTGGGCTAAATATTGATTTCCAGACTATCCGGGGCTTGAGAAAACCTGAAAAATAAAGAACATGAACCAAAATTCACGTGTTAATATACAATATCTAAAAACCTCCATTTAAAAGTTTTTTGTTTACATTGCTCGATGTAAATAAATACTCCTTTATGAGCCCATTGTTATATAGTTAACATAGATTTCATTGTAGGACAAAATTATATTTTATCATGTCTAGTGCTGGACAATTTAACTTATTCTCTACTTATGATGTGCATACTGGCTGAATTTCATCAAGATTTATTGGTTTTCTTTTCTAAATTTCTTGGCATGCAATGTAACTATACAGTTAACTATACAGGACAAGGAATCTCTACCAAGTGACTACAATACTCTACTAGTCTGTGTACCATTAGTGCATATGCCAAAGTAAAGAGGTACCATCTCAGTAATCCTGCTGCTTGCCTACCCTCATCCCCAAGAGAACCACTATCCTGATTTACGGCATTATAGAAACACTTGCTTACCTTTGAATTTTTTAATTATTTTTCTGTCTGACACTTTTCTCTTTATACTTTGTGTTACTCATTCTCATTACTGTCTAGTTGCTTATCTCTGTGTTAATAGGGGTTGATAAATAAGTAAAGTATTTATGTTTAAGATTGTGTATTCAGATCTGTGTGTCATATTTTTTATGGGGATGGAATTTTTTACACTTCTTTAAGAAAAAGCTATTTTTATTTTGCTTATCACACAAAACATGCCCGCCCTGTAATTGGCTAATGAGACATAGTCTTCTGAGCCCTGATATTTAAGTATTTAACCATTTGAATGTATCATATTTTATTCATTTCACTGTGGCTAGATATTTGCTTCTAATTTTTGTTTTTTAAGGTCAATATGAACATTTTTTATGCACATCTTGGGCAAACATATATATATATATATACTGCTCTGGAGAAAATATGTAATCATAAAATTTCTAGTCATAAGTTAATGTGAATATTCACTGTAGTAGATATCTAAGTTTCATTCAGTTTGGTTTTTATTTTATGGTATCATATACAGCACATACAGTTTAAAACTCTCTCTCTCTGTATCTCTCTTTCTCTGATGTTTGTGTGTGTATGGTTGCTCATGTGGAGGCCATAAGTCACTATCAGGTGTCTTCTTCTGAATCTGGAGTTTACTATTAGACTATATTAGCTGGCCAGCAAGCTGAGGATAGCCTGTGTCCACTCCTCATCATAGCTCTAGGGTCATAGATGGGTATCACGATGTCCAGTTTGTATGTGTGGGTTCTGTATCCAAACACAGGCTCACTTGCTTGCACAACATGCACTTTACTGACTGAACCATCCTCCAAGCTCCTGCATGCATGTTTAATATTAACTTTCATCTTCTCTTATGACGTCTAACACCATTTCTTATGTCAACTGACCCTTTGAATTCTTTGTATGAGGCTCCCATACAGGTTTCCATGTACGGTTAATACTTTTGTGTGCGGTACAGGTAAACGTGTACACATTATGTTGGAGTGTGCACATCCGTCAGAGAGCTCATCACATGTCCTACTTCACTTTTTAGGTTATTCCCTAGAGAGTGTTCCTCACTGAATCTGGAAGTTACTGTCTTAAGGGAAATTTGAGGAAAAGGGGGCGGTAAGATTTTAAGAGCACAAGGATGGGAGGAGCAATGATATGCAAGATACTCCACACAAGTTAGGGCTGAAGCAATCATATTTGGACTTTACATGCCCTGCGCAATGCCCAACACACTATTGACTTCACAAAGTCTAGCATTTGCTAAAGGCACTAGGATCCTGGGAGGCAAGGGATTCACAGCCACAGTAATGTTCCTATGCTTAACGGGAACACAGGAAAGGGTTCTGGGAAATGCTACTGGGTCCTTGCACCTCATCGGAGAGAAGGACCCAGAGGACAGTCTGGCATGCACATTAAAGGATGGGAGGGGGAGGCACTGGGGGATGTGGAGGGAAGGGGGAGGGGAGGAGGGCACAGGGGGATAGGGGGTTGGAGGGAGGGGGGACTGGTGTACCTGTTAAGTTTGTATGAGTGGAAATAAAAAAAAAAGAGACTGGGCTGACAGTCAACAAGCCCAACCAATCTTCCTGTCTCCATCCCTCCATTCAGCAAAGGTGTGCCTCCACACCTGGGTTTATAGACTGGTGTGGATCCAAACTCAGTCTTCAGGCTTGCACAGAAAATGCTGTAGCCTACTGAGCCAGTCTTTTGGTCCTGGACTCGGCTTTCTTTCTGCATCTTTCTAATGAACAATTTGCTTCTTTCTGGATCGTGAGATACTTAATATTTTTTTTTTTCCTTCCTGAACACTTTCCTGTTTTTGCCAGTAGCATCTATATGTGATCTACTTAAGCCCAAAATTTTCACAAAGAGAAAACATGGTTGGAGGGGACTTTGAGCATTCATGGAAGCAGCATTTGGATTGGGGGTGTGAGGGAAATCCTTTCAGTTATGCTAATTTGAATTGCACATGAACGAGCAGTTTAAGAATTTTCTAGAAAGTTTAATTTTAAAGGCTTTTGAAGCACTCTGTCAAGACAAATCAAATAATCCTAACTAACTTCGTTAATATGTCCAAATTCTACCATCTCATATACCACATTTACCTGAGTAAAACAAGAGTCATGGTTTAATTATATTATATTTGCAAATTGATACAAATGTCAGACCAAGTGAACTTCTGTGATCATGCTATCACAAGTACATGGCTTGTCTCCATATGTCTGGAACAGTTTGAGATCGTATTTGCTACCGTGGTATAACTGTTGATGGACAGTTCTATCTTCACCAGTGTTTGGTGACAGGACTCTCCTTCACCATAGACAGGGTGAGGAGACCTCCTCATCATTGTAAAGCCAATCTAGGAGGAAAAGACATTGAGATTAACCTTCCAGAAAGAGGCTGAAGCGCAAAGAAAGGCTGCTTAGCAATTGTTGCTGCAGATTTTTCTCTCCTTGGTTTATAACAAATGTTTGTCATTCCCTCAAGTCGAAGGCAAAGGCACATAAAGAAGGTCAAGCTTAGAGTTCACTGAGACACCTGAGATAGCTGATGCTAGATCAAAACATTTCTAGGTTGCTTCCTCACAGCTGGTGGGAACTTATCCACTGCCAATGTTGTCTTGGCAGCCATAGTCAACAAGGCTGCTCACAAGTCAATGCTTTTAAAACGAAAAGAAAAAAAAAAAAGAGTCCATTTTGCTCTCTCTACCACAGACCACGCTTCTGGGATTCTGAAATGTCTTAGCGAGCACTTTATTCAATCTAAATTTAAATAGAACTTTTCACCACTTCCCAAGAGAGAAACAACAATGAACTAGACCAGAATGAGAGGAGCTGGGAGAAGGTAATGCTGCATATCATTTGGTTAATCTATTCTTGTTTATTAATTTATTACATGGAACAGTGACTTTAATGGCTTTAACTTTGAAGTGGGAAAGAAACCTCTGAAGTATACTTTCAAACAATGCAATAATGATTTGAGGAAGATCTAGGAGAAAGATTGCTGCATTTAATGTTTCAAGCTATTCTTCAGGACTTGCTTTAACCTTAGCCTTCAGATTTATCATTTTACATTAGCCAAAATAAACTACCACCATAAGATACCATGTATTATTAAAATCAGAACAGTTTCCTATATTTATTAGTTTGGCCATAAAAATGCTATTAGAAATAGCATACAGATGAGTTTGATATCCATAAAATCATTGAAACATAACCTGACATTTACTACCTGTGGTACATAATTATACTCACATACCCTTAGATGCATTTATTTCTGTCACTGAATCATTATTTCCAGAAACTTGTACTGCAGTTTCAGAAGTAGAAATTTAATTTTCTCATTTCTTTCATAATTCTATGTTTGAGAAGATGTAATTTCAATGAAAGATTTTTCAGAGAGCATATACCATTGCTGAGTGCACAATATTTTTATAAATTTTTTTCAATAATTTTACTTCTGTTTTCTTTGTTTATGCTGTACAATCTGTCAAAGGTGTAACCAGTGGTAAATTATATATATATATTAACAAATGGCTAAGTCTTATGCTATATACTGACTTTTAAAGTAAATGCTGTGAAACTGAAGTCTCATGCACTGACACATGTTAATATATGAGAGATGATTTTTGTGTTGTTCTATATTCACCATATACACACTCTGCATGATCAATTTAATGGATTCAAAGTCATGCATCTTATAAATGCATCGAGGTAAACTATAATTTTTTAGCTAAATTTTTAAATTACTAATCTGTTGAGTGTGAGTTAAAGGAGCAAATGTGTATGTGAGACTGAGTATAGTCAACCACTCAGTAATTATATCCAATGTACTGTCATTATTTTTACATTTTGTATATTATGTTTTATAGGAAAAATATATGTATATATTTTAATTTGACAATTCATGACATTTTTAAAAGCATCCTTTTCATGAACAGTTCACTACGTTATAGAACACAGATTTCTGCATATTTGGTCTACATTAAATATAAATCTGAGTCTAGCAGCAGCTTGAAAACCTGAGGGAAGACGTTTATAAAGAAACATGCAAGTCAGTTCAGGTGTCTCCTGAATAATTTATATTGTGGAATGCACAAGAAGCAAAACTTCTTCACCTATAAAAAGCTGATCATATTTGAATATGAACTAGCATAGCTTCTCAATACATAATAATGGCTGTGCTTCAAAAGTGCTGGTCACAAACATTCTTTGAGGAAATATCTTATAATAAACATTCAGGAAAAGACACATAGAAATAACGAATCCTTGTAGAAATTACAGTTTTGTAGAAGTTCAATTTAAACATAGTAGAATCTAGGTGACAGAGAGTACTTTGGTTAAAAGTTCCCAGAGCCTTTATTTCATATCCTCTGATATGTTTAATTTTTAACATATTAATAATTATTACCATCACATTAATTTTCTTCTTCTTTTTATTATTTGAGTGCATGGCTGTAGAGTGCTCAGTTCCAAGGAGAACATCTTATATCTCTACCCCAAGGTTCAGAGAGCTCTGTGGTAGAGGTAGAGGTAGAAGGATTTCAGAGCCTGAGGGTAGGTAAAGCTGCAAAGAGATAGTATCTTTTGTTGATAACTAGACTCCTGCACCCATGATCTCCCCAAAGTTGGCTGAACTTCAATAAGACCTGCTCAAGATATGGTATAACAAAAATTCACCATGTAAGGGAAAAGATCTTTTTTATTATTATTATTATTTCCACTTGTACAAACTTAACAGGTACACCGGTCCCCTGCCTCCCTTCACCTCCCCCCAAACCCCCTGTTTCCTGCCTCCCCTTTCCCCTCACTCCACATCCCCCAGTGCCTCCCCCCACAATCCCCAGATCATCCTTTACTGTGCATGCCAAACTCTCCTCTGAGTCCTCCTCTCCGATGAGGTGCAAGGACCCAGGGGCATATCCCAGAACCCTTTCCTGTGTTCCCCTTAAGCTTAGGAATACTACTGTGACTGTCAGTGCCTAGCCTCCAAGGATCCTAGTGTCTTTAGTCCATGCTAGACTTTGTGGGGTCAATAATGTGTTACTTAAAAGAAACTTTACCAAGGACAAAATTAAAATGTCTAACAAATATCTTTAAAAATGCTCCACATCCTTAGCCATCAGAGAAATGCAAATCAAAACTTTCCTGAGATATGGCAGGATGGTAAAAATCCACAACACAAACAACACCAAGTGCTGGAGAGGATGTGGAGGGAGGGGAACTCTCCTACATTGCTGATGGGAATGCAGGCTCATACAACCACTCTGTCGAGCCGTCTGACGATTCTTAAAGAAGTTAAAGATTGAAATGCCATATGACCCTGCTATTCCACTTTTGGGAATAACCCCCTATACAGCAAAAATTCACATAGATAGCACAAGCACCACATGTTCATAGCGGCACTGTTTACAATAGCAAAGTCATGGAATCAGTCCAAATGTCCAACAGTTGAGTGGATAAGGAAAATATGGTACATTTATACAATGGAATACTACTCAGCCATTCAAAATGATGAATTAATGCAATTTGCCAGGAAATGGATGAAATTAGAAACAATTATATTGAGTGAAGTATCCCAGAGAGGGAAAGATCTAAGTGGTACAATACCTCCTTGAGAAATTACTGAAAGTAAATGCAAGGTACGTGACAGGGGAGTAATTTCCCCCAAAGTATGTCCCTCTGACATATCTAGCATGTTCTAGCAAGTATCAGACACAGGTTAGCATGGGTGGCCCAGGTAAAACTCAGTAGCATGTATACAAGTAGACAGAAATTTGGGAGAGAGGCTGGTTGATAAGAAGAGGGGAAAAGGAGGAGGGATGGGTTTGGGCAATAAGGGCTAAATATGACATAAACTCATTGTATTCATGTATGTATGAAATTCCAAAACAAGAATTATTATTATTATTAGCAATAGTAGTAGTAGTAACAGTAGTAGTAGTAGTGTGAATTTCATTTGTGTGTGTGCATGCATGTGCACAGGACTTACATATGGTGATCAGCAGGTGGCTTGTGTCTGCTCTTCCCTTCCAAGTTTATGTTGGTTCAGGGATCATTTTAATATCATTTAATATCATTAAATGTATTTATTTAAGAGAAGATCCAGATTCATGTGATGTAGATGAGTTTTCTTTGATAATAATGATAGACTCCAATAAGGACTGGTACAAGTAGAGAAAGTATCTGAGTCAGCAGAATGTGAGAGAGGTTCCTGCCATGGTATCTCTTAACCTGCAGGACAGTGCCCAGTGCCCTTTCCCACCATCTGGTGAGGCAACTGTGCAAGTGCTTTGCAGGAAGAGTGATGGTTCGTGTTCAAGATTTTATACATCCCTCTGATCTAATTTTGAAAAATAATTTTATGTATGTATATATTATTAGTGTGTATATAGGTACATTATAATTGCAGACATTTATGCCATCAATGTGATGTTTCAACTCATGTAAATACTGCTTAAGTTCAGTAATCAGTATATGTATCACTTCAAAAGTGTGTTTTCCCTTGTGTTTGTAACATTAAAATCCTCTCTACTAGATATATTGAAATAATTGCTGTCATCTGCAGTTAGTCTCATGGCCTGTAAATCCTCTGAAGTTATTCTTTTTATCAAAAACCTTGTGTCCCATTAACTACCCTGTTTCTTTCTAGCCTCTGACCACCTTTATTTTATTCTACGTGAGGAGTTCAGCCTTTGACTCTACTTTTTGGCAAGGTCCAGATACAATTTTGCATTTTCAGGAGCAGAAATAACTCGTTGAGGTAAAATAGCCCATCTAGGGATCCACTTGAAGAGAACGGAGAAGGAGAAGTATCCACTGTGACTGCCATACCTATCCTCAACTGCACTGTCCTGAGAGTGCTACCCTTGGACAACTAAACCACTCTCAGCCTCATTATGAAAATAGCTTCATTCTGGTGGGCTATCCAGTAACATGTTTTCAATTCTTGCCTTTGTTGATATTTACATTTGTCAATAAAACATACTTGATGTTCGGCACTAAAGGGTCATTGTACAGAATCATATGGAAGAGTCCAGACATGGGCAGTCTCTTCAGAATCCCAACAGCATAGACTGACTACACAAGAGCCCATCTTTGAAATGTGTGATACAACCCATTTGTATAACAGAATTGTAAACACACAGAAGTAAAAAGGAAATAGGCACAGCACACAAACAGCAAAAATCAGCTTCTTTGAAAACAATCAAGAAGTATCACAAAGATAAAATACTTTTGATATTTAGCAAGCTCAAGAACCAGTAAGAAAATACTTTTGAGTTCTGAGGCCCATTTTCTAATTGAGCTATTTATTGTGTTTACTTTTTTAAGTTCTTTGTGCACTCTGAATAATAGTGCTCTATCATGTATGTGGCTAGTGAAGATTTTCCCCCATTCTGTGGGTAGCCTTTTGGCTTGGGTTACAATCTCTTTATTTGAACAGAAGCTCTTTAATTTCATAAATTCCCATTTGTTGAGTGTTGGTTCTAGTGCCTATGCTATTGGATTTCTGTGAGGGAACTGTTGGCCTAGCCCAATCAGCTCAAAGGAATTCCCTACCCTTTCAACTAGGATTTTTATAGTCTCTGGCCTAATATTGAGGTCTTTGATCCATTTGGAATTAACCTTTGTGCATGGTGACATGTACGGGTCCAGTTTTAATCTTTTGCATGTTGATATCCAGTTTTGCTAGCACCATTTGTTGAAGATGTTGTCCTTTTTCCTTTGAATATTTTGGGACCCTTTTGTCAAAAATCAAATGGCTGTAATTCTGTGGGCTTATATCTGGGTCTTCAACACTTATCCATTGGTCTATGAGTTTATTTTGGAGCAAGTACCAAGCTATTTTTATTACTATAGATTTTTGGTATAGATTTGGGATTTTATTGGTGTAATGTTAGGGGGGATTAAACAGTCATAATAGAGTTCCTATACTAATGGGGAGCCCTAGAAGGGGCCCTGGACTATATCACTGAGTCCTGAACCCTCATTAGGGTGGAAGACTAAGAGGGAAGTTTGATGTTCACATAAAGGGATGCTCCAGGGAATGGGAGGGAGGAAGGAGGCACCTGGAGAGGGGGAGGGAGGGAAGGGGTTGGCAGGAAGAAAGGGAAGGGGGAGAGTGCAATGGGGGATGACTGGGGAAGGGAGAGAAGGGAGGAGAGAACAGGGGTACCTATAGAGCTTGGATGTTTAGTGTGGGATAAAAAAACTAAGAAAAAATAATAGTAATAACAATAATAATAATAAACAATATGCCTGTGGACATGTCAAAAATACTAATATCTTACAAGGTGATCATCAAATATGAGTGACTACTAGAACATATACACAAAAAAACACTACTATGAATGCAAAAGTAAAAATTGCATGTTGTTTCAAAGTACATGTACATATATATAGTATGCTATCAAGGTTTATTATTATTATTTATTATTATCATGACTGATTTATTGTGTCAACAGCATTTGTTAATGATATTTAGAACATCTAAAATATGAGATGAAATATGTTATGCATATGCATATATAGTTTACAACAATATTATTATTTCAACTAGAAAATATATAACAGGGCTGGAGAAGTGGCTCAGGAATTAAGGCTCTGCCTCAGATGCAGAAGGTCCTGAGTTTAGAGCCCAAGTTCAGAGGGACAGAACCAGCAGTGGCCTGAATTTCTAGCCCTGGCGGGCGGAAGTTGGGAAGTCTCAGAGCCAAGCAAAGAGGAGGTAGAAGGAATCCAGGATAATTCACAAAGTCACCTTTGGTCCTCCACAGGGACACACAGTGCCCTCTAATACACACACACACACACACACACACACACACACACACACACACGCTAAATAAATTTAAAAGAATCTAAAAAAATGTATAGCAGTCAAACTACTGATACTTCTGTTCTTCTAGGGTTCTACTACACTAACTTAATGATAAAACATGAACACATTTGTGTTGATGGGCTGATATTGATATTTTTCTTCTATTATTTTCTTTCCCACATTTTCAATGAATATAAATACAATAAGGTGCTATTTATTTATTAATATGCAAAAATTCAAATTCTAAAAGCTCTGCTTAATATTTCTATTTCTGTATTTCAGGAGAACATATAAGCGTGCAAAAGAACAACATTATGCCAACACAGTGTTATATCAGAGCCCCTATTTTAAATATTATAAGATGCACATGTGCTGTAATTACAACAAATGATGTGGTCTCATTTACAATAGTTTTAGTATCTGCTTTTGCATTAGCAAACAGTTTCTTTTACTACTTAACACATTACAATTTCTTTTGTGAAACACAAGAAATTTTTATTTATAGAAAATAAATATCTGCTCTAGATTTCTACTTCTCTTGCTGTATGTAGAGTTTGCAAAATGCACTGATGAAATCTGAGCAGCTGAATTTAGTAACAGAGATACAAGTCATGCCTCTGTGCACAGGCTTCCATGCATGGTTGTGGTAATGCATATGTGGAGTTGCATCCCATAGGCTATCTGGAGAACCATGAATTCAATGCCATCGTGAGTTGCCACACAGTAGTTCAGGGACTTCCTGGACTTACACAGTGAGCCCATATCTCCAAAATAAACAGAGATAAAGGAAGAAAATACTGGAATTGAAATGTTCAGAAAATCTTTATGTTATTTGAAATGCATGTAAATGAAAAAGAAAACTCATATAGAATCTCTATTTTATTACCATTCCCTGAGGCAAAGAAAAGTATTATAACTATTTTTCTTAAACTAAGGGTAATAAGGATGCTAATGTTTGAAGACACTTCAGAATATGTGTGTGTGCCTCATTGATCATTAACTTGTATAGTAAATACATTATTCCACTTAAGTAGCTATTTTTGGCTGAGATAAAAATAATCTGATTAATGACAATGAAATCTAGTGAGAATCCATGTTCTCTATCAAAATTAAAGTTGAGAATATTCCTTATTTCATGTGAACGTTACCAAGATATAAAGTGACATGGGTACTTCATGTAGATAGCATTAAAGTTTGTCTTTGAATAAACACAAACTCCAACTAGAGATGTTTAAATAGACAATTTTAGCTCCAATGATATTATATTCAACAAAATCTACTGTGCCCAACCAGGCATTGAGCATGGGGTGAGTGGGAGACAAACATCCTCATTTAGGTTGAGCAGGACAGAGATTTTTCTTTGCTCCAGTTTGTATAGACCTGATTTCAGAATTAATTGGTTTTATTCTGGGTGATAGGGTAGTAGAACATGGTGCCACCAGGATTTTTTACCTTGAGAGCTGCCAGGTAACTGATCCTGTAAATATGGGAAGGACCTTCAGAATTCTTGTTATCCATGAAAATGAAACTGGTAACTAGGTTATATACACCAGGTTAAAGAGAACGTGTGTGTGTGTGTGTGTGTGTGTGTGTGTGTGTGTGTGTACACAGAGGATGATTTTTTTTTTACTTTTCAAAGAATGGTAGCACTTTATTATTCTTGATACAGCTGGAAATTTCTAATCAAATAGTTTTATTTCCATTAAAATTTAAAGTCAATCCTGAAAATAATATTTATCACAATGGTCTATCATTCCATACCATTTAGAAATTCATTCCAACTAAGGCTTTTTTTTATTTCTAACCAATTGTAATTTTACTCTAAAGAATGGAAGTGACTTTTCAATGTACAAAAAGCATGTGCACACAACCAAAAATGCTTTTAGCCAAGATTCAAAGGGTTAGTTCTCATTATTGTTGGCGTCCCTCCTTTTACTGAGACAGGCCACAAGCATATCTCCAACTGATCAGTTGACACAGCAGTGGTCCTATTAAGATGAAAACCAACCTTGGAAGTGTTTACAAGGCAAAGGGTGTTCTTTGATTTATTAGGCCATTTTATGCTTGTATCATTATTTCCTTTTCAGTAATTCAGACTGTGTTAAATGGAAACATCTAGCAGTTTTAATAAAGTGCTTCATTCAAGCTAAATATTAGCTAGAAACATTTCAGAAGTCTTCTGATTAAAGTAAATGAAAGAAAGATCATCCAGTTCTGCTCAATAATAGACAGGAAAGAGCAAACAGAAGGCAGTAACAGTTGCCGTGACAAACTACACTGTCATTTCTTTTATTGCTGGCCAAGGTCTGGGTGTTTTCCAGAGGAATTATGGGGACATTTGCCTGTTTAGGAGATGACAATACTTGCTGGTTATCTTGCATCTTGATGAGACTTTTGTGTTAGTTGAAGTAGTTGTTTATTCATTAAGTCAAGATTAATTAGTATTTAACATAATTTACATGTGATGGATTATTCAAGAGTTAAATATTCAGGGTTTTTTTTAAATTTCAAAATGCCCTTATATCTATTTCTTTTCCTATTGAATATTTACAGTTGCATAATATAGCATTACTATAGCCTCTAAAAGATTATTCTTAAATTATTCTAGAACTTATAATTTACTAAAATGTAAGATTTAGGAGACAGGTTTCTCAGTAATGAAGAAATATACATTGAAAGTAGAAACTGGTAATATTTGACAAAAGTTGGCACAGAATAATCATAAAATTAGAACAGTTCTACATTTAATATAGAGTTCTACTTCTATTTTTTTAATTATTTATTTATTTATTAATGATGTATATGTGTGTGCATGTGTGTGTATATATGGGGAACTACCAAGGACCGCCTACGCCTCCTCCTTGTTTACTCTGCCCTGGGATTCACAGGCTCTGCCCTACCAGGACCAGAAAAGCAGGCCGCCCCCGCTTCCACCAGGCGTTTATATGTGGGGTCTAAGATCCAAACTCAGGACCTTCCGCCTTCAAGGCAGAGGCTTAACCCCTGAGCCACCTCTCCAGCTCCGAGCTCTACTTCTAACTCATCACATATGTTTTACACTATATGTTGAAATCAATTCATCTTATAATAATATTGATACTTTATAAATTTCTATTTGTAGTATTGAAATTATAGCACTATTTCTATTAGTGCCTACTACATGACCAATTCACAAATATAATTTGCTTCAAAAATTTAGCGGTTTATTAACATGAAGCTTGTTGAATCTAATGATTTCTTAAGAACATTAAGATAAAATTCTTGTGTCACCTGGACAGAAAAATGACTAACTGAATAGTTCTAGTTTGAAACAAAGGAAATTTTATAAATGCAGAAAATTTTCTTAAGCTAAACAGTATTTGATCTCACCAATG
The DNA here is from genome assembly GCA_023101885.1 of Typhlomys cinereus. Classification (NCBI taxonomy): domain Eukaryota; kingdom Metazoa; phylum Chordata; class Mammalia; order Rodentia; family Platacanthomyidae; genus Typhlomys; species Typhlomys cinereus. Next base: position 7,666,488 of record JALPQD010000061.1, on the reverse strand, counting down.
ATGCCAATAGGAGAATCAGTGGATGTGTGGGGTGATGTTATAAGGAAGGAATAGTAAACATGAGAGTTGCTAAAGTTGTTACTTTATAACTAATAAATATGATAAACTGAATATAAAACCTACTGATCTATCATTCATTTGCCTTTTTTTATTTCATCCCTAAAATATTATTCTAGTTTTTAGGGTATATGAGTAAAATGCACAGAAAAAAAAAAAAAAAAACAGTTCAGATGTGGCCAGGAACATCAGGGGAAGCAAATATTAACATAAACTCTGATAGAAAGTGCTTCAGGGTAAAGTCAGAAAACTAAGATAAGGTTTCAATAGGATCTTCAATGCTGGCAAGCCATTGTTTTTTGCATTAAGTTTACCTTATAATTTATCATATTAAATCGATATTAAACTAAATGTAATAAATACCAGGTCTTTAGGATTTTAAATCTCAGGAATTTGAAAATTTTTCTCTATAATGTCAATGTTAGTGTTTCTAAATCAGATTTCACTATTTCACCTAATGCGACCTTGGTAAGCTCCCCCCCATACCCAAACCCCAGGCAGCCTACTTGACCCAACTCCTTCCACCAGCCAGGTGGGGCAGGAGCTGCTCCAGATCGAATAATTCAGTTCAAAGAAAAATGCTCAGAAATTGAAAGAAGGTCTTAAGCATTAAAATGACAATGCCCAAGCAAAGTACAAATCCATGAGAAACAACACCCAAGAAAACAAATCTCCCACTGAAGAAATTAATCCCATAATGATTGGCTCCAACCAGAACAAATCCACGGAAAATAACCAAGAAAGCCTGACCCAGGATAACCACCTTCAAAACATGATCATTACCATGTTCAACACTATTAAAGAGGAAATCCTGGAGGAATTAAATAACCACATCAAACCACACTTTGAAGAGGAACACAACAGACACTTGGAGGAGTTGAGAAAAACAGTTCAAGAAACAAAAATAGGCATAGAGCAGTTAAAACAGACTCAAGCAGGGTTTAAAAGTGAACTAAAAGACAAGTTATCTTCAACCCGGAACTCGACAGAGTCTTATCAGCAGAAGCAATGAAACAGAAAATAGAATTTCAGATCTTGAAGACAAAGTGGGAGTATTAACCAGCTCAATGGAAGAGGTTATTAAAGCCAAAAAGATACTCGAAAAAAATATTCAAGAGCTATGGGACACCCTGAAGAAGCCTAACATGCATATTCATGGAATACCAGAACAAGAATCCTAAAATACCACACCTGAGGAAAATTTTTCAAAATATCATCAAGGAAAACTTTCCTAATCTAAAAAAAGAGAGGCCCATCCATATACAAGAGGCATTCTGCACCCCAAACAGATATGACCAAAATAGAGACTTGCCACGGCAAATAATAGTTAAAACACTCCACATTCAAGATAAAGAAATAGTGCTGAGAGCTTCAAGGGGAAAAAAAACAAGTCACTTTTAAAGGTAAACCTATTAAAATAACAAACGACTTCTCAATGAAAACAGTAAAAGCAAGAAGAGCTTGGAGAGACATACTTCAAGTATTGAATGAGCAAAAATGTCAACCCAGGCTGACATACCCTGCAAAACTATCTGTCATGATCGAGGGAGAAAGAAAAATCTTCCAGCACAAAGACAACTTGAAGGGATACATGTCCACCAAACCAGACCTTCAAAGAATGCTAGAAATGATACTCAAGCTTGAAGAAAAAAATGGGCATACCCAGGATAACAGAAGGGAAGTATAATACCACCAAAACCTAAAAGCAAAATAATACACTTACAAAAGCCACTAAACATAATAAATGTCTGGAATTAAAAATAGTTTCTCCATTATAACATTAAATGTTAATGGAATTAACTCACCGATCAAGAGACACAGATTGCAAACTTGGGTTAAAAATCACAATCCATCAATCTGCTGCCTGCAGGAAACCCATCTCACCACAAAAGATAGGCACAGCCTAAAAATAAAAGGCTGGTCAAAAATTCTGCAAGCTAATGGAACCAGAAAACAGGCAGGGGTAGCCATTATGCTATTGGGCAAAGTGGACTTCAAACCAAAACAACATAAGAGATGGATACTACATTTTAGTCACAGGTACAATTCACCAGGAAGACTTCACAATACAGAACATATATGCACCCAATACGCCCCCCCCCCACATTCATTAAGCAAACCCTACAACGTCTAAAGCGAGAAATCAATCCCAAAACGATAATTCTTGGGGATTTCAACACCTCCCTCTCAACATGGGATAGATCAACAGGTCAAAAGCTTAACAGAGACATTTTGGAGCTTAATCAAACCCTTAAAGAAATGGACCTTACAGATCTCTATCGAACTTTTCATCCACGCACCAGAGAATACACATTTTTCTGAGGAGCACACAGAACTTTCTCCAAAATAGATCACATATTGGGACACAAAACGAATCTCCACCTATACAGGAAAGTTGAAATTCTAGCCTGCACCTTATCAGATCACCACGGCCTAAAGCTTGACACCCACAACACAACAAGCATCAGAAAATACACTAACTCCTGGAAACTTAACACTATGATGCTGAATGAGAACTGGATTCAGGAAGAAATTACAAAGAAAATTCAAGATTTCCTGAAAGTGAATGATAATGAAAATACAACTTACCAAAATCTCTGGGACACAATGAAAGCTGTCCTAAGAAGTAAGTTCATAGCTCTTAATGCCTATCAAACAAATGGAAACATCAGAAATAAATAACTTAGCAATGCAGCTTAAAGCTTTAGAGAAACTTGAGCAATCTGATCAAAGCGGTAGAAGGAAGGAGAGTAACAAAATAGGGGAGAAATATCTGAAATTCAGATAGGAAAACAATACAGAAAATTAACCAGTCAAAAAGCTGGTTTTTGGAAAAAATCAATAAGATTGATACATCCCTAGCTAAATCAACCAAAAGCAAGAGAGAGAAAGCCCAAATTAATGAAATTAGAAATGAAAATGGAGTTATCATTACTGATACCCAAGAATTTAGAGAATTATAACATCATATTTCAAAAACTTATACTCTGTGAAATTTGACAACACAAAAGAGATAGATGAATTCCTAAGTAAACACAACTTACCTAAATTGAATCAGGAAGTTGTGAATTATTTAAATAGTCCTATAACATATGAGGAAATCCAGGAAGTAATCTCGAATCTTCCCACCAAAAAATGTCTTGGACCAGATGGATTCAGCACAGACATTTAAGGAGTTAATAACACCAATACTCCTTAAACTGTTCCATCAAATAGCAAAGGAAGGAACACTACCAAGTTCCTTCCATGAAGCTAATATCGTCTTAATCCCAAAACCTAATAAAGATACACTTAAAAAGAAAACTATAAGCCAATCACTCTGATGAACACAGATCCAAAGATTGTCAACAAAGTCTTAGGAAATCGGATTAAAAAATATCAAAAAGATCATCCATGGGGATAAAGTAGGCTTCATCCCAGGCACACAAGGTTGGTTCAACACACACAAATCAATAAATGTAATTCACCATAAAAACCAGTCCAAATTTCAAGGCCACATAATACTCTCGATAGATGCAGAAAAAGCTTTTGACAAGATCTAACAGGCCCTTTATGATCAAATCCTAGAGAAGGTTGGAATGAAAGGAACCTTTGTCAATATAATAAAAGCTGTCTGCAACAAGCCAACAGCAAAGATTATACTCAATGGGGAAAAACTTGAAGCCTTTCCTCTTCTATCAGGAACTAGACAAGGCTGTTCACTGTCACCACTTCTATTCAATATTGTACTTGAAGTCTTAGCTGAAGCCATAAGACAAGAAAGGGACATAAAAGCGACTCAAATCAGCAAGAAAGAAGTCAAGTTATCTCTATTTGCAGATGACATGATCTTATACCTGAGTGATCCCAAAAACACCAGGAAACTCCTGGAACTAATATAGAAGTTCAGCAGGGTGTCAGGATACAAAATAAATGTGCAAAAATCAGAGGCCTTCCTATATGCACAGAATGAAAGAAGTGAAAAAGGCCTGAGAGAAATAATCCCATTTACTATAGCCCCTAAAAAAATGACATACCTTGGTATAAAACTAACCTAGGAAGTAAGAGACCTTTATAATGAAAACTTTAAAACCCTAAAAAAAAGAAATTGCAGAAGATACCAGAAGGTGGAAAGACCTCCCATTTCCTGGATTGGCAGAATCAACATCATAAAAATGACCATCCTACCAAAGGCAATATACAGCTTCAATGTTATACCAATTAAAATTCCAAAGCAATTTTTTAAAGAAGTTGACCAAACAATCTCAAAATTCATATGGAGACACAAAAGACCCAGGATAGCAAAGACAATCCTGAGTAACAAAAACACAGCTGGAAATATAACCATACCAATTCTTAGTCTATACTACAAATCCATAGTTCTAAAAACAGCCTGGTATTGGCTCTAAAATAGACAAACAGTTCAATGGATAAGGATTGAAGACCCAGATATAAGCCCATACAATTACAGCCATTTGATCTTTGACAAAGAGGCCCAAAAAAATCCAATGGAAAAAGAACAGCATCTTCAACAAATGGTGCTGGCAAAATTGGATCTCCACATGCAGAAGATTAAAACTGGACCCATACTTGTCACCATGTACAAGAATTAATTCCAAATGGATCAAGGATCTTGTATAAGGCCAGAGACTATAAAAACCTTAGTTGAAAGGGTAGGGAACTCCCTTGAACTGATTGGGCTAGGCCAACAGTTCCTAAACGGACATCCAATAGCACAGTCACTACAACCAACACTCAGCAGATGGGATCTTATGAAATTAAAGACCTTTTGCTCAGATAAAGAGATTGTAACACGATCACAAAGGCAACCCACAGAATGGGAGAAAGTCTTCACTAACCACATATCTGATAGAGCTCTGGAGTGCACAAAGAACGTAGAAAACTAAACACCAGGGAAACAAATGGCCCAATTAAAAAATGGGCCTTGGAACTTAAAAGAAACTTTACCAGGGATGAAATTGAAATGTCTAACAAATATCTTAAAAAATGTTCCACTTCCTTAGCCATCAGGGAAATGCAAATCAAAACGTCCCTAAGATATCATCTCACCCCGGTCAGAATGGCAAAAATCCACAATACAAACAACACCAAGTGCTGGAGAGGTTGTGGAGAGACGGGAACTCTCCTACATTGCTGGTGGGAATGCAGGCTCATACAACCACTCTGGCAAGCCATCTGGTGATTCTTAAAGAAGTTAAAGATTGAAATGCCATATGACCCTGCTATCCCACTTTGGGGAATAACCCCCTATACGGCAAAAATTCACTTCGATAGCACAAGCATGACCTTGTTCATAGCAGCACTGTTTACAATAGCAAAGTCATGGAATAAGCCCAAATATCCAACAGTTGACGAGTGGATAAGGCAAATGTGGTACATTTATACAGTGGAATACTACTCAGCCATCAAAAATGATGAATTAATACAATTTGCAGGGAAATGGATGGAATTAGAAACAATTATATTGAGTGAAGTATCCCAGACATGGAAAATTAAGCACCGTATGTATTCCCTAATAGGTGGATCTTAGGACCAAACACACTTAGAGACACTCAAAAAGAAATCTCTTAATACCTACAGTAATTGTAAAGGTTATAAACAGGAGGGATGGGGAAGGACAGCCCCACCAGAAACAAGGAGAGAGGGGACCATGTTACAGCAGAGAAAATGGGCCACCGTCAATGGCTGCAAGTAAGTAATGAGACATCTTGTTAAGTTCAAGGACTTTCCTTCTTGATCATTTGCAACTGATGGGGTATGATCTCACCAGAAGGGGAGGGCTTATAGGCTGCCAGATAGAAAGTAACCATTTTGCAAATGGGTGATTGACTCATCTGTCAATGGGGGGGTCTCCTACTTTTATTCCATCTACCTTTGAACATACTCTTATAACAAGGCTCTAATTTAACAGGTTTTTATCTCTGGCCAGGGGGTGACATCCAATGCCCATCAGGATGGAGTGAAGGGCATTACAGGAGCTGCAAAAATGAAAAGAAAAATCAACAAACCATAATTAGAGACTCTATATCAACCACCTGGAACTGGGCCAACCTAATCTCTCCCCATCCTGAAGCTTAGGGAAATTTACGGAAGAGGGAGCGGTAATATTGTAAGAGCACAAGGATGGGAGGAATAATGATATGCAAGATACTCCACACAAGTTAGGGCTGAAGAAATCATTATAGGACTTTGCATGACCTGCACTATGTCCAGCACATTATTCACCCCACAAAGTCTAGCATGGACTAAAGGCACTAGGATCCTTGGAGGTTAGGGACTGACAGTCACAGTAGTATTCCTAAGCTTAAGGGGAACACAGGAAAGGGTTCTGGGAAATGCTCCTGGGTCCTTGCACCTCATTGGAGAGGAGGACCCAGAGGAGAGTTTGACATGCACATTAAAGGATGCTCTGGGATTGGGGGGGGAGGCACTGGGGGATGGGGAGGGAAGGAGGAGGAGAGGGGGGAACAGGGGGATTGGGGAGAGGTGAAGGGAGGGAGAGGACCGGTGTACCTGTTAAGTTTGTATGAGCGGAAATAATAACAATAAAAAATACTCAAAAAAAGAATAAATTCATCATAATTGAAAAAGCTAAATATTGCTAATATATTTTCCTAATTCTAGAATAAAAAATGTTGAGTAAAAAAGTTCCTTTTTGTGCCAAACCTAAATTTATGTTTGGAAATTTGCCTTCTGTCCAAGAAAATGCTTAAAATAAAGTTGCCAGTAGGGTGTGACAAACTGTCACACTATTTGTTCACCTATGCAGTAATTCACAGTCCCCTAGAATTTTCATTGGCTTCTTTAATACAGAATATATGGTCATGTATCTTTTACACAAAAAAGTCATTTAACACAAGCATATTTGCCAAAGAATGTTATGTGTTAAGAAGTAGAGTGACAGGGCTGGAGAGGTGGCTCATGGGTTAAGCCTCTGCCTTGCAGGCAGAAGGTCCTGAGTTCGGATCCTAGACCCCATTTATAGGTGCTGGGCAGAAGCGGGAGCGGCCCGAGTTTCTGGTCCTGGTAGGGCAAAGCCTGTGAATCCCGGGGCAGAGTAAACAAGGAGGAGGTGGAGGCAGTCCATGGTGGTTCCCAAATTCGCCTGTGGTTCTACACACACACACACACACACACATACACACACGCGCATGCACGCGCACACACACACATGCACGCACAATTGAATGAGTAATAAAAAAAATTTAAAAAAAGAAGTATAGTGACAGATTGAAAAGTACTGTATCAAACTATTTAGCTATCCAGGGCAATGGGAATTAAAATGAAGAAGTGTAGATGGTGGAAATAAGTGAAGAAGACCAATGAAGCATTGTCATTATCATTGTATGGTAACATGCCAGGAGATATAATGACATTATTGATAAGTTTTTCAGTTTTTCTTCTTATTTTTGATAAATTCATGATGAAACCCTTACAAGAACAAAGGCTTTTATTCTTGCTATGATTGTCCTTATTACAGTTCACAATACAGTTTGTCAAGAATTCATACTAACATCAAAGGCCAAAGAATCTGGCCACACCAAATCCATAGAAATTGTATAGAGAAGGGCAAACCTTACTTGCCAGTCTGTATTTCTGAAAGAGTATCCAGAAGTATGTTCAAATATTGAACCAGTTTGCTCCATCTTACCTAATTGCTCAAGGAATGGTTCTACCCACCATGGGCTTGGTCTTCCTCTAACAATTATATGGTTTCCTTAAGGCTTCTTTAGGGCCTTCCTTAACTACTAATTCTTCACAGATATGCCCAGAACTGTTTAAAATTGTCAAGTTGATGCTATATCTAGTTAACACAGTAGGTGAGCTGTTTGGTAACAAACACAAAAGCTTGCTATCGTGACTGTCAGATTAAGAATTTTAATTTTGTCATGAATTTCAGCACGGTGTTGTGCATAAAAATTTGTGATGCACTCCCCTCATGTCATAGTTAGGTACAAGTTTCAACTTGATGGTTGAGGGTTTGAGCTTTGAGCATATTTATAGAGAATTAATGGTTGATTTAAGCCCAAATTAAACCTTTATAGGGAAGGTCTAGCCCATGGTGGATGAGACAAGTCCTCAGGCAGGTGAGTAAGATGGAGGAAACTGTTTGAGAAAATTGGCATCTTCTGCATACTTGGCCATGCTTGTCTGGCAAGTAAGGATTTGCTGTTACATGGATTTTGTGTGCCAGTTCCTTTGGCCCCTGGTGGGTGCATGCTTTCCTCTCCAGCCAAGCTGGAATTAAGAACAGTATCCGGACTATTGTAAAAGAATAAAATCCCTTGTTCCCTTAAGTCATTTGATGGTGATTTTATCAGAAACCATGCAAGCAAATGGTAACACTTCAAATTTCTGACAGTGCTTAAAAACACACATGAATACAGTGTTAACTTAAAGATTATATTGTTGTATACATGTGGAGCATATCTATGAAAATTTGAAAAATCTATACCCTATCATTCTCTCTTTCTCTCCATATATATCACACCCATGATTAAATTTAGTTTTCAAGAACCAATGGAGACAAAAATTATACAAAACAGCTATGACAATATAGTGTAATACAATTGGTAGCATCTTTATCTTTGTATTTGGAAATCACCCACATTGTATGCTGGCTAATGACAATGAGTGTTTTTTATGTATTTTGAGGAAACTTTTTTGAGAAATAGCCTTTCAACCCAATTTTAAATTACATTATTTGAGGAGGAGTCTAGCTGAGTTTGTCGAATTTCTTATTTATTCAAGGTATTAGTCCTTTCACAGAAAAACAGTTGGCAAATATTCTTCCAGTTCTGTAGACTCTCCATTCTGTTGATTCTTCCCTTTTTTAAGCATAAGTTTCTTAATTTGTTATGATCTCCTTTGAGTATTTTTATTTTTGTTTCCCAGGCTTTTAGTGGTTTGTTAAAGAAAATATGCACTCTATATCTCCTTTATAATTTTTGGAGTTTTAAGTCATATATTGATGCTTAGGATATATTTGCATTTGGCTTTTGTATTTGGTGAATGATAAGACAAAACTAAATGATCCATGTCTGGACATTTAGTTATACAAACACTATTTTTAGAAGATATTGCCCATTCTATGATGGTACCTTTCTCAAAAAGCAGATGCTGCTAGGGTTGTGGGTTTATCTCTGGATCTCTATTCCCTTCCTATTCTGTGTGTCTGCTTTATGATGACATTCTCTGTATTCTGAAACCAGCAAATGTTCTATCTCTGGCTAAGCCAGAGATTTTCCTAAGTTATAACCAGGCATTGAGATGTGTTTTTATAAAATCATTGCTATGGCATAGTGAGCATATCATATACATTTTGAATTTTTATATCTTCTTGTTGAAATTATACCTCGATCTTTCTATAGCAACATCTGAATTTATATTATTTTTGTCTTGAAGCTTTTTTATTTGTTTTCAAGTGTAGTATCTCTTGACTATGTTTTAGTTTCTATTTTAATTGCATATCATTTCTCATTCTACTTTCCATGGTTATTTATGTTCACTGATGAAGTTACTTTCATGTTGTTGAAAGCCATGTTTATTGTCAAAATTGTATGTGGTACATAATTCATGCCTAGAAATAATCGTGTATTTCTTATATTAATCTTTTAGTGTGAGAATGTGAGTCAATGTAGAAAAATCTAGACAGGAAATGAATATGACTTCAATTTTTTTGCTGTATTTTCCATCATGAACAATAGTCTAAAAAGATCTTCCTTTTTAAAAGTGCCTGAAAGTACTTTGTTTTAAGGTTGTTTATTGGCTTAGGATTTTGAAAATATAGGTTTCATCTTAAGTCTTAGGTTTTCCTTTTGTATAGTAGCTTAGAAAAAAGTCTAAAAGTGCATATTTTTATCCTGGTTATAAATATCGCTAACTAGAATTTCAGAATTTGTGTTTCATGCTAAGAACAGACAAGAGCAGTTATTCCTTCTTTTCTGCTAATGCCTTTGTATTGCATGGTGTTTTTTCCTTAGGATCTCAAATGTGTCTCCTCCTCAAAATCTCTGCTTCTCTCCAGTTGCAATGTGGACCCTAGCATATATTTCTTCCCTGCCTGTGAAGAATATTTTTCTGTCCTTCACCCACCTGCAATATGTTGTAACAAAAGATCTAAATATGGTAGTATTTGTCTTTCCTCCTGTAAGTCTGTGTATTCTGTTGCACAAGGACAAAGGAGAGTGGTTGACCTGTTCATATTTCCTTGCACCTTTATTTAAGTCCTCTGGGTTTTTAGAGGAGGTAAATTTTTGTATGACCTGTCCCAATTTCCATGAGTATCTTTGAAACTTTTCAAAATTTTCACAGAGCTCTTCTTTGTTTATGTCCAGCATAAATGGCTTTAGGGTTAGGAGAGTAGCTGCTTTTCATATCTTTTAAGGGGACCAGATTTTTAGCTATTTCTGTATTTCAAATAATATTGTAGGCAGAAGTGAATGTAACAGAGAAATATCGTAAGACTTTGGAGCATGTATTCTCTGGAGATGGGAGAGGCAAATAAATCATTAATGAAGTACATAATTTTATGGCATTCAAAAGTTGCTAAATGTTAAAAGGAAAGATATACAAAGGAAAGAATAAGGGAGAAACATTATTTCATTGAGAAGATATTTCATTGGTCGCAGGCTTCAAAAAGAGGGAATTCACCATGAGGCTATCTAGGATAGAAAATCAGTTTCAGGGAGATGAAATAGCTGATGCAAAAAGTCATGAGATAGACATGACATTTGTGAAAGAGCAAAGTGATCCGAGTGACTTCAGTAGTGTGAAGAAGGTGCAGAATGTCATTATATGATCTCCAAGAGGAGGGCAATGTGCAAACAATTCCCAAGTATTCCGACTGTAAAGCCGTTGCTTCTTATTCAGAGAGCACCATGTAGGCTTTGTAGGACGCTTAGCAGAGGAACATGTTCAGTCTTTCATTTTTACAAAGGAGCACTTCAGCCACCGTGTTGAGAATCTTCTGGGGTACTGAGCAGGAGCAGCATAATCAAATTGTCATGCCATTTAATATGGGTGACCTTTAAAGAAAATTTCTCCTTTGAGTCCAATTCAGTTCTTTCTCTTTCTAGTAAAATTGTTCTTAATTGTCAAAAATGAATCATGACTTTATTCTTTAATTAATGGCACTTAAAATGCTAAAGTGCAAATCATGACTTGAACTCTATGACAGAAAAATAAAATATTTACTCCATATAATTGACTTTTGTGATATCAATATCTTTGTCATTAACTGCAAGCATGTTAAATACCCTGAAAGCAATACATTTCCTTATGTTTTCTTTAGTCTCCGTTCAACTAGAAAATAAAGTAATTAACATGTTGCATTTAAAGAAAAAAGAGTAGCTGGAAGCTTTTTGTATTTATGTATGAAGTGTGTGTGTGTGTGTATGTATGCTTGCATACTTGTGGGCCCACATAGGTGGATATATGTACACAATTACACTTAAGTATGTTCCAAGGATATCTGGATCATCTTCAATTGCTTTCCTACCCTATTTTTGTGAGTTGGGGTGACTAATTGAACCCACAGCCCAGTGTTAGAACTATTTTGCATGGTCAGATTGGGCTAGGGTTTCCCAGATTCTGCCTTTCAGGGATATAATTACATGGAGGCCTTTTAGCATTTTTGTGTTGGATTTGGGTACCTGAACCTTGATCTCTTTGTTTGTTAGGCATAGGCTTTAAACACTGAATCATCACCAAAGTCCCCCACATGGTTTTATAAGCTAAGTGGCAATCATTTCCCCATTCCAGCTCAGAAAGTAAAATAATTGTGCATAAATTTACTATTGTTTCACTCTGTCATGAAGTACTGTGTATTTTTTTTCTATGTGGCAGCAATTGGCAGAGAACAACTTATACTATGCTTAAGAGAAATAGATTAAAACTCAGGGCTATTGAAATTTTGACAGTAATACTAATAAACAGAAGGTATATTTTTTCTGTTAGTGAATTTTGATATTTTCTTCGACAATATTTTAAAGTAAAACTTCATTTTAATAAGTAATCATGTTTTCTCATATTCAAAAAAGCAAATTTACTTCAGGTTGAATACATATGAATGTATATAATGATTTATGATTGCCTATCATTTGTCTCAAAATTTGACCATATTTACTTTTGTACAAATAGAACCTAGAATTACAAGTTTTCATTATTGGTATTGTTAAATGGTTGGACTCTTTAACTATAATATTTGAAACATTTTTTCCTAGTCTCATATGTACAACTGCCTGCTTGCTCTCTAGCTACATAATTTATAAATACTTCACATTCAATGGCTCTTGAACTATGTAACCTCCAATTTGGGCTTTGTAGACTTCGTATGGTAGTTTCTGTTCCTCTGGCTCTTTAGATCAGAAGCCAGGGGTCATCTTTGAGTTTCTCTACTCCTCAAACTCCTAGATGAAGCCATTCACTAAGTGGGGTGTCTTCTATACTCTGATGACTTTTCAAACCCCTCTTGTACTTTGTACCAAAGACATTGTCACCTCAGTTGAAGCTATCATCTCTTATTTTAATGACTGTAATGGCCTTTTGAAACTTCACTATCTACCTGCTCAGTGGAGGTCTGTGTTCACAGTGTCAGAAAGTTCATTCCAACTCTCATCTACTTTTTCATTTCCTTATTTAGTCTGGGTTGACTCACTGCAGAATAGTTACAGTATGACATACAGAGACCCATATGATCTAACTTCACACCAAATCATCCCATGATGTACTCTTAGTTTTTACTTTCTGCAATTTTTGCTGTGATAATTGCTGCTTTCAGTCCTCCCTAGATGGTCTCCTTTGCCTATCACTCTATTCCCACTTGATTTTACCACTTCCCTTGACAGAAGATTTGTGTCTTTGATCTTAGTGTAATCTTGGTTTTTCTTATGCTTATGATAGCATATTGTCTTCTTTTATATTATGAGGATCTTTTTCTATACTTCTTCCAGAGTACGTACTTTGTCACACCACTGATTTTAATTATTGATTGCTATGTACATTATCATGATATATTGATAGTATTATACAGTTCTAGGTTATTACTATTCTGTTCCTTGATCTAATACTAGCTCTTAGTAAGTATTTAACATACAGTAGCCAAAAATAATATTTATCAAAGGAATTAACAGATGGGTTTCAAAAAATCTTTAAAGAGACCAAAGAATGGGACCAAGAGAAGGGACAGTTAGGATAAAGTATTAGTGGGAGGAGATATAGGCTAATATGGGTGGCTGGGTTGGGGAGGGAATAGTTGGAGAAAATCCTTAGGGCAGATGAGAAGTTAGGATGTAGAAGAGACTGAAGGAGTGATAGAAAACTTGGAGAATGTGGAATGTAAACTGATAGGGATCTCTTATAAAATAATATGCCAAAAATTTTAACTTATCAAAGTCTCAAATGTACCCTTACCACAAACAATATAGGCTTTTGTCATTGCTCTTGGTTACCTTCCACAAAAATGACAGAAAGACATTATTACTGAAGATGAAACACATGTAGATTGTAGAACATGGACAACAAAACACCAGCAGCAACTATTCTGGAAAATTTCTACTTGTTCTATAGCTTCCAAAGTACCAGAGAGTACTACGGAAGTTACTGAGGGAGAAAAGCAATCGAAAGATTCATCAATCTGTTAAATCTTTCAGTTGCAATTACAATCACCATAGCAAGAGGTGACCATCAGCATAATAGTGGCATGACTATCAAGGAGGCAACCAACAACTTTCTGACAAGATTTAAGGCTCACTTGTCAGATGAGATCACATTCCTGTTACTGAAAGCTGGAATGAGAGCCTATGAAAGGGAAAAACCTAGGTCACAGGGAAAGAGCAGGCTATAAAAGTTTAACTATAAAAACACTACATCAAACTGAATTTTAAATACCTATTATTATACACATAGTTTAGAGGAGCATTTAGTATTCAAACTCAAAGTTTCCTTCTGCATTTAATTCAGAAAACCCCAGATGGTCAAATTGCAGTAAATAAGTTATTATGGGTGGCTTGGCCTTAAGGAGAACTTCTAAGCCATCCCATACTATGCTTAGGGAACATCACATAAGAGGGAGCAATAAAACTGTAAGGGCCTGAAGTGGGATAGTAGTGGGCCAGATGCTATTTCCTGGACATGACAAGAAGAGCATGAGAACTGTTCTATCAACATTTCATCAGGAAAGAGAAAGGATCTCAAGAAGCTCTACACCTCCCTGAAAGATTCGTGAGAGCTAACACTTATAGAGAAGAAAAGAAAAATGCTGTCTTCAATGGTATGCCCATTGACATATGACACTTGTTGGACCATGCATCACAACAAGCAAAGGACATCAAAGACAAACTAGATGAAATATAGTGGGCCACACAAGTGAAAAGCCTTGCAAAAGGAGGGAGTATGACATGAAAGATGAAGGGTTTTCAGGGGAAAGGAGTAGGGATGGAACTATGAATTAAGGAGAGAAAAAAGGAAAATAAAGTAAAATAAAGACAATACAATAAGTAAAAAAATGTTCTGGTGGCCAGTAAGATAGTTCAGCCAGGAAAGGAACCTGAGTTTGATTTTCCAGAACTTACTCAGCAGGAGGAGAGAACCAACTTATGAGAGCTGTCTTCTCACCTTCATATATGCACCACGACAAGAGAACATTTTCTCTCTCTTTCTCTTTTTCAATAAAATAGATAAATAAAATGCTAAAACATCCATTTTCTATTTTTCAAACTACAAATAATATAAATATTACTTATTATGACATCATAGTATCAAAATAATATTAATTTGTACTTTCTGGTCATATGTTTTCCTAATACATTGGAACTACATTTTTGAATAGTTTTCATATTTTAAAGAAATACATAATTAGAATGAGTACATAATACAACAATCCTTTGAAAAAGAGAGCTGAGGTATGACTATCTTTATGGAATAAAAGACAGTCAAACACATAGATCCCTGACAAGTATTTAATCTCTAATTAATGAAATGTGACTAGTATGTAATATCATCTGTAAGGATTTTCTTGTGCTCTATTTAAAGAGTTTGACATTTAAAATTAATCTAAGTATCTCTTCCCAAATATTAGTTCTTCAAGAATTGTTTCAGTTTAGATTAGAAAATGCTATGATTTTTATCCATTTTTAAGGTGTAAGATGACACTACATTGAAAATGGCATAAAATGACTGAATAAGCCGATCATTCCAGAAAATAAAGAGAAATTGACATTTTTTAAGTAGCTTAAAACAATATTTTAATGGGTATACACTGGTTAAACCACCATATGTAAATGAGCATGTAACAGTTTATGAATATATAGTGTGAATTGACAATATTTTCTTTTTGTTAAGATGTTACTTGCATTTGTAATATGGAACAGATATCTAAATTCTAATATCATTCATATAAACCAAGTAATACTCCTATATCTGACACTATTCATCACACTGTAATTAATCATCAAAGAGGAAAACAACTATTCTTTTCAGATATGGACCAATAACTCTCAGAAAAATTAAATTGCCTTTCAGAAGCATTTAATTCGATGGTGCTAATAATTCAATGCCAATGGATAACAGCCAGACGATATAATGTAATTTTTTTTAAACATTCTCTCTGTTGTGTATGGAAATTTCATGCTGCATTGGAAATTTGCTTTTTCTCTCAAAGTCATTTGCAGCATTGTGATAAGCAGCAAAAGGTCACTTACAAACTATAATGTGAGCTTCTAGGGAGGTTGGAAAGTGTTAAAAAGAACATTGTAAAAGCAAGACTGAGTAGATGGGTCGCCAAAAGCAAAGAGAGATATTCCAATGCCTTCAGTAATATGTAATCATACTTAACCTTTGCCTCTTAAACAGCATAGTGAGTAACATAGCAATGACCCATCTTTCCAGGTTAATTTGCAATTCATTTCTGTAGTCATCATTGTACTTAAACAAAAATAGTGCTTTGATCTGGATACTTGCCAAATTCATATGCTGAAATCTTAACTCTCAGGGTGATAGTATTATGAAATAGAGCCTTTGGGAGTGGGGAAAGTGATAAAAGCAGAACCGTCTTGAATAAGATTAATTTTCCTATGAAATAGGCCCCAACAGACCTGTTCCTTCCAATAGCCTGTGAATACAGAAAGAAAAATAACCATAAATGAATTACAAAACAAATCCTCAGGAAATACTTAGTCATCCCTGATCTTGGAATTCTCAGTCTTCAAAGTGAGAGAACACATTTCAATTGTTTGTAAATTATCTGTTTTACAGCATTTTGCTATAGAAGTCCAAACAGGCCAAGATAAATGTAAAAAGGAAATATATGTTGTTGTTTAATTTTGTTATTGTTGTTTAATCTCTTAAATTTTGTTGTTTAATCTCTTCTGAAGAAGTAGTTAGAGTCAATTAATATTTTGTATGCTTTTAAATGATACAAGATATTGCTGTCTGACACATCAAACCACATAAGCACAGATCTTCCAGTTTCATACTCACCATTAGGTGCTTTGATGTACACATTGCTGGCCTATTTCCTCACACAACAGAATAGTATGGAATGCATGAAGCCACTGCCATGCTTTGACCAGAGAAATTCAGTGACAATTGTTCCTATTTCTATTTTTTACAAAAAAGTCAATATTGTTATTATTCTTATTACTTTAGAAAACATCAGTGGCATTTTTTACTGTTCAATTCCAAGTATAGAGATGGACTCATGGATGTATCATCATAAAGTAGATAATATTAACATTTTCAAGAGGTACTACACTTCCCTAAGAGACTGTTAAGGGTTAATTTTAAATGGAGATAAGGAACTACTCTTCTTAATGGTATTACCACTGGTATATCATCCATGCTCCAACAAATACTCAGGCACATGCCAATACAGGCAACCCAGATGAAACCAAGTGGGTCACACAAGCATGAAGACTTCAAAGCAGAAGGGAGATTAGTTGAAAAGAAAGTTTGTGGCTATTCTTTAACTCTCTCTTTCTTTCCTGCCCTCCCTCTCTCCTTCCCTCCCTTCTTCCTTCTTTTTTGAGTGTGATGCAATGTGAAAGCCAGCCTTCTGCTTTTGCTGCTGCCATGATAGACTTTTGTCTTCTCTGGAGCTGTAAGCTAAAATAATAAACTTATATAAGAAAGAAAATAAAGTTTGCAAATAAACAGTTTTAATTTACAATCCATGGAAAAGTGACACCTCAGATCCCTAATCTCTACAGATCCCTAGTCTCTATTTTGAAAATCTTTTCTGTTATATATTATTTCTAAGGTGTATATTTCTAAATTATATATTATAAAATAAAAATCTTTACTTTTCAATTTTATTTTTCTCTTTTCATGTTGTGATGTCTGTACATTAGTATGTGCTGGGAATATTAGTGAAATGGTAATCTGTCCCGACATATTAATCACAAGGTTTTATGTTAGGACAGTATATGAAAAAGTTATTCTGCATAAAAATATCAGAAATTTTGAAAAATAGTATGTATGATATATGGACAATGTATGAGAACAATCAGTGTAAAACCTTGGCTGAGTTAATTATGTACCATAAGCTCTTATGAATGATGAAATGTTTGTTTCTAAGAATTCACTGGGTGCATAATGACCAAATTTTCTTCTGACTAATATCCTCAATACTACATAGAATTAGTCAGCAACTGACATGTTTTTCAAGTATTTTCATTGTATGACCACCATAGAGAAGTATAGGCTAATGGTCTCAGGAAATATAGTGCCTGATGAATCATCAATTCAAGCAATGCTAGTGGTTGCTGAAACTGAGAGATACTGACCACTATCTAAATTGGTCTGAATGGTTTTGTAATATGAACACAATGAAACAGTCAAGCATCAGGAATAAGACAAGATAAAAATATTCAATTCCTCTCCTACCAATTCTATGTTGAGGCACTCACATAATTATGCTGTATAACACAAGGTTCAGCCTGATTTTGATGTGAGGTTTAGGAAAGGAAAAGCAGGATTGCTTTGATTCCTTCACCAGTGTACCTACAAGTACATTGGCTTTTATTTTAGGAGATTTAATAATATAAAAAATAATTTTTATCAGCTAAATATCAGTTATTAAGACTGTAACAAGGGCTGGAGAGGTGGCTCAGGGGTTAAGCCTCTGCCTTACAGGCAGAAGGTCCTGAGTTCGGATCCCGGACCCCACGTATAGACGCCGGGTGGAAGCGGAGGCGGCCTGCGTTTCTGGTCCTGGTAGGGTGGAGCCTGTGAATCCCGGGGCAGAGTAAACAAGGAGGAGGTGGAGGCGTCCATGGCGGTTCCCGAATTTGCCTGTGGTTCTACACACATACATACACACATGCACACACACACACACACACACACACACACAATTGAATAAATAATGATAATAAAAAATTTTAAAAAAGACTGTAACAAACTTTTGTCTCTTTATCTTTTGAAAGAATATGCTTCAGAATAACTATTCTACAAGTATTAGCAAGGAAATTCTGCTAAATATTATAATATACAGAAATGCTTCACTTTTCAAACAAATTTAGTATCTTATGTCACATATAGTGATCATGCAAAAGGACCTATTAAGTGTGAAATTTGACATACATGGAAAAGGGACTTTTAAAGTAATAGTATTTGATCATTAGGTTCAACATGAAAGAGATCAGTGGAGAAAAAATAATATTAAATGTGAAAATATTTATTAGGAATAGAAAGATTCCTGCCTGAAATGTTGAGAGAGGTTTATGACATTCAAGTGGTAACTCATTAGATTCATGAAACAAATAAAACTTGTAAGACATAAGGTACTCCTGAAACACAGTTCATAAGGATCATTCTCAAGATTATATAAGCAATAATAGTTGTCGGGGAGTTGGCAGAGTCTTCGGTGGTACAGCTTTTGTGGCTCTTCATCCGTGTGAGTTGGGTTTTGCAGTGAAGCAGTTATGTTTGCGTTGCCTCATTTTTGTAAGTAAACGCAAATAAACTCACTGGTTCCCAAATCTAGACTTCTATAGATTTGTATCTTTGGTCACTTTCAGAAGTTTTACATCTGGAATAAGTAAGCATTTGTTCATATGTCCCCATGAAAAAGTCATACAACATTAAAACACAGAACTTGTTAGAAACTTCTCTAGGGTTATTAATAATAGCCAGTTTTCATGCTTTTTGGCAAAACAAATATGACGAGTTTCCTTAAAGTGAATTCAATGGATTTCACTAGGTATTTCATAATGACAATCACATCTTATTGACATGACAGTGTGAGCACAGCTGTAGGTTCAATACATATTCTTTATTTATCACTATGCACAACAATCTGACAGAAAGAAATGGCTTTTCCAGTTCAAAACCTGAACTTAACAACATTGTACAACCCACTTGTACTTTTATTATATTAAAACTGTGAGAAAATGATCTGTGGAAACTGAGAAATACGTGGACTGTAATATCCCCCAGTGATCTATCGGCCTGCAGTGTGAAACAACGCTGTCTAAGTTTCTAGTTTCTGCAGCACAGTTATCCAGCAAAGCTCAGTCGAGGTGAGACTAGTTTATCTGCCAATTTGTCAACCACAGTATATTCTCAGTGCTTAAAACTACTGAGTATTGAGTAAATCAACAATTCAGCAAAATCTCATTAAATAATTATCATTAACAATTTACTGCAGATTTCTTTTCTCCCATCCCACAGTTTTCAATGCTACATGAAGGTCAGGTCCATGCATCTTTAAGGATCTTCTAAGCTGCTCTGTATCTTCTGGAATTTATTACTGAAAAGACAGCACATTTCTACCAAAGTAAGCAGAAGTGTGCAGCACAGAATCATCAAACTCCACATTAGAATCATAAACCCTAAAAGACAATTTCTTTGGAGAAATAACTCTCATTATGAACACACATCAGATAAAATGTATTGCATGCTAGAGTACTCTGACAGAGATACTTGTTTGAGTTACTGGCTGTCTTGTAGACTCCATCTTCCAAATACATATTTGCCTTATTTGTGATTAAAAGGTTTATCAGAGAATGTTTTCCAGTGTGTAAGCTTCCTAATGTATAGCTACAATAAATCCATGACATAAACAACAAGGGGAGAAAGATTTATTTTAAGCTCACAATCCAAGATTACATGTAGGAGTGTCATATCAGCATCAGGAGCTGAAGAAAGTGGTCATATAATATTCACAGTATCAGCAGAGGACAAAGACCAGTGCTGTGTACTTGCTTACCTGGGTGCCCTTGCTAACTAATTACCTCCATCTTTATTCACCTGCACAGGGAATGATCCTGCTCACTATGTGCTGGATCTTCTGTATCAATTATGCAATCAAGACAATCTCCTACAGGCTTGTCTAGAAGCCTGCCTTGACTAAATAATTCCTCACAGGTCTACCCTGAACCATACTTCCAAGGTGTAAGGTTGATGTTTGTAGCTAATCAGCACATGCACATGGAAAAAGTTAAGAGAATATTACAAATCTTTACTGTTGAAAACACAGAAACTTTTCCAAGTTAAAATGTCTCATTCAGACCAGCCAGATCTCTTCCCATTAGAAGGCTCAGGGAACTTTATAGAAGAGGGAGCAATAAGACTAAAAGAACCCAAAGATGGGGAGGTCCACTGCTGGACAAGACATTCAAGAGAAGGCAGTCATAATCAGAAACTCATGGCAATGGGACTTGATCTCATCAGACCTATACAATGTCAACATATCCTCACAGACTATGGTGGATCTCAGGAGAAATAATTTCAAACAATAAGATCCTTAGGGATGAAGTATCAGACAGAGGTAGGGAAGTACCCATATCAGTGCTTTGCCCAAAAAAGGGCATCTTGGTCTGCCACAGAAGCCTGAACCCCACTAGAACAAATGATACAGAGGGAACCCGAGGACCCATATGAGCCAAAGGACAGGAGAATAGGAAGAAGCTGGCTGGACCAATGAAGAGAAGAGAGGGAGGCTGGAAGGAAAGAGAGAAAGAGAGAGAGAGAGAGAGAGAGAGAGAGAGAGAGAGAGAGAGAGAGAGAGAGAGAGAGAAGGGAGGGAAGAAGGAAGAGGGAAATAAGGATAACAAGGGTCGTGTATAACTAGGAAAAATAAAATCATATAAAAAAGGAGACATCGATAATGCCTGTTATGTGAAGACAAATCATGTGATGGGGATAATGATGAAAACTAGGAGTAAACAGAGTGATGACAACTCTCTATTCTTTAAGTTGCATGTGGGAAGATTGTGATACATGAATAAAGATACGAAATATAGAGGAGAAATGGTAACTTAAAAAAGCCTTTGGTTCAGAAAATGTGATATACCATGAAATAAAAGAATAGTGTAGTAACAGATGCACATTATATGTGATTATACAATTACCTGTTCCACTTTTTCCAATCAAAGTCTTATGAACACCTGTCCAAATATTGTCAAACACACAGTAATTACTCCACAATATTAAATAAATATTTTTTATCTTTTGTTTGTAATAGTTTTCAAGTTCTTTATATTAAAGAATTCCCCATTTCCCTTCCCTTTTGTTTATAATCATCTGTGATTACAGCGGATATTACAGACATTTATCTTTGAATATGTCATGAAGTGGATGGAACTAGGATCCACTTATTAGGGAGTACATATGGCGTCTAACTTTCTGTGTCTGAGATACTTCACTAAATATAATTTTTCTAACTCTATCCATTTCCCAGCAAATTTCATTAATTCATCTTTTTGATGGCTGAGTAATAATCCATTATATAAATATAACACATTTTGGTTATCCATTCCTCAACTGTTGGGCATTTGAGTTGATTCCATGACTTTGCTATTGTAAATAGTGTTGCAATGAACATGGTTGTGCTTGTGTCGCAGTAGTGAATTTCTGCATTATGAGGGATTATTCCCAGTGGTGGTATATACGGCATTTCAATCCTTAACATTTTTAGAAATTACCATACTGATCACCAGAGTGGTTGGAAAAACCTGCATTCCCACCAGCAATGTATGAGAATTCTCTTCTCTCCACACGCTCTCAAGCATTTATTGTTGCTTGTATTGTGGATTTTTGCCATCCTGACCAGGGTGAGATGATATCTCAGGGTAGTTTTGCTTTGCATTTCCCTTTTCATTTGATGGCTAGGAATGTGGAATATTTTTTAAGATATTTGTTAGACATTTCAATTTCATCCCTGGAAAAGTTTTTTTGAGTTCTGATGCCCATTTTCTAATTGGGCTATGGCAAACCTGCAGACAACAACAAATCAAAATTCAGAACACCAAAGATCCTACATTACTCACCTGGAACCAGACCAGCCAAATCTCTCCTCATCATAAAGCTCAGGGAACCTTGTGGAAGAGGGGACAGCAAGATTGTAAGAGCCTAAAGGTGGGGAGGACCAACGATATGCAAGATACTCCACACAAGTTAGGGCTGCAGCAGCCAGGTTTGGAATTTGCCTGACCTGTACAGTGGCTGACCTGTCCACAATCCCCCAAAGTCTAGCATAGATCACAGAGGAGAAGGCTCCAGGCAGTAGGGTCCCCAGAGGCAAGGGATTAAACAGTTATCATAGAATTCCCGTATTAGGGGGGGCAGCCCAGGAAGGGACCCTCCTCCCCCGCTATACCACTGAGTCCTGAACCCTCACTAGGATGGAGGACTCAGAGGAAGGTTTGTCGCCCACATAAATGGGTGCTCCAGAGGATGGGAGGGAGGAAGGGAGAGGCACTGGGAGAGGAGAAGAGAGGGAGGAAGGTGAAAATAAGCGGGGAAGAGGGAAGAATGCAATGGGGGACTATGAGGTAGGGAGAGGACTGAGGTACTTATTGAGCTTGTATGATTAGGAGACAAATAAAATGTGGGAGAAAAAAGAATTCCTTAATATTTTTTCTCTTGTAAAGTCTGAAGAAATGATTCTAATTAGTTTTATGAATTTATTTTTATTGGTTCTATGAATACTTGAAGCCATCTTAGTATTTGCTGAAACTACAGTTTCTGAATTTTTAGGTTTCCAGAGACATTCAATAACTTTCTCAGAATTATCTAACTCATATAGCTAACTTTTCAAAGTTACCTTAACTCATTGTTGTTTACATGAAACATACTGAAAGAAAAAGATGACTAATGTCTGCAATAATTAAATAAATATGAGGTTAGGTACTGTTGTATTCCAAAATTTAAGTTTATTTTCAAATCCATAAGATGCTTAAGTAATTCTTAATTACTCTGTTCTCAGAAATAACTGTCCATATTGGTTGTTATCTGAGAATGTTTACTACCTTTGGAAATCTCTCCAGGTTATTTCCACTGAAGCAAGAATGTCAAAACTCTGTGCTTAACTATACTAAAAACAGCCTGAGAGAAAGGTTTAAAATGGTATAGAAAGCTGGAGAGTCATGTTAATCTCAAAAGGATTATCTAAAGTGAACTTTGGGCTTCCCACCAAAGGACAAAATTTGGTAGGAAAATTTATATCTTTCTCTAAGACTACTAGCAGCATTTAACTGATTTTTTTTTTCTTGAGAATAACTGGTATTTTTGGAAAGGGTCTGATAGATCACTTTGAGCTAGATTTTTTTAAAAGTGAAATATTTATGTGATCTGAGGAGAAACCAGAGTGTGAACTTGATTTTTGTGAGGCTTATCCAAGTGCACCTATCCATTTATTATACAATTTCCATTTTTCACTTGAATGGTTATGCTTTCTGTATACATATTTTCATCTTTTTTCTTCTGGAGATTTTTGTTTCTTTGTTTGTTTTTGTGTTTTTAAACTTTATTTATTCATTCATTTCGTGTGTATGGATCAGAGGGCACATGTGTCCCTATAGAGGGCCAAGGGGGACTTCAGGAATCATCCTGGATTGCTTCTATCATCTTGCTTTGCTCTAGGATTCCCCAGGTGCCACCCCACCAGCGTGGAAGTGCAGGCCTTAGATTCCACCTAGTGTTTTTAAGTGAGACCTTCTGTTTACAACAAGGTCTTAACTCCTGAGCCATCTATCCAGCCCCTGGGGCAAAGTTTTAATAGCTTGCTTTAAATGTGTTACTTTTCTAGTTGCTTTTCTTTTTTTTCCTCTCACATTTTATTTTTTTTTTCCTAATCATACAAGCTCAATAGGTACCCCTATCCTTTCCCTCCCTTCTCCCCTTCCCAGTTGTCCCCCCTTGCAGTCTTTCCCCTTCCCTCTTTCTTTTCACCCCTTCCTCCCGTCCATTTATGTGGGCAACAAACTTCCCTCTGAGTCCTCCATCCTAGTGAGGATTCAGTACTCAGTGGCATAGCCGGGGGTCCCTTCCTGGGCTCCCCTGTTAGTATGGGAACTCTATTATGACTGTTTAATCCCTTGCCTCTAAGGACCCTACTGCCTGGAGCCTTTTCTCCTCTGTGATCTGTGCTAGACTTTGGGAGGTTGTTGACATATCGGCCATTGTGCAGGTCAGGCAAATTCCAAACCTGGCTCCTGCAGCCCTAATTTGTGTGGAGTACCTTGCATATCCTTGGCTCTCCCCATCTTTAGGCCTTTACAATCTTGCTGTCCCCTCTTCCACAAGGTTCTCTGAGTTTCAGAATGGGGAGAGATTTGGCTGGTCTGGTTTCAGGTCATTAATGTAGGGTCTTTTGGTTTGTTGTTTTCAATGTTGTTTTCCTGCACCGCCCTTGGCTGCATCCTGATTGATATGGAAGGTCACCTCCTAACCAATGATAAAAGGCTGTTTAAATGACGATCTTAATATAAGAGGACACTCATAAAGTAAATGTAAGAATTGGAGTAGGACACAGCAGTGGGGAGAGTCATTAAGGTTTAGAAATATTTTAGAATTGTAATTAAAATTGATTTCAATATATGTTAATATGGCATTTAAAATATGTTTAGCTTACTAAATGGAATATTTGGCACAGGTAAGTAAAACACTAATATCAAAACAAATAGCTTTTATTACAATAGAATATGGAAATTAACCTGAACCAACAGCTGAGTATCTGATCTCTCATTGTGATTATAAAAAGATTTCAAGGTGTTAGTACCACACTTTTTTTCTCAAGCTAGGCTTTCTAAAAGAATAACAATTCTGTATTTGAAAAAAGTCAGTGCTCAAAATATGAAGTAAATGTTGGGGCACAATATCAGGAAAAGTTCAGTGAATGAGAAAATTTCCCAAAGGGTCTGGTATGTTTAAAATATCCCAGAAAGATTGGCTTATGCTGGGAGGGTGTTTCATACAGAAAGAAAACCACAAAAGACCAATAATAATAGTTATTCTTAAGCCAGTGAAAAGTTAGGAGTTTTTAGTTGCATATTTAGTTAAGATTTGAAAATGAAGGATTGCTCCTTGAGAATGCATGGATATTTAGGATATATATGCATAATCTCCTTCTGAATAAACACAAAAGCTCACATGGACATTATCTGTGAATGTGACAATGTTGCTTCAGCATCAGTAAACCGTGCAGCTACATGAGCTACTGTGCATTTCTCTACATTACTAGGCAGCAGATTTGTGCTAGATGGAGGTTGTTTGACTTGTTCTGCCTTCCTTTTCCAGAAGTATAGGACTTCTTGGAGTGAAAGCAATATTCCAATACCAAAAAAAAGCAGAAAAATACAATACTTCTTGAAACTTCATAGCAGAAGGGGTAAACCATGTTTTAGCCACATTGAAATAACGAATGTGATTTCATAATTGTATGCAGATTGGAAAAGAGTAGACATAGGCTCTACTTCTTTAACAGTTTAATTTCAGAATCAGTGGGGAAATATATGGATTAGAGTGGGGAAATTTCAGGCTCAATGCAATCTATCAGAGCTTGCCTCTTTCTTAAGTTCATATTTTCAGAATTCTCAACTTCTAGTCAAAAGTACAATGTTTGTGTGTATCAAGATTGTTTAATACAGAAAAAAAGCACCATGGCTCTGTTTCTTTAAGTTTCTTAAAAATCCTCCCTTGATAATACACATAAAAGTTGGCCCCTTTCTTGTCTTTGGTTTGACTTTTCAGAACACTTCGTTGTTTCCCTAAAGCAGGATAAACAGTTATTTTCTTTCCCATCTATTCTCGGTCAGCTGCTGTCTACAATATTTTTAGCCACAAATAAAAAATGTCCTAACAGCATTATCTTCTGCTGATAAGTTATTTTAACTTTGAAAATGAATTGGATAGGCAATTTAAAGGAAATACAGCAATCACTAGCAAAAGAAAAAAGGAATTACAGTAGGAAAAAATGGGAAAAATCCAAGCAGCCTGAAAAATGAAACTATTATATTAGCTTTTATATGAGCAATGACTCTGGTCAATCATAAACTGTAAACACATTATTTCTTTGGTTTTAATTTTTTATTCTCTGATTGCTGGAAAATCATATTCAATCTTTATTATTGCATAAACTGCATAAACATATTATAATAGTCATCTCTCTTTGACTAGCCTTTTTTTAAGCCTCTAACAAGAATGCAGTCTCAGTTGTTGATGAATAAAATGTTCATGTTTTGTTATCTTATAGTTTACTGGTTTATAAAGTTAGAAATTGTAATTACCATTTTAATTATCTTATAAATGTACTTCCCAATTTCTGTTCTAAAATATTCTATAACTCACAAAAGCCAGATATCATAGAGTAAATGTTTTAATTGTATAGTTAAGGCCATTTGCCACTGTTGATCTCTGTTTTCCTGTAACTGGCTTCCATACGATCATACAAACTACTATTCTCCAGAAATATCATTTTCCTCTTCATCTTTCAAGGAAGCAAATGATTCATCACCTCTGTATATAAGAAGCTTCTTCAACTTCACTACTGTTTCAATTTTTTGTTAGAATTTGTATGAACACATAAAGACATTCAACTATATTGTTTAATGGCGTAATGACATATGCCATTTATATTTCCTTATTCTAACTATTTACATATTTCTAAGCACATGGTCGATGCTCCAATTCTTAAATTGATAATCAAGTAATCTATACTGTAATACTATTTTCTGAGTAACTGATCATTGCCAACCAAATAAAGTAAACAATAAATACCTAGTGTATACATTTTGTGTTTCATGAAAGAACATACATTGTCCTACTCTGAGTTATTTGACTATTATCATACTTAGTTTTTATCCTAGAGAGCAATGTTGTTTAACCTTCTTTAAATTTATTCTTTAACAGTAAAATTCCTTAAGTAGTTCAATTTGTTGATATAGTCTGTCATTATATCTTTTAATAACTGTAATTATTCTTCAGCATTGTGACATCCAACAGTGAGAATGATATTTTCGTGGAGTTTTATAAATCACAGTTGCTGTGAACAAAGAAAAGAACTTGTGTTTTATAACAGTATGTTTTACTCCATGATAAATTAACTTTGTGTTTTTTTGAAAAATTACATCATGACTTCTTTTATAATCTTTAGCTATTTAACTAAAGAGATTTAAAGAAATCTGAAGCCTTGTGACATCTTAAAATTATTATTATAGAGATAGAAGAGCATAGAAACCACAAAGCATATGCTGGCTTGATGTTCCCCATGGTTCCAGTTTCCCTTACCACATGCCAGGCTCCAATGGTTCTTTCAAGTTTATTTCACATAATTTCGCTTATTTGTGGCATAGTTTTCCTGAATGTTTCCTTAGATGTTTTGAACAATTTATTTTATGCTTATAAAATTCCCTTGCTACATACCTATCTTTGAAGTGTAAAAGCTGTATGGATTCTAAAGCTTACATGGAAAGTCAGAAGACCTAGCCAAGAAAATGAAAGAGAGGGGTGGGGGGAGGCAGAATCTAACCAATACAAGACTATAAACAAAATGGAAGATGTAATGGTTACCCAATTTCATGAATTAATATAAAGCTAAAAGAACCAAAGTAGTGTTTCATTGGCAACAGAATGTTTGTCGATTAGTAGAACAGAGCTGGAATCATGCAGCTGAAGTCAAGACAATAAGAAAGACTCAGAGGTGTTTCATGAAAAAGTGGTACACAAACATTATATAAATAAACAATAATACATAAAAAAATCTTTTTTTTTCCCCCAGTGCCTCCTGTCAACCCCCAAGCCCCGGAGCATCCTTCAATGTGCATGCCAAACTCTCCTCTGGGTCCTCCTGTCCTATGAAGTGCAAGGACCCAGGGGCATTTCCCAGAACACTTTACTGTGTTCCCCTTAAGCTTAGGAACACTACTGTGACTGTCAGTCCGTAGCCTCCAAGGATCCTAGTGCCTTTAGTCCATGCTAGACTTTGTGGGGTCAATAATGTGTTGGACATAGCGCAAAAAATCTTTTTAATGAGAGTAGTTTTAGCTTTAATGTAAACACAGATTTTATACCTGTCAAAAAATTAATTTGAAATTGATTGCAAATATGAAATCCTAAAATAAAATCTTCTCCCTCTCTCTCTCTTTCTCTCTCTCTCTATATAAATATGCATATATGTAAAATATATAGATATGGATGTTTAAAATTTTTGGATAAGTTTCATGTACACAGAATGAAAAGTAATGAAAATTAAAATTATTGAAATGAAGAAAATACAAGTCACAGGATGTGAGAAAAGTGTAGTGAAACATAACTACAGACATTTTAGTAAAAACATATAAAGAATATAAAGTTGAACAAGAAAATAAGTAATAAGTAATTCACCTTAAGATCTGGATATCTCACCAAGGAAGTTACAGAGAATCAAAACAGATATATGACATATATATATATATATATATATATATATATATATATACTATATATGACACAAAACAGACAAATATCACTATCATTTTATAATGGGAAATTTCAAAGTGAAAAAAAATCACTACATAGAAGGACTAACATCCAACACATTTAATGAAGGAAACATTCCAGGGATGAAAACAATTGAATGGAAGCTTATCTATCTTCAAAATTTTGCAAATGAATGCTTACACTGTGCTATTCCTTAAAAACCAAAACTGAAAGCACACATATGTTCTTTAGTAGGTGGAAAAATACTGGAATAAAGATAATTAATGGAGGAATATAGGTATTTTATTCTTGGTGTGGGGCTGTGCAGATAACAGTAGGGTAGCAGGATGGAACTCTCTGTCTTAATAGGAATTGTGAATAAGAACTCATATTTAGTGTAATGTATATGTTTGCAAATAAAAACATTATGAATTTTTGTTTCTTTACTGGTTATTGTATATATATGCTTACTTACTCTCAGATGATAAATCCTCAAGCAAGACATCCCAGTGACAAAGAACATACCTAGTCCCCAGAACTTTATTGTAAAATTACATTATAGAGTAAATAAATGACTTAAAGCATGGATATATTTACAGATGTTTGTTGTCAATGAAAAGATATTTGATATTAGGGAAATTTAGCATATTTAATGCCCCACTGTTAGGAACTCCTCAAACACACACCTGCAATGGCTTGAACATTTTATAGTGGTGCATAAGCAAGTAATCTTACATTCTCCCAGTGACTAGAACTGCAACAATTTAGACCAAAATAAGGTAGTCTTGTTCAAAGTATGAAATAAATATTCATGTCTCTTCACATAATATATAATTATTACTCATCCAGTTATATGTGTATACATCTATTATACATATTTATTTAGTACATACACACACACACACACATATATATATAGGGTTGAGAAAAGAGTGTAGAGCATCAGAGATTTTTTTCATTTCTATGGAATTTCAAAGAATTACTATAAGATTCACTATCAAGGAAATGAGAATTATTCTCAGTTACTGAAGCACTGAGCACATGTTCCATTTCCAAAGAGTACATATATAAAGGGGAAGTGAAAGAAAATTTCAGAGTAGAAAAGCATGAAAAATAATACCTGGTCAAACAGTCAGGGTACATGTTAACAGCAGTTACTCATGTTGATGGTGTGAACACCTTGACACCCTCTGATGAGAAATGCCTTATGTCTCGTCATCTGTCTTCTCGCACTCAATGTAGTTATGAGAAAACTAACAAAAAATTCAGAATGAGAATTCAGCTGCAAAATTTCCATGTGCCTCAACATTATCAATGCCATTAAAAATTCGAAAGGTCTTATATAAAACTAAGAGAGTCCTAAGAGTATGGAGTGATCAAATGCAATGTGGTATCCTAAAATAGGTTCCAGAAGATAAGTTTAAATTAGAACAGTATAAATTTGTTTAATGTTTCAAAATTGGCTCTTCATTTGCAGAAATTATATACCAAAATAAAAAGTTGGTAACTGGATTTTTGGGTGTGGCATGCAAATAAATTCTCTACTTTCATGTTTTTGTAAACAAATTTTAAGTCTTTATTTTTAAACATACTGTGACAATGTTAAGAAAAACAAAAGAAAGTGTAGATTTTGATTGGATATAATCCACAGAAGAAAAGTGTCATAGGAAAATTATTGACATTGACAGAGAGAACCCTATATTTTTAAATCTGCTGTAAATGTATTTGTAACTACCTTTTTAGAATTCTCTCAAGCACTCCAAGAAGGTCGTTTAATTTTGTATTTTGATGGTTTCTGTATTAAAAGGCTTTCAAATATCAAAACATGGTATGATGCTTATAATATTGACTGGTATAGAAATGAAAGCCCAAGACATTTCAGGTATCTATTATGGAATCAATTTTGACATTATGTTTACACAGAAAACAAAGGGGGGAGGAATACTTAAGGCTTTTCTGAATGGTCTAAGTCAAGATATAATTTTATCCATATGCTTTCCACAAATGGTTCATCAATTATTGATTAGGCTTAATGAGCATGCTAATAAGCAGAACTCAAGTGGCTTCTTTAGCCCTTCTGTGCATTCCAGGTCCTCATAAATTTTTGAAATGGTGACTGCTGGAAATAGATTATGGATTGATGCCAAGAAGCCATAATGAGGACCACATATGGTGTCAAGGGCTGATGTTTGTCCTTTCAGGATAATACTAAAATGTACTTTGTGTAACGTTTGTTCTTAAAAGTAAATTAATTTATAATATTTCCCTTTGTGCACTAGTTATACATAGGCAATAATAGAACATGAAATCTGCTTGTTGTGAAGATTAAATTTTGAAAGATCAAATTCAAGTCGTGTTATGTTCAGAGATAACTATGGTGACCTATATATCAAACATATTCTGTTTAGTGGTATAATTTTATGAAGCTTTACAATTACAGAAGTCCAGAAAATAATTTCTGAGAAATGATTCACTTACTACTGCTCTCTAACGTACAAGGAGTTGGATAATTTGTCTTCTTTAAAGTAAGATTCTTATTTCATCAGAAGGAAAAATGTCTAAATGTCTTGCTTTCATGGCAGATGAGCTAAAGACAGACATCAGCTGCATTCAGAGCATAATTAAGGCATTATTTTTGCCAGAGGCAATGTACTACAAATTATTGTATTTACATAAATATTCAATCTTAAAATATAATTTTGAAATAAAATGAGTACATATTTGATAAAATAGTGTATTGAAAACAGTTATTTGAATTTTATACCATGTATTTGAAATTTGCATCTTACTTATAATGAAGTTTTTTTCTGAATTTTGACTGGTATATAATTGCTGGTAGGTTGAAAAACATCCTATTTGACACTTAAGATAGAATGGCTGTATTAAAAAAGATTCCTATTGTAATTTTAATTCTTAGAATTTTGTTCCTAAAAATATCTACAACTAAGAGATATATATACACTAAGATAGAATAGACTAAAAAATTGTTTATTGTAGATATTCTATAAGACAACTGTATATACAGGTTACTGCTGAGTGAGGTCTTCAAAAGTGCCACAGTGAAAACCGTATGCTAATTTAAGATGCTAGTGAGTATTGAAATAAATGTGCTTGTCTTTACTGCTTTGCTGTCATATTTACAATTTCTGAATTCCAATGTATTAAAATAATAATTCATTTTTAGATCATTTCAATTGAGGTATAATATGTGTTTCAATTTAGGTTTAATATGTATGATTTCATATATACATGAAGTTTAGTAAAAATAATAAAATATAAATACTTAACATTGTTCTTAAAAATCCAGACGGCTATTCTTATTATATATATCTTCCATAAGAAGAATAAACCTATAAAAATAAATTAAGGTAATATATACTTAAGTGCACTTGCTCAAGAGCAATTATTTGGTATGATCCTGAAATTCAGGCAATTTTTCAAGGTGTTTCCTAATGAAGGGATAAATAATTTATACCAGTCATTGAAAGCTATTGATCGTCCACATGCTCTGTCCGTTTGTCACTGCAACCTAAGCTAATATCAATAGTCTTTAGTAAAATATACTAACACATATTGCTTTTTTGCTACTTTCTTTTGTTTTGTAAACTGTTAAATATTTCAATTCTCTGTAATAAATTGCAGTCACCAGAAAATATTTCCCTTAAAATTGCATTCTGCACAGCTATTTAACACCAGCAGGTAAGACTCCTAAGAAAAGGACTTCAGAATTAAATCAGGATGTAATGAGGATTGTGTAGAGGCTGCTTGTCCTTTGGAATCACATGCTGTTGGTGACATTATAACATTTTTTCAGAGCCAATCTATTTCTCTAAGTTACAAGGTTTGGATTAAAAATATTTTACTTTCCAAAACATTAATTCTTTCATCCTCAGAAAAAAATTACTAGAAAACCGTAAATAATAATAGAAATAAATAGTAGGATACTAATTTACATTTAACCTTTGTTTTAAATGATTAATGGATGCTATTTATGTAAACTATTTCCACAATGCAGCCATGAAATGAAATTTAAATTGCAGATTTTACAGTGGTGTATTTTAACTAGTGACCCTATCCCCATGAAGAAAAATAAAAGAAAACCAATTACATTTGTAATAAAGATGCTAATGCATTTCGTGTTTTAAAGTTATTGAAGTTGTGATTGTTTAGGAAAGTTTTGTTTGTAATGAACCCAAAGAAGAGTCCATGAAACTTTGCCTGTTTAAGAGAAAAATGAGTTGCTTTCTCCTCAGTTCTCAACTAAACAGTATCCTCCTTTGGGTTAGCTGCTATAGGGTATGCAGGCTGATTAATTAGGTTTGGGTGCATCCAGCCTGAGGGGAATGTATGGATATGTGTAGTGTTAATGAGCCAACTGTGTGTACAGGGTGGTCAGACTGCCCTGTTGCAGGTGTCAAAACTGAGTTTAAAGGAAATTCAGCCTTTTTTGCAGAAAGATTGATATCATCATCCCTTTGGAGTACACCTAATATTTCTGGCCTCTCAGCATTGTAGATGAACTAGAATATGGTCTTTCCTTCCCACCCCTTTGGCTTTTGAAACTGTATAAAAATGGTAAACATGGTTATCAGTAGGGAAGATACCACACACACACACACACACATACACACACACACTCTCACAGAAATACAGAAGGAAAACTGGCCAAAATACACACCCAAAAGAAAGCACTTTTCCTAGCAGTGTTGTGAGGTCCACTGAAAACGGCATATTAGACTCTCATGTCAGAAAACAAATGATGAAATAACAGGAAACTTAAAGAGAGAGAGATAGTAAGAGAAGTGGGATGCAATGATAATTCATTTACCTTTACACAGCAACCAATGCCAGAGAGCTTGTTAAATTGAGTCTGAAGTACACTCACTTCAGAAGAACTAGAGGGAAAGCATTTCAGAAAGCATGGAGTAAAGTTACAAAAATATGAAAATCATGAGAATTCTGGGACAGATCTTTAATGTGGATGCCATAAAGTATACAAAAAGGAAAAAAATGAAAAAGGAAGCAATGAACAAATAATAGATCTATTTCAGTCAAGATAAGGCTACATTCTATGTAGCCTTATATTCAAGAAATTGTTTCTTGTTCAGATAAATGGAAGATAGTTGTGAATAAACTAATTTGAGACAAAATATCATAGGCATATCTTTAAAACCCTGAAGTAATGAAGAATTTAAGTTCAGTAATATTACAATTAAGCAAAGATGTGAGTAAGAAAATGAGCAAGTAAATGTGTGTATGAATCATAAATAAGTGGAGTCCAAAACTAATTGGCACCCTCTAATTGTGATATCAATGCAAACAAATTTTAAATTAATCTTCTAAATTTGAAAGCAAAAATACATAGAGGGTTAATTAAATACAAATGTGTCATGATTTTTCAACTTTTGGATGGAACTGGTCAAGAAGATAAAACACACACATACACACTCACATGCACACATGTATACACACGTGCATGCATATTTACACATGTATGCAAATGTACCTACTAATACACATATACACACAAGCACATACAAAACATCACTGTTGATTTCATATGTGAGCATATTATTAAAAGACATATAAAACTATATATTTGTTATGTATTTAAATATTATGTACATATACCATACTAATTATAATACTCAGAAATGCTGAAATCATTGCATATTGAAGTGCTGTTTAGCTGGTCCATTAGTTTTGTTAAGTTAAGAATCATATAATAAAATCAATGAAGTATTATATAAATTAAATCAATATATTTTTCAAAATTTACTTACTGTGCTTCAAACAAAACCACATTACTGTTATAAACAAATTACTACATTTTCATATCACAAATAGTTTTTTGAAGGTTTTCACTAAGATATTAAATTGTTATTCATTTTTCTCTAGCAACTACTACCTTCACTCAATCTTCAGCAAACAAGTAGAGAGTCAAACATTATGCTATTCTTCACTAAATAGTGCCTCATATAGTCCCTGAGTTAAAGTACCTTAAGCTTTCTTCTTTTGTTAACTGCACTGTCATAGATTACTTGGAATTCATGTCCCATACCTTTATAGTACTAGTGACCAAAATATGTAAAATGCAATGAGTGTCCTGGGCTGAAGTATGATAATGTGATAATCTTACCTCACAGTGTCCTTTTAGAGTGGACCAACTGAATAATTCTTCTAACAATATATTCATATGTTAAAGAATATGACTAGAAGACTTACTGCTACATAAACTGAATTTTTCTAGAGTTGTAAACTCTCAGTTGGTTGTATTTTCAAAATAACATAAGGGTGTTGAATAAATGTTTTCTTATGTCAGAAACAACAGAATTTGCAGATTTTTTTATATCTACTTTGTTATTCATGTATTTAATAAAACTGTTTGGTGACACAATTTTCTAATTTTGAAGACAAAAACACATAGAGGATTAATTAAATACAAATGTGTCATCATTTTTCAATTTTTGGATGGAACCGGTCAAGAAGATGAAGCACACACACATACACACTCACATGCACACATGTACACACATACATATTTACACATGTGTGCAAATGCACCTACATTTTATTTTTATATTAAAAATAAAATAAAACTTTTATTTTAAAAGAATAAGGCCTTGTCACAAGTTCTGTGTGTGCCTTATCTGCCTGTGTACTCACAGAAGTCATTGCAAGTTTGAAAGTGTATTTGGACACCATGGTAATGCAGTCAGAAAAATACCAGAATTCATTGTGGCCTGACAATATTTGATTTATATAGATTTAAGAAGGCATAAGATATAGCACACACAGATTGAACTTGACCAGGATACCATTCTCTTTTTGTCAAAGAATTTTATGTGTTAGACTTCACAAAAGAAACTCTTACAGTAAAAGAAGTTTTACATTTAAGGGATAGTGGAGCATTGGTCTTAGTTACTTCCTAGCAAAGTCAGCAACTTTTCTGCAAGGAATACATGGCATAAACTGTAACAGAGTTTAAGGTTGGAGACCGACAGAGTATGACTTTCCTAAGAAGATTAACTGAATTTGATGGGACCAATCTTGGACTGAAGTTCTCACAGTTCTTCAATTATTGATGACAGAGCTTTCCATTCAGAACTTTACCGCACTACACATAAGAAAGCAATTCATGGTTTTAGTGATACAGCTGAGTGATAGAGAGTTTGCTTAGCAAGTGTGAGGCCCTGAGGTTAGTATCCAGAACTGGGAAAAATATTCTTAAAAATTATAATTTCCTAGAAGGAACAGGCTATACAAAGAGCTCTTTCATACTGGTGAACATGAAAATGAAATTAGGTAGGAAATTACTAATCATAGGTAGGATCTTTTTATTTCTGTGTAAATGTCAATGCATTGCTATATATTAAAACTTAAATTCACACATAAATGAAATGACTTTGTGCCATTTTGACCCTTATTACCCAATCTTCTTACACTTTGTTTTTCCTAATACTAACTTTCTCCACAAGTCTCCCTTCTGCTTTCCCTTCGTGTGTATGACTAAGCTTCATCTGGGTTGCCATTTAATGGATGTGTCTGAGAGCTTGCTGATATATAAGTTGGTACACCATTAGGAAAAGAAGTTCCCTTACCACTATCCAGCATTAATTTCTCTAGGATGCGTGTTATCTCTTGAGATATTTCTTCTTCCATGGCGAAATGTTGATAGGCCAAATTTTGTGCCTGTCTTGTGAAAACAGACACAGTCTCAGTGAGTTTCATGAATGCAGCAGCCCCTGTAACACCCAGAAAATACTGTCGTGTCTGGGCTCCTTACATCTTTAGGCTCTTACATTCTCACCACTCCTCTTCTGCAGTACAGCCTGAGGAGACATGGATGTCAGTACAGGGACAAGCACTTCACAGTCATTTATGATGTTCACTTTGGTGAGTTGTGATTTTCTTGTATGAAACATCTGCCATTGTAAAAGGAAGCCTCTAGGTCAACTGTAGAGTACTCTGCTAATCTAGGCCCATAATGAAAGGTTTAGATTGAAGGTCCATACCAAGTCCTTATGCATAAAACATAGCAGATTATTCCCTTCTAGGACCTATTGTTTCCCTTTCCACAAACCCTTGGGCTAGTTAACAGCACCAGGGATGTTTTTCCTGCTGAAGAATGGGCCTTAAAACCAATCATAGATCAGTTGGTTACCCTTCATATCATTCAAACTACTGTTATATTAATGGTTACATCCTCCCAAGTTGATTGTCACTGTAGCTTGAGTGAAAATGTTAGTTGCTATTAACTCCAAACAACTTGTTTAGCATTATCTGGTCCTATAACAGCTAATCGACAAGGAGAAAGCTTCCAGGTCAAAATTTTCAGACTATGGATGTAGCTGGAAAAGAGCATGTTGAAGGAGGTATCATATTCATAGAACGGCAAACATCAGTTGTTCTCTTTTATATATGGATGCTAGTACAGAACCTCCAGATTTGTGTATTTAACTAATACCTACACCAGTCAGGTAGAGAGATCACTGAGCAGAAGGGAGTTCTGGTTGGGGAGAAGAAATGTTAAGGCATGAAATAATGGAAGTGAACAGGTGAAGCCCTAGAATGGGGATTTACAGGAAGAAATAGTGAGGAGGGGGCTGAAGGAGGAGGGAGGTGGGTTATAGAGTACAGAAAGGGGTTGGAGGAGCAACAAATAGCACGAAGCCAGAAATCATCTACACTGAATTTATTAAAAACAGTTTATACCTAGAAATTTAATCACGAATAAACAACCCTACCCAGGGAAATACTGAGAGATGAAGACAAGGTACAACTAAATTTGACCTGAGATGCTAGAAGCCATAGACAATTTAAAAAACATCCAGTACTATATATGTGATCCCTCCTAATAAACAGCTGGTTAGACAGGTGTCAAAGACCCCTATAACAATATAGGTTTTTTCCAGTGCTTTTGGTTGCCCACCAGAAACTGATAGTAGCACCCTATTACTGAAGCCACCATGCACATCAATCACAGGACATGTGAAAATAAAAGCATAGTTAGCTCAGTTTCAATTCTTCTCATTCACACTCTTCCTATATCTTAATTAAACGTGTGTGCAGCTATATAGGTCTGGAGGTCAGAGAAAAAAAATTTGGAGTTGGTCCTCACCTTACACCTTGCTTGAAACAGGATGTCTTCTAGTTTTTTCAACTGCTCACAAACTTTCAGGCATGATTCAGGTTCTACTTCCCTTCACCTTCTCTTTATTGACTAAGTACATTTATTCATAATTATCAAAATACCTTTGTACATATTTTCACAATGCCAATACTACCAGAAAATTTTCTATAATGATTTCTACACTTAGAATCATTTCCACAGTGGCCTACAATTCAAGAAAAATGGTAGCATTTTATTTATGAGTTTAGTATTTTTAATGTTTTTTTAAATTTTTTTTATTTATTCAACTGTGCGCATGTGCGTGTGTATGCGCGCGCGCGCGTCTGTGTGTGTGTGTGTGTGTGTGTGTGTGTGAACCACCATGGACGCCTCCACCTCCTTCTGCCCAGGGATTCACAGGCTCCGCCCTACCAGGACCAGAAACGCAGGCCGCCCCAGCTTCCGCCTGGCGTCTATACGTGGGATCTGGGATCCGAACTCAGGACCTTCCGCCTGCAAGGCGGAGGCTTAACCCCTGAGCCACCTCTCCAGCCCCGAGTTTAGTATTTTTAAAAATTGGTTCTAGGGAGATTCCAGAAAGCTTGTAAGTTTGCATTTAGAATCAAATAAAAGAAGAGTCTGTTGATTAGATTTCTATCTTTTGATACGATATTAACTATAAGTCTAGAGGAACTGACTAAAGCTAGACAAGAGAAATCCACTATAAATAACGCAGTGTGTCAGAAAGGAGCAAGAGAAGAAAACAGGCCATAAAAACTATTCTAAACTCAAATGTAAGAATGGCATCTTTTTGTATATCGTTGCTCCTCCCCATCTTTAGGCTCTTACAATCTTACTGTCCCCTCTTCTGCAAATTTCCCTGAGCTTTGGGATGGGGAGAGATTAAGCTGGCCTGTTTCCTGGTGATTAATGAAGGGTCTTGATTATGGTTTGCTGTTTTTTTTTTTTTCCAGTTTTGCTGTTCTTGCACCACCCTTGGCTCCATCCTCATGAGTATTGGATGTCTCCTCCTAGCCAGAAATAAAAGGCTGTTAAAATAGAGTCTTATTATAAGAGTAGATTCAAAGGTAGATGAAGTAAGAGAAGGAGACTGTGGTGAGGGGGATCAGTCTCCCATTTACAGAATGATTACCATCTATCTGCGACACTCTTTGCCCTCCCTGTCTGATGAGACCAAACCCCATCAGTTGCAAGTGACCAGGAAGAAAATCTGTGAGCTTAACCAGATGTCGCATTACTTACTTGCAGTATTTGATGGTGACCTATTTTCTCTGCTGTAGCATGATCCCCTCTCTCCTTGTTTCTGGCAGGGCCCTCCTTCCCCTTCCCTCCTGTCTATAATCTTTGCAATTAATACACGTATTACAGAGATTTATCTTTGAGTGTGTCACTAAGTGGGTTTGGTACTAGGATCCACATGTTAGGGAGTACATATGGTGCTTACTTTTCTGTGTCTGGGATACTTCGCTCAATATAATTGTTTCTAATTTCATCCATTTCCTTGCAAATTTCATTAATTCATCATTTTTGATAGCCAAGTAGTATTCCATTGTATAAATGTACCACATTTGCCTTATGTACTAGTCAACTGTTGGGCATTTGGGTCAATTCCTTGACTTTGCTATTGAAAACAGTGCTGCTATGAACATGGTCGTGCTTATGCTATCAAGGTGAATTTTTGCTGTATGGGAGGTTATTCCCAAAAGTGAAATAGCAGGGTCATATGGCATTTCAATCTTTAATTTCTTTAAGAATTGCCAGATGACTCGCCATAGTGGTTGTATGAGCCTGCATTCCCACCAGCAATATAGAAGAGTTCCCTTCTCTCCACATCCTCTCCAGCATTTTGTGTTGTTTGTATTGTGGATTTTTGTCATCCTGACCAGGGTGAAATGAAATCTCAGGGAGGTTTTGATTTGCATTCTCTGATGGCTAAGGATGTGGAGCATTTTTAAAGATATTTGTTAGACATTTCAATTTTGTCCCTGGTAGTTTCTTTTAAGATCCAAGGTCCACTTTTTAATTGGGCCATTCGTTTCCTTGGTGTTTAGTTTTCTAAGTTCTTTATGCAGTCTGGATAATAGAGTTCTATCAGATATGTGGTTAGAGAAGAATTTCTACCATTCTGTGGGTTGCCTTTGTGCTTGAGCTACAATCTCTTTATCTGAACATAAGCTCTTTAATTTCATAAAATCCCATCTATTGAGTGTTGGTCATAGTGACTGTGCAATTGTATTTCTATTTAGGAACTGTTGGCCTAGTCCAATCAGCTCGAGGGAGTTCCCTACCCTTTCAACTATTGTCTCTGGCCTTATATCAAGGTCCTTGATACATTTGGAATTAAGTCTTGTACATAGTGACAAGTATGGGTCCAGTTTTAATCTTCTGCATGTGGACATCCAGTTTTGCCAGCACCATTTGTTGCAGATGCTGTTCTTTTTCCATTGATATTTTGGGCCCCTTTGTCAAAGATCAAATGGCTGTAATTGTGTGAGTTTATATCTGGGTCTTCAACTTTATTTTGTTTTAACATGTGCATCACAGAAAACAAAACACAAGAAACAAAGAACAAAACATGTAGTTAAACCCTTAGCTGCACATGTTCTTATGGATCTTACATGTCTACACAGCATTCAATTAGGTAACAGCTTGCACTGTGTGTAGCATGTGTTCTCGCACATCATGGGTATTCACCAACTAAAAACCCCAAGCTGTCTAACAATATTCTCTAAGAACTTTATGCACGTGCACAGAATTCCATGGCATCAAAGAATGCAATGAAAACAGGGACCGAAGCAGTGCCCACTGAAGATGGGATATTACATAGAGCTGATGGATATAAGCTGAGGCAGTTGAAGCAGGGATATAGCTAAAGATGGCTGAGAGTAGAGAGTCAAGATAGGCAAGGTCCCCCAACCTGAAGTAGATGTTCTACAGTAACAGAAACAGGGAAGGAACCAGAGATGGCTGTGGTTATTTCTTAGGCCTTAGAGTCGTCCTGCAACATTCCGTGAAAGCCATGTAAATGGAAAGGAGACCAGGGCTGATTGAGGGTAGGCCACCTGTCATGGACAGTCACACCAGATGCCAATGTTGACTGTGACATTTTGGTAGGGGTTGTTATTGGAGATAGTACCTGACTCTCAAGGGAAGATTAAGGATAAAGTCTAGAGCCCTCAATAACAATACTATGAAAAAATATTTCCTCCCCTTTTTTAATGACTTAGTTTTCTTTAGTATATTGCAAATAGCCTCACTGAAAGAAGAAAGGCAACAGAACAAAAGAAAGAAGGAAGGAAGGAAGGAAGGAAGGAAGGAAGGAAGGAAGGAAGGAAGGAAGGAAGGAAGGAAGGAAGGAAGGAGAAGGGAGGGAGGGAGAAGGGAAGGAGGGAGGGAGGGAAGGAAAGAGGGAAGGAGGGAAAGAAGGAAGGAGGGAAGGAAAGAAGGAGGGAAGGAAGGAAGGAGGGAAAGAAGGAAGGAGGGAAGGAAGGAAGAGGGAGGGAAGGAAGGAGGGAGGGAAGGAAGGAGGGAGGGAAGGAAGGAGGGAGGGAAGGAAGGAGGGAGGGAAGGAAGGAAGGAGGGAAAGAAGGAAGGAGGGAAGGAAGGAGGGAAAGAAGGAAGGAGGAAGGAGGGAGGAAAAGAAGGAAGGAGGGAAGGAGGGAAGGAAGGAAGGAGGGAGGGAAGGAAGGAAGGAGGGAAAGAAGGAAGGAGGGAAGGAAGGAGGAAAGGAAGGAAGGAGGAAAGGGGGGAAAGGAAGGAGGGAGGAAGGAAGGAGGGAGGGAGGGAAGGAAAGAAGGAGGAAGGAAGGAAGGAAGAAAGGAAGGAAGGAGGGACAGAAGGAGGGAGGGACGGAAAGAAGGAAGGAGGAAGGAAGGAAGGAAGGAAGGAAGGTGGGAGGAAGGAAGGAAGGAAGAAAGGAAGAAAGGAAGGAAGAAAGGAGGAAGGGAGGGAAGGAAAAAGAGAGGGAGGGAAGGAGGGAGGGAGGAAGGAAGGAAGAAAGGAGGGAAGGAAGGAGGAAGGAAGGGAAGAAAGAGAGAGAGAGAGAGAGAAAGAGAAAGAGAAAAAGAGAGAAAGAGAAAAAGAGAGAAATCTTCCATCAATAAGGTAATTCCAGATGTGGAAGTTCCAGCCCAGTAACAAAAACATTTAAAAATGGAGAAATGATCCAGGGACTAAAACATTTGCCACACAAGTAAGAAAAACAAAGGTTAAATTCACAGATCCCATATAAAATGTTCAGAGGGCATGATAATTTACTTGTAATTCCATATAAGAAAGAAGACAAACAAATGAAACTGTTATGAATAGAAAAAGAAATCAACTGATAGATATTTGTAGGGAATATGCTTCTATAAATAAAAGACCCCAAAGACTCCACTGAAAAATCTCTTAGAGATGAAAAGCATTCAACAAAACTGTCAAGACATAAAATTCACATCTGAACATCAGCTTTCCAGGCATGATGAGCCCA
This sequence comes from Typhlomys cinereus, assembly GCA_023101885.1. Classification (NCBI taxonomy): domain Eukaryota; kingdom Metazoa; phylum Chordata; class Mammalia; order Rodentia; family Platacanthomyidae; genus Typhlomys; species Typhlomys cinereus. The sequence goes on along the minus strand of JALPQD010000061.1, from coordinate 7,624,147 downwards.
CTCTTGCCACAGTGGCACATTGGTTTATATGGGTCACCAGCTGCTCTCTCTATACCACAGGAATCCATTCCACATACTGCAAAGCTGATCCAGAATTCTAGTCTAGGGAGACAATAGACACAAAGGAGAATGCAATGCTGTAATTTAGCTAAATTGACATAGGTATCTGTTTATACCTTAGACAATGCTACTCTTGGTCTTAATAAAAGGAACCTCGCTTTTCAGTGAAGGACAGTGGTTACACAAATCATCACTTTTTATAAGTCCCAAGAACAACTCACAACATGGTGCTCAACCCTAAATAACACATATTTGCCACTGTTCCTAAAGCTGAGGAAACATCATTAAAGAGGTGACAGATAAAATGCAAGTTCCAGGAGCAGGACTGTGAAATGCCATCTTTGGAACATGTATATTTTATTTTATTAACATTGCATATGTGCATTTTGTGAACTCATGATATCTTCACCCCTTAATTCCTAATCCCATCCCCCATTCCTTTTCCCTTTACCACTTTCCTCTTCCCCATGCACTCACAGAAACTATTGTTGCCTACACAGAGCCTGCATAAGTATGGCTTTGTCAGTAGTCAGTCATTAAGAAAAAAATTGGAACAATTAGACATCCATATTTAAAAATAGGCTTTGCAGAACATGAAATAGGAATGAATCAGAAGTCTATATGGCAATCCTGAAACTGTACAGCTGTCCATATGATAGAAGGAAAATCTTGTCGCTTTGGTTAGAAAATATTTTCTTAAATAATGGACAAAAGATAACCCATTAAAGAAAAAAATTACCAATGAAATTATAGTCTTCTAATGTTCAAATGACACTCTTGCGTTTACGAAGTTTCATATTAAGGAAAAACAATTATTTTCAAACACTGACAAGACTAAATGTGAATGGGAATGTTGTATAACCAGGAACACATGGTTAAATTGTTAACAAGATTAGTAAGCAGCATGATTTCTTTAGAAAACAGTTTCTACCCAATCATAAAGATAAACAAACACTTATCCTATGTTACACAAATTAAACTACTAGATATTTATGGAAAAGAACTGAAAATAAGTCTATACTCAAATTTGTACATTAATATTTATGCTGGCCTTGCTAATTGTTGCCCTAAGCTTGAAACAAATTATTTTTGATGCATGAATAGGTAAGTAAATAAACCATTGTACATTCATTAAAATGAAACATTTATCCACGATATGAAAGTTATTACTGATAGACACAAATGCATATATGAATCTCAATTGCATTATGCTAAGTAAAGAAATCAGATTCAATGGCTATTTAAAATGCTTTCATTTTATTACATCTTTTAAAAAGTAAACTATAAGCATCAGAAAAAGTTCATGTGTAGATCAATGCAATTTAAGTCAGGCATTTTCCAGGACTAGTATGTATTGTTAGGATCCTAAAGGCAAGGAGTTTTGAAGCAATTATTTGTGGCTGTAGAAATATTATTTATTTTGATGCAATATCTGGTTATGAGAAATTAAAAAGAAATTATTTGAAGCTTCCCATGACAATTATATTTTAGTTTATATTTATTTATATATATGAAATATTTGCTGTAATAAGTTAAATGGAAATCTAAACAAATTTTTACTGCACATGCTTTATATCTCAATAAAAGAACACTTGAAAATTCTTGTTTATTAATTTCATCTATTGTGGTAGAGATTGGTCTTTTTACATATTAATATTTTCTGAATTCTCAGAATTTCAATCTTGTTTTCTTCTGAAGATGAAGAATAAATCTAGGTAAGGGTGCTCTCCAGAGAAACTGGCAATGGAAAAGACTGTAGCAGACATCCCTGATTCCCTCAGCAGGTATTCCTGATTCCTTACCCTACAGATGCATACTGTCCTTTAGGTAATCTTACTACTGAGATGTTGGTTGTATGATTGCAATTAAGACTCAAGAATCTACTGTGTGCTATTCTGACTGGTTTGTTTTTAAATGCCAATGGGTATTTGACAATATGCTTACTTAGTCTGGCATTATGGTTCAACTTCATTTTGTCAGCTCCCATGCCTTAGTACACCACCTTTTGAGAAGCACGCATATTCAAACATTAGGTTGGGAAAATTCAAAGCTTTTACTGAGCTTATTCTTACTTCTTCTTTCTTGTGGTGGGTTTATATGTACCTTAAGTTCTTTCTGTATTATCAATTGAGCTTTGCGAATAAAACAACAGGTGTTTCCCCAAATTGGTTGCCTCAGAAAAAAAAATACTAAGCATAAAATAGAATATTTGCTAGGTATCTTTCAAATATTAAAACAAGAAATAAAATGCACAAACTACCTGAAAATTACTCAGAATTTTAGTTCATTCAGTATGTTTTATGATAGTGTGTACAATACAGTCTCTTCAACTTAAAAATTTAATATTATGACACTCACTACAACTTTAATCCCAGAGAAATTTTTCCAGTTTCATTATGTGAAGAATTATTTGATGATGAGAAAAAGCATTCCATATTAAGTGAAGATAAAACTTGAATCATTGTATAAATTATTCCAATGAACTTTTTAAAACTAGAATTTCCTACCAAAAATGTCTTTCATTTCTATAGTTTAATAATGATTACTTTTTGCCTATTTAATGGTTGGTTATATTTGAGTAGTTGCATTTCTTATCATCATTATTGCTATAAATTTTATTTTATTTTATTTTTATTTATTCAATTGTGCGTGTGTGTGTGTGTGTGTGTGTGTGTAGAACCACGGGTGAATTCGGGAACCACCATGGACCGCTCTCCACCTCCTTCTTGTTTACTCTGCCTGGGGATTCATAGGCTCTGCCCTACCAGGACCAGAAACGCAGGTCTCCCACCCTTCGGCCCTGCGTCTGTACGTGGGGTCTAGGATCCGAACTCTGGACCTTCTGCCTACAAGCCTGAGCCACCGCTCCAGCTCCCAAATTTTATTTATTTTTATTTTTTTTGTAGATATATAATTTTAATTTATTTTTATATAATACATTTTTATTATTATTTCAGCTCATACAAACTTAATAGGTACACCAGTTCCCTCCCTCCCTCCTCCTCCACCCCCCCAACCCCCTGCTCCCCCTCCCCTCACCCCTCCTGCCCCATCCCCCTGTGCCTCCCGCCCCAATTCCCAGAGTCCTTTCTTGTGCATGCCTGACTCTCCTCTGGGCCCTCTTCTCTGATGACGTACAAGGACCCAGTGGCATTTCCCTGAACCCTTTCCTGTGTTCCCCTTAAGCATAGGAACACTACTGTGGCTGTCAATCCCTTGCCTCTAAGGATCTTGGTGCCTTTAGCAGATGCTAGACTTTGTGAGGTCAATAGTGTGTTGGACATTGCGCCGGGCATGCAATGTCCAATTATGATTGCTTTGGCCCTAACTTGTGTGGAGTATCTTGCAAATCATTGCTCCTTCCATCCTTTTGCTCTTACACTCTTACCGGCCCCTCTTACGCAAATGTCCCTGAGCTTCAGGATGGGGAGAGATTAGTGTGGCCTAGTTCTAGGTGGTTGATACAGAGTTTCTGAAGTTCTGAATTGTAGTTCGTTGATTTTCTTTTGCAGTTTTGTTGCTCCTGTAATGCCCTTCACTCCATCATGATGGGCACTGTATGTCACCCCCTGGCCAGAGACAGAAAGCTGTTAAACTGGAATCTTATTATAAGAGCACATTCAAGGGTAGATATAATACTTATACCCCAAATGGGAATCGCAGGGTCATATGGCATTAGGCAATGGGAGGGGTCAATCACCCATTTGCAAAATGGTTACTTTTTAATCTGCCGGACTATATGCTCTCCCCTTCTGGTGAGTTCATACCCCCCAGTTGTAAATGATCAGAAACTAATTGTGAACTTAACTAGGTGTCACATTACTTTCTTGCAGTCCTTGATGGAGGCCTATTTTCTCTACTGTAACATGGTCACTTCTCTCCTTGTTTCTGGTGTGGCCCTCCAACCCCATCCCTCCTGTTCATAATCCTTGCAATTACTGTAGGTAATACATAGATTTACCTATGAGTGTCTCAAGATGGACTACGTGGGTTTGGTAGTAGGAGCCACCTATTAGGGAGTACATATGGCGCTTAATTTTCTGGGTCTGGGATACTTCACTTAATATAATTGTTTCTAATGACATCCATTTCCCGGCAAATTCCAGTAATTCATCATTTTTGATGGCTGAGTAGTACTCCATTGTATAGATGTACCACAGTGTCCTTATCCACTCGTCAACTGTTGGACATTTGGGTTGATTCCATGTCTTTGCTATTGTAAACAGTGCTGCTATGAACATGGTCGTGCTTGTGCTATCGAGGTGAACCTCTGCTGCATGGGGGGTTATTCCCAACAGTGGAATCACAGGGTCACATGGCATTTCAATCTTTAATTTCTTTAAGAATCTCCAGACTGCTCGCCAGAGTGGCTGTATGAGCCTGCACTCCCACCAGCAATGTAGGAGAGTTCCCCTCTCTCCACATCCTCTCCAGCAGTTGGTATTGTTTGTATTGTGGATTTTTGCCATCCTGACCGGGGTGAGATGATATCTCAGGGAGGTTTTGATTTGCATTTCCCTGATGGCTAAGGAAGTGGAGCATTTTTTAAGATATTTGTTAGACATTTTAATTTCATCCCTAGTAAAGTTTCTTTTAAGTTCCAAGGCCCATTTTTTAATTGGGCCATTAGTTTCCTTGGTGTTTAGTTTTCTAAGTTCTTTGTGCACTCTGGACAGTAGACCTCTATCAGATATGTGGTTAGTGAAGATTTTCTCCCATTCTGTGGGTTGCCTTTGAGCTCATGTTACAATCTCTTTATCTGAACAAAAGCTCTTTAATTTCACAAGATCCCAACTGTTGAGAGTTGGTAGCAGTGACTGTGCCATTGGATGTCTGTTTAGGAAATGTTGGCTAGCCCAATGATCTTGAGGGAGTTCCCCATCCTTTCAACTATGGTTTTTATAGTCTCTGGCCTTATATCAAGGTCCTTGATCCATTTGGAATTAAGTCTTGTACATGGTGACAAGTATGGGTCCAGCTTTAATCTTCTGCATGTGGAGATCCAGTTTTGCCAGCACCATTTGTTGAAGATGCTGTTCTTTGTCCATTGGATTCTTTGGGCCACTTTGTCAAAGACCAAATGGCTGTAATTTTGTGGGCTTATATCTGGGTCTTCAATCCTTATCCATTGATCTGTGTGTCTATTTTGGAGCCAGTACCAGGCTGTTTTTATAAGTATGGATTTGTAGTATACACTAAGGTTTGGTATAGTGGTACCTCCAGCAGTGTTTTTGTTACTCAGGATTGTTTTTGATATCCCGGGTCTTTTGTGCCTCCATATGAATTTTGAGATTGTTTGGTCAACTTCTTTAAAGAACTGCTTTGGGATTTTAATTGATATAGCATTGAATTTGTATATTGCCTTTGGTAGGATGGTCATTTTTACGATATTGATTCTGCCAATCCAGGAACAAGGGAGGTCTTTCCACCTTCTGGTGTCTTCTGCAATTTCTTTCTTCAGGGTTTTAAAGTTTTCATTGTGAAGGTCTTTTTCCTCCTTGGTTATGTTTATACCAAGGTATTTCATTTTTTTAGGGGCTATAGTGAATGGGATGGTTTCTCTCAAGGCTTTTTCACTTCTTTCATTCTGGGCATATAGGAAGGCCTCTGATTTTTGCACATTTATTTTGTATCCTGCCACCCTGCTGAACTTCTCAATTAGTTCCAGGAGCTTCCTGGTGGAATTTTTGGGATCACTCAGGTATAAGATCATGGCATCTGCAAATAGGGATAGTTTGACTTCTTCCTTGCCGATTTGAAAAACTCTTATGTCCCTTTCTTGTCTTATGGCTTCAGCTAAGACTTCAAGTACAATATTGAATAGAAGTGGTGAGAGTGGACAGCCTTGTCTAGTTCCTGATCGAAGTGGGAATGCTTCCAATTGTTCCCCATTGAGCATAATCCTTGCTGTGGGCTTGTTGTATACAGCTTTTATTATATTGATAAAGGTTCCTTCCATTCCTACTGTCTCTAGCGTTTTGATCATAAAAGGCTGTTGGATCTTGTCAAAAGCTTTTTCTGCATCTATCGAGAGTATCATGTGGTCTTGGACTTTGGACTGGTTTACATGATGAATTACATTTATTGATTTGCGTATGTTGAACCAACCTTGTGTGCCGGGGATGAAGCCTACTTGGTCCCCATGAATGATCTTTTTAATATGTTTTTGAATCCGATTTGCTAAAACTTTGTTGAGAATCTTTGTGTCTGTGTTCATCAGAGAGATCGGCCTATAGTTTTCTTTTTTTATTATTATTATTATTATTTATTCAACTGTGCGCATATGTGTGTGTATGTGCGCGCACGTCTGTGTGTGTGTGTGTGTGTGTGTGTGTGTGTGTGTGTGTAGAACCACGGACGAATTCGCGAACTACCATGGACGCCTCCACCTCCTTCTGCCCCGGGATTCACAGGCTCCGCCCTACCAGGACCAGAAGCGCAAGCCACCCCCGCTTCCGCCTGGCGTCTATACGTGGGATCTGGGATCCGAACTTAGGACCTTCCGCCTGCATTAAGTGAGTCTTTATTAGGTTTTGGGATTAAAACGATATTAGCTTCATAGAAGGAATTTGGTAGTGTTCCTTCCTTTGCTATTTGATGGAACAGTTTAAGGAGTATTGGTATTATTAACTCCTTAAATGTCTGGTAGAACTCTGTGCTGAATCCATCTGGTCCAGAACATTTTTTGGTGGGAAGATTCAAGATTACTTCCTCAATTTCCTTATAAGTTATAGGACCATTTAAATACTTTACAACTTCCTGATTCAATTTAGGTAAGTTGTGTTTACTTAGAAGTTCATCCATCTCTTTTGTGTTGTCAAACTTCACAGAGTATAAGTTTTTGAAATATGATGGTATAATTCTCTGGATTTCTTGGGTATCAGTAGTGATAACTCCATGTTCATTTCTGATTTTGTTAATTTGGGTTTTCTCTCTCTTGCTTTTGGTTAATTTAGCTAAGGGCGTATCAATCTTATTGATTTTTTCAAAGAACCAGCTTTTTGACTGGTTGATTTTTTCTATCGTTTTCTTAATCTCGATTTCAGATATTTCTCCCCTTATTTTGCTAATCTCCTGTCTTCTACTACTTTTGGGATCAGATTGCTCTAGTTTCTCTAAAGCTTTAAGCTGCATTGTTAAGTTGTTTATTTCTGATGTTTCCATTTTTTTTGATGTAGGCATTAAGAGCTATGAACTTACCTCTTAGAACAGCTTTCATTGTGTCCCAGAGATTTTGGTAATTTGTATTTTCGTTATCATTCACTTTCAGGAAATCTCGAATTTTCTTTTTAATTTCTTCCTGAATCCAGTTCTCAAGCATCATATTGTTAAGTTTCCAGGAGTTAGTGTATTTTCTCTTGTTTTATGTGTTGTGGATGTCCAGCTTTAGGCCATGGTGGTCTGATAGGGCACAGGTTAGAATTTCAACTTTTTTGTCTATGTGTAGATTCGTTTTGTGGCCCAATATGTGATCTATTTTGGAGAAAGTTCCGTGTGCTGCTGAGAAAAATGTGTATTCTTTGGTACGTGGGTGAAAAGTTCGACAGAGATCTGTAAGGTCCATTTCTTTCAGGGTTTGATTAAGTTTCAAAGTGTCTCTGTTAAGCTTTTGACCTGTTGATCTATCCCATGTTGAGAGGGCGGTGTTGAAGTCCCCAAGAATTATCATTTGGGGGTTGATTTCTTGCTTTAGACGCTGTAGGGTTTTCTTAATGAATGTGGAGGGTCCCGTATTGGGTGCATAAATGTTCAGTATTGTGAAGTCTTCCTGGTGAATTGTACCTGTGACTAAAATGTAGTATCCATCCGTGTCTCTTATAATTTTCTTTGGCTTGTAGTCCACTTTGTCTGATAACATAATGGCTACCCCTGTCTGTTTTCTGGTTCTATTAGCTTGCAGAATTTTGGACCAGCCTTTCATTTTTAGGATGTTCCTGTCTTATGTGGTGAGATGGGTTTCCTGCAGGCAGCAGATTGATGGATTGTGATTTTTAATCCAAGTTTGTAATCTGTGTCTCTTGATCGGTGAATTAATTCCATTAACATTTAGTGTTATAATGGAGAAACTATTTTTAATTCCAGACATTTATTATGTTTAGTAGTTTTTATAAGTATATTGCTTGGCTTTTAATGGTGTTATATTTGCCTTCTGTTCTCCTGGATATGCCTGTTTTTTTCTTCACGTTTGAGTATCATTTCTAGCATTTTTTGAAGGCCTGGTTTGGTGGACATGTATCCCTTCAAGTTGTCTTTGTGCTGGAAAGTTTTTCTTTTCCCTCGATGATGACTGATAGTTTTGCAGGGTAAATCAGCCTGGGTTGACATTTTTGCTCATTCAATACTTGAAGTATGTCTCTCCAAGCTCTTCTTGCTTTTACTGTTTCAACTGAGAAGTCATTTGTTATTTTAATAGGTTTACCTTTAAAAGTGATTTGTTTTTTCTCCCTTGAAGCTCTCAGCACCAGTTCTTTATCTTGAATGTAGAGTGTTTTAACTATTATTTGCCGTGGCGTGCTTCTGTTTTGGTCGTATCTGTTTGGGGTGTGGAATGCCTCTTGTATATGGATGGGCCTCTCTTTTTTTAGATGAGGAAAGTTTTCCTTGATGATCGCTTTGAAAAATTTCCTCAGGGGTGGTATTTTGAGATTCTTCCTCTGGTATTCCATGAATACGCATGTTAGGCTTCTTCAGGGTGTCCCATATCTCTTGGATATTTCTCTCAAGTATCTTTTTGGCTTTAACAACCTCTTCCATTGAGCTGGTTAGTACTCCCACTTTATCTTCAAGGTCTGAAATTCTGTTTTCTGCTTCGTTAGTTCTGTTGATAAGACTCTCTGTAGAGTTTTGGGTTGAAGATAACTTGTCTTGTAGCTCAGTTTTAAACTCTGCTTGAGTCTGTTTTAACTGCTCTATGCCAGTTTTTGTTTCTTGCACTGTTTTTCTCAACTCCTCCAGATGTCTGTTGTGTTCCTCTTCAAAGCGATTGATTCGATTATGTAATTCCTCCCTGATTTCCTCCTTCATAGTATTGAACACGGTAATGATCATATTTTGAAAGTCGTTATCCTGGGTCAGGCTTTCTTGGCCTTTTTCCGCGGGTTTGTTCTTGTTGGAGTCTAACATTATGGGATTAATTTCTTCAGTGGGAAATTTGTTTACTTGAGTGTTGCTTCTCATGGATTTGCACTTTGACTTTGGCATTGTCGTTTTAATCTTAAGGTCTTTCAATTTCACTAAACTGAATTATTTAGTCTGGGGTTCTGGGGGTGGGCAAGGGCAGAGCTTACCTAGGTCGCGGGTGAGGCCCGGCTGGACCGCGAGTGCGTCCCCAGCGGAGCGGGGTGGGGAATGGGAGGATGGGGGCTTCGGCATGGAGCTATTTAACCCGAAGGCAGCTGGGGCAGGGCCCGGGTGCAGGGGGAGGTCCTCCTTGCCCCTCGGCCCTGCGCCCAGGACTCCGGCTTGATGGCGGGAGTTGGAGCTGGGTCCCTTCGGGCTGACCTGGGGTTCTGGTGGGCGGGCACGGGCGGAGCTTATCTACAGTCGCGGGGTGAGGCCCGGCTGGACCGCACGCGCGCGTCCCGACCGGTGGAGCGGGGTGGGGTGAAAGGGAGCCCAAATTTTATTTTTTAATCATATGTTTATTCACAACCTTTTCATGTTTATTAGCTATGTCAAATTATTTAGACTACCTGTTCATATTTTTTCCATTTACTTTTGATGGATGTCTTATTGCTATGCTACATATAGCAATGGATTTTTCTATTCTTGTTTTGATTGGGAAACATTTTTCAAGAATATAGTTGCAAATATTTCCCAAACCATCTAAATTGCATTCTTCATAAAATACCTTTTATACAAACAAAATTCTTATTTCACTGTGTGCCATTTTAGCAATCTTTTTTTTCTTGCATTATGCTTTGTAAAATTTATTTAACAAATTTTCATCAGCATAAAAGTGTCACAGATAGTTCCCTTTATTTCCTACTGTGTAGAAGTAAACATGTTTTTTTCTCTAAAGGGACAGTATAGGCTTTTCAGTTTTTCAGTTTAGTAACTACTAGAGATTGCCTTTGTAGCAGATACATAATCAAAAAGAAAATACCTAATGGTCTATGTGGCAGTTATTTTAAGTGTCAATTGATAATTGATAAGCTGACAATAGATAATTATGCCTTTAGATAGATATATGAAGAATTATTTAGTTAAGTAAAGTCTCTGAGCAAGCCTGAAAGAGATTATCTAATTGATTGTGAAAATCCAGCCATAGTAGTAGCACCATTCCTTGAGAAATATGAGAGAGAATAATTAATTAACTTTTTAATAGACTGATAGCCTGGGAGGTATGCTTCGGTCCTTTCCACTCTCATTTTTTTCCTGTGGATGTGCTATAGCATGTTCCTTGGCTCCTGCTGCTAACTTTCCTGGCATAATGAAAAGCCACCTGAAATTGTAAAGTAAAATAACAGTTTCCTTATGTGCTGTAAATCATTTTGATTAAGTATTGCATCTTTACTTATAAAAATTAAGTTTGAACTGAAGAGAGAGTTCTGGGGTTAAGACTCTGCCTTACAAACAGAAAGATGTGAATTCAGATCCTGGATCCCATGTAAAACTCCAGGTGGAAATGGTGGCAGCCTGTACTTCTGGCTTTGAAGACAGAGCCTGGGAAATTCCATACCAAGCACAAAAGAACAATGACTTCCAATGTTATCCTTATAGGCACACACAGTACCCTCTGATACACACACACACACACACACACACACACACACACACACACACACACCCCACACAATAAAACAACAACCCAGAATCTGAAATGTAAGAGAATGTTTATTCAATCCTCTTACCTAGATTTCCTGACAAATTTCCACTCTTCTAATCTGCCAATTTTGTTTAACTGCTCATACATGCTCAGTCCTATTTCTGCATTCACTGCTTTATTATTTTATTTTGTATGTATCCATTCAATAAAATCATAGTATTTAAAATATTTTTTTAACTTGAACATTAGGTAGATTTTTTTCCACTTTGTCTTTGTCAAAATGATTTTGGTTATTTTTAGGCTTTTATTTTTAAACACGCTTTTTGTATTTATTTGTACTTCTTTACTTCTTGAATTTTTCTGTCAATCCAGATCTCTACTACAGCATCTTAAAAGTTGTGGCACTTGGACTGTAGAGATGGCTCAGGGGTTAAAATTGCCTCATAAGCAGAAGGTATCGAATTAGGATCCCACGTCCCAAGTAAAAGCACCAGGGAAATGGCAAGCCCTCGTGGGCAGAGCCTGGGAAATCCAAGAATGAAGTAAAAGAAGGTAGAAGCAATCCAAGATGATTGGTCTTTCACAGGGACACACAGTCCCTCTGAGAGTCACACAAATAATAACTAAAATAAATAATAAATAAATAGATAAATAAACAAACAAATAACATTTTTAAAAAAGTTTAACACATCTTCTTGGAGGTATGCCACACAGACCTCTACTCAATCTCAGATAGGGACTGAATGACAGACCAAAGTATGATACAGTGAATCCAACTTGGTATATCAAATTCATTGGGGTTATTCACAGCAGTGTGGGTGAGGGTTACTCATAGAAGAGGAGTGACTTAAAAGGCAAGTAGATCACCAAAAAGCCTTCCACAGTCTAGGCAAGACTCATGGAGGCTGCAACCCTGGAACTCTGCAAGAAGCTGCCGGGTTAGTCAGCCAAAGTATCTCTGCTAGACAGCTGTCCTGGCTTAGAAAGTCTCCTCCCTCTGAAGTTGTTCAATGTTTTCCTTCCCTACTTTCTGAATTTTATTAGTTTCATGAACTTTCTCAGACTTGGTGGAAAGCTGCTTAGCCTTCTGAGTTTCATGAGGCTTCTTCCAGGACAGAAGGTTTCAAGTTGTATGTAATACCCTCTTTGGTTATGTAGGAGCAAATTCCAAGATAGCATCATGTTATGACTAGAAGAAGACTTATCTACAACATTTAATTATGAAACAATTTTAATATCTCAAAATTAAAATGTTTAGGTGATATTCACATTTAGATAAAAATGAACTAGCTTACTTTTTGCTTTCTTTAAATTTTTATTTTAAGAGATTTGTGCTAAATTTTATAGCAAGTTTTGAGACTTTGGTTCTTTCTCTTGAATTCAGATAGTAGGAGAATCACAGTGATCAATTTAATACTTAAATTAAGGCTGAACTCATATAATGCTGGCATAATATATATTGATTTTTCTGAATTCACATTAGAATTATTATTTTGTTTATAATTTTAGAATGTATGTTTATATAAATCAATGATCTTATGTGCAAAAATGTCTTTATCAGTTTTTCTGTCAAAATGTTTCAGTTTCATTGAAGGTGTTTGAAGCTGGGCTCATGTTTATTCTCCGAATGAATATTTGAAAAGTTAGTGTTACTAGTGTGCTAAAATTCTGAAAATATTCATCAGTAAATCCATGGAAGCCTTTAGTTTTCACTGTGGGAATACTTCTAATCTTGCATTTGTGTTTTTGATAGGATTATTCTTTGAGGGTTTTGTTATATGGCCTAGTAAGTCTATTTCATTTGACTTTGAGTTCATAGGTAGCTTCAGTTCACATTTTTTTCTTTTTTTTAACTTTATTGGGTTTTAACTTTCCAGTCCATTTCTAATGTTTTGAGTTGACATTTGCAATGTCTGGTCTTGAATATTTAATAATACTTTTAATGCTCTAAGTTGCCCTTTAATCGTGCTATACATGAATCCAACAGAGTTAAATATGAATATTCATCTCCTTTTATACTGGGAATATTTTTTATCCTTTAGTTCTAATTAGTATGTTTTCCACTAATATACCTCCATGCTTATTAATTATCATGACAGGTAACAGTATATACTTATAAGGCTTCCAATAAAGCAAATAATATGCTTAAAATGTGTCTTTTTAAGCCCTAAATTCACTAAAAGCATTTTTGAATTGGCTATGAATCATGACTTTATATCAATATCATTTATGAATTAGAATTGTATTTTCATTTTTTAAAATGCAAACTTAAAAAAAAGAAGGCAATACATCAATAGGGAAAAACAGCCAATGAACCTATAGGTAGGAAGACAGTACACCAAACTGTTCTGTAAACAGCTACTATTATACTCATAGAATTGAAAAGCACTTAGCACTCAGCCTAAAAATCTACAGTAGTGATAGAGAATCTCAATACCCTGACAAGATGAAATCTAGGGCAATAGAAGAGCAGTGATGTGGACAGCCATAATGCAGAGTACCAATGACTCACCAGGGCTCATCCAAAATCAGACCAACACAATCTCTCCATCCTAAGGCTTTGGGAACCTCATAGAAGAGGGGGCAGTGAGAATGTAAGAACCTAAAGATGAATAGGTTCATCTTTGGGCAAGGCATCTCATTCAAGGCAGGACTGCTGCATCTAGGAACTCACTACAATAAGACTTGTCCTTACCAGACTTTCATAATGACTAACACACCAACATGCGTCCATAGAATATCAAGGAACTCAAGAGAGCACGAATATACAGTGGAAACCTTGAGGATTAAAGCTGGATGAGTGAAGGGAAATGCTTCTATCAGTGGAGTGATCTGAAGAGATGCAATTTGGTATGCCACAGAAGGCTGAGCCCTCAAGAGTAAACAAGCTAGAGGCAAACTGGGATCCACAGAAGCAGACAGGCAGGACAGCAGGACTGACAGAAGGAATGAGGAAGAGATGATGGAGGGAAGCAGAGACAAGTACTCAATATGCTTGTAAAGTAGAAAAATAAGAAAAAATAGACAAATCAGAGAGAACCCTGGGGTCCATAGAAGCAGACAGGCAGCAGGGTGGGATGGATTGAGGAAGGGAAGGGAAGGAGGATATAGGGGGGGTATGGATGGAAGCAGGGATAAGTATTCAATATGTTTGTAAAACTAGAAAAAAATTTTAATTTATTTTATTTAATTTATTTTAATTTAATTTATTTATTATAGGCAATAGAGTTCTTCTGAAAGTTCTTTTTCCATTTCTAGCCTGGCATATTTTTAATTCATCAATGCTTCAGTGTTTTTGTTGCTGAAACAATTATACAGATACTGGCTTAACAGAACACTTGAGATGATTGACAAAAATCCACTTCAAATGCAGGTGCACTTCTCTGACTCAAAGACATAATGAAAGACTCTGAAAGTAATGTTTGAGCAACATCTTTGCACATAGAACTCTTGCAGTAAAATCAACAATAGTTTTGTGTATGAACAGGTTGTGCAGGCACTGAAGATTTTAGAGCATTATAATGATTTTTTAAACTACAATCTGTTGAACTTGTAGCTCTAGATTTTTTCATTTCTTTAAAAGAAATATGCAAGATGGGTAGAAATTCATTTGCTTCATGTCAATCTGTTTATAGATTCTTGGGTAAGTTAAATTATATTTTTTGATTATTTTGTATTATATTTATAATATGATAGACATTACAATAAAAATTCTTTAATGAGATGCAAATTTATTCAGAGATAATTCATACATATATAAGACAAGTAAGAAAATAAGACATCAAATCAAGAAATAACATAGCTTTTAGGTATTTTGTTTAACAAATATGATAGTAAATAGGTTAATAAACAGCTTAAATTAATACAAAATTAACATTGTTGAGTTAATATATCATTTTCGAATTCATTTACAGAAATATAGTGGTGTTCATGACACATAGTTCTGTGTAAACTTTTAATACACTGAAATTTGTTTTTGATACTATTAGTTTAATTATTCTATTATTCTGATTCAGATATTCTTTATCTTTGGGAAGCTTGCAGGAGTTATATGGTCAGATATAGTATTTAATCATATTGCTTGTTTATGTTATTAATTTCTGTAGGTCTCAAATTCTCTTTTGTTTTGCTTTTTAAGTGTTTTTTCATATGTAAATTTTATAAAATCAAAATGTAGGCATCAGTGGAGTTTCTGTCAATAAATGGATACTAATTGAAATGAGGAACAGTTCAACTAATAAACCATTTTTCTATCATTATAGCTAAATCCATATAGTTTTATGCAATAGGACTGTCTTGGTATCCATTTCAGTTTTCATTTCTTGTATCTGACCTGAGCAACTTAGTGGAAAATACTTTGATTCCAGCTCACAATTTCAGGTTATAAATCATCATTGAATAGAAGTTACAGTAGCAGGACCATAAAGCAGCCAACCTCTTCCTATCCCCATCAAGAACAAAGAGTAAAGTGTTTGTTTGCCAGTACTCCATTCTCCTTGTTCTTATGTATCTTTTGGATCCTCTGCCTAGGGAACGATTCTGCTTAGGGAATTACAAGTGACTTGATTCTTTTCCACATCAATTAATACAATCAACACTTTCCCTAATACTTTCCTCCCATGCTCAAAACCAGCCACAATCTGGGAGGACACCTGGCTCTTAGGGCATCTAGTTTTCAATTAACACTAATCTTCACAGTCTGTCTGTACTACTGTATAAAAAAACTGTTTCAGAAAATGTAATTTATATGAAATGGGAATTTATTTTCTTGTAGTTCTGGAGGCTAGGAAGTCTAATGTCATATCACAGGATCTGATGAGAGTTTCCTTGTTGTATCTTCATATGGCCAAAGTTAAAAATGCTGCAGCCTAGTGCAGCATACAGAACAGGAAGAGAAGACCAGTTCTCCACATTTCATAAGGCTACTGATCTCACCCATGAAGGCTCTAAAAGTACCACTTGTTGATATTAGGGAATTTATTTCAACATGAATTTTGGAGAGCAGAGAAATATCCAAATCATAATAGACATCTTCATAGAATCAAGACAGAAGGCATCAACTTGACAATTTGCCTTGTCAGGTTAAATCAGAATGTCTAAGAGGCCAAGTATGTAAGAGCCCAAATAATCTTGAAAATATACAGCATCTTAACTTTGAATAAAACATAGAGCATTATCAATGGTATTTTTGAATTTCATAGAAGTTTTCCTTTATTGGAAATTTTAGAAAGCAAGTTATTAAATAAAAGAAAAGGAACACTTAAACAGGGAACTTATATACTGCTATGAACAGAGCAACTGCTAAAAACAGGAGTCTGCCTTGCACTTCCAAAAACCATATCTTAGCCTGGCTCCCATTCTTCTTCTCTGTCAGTAAGACAACAGAAGCAGAAACCTGTCTGGATATAATTTTTAAGCCATGCATTCTTGAGCTGCTGTAAATAGAACAACATTTTTTCTTTTCTCTGTTTTTAGCAGTCTTAATATTCAAGCAATCATATGTTTCTCTGAGGACTTTGAATTATAATTCCTTTGCAATATGGTCACTTGGCAGTCTTTAGCATATCTTCTCCTGGAACATGGTTCCCAGCTTGGATATCCATAGTCTCTGAGCCTCTGATTTTCTGATTTAAAATAAATGTGAATATTCTCAACTCATTCCAGATTAGTAATTATTTATACCAAAGAGGAAATGAATCCCTTCCCCTACACCCATATCAGATCATATTTCCATTAATTCTAACATATTTTCTATTGTCTTGCTAACATTGCTCCATCAAGATCACTATCTTCAGTATTTCCCTCCCTTGCCTCTCTTTCAACCATCCACAAACCTTGCATAGCTCAATGTTTTCCATCCTTCAGCTTTAAAGCTTTGCATTTTTTTTCTGAGGAAGTTCACTAATCTTAGAGAATCTTAAATGGTCTTAAACCCCACATATTCTCTGTCCTCTAACACATCTTTTATTGTTATTGGTCCCCATTCTGGGCCATTTGTGCAAACACAGCAGGAGCTACCCCTAAATATTCTGAAGTCTCTCTTGGAATGCTGTCTCTCCAGTTAGTCAGAAGGCTCTCTTCATTCTCTTTTACTATAGTCAAATGCAAATCCAACTCGAGATGTACACATTCTCTCTCTCATTCTTTGTGTTCCTTCATTACACTTAATGAAAGCCAGAGATCCTCTGTCATCTATCACGAGTTTCTTTTCATTAGTGAATAAAATCAAGGAGGCAATGATAACCCATTAATTCATGACTGTATCCTGTAGGTGACAAGCACAGAATTTTCTTAGTAATGTGACTGCTTACTAAGTGACAATTTTTTTTATTATTTCTTATTTATTCAATTGTGTGTGTGTGTGTGTGCGCGGTGTGTATGTGTGTGTATGTAGAACCACGGAGGTATTCTGGAACCACCATGGACCGCCTCCACCTCCTCCTTGTTTACTCTGCCCTGGGATTCACAGGCTCCGCCCCACCAGGACCAGAAATGCAGGCTGCCCCTGCTTCCACCTGGCATCTATAGGCGGGGTCTAGTATCCAAACTCAGGACCTTCTGCCTGCAAGGCAGAGGCTTAACCCCTGAGCCACCTCTCCAGCCCCTAAGTGACAATTTCTAAAGAATATATTAACAATGAATCCATTTATAAACAGTTTACTAAGTGACATAAAGAGTAAAAGTATTTGAAGAAATCCATCAAATTATATTCCAAATGAAAGCAAATACTATCATGTTAATACTATAAAACATGCAAAATATTTAGGCAGTTTTACAACAGCCATGCTGGTATGGTCTCTGAAGGTCTTGGAAATTACTGTTGGGATTTCCCTGGAGGAACACTTCCTGCTGATAGGAAAGAACTGTCTCCAATCCTCCACAGAGATAAGGTGTCATGGTTTGAAATGTGGCCCCCACAGTCTCATATATTTGGCAAGGTCATGTCACCTTGAGAGGTGGCGCCTTGCTGGAGGAAGGCAGTCACAAGGGGTGGGCCTTGAAGTGGATTAGTCCCACCCACCTCCAGGAGAAGTCTCCCTTTGCTACAAGCAGTCTGTAGCTCTCAGCTTCCAAGATGTCTGCAGTGACTTAGCCTTCTCCAGCTTTGGCCAGTCAGCCATGCCACCTCTGCTTTGAGAGACTGTATTTTCCGTCTGGAACCGTAAGCTGAATAAACCTCCCTTTCTCCCTTAAGTTGATTGATTTTGAGTGTTCTCTCACAACAATAGTAAAGAGTAACTGTTACATAAGGTGGCCAACTTCTCCCAACCTTTTGCTTAAAGAAGGGAATGGGGATGAGTTCTCTTTTACAGATAAGTCCTACCAAGAGGAGGTGGGCACAAGATCACCTGGGTTGAGCCTCAGTATGAGCTAGCCAAGTCATTTTTCCATTTTGCCTAAATGTATAAATATACCTGACCTTGGCAGTCATCTTTGGCATCTCCCCCCCCCCATGGCACTCCAGGTCTGGAGTCTGTGAGATTTTTTAGCTCCATTCCCTCCATGGATTACATGCCTGGAGTCCATGAGTTTTCCAGGGAACCTGCCCCTCATGGTACTCCACGTCTGGAATCCATGAATTCCATTCTTTTTCTCCTATGTTAAACTCTACCTTAATTCTCTAGTCCTGTTCTGGTTTCAATCTTTGACTCAAACACAAGAACCTGGATATATACAGACTCCTAGAAAGTGAGCCTGCAACATTATGAAAATGTTTATATTTTAAAGGGATGTGAAATTTTGAGTTTCATATATGAATACCTAGAACTAAATATTGTGACTATATAGATTCATAACTAAAGAAATTCAATGAAAAAATTTTCATAAGTAATTTTGATAAGTAGCATAGATGTTCCACTAGGTTCTGTCTTTATTATGTTTCTAAGCCACTGATCTTCTCATAAATACAAAACTTTATGTCAAAATTTTCTTAAACAGAAAGATTTAGAAGTAGTTCTTGGAATTTGGGGAAATTTATAGCTGTTATGTCATTTTGTCTAGCAGAATCCTTGTTGCTTTTTGTAATAAATGATATGTTAGAAGTTAGGGAAAGTTTGTTTACCTGAGAAATGCAACTTCTACCTCTTTCTTTGCTCTCTCTGGGTTAGGCACTTTCAGTCTTGTTCATTCATTTATATATATATACACACACATATATATAATTCAAATATATATATGTAGAGATCTAGGAACACATAAATATGTAACATTGTATTTAAATTAGGCCAGCGATGTACCACAAATCAAATTTAAGTGCAATGAGAAATTCAGTCATTCATTTGTCTTCTATTTTCTTTCTTCTAGCAAAACCCAGGAATAAACTTGCATATTTAATTAATCTTTTAGTATCTCTGAATAAGTTAAACATGATCTTTGCTACATTATTTGATTCTGGCAACTTACTTAAAAAGAATTTGCATATTTTTATCAACGTCTTATTTCATTCTTTTTGTTCTCATTTTTAAATGGCAAATAATTATTGGGACACTCAGATATATCTTTCTTTTCTCAAACCTAATTTAAAATCATGTTTTCTTTCTTCCAGCATCTACTCCTTTCACTTTTGCTATGTAGTTTAATGTGTTTGATATACTGTGTAATTATTTTACAAATGAAGCTGAATCATTATATGCTATTGTTTTTTTTAAATATTCTGGTGAGTTGAAATTAAAGTTAAGAACTTCAAAAGAAAATGCTTTGAAATGCAATTAGTAAATCTAAATATGTAAAAGAAACTTCCCCAGTTTAGAAAGGGAAATTTGGACATTTTAATTTTTATTTTCCTTCTGACTATATTATATATGACCTTGAGACTTACAGTTTTCACAACAAATTTCAGTCTTGTGCTATCTTTTATAAATGATTTCATGTCCAGAACTGGATATCTTGAATATATACATTTTATAACTTTCACATGTCTCTTTTTTTTTCCTGCCCCCCCACGTCTCTTTCTAAGCTGAAGAACTTTCCTTTACATATTTAAACTTAATAATCACATGTCTAGGCGTTTTCTTCTGAAGTCCTTATATCTTTAAATATCTTGACTCTATACATTAATACCATTGAGTAAGATTTATTTTAAAATATAATTCCTGGTATGTGTATAAGAAGCTAAAGATGAGCATAAACCAAAAAATTACTTAGTCAATGAGCTGTGATATGCCACACTGCAAAAGGAATAGGACATTAAAGATACCAAGTACATCATACTTGAGGAAATTTATCAAAACTTAACTTCTAATCCAAGGTTTCATATCAGCTTATTCTTAATGCACTGCTAGCTTGCATTCAGGAGGATGAGGACACACTTTCAATCATGATACACTTGCTTATCTCCTCCTGGTGCTGTTTCCTATATAGTCTCATACCTTACAGGGTTTTCTTCATCCCTGTACCTCTTCAGTGTTCTTAATGTAAATTTCTATGTTAGCTAATACCATTCTGATGATTTTTGCTTTTATTTATTTATTTATTTATTTATTTATTTATCAGATTGTTCTATTTCCTTATTTCTTTGCTCCATCTTTGCTCTTGTTTCCCATGCTCCATCTTCAAGGACAGGAATTGAATGCTGCCCCGGTAACCAATTGGCATGTTTATCTGGGACCTGAGAATCTGAACTCAGATCTTTTTATTTGTGAGGGAAAATCTTTAACCCATGAACCATCTCTGTATCCCTTGACTTTCTTTTAAATTCAACCACTGATGGTGATGATATTTATTATATGGGACTATTGCTCATGACAAACTTTCTGAATCACTCTCTAACTGGACATGATTACAGACTTTCTCTGAACTTCTGAAAGGAAACTCTGATCCATTACTAGTGGTTGCTTCAAGGAAGGAGATGAAACACAACCACATGCATGACAGATATTTATTGTTATAAATGTCCATCTTCTCCCATACATTATGATAAATGAGCATTGCTACAAGCTGTAAAAATAATTATATCACAATCTCTTCTACTTCCTCACTCTGAAATTTCCCTGGCAATTATTCTTCAAGCTTCTCCTCAACTTTGGATTAGTCTGTCCACGACAACAGTCACTGTTCTCACATTAGCTTCAATATTGCCAATTCTATTAAGAATTTCTATTCGACTCATTCTCTGTAGGCACTGCCAGCTCCTTCCACATCCTAACACTCATGAGCATGACAGCTGTCTTCCTTGCAAATGTCTCCAGTGTAGAAGCCCACATTATGACCAGCTCTCAACTGATATGAGTTACATTGCCTTGTGTATTATATCTACATATTGTCAATCACATCAACTCCTCCATCCACATTATTTTATATCATGACAGTCACATTGTAGACTCTGGGCAAAATTACAACATCCTGAATAAAATTTTATTCTTTTCATTTTGACCACAAACACCATTCAAATATTCTTCTAAATTTTTAAAATCTAAGTCGATCTTTGAAACATTTGTTAGGTATTTATATTCCCTCTGAAAATCTTCTAATTGTTTTTTCTGTCTTCTGGCAGGCTTCCTGTTTCCCTGCAGCTGTTCTTTCTCAGAAGATCTGAGGTTATGTATTGGGTTTCACTCAGACTGTCAGTCTCCTTACCTGCTGTGGTTGGTATCAGAAGGTCACAGGAAAGAATTTGCCTGGAAGCAGCATGGTGTGGAGGAGACAGGATTACAGACACCTTCACCTCTTGTCCTGCCTTTGGGACCTGTTACTGAGGCTTGTTGGAAATCTCTGTGACCTTCTCAGTGCCTCCTAATCAGCTCTTTTTCTGCGTTAGTCACTTGCTAGGCATTTCTGCAGTTTGTTTTTGATAAAATGATTCCATTGCAATGCTTCTCTTTCAGGGTAAGATACTGAATTTAATAGAGCCCTAGAAACTAGAATTCAGTTCAGGCATCTTGATTCTATAGATTGAGTTGAATCATATACTCTTTTTAGAGAAAAGAAAACATAATACATTGAAAAGCTTCCTTAATTATTTTTATGCTGTCAATTTTCCCATATGGTATAGATGTATGTATACACACTTTTTAGTTGTTTTTGGGTCTCTGATTTCCATATCTGAGATCGTTCTGGACTCTTGCAGTGACAAACCATTTGAGATCTGGTACTGTATCTTCATTTTTCTGTAGTTTAGATCTAAAAATCTAATTTTGCCATGAATTTTTTGGTCATTATATACAAAGTTAGTCATCTATAAAATAATTTTCTTTCAAATTTCCCCTTACTGTAAACCTTCTATTTTCTTCTCTGACAGATTTTATAAATGATATGAGTTCTTGTTAAGATCACTTACAAAGTGGAGGAAATTTTACTGATCTCTAACACTGATTGCTATATGATATTTCTGAAATATCAATAACAACTACATGATGGTCAACTTTTAGGGACATGTTGGATGCTGGTATTTGTTTTAATTATCTTCTCTCTGAAACATTTTTTTCCATAAAATTACTCTGTCTTCCTGTTCATAAGACTAGTTTCAGTATTCCTAAGTCTCTGTTATAAACTTAAATTATGATGCTTCTACCATGTGTCTTTAGAATTTAGATTGCTTCTGACATAGTCCTCATCTCTCATGTCATTCTCCAGATGGTGGTCCTTGAATCTTAAAGTAAAACCAATTCACTGGCAAATCTTCTTATAAGACATTTGTCACCTGGGAAATGCATTTGGGACCTGAGGTCCCATCCTGCCAGATGCTCTGTAGGCTGAAGTGTGCTGTGAATATCAATAAGCAAAAGATGATACTTTTCAAAGTAGCACAAAATCCACATCACTTCTTTAAACCTTCTCATCTTTGTGGATTCTGATGACCTCTGAGTCTGTCTGCTTGTGTGGTCTATTTCTCAAATTTTGTACTGTGCTCTAACCTATTTCTTAATGAAGCTGTCTGGATGCATTATAAACTTGACATGGATTTCCCAAAATCAATCTTTAATGGAACATCCAGATTCACCAATCCCTTCGTGATTAAAGTTTTGGAGAAAAGAGGAATGGGGGGCACCTATCTCACTTTGATAAAGGCTATATATAACAAACCTAAAGCAAATATCATCCCAAATAGGGAAAAAACTTGAAACATTCCAACTTAGATCTGGAATGAGACAAGGCTGATCACTTTAACCACTCATGTTCAATATTGTGCTTGAAGTCCTAGCTAGAGCAATAAGGCAAGAGAAGAAAATCAAAGGGATTCAGATAGGTAAGAAAGAAGTCAAAGTATCCCTATTTGCAGATGATATGGTTCCATACTTGAGAGATCCACATGACTCCACCAAGAAATTACTTGAATTGATAAACAACTTTAGTAAAGTGACAGGCTACAAATCAACATACAAAAATCAGTAGCTTTCATATGTAAAGGAGACAAACAAGCTGAGAAAGAAATGAGAGAATCAATCCAATTCACTATAGCTATAAAGAAAATAAAATACCCTGGAATAAATTTGACCAAGGAAATAAAAGACCTGTACAATGGAAACTATAAAACTCTGCTGAAATAAATTGAAGAAGATGCTAAAAGGTGGAAAAACTTTCCTTGCTCATGGACTGGTAGAATCAATATTGTGAAAATGACCATCCTACCCAAAGCAATATACAGATTCAATGCAATTCCAATTAAAATTCCAATGCAATTTTTCACAGAACTGGAAAAAACAATCTCAAAATTCACATGGAAGAAAAAAAACCATGATTAGCCAAAAAATTTTGGGCAACAAGAAGAATGTTTGAGGTAACACCATACCAGACTTCAAACTATATTACAGAACTATAGTAGTAAAATCTGGCACAAAAACTGATACACCGACCACTGGATCAGAACAGAGGACCCAGCCATAAACTCCCATGTATAGAGCCACTTAATTTTTGAGTGCTAAACATCACTCTGGGGAAAAGACAGCAACAAGTGGTATTGTGAAAATTGGACATCTGCATGTAGAAGACTAACAATTGACTGTTGCCTCTCTCTTTACACAAAAGCCAACTCCAAATGGATCAAAGATCTTGATATTAGACCTGAAACTCTGAAATTACTAGAAAAAAGAGTAAGAAGTATACTTGAATTGATAGGCCTAGGTAAAGATTTTCTAAGCAGAACAACAACAAATGGGACTTCCTTAAATTAAAAAGCTTCTGTTCTGCAAAACAAATTGTTAAGTGTGCAAAATGAAAACCCAGAGAATTGGAGAAAAATCTTCATTAGCTGTGAATCTAACAAAGAATTAATCTCCAGAATATACAAAGAGCTCAGAAAATTAAACACCAAGACAGCATACATTCCAATTAAAAAAATGGGCCCTAGAACTAAACAAGGACTTCGCCCAAAAATAAACTGAAATGTCAAATACCTTAAAAGATGCTCAACTTCCCTGATTTTCAGAGAGATGCAAATCAAAATAACCCTGCAATACCATCTTACTCCAGTCAGAATGCTAAGATCAAGAACAAAAACAACAGATTGCTGGTGAGCCTGTGGAGAAAGGGGGCACTTGTTCAAATTCCATATGACCCAGTAATACCACTCCCTGGAATATTCCCAACAGGCTCTACCTCTTATTACAAAGAGAATTGTTCATCTGTGTTCATTGTAGCTCTATTCACAATAGCAAAAAAACAAAAAACAAAAAACAAACAACAAAATGGAACCAACCAACATGCCCATCAACAGAGGACTAGATAATAAAAATATGGTACATGTATACAATTGAATATTACGCAGCCATCAGAAAGGATGAGATTATGGAATTTTCTGGCAAATTGATTGAACTGGAAACTTTAATATTGAGTGAGGTATCTCAGACACAGGAAGTAACCACCACATATTCTCTCTAATATGCAGATGATTGACCTTATATCATGGTCAATGTATTTGAATCAAAAGCAATGTAAAAGCCAGATAATTCAAAAAAGACCTAAGCGTGGAAAGGTGGGATGGGATAGTCAGCGTGAAACTTTTTAAAGGGGAGATCCACTGATAAGGACTTTCCTCTTCACTGTCTAGTGCTTATATCTTCTTTAGGTATTACTATTTACCAGCATATGCACTATGTTTGCACACTATTGACAGTGTTATTCATAGCCAGTATTTCTTTCATCCTTAAGATTTCTTCATCTAATTGAATCTTAACATTTTAAGTGCTATATTACTTGAATTTTATTAATTTTCCTTTATGTATTTTTAATTAGCATACAAAGTGATAGGTTTAACCATATCTTATTTCTGTCAGTTTTTCATTAGTATAAATTTTGTTTGTTGACAGTTTCACACATCAATATAATGAATTAAGGAGTGAGAGAGAGAGCCCAGCCCAGCCCAACCACCCCAGAGTCCCACATGTCCAGGCGGCGAGCACCCAGGCCGACTCCGGCTTGGCCTGCGCCCAGGCCCAGACGACCCAGCCCCCTCCGTGCCACCCTGCCCCCGCCTCTGCCAGCACCCCAAGGTGAGTGAGAAAGAGAGCCCAGCCCAGCCCAACCCACCCCGGAGCCCCAAGTGTCCTGGAGGCGAGCACCCAGACCGACTCCAGCTTAGCCTGGGCCCTGCCGCGGACCCTAGCCCCTCACATCCTCCCGCCCCGTGCTCCTCGCCACCCCCCTAGGTCTCAGGTGAAGAATTCTACCATTGAGCCAGCGAGAGAGAGCCCAGCCCAGCCCAGCACCACCACCCACACGAGAACCACCCGGCCAGCAGCACCATGCCGCTGGGCCGCTGGCTTTGCCCCCAGGGGCCCCGCCCCTCTCTGCACCGAACTTCCCAGGTCGCAGGTGAAGAATTCTCCCATCAACATCAGACCCTCTGCCTCTCTGGCCCACCGGGGACTTACACGTGGTCCACGGAAGACACACTGCTACTCAGAATTCAATAGAGCCCAAAGGAAACTCAAGCAAAATTCTAAGGAACAAAGGGAACACAGGCCATACATCTGGACTCCACTACAATCATTATATCACGTGGGCCAGATTCTTCTCATCCAGCCCAAAGATAAGTAAACTTTTTCTTTTCACCTTACTGATCTTTTAAAGTATCAATGCTGTAGATTAACTTTCTCATACAGCCACCCCACAACATACAACTTCAGGGAGTACACCACTCACCCTCACATTTCACCAAGATACTAAATCGTAAAAATGCACTACCAAACTAATATTCACCCCCTGGTAACATAACCTGACTTAACTGATGTACTAACAGCCTAGTAGCCTCATCTAGGATATAACAGTAACAATACACAAACATACCCAATCCAAGGCAAGTACTAGTAATAACTGGCAATTGTAACAATACCAACTAGGTGGATTCAGTGAAAAACACACAGGAACTGAAAGGGCCTAAAAAACAAAACAACAATGTACAAGTCAAAGTGCAGATCCACGAGAAACAAAACCCAAGAAGACCAATCTCCTGCCGAAAGAATCAATCCCATAATGAGGGATTCTGAGCAGAACAAATCCACAGAAAATAGCCATGAAAGCCAGACCCAACATAACGACTTTCAGAGTATGATCCTTACCATGATTAATACTATGAAAGAGGAAATCCGAGAAGAGTTAAAATACTGAACTACCGTATCAACCACTTTGAACAGGAATACAACAGGCACTTGGAGGAGTTGAGAAAAACAGTTCAAGAAACAAAAATAGGTATGGAGCAATTAAAATAGTCTCAGGCAGAGTTTAAAATTGAACTAAAAGACGTTACCTTCAACCCAAAGCTCAACAGAGAGTCTTATCAGCAGAACAAATGAGGCAGAAAATAGAATTTCAGATCTTGAAGACAAAGTGGGAGAATTAACCAGCTCAATGGAAGAAATTGTTAAAGCCAAAAAGATATAGAGAGGAACATTCAAGAGATGTGGGACACTCTGAAGAAGCCTAACATGCGCATTCATGGAATACCAGAACAAGAATCCCAAAACACCACACCGGAGGAAATATTTCAATTCATCATAAATGAAAACTTCCCACAACTAAACAATGAGAGGCCTATCCAAATACAAGAGGCATTTCGCACTCCAAACAGACATGACCAAAATAGAAAATCGCCACGGCAAATAATAGTCAAAACACTCCACATTCAAGACAAAGAAAAGGTGCTGAGAGCTTCAAGAGAAAAAAGGCAACTCACTTTTAAAGGTAAACCTATTAGAATAACAAATGACTACTCAATGGAAACAGTAAGAGCAAGAAGAGCTTGGAGAGACATACTTCAAGTATTAAATGAGCAAAAATGCCAACCCAGACTGATATACCCGGCAAAACTACCTGTCATGATTGAGGGAGAAAGAAAAGTTTTCCAGCGCAAAGACAACTTGAAGGGATACATGTCTACCAAACCAGGCCTTCAAAAAATCCTAGAAATGATACTCAAGCTTGAAGAAAAGAACAAGCGTATCCAGGAGGACAGAAGGGAAGTATAATACCACCAAAACATAAATATCAAACAACATGCTTACAAAATCTACTAAACATAAAAAATGTCCAGAATTAAAAATAATTTCTCCATTATAACATTAAATGTCAATAGTATTAACTCGCCGATTAAGAGACACAGATTACAAACTTGGATTAAAAATCACAACCCATCAATCTGCTGCCTTCAGGAAGCTCATCTCACCACAAAAGATAGACACATCCTAAGAATGAAAGGCTGGTCCAAAATCTTGCAAGCTAATGGAACCAGGAAATAGGCAGGGGTAGCAAATATGCTTTCAGACAAAGTGGACTTCAAACCAAAGAAAATCCTAAGAGACACAGATGGATACTACATTTTAGTCACAGGTACAACTCACCAGGGAGACTTCACAATACTGAACATTTATGCACCCAATACGGGCCCCTGCACATTCATTAAGAAAACCCTACAGCGTCTAAAGCAAGAAATCATCCCCCAAACGATAATTCTTGGGGACTTCAACACTGCCCTCTCAACATGGGATAGATCAACAGGTCAAAAGCTTAACAGAGAAACTTTGGAACTTAATCAAACCTTTAAAGAAATGAACCTTACAGATCTCTATCGAACTTTTCATCCACGTACCAAAGAATACACATTTTTCTCAGCAGCACATGGAACTTTCTCCAAAATAGATCACATATTGGGCCACAAAATGAATCTCCACATAAAAAAAAGTTGAAATTCTAACCTGTGCCCTATCAGACCACCATGGCCTAAAGCTGGACATCCACAACACAACAAACAAGAGAAAATACACTAACTCCTGGAAACTTAACAATATGATGCTGAATGAGAACTGGATTCAGGAAGAAATTAAAAAGGAAATTCAAGATTTCCTGACAGTGAACGATAATGAAAATACAACTTACCAAAATCTCTGGGACACAATGAAAGCTGTCCTAAGAGGTAAGTTCATAGCTCTTAATGCCTACATCAAAAAAATGGACACATCAGAAATAAATAACTTAACGATGCAGCTTCAGGCTTTAGACAAACTTGAGCAATCTGATCCCAAAAGTAATAGAAGAGAGGAGATTAGCAAAATAAGGGGAGAAATATCTGAAATCGAGATTAAGAAAATGATAGAAAAAATCAATCAGTCAAAAAGCTGGTTCTTTCAAAAAAATCAATAAGATTGATACACCCTTAGCTAAATTAACCAAAAGCAAGAGAGAGAAAACCCAAATTAACAAAATTAGAAATGAACATGGAGTTATCACTACTGATACCCAAGAAATCCAGAGAATTATACCATCATATTTCAAAAACTTATACTCTGTGAAGTTTGACAACACAAAAGAGATGGATGAATTTCTAAGTAAACACAACTTACCTAAATTGAATCAGGAAGTTGTGAAGTATTTAAATAGTCCTATAACTTATAAGGAAATTGAGGAAGTAATCTTGAATCTTCCCACCAAAAAATGTCCTGGACCAGATGGATTCAGCACAGAGTTCTACCAGACATTTAAGGAGTTAATAACACCAATACTCCTTAAACTGTTCCATCAAATAGCAAAGGAAGGAACACTACCAAATTCCTTCTATGAAGCTAATATCGTTTTAATCCCAAAACCTAATAAAGACTCACTTAAAAAAGAAAACTATAGGCTGATCTCTCTGATGAACACAGACAAAAAGATTCTCAACAAAGTTTTAGCAAATCGGATTCAAGAACATATTAAAAAGATCATTTACGGGGACCAAGTAGGCTTCATCCCCGGCACACAAGGTTGGTTCAACATACGCAAATCAATAAATGTAATTCATCATGTTAACCAGTCCAAAGTCCAAGACCACATGATACTCTCGATAGATGCAGTAAAAGCTTTTGACAAGATCCAACAGCCTTTTATGATCAAAACGCTAGAGACAGTAGGAATGGAAGGAACCTTTATCAATATAATAAAAGCTGTATACAACAAGCCCACAGCAAGGATTATGCTCAATGGGGAACAATTGGAAGCATTCCCACTTCGATCAGGAACTAGACAAGGCTGTCCACTCTCAGCACTTCTATCCAATATTGTACTTGAAGTCTTAGCTGAAGCCATAAGACAAGAAAGGGACTTAAAAGGGATTCAAATCGGCAAGGAAAAAGTCAGGCTATCCTTATTTGTAGATGACATGATCTTATACCTGAGGGATCCCAAAAATTCCACCAGGAAGCTCCTGGAACTAATTGAGAAGTTCAGCAGGGTGGCAGGATACAAAATAAATGTGCAAAAATCAGAGGCCTTCCTATATGCCCAGAATGAAAAAAGTGAAAAAGCCTTGAGAGAAACATCCCATTTACTATAGCCCCTAAAAAAATGAAATACCTAGGTGTAAACCTAACCAAGGAGGTAAAAGACCTTTACAATGAAAACTTTAAAACCCTAAAGAAAGAAATTGCAGAAGACATCAGAAGGTGGAAAGACCTCCCATGTTCCTGGATTGGCAGAATCAACATTGTAAAAATGACCATCCTACCAAAGGCAATATACAAATTCAATGCTATACCAATTAAAATTCCAAAGCAATTCTTTAAAGAAGTTGACCAAACAATCTCAAAATTCATATGGAGACACAAAAGACCTAGGATAGCAAAGACAATCCTGAGTAACAAAAACGCTGCTGGAGGTATTACCATACCAAATCTTAGTCTATACTACAAATCCATAGTTGTAAAAACAGCCTGGTACTGGCTCCAAAATAGACACACAGATCAATGGATAAGGCTTGAAGACCAAGATATAAGCCCACAAAATTACAGCTATTTGGCCTTAAATCAAGGTCCTTGATCCATTTGGAATTAAGTCTTGTGCATGGTGACAACTATGGGTCCAGCTTTAATCTTCTGCATGTGGAGATCCAGTTTTGCCAGCACCATTTGTTGAAGATGCTGTTCTTTTCCCATTGGATTTTTTGGGCCCCTTTGTCAAAGACCAAATGGCTGTAGTTTTGTGGGCTTATATCTGGGTCTTCAAGCCTTATCCATTGATCTGTGTGTCTATTTTGGAGCCAGTACCAGGCTGTTTTTACAACTATGGATTTGTAGTATAGACTAAGATTTGGTAGGGTGATACATCCAGCAGTGTTTTTGTTACTGAGGATTGTCTTTGATATCCTGAGACTTCTGTGGCCTTCATATGAATTTTGAGATTGTTTGGTCAACTTCTTTAAAGAATTGCTTTGGAATTTTAATTGGTATAGCATTGAAGCTGTATATTTCCTTTGGTAGGATGGTCATTTTTACGACGTTGCTTCTACTAATCCAGGAACATGGGAGGTCTTTCCACCTTCTGATGTCTTTTGCAATTTCTTTCTTTAGGGTTTTAAAGTTTTCATTGTAAAGGTCTTGCACCTCCTTGGTTAGGTTTATACCAAGGTATTTCATTTTCTTAGGGGCTATAGTAAATGATATTGAGTTTCTCAGGGCTTTTTTACTTCTTTCATTCTGGGCATATAGGAAGGCCTCTGATTTTTGCACATTTATTTTGTATCCTGCTACCCTGCTGAACTTCTCAATTAGTTCCAGGAGCTTCCTGATGGATTTTTTGGGATTCCTGAGGTATAAGATCATGTCATCTGCAAATAAGGATAGCCTGACTTCTTCCTTGCTGATTCTAATCCCTTTTATGTCCCTTTCTTGTCTTATGGCTTCGGCTAAGACTTCAAGTACAATATTGGATAGAAGTGGTGAGAGTGGACAGCCTTGTCTAGTTCCTGATCGAAGTGGGAATGCTTCCAATTGTTCCCCATTGAGCATAATCCTTGCTGTGGGCTTGTTGTATACAGCTTTTATTATATTGATAAAGGTTATTTCCATTCCTACTGTCTCTAGTGTTTTGATCATAAAAGGCTGTTGGATCTTGTCAAAGGCTTTTTCTGCATCTATCGAGAGTATCATGTGGTCTTGGACTTTGGACTGGTTAACATGATGAATTACATTTATTGATTTGCGTATGTTGAACCAACCTTGTGTGCCGGGGATAAAGCCTACTTGGTCCCCGTAAATGATCTTTTTGATATGTTCTTGAATCCGATTTGCTAAGACTTTGTTGAGAATCTTTGTATCTGTGTTCATCAGAAAGATCGGCCTATAGTTTTCTTTTTTAAGTGAGTCTTTATTAGGTTTTGGGGTTAAAACGATATTAGCTTCATAGAAGGAATTTGGTAGTGTTCCTTCCTTTGCTATTTGATGGAACAGTTTAAGGACTATTGGTGTTATTAACTCCTTAAATATCTGGTAGAACTCTATGCTGAATCCATCTGGTCCAGGACATTTTTTGGTGAGAAGATTTGAGATTACTTCCTCAATTTCCTTATAAGTTATAGGACTATTTAAATACTTCACAACTTCGTGATTCAATTTAGGTAAGTTGTGTTTACTTAGGAATTCATCTATCTCTTTTGTGTTGTCATATTTCATAGAGTACAAGTTTTTGAAATATGATGGTATAATTCTCTGGATTTCTTGGGTATCAGTAGTGATAACTCCATGTTCATTTCTAATTTTGTTAATTTGGGTTTTCTCTCTCTTGCTTTTGGTTAAATTAGCTAGGGGTGTATCAATCTTATTGATTTTTTTGAAAGAACCTGCTTTTTGACTGGTTAATTTTCTCTATTGTTTTCCTAATCTCGATTTCAGATATTTCTCCCCTTATTTTGCTAATCTCCTCTCTTCTACTGCTTTTGGTATCAGATTGCTCTAGTTTTTCTAAAGCTTTAAGCTGATTTGTTAAGTTGTTTATTTCTGATGTTTCCTTTTTTTTTGATGTAGTCATTAAGAGCTATGAACTTACCTCTTAGGACAGCTTTCATTGTGTCCCAGAGATTTTGGTAAGTTGTATTTTCATTATCGTTCACTGTCAGGAAATCTTGAATTTCCTTTTTAATTTCTTCCTGAATCCAGTTCTCATTCAGCATCATAGTGTTAAGTTTCCAGGATTTAGTGTATTTTCTCTTGTTTGTTGTGTTGTGAATGTCCAGCTTTAAGCTGTGGTGGTCTGATAGGGCACAGGCTAGAATTTCAACTCTTTTGAATATGTGGAGATTCATTTTGTGGCCCAATATGTGATCTATTTTGGAGAAAGTTCCATGTGCTGCTGAGAAAAATGTGTATTCTTTGGTACGTGGATGAAAAGTTCAATAGAGATCCGTAAGGTCCATTTCTTTAAGGATTTAATTAAGTTCCAAAGTGTCCCTGTTAAGCTTTTGACCTGTTGATCTATCCCATGTTGAGATGGTGGTGTTGAAATCCCCAAGAATTATCATTTGGGGGTTGATTTCTTGCTTTAGACGCTGTAGAATTTTCTTAATGAATGTGGAGGGGCCTGTATTGGGTGCATAAATGTTTAGTACTGTGAAGTCTTCCTGGTGAATTGTACCTGTGACTAAAATGTAGTATCATCTGTGTCTCTTATGATTTTTTTGGGTTTGAAGTCCATGTTGTCTGACAGCATAATGGCTATCCCTGCCTGTTTCCTAGTTCCATTAGCTTGCAGAATTTTGGACCAGCCTTTCATTTTTATGATGTGCCTATCTTTTGTGGTGAGATGAGTTTCCTGAAGGCAGCAGATTGATGGGTTGTGATTTTTAATCCAAGTTTGTAATCTGTGTCTCTTAATCATTGAGTTAAGCCCATTGACATTTAATGTTATAATGGAGAAATTATTTTTACTTCTGGACATTTTTTACGTTTAGTGGATTTTGTAAGCTTATTGTTTTACATTTATATTTTTGTGGTAGTATACTTCCCTTCTGTCCTCCTGGATATGCTTGTTCTTTTCTTCAAGTTTGCATATCATTTCTAGCATTTTTTGAAGGCCTGGTTTGGTAGACATTTATTGCTTCAAGTTGTCTTTATGCTGGAAAATTTTTCTTTCTCCCTTGATCATGACAGATAGTTTTGCCGAGTATATCAGTCTGGGTTGGCATTTTTGCTCATTTAATACTTGAAGTATGTCTCTCCAAGGTCTTCTTGCTTTTACTGTTTCCATTGAGAAGTCATTTGTTATTTTAATAGGAGAGTTAGGCGTACACAATAAAGGACTCTCTGGGAATTATGGGGGAGGCACTGGGGGAAGGGGAGAGGGAGGAGGGGGGAGGGAGGGAACTGGTAAAAAATTTTAAAATGTATAATTAAATTTTTAATAAAAAAAAATACCAAAAAAAAAGTGACTTCCTTTTTTTCTCTTGAAGCTCTCAGCATCTTTTCTTTGTCTTGAATGTGGAGTGTTTTGACTATTATTTGCCGTGGCGATTTTCTATTTTGGTCATATCTGTTTGGAGTGTGAAATGCCTCTTGTATTTGGATGGACCTCTCATTCTTCAGTTGAGGGAAGTTTTCATTTATGATAATTTGAAAAATTTCCTCAGGTATGATATTTTTGATTCTTGCTCTGGTATTCCATGAATGCGCATGTTAGGTTTCTTCAGGGTGTCCCATATAAATTTCCTCAGGTATGGTATTTTGAGATTCTTGCTCTGGTATTCCATGAATGCGCTTCTTCAGGGTGTCCCATATCTCTTGAATGTTCCTCACAAGTATCTTTTTGGCTTTAACAATCTCCTCCATTGAGCTGGTTAATTCTCCCACTTTGTCTTCAAGATCTGAAATTCTATTTTCTGCCTCATTTGTTCTGCTGATAAGACTCTCTGTTGAGCTTTGGGTTGAAGGTAACGTCTTTTAGTTCAATTTTAAACTCTGCCTGAGACTATTTTAATTGCTCCATACCTATTTTTGTTTCTTGAACTGTTTTTCTCAACTCCTCCAAATGCCTGTTGTGTTCCTGTTCAAAGTGGTTGATTCTGTTGTTTAACTCCTCTTGGATTTCCTCTTTCATAATATTAATCATGGTAATGATCATACTTTGAAAGTCATTGTCTTGGGTCTGGCTTTCTTGGCTGTTTTCTGTGAATCTGTTCTCGTTGGAATCCATCATTAAGGGGTTAATTCTTTCAGTGGGAGATTGGTCTTCTTGGGTTTTGTTTCTCATGGATCTGCACTTTGACTTGGGCATTGTTTTGTCTTCTATTGTTTCTGTGTCTTTTTGACTGATTTAGTTGGTATTCCTACACTTGGGCAGTTATTACTAGTGCTTGCCTTGGGGTTGGGTATGTTTGTCTTTTATTATTGTTATTTCCTAGTTAAGGCTGTTAGGTTGTTAGTACATCAATTAAGTCAGGTTAAGTAGACAAGGAGTGAATATTAGTATGACAGTGCACTTTTACGATGTAGTATCTTGGTGATATGTGAGGGTGAGTGGTATGATCCCTGGAGTTGTGTTTTTGGGGTGGCCTATGGAAAAGTTAATCTATAGTGATTAATATTAGAAAGGAACAGTAAGGTGAAAAAAAGGGAGGTTTACTTATCTTTGGGCTGGATGTGAAGAATCTCTCCCATGTGATAGGATGATTGTAGAGGTTTACAAATGTATGGCCTTTGACCCTTTGCTTGAGTTTTCTTTGGACTCTATTGAATTCTGAGTAGCAGTGTGTCTTCTGTAGACCACGTGTATGGGTCCCCAGTGGGCCAGAGAGGCAGAGGGTCTGATGTTGATGGCAGAATTCTTCACCGTGGACCTGGGACTTCGCTTAGTGCCCCACCCAAGCTCCAGGGATGGAGGAAAGGGAGCATGTCCTGTCCAGTTGGGCAGACAGGCAGGTGGGAGGGAGAAAGGGGCCTGGGACCTGGGGCGTGGCCCAAGGCAAAACTGGATACAGGGTGACCTGGGCAGGACTGGGCAGGGACTCACCTGGGGGCCTAGCAGAGTGGGGAGCGGGTGGCGCTGTAGGGTGAACAAAGGCGGCGCGGGAAGGAGAAGGGGTCTCAGGGTCCCGGGGCATGCCCCAGGCCAAAGCCCAGTATTTTCACACTTTAATCTCCAATCCCATCCTCCCTCCTCTTCTCATTACAATTCTTCTCTCTGCCAGACTTTCTCCAATTTTCAACTCTATTCACATGTGTGATCTACTGGGCTTTATCTGGTTTGACGTGGAGGTCTTATACCTGAGCACTTGCTGTATCACAAATTTTATATCAGTGGGTATACAATTGTGGAAAGCAATCATTAGTCAGAATTAACCATCATCAGTGTCTCAGAAAGGTGTGATGTTTCTTGGGGACATTTACTTTCCATGATGAAATATTGCTAGAACAATGTGGATAGAAATATACTTAAGGTCAAAATAGTAGGAATGTTGTTTTAAGATTTAATAATGAAACACACAAGAAGGTTTATTAGAATGACAGGTTTCTAGACATCTCATATCCAGTTTTAGAATCTTGACATAGATTTAAAATCAAGATAAATGAAACAAGAAGGCTACAATTGATGGACCATTGACTGCACACATTTACAAAATTTCCCTTTCCAGAGTCTTTCTGTAAGTCAGTACCAAAGTTCATTTTATGATCTCTAAGTAAACTTTATTTTAGCAAGGTGGCAATCATTCACTGCTGAACTTTTTTTAACTGGTCAAGTTGACACAAAATATACCTTTCAATTTTGTTAGACAAACATTAATAAATTTTTACTTTGAATAAAAACTATAAATATCTGCCTGTGTTGCTTAGTTCAAATGAACCATTCTCTGATGTGTGTTCATGAAGAGCTAAGTTTAGCTGACTCTCGGTTGTTCACCAGAACAATCTTCTAAATGATTTATTTCAATTATGTGTTTTGTAATTACTGCTCACTCTCTCTGTCTCTCTCTCTCTCTGGCTCTCTCACTTGTTCACTGAATAATAGACTTACATAAGTTTTTCAAATTTAGTTTACAAAAATATATCATTTATCTGCAATCTAAACGACTGAAAGGTCAATCTAGTGGGAAGACTGCAATCTCTGTGATTAATGGTCTCTAGAAAGAGAGAAGGAGATATTGAAAAATGAGTATCAAATTATGGTTAGATAGTTGAAATACATTCTAATATTTTACAATGCAATAAAGAAGTATATAATATATGTTTATATATACATTAAAGTTTTCTAACAAAAAGAAGTGCCAAGTATTTAAGAAGAAATGATAGTTATTCTTTTAAAATTTAATTTGGTGTGTATGTGTGTGTGTGAGTGTGCGTGTGTGTGTGTGTAATTACTGCTCTCTCTGTCTCTCTCTCTCTGGCTCTCTCACTTGTTCACTGAATAATAGACTTACATAAGTTTTTCAAATTTAGTGTGTGTGTGTATCAGAGGGCACTGTGTGTTCCTGTGGAGGCTCAAGGGTGACTTCAGGAATCATCCTGGATTGCTTCTACCTCCTTCTTGCTTTGCTCTGGGATTTCCCAGGCTCCACCCACCAGGGCTGGAAGTGCAAGTTCCTGCTTGTTTGACCTGGTATTTTCATGTGGGACTTGGGATCTGAACCAGGACTTTAAGTTTGTGAGACAGAGTCTTAACCCCTGAGCCATCTCTCCAACCCAAAATGGCAGTTATTCTAAATTGGTCATTATATGTTGAATGTATATAGTTATAAGACTGTATACATGAATATGTACAAGAATAATATATAAATTAAAATCTCTGAGAAATGATATTCAGGTTGAGTCTATCAGTAAAATATCTTGGTAAATAATATTTTGTGAACTAGCAACACAAATGTAAAGCCTCTGAGCTTCAACCTCAGTCTGCATATTTCACGGGCACCTTGATAAACAAATGAAGAGCTAATCAAAACAAAGTCAGGTGGACTTATTTAGTTAGTGTAAGGTGTGTTAGTCAACTTTCTGATATTATAACAAAATGCCCATGATAATCCACTGATACAGAGAAAAACTAAAACTCAAATTTGAGGGCTTTTCTTTTGGTCCTGTGCTGAGCATGGTAGACAGAAACCTTACTCACTGCATGTTATAGTTAGATATATATATGTGATCTTGATGATTAAGGGTTCGACCTCTGAGCACATTTATACAGTTAACTGAGTTAAGCCCAGAGAGAACTTTCATGAGATTGTGAAGGTTCAGCCTATGGTGGGCAGGACTAGTCCCTGGGCAAGTGAATAAAATGGAGGGAGCTGCTTGAGAAAGTCGGCATCCTTCTGTATATTTAGCCAGAATGCTGGTCTGGCAAAAAAAGTTGCTCCTCTCTCAGCTGTTACATGTGTATGGTGCATTCAGTTTCCTTGGCCCTAGTATTGGTGTGAGCTTTCTTGCCATGCTGGTTAAGGAACTGTAACCAGACTATCATAAGAGAGAATAAAATTCCTGGTTCCTTTAAGCTGTTTTGTCATAACTTCATCAGCAATAGTGCAAAGTAATTATGACACCTAATAGCAGGGACGTGAAAGAAAGGAATAAGAAGGAGCTGGAGTGTTAACATTCTTTTGAGCTGAAGTCTCCATCATGTAGCTTTCTTTCTGAGCCATAATTCTTAAAGGTTTTTCCAATCCCTAAGAACATCCTACATTAGGTACCTGATTTTTAATGTATGGGCCTATGGGGGATATTTAAGACCCAAATGCTAATGTAAAGAGTGACAATTTATGCTAATAAGAATGAAAACTATTAGAAGGATTTAAACCAGAGATGGTATAATCTGATTTATAACTAGATGATACTTCTCTATCAGCAGGAATAGTATTGCCATAGTCCATGTGGGAATAAGCATGCTTTATGCTTGAGTGGTCCCAATGATGACACTTAAGAGTTACTAGGTGAAGGAATTATGTCCACAGTAAAGCTGTCAGGACTTGCTCACAGAACAGAGACGGTGAAGAGGAAAGACTTATTAAATATGCCTTCTTCATTGGACAGTTTCGTGCTCACTTGCTGTGAATTGCTGTGAAGACTACAACAGAAGAGGGGGTAAGAATTGGAACTTATAATTCTATAGTTAAGTTTAGGTTGCTTTATTTTTGATAACTGTGTAGACATAGTTCTGCTATATTATCTTTGGTATTATTCATAAGTAATAGTTAAACAAATTAAATAATCTATGTGAATTATAGCAGGATTATAATCTGAAATTGCCCACTTCTCATTTAGGTTAAGAAGAATTCTTTAGCCTTGATTGACAATGACTCTGACCCAAAGACCAGGGTGTAATTGTTGCTGTGGTACTTCTATTTCAAGACCTATACTGAGTATTCAATACTGCTATAGTATAAAAGACAGATAATTTAGCATAGATTCATTGCAACAATTCACCTTATCAAAGTTAAGTCTTTCAGTCATCTTGTTGCAGAGTACAAAATTGCTTTTTAGAAAATGTGAATTAGGGCTGGAGAGGTGGCTCAAGGGTTAAGCTTCTGCCTTGCAGGCAGAAGGTCCTGAGTTCGGATCCCAGATCCCACGTATAGACGCCAGGCGGAAGCAGGGGCGGCCTGCGTTTCCAGTCCTGGTAGGGCGGAGCCTGTGAATCCCGGGGCAGAAGGAGGTGGAGGCGTCCATGGTGGTTCCCGATTCGTCCGTGGTTCTACACACACACATACACACATGCGCGCGCACATACATACACACACACGCACAATTGAATAAATGATAATAAAAAAAATAAAAAAAAAGAAAATGTGAATTAAAAATCTATGATTCAGTAGTAGTATTAGCAAAGGTTCATACTATGTTACCTTGCAGCCCTTTAAATTACAATTTTTTAAAACCTTAATATCATACACCTTTCAATATGTTGTCCTCATTCTTGCTTATTTGCTTATTTAGCCCAAATTGGGCTCAAACTAGTGATTCTCTTAATTTAGCAGCTCTCAGCCTCCATGATACCTGCAATGACTTAGGCTATCTCCAGTTTCTGCTACCAGCTATGCCTTTTCAGCCATGAAGGACTGAATTTCCCCTCTGGAAGAAATCTCCCTTTCTCCCATTAAGTTGCTTGATTTTGGATGATGTCTCACTGCAACAGAGTAACTGGTTCAGAGTGTAATATCATTGTGGGAAAGAGGGTGGAGAGAAGATAATAAACAATGAATAGAGGAGGGCATATAGTCTGGCAGATAAAAAGTAACCATTTTGCAAATGGGTGATAGACCCCTCCCTTAGTGTGGTTTCCCACTTTTATTACATCTGCCTTTGAATGTGCTTTTATCACAAGACTCTAACAGCTTTTTGTCTCTGGCCAGGGGGTAACATACAATGCCCACCAGGATGGAGTGAAGGGCATTGCAGGAGCAGCAAAACTGCAAAAGAAAATCAACAAACCACAATCCAGAACTTCAGAGACTCTATATCAACCACCTAGAGCTAGGCCAGCTTAGTCTCTCCCCATCTTGAAGCTCAGGGAAATTTGCGGAAGAGGGGGTGGTAAGAGTGTAAGAGCAAAAGGATGGGAGGAGCAATGATATATAAGATACTCTATACTAGTTAGGGCTGAAGCAATCATAATTGGACTTTGCATGCTCTGCGCATTGTCCAACCCACTGTGGACCTCACAAAGTCTAGCATCTGCTAAAGGCACCAAGAGCCTTGGAGGTAAAGGACTGGCAGCCACAGCAGTGTTCCTATACCTAAGGGGACCACGGGAAAGGGTTCAGGGAAAGGCCACTGGGTCCTTGTACGTCATTGGAGAGGAGGGCCCAGAGGAAAATCAGACATGCACAAGAAATGACTCTCTGGGAATTGGGGCGGGAGGCACTGGGGGATAGGGAGGGAGAGGGGTGGGGAGGAGGAGCAGGGGGTATGGGGGGGAGGAGGAGGAAGGGAGGGAACTGGTGTACCTAATAAGTTTGTATGAGCTGAAATAAAAAAAAAAAAAAGAAGAAATAAACTCATAATTTATCTGGATGTTTGTTGTTGCTGAGTCCATTTGACCAATTCTGCCTAATAAACATTGACTTAAAAATGATTGTTCTGAATTTGAACATTTAATATTGAGGTGATATGATACATCAGATATCTCTACTTATTACTCACATGGATGACTTCAGCATTTGAATTTCTATTCCAGTTCTGGTTTGTGGATCATGCTAGTACTGAGGAGATCCCTAGCTAGAAGCATAAATAATACATAACAAGAACTACAATATGCCATTATATTTCAAAGCTTCTGGGATTTTGTTCTTGCTCTTTAACATATTGGTAATAATGTGCATTTTATAGATTTTTCAAAATTATATTTAATTACTATTCAAAATGTAAAGTTTTTTAACTGGTTATCCACATGCATCTCTTAGAACTATTCACTGATGACTCATTTTTTGTAATGTTGCTTGGTG
This sequence comes from Typhlomys cinereus, assembly GCA_023101885.1. Classification (NCBI taxonomy): domain Eukaryota; kingdom Metazoa; phylum Chordata; class Mammalia; order Rodentia; family Platacanthomyidae; genus Typhlomys; species Typhlomys cinereus. The sequence goes on along the minus strand of JALPQD010000061.1, from coordinate 7,583,726 downwards.
TTTTTCTTGTTGAACAGAGTCGTTTATTGATCAAAGATCTCCACATTTTGGAATATAGGTTAATTTATTTTTAGATTTGCTACTTTTCTATTAATTGTGTTTCTGTAACTTAAATTGTCCAAATGTGATTTTATATATCTAAGTATTTCTCAGAAATTTCTAATTGATCATTGAAAATTTAAAATGTGCACATAATACATACATTCAAAAATGGGATTTCTGAAAGGGACAAATATAATTGGAACTGTATGAGCAGAAATCATGATAGGAAGGCTAGCTCCCATGTCAACAAGGGAAAACACTCATTTATTGAAATGGGTTAATTGGAAATCACTCTGCATGAACTCTGAGCCCCAAAGGGGACTCTCCATCACTGGTAAGAGCTAAGATATCTGTCTGCTTTCAAACATATTTGCCCCAAGATAAATCTGCCTGCAATCAGCAGCTTGGTTAAATGCAAAACATACACCCAAGATGCTTACAACATTCAATAGGATAAATTCTTTCTTTTCTCTGCTAATGCTTGGTAATTTTGGTAGCGGAATATCAAATTTCTTCTTTAAAAGGAGGAAATGGGAATGAAATATAGTCAGTGAAATCAAAATGGAGTAAATTAACATTGATTTTTCAGAGGCAAAAAAAGGAGCTAAAACTTCAAACGTAAGCACATTACAATTATAGCCAAGGTAGTTTAGGGTAGAGTAGTTTTAGTCAGGTAAAAGCAAAGCTTTATTTCAGCTTTGAGTTTTATTTACTTGTTTCTGCTTTCACAAAGACATCCATCAATTACAAAGTAAAATTTCCAGTATTTGACCACGGCAGCAAATACCTAGTCATATGACATCATTATACTTTAAACCATCAAAAAGGATTATCCAATAATAGCCCACTGTGCATTAATGTTAGCTGATATTAGGAAAAGAAATGAGGTGGTCAGCTTATCATTTCTGCAGGGAGGCAGAAAGGGTGGCTGTGGGGTACGCTGCATTTTGTGAAGCATTAAAAAGAACCTGAGGTACAAAATGAAACTTTGAGTATTATTGCTAATGTGCTTTGCTTATGAATACTTACCTTTATACTGAACTGCCACGTCCTTATCTGACCAATATCTCAGAGACCTCATATGTCTCAGTTTGGAAAAGATGGATTCAAAGAAACATCTTTTGGGATAAGAACATGGCTTTATTTAAGTGAAATAAGGAAAAATATGGGAATTGTCAGGCCTTGGTGTTTCTTCCCAGTTCAGGCCTAAAGCCTGTTCCCTGGGGAAGGTCACAGTAACCCCATGGGCAGGTGCTAGGAATTTCTTGGAATGTCACAATAATGCCTATGAACAGGTGCTAAACACTCTCTCCTAGGTAATTCAAGTTTTGCCCCTGGCAGGAAGAATTCTTTTGAGAATTAGGAATGCCCTTTACCTGCTCTTAGGTTTTTTTGGGAATAGCTTCCTGCTCTCTGATCTAGAGAAGAAGCCTGCTTTTTAACTTTAAGTCAAATTCTAAATAGAGATTTCATGTCTAGTCACTTGCAATAAGTAAACTTGTTAGCCAGAATGTGTGCAGTGATTTTAAAGAAATTAGGGAATAACTTCTAGAGTCTTAAAACATAGGCGGGTAAAATTCCCACCTATGTACAAACTCAGAACTTCCAGAAGTATAAGACTATGCTATCAGTTCACTAGAACTTTAAAAGAAACTGTGATACCCTCTTATCCTGGCTGAAGACCAAAGGAAGAGACCATCATGCCAGAAAGTCTAGACACCAAGACTGCCCTGGAGATGGTATTTGCAATCCAAACTGGGAGTATCCATGTCAGAAGCAAAGGGGGCCGTGTCTTCCCTCTCCCAAACAGCACTCTTATGAGAAATCACAGAGATGGACCATTCGAGTGCACTCCCACCAATGATCACCTCTGCCTTAAAAGAGACACCTTCGGCATATGGGGCCTGACAGGTTTGGAAAATGCATGGCTCACAGATGGATCATCTAACTGATGGTAATATTCTTCTGCAATTCCTCAAAGGAAGACATAAGCAACCTTACTATTAAAGGAATGGAAGGATGTTATCATGAGAGGAATTATTCTTTTAATAATTAGTGTTTCCTTCAGCACATATCTCAGTAGTGCTCCATCAGCAGGACCACACTATAGGCGCTTATGGCCCCTCCCCCCCAGAGACGTGGTTCAAACTTGGATTGGAGATTGCATGAGCTGCATGCAACTTCTCAAGTTAGAACCTGATGCCATGCCTGGTGCCCATGTCAACCTGCCTGACTGAGAGGATCAACCTGGAGAGGACAACAGCAAAAGCTCACGCTGGGACTTATGGGATGCTGGGCACTCCTACAGTTAATTGTTGAAATCAAAAGGAGTTCATTCCTCCTCTGTGTATTTTAAAAAAGCAGTCTCTGTTAAAAATGTCAACTGGGAGAGTGTTTCTGTTAAGTGCCTTTACCCTCAAGGAGTGAGTTAGGTTCTTGAAAAAATGTCCACCCTGAAGGCGATTTTGCTGATTAGAAAATTATATGTCTATTGGAGGTGCAACATTCTTTACCCCAAAATTTTCTGTATAAAAGCTGTCACAAAAGTTTCAGTAAATGGGTTCAGAATTCACTTGGCCTAAAGAGTTGCATGTTTCTGTTCTCCACCTGATCTGGGGGAGCCCTGGTCTCAAGGCTGCGACTCTGGTCTGTGGCACTGAACACATGAAAGTAGGAAAGAAGTGAGGAAAATGACTCTTCACTCTTCCTTCAATGGTAGGTGTTGAAGAGTTTTCCGATAAGAAACTATCTTTTGTAGGTGATAATAATAGGCCACATGTATAAACACAGGCACTGTCATAGTTAGGTGTCAATTTAATGGTCGAGAGTTCAAGCTCTGGGCACATTTGTGTTTCAGTTAAGCCTAGAATGAACCTGAAAGGAATTGTCTAGTTGATGGGGAAGGCCCAGCCTGTGGTGGGTGGGATTAGTCCCAGGGCAGGTGAATATGATGGAAGAAACTGGTTAAGAAAGTTGGCAACCTTCAGTATATTTGGCCAGACCTGCTGGTCTACAAGTAAGAATTGTCCCTCTCTCAGTTGTTATGGGGAGATGGTGCAAACAGTTCCCTTGGTTCTTTGATGATGGTACATGTTCTAATGGAAAGCTGGATTAAGAACTGTAGCCAGACTATCTTATTGTAAGAGAATAAACCCTTTGTTCCCTTAAGCAGTGTTGTCATGATTTTATTAGCAAAATGCAGAGTAATTGAAATGGAATTTATTACCAGGAGTAGAATGTTTGTGAATTTTAAACAGCTTATATTTTTTTTAGAAGAATATGGCAATGTTTAAAGACATTGAGATTGTATGCTCTAAAATCCATTCAGTTTGTGAACATTTTGGAAAATAGCGATGTTGAGCGAGTCATGGAGTGTTTGGGCCCAGTCTGTAATGAAGGGAATAAGGACTTTGATAAAGTTAAGTTTAAAGACAATGGGCTGGTTTGCTATATAAAGGAGCACTGTATTGATGGTCATGAACTTTTCCATGTGGAAAAGGCAGGCAGGAGGACAGCTGCTATTGCTGGAGAAATGAATATCAGTGAAGGAAAACCTAGTCATTTGCACTGGGATAGTGGAAGAAATGAATACCACCATATGAAGAGTCCATGTTTTGAAAACCCAGATTCTTTCAGGGGCTAAAAGCCCAAGCTAAAGTCATTTCTTTCCCTTTGGAAGTTTTGGCTGCCTAGAAAAGGTCTTTTCAAGAGTCAGCACACAAATGTTGGTACAGCTATGGTTCAAGTGGACCAAGCTACATTTTCACCTTGCTGTGGAAGTTGTCAACATCTTCCACGTGGTTTTGTCATGATTTCATCAGCGACATGCAGAAAGAAAAGATTTAGAGATAAAGTGAACAATTAGTACAATTCAAACTGTGTGTGTATGTGTGTGTGAGAGAGAGAGGGAGAGAAAGAACAGGTATTCATGTGTTACAGCACGAAGTCAGAGGACAGCTGTTGGAAGTCAGTTCACTCCCTCCATCATGGGGGACCTGGGTATAGAACTCAAGTTTCCAGGTTTGCTTGCAAAGTGTCTTGGCCCACTGAGCCATCTTTAAGACTGAGAGGTTTTTTTAATTTTTTTTATTTTTTAATATTTTTAATATTTTTTAAAAAATAATTTTTTAATTTATTTGAATGAGGGGACTATGTTGTGTTAGAGACACAATTTCCTCTAATGCTGCAAGTAGAAATAATAGACTGCCTTTTATTTTGTAAAATATTGCGGAGAAACATAGACACACAAATTCTTGTTCTTAATCCTCTTTTGAGTCTTCTATCAATAGTTGTTAGAATGATTTGGGAGATGTTTACAAATGAGCAATTCAAATGTTAATGTATTTTCATCACTATGTATTCAAATAAGAATGAATTTTAAGAACGTAAATTGTAAATTCTCCTTTTATTTTCACAGACCCTCACATCTAGGTATGTGATGCTCATTTTCCTTAATGGGATTTACAGAAAGAGCCCTGTATAGTAAAGACAAAGTTTGAAGTTGAAGAATAAAACAAAGTATGGTTGAAAGATCCACGCAGTCAGCTCTTTTCTTTAGTCTTTCCACTTTTCATCTCACTTTCTCTCATCATCTCCTCATTGTGAATTTTAATGTCTGTTGTCGCTCCCTTTCTTATCCCACTAGTTGCTGAAAAATAAAAAGTCTTAAATCTCTTCTAAAAATATATATTTATGTCATGCATGAACTAACATCTGTAATATAATGACAAAAATATAAGTGTTTTCATGAGCATGCCACAGAATGCTGATAAGTAAATGTGAATGTTTCTTAAAAGAATATGAAATAACTTTGATTATAATTTTCACATGATGCCTGCAAAAATATTCCACTGTCCTTTATGACTATAAAACTGCTTAAAGGGAAAAATGTGAAGTTCTCTGAAGAATACATATGTGTCTATAGAATACAATGAATGTGGGCTTCTCAGAAAGTTTTCATTCAAATTGTTGAAAATTCTTTTTCTCAATTTCCATACAATGCCATTTATCCCTTCAGGTATTGCTGTGGGGTTAAAGTAGAAGTCTACATTTAAGTGCAAGGAGAAGATAGTCTACATTTACATTTAAAACTTGTAACCTTGCCCTGAATAGGGCTTCAGCTTTCACTTTTCTATTTTTGCTAATAGCTTATGATTTTTTTGACATTCACTATACCTTCTTGTTATATTGATCTTTTCTAGGTTAGTTCCAATTAATAAAGGAAGAAAACTTTCAAAAAAGAAGAGGGAAGAGAATTTGCAAGAAGAGGAAGAGAATGGGACTCTAGAATTACATTTCTAGGTGAATTTTGCTTTTAATAATGTTAGTTGACTATTGATTTTTTCAAGTGTATGTGTGTGTATGTACGTTTGTGCAGGTAAGTGTGGATACACTTAGACTGCACATACAAGTGTTGAGGCCAAAGGTTGATGTCTGATATAGTTCTCTATTACTCCCTATGAAATTATTTTTGTCTGTCTCTCACTGAATCTTGACCTTATCATTTCCCATCATCTATTTATTTTTAGTTTATGATATCTAAAACACAAATGACTTTAAGCCAATTTTGGTACTATGTGCCTGTAGATCCAAGTACTGAGGAGGCTGAGGTAAGAAAACTTGATCTCCTAAGTTGAAAATCTGCCTGGAACAATAGCCATACCCTGGCTTAGGAAGAATTTAATAACCAGATGCTGCAGTTTGCCTGCATGGTTGCTGATAAATGACCATCAAACAGCTTACGGGAACAAGGGTTTATTCTCTCTTATGATTCCTGGTTACAGTTCTCAGTCCAGCTCGACAAGAGAGCATGCACCACTACCAGAGCCAAGGCAGCTGGCCACATCATCCCACATAACGGCAATCTGTATTAGTCAGGTTCTCTAGAGATATAGAATTGACACAATGAGTCCATGTATTATAGGGAACATATTGACTTGGATTACGATATGGCTGAGGTAGTCCAACAATTGCTACTAATAGCCTTGGTAGTCCAACAATGGCTTCTAGTAGCTGAGGTAGTCCAACAATGGCTTCTAGTAGCTGAGGTAGTCCAACAATAGCTGCCAGTAGTTGCTCAGTTCAGTAGTCAAGTGGGTGATGGTTGAAGGCTGGAGAATTACTAGAGTCTTTACTCTAGGTGACAACTTGGAGGGTTGGAAGGCTAGAGGGTTGAAGAAACCGGGCAGCTGGAAGGAAGAGAGATTCCTAGCACAGCTGCAATAATCATCGCTTCTCTTTGGTGGCTCCTTTTCATATGATGCAGTACTGGGAGGATCCTATGAGATCTTTGGAGGTTCTGATAAGATCTAAGGGGGGTATAATCCTATCAGGCGATCTCAGTTGATTCTTACAGATGTGGTCTCAGCCTATCTTAGTGTTTCAAGTTGACACCCAGCTTTAACTATCACAAGTCCACCCCTTGTCACCTTGACACCAAATCACATTTTCTTAGGCCATTAAAAAATCTCCAAATAAAAACAGTATGATTCATAATTCTGCCTAACATAATATAGCTATCCAAGTATAACTGCACATGCATTATTTTTTCCAAGATTAATGACAATGCCCCTTGAGAAATGCTTAGTCTTTAGTGTTCCATAACACAATATCATAACATATATTACAACATTTCATCTCATAACTACAGATTAACATTACATTACATAACATAAATATCTTCTTAGAGTATGTGCACATGCACTAGCCTATTCTTAATAGTCTAAACCAGGAGCACACATGGCAACTATAATCCTCATTTCTGTAACTGGTTACATGACCTTAGGTGGTATTTATAGCTACCTTCTTCTACTACCCATTCTGTATTTCCTTCACCTTCAGCAAGTATTTCTTTCTGCAGGTCTTGGCTCTTTACCTGGAGGCGTTACCCATACCTTCATTCCTGGAGGATCTGGACCTATTTACTGTCCTTCCTGTGTTGGGTTGCTGCAAATTACCATTGATCTTAATCACAGGACATGGCAATACCAAGAAAAACCCTAGTGGATCTCTTGCATTCCAGACATACTCTTCCTTACCACCATTATTTAGAATCAATCCAATTTCCCCTTGGTAGTCTGGTTCAATCACCCCTCCTAACACTGTTATTCCTTTCTTAGCCTGTTGACTCAAGGGGATTAGAAGCCCAAAATAACCAGGAGGAAGCCTTAGCTTCCAGTTCAAAAGAATAGTTGCTGTGTCTCCTAGCAGAAACATTCCCTGCTCTGGACCCAAAACTTCTAAGCCAGTAGAACAAGGGCTCATGGGAACAGGAAGCAAAATTTTCCTAATGGGTCACTAGGGGTGATAGTAAGGAAAGCTATTCCTGTTTCCACCTCTTGGTTCCTGGATCCGTGAATCCTGGCTATAGGAGACACAGTACCATATATTGGACGCTGGTTTAAGGCATATACTGCCTTCTGTAAAATTCTGCTCCATCCCTCCAGACTATTACCACTTAATTGATGCTGTAATTGTGCCTTTAAAAGGCCATTCCACCATTCTATCAAGACAGCTGTTTCAGGATGGTAGGAACATGATAAGACCAATGAATTCCATGGTCATGAGCCCATTGCCGTACTTCTTTAGCTGTGAAATGAGTTCCCTGGTCAGAAACAATGTTGTGTGGAATTCTATGATGGTGGATAAGGCATTCTGTAAGTCCAAGGATGGTAGTCTTGGCAGAACCATTACATGCAGAAAAGGTAAATCCATATCCAGAATAAGTATCTATCCCAGTAAGAACAAAGCACTGCCTTTTCCATCTTGGAAGTGGTCCAATGTAGTCAACTTGCCACCACATTGATGACTGGTCACCTTGAGGAATGGCTCCATATCGGGGACTTGGCGTTGGTCTCTACTGCTGGCAGATTTGGCACTCAGCAGCAGCTGTAGCCAGGTCAGCCTTGGTGAGTGGAAGTCCATGTTGTTGAGCCCATGCATAACCTCCATTTCTGCCACCATGTCCACTTTGTTCATGGGCCCATTGGGTAATGACAGTAATGGCTGGGGAAAGAGGCTTACTGTCCACAGAATGGGTCATCTTACCCACCTGATTATTGAATATTTCTTCTACTGATGTCATTTTTTGATGAGCTTTTACATGAGACACCAATATCTTTGTGTCCTTTGCCCATTGGGAGAGATCTATCCACATGCTTCTTCCCCAAATGTCTTTCTCACCAATTTTCCAATTATGTTCCTTCCAAGTCCCTGACCATCCAGCCAAACCATAGGCTACAGCCCATGAATCAGTATACAGTCACACATCTAGCCATTTTTCCTTCCAGGTAAAGTGTACAAACCATGTACACTGCCCGAAGTTCTGCCCACTGTGAAGATTTCCCTTCTCCAGTGTCCTTTAGGGTTGTTGTAGAAAGGGGTTGTAGTGCTGCAGCTGTCTACTTCTGCATGGCACCTGAATATCGAGCAGAACCATCTATGAACCAGGCCCTAATCTTCTTTTCTTCAGTCAGATGATCGTAGGGCACATAGGAGGCCATAGGTACATGCTTGGGAACAGGCATTGCAACAGGCTGAGGAACCATAGGCATTTGGGCAACTTCTTCATGCAGCTTACTTGTGCCTTCAGGACCTGCTTGAGCCCTGTCTCTCGTATGTACCATTTCTATTTGATAACAGATTGCTGCTGTGCCCGTTTAACTTTATGGCTTGCTGGGCCAGATAACACCCAACTCATGATGGGTATCTCAAGTCGCATGGTAACTTGTGGCCCATTGTCAGACGTTCAGTTTCTACTAAGATCCAATAACAGGCCAAGAATTGTTTCTCAAAAGGAGAGTAATTGTCTGTGGGTGATGGTAGGGCCTTGCTCCAAAATCCCAAGGGTCTCCTCTGTGATTCACCTATGCTCCAAACAGCATCTCTATCTGCGTCAGATACTTCCAATAACATTGGGTCTGCTGGATCATATGGTCCAAGTGGCAAGACAGCCTGTACAGCAGCTTGAACCTGCTAAAGAGCCTTCTCTTGTTCTGGGCCCCATTCAAAGCTGGCAGCTTTCTGAGTTACTTGGTATATGGGCCTAAGTAACACGGCCAAGTGAGGAATGTGCTGCCTCCAAAATCCAAAAAGGCCCACTAAACATTGTGCTAATTTCTTAGTGGTGGGAGAGGCCAGGTGCAACAACTTATCCTTTACCTTAGAGGGGATATCTCTACATGCCACACCACTGAACTCCTAAAAATTTTACTGAAATAGAAGGTCCTTGGATTTTGGTTCGACTTAATTCCCATCCTCTGTTGCGTATACGCCTTACCAAAAAATAAAAATGCTTGCTACTTCCTGCTCACTTGGTCCAATCAGCATAATATCATCTATATAATGAACCAGTGTGATACTTTGTGGAAGAGAACCAAGTTAGAGCATAGGGCTGGAGACTAAATGTACCCTTGAGGTAAATGTATACTGCTGGCCTTGCCAACTGAAAGCAAATTGCTTGATGATCTTTATGAATAGGTATGGAGAAAAACATTTGCAAGATCAATAGCTGCATACCAAGTACCAGGTGATGTGCTACTCTCCTCAAGCAATGAAACCACATCTGGTACAGCAGCTGCGATTGTAGTCACAACTTGATTAAGTTTGGGATAATCGACTGTCATTCTTGCCAACATCTTTTGAGGCTGGGATTTTAATTTATGTTGCAACTCAGCCAATCTGATAACCAGGGTTTGGGTTTGATTTTCTGCAACTTGAGCCTTATTACTACTAGAGAGAAGATTCTCTTCTAGCGCACACTTAGAAACTTTTAAGTTCTTTATGTGCATTTGGAGTTGGGAAATTTCACCTCTAAAGTCTTTCCTTTCTGTTCTTACTTTATCCAGAGTTGTTTCTAGGTCACAATTAGAGGCCTCCAGATTGTTTACACACTTTCTGAATTGTATATTTTCATGTTTGAGGTTTTCCTTCTCATTTTGTATTTTATCAAGAGATGCTAGGAGCAACCAACTAGCATCATTGTTTTCCTTATTTTTACTCATATTGTCAAAAGTTTTATATATGAATCACCAAACTTCTCACTTCTCATAAGAGTTGAATCTGGACTGTCCAACACACCTATCTTTACCAATTCTTGGAACAGTTCAGTCCAAACATTAACTTTCTCCTTACTGCCAGGGCAATCTTCAGTAGCTGGTGGTTTGATTGTGTTGGAGAGCCAATTCCAGATGTCAACAAATTTTCTAGCAAAACCCATCTTTACAATTCTATTTCTCAAGAACCACTCCCAGCACCACAATCTGTATTAGTCAGGTTCTCTAGAGATGCAGAATCGACACAATGAATTTATATATATATATGGAATGTATTGAGTTGGCTTACAGCATGGCTGAGATAGTCCAACAATTGCTGCCAGTAGCTGAGGTAGCCCAACGATGGCTGCCAGTAGCTGCTCAGTTTTGTAGTCAAGTGGGTGATGGCTGAAGGCTGGAGAATTCCTAGTCTTTAGTCTGGGCGATGACGACTTGGAGGGTTCGAAGGCTAGAGGGTCGAAGAAACTGGGCAGCTGGAAGGAAGAGTGATTGAATCCTAGCACAGCTGCAATAAACATCTCTTCTCTTTGGTGGCTTCTTTTTATTTGATACAGTACTGGGAGGATCCTATGAGATCTTTGGAGGTTCTGATAGGATAGGGATATAATCCTATCAGGTGATCTCAGCTGATCCTTGCAGATGTGTTCTCAGCCCAACTTAATTAATACCTTCGTTGACACCCAGGCTTAACTATCATACCAGAACCTTGTTGAATTTCCAAATGATTGTTAATAGTTGCACTGTATGGGATAGCCAAAATTTATTATAATGCTTTTTGGACTTAAATAGGAGTGAAGAAGTATAACCATGTGTCTTGAACATTAAGGAAATGATTTAATTTTTTTAGATATAATAAAAAAAGTATCAAACACACAAGTTTTAAATTCTAGCACTACATTTTAAGAAACAAAACCAAGGAATATATGCAACGATCCATTCTATTTCAGTTTTTTAACTGATATATGTCCACAGTTTCTTCAATCTTGATTGATGCATATATAATCTTCAGCTATATAAACAGGCAATTAGACAGGCTGTTCAACTATCTCTATTATAAGTATGTACATCATGTAAAAAATGAAATTTAATTATCCATTACAAAATCCCTTGAAGCTAAATTTTTTCCCAGTAAATCTCTCTTAACTTTTCTATAGGTGTAGTATCTAAGCTTTATTCTTGATCAAAATAGGGATAAAATTCTTCAGTTCTTTTTAAACTTTGTGGCTGATATTTAGTCAGATCATAAGATTATTATGTTTAAGGCATAAAATAAACTTTCAGAGCTTAATAATCATATTTTCAGGGAATATTACATAAATTATAAAATGGAATTCAAAAGGAGAATCAGTTATATTATAGAACTATGATCTCTCAAAAGTATTTCAACTACTGTCTTCATTCATACAGTCTAATACAAAGGGTAAAAATGTATCTGTAAACTCATTTACAAAATTATCTTCTGTATACACAGCACTAAATGGCAAAACAATAACAACAATGCTAGCCTTACACTTCAATGATTAGAACCCTAAGGGTTTTCCATGTCTTTTTATGCTGTAGTCAAGTGTCAGAAATTCTACCATTGAGGGATATGGGGATATGAGGGAATATGATGGCTCTGCTGCTATCTCTATTGCACAGTAATGTAAGGTCAAAAAGCCAATGACATTGTATTTATTATATCAACTTGTAAATTATCGTATATTTTTTCCATTCTTTCCATTTTCCTGAAGCATTGTGTTGAGTACCATTTATCTTTACTTCTGAGTTCTCTGAAGTTCTCTTAGTTTGTTCCCCAGGTAAACACCTTATTCACCTCATGCTGATCTCAGCTATGATTGAAGCTAAGTCTGCACACATAGAAGAACCACAAAGATTGACATTAAGGAGGAAGACATCAGTCCTCTAGAGAACAGTGAGGAGGAACTAACCATCCCATCACAGTTCTGGTACACAAGGTGATCTCATTACAGTGATTTTTGGCAAGAGAAATTCTGAAATCCTTAAGCAGAGGGCAATTGACAAGTACCCTCAACTTGCAAATCAGCCCTGTAAGTCACTAATTTTTGTATTTTGTTTTCTACAACTATGGGGAATTCAGCTTTGAAGAGCATATTTTCCCAAGAATCCCTGCTCTTAAATATTTTCTGCAGTTAACTGACTGATGAGAATTCTTAACCTTATCCTTTATGGATCCCCATGATAAAGGATTCAATTTAATCTTGCCTTAAGGACAAGGATGTTTGTTTAACCCTCTTTCCTCAAGTGGTAGAAATTAAAACTTCAATTTCCAAGCAAAACTGAATTAGCAGGAATATATCCTCAAATTCTGTCACTTACTCACCCTGATAGCTCCCTGAATACAATCAGTTGTCCTCTGAGTCATCTCGTGACTTCCCGTTTGTATTGTGAATTCAAATAAGTCTGCAGAGGAACCAAAAGGATGTTGGCACCTCTTCCAGTGATAATGGATAATTGAGCTCAATATTATTTTATCAGCAGCCCCTGTGATTTCCAAATAGCCTTAACAGGTTGCAATGTACAAAATCGGGGTAAAGAATGATTCTTTTGAAAATTAGCATGTTCAATCAAAATCCAGCTGGCTTTCCTTTTCAAAGCATCTGTTGTCATTTCAAATTCATGAACCACTTTAGCACTGTCTGAGACATCAATTGGTATTTGAGCTATCAGTTCTTAGCATGTAGCAATGCTTTCTGTTGAATGTTAGTAAAAGACAATCTCAGACTCTGATGGCTTATCAAAGTGTTTTGATTAAGCTGCTGTTCAGAATCGCTTTTGTGTTATGCTTTGGGGTTAGATTCAGGAACATTCATAAGTATGAAAGAAATGAGGAAATACAGTTAGAGAGAAACTAGTGTTGTATTTATTGTTCTGTCTCTCAAAAAATGAGACAACAGGCAAAGGTTCAGCATCAAGGTCAGTAATATTTACATGTACTTTCCTCAAAAGATAAAATTTCTACAATTTCTGAAGCCTTGTACATAGAAATTGTACACATACAAATTTCTGAAGCCTTGTACATAGAAATTCTTCATTTTCAAATAGTCAGTAAGAAACTAAATATTGAAGGATGGTGAGAGAGTTCAGCTTGTAAGGTATTTCCTATAAATCTAGGATCCCCAGAAGCCAACATAGTGGAAGGAGAGAAATGGCTTCAGAGAATTATCCTCTGACTTTCACCCTTGTGCCATGGCATACCTGTACTTTCTTTTCTCTGTCTCTAATAATAATTAAAAATAACATATAAAAATTACTAAAAATAAGCTAAGTATTGAAAGTTTAAAAATTATAAGCAATATATCTTTAATTAACTCTGTTTTTAAAAATTATATTAGTAGTGAATTTATGTATTTTCACCACTCACTACTTACCCTTTTAGTGTTATAGATATTTAATTTATACAGACACCAATCATTATATTCATAGATCAAAGAAGCACTCAGTACTCAACCAAGAAGAAGTAGTCTTATGAAATGGAAGATGCAGAATTCAGAGAACCACAACTGGTCAAAGTACATAGTAAAAGAAACTCTGGACAGCATGAACCTAGTCAAGACATCTTAACTGTCCCCATCTCAAGCTTTAAGGAGCCTTGTAGAAGAGAGGGTAAAGAGTATATGAGAACCTGATGATACAGAGTGGTAATATCAGGCAGTAGTCTGTGTTTATACCAGGGCTGCCATTCCCAAAATCTCAATGCAGTGATACATTTCCACCAGACCTCCATAACAATTGGCCTGTCAACATTTCACCACAGGGAAGGGAAAAATACCCTGAAATACCATACTACTGTAAGTCTGTATAGGACTAGTGCTGATCATGAGAGAGGGTTGTACCACCAATGGGAGCTTTAAGATGCTGGGATACTTGCTTATGCAGGTGTCCTAGATGGGACCCAGTGTGGATCACACATGCAAGGGGTTTTGGGAAAGGGAGGAAGTCTTGCTGGAGGGTAGACAGTAAGTACCTCCTTTATTGTTAGCTTAGTATATCAAGGCTGTTTACATAGAGAGAGTGATCTCCAGCAGTATAAAAAATTAGTATTTCTTCATAGCTTTTATTCTCTGTCAAGCATGTTTATTTTCAGTAAACTCAGAGACAATCTCAGACCATTTATTGCAGACTAAGTAAGCTACCAGGAAAACTGTATTTCAGATTATGATGCTGTTGCAGTCCGCCTGCATGGTTGCTAATAAATGATCAGAACACAGCTTAAGGGAACAAGGAGTTTACTTTCTTACGATAGTCCGGTTACAGTTTATAATCCAGCTTGACAGGAGAGCACGCACCAACACCAGGGCTGAGGGAACTGGCCACCATAACGGCTGAGAGATGGACAATCCTTACTTGCCAGGCCAGCATGTGTGGCCAAGTATACAGAAGGATGCCAACTCTCTCAACCAGCTCTCTCTGATTTACCCAGGGCCTAATCCCACCCACCATGGGCTGGGTCTTCCCCAGCAGCTAGACAATCTCCTTCAGGTTTGCTCTGGGCTTAACTCAACCATCAACTCTCTACAACTGTGTCCAAAGCTCAAACCCTCAAGAGTCAAGTTGACAGATGCAAATTAATCCAAGTATTTCAATTTGATGGAATTTCATGAACTTTTTGATGTTGGGCCAATTTCATGCATACTTATTTATTTATCTAATTCATTAACCATTATCATGAATACTTCTATTTCTCTTCTACATTTTTTGCTGTTTGAATGTTTCTCCAGTGTAGTCTAAGACACGAGTAAGGTCATAAAGGTCATAAACATAGGAAAAGTTTAAATACTGTCTATGTAAGAGAAGAGATATAGGACTTCAAACCTCACTTTTAATGAAGTTCATATATAGTGGTATGATAATTCAGCACACATAAATTTATCAACTACTTGACAAAAAATGCTGCACACCAAAGAAATCCAGCTAGAAATGAATAGAAAGCATCTCTGCTAGTTACCTTTCATAGTGCAAAGAAGTTGTTCTATAGTCCTCTGGGAGAGAAAAGATATCAATAGTCATACGTAAAAGTGGACCCTAAATGTTATTATATGGATCTGCTAGATAGGACATGCCCACTAGTGAAATAGTGTCATGAGTGTTAATGAAGGTTACCAACCACTTTCTGATTGAATTCTTCTCTATAGAAAGGAATCATGTCTTCCACTGTAGATCTTGTCAAAAACTAATGACTGGAGAAGCCATGTACCTTAGAGTGGACCCCAACACCTGTTACTTTGCAAAAGAGACAAGTTGCTAAGCTTCTAACTATATTTGTATTCACGTGTTAGTGATTCTCTTAACTTTGGTCAGAGAGTTTATATTTGCAGTGGTTAATGCACAGACATATAGCTGATCAAAGTGAAAATAAGTGAATTGTTGAGTGTTCAGCCTTAAATTGGACGTCTGCATCACCCTCACCCTCCCACTAAAGCTCAGAGAACTTCTCAGAAGTAGGAACAGAAAGACTGTAAGAGACAGAAAGGAGTACTATGAAATGCCAACTTCTGGAATGATTCTTGTGTTTATGAACTCATAGCATCTGCAGTTATCTTATGTAATATCTGTATATGATTGATTCCATCAACACTTCAGCAAGTAAAAGTAAGAGATGACATTGAGTCATATTCCTTGTTGAGTAGCTAATTTTGAGTAATAATATTGAAGAATAAGAAAGCTCTTTCCAGGCTGGAGAGAAGGCTCAAGGGTTAAGACTCAGCCCCTTGCAAGCAGAAGGTTCTGAGTTCAGATCTCACCAGCCAGAAATGGTAGCGGCCTTTTCCTGGTGGGCAGAGCCTGAGGAAAGCCCTTTCCTCAGTGGTGAAGCCACTCTCTTTTGAAGAGAATTGTGGGATAAATTGGTACACAATCTAGCTCTTTGACATTAGAGAATTCATTAACTAAAATTTTATGCTTTTAAAATTTTCCTCTTTCAATTTTATTTCATTATTAAAACCATGAATATTTCACGGTAATTTGTATTTTTATTTATTTAGAGAATACATGGCAGAACATTTATGCACATTCCACAGTGCATATGTAGAGGTCAGGAAACAATTTTCCTAAGTTAATTCTCTCCTTCTATCATTGACCTCAGGGATGTCAGGCTTGTGTGTATACATGTAAGTTCTAGTCTATAATTGGAATTTATCTTTTCTTCAGGAAAAATATTTTTTTTGTTGTGTTGCAGAAGGCTAAGCTTAACTTGGTTTTTTTCTTTTGATTCTATTTTACTGTATGGCTCTCATATTTATAATGAATGTGACAGTCAAATAAAATCCAAGGACCACAAAGAGTATTTACAACAGTACTTTTTTTTAGATTGGTCTATTCCCTAGCATAAGCAACACTTATATTGGAAAATCAATTCCTATTCTTATAAAGAAAAGTTAAAATTACTAGTCGTTTATGAAATCTCAGACTGAAGTAAATTAAGTCTTAAAATAATTTATAGCCTAATAAAATGCGCTACAATGTTTTTTTATGAAAACCACGTATAAAACATGCACTATTTTTGTTTTCTCTAGTCCTTATGATATATTCAGTTAATATGGATATTTGAAATAGTTTAAAAAGAAAACTGCCCTTTTAAGATAAAAATAGAATTTTATTTAAAGTTGATTTACTTTGGGTTCAAATTACCAATAAACAGCAGACATTGATAAGCATAAAATGGTGATACATCTAATCCCTTTGAAGAACCACGTGCTCTGGGCTGAGAATTGTGACTTTGTAAATGTAAATTCATTAAGTGTCCAGATTTGATGCACAGACACTCTGGTTTTCTTCAGAAAGACAAGCAGAAAGTGGTCTCATCCTAGAGTTAACATCCTTCTCCATTTATTGCCAGAACAATGCTCCCCTAAACTTCCCTACGGGATTCTTTCCTTTGCCTGTGATACATCTTCATAACACCCCATTGATAAAGTATATATACAGCATATTTAAGAGACTATTGGTGTCAGTGATGCTTAGAATCTACTTTGGGCATCAAAGGTGCCCACATTGTGTATATAGCCTGAGTATACTTAATTAGATTCCCTTTCAAAACAGAGAATGCTTGCTTTCAGGGTCATAGGAATGTAGGCATTGCCACAAAACAGATCCATCTGCTAATTTTAAAATTATTTGTGATATAGAACACACATATTCCTTTGGGACCTCCTCATTTTTTTTTCTTAAGAGCGAAATAAAAGCCTCACTAGAAATTACGAATTAGCTGTTTTATAAATACTGTAGAAGAGATGGTCAGGGTGAGGTATCTGAACTTTTTTCCTAAAAGCAATTTTCTAAGCTAGAAGTTGAAATGCATGTGAAATTGACATCTAGTTTTTGTGTGTGTGTGTGTGTGTGTGTGTGGGAGGGTACCAGTTGAAGTTTCAGGATACATCAAAATGAATGGATAGTTGGGAGAATATTTCAATCATACTACATTTTATTACTTCATAATTTAGTGTAGGGCTTGCACTGGGTATTATGTGCACTCTTAGGTTATTATGAAACTGTCGTTTAGAAGCATCTTGTCTAAAAAATAATAATGTTTGCCAACTGACTTGGTTAACACCTGTCACTGAGCTGCGGTGCAGAGAAATGGTTTTAATAAAACACTTTCACAGGCAGAGGAGAAGCACACTGTCTCTGCCTAGTGAGGGATGGTGGCATTTCTGTTCACCGACACAGTGTGCTTGTCTCCATTTAGCATTCAGTGTCCTCAAACAAATAATTGGGTTTGCTCACTAGAAGCAAGCTGCTTTTGCCATCTCTTGGGACTTTAAATCTCTGCTATAGAACTTAAAGCTAATTTTTGGTTCAGACACCATTTCCTATTTCTTGATTTCAGCCCAATAGCCAAATGTAATAGAAGTTACTTTTGCTGCTGTTATAAAGTTTAAATGAGAGATGGATGGTACTTTTAGATTTTATTTAAGCAATTCTGAAACTTCACACACAAGAAAGTAGGCTCATCTTTTACAAAGATGGGGATTGACACTGAGGAGCAGAATGGAGAAGTCACTCGAATAGAGATAGAAGCACAAAAGAAGTGGCCTCTCCTCTCTTCTTCTTATCACTTTAGTACAATGCCTCAAATGGAGATGTTTAACTGTATTAAAAAGCTCTTATAAGTGTTCATGGTTTCTTTTTACTTATTTTGCTTTAGATTTCTTGCAGTGTGATGGAACAAAAGAATTCATGAACTGAAAGATTCGGGTGCCTCTTGGTGAGAGATATGGTCAGTGCCACTTCGTGGCTGATGATCTGGATACCACAGACACTGACTGACCTTGAAATCCACTCTTCTTTCCAATGGTTGGTTTCCCTGCAGTCTGTTCACTTGAAAAGGTTCTATCTCTTTGTTTTCCTTCCATAACAATTAATTTCAAAATGAATTTGTGTGTGTGTATGTGTATGTGTGTGTGTGTGTGTGTGTGTGTGTGTGTGCACGCTTTGTGTCTGAGACAGAGAAAGAAAAATCACTAGAGTGAGAGCAAGACAAAAATTATCAAACAGAAATAAATTCTATATTCTTTTCTCCTTAGTTTAGCATTAATTTAGCATTCTCTTCAATAACTAATATATGGTTTATTCTAAAACTATTTAAAATTTTCCTGTCCTAAGATGCTCCTTAATGCTTCAGGCACACACTTTTGTCAAGGTGTGGGGGAAAAATTTGAGGGATTTATAGTAACATTTTCATATTTCTTAGTATGCAGGATAAACATGAGGAGTTCACTGGACCTTGTAGGAATATATTTGGCATTGTCTTGTGGTACATAAGAATAAGAACTTTGTAGCCAGAATGCATAATTCAGTTCTTTCATATATATCTTTGCCATCTTTGCTGTTTATTTGTTTTAGTTATTCATATGAAGGAAAAATAAATGACAACAGATTTAAATTACTGGGTTGCATTATGAACTAAATGGCAATCCACATAAAATAATTAGAAAGGAGCCTATTTAACACTGTCTTTTCACTACAATAGTAAATTTCACAAATTTGGTGCCCCATATAAGTTCATTATCCAATATTTTTCAATAGCTAATATCAATATATAAGCAGTATTGTATTTTGTTCCCATGGGTTTACATGAATAGGTGTGAGTGCGTATGTGTATGTGGGTGTGTGTAGGTACATGTGGTTATAGAAGAGGGCACTCTGTGTGTCTATGGAGGCCCGAAGATGACTTCAGGAATCATCCTGGATTACTCGACCTTGACCTTTGCTCTGAGGTTTTCCAGGTTCCAACCACCATGGGTGTGTATGTAGATCCCTGCCTTTTCTAAAGGCATTTTTACATGGGATTTTGGGATCCAGACTCAGATCCTTTTGCTTGGGATGCAAAGGTTTAACCCCTTTGTGATCTTTGTAGCCCCTGAGATTGCATTTGTGCTAGAGGCTCATACTTGAATATGTTTCCATGTCACATCTAGCTTGGGGTGGCTAACTCTTTAGCTCCTGGTCCCCTTCCATCTTCCAAAACAATAGGGACTAAGCATTTCTTTTACATCTTTATTTTGATCCTTCTATTTCCTTTTCACATTTACAAGACGCTTGTGTCTAAATTGTGTCCTCATTCAGAAAAGTCTCCTAATTCAAAATTAACAATCTAAATTCCCTATTTATTAACCTAACCAAGCCAAGATTGCCAGGAAGCTACATTTAGGCATTTTGGAGAGAACATTAGTATATACTAAGAATTTTAAAGTGGAGCTAAGATTAAAACACTTTGAAAATAAATGTATGGATTATTTTTCTGTGAAGGTTCATAACTTTAACAAATTAAAGAAATTTCTAATGCAATAAATCATCATTTGCAGAAATAAAATGCATATGTTAAAAAATAAGGTTTATATATTGAAATGAAAGCTAACAATTGAAAGGAATATTTACCTCTCTGGAAAAAAACACTTCCTCTTTTAACTGAAAAGCTGGCAAATATATTTTGTTTTTGTTACATTATCAACATTCTAATTACTGAGCTACATCAAGAATTATTATATGCTTATTTGCATGGTTAATTCTCAGAACAAGATATGGAAGAATGGAAACTACCACACTTCCTAATGAATGAACACATGCCAGTCTCTCTGTGTTGCTAGGGTCTCACCAAAGGACACTGGCAAGAGGTCATTGTCACATTTTATGGAAAAGAAATCTGAAACTTAGAAAGTTTGAGCACACTGACGAAGTTTACACAATAAGATGGAAAGCTACCATAATGGCTGGCTTTCCTTTGTACTCGAAATTTGTTCTTTCTCTATAAACTTTTTTTTTCCATCTGTGCCTTTGTATTTCTCATAAGACACAGCTTTCTAACTATATAATGCTTAACATTTATAAGAAAAGCACAGAAACTGAAATACAACTTTGCGGATATTTGTGACATCATTTCCTAATGCTTCATTAAAGTAGCAGAAACCACTATTTTAAGGGCATATAGTATTTTCCATTCAGTCATTGGCATATATATAATTTTCATTCAATGCATGTTTTCAATTTCACACCATGTGATTCTGAACTAACAGTTTGAGACCAAGAATATTTGTCTTTGTCTCCCTCTTAATGAACAGAATGTTTCCAAAAACATTTAGCAATGTAATTGTGTTCCTCAGAAAGATAAAGTCATTTCCTCTGCAGATAATATTCTTAGGATCCTAAAGAGATTGGAATTAGTTGGGAGTGACTCACTAGAGTGATTAAAATCAGTTTTATCAAGCTTGGCAATTGGTTCTCTTTAACACAAAATTTTACTTGATCTTTTTTCCTTTTATTTCAGTTCCTTTTCACTTGTTCATACTGTGTAATCATCATTTTCTAATATTGCAAGAGTTCACAAGACATGGCAGATATTCTCCCTTTTTGTGCTTGGATAATCATTGACAGATATAATTTAAAGAACTTAACCAGTGCTGTACCATCTCTTCAACCTTTCTGTTTTTGGCAAAGACCTTCTAGCACTAAAACAAAGCAAGGAGGTCCCCCAGGCATCCAAAGTTTTTGTACCTATTTGTCATGCTCCATCTCTTGCTGAAGATGTAGGACAGCTCCTAAGAATCCAAGTTCCTCCTTGATAGCTTGAATTTACAGGAAGAAATTTTTTTATATATTTTGGGGGGTTTTATTTTTGATATGGAAAAATACAAATGAAAGCACTCAGAGAGTGAATTTACAATTGAGTTTTACATCAGAAATAACAATAAAAATCTCTAATATCATATGGCTTGTTTCACCAACTTCCACCCAGTGCTTTCCTTCCCCATTTGGACATGAACAAATCTTTTATTTTTAAACATTTTTTATTATTATTTCCGCTCATACAAACTTAGTAGGTACACCAGTTCTCTCCCTTCCTCTTCCTCCCTCCGTCCCCACTGCTCCTCCTTCCCTCACTCCTCCCTCTCCATCCCCCAGTGCCTCCTCCCCCCAATACCCAGAGAATCCTTTAATGAGTATGCCAGTCTCTTCTCTGGGCCCTCCTCTCCGATGACATACAAGGACCCAGTGGCATTTCCCTGAATCCTTTCCTGTGTTCCCCTTAAGCATAGGAACACTACTGTGGCTGTCAATCCCTAGCCTCCAAGGATCCTGGTACCTTTAGTCCATGCTAGACTTTGTGAGGTCAATAGTGTGTTGGACATTGCACAGGGCATGTAAAGTCCAATTATGATTGCTTTGGCCCTAACTTGTGTGGAGTATCTTGCATATCATTGCTCCCCATCTTTGTGCTCTTACAATCTTACTGCCCCCTCTTCCACAAATTTCCCTGAGCTTCAGGATGGGGAGAGTAGGAAGAAAATTTTATCTGTGAAAAAGTTCCAAATTATTGTATTCATAATTTGTAGGTAAGCCAACACACATTTTAAATGGTTCCGTGGACAAAGTAGTATAAATAAAAATTGATTAAAAGTAGGAGTGTTTTTGTTATTTAGCAAGGGTATTTCCTAATTGTAAAGTAAGTGATAAAACTTCAGGAGACAGAAATACATAGATTATTCATGCATTGCTATAGTTCAACAGAGTATGGTAGGTTCACTAACATATTTGACTTTGGTATAAAGTTCATGGGTAGTTTGCTCTAGTCAAAGCTTTTTCTTTTTCTTTCACTTCTTCATTATATGGAAAAGCAATGGTTTCTATATTTTAAACAAAAGCCAAAATATCAATGTAATGAAAGCATTTTTTACTAGTGTTAAGGATCACACTAAAATTCTCTCTGGACAAGAATTTTCATAGAAAAAAGAGAAAAATAGGAATTGAATATTATTCAAATGTTAAGTGGTGTTATATTATGTGATCAGAAATACAGATGCAATTGAGATTTCTTAATGAGGCATTTGGATTCTAGAAGCAAACAAGTTGTATTTTAATATTTCATGTTTATTTTTATTTCAGATTCCTCTGGTCCTTAACTAGGCACATAGTTACATTTATTTACTCTTTGATCATTTTGCAATGAAGTCTACATATAGTTTGAGACTTTCAGAAAGGTAACTGGAATCAAAGGAAAGCGTCAACAGAAAAGAGATTTTTCTTTGTCATTATACTTGTTAGTACTTATGTTCATTTCAGTTTGAATAAAGGTATTATACAAACTTAGGTATGAGGCTGGACATTACAATATTGCTCAATACATCTCCACAGCTTCCATGAGCTGAGCTTGAATATTCCCCAGATTGGGAGTCTTTCCTTCCCTTATTATAAATAAGGCTGTAGCAAGAATGGTGTAATGGATTGTTACCTTCCTCTCATAAGCTAGCAGTCAACATATGCTCAAAGGAGACATCCAGCTCTTCTACTTATATTTCTCATTTATAAATAATTTTAAAAGGTTTGGACTATATCCTTCAAGTTTCAAGCAAGCATGGGTTTATTTTAAACTTGCTTTCTTCTCCTGACATTGTAGCTCTTTCTGCAATCATCCTTGCTCTTGTAGCCTTCTTTCCATCATTTGTATAGATCATTAAAAATTCTGAGCTCCTCATAAAGCTCTGTGTCATCTGCATTAATTTAAGTGCCTTCTTTTCCTTCCTCACTGGAATAATTTGTGATTATATTAACATAACGTTTACAGTCTTCAGGCCTTTTTAAGTTGTCAGAATTCTTAAGACTCTTGGAAGCCATGGTTATGAAAATATTTCCTGGAATGTTTTAATGCTTTTTATTATAAAGCTATTTATTATTTATGTTTGACCGAGTTGTGCATGTTTTATGAATTTGTGAATGAAAGTCAAGTAGACATGCATTCAGTGAACTGCTGGTAGATGATTAACAACCAGCTGTGTATCATTTCCTGAGTTCTTCAGTACAAATACTCCCTTATGACCAACTTCAAGCCACCAGTGCAACATCACTGATCAAGGGAGCATGGAAGATTTGTGAAGAATTGCCTGCAGAGAGACGTTGTGTGTCACCTCTGCCATAGCAGTGATTTCATGCTCAGTCCTCCCTCGCTCCAGACTTCCTTTTCTAGATGTGAAAACTTTAGATTCTTTCTAATGTTTTCTAAGACATTTAGGCATCAATACCTAGTTTCTTTATTGATAAAGATTCACTGCTCTTTTTATGAGTCTGCTTTAGATGTTATGCATTGACTTCCTATTATGAGACAGAGATACAATACTTTATTTTGCCACTTTCGTGTTCTTTCCTTGTTGTTTCCTTTCAATATTACTGCATGAAGATATTTTTAAATGGATATTAAGCTTTATTTACTTTGCTTATTAGTACATAACTCACACCAAATGCAATTTTATATCATCAATTTGAAGCACCTGTTTTTTCCTAAAGTTAGTTAGTGACTACTCTTCCCTCCAATTTGAGGTTTTCCACATGTTCCAAAGATTTTTTTGTCTATCTCCCTCTCTCTAACCCACACTAGTACACATGTCCACACACTAACAGGGTCACAAATGCACACCTTTTTTATTGCTTTATGAACATTGCTACATAGAACAATAGTGGAGACATGTTGGCAGATCTCACTGTCTCTCATTTGATCTTCTGTTTAGAATACACTTTTTCATTCTGGGATGGCTTTTAATCATTGTAATCAAGAATAATCATTCAATTTTTACCCAGGGCTTCTGTTCCCTACCTTTGGTTTATATATATGTACATATATGAATTTTTTCCCAAGTAGCAGTTACAAATTATGTATATCTGAAAATACCTGTATTCTAGTTTCCCTTTAATTTTAGTATTCATAAACCTGTGTATTTGAAATAATTTTTCCATTAATAATGGATACCCATTTCTTATGCTATTAAAAAAGAAACTTGTCTCTGCACTGACAGTGAGACTGGCCTCCCTCTTGTCCAAAGTGGATTAGCGCCCCACAGTTCCAGTGCACTAGAAGCAATATGGAGTTCAACATAGAAAAGAAAGATAAGGATCTGGACTACAGACACATTGCTTATTAGCCTTCTCCAGAAAATGAGAAGTCAATGTCTATCATGGATATATCTAACTCTCCTGGAAGCAGTGAAAGACATACATCTTTGAACTATGGTCCATCAATAATGCAGTGCTTTCTTTAGAATCTAGAGATATTGAAGACTTTTTGTATCTGAGTCACCTATAGGTAATGCAAAGAGATGTGTAGATGTATTTGGCAATTTGTGTGTGGTCTTTCTTACATTCTGATGAAGTTGACATCGTGCATGGATACACACCATATATCAACAAAACAGATACAAAGAGAGCCGTATATCATCATCCTAGCCAACACAGGGGAAGGCAGGATATCCAGAACCTTTAGCCACTATTGAGTGGCTGAGGAAAAATGGTACTTTCTACTAGCAATCAAGTTGCTCTTTAGGTCCACTCTTTTTTGTTTGTTTGTTTATGACTCCTCTACCCACGGACTGCTATTTCTCCCCAGTTCGGTAAGAGGGGACAAAGAAATGTTGAATGGTGGAATTAAAGCAGAAATGAAGCTGTGGACCCCATCAAGAGCTCTTCAAATTCCTGAAAAGCTGATTACCATACTGTAACCTTTATAAGGATATTTAATTCTACCATGTACTCACAAGATGAAACAGAGTTCCAAGGCTTCATTCAAAAGCTCTTGATTCTCTTTCACTCAGAAGCTTTTCCTTCCTTAGTGAGTCTGTTTTGTCTGCTACATACAGTCCGAGTTCTTTGCCTTGATCTTCCACAGTTTCTAGAGACAGCCGGTTAAATACAATGAGCTAATTACCTGCTAGTTCTGTGTCTTGGGAAAGATGTTCAACCACTATGATTTACTTTATCTTCTGGAAATATGAGGAAAGCAATAGTGGGTGGTATTGGACTTGTTATATGAATAGCCTAAGATTCTTCTTGACATTGACTATCCATATGCCCAGTTTCTGTGTCTTCCCACCAGAAGTGGAAAAAAATGAACTAACACAGAACATAGAATCCCTTATAACAACAGAAACCTGGCTTGTGGAAACTCAGTTGTGCTAATGATAAAAGGGTAACAGGAGCAAATCAGGTAGTTGCATCCTGTCCTCATATCTTTCATGAATTGGTAAAAACATTATTTCTTCTTAGTGTATTAGAGGACTTCCCAAACAATTGGTGGAAGCCCTGTGGTGCTCCCAGGACAGAGTCTGAAGGAGTCTCAATGTGGGAACACCTTACCATCCTGCATTACTTCTCATTCTTCTCTGACCCTGTTTTGTCTTCTTATCCTTCACACATTGGTTTTGACCTCCTAAAGAAGGCAATACATAATTCTTACTCAAAGTTCTATTTTCTAGACAATTTAGGACCACACACACAAGGGCAGAGAAAAGTACAGCCCTCGCTGGAACTTCTCCCCCACCCAGCTCAGGTATCTGGACCACCCAAGTCCAAGTCCCAGATATCAAGGGGGCTTTCTGTTCTGCTGTCATTGGGGTTTAGGGAAAACGAATATCCTGAGTTATCATATACATATTTTACAATTATCTTTTGGATTCAGCAGTCTAGTTTACTGAGAAGTGAGCTGAGAATAAGGAAGTAATGTGGCTAAGCCATCAAGTTGGAAAGTTTAGTCCCAGCCACCATCTGCCTGCTCCAGAGGTGACTGCTGACCTTAAGAGATGGTACTTTCCTTTCACATGGGGCTTAGCTTAGTCCTCTCACAAGCAATGGCCAGAAGGAGGTAACTCGGGATTTATTCTGATGCTCAGGGACCACACTGATTTAGGAAATGTGAGACCGACCTGAGTTGTAGCCACAGGGATGTCAAGCTCCTAAATAAAATATAACATATGAGACATAACAATGGGATTACATTTGCAAGATTTTCTGGAGAAGATGGTGCCAATAAAAGAGGCTAATCTAGTCAAACTGCAGATGTTGAAATAAACTGAGCAGGTAAATGAGGACAGGACAACCCAGCAAAGAACACAGGGAATTGCTCAGAAGAGTAATACATCTGTAACCCCACTGCTTGAAAGATGGAAGCAGGAAAATACAAGTTTCAGAAAAACTGGCTTCAGAGTAGATTGATTTCATATTTTCTGAAATGATAATCATACATGTGACCTTGCATATATTGCATTTGGAAAATAATAAACATGTCTCCTTTTATATGGTGGCCTCAGTCTAGGTGACCTCAATAATCTGCCAAGCTTAGACAAAGATGTTTTGATGGGCAGCTCAGGATGATTTGACCAGCTCAGGGGAAGTCAGGAGGGGGCGGCTCAGGATGTGTGTTTTTTTTTTATTTCCACTCATACAGACTTAACAGGTACACCCGTCCCCTCCCTCCCTCTGACCTCCCACCGTCCTGTGCCCCCCGCCCCTCTCCCTTTCTCCCCATCCCCCAGCGCCTCCTCCCCCCAATACCCAGAGAATCCTTTAATGAGTATGCCAGTCTCTCCTCTGGGTCCTCCTCTCCGATGAGGTGCAAGGACCCAGTGGTATTTCCCTGAACCCTTTCCTGTGTTTCCCTTAAGTATAGGAACACTACTGTGGCTGTCAATCCCTTGCCTCCAAGGATCCTAGTGCTTTTAGTCCATGCTAGAATTTGTGGGGACAATAGTGTGTTGGCATGCAAAGTCTAATTATAATTTCTTCGGCCCTAACTTGTGTGGAGTATCTTGCATATCACTGCTCCTCTCATCCTTGTGCTCTTACAATCTTACCATCTCCTCTTCTGAAAATTTCCCTGAGCTTCAGGATGGGGAGAGATTAGGCTGGCCTAGTTCCAGATGGTTGATATATAGTCTCTGAAGTTCTGGATTATGGTTTGCTGATTTTTTTTCAGTTTTGCTGTTCCTGCAATGCCCTTCACTCCATTCTGATGGATATTGGATGTCACTCCCTGGCCAGAGATAAAAAGCTGTTAAACTAGAGTCTTGTTATAAGAGTATCTTCAAAGGTAAATGTAATAAAAGTAGGAAACTGCAGTGAGGGAGTAGTCAGTCACCCATTTGCAAAATGGTTACTTTTTATCTGCCAGATTATATGCAGTTCCCCTTCTGGTGAGATCATACCCCATCAGTTGCAAATGATCAGGAAAGAAAGTCTGTGAACTTAACCAGATGTCTCATTACTTACTTGCAGTCCTTGATGGTGACCTATTTTCTCTGCTGTAACATGGTCCTCTCTCTCCTTGTTTCTGGTGGGGCCCTCCTAACCCATCCCTCCTGTTCATAATCCTTGCAATTACTGTAGGTATTACAGAGATTTCTCTTTGAGTGTCTCTAAGTGGGTTTGATACTAAGATACACCTATTAGGGAGTACATACAGCACTTAATTTTCTGTATCTGGGATACTTCACTCAATATAATTGTTTCTAATCCCATTCATTTCCCAGCAAATTCCATTAATTCATCATTTTTGATGGCTGAGTAGTACTCCATTGTATAGATGTACCACATTTTCCTTATCCACTCGTCAACTGTTGGACATTTGGGTTGATTCCATGACTTTGCTCAGGATGGAGGAAGTCAGGAGGGAGTAGCTCAGAATGTTCTGAAGAAATTTCACTACATATAGCCTGCATGCTGGCTTGACCTTTAAGATAATTGGTTGCCCATTTCCCGGTCCTGGAATTCCCCTTACTGTTTCTGCCTATATAGGATAGCCATATCCTATGTGCAGTTGGCAATAAAGGAGGCCCTGCTTGACTAGACTCCCTGCCATGCCTGATTGTCTTGGGAAGGAGGGCTGGGAGTAGGCTGACAGTGCACTTGCCTTTCCCCAATCCTCCTTGTGAAGGACCTGTGGGACCTGCCTGCAGGATGGAGTTGTGATCCCTGGGGACCCCTACACTGTTATAAAGAAAATCTTATATTATCTGATTGCTTTCCTTGTGTTTGTGATATGTTATGCCTCTAGATATCTGTGATATACTCTACTTGTGAAGTCTTCAGATTTCTATGTTGCACACACTCAGTGCTAGATTATGTTTCTAGATGTTTGAGGCACACTCAGTGTTGTTATTGCTCTGAATAACTACAATGTGTATTAAAATGAATTGTTTCTGACCCTATCCCAAGATCCTAGTAGACATTTACAAAGTAGTCAGTTATATCTTTAGGATCATGAAAATTTCCTTAAATTATTTACTTTGTTTTATTATTTTTTCTTTCTTAATAACATTGTTACATTTAAAATGTTTTTCTCAAATTGTCTAAATTTTATCTTTTAATGCTATTTCTATCTCTGCTTTTTTCATTTCACACATGAGATTTTCCGAATATTAACTTTCATTTTTCTATCGATTTTTAATTTTGATTGTCATGTTTCTAATTCTAAAAACTCCCCCCCTTTTCTCTGTATGATTACGTCTATCTATTTTTCTTTAATGAAATATGTTTCTTTTCATAAGACTTTTAACATTTTCTTCTTTAACTCTTTTTTCCTTAAGGCATTTCTTTCATAAAGGAAATCGTTTGGCTTGGTTTTGTTCGTTAATCCAGTAATCCCCATTCTCTGCTTCTGCTGAAGAGGGAGGTCATAAAAAACCAATCTGATGACTTTGAACTTGTGTGGTGTTTTTAACTAGAGAAATAACTTGTGTTTTTGGTTTACACTGGCGGGCCATTTGTTGGAAAAACAAAGATAAACATAGTTAACAATTCATCTTAAACTTAGATTTTCACAGAAAACAATCTACTCGTTTGTAGGATGTAGCTGGTCGATGTTTTTGGAGACCAGTAGGTTACAAAGAAAGTGGGGGCTGAAGTGGGAAGGGTCTGAACACTCAGCATCCATTTGAACAGGGAGATGCTGTGTCTGTTTTGGAAGCTGGATGTTCCACCTCTGTCAGTGGGTTCTGAAGGCCATAGGACTTTAATCACCTCTCCATACACTGAAAGTCTCCAAATCTGCTGATAATACAAGGCAATATTTAGACAGGGTACACTGAATTTCCTAAAGTGCTTCCATTTGTCCTAAGAAATCTGGCTCTCCTTTCCTAGGTGTCCTGTGATAATTGATTTCCCCACTTTCTGAGTCCCCTGAAATTGGCATGTGGGTTGACTTGGGTTTATCACCTTTTTCTATGCGAAGATTGTATTTGGATGCCAATTCTGCTTTTACCTCTGGTTCAGTTATAACATCTGTGTTTCAACTTCTATGATTTTGTTGTTGCTATCTCTCTATCTCCATCCATCTTTGTAGATTCTGCTCTAAAAAATTCTCCATTTATTGTAACTTCAGGAGGACTGTATAAAGAATGGATCAGAGGCATGGTGAAATCTGCAAACTATAGCCAAAGCCTGGTCTCTGAACTTCATCAAATCTGCTTTTCTAAATCCCAGAATATGTTCTGTGGCGCCTCCATCCCATACCTGCTGATCACACACTCTAAAAGTGCCGCCTTATCCCATCCCTGAGTTTCTGCCATTTCCACTTCACTGAGCTTGCTTTGTGTGTTGCTTGTCATTGTATTCATGGTAACAGTTCCTTTCCTTCCTTTCTGAAACTTCAGAGAGAGAAAATTAAAAGACAGTCAGAGCCTCTATGTGTAAAATGTGTTTCCTATTCTGGACAATGCTTTGCTTCAGAAGGAGGATAGTGGTGATTACAAGGGAGATGTGAGGGAATGGAATGGTGTGATTTCTAAAGAGGAGAGTGTTAGGAACTTGTGGCAGCCAGCAACCTCCTTGCTGCTTTAATTCTGGCTAAGGTTTTACTTTGTGACATCTCAAAAATATGCTTTCTACTATAGAAAATCAAACAATACATTTTCAAATAAGTATAAATATGTATGCATCTAGTTGTATACGAATTATACTTGAAATAGGATGGAAATGTTTTCCTAATTCAGGGAATTTAGGAAGTACAGTGAACATTATTATTTTATGCTATAATGGAGAAAATTCATTTACAAACACACACATACACACACACACACACACACACACACACACACACACACAGACACACTCCACAAGATCAAAGAAAAACTCACAATAGTATTTGTGAACAAAACAGTTCTGTATTCCAGCTGTATTTTATTGAAGTTTACAGTAAGTATCAAGCCAGGTAAGTGACTTCAGTCTACTGAGTAAAAGGTTCAGCAATAAAACTGGGACAAGTCTGAAGTCAGAATTATGCTATTTCTTATACCTATAATCTAAAAATTGTCACTGCACCAGTTACTCTTTGTGTTGCTGTGAGACACCACTGAGACTCAAACAATTTAAGGGAGAAGGGCAGATTATTCAGCTTATGGTTCCGGAGAGGAGATACAGTCCTTCATAGTGGAAAAGGCATGGTTGGCCATGGATGCTGGCCTGTCACGTCCTTCATGGAGGTTAAGAGCTGTAAAACTGCTGACTGCAAGAGCAGAGCTCTCAGGGAAGTAGGGTGGAGCTAATCAACCTTGAAACTCATCTCTATGACTGCTTTCCTCCAGCAAGGATACACCTCTTAAAGATGTCATGACCTTTCTAAACAATTAAAGATTCAAACACATGAGCCTGTGAGGGAAAACCCATATTTCAAACCATGACAGTCATATTCATCAAAACAGAAGGAACAGAACATTGGTCACCATGGTTTGTAGTAAGGAGACAATAGAGAGATACTGGTCAAAGGACACAGATTTCCTGTCGCAAGTAACCTGGTGATCTTAATAGAGCAGGGACTCTGGTTCCTTTGTGCTATTTACTTTTAAACTGCCAAGAGACCAGGCCTCAAGCATTCTTGATCCACAAAGGGAATGGTATGAAGTGATGTCACTGGGACATCCTCTTGTGTCTTCAGTCGAAGAGGCTAAGGTTAGGGTTACATGCTCTAAGAGACTCTTCCTAGACAAAAAACCAATGGAGACCAGAAGAACAGTTAGGGAAACTTTTAGTAATGGTAATGACACCAAGGTTGAACAAAGAAATAGGTACCTTGAATCTTTCTTGAAGCTTTCATTGAAGTCGGTATGAAAATTGCTCTGTCAAGGAGAATGTCAGCCTGAGACACAAAATTCCTTTCACTTCCTCAAGGCAATTGTGGCAGTCATTAGCTACAAACTATCATTGTTAGTTTAACTTTGCATTTTGTTAAAGTCTGCTCATTATACTCCAAAACTCAGGACAGAGCTTTGAAACAGAAGATAGATAACCAAATTCACTCTGTTTTTAAGCTTTAGGCCAGAATGTAACATCTAAACCTATTTACTGCTATCAATTAATCTTGTAGCTTTGTAGCCAGTTTAGAGCCCCCAGATGCTCTTTTGGCTTGTTTTTAACTAAACAGTAACAAGCAGTTTGAGAATTGCTTGCTGAAATGTTAGTGTTTCAAAGTTTAAGATGCCTCTTTGAGAATTTGTTTTCTTTCTCAATCCTCTACCTCCTTGTCCTAGCAGTAATAATGTGATATGTTTAAATTGTTTGCATACATACTCTGGTTTCTCTTCTGATCACATAAATCTTTCACCTTTTTAAATTGTTTGGATATATATATTACATGTTAATATAATATAATATAAATTGTTATATATAGGTGAAAGTAGATATCATAGATACAGATATGAGTGACATTGACATAGTTGATATAGATAGCTGTCACTTAGAAAGGGAATAGGCAAAGAATGAGCTAAACTTTCTCCTAGCAATTCATTGTTGGTGAAACAAACAACTGTCATTCCACATAAAAAAAATGAAGACTGTAATCTCCAAATTTAACTTGTGCTTGTTAACTGCGAATGGATAGAAGAGTTTATTACCAACTTTCTCAGTACCTTCATCTGCATCTAGCTAAAGTCAGTTGTTCCTCTGCATGTTCCCATACATTGGCATGTGCTGTGTCAGTCCTAATCCTATTTCTCCACATAGATGATGAATAATCTCTTTGTCTCATATTTTCTCTCATCACTGCAGCAATTCACCTCTCATCCTCCTCCAGCACACCCTTTTGTTTCAAGATCCTTCAGGTTTTGCAGAAGTAATTCCCCTAACTTTCAAGTCCATATTCTAGAAAGGAAGAAGAATATCTCTTACCCTATCAAGATAAAGTCAGAGCCATGGGCTGCAGTAGGAAAAATATCAGCTTTGAAATTAAAATGCAATTCTTTCTAGTAAAAGGCTGGTTAATATACAATTGCTAAATAAATCTCTTCTTATCCTTAAAAATGAAGTTTCTTAGCCTCCAAAAAGTGTTTACAAAAATTTTGAGAATTAATGATAGCTGTAAAATTTGCAACACTTTATCAAATACAGGTGAACGATTAATAATAGTCAACATTAGTAATTGCAAACTCTTAGGTAAGATAAATAATTGTAATACAATATTTTGAAAAGTTAATCATTCTTTCAACATGCTGAACAGTAACAGGATAATTTCTTCTGTCTCTGTAGGTTTACAGTAGCAGGCGTTACATTTCAGTTTCTGTGTCCCATGTTAGACTATACACATGAACAATCTTTTTAAATTACATGTGTCAAAGAACACATTTACTGCCACCCATAGAGTTCAGGCTAAGTATCTTTATAGCAGTCAGGCTTGGATCCTTTGCAATGAAAGATTTACTGTTTCTTTCACTGTAGAATGAATCAGCTGTGCTTTGTTATTTGAGTACTAATAATGATGAACATCTTAGATAAAAATTTAGACAAGCTAATGTGCCCAATAATGAGAAAAGATAATATTAGCATTTAACTGTAAAATGACCTTTCATGCTATCACTAGCAGTTCATCACAGTTAAAATTCAACTCATTACTTTTTTGGCCATGGTGAAAATATGATGAAGGGAAAGTTGCAAAGCAAAAGCATTAGGTGGATTGTTGAGAACACCACTGTGGATATTATCTCAAGAGACCATTGGGTGACTTTTCCTGAAGACATATGAAGAAATGTCTATTGGCCACAGATAGGGCACCAATGGAAGAAAATAAATAAATAAATAAATAAATAAATATGTTTCAGTTTAGTGATCCAACGAGTGTACTGGATGTACTTCCAGAAACCTTGGTGAGGGATTACTTACAGGTACCATGAACAGCTGCAACATTAGAATGCAATACAGGGAGTGACTTCTGAAAGTTCCATGCCCAGGGCTCTCAACCCAGCTAATAAGCAGCTTCACTGGGGAAGCTCCTCTCCCCAGCTATTGTTTTCTGTTCTGGGAACCATGGGCATAGGCTAGATGCCTCTGGTAATTTTCTGATCTTTGTGAACTTGGTAAATTTCACGAATTTCTTAAGCCTTGTAAATTTTGTAACTCCCTGAATCATAGAAAGAGAAGAACTTGAATCTTCTTTTTGGAACTCACTGTTGGTGAAGCAAATGTCTATGACAATATATGTACTTAAAGGACACTTGGAAATGAAAGGAAGAAGCAGTTGTAAGTCAGGGCTTTGTGAAAGGTTTAGAAGGACACTGAAATGATAACTTTAGCGTTGAAAGCAGACTGAAATGTCTGTTAGAGAATGACTACTTTCAACTGTTGTGAAGTAATTAAACAACCATCACTGAAGAAAAGAATTCAGGAATTAGGATATACACTCTGTTATTGATTTCCATCCCCTGTTTCTTAAAATGTCAAACCTAAATTTACTTTTTATTTGATTTGCCTGTTTTAGAATTGGTTGTTTCATGTTGCTAGGCAGATTAATGACTGAATGCCATGGAGAAAACCACATTTTCTTTAAATACTTTGCCTTAGGTGTTGTGTTTTCTTAAATGTGCCATAGAGGCTACACAGTACCTCTCCATACTACTGACGGGACAACAGAGGCAGAGCTTGGATCTTGCCCTGTAGATGAGCATCCAGTCTTTCCTTATTCCACACATTCCTTTTTCTCCCTTAACCATTATAAGTTTATAAAATCTTCCATCAGACAACATGAACAATAAGGTCATAACATGCTCACATATTGCTCCAATTTTGTAGTTCCCTGGATATTAAGCAAGTGTCATCATCAATCTTCATTGATTGTTTTTTAATCCCATATTCTTCTGTCCACAGCTACTAATTGCATTGTCTGTCACTCTGATGTGGACAGGAGAACAAAGGCAATCATTTCCATCATAAATCTAGCAATAAGGACTGCTAACAAAGAAACAATACAGCTTAATGCTCATGGCGACTATCATTTTTGAAATAGAGTTAATAGTCTAGTCACATGCTAAGCAGTAGTAGCATGAGGGTGATACACAAAGCCTGAACATTTTTTCTCATATCCCTTCTTTATTCTCTGTTCTGACTTGCTAATACTCTCTTCCTCTCCTTTAGTTTCATTACTTTCATTCTCTATTTCTTATAACTTCTGCTTCACACAGAAAACACAGAATCAGAAAAACTACATCTCATTAAAGCTGTTCCATAGCTCTTTCATGCACATGACATTTCCTGAAGGCAGGGGGTGCTGTATGCAAAGAAATGATGGACCACAGGCAAACACCTGAAGGCATTTATAGTGCCCCATTCTTTTTTATTATTATTATTCAGTTGTGCACGTGTGTGTGTGTGTGTGTGTGTGTGTGTGTGTGTGTGTGTGTGTGTGCGTACGTGTCTGTAGAACCACGGGCGAACTGGGGAATACCATGGACAGCCTCCACCTCCTCCTTGTTTACTCTGTCCCAGGATTCACAGGCTCAGCCCTACCAGGACCAGAAACACAGGCCGCCGTGCTTTGGCCCTGAGTCTGTAAGTGGGGTCTAGGATCCGAACTCAGCGCCTTCTGCTTGCAAGGCAGAGGCTTAACCCCTGAGCCACCTCTCCAGCCCCTATAGTGCCCCATTCTTGAGCTGCTTTTAAATATATCATTTCGCTCAAGCAATGCCAATTGCACACTGATGCATGTCTTCATGGAGTTACAGCAAGTATTGCACACATAACTCTTCTCATAGCAGAAGCAATGTGCCGTTTTGAATAATGATTTCTCCAAATTGCAGATTAATTGGTGTGCAACTAATTTAGCATATTGCAAACATAACAGAGAATCCTCGACTTGCAATCATTTCCACATATAATAATATGCTAGCATTCTGGGATATTACTCTCATTAATAAAAGTTCCCATCTTACATTGACCAGATAAGTGAGATGTGAGAGAAAATTCACAAGGAAAATTGGAGCAACTCTTTGCTTTTCCTTCCAAATAAATGACATATTTATAGCTTTTTTTTCCTCAAAAGGTTAAAATTTTGAGAGACTGCACTCTGACTTGGAAACAGATAACAGCAAAATAAAGTGCAATGATCATGATGCACATGAATTACAAGCACAAAAGGTAACTGAAACAGAGTATTACATGATTTCAAGAGCTTCCTAAGAGCTAGAACTGCAAACTTTGAAAGGTCAGTGAATACTGAAATGTTTTGACATGCCACATGGATAAAGAGCCTCAAGGACAGGCAATTTAAGTTGTTCAAAAAAGGTATTATTTCTCTAAAACATTCACTTTTGATATTTTCCCATATTACAGTTATCTGCAGACTAAATTGTACAGAATAGACGTGTGAGACACTTCAAAAAGCTTTGTAACAAGCAAGTCCAACATCCAAAATGAATTATCCAAGAGCAAACATTCATTTTTAAGCATTCAAGAGTTTCCAGACATGCAGCACTTGCCACAGTAAATTCGACCATTTGTGAAGATTTTAGAAGAAAAATCAAATCAATGAGAATGAATTTTCAGGTCCAGTTTGTAGATACTCGAGTTTAGTGGTTGAATTCTAATTCAGTCTCAAATTTCAGAACATCAAACAGTGAAATACTATCATTTATTGATTAATGATGACCTAACCAACTAATGTCAAATTGGTAGTGACTAGAAAATTATGCTTCGTAAATGCTTCTTTTTGTTTATAAGCTTCTTAGTTTGAAAAACTAATCTA
Organism: Typhlomys cinereus; assembly: GCA_023101885.1. Classification (NCBI taxonomy): domain Eukaryota; kingdom Metazoa; phylum Chordata; class Mammalia; order Rodentia; family Platacanthomyidae; genus Typhlomys; species Typhlomys cinereus. The sequence continues at coordinate 7,547,357 of JALPQD010000061.1, read as the reverse complement.
ACCCATCATCATGTCAATGCAAAATAGAGAATAATTTAATACCTAATGATAGATTATCTGAATTGTGTATCCTGGGATATATTACAGAACATAGCCACCAGCTTAGTGACTTAATGATTTGGCAATTTAAATGAATAACATTGTAAAATATGATAACGGGAAAGCAATAAAGCAAGAGCAGTAAGTAGTGAATGATTCATTCATGCTGATTCTGCCCAGGAGCCAGGATGTTGTTGGTCCTGATTTTTACTTGGAGTACTTCTAAACAGTAATTGTGATTAACAAATTGAGAGTATAGTCTGTTACATGTGAGAAAGTATCTAGCCATTAGCTATAAAACACATCTCTTTCTGCATAGTGGATCATAGATTATGTCTATTCCAAGAAGTGTCATGCTCATGCCTTTAAGGGTTAGAAAACAAAAAGATAATAACCATTCCACACCTTCAGAGATGTTAACTCTCTGATGAAGGAAATCAGATCACATCCAACCAATCAAATAACACAATTACATAATACAAAAGAAAAGGCAGACTTCTGAATATGGTCTGCCTCATAATTGCAATGTGCTAAAAACAAACACGAATACACTAACACCAGTTATCTATTGCTTCAAATATTGGCTCTGTGTCTAGGTATGCAATGTTTAGTCTTGTAATCTCTCTGAGAACAGATTATCAATAAAACATAAAATATTATCTCCACCATGGCATTGCAAGGGTTATTGAGATAATCCATATAAATTGGGCAATTCATAGTAAACATCACAATTTGGACTCCCCTTAAAAGCTGTGATATTTAAGTTGTAGCTCAGTGGTAGAAAGCTACCATATGCAAGACTCTGAATTGCATTTTAACTACACAAAAAGAGAGAAAAGAAATACACAGAAACACACACACAAACACACACAATACACCTGTACTGCTTTGCTTATTGCCTGCAAGAATCATAGTACACCATGGAGTCTCTGTAAATGCTCAGAGGCAACATTACAGTTTTTGCTGCTTCTCTTTCAAGGCTTAATCCCTCCACTTCTAACCCTTTTCTTCTTTGTGATCATTTAAAGGTGGAGTCCAAAGGAAGGTGAAAAAGTAGATCATCACTTACATCTTATCAGGGACCTTTCATTGTGGATGTGTGTTAGGCACTGAGAAATCAGAATGGTCTGTTTGAGGAACTTACAGGAAGCATGAGGCAGGCTTTTGAGTCTAATCCATTAACATGATGGTAGATTACCAATAGCTGAATTAAAGCTCTATAGTTTATTTCTCCTTAGATTTAAGAAGAAAAGAAAATGCAAAACCTAGACTAAATTACTGAGCTAATGGCCCCATTTGTGAAGAGTCACTTTGGCAGCTCAGACTGAAGAAGATTATGCCTCTATTTTATGCTCTATTTAAAAAAATACTTTTTGACAATTTTAAGAATTAACCCTGACTGATATGGACATAAGTTCCTGGACAGAAGCTGTATCTACAAGTATGATTGACTGATTAAAGCCTCAGTGATATGAAATTTGGATACTTTAAGTCCAGAACCAAATTATTTTGAGTCATCTTTAGCCCCATCAGTAAGCATTTATTGTGTACCTCTGTATATGACTGAACATCTTGGTGACTGGGTGACTGTGTATTGGAATATACAGCAAGACCCCTGGTTTCCACCAAGTGAAAAGATAAGTAGGTCACTACAGAGTATCTATAGCCAGTAACAGAAATCTTCCCACTTTTCTATAACCTACCATGTCTCCACCAATATATTTGAAAAGCCTTGATTTATGGATTTCCTTATTCTGTGATTATAAAATCTCAGAAAAAACTTGTTATCACACCAGAATGAATGGAATTTGAGGCAACCTGCAATCCAGAGCCCTAGTCATTCACATTTGCCTCCAGAAAAAAAATCATTTTTTTTCTGAAGGGTTGAAAGATTTTTTTATGCTTTACTATCTAATAATCTAGGAATTAGAAGTATTGTTATGCATGAAACAGACCTTCATTCATGGAACTTACATTCTAATGAGGCAAAAAGCAGACTGAAGAACTCAGGATAAATTTAGTAGATGCTAATAAGTGGCAAAGAATGAGTTAAATACTAAATAGTAAATAAATATAAAAATCACAGGTTGGGTAGGGAAGTCTTCTATGATAAAATAACATTAGAGTAGAGAACTGGACAGACACCTGGAAGAAGAGAATTATGAGCACGAAGAATAACAAATGCAAAGCCTGAGGCAGGAGCAGTTACTTTGGCAGAAGGAAGGATGTTATTGTGGAGTGAACCAAAGAAAAGTAATAAACTTACAGAAGATTTTTATCTGCCTGTAGCTTATATTGTTTGCACTGCTATTTATTTCCAATTCCTTCTTGTACCCTATCCCCTCATCTTCCTTCCTGCTTAAAACTTTCCCACCATTCTTCCCCTTTCCACCTTCTTACCACTGTGGTCTTTCACATACTCTTATTTAAGGTTCACCCAAGCCATTATTATTTTTATAGTCAACAGATTTTTCTGTGGTGTCCGAGATCAGCTACTACGATTTTTGCCTTGCTATTATTGAATTGAGAATGTTTTAGTGACATCATTGCAATATAGGGTGTGGTAAATCCAATAACAATATTAAAGACCATGAGAATGCAGAAACAGAATTAGATTAGCTAGTGTAATTACTCTTTCTTCCATACTAAACTATATATTGAATACTATCTTTTCAAATCTCTGAGTAGGATGTTATCAAACTTTAATTTTAATTTTTCTTTTTCTCTGTTTCTAATTAGATATAAGCAGTTATAAAAAAAGGATTGGACGATAAATCAATTAAAAGATATTAGTCATTGTAAGATTTAATTTTAAAAGAACAAACTGCTGTGGAAAACTTTTGGCTGTTAGCTCTATTATGAATTTATTTATTACATTGAGAAGCAAGTTACAAAAATAAGACTTTTGCTTTAAAAATGTTTATGCCTATTAAAGCTGTGCCTAGCTTACAGGAGTATCCCTGGTTCTCTGAGCAATGCCCACCACACAGGATGTGCTCAATAAATATTTATGGAACAGATGAAACCACAGGCTGGCACTTTATGTTGAGAGCAGTGTGCACAGCTACACAGAGCTGCATAACACTGTGAAGGACTTGAATTGCTGCATGATGAATTCTTCCCACCTGCAATTTACCAATTGATAGATTAGTGTATTAAAATTCTCGACTTGAAGTTTGCATTAGCATTTTCAGATAAAAACAGAGCCAGTAGGGTAAATTTCATCCTATCCCTTGGTAGCAGCATAACACAGTAATTGTATCATTAATGACTGCATTAAAAACAATTACAAAATAACAATGGGGATTTTAACTTCATTAAGATCAAACCGTTTACATAATGCAGGAGAGTGGTTTTCTTTTGGCTGAGTCTTAAATAACATGTTTCAAGAAAGATTGTTTCCCCTGGTACTAATACTAATGGCTAATGGATTTACAACTTCCCCCTTCTGCCTTCTCTCTGCCTTTCTTACTTCCTTTTTTTTAACTTTCTTCCTTCTTCTCTTCCTCTGCCTGTTCCCCTTTCTTCCTGCTTTCCTTCTGCTCATCTTCATTTTTTTAATGTGAAAGTTTGAGCTCTGAAATGGAGCTAGGTACATATGTGAAACTTTTGTTCAATATTTTTAAATTTGGAATTATATTGTCATTACTATTTTTGCTTATTTGTCACTTCCCTGATTCACCAGTCCTCAGAAAAGCCACGGCTAAACATATTTTAAAGATGATAAAAATATATACGTGAGGATATTGCAAAGGTACATTTGAAGACTGGGTTATTGAACAATGATGGAATTCATTAGGAGTTTGCATTTGTATGTGATTAATTTTATATTTCATTTATAGAAAGAGTAATATGGAACCAAAAATGAGAATAAACACAAACACAATAGAAGGACTGATGATATTTTTTATTCCCCCAAATTGAGACACTGAACAACTTTTTCCTGCAGTTTTGGGATTTGGTTACTTTGGAAGGTAGATCAATTATGGCAGAAACCTTCATGGATGAAAGAGTTCAGGGACAGAAATTCCTTGTTCTTTCTCTGAAGTACTGCTATCAGTTAAAAGTGATCTTTATCAGTTTCAAGTTTGGTCATTCCCTTTACCTTGTTTTTTTTTTAATCCCCAGACCAGTGAGAAGTATACTTTCATTATTCATAAATTATGTATTCTCTGGTCTACTGATATACACAGTCTCAAATAGTTCAATTGCATTTCTATTAATATGTGCTTATCAGGTAGAATGGTTATAAATATTTAATCAAAATATATCTCTATTTGCAATTTTATTTACAATCTCTATTTACAGTTTTTATTTGTTTGTTTGTTTCCCAGTATTCTGAAGGAGCAGAGGGTCTTAAGTTCATGCAGGATATAGCCTAGGATGACATCAAACTCACAATTCACTTGTTTCTACATTCTGAGTGCTGGTATTAGAGATGTTGCCAAACATGCCTAGCAAGAGAAATATTCATATTTTATCTTTAAGCATTTGTATGATAACATGTGGTATGTCATATGTGTACAGTGTGATTCATACCTATACCCTGGGAATCTGTGTGCACTTGCCTGGAGAGGACAAATGTTAATGTCAGGTGCCATTCTTAATCACTCTCCACTTTATACATTAATCAGAGTCCATAATTTGAATCCAGAGCTGGGTGATTTGTGTAGTCTGGCTAACTAATTTGCTCTGAGAACCCCTGTCTCTGCCTCCCATGTGCTGGGATTACAGGAAGACCACTACATCTCCCCAGCATTCACTTAGATGCTGAAGATCTGAACTCTGGTCCCTAAACTCATATACCAAGTCCTTTATCCACTGAGCTACCTTCGGTGCCCTCCTAATATTTTTTTAAAGAAAAGCAAGTCATATGTATTTTTTCTTCTAACATTGGTATAAATTACTTTGCATTTGAGTCTCAACAAATTCTTCACAAGCTCAACTTTTGAGCTTTAAGTTTCACTTTGATGACTTATGAGAGCTGATTTACATTAATTTCTGATTTTTCTTACATCAAGTATTAAATCACTTAGTCTATTTATTAAATAGCTAATGATTTGGAAATAAACATTTAAAATCTCATTAAGGAATCCAAAGTTCTTGCACAAAGTTATTCCCTAGGATAGTCCAATCTTTGTAAATTGAATCTGGACTTTAGAATGGACATTTTAGTCTGTCAGCATTTGTAGTGTCTTCAAAAGACTTAAAGACAAACTCTAAAATTAACCTAACTAAATTTTGTGGTATGAAGAGTGAAAGTACAAATAAAGTTATGTTTGTAAACAGGGAAATCTGTTAAATCTATTTATTTAAAATAGAAATCTAATTACAATTTAATATTGACTGCCCAAGGAAAAATTATAATCATTTATATTACTTTTTGTGTGATTTCAATGTTATCAAGCTTCATTTATTTTTTGTGCATGCTTGAACACGTGTGTGTGTGTGTGTGTGTGTGTGTGTTAAAGGGCACATAAGAGTTTGTGTCTGTGGAGGCCCAAAAGTGACTCCAGGCTCTGTCTTCCAGAGCCTAGAATTGAAGGCTCCTGTCGCTTCTCCATCATTCTTCTGTGGCATAAGGGGATCCAAACTCAGGTCCTTTTGCTTGCAAGCCAAAGGTTTTCAACCCTGATCATGTTCCAACCCTCTCATTGAACTTTCTATAAATTTAAGGTGCTTATAATCAAATATTATTTGTGATAAAGCAAGTAAGCCCTGTTTACATTAGTGAGACTTCATAGTTTCTTAGGTTAATTCCTTTTTATTCTTTTCATTCTTTGTTCTATGTTATTCTTATGTTCTCTTAATTGCCACAAGCACATAACATCTGAGGAGACAAGCCCTGTGGTGGCCAACATGTTTTGGTTTCATAGCTTGTTGCTGTAATGCAGTCTTGGCTTAAGAATTTAGTGAACAAGGGATTTTAATTCCCGTTCACAGTTTAAGGTTATAGTTCATCATGGAAAGATAATTCATGTCACTATCGGGGTCACAGGGAACTGGGCAGCAAGTCTAAAGTCAAGAGCTAAAGGGGAAGAGTCAATGCACCCAGCCATCATCCATGCAGACCACACCTTACACACACCTAGGGAATGGTGCTGCCTACAACAGAGAGTTCTTTCAATTTCAGTTGCAGCAATCGAGAGAATCTCCTGTGTTGGATCATCAAGCATCGCCCATAAGAACCTCTGTTTAAGATTTAGGTTTCACCTTTAGGATATTATCTATGCTTAGTACTTTTTGATTTTAGCTGAAAATAAGTTTGTATTAAGAACTTGTGTTAAAGTAATTGCAACTGTAACTTCTCTACCTATCCTGTTAGTGCTGTTTTGTTTAACCACAGATTCTTGTCTTATGAAAAACTCTAACCCATCTGGGAATCAACAAACAAGTAAACAAAAAAATGGGGCTAAGTATGTATGTTCTACAAAAATCCCTTGCCAAATTGCTGAGTGTTTAATCACAAATTTTCTCCCCCATGAACTACTAAAACCACAAACATTGCTTGTAGCTTTGTGGTTTTTACTTTTATAAGAGGTACAGAAATCCAGCACGGGAGTCTTCAGTTGTTCTGAATATGAGTCTACGCAGGACTCTGTCAGCAAGCATAAATCTTGCTGTGGAGACATTTGAGTATGATACGATCTTTGCTGGATTGGTCATTTGGTCATCACACTCTTACATAATGCCCAGAGCCCTTTCTTAACTAAATAATTCCTCCTAGACCTAGCCAGAGGTTCACCTCCCAAGTGTGAAGTTGACAGCTGAGAGTAACTAGTACAACCCATGTCCATATCCAGTAAGGACTCCTTAACTTCTCATGTCTTGCTGGAACAGGAAGCAGGAAAAGAAGAGGAAGTGGAGTCAGACTATAAACCTACTGACTCACATCTAGTGAGGCTGAACGGCTGAATGTTCCACAAAGCAGCACCATCTGGTTACCAAATTTCACAGCACTAACTTTAAAAAGATTTTATAGACCTTTGACTTCATATGCAAGTCATTGTAAGAAGAGGATAAGGCACTGGACATGCAGCTTAGTTGGCACACTGCTTGCCTAGCATGTATGAACCCAGCCTCCTTGCAGAGCACCATATTACCTGGACAGTTGCTCATACTTATTATCTCAGCACTGAGGAGGTAGTGGCAGAGGATCAGAACTTTAATATCATCCTCAGCTATACAGCAAGTTCAAGCCCAGCATGGGCAATGTCACATACTGTACAAAAGAAAATGTATAAGAGAAAATTAATCATTGCATTGGCTAGAAATTTATAGGAAGTATACACTAATAATTACATGAAAATGAATTTTGCTTCACTTATTTTAGAAGCACTGATTCTAAATTACATTAAATCTATATTAGTTCTATATTTTAGCAACATAGTACTCCCTTTTTTGAGTAGAAGATTAGATTTTATTTATTATATTTATTATGATATCACATAGATATGCTCATGTTGGGGCTGGAGAGATGGTTCAGGGTTTAAGTCTGCCTCACAAGCAAAAGGACTTGAATTCCAATCCCAGAGCCAAGCAGTCATGGTTGAGGCATTCTGGGTCTGGAAGGCATAACCTGGAAGATACCAGAGTGAAGCAAAAAAAAAAAAAAAAAAAAAAGGTAGAAGCAACCTAAGATGACTCCCCAAGTCATTCTGGAGCTTCTATAAGACACGCAGAGCTCAAGAAAGGACTCTCTGGGAATTGGGGCGGAAGGCATTGAGGGATGGGGAGGGAGGGGGGTGGGGAGGGTGAGCATGAGGTATGGGGGGAGGAGGAGGGAGGGAGGGAACTGATGTACCTATTAAGTTTGTATGAGCAGAAATAATAATAAAAATGTATTAATAATAAAAAAGACACACAGAGCTCTCTGAGACACACACACACAATAGATGATAGATAGATAGATAGATAGATAGATAGATAGATAGATAGATAGATGATAGATAGATAACATTTTAAAAAGAAATGGTCACACTCTCACTTCCCTTCCTGGTCACTTGGGACTGAACAGGTTTGAACTCACCAATCAGAGAGGGTATAGGGACTGACTGGCAGATAGATGGTAGCCGTCCTGCAAATGAAACACTGACCCCCCACTCATAGCTATGTCCTACTCCTATTCTTCCATCTATGTTTCAGTCTCCTCTTATATTAGATCTTTCTTTAAACAGTCTTCTATCTTTGATTAGGAGATGATCTTAGATACCAATTTGGATGCAGCCAAAGGCAATGCAGAAAAGAGAAACTGAAAACAAGACCACCAAAGACCTTACATTACTCACCTGGAACCAGGCCAGCCAAATCTCTCTCCATCCTAAAGTTCAGGGAACCTTGGGGAAGAGAGGGGCAGCAAGATTATAAGAGACTAAAGATGGGGAGGACCAATGATATGCAAAATATTACACACAAGTTAGGGCTGCAGGAGCCAGGATTGGACTTTGCTTGACCTGCACAATGGCTGACATGTCAATGACCCCCCCAAAGTCTAGCATGGATCACAAGGGAGAAAGCTTCAGGCAGTAGCATCCTTAGAGGTAAGGGATTAAACAGTCATAATAGAGTTACCATGCTAATGGGGAGCTCTACAAGTGATCCCTGGCTATGCCACTGAACCCTGAACCCTCGTTAGGGTGGAGGACTCAGAGGGAGGTTTAGAGCCTACATAAAAGGATGTGCCAGTGGATGGGAGAGAGGGAGGCAGAAGCACCAGAAGAGGGTATGGAAAGGAGGGGGTGAAAGGAAACGGAGAAGGGGGATAGTGGAAAGGGCGACTAGGGGGAAAGGGAGGGAAGGAGGGAGAAGATTGAGCTTGTATGATTAGTAAATAATAAAATATGGGAGAAAAAAGTAATGGTAAAAAAGATTATACAGAAATATTAACTCAAATAGGAATTGGTATAGTTGGCAAAACTGAAAAAAAATCAAATAACTTTCATGTAATAGATCTGGTAAATGGAATTAGTGAGAGGAATTAAAGCTTTAATCTTTCCTATGGAAAAAAAGAAATGCTCATGTTTTATAAAATGTGTAAGTTTACTCCATATTAATTTTTACTAATATATAGTCAATATATAAATGAGTGTTTATCCATTAGTATTTTAATAATATGCTAGTATTTGCAACAAAATAATTCTTAATTATTTTAAAAAGTATTGTAGTAGAGTAAATGGTTGAAGCCAAAATTTATAACCAAACTTTAAAATCACATGTCTGTGATTCCAAACAGGACTGCCAGACCACATAGCTTCTCAGTCTGAAGGCTATGAAATTAGAACAACAGCTGCTGGTGCAATCATCTTTTACCCCACCCCTAGTGGAATTTTTCCACCCATCCCTTCTTCCCTCTTCAAGCCCCAAAAAATCTTCAGGCAGCTGCTCTTTGGGTTGCAGACTCTTATCTGAAGATGGGAATAGACTACTGCCCTTTGTTGTTGTGATAAAGAAGCATCGATTGCTGTTGAAGTTGGTCTCATCCTTACTCGTGCTTTTCATGTTGTTGTTGTCTATCCAGATCTAATATCTAATGGTACCAAAAATCCACGAAGATTCTGGGATGGCAAAGTCCCAGTCCTTGCCTCCACTGACTTTTCTTTCCCTCCTTTATCTCATCTTGCTCTCCAGATTTAGTGTGCTCAGTAGCCCTCTTGGGGACTGAGGCATTCTGGCCAGGACAATGTCCTAGTAGATTCCAAAACACCTTGCAAGTATTAACCAAGCCTTAGGCAGCCTGTTGGGATATCCCACCAGGCTCTTTCCTTCTCTGTTCTACCTTTCCTAATACCCCTCCCTCATTACTTTTCTCTAGTCATCTTGAGAGCCCAATTGTCCTTTGAGCTCATTATAGGGACCAAACAGTTGTCAGTAACAACCTGGGGCCTTTTGAAATCTTTATCCCCAATACCTAGAACTTTATTAGCATACTGGGTGAACTCTGAGCTCCAGTTTTCCATCTCTTCTCCTTTCCTGTTCTTCTCCCCATAACTGACTTCCAGCATAGAGACCCTTGCCATTTGACCCACTAACACTCCAATACTCCACAGGTCTGACAAAGTAAGATGTTGGGTTCAGTCTAGAGGTGCCTTAGATTGATATCTTTTCATACCCTGCAAGGTCCTTCCACTTTCTGCCATTGGCTTTTGCCTGCCCATATCCATCCATGGTATTTCATTTGATTTTCAGATCTTTTCTGGTACTGGATGATGACCCAGAACTGTGTCTTTGGCTATAATCTTTACCCTTTTTGATTTAACCTAGATCCGGATACTCTTATAGCCCAACAACTAACAAGGATAACTTTGACACAAGGTTTTCAAGACAACTCTCACTACTCTGATCAGTCCTTATAATAAGATCGTTCAACCCCAAACCTCCCCCCAGCCATCTTTTACAGTGTATAGCTGATCTCTTCTTATGCAGTCATTCTAAAGAATGTTGTCTTTCCCATACCACTGTTTTCCTTAATGATTTAGCTCTTGGTTTCTAAGGACAACGCCCAAATCTGTTAGACCACCGTGAGATATTTGGACCTCTCAATTTTACACTAAGCCTGAAAATTACTCCTGGGCAAAGTAGTGACCCTCATACCTATCCCATGCTCACCACCAAAAAGGAACTTTTATCAGGATTTTAAAATTTTTTCTGCATATGTATCCCCAATTTTTCCCTCACTGCCCAACCTCTATATAAAGATACCAGACTTATTGGATGAACTGCTTCTTGTCCTCTTTCCACTCACCACACCTATGCAGGCACTTAAAGGCATTAGCCAAAACCTCCACATTATGCTTACCTAACCCTCTAAACTCTTTTTCCTATTCCTCCCTGCTGAGGGCCAAGCTCTAGGCTTTTTATGCCAATGCCCCTCTCTATGCCTTTCTATGCAAATAGATTGCATTATTCAAGAGGGTCACCTTGCCTACAGGTCATGGCTATTGCAGCTCTCATTATTCCAGAAGCTAATAAACTAACCTTTTTCCATAGTCCCTGACTGTCTTTTCCTGCTATTTTCTTGAAGATTCCCTTAGACACTGGGCTTTGCTTCTCTGGCCCTTCACAGATTCAAATCCTTTACATATATACATTCTAGATCCCAACTTATCATGTAAACATTGCCAAATCCTCAATCCTGTCACTTTTCTTTTTTTTTTTTTTAAATTATTATTATTTATTCAATTGTGCGTGTATGGGTGTGCGCGCGTGTGCGTGTAGAACCACAGGCGAATTCAGGAGCCACTATGGACCGCCTCCACTTCCTCCTTGTTTATTCTGCCCTGGGAATCACAGGCTCCGCCCTACCAGGACCAGAAGCGCAGGCTGCCCCTGCTTCTGCCGGAGTCTATACGTGGGGTCTAGGATCCGAACTCAGGACTTTCCGCCTGCAAGGCAGATACTTAACTCCTGAGCCACCTCTCCAGCCCCCAATCCTGTCACTTTTCTTCTAACCTTCTCCACACAGCAGCCAGTTATACACTCTTGTGTCTAGGTACTGAATCTTATTCTTCATCCTTTTCCACACATCACCAATATGCCTCTCCATGATCTGTAAACATTATGTTACATTTTAGTGTCAACAGTTGTAGACTGTTTGGGGCACAACTGTGCAGGGTTAATGCTTGGAACAGGTTCCTGAACAAATCTGCAGGTATTTGATTAATTGCTGTGGAAAACCCAGCCCATAGTGGTGGCACTTTTCAGTGGTGGACTTGATAATAAGAGGTACAAGGAAAAAGGACTTGCTCTTCCCTTGTCTTGTGTCAACTTGCTGTGGAGTCTACTCTGAGTGTCTTTGATCTTAGACCATCGTTGCCTTCTTTGTTTCTGCTGCTGCTGCTGCTGTTTCCTCTGTCCTTGGCTGACGTAGAGCTCAATCCTTTCCACATTGTTGCTGTTCGCACTGCCTTTGAAGCTTGGTCTCTAAGCCTTGCTGCTATTCATATTCATCATTGATGTTGGAACGCAGCATCTTCAAACCTCTAGCAAAGTGAGGCTTGAAACCTTTTTGGGATCTTTTGGCTTTGTGGGAGAATTTGGTCAAGAACAAAGCAGCTATGGATGGCTACTTTGAAAGATGCTATTTTTATTGTAAGTTAATTTAATAAATTTATTTATATTTATTACATTCTAGAGATTCTGTTCTTCAGAGAACCCTGACTAATACACTTAGCCTGAACTAGTTTACAGATGGAAACCAGTGTCAAGCTCTCCTTATTCTTAAGGACATGCTAACATCAAGGGACACACCCTACTCTCCCTCCACCTAACTTTTATAGAGGCTGAACTATTAACACATTGCACAACCTTACAACAGACAGAAAGACATCACACTTGCACAACTCTTACATGAGCCAAAGGTCTCTCTGTTGACTTTATATCTGTCCAAAATATGTCCAGAGTCTTATTCATTCAAATGTTCTAATATGGAGAGGAAAAGACTTCCTCAGACATTAGGGGATACCCATTATTAATGCATTCCTCATACAAGATACAGGAAGCTGCACTCCAACCTACAAAGAGCAGTCATTATTCACTGCCACAGCCAGCATGACCTGCAATATATTTCTATCCTAAATAGTCATGCTGACATCCTGTCTAGGTTAATAGTCCTCACAGACCCTGACCTGTTGTCACAGCTCCTCTTAGCCTGTGAAACACCTGCCTCCAACCTGCTCCCCTCCAGAAGTCCTTCCCTTTCTTCACTCAGGAAATCAAACCTTAAATTCTTTTATAAAAACCCAGCTTCTTCTTCATTCTTCAGACAGGCAATTCCTTCAAACCTTGGCTGCAAACTGCCAAGCTTGTCAAAACTGTCATCCTAACTCAAGACTCCTGGGCCCTCCATCCACCAGATGTGAGGTCTCCTGCTGGCTGTTGCTGAAAAATTATTTTCATCCCTGTGCTCCCTCTAAGAAGGTTCAAATATCTACTAGTCTTAATGGACACCTTTTCAGGGTGGATCGAAGCCCTTCCCACTACCAACAACAGGGCTTCTACAGTGACCCCAAATCTCATTAGGGTCCTTGTTGCAGTTTCTCTACATTCCTGTTGATAAATGTATAATCAAAGCATTTATGGTGAACAATGGGTTTTATTCTGACTTATGGTTGGCTGCTTATAGCTCTCAGTCCAGTTTGGGAGGAGAGTCCACACCAACACCAGGGTCTGAGGGGACAGGTCACACCATATCCACAGAAGTGTCAAGAGTGTCCGTTCAAATATGATGAATGCCAAACTTCCGTAACAAGCTTCCTCCATTTTATTAACCTATCTAGAATATGGTCCCACCCAGCATGGGCCAGGTCTTTCTCCATAAATTAGACAATCTCCTGCAGGCTTGCTTAGGGCTTCACTACTAATTCTTTACAAATGTGCCAGAGAAGAAGCTTTCAATTGTTAAGTTGATATCTGTGGTGAACTATGACAATCCTGTTCTATCCTTTCCTCCTCATTGCAATCAGGTAACTGGCCAGTATTTGTATCTACCATTAGCCAAAGTGTTTCCTGCTATCTCCAAATTTATAGAAGTTCCATGGCCCATATCACCCCCAATCTTCAGGCAAGGCTGAAAGGGAAAACAGGACAATCAACAAGCCACTCACTTAATTAACACCAGAGCTAAAATGAGATTTTAAAAAAGCTGTTGCCTTTTGCCCTCATGAAACTAAGAGATTTCTTCAGAAAACCCTCTGTTACCAACACCTTCAGGAGCCTCTCGTCCCTCCCAGATTCTCTTCCATTCATCTATACTTCCCCCATCTCTCTTTTACAGCCTCCTTTCATACCTCAGGGTAGAACCTAGAAAAATAATAACTCCATCCTCCCCTTCCCTCACCAAAATACACCTCTTCCCAAATTGAAGATAGGGGACATGGCTTATATTTCAGATCCCACACACTGCCCCTTGAATCCAAAATGGCAAAGATCTCATAAGGTCATTTTATTAAGCTTTATGAAAGGCTCACTGTAACAGTTACTCTTAACTATTTCTGTCAGAAATCACCCAAAGTCAATCAACTTAAAGGAGAAAGGGAGATTTATTCATCTTATGGTTCCAGAGGGGAGATACAGTCTCTCAAAGCAGAGGCGCATAGCTGGCTGACCAAAACTGGAGGAGACTAAGTCACTGCAGACATCTTGGAGGCTGAGAGCTGCCAGACTGCTTGCTGGAAAGTCAGACTTCTCCTGGAAGTAGGATGGGTCTAATCTATCTCAAGGCCTACCCCTTGTGAGGCTACTAGGAGTCTCCATTCCCTTTACTCAGATCAATAGTTCTTTACTTTGAACCTTTATTTTCACCCCTTCTTTTCCTGAAAATGCCCTTCCTTGCTGTTGTTAATAAGCTTCTCTGTCATTTACTCCTAATAGTGAGACTGGACTCTATTGCCCTGAATGACTCGTCTTGAAAGACAAGACTCCTATTGGCATCTTTCTATTTAACCTCTGTCTCTGTATCAGGATTGCTGCACTGTAAACTAAGTTTCCCATAAGCTGGGACATAAAGCAACACATTTCCACCACCAAGCACATTCCACACTAACAAGATGCTGTCTTTGTAGGCTGTAGAGTTTTCCTTATGACTGTGTTCCTGATGATGTTCTCTTTAATTCAAATCTGCACCGCACAAGATTGTGCATACATTTTGTGGTCGAAGTAGGGCCAGCCATTATAGGATGTCCTTTAATATTGAATTGTACCTTCTTATGCTGTGAGATTGTATTAGGTCCTGTGAGGTGGTATGAAAATAGGAATGAAATATTTAGTGAAGTCTATTTGAAAATACCTTGGAAAAATACACTGATCAGTTCAAAAGATGTAATATAAATTTTGGTATCTATGAGAAATCAGCCTTCATTCAGGATGCAGGACAATGCAGGTGAACCAAATTTTAAAAGTTTTAGAATACCCCCTATTCTAGAGATGCCTTTACTATATTTCAATGGATTCTTCAGGATCCATGGATCATAGAAATTTCTGGGTTCATCTAGCATTAGACACCATGAACAACCATGAACAAAACTGAATTCTTGAGTGCCTGCCCCTCATAGCACTCCACGTGTAGAGTCTGTGAGTTCATTTCTAGCACTCATGAATTCCATTCTTGGAGTCCATGAGTTCTCTGGAGTGCCTTAGCTCCTCATGGCATTTCATGTCTCCATGAGTTCCATTCTTTCTCTCCTCTAATAAACCCTACTTTAATCCTAAAAAAAAAAACCTAAAAAACTGCATTCTGTGTAGAAACAAATTCAGTGCATCAGTTATTAGCTAGGGATCTCATGATTGACCTGTAAAATATCATGAGTATGTTAATAGTCATGTCAAAATCAAAATTGTATCTCAGGTGGAGTGAATGTTAACAGTGTCCCTTCCTATCCTAGCAACAAGGTTTGTATATTGCTTGTGATGCCCCTTTGTTATCCTTAATGTGTTCTATTGAATGTAATGTCTCCTGGTCCACTGGAAAGAAACTCCTCATAGAATGATGGGCCTTTGTGCACAATGACACTGCATTTCAAGACTTGCCTGTCAAATTCTTCTAGAGTATGCTTTACTATATTGGTTCTCTCTTTAACAACATCCCAGCCCACACTCCTCCAGTTACTTAGAGCCTCCCTCTGACTGTGATGTCCAATTAACTTCAATGAGCATCATGCAAGTAGTAAGTATGGCAGCTGTCATAGTTAGGTACAGGTGTCAGGTTCACATTTGAAGGCTCAGAGTTCTGGGCACATTTGTAAAGAATTGGTAATTGAATTAAACTGAAAGCAATCTGCAGGAGATTGCCACATTGATGAGGAGGCCCAAATCATGGTGGGTGGGGTGAGTCCCTGGGCAGGTAAATAAGATGGAAGGAGCTAGTTAAGGAAGTTAGCAATCATTTGCATACTTAGCCAGACATACTGATGGAGTGAGTGAGAATTGTGCCTCTCTCAGTGGTCCTTTGGGTATGAAGTTCCTTCAGTTCTTGATGTTACTATGAGCTTTCTGCCAAACTGGACAAAGAATCATAATCAAGAATTATAAGCCAAAATAAAACCCCTTATTCTCTTGGAAGCCATTTTGTCATGAATTTATCATCAAACATGTAGGCTAGTTGCTATGGCAGCTTTCATCTTAATCTGTTCCAGGATAAGTAGTATGGCTACACAGAGAAATTTCACAATTGGCATTTATCTTTAGCAAAACAGCCAATCTCATTGCATGAATGTTGGCAGTAATTAATCAAGATACGAAAAAACTTTGTATAGTGGTTCTACAAAACTGAGTGACTATATTCTGTTACTAACACATAATGGCTGTGAACAATTTCTTGGTATGTGTTGTTTTAAAATCATGGGTAATTCTAATTTTATTCAACAACAAATAGATCATATGAATAATGAAATTAATAGCATATATGAACACAAAACTTGGACCTGACGGAGAGTATCATCTAGCTGAACCCTGCTGGGATCCCTAACTTTTATAGTTCTACATTTCTATTCAGACTCTGTATTTTTTTTAAATTTTTTATTATTATTATTTATTCAACTGTGTGCATATGCGTGTGTGTGTGCGCGCGTGCGCGCACGTGTGTGTGTGTGTGTGTGTGTGTGTGTGTGTGTGTATGTGTAGAACCACGGACGAATTCGCAAACCACCACGGACGCCTCCACCTCCTTCTGCCCCGGGATTCACAGGCTCCGCCCTACCAGGACCAGAAGTGCAGGCAGCCCCTGCTTCCGCCTGGCGTCTATACGTGGGATCTGGGATCCGAACTCAGGACCTTCCGCCTGCAAGGCGGAGGCTTAACCCCTGAGCCACCTCTCCAGTCCCAGACTCTGTATTTTTAACCTGAATAAAAGTTCTTTCAGGCCATGTCAAGGTGCTGTTTCTACTTCACAAGATCAGCTTCTGAATCCTGAATTATAAGAGCTCTCCATTGCTATCTTTCATCAGAAAATAAGAGACAGCCATGGCCTTCCTCATTACATGGCCTAAGAGTCCTAAGAATAAAGGGTTAAAGTAAAACCTTCTGAACAAACTTTAAAGTCATAATCTCTGAGTCCAAACAAGACTCCTCCCAAGCCATATATCTCCTCATCCAAAAGTCTCTAAAGTTAGAAAAACAGCTGCTGATGCAAGCAGCCCTTATCCCACCATAATGCTTCCCAAACTGTCCCCTCCAGAAAACTACCTAGTCTGTCCCTACCCCAAAGTTCGGCTGCATGGTTGCTGATAAATGACCATCACCCAGCTTAAGGGAACAAGGGGTTTATTCTCTCTTATGATTTTCCAAATACAGTTCTCAGTCTAGCTTGATAGAACATGCACCAACACCAGGGCTGAGGAAACTGGCCACACTATCACCACATAACAGCTGAGAGACAGACAATTCCCACTTGCCAGACCAGCATGTCTGGCCAAGTTTACAAAAGAATGCCAACTTCCTCAATCAGCTCTCTGTATTTTGTTCACCTATTCAGGGCTTAGTCTCACCCAGCATGAGCTGGGTCTTCCCCATCAACTGAACAAACTCCTTCAGGTTCACTCTGGGCTTACTCCAACTACTAATTCTCAACAAATGTGCCCAGAGCTCAAACTCTCTACCATCAAGTTGACACCTTTGGATAACTATAACAGAGTCCTATGAGGGGCAAGGAGGCTAAATATGGCTGCCTGGGTCAGGAATATTTGTAGTCTTAGACAGCCCCAGGAAAAGCAGCTTTTCCTCACTTGTTAGCTGTAGTTTCTTTAACCAGATTGGAACTTTTGGTCCTCAAATTCCCATTGATTTGTTCATACTGGGGCCCAATCCAGTAGATCTTGTGTCTGACCACATGGTAGAGATTCTTTACAATGGAGAATTAATCTCCATACTCTTTCATAAACAGAGGATTGGGGTTAGGTGGCCACTTTATATCTGGAGTCAGTTCCTCCAGATTAATAGGAAGTGTTCCTTCAGGGTATTCCTAGCCCTAGGGATGACCTTTGAAGACCTTCAGAGACCTTCCCAGCATGGCTCCTCAAAAACTGCCAAAAAATGAATTAAGTAATATAGAATATCAACAACCCTGATCATCTGAAAAAGTGCATTTGACAGAAGGCAGTCCTGGAAACTGTAATCATCCATTTCTATTTATTGATCTTATTGCTGTGCTGTCTGACCACAGTTGTGAAGGTCAAAGTAGGAACAACAGTCTTTCTATTTACAATGTGTAGGGAATAATATGGAGTCTTCTACACTGATAGGTCCAAATCTTATTTATATAGTAACCACTCTGAGAATTAGAATAGCTTTTAATTTCCCCCACTTTCCAAAAATCTAGTCTTTCTGTCCTCAAGAAACTTACCTGCTTGAGGTTCACCTCGATAGCACAAGCATGACCATATTCATAGCAGCACTGGTTACAATAGCAATGTCATGAAATCAATCCAAATGTCCAACAGTTGACGAGTGGATAAGGAAACTGTGGTACATTTATACAATGGAGTACTACTCAGCCATCAAAAAGGATGAATTACTGGAATTTGCCGGGAAATGGATGTCATTAGAAACAATTATATTAAGTGAAGTATCCCAAACCCAGAAAATTAAGTGCCGTATGTACTCCCTAATATGTGGCTCCTAGTAACAAACCCACCCAACCCACTTATAGGTAAATCTATGAATTACCTACAGTAATTGCAAGGATTATGAACAGGAGGGAGGGGTTGGAGGGCCACACCAGAAACAAGGAGAGAAGTGACCATGTTACAGTAGAGAAAATAGGCCTCCATCAAGGACTGCAAGTAAGCAATGTGACACCTGATTAAGTTCACAGACGTTCTTCCTGATCATTTACTACTGAGGGGGTATGATCTCACCAGAAGGGGAGGGCATATAGTCTGGCAGATAAAAAGTAGCCATTTTGCAAATGGGTGATTGACCCCTCTCTCACTGAGGTTTCCTACTTTTATTACATCTGCCCTTGAATATGCTCTTATAATAAGACTCCAGTTTAACAGCTTTTTAATTTTTTTATTATTATTTATTCAATTTTGCATGTGTGTGTATGTGCGTGTATGTGTATGTGTAGAACCACGGGCGAATTCGGGAACCACCATGGACGCCTCCACCTCCTCCTTGTTTACTCTGCCCCGGGATTCACAGGCTCCGCCCTACCAGGACCGGAAACGCAGGCCGCCCCCACTTCCGCCCGGCGTCTGTACATGGGGTCTAGGATTCGAACTCAAGACCTCCTGCAAGGCGGAGGCTTAACCCCTGAGCCACCTCTCCAGCCCCAGTTTAACAGCTTTTTGTCTCTGGCCAGGGGGTGACATACAGTGCCCAGCAGGATGGAGTGAAGGGCATTGCAGGAGCAGCAAAACTGCAAAAGAAAATCAACAAACCACAATCCAGAACTTCAGAGACTCTATATCAACCACCTAGAACTAGGCCAGACTAATCTCTCCCCATCCTGAAGCTCAGGGAAATTTGCGGAAGAGGGGGCGGTAAGAGTGTAAGAGCAAAAGGATGGGAGGAGCAATGATTTGCAAGATACTCCACACAAGTTAGGGCCGAAGCAATCATAATTGCACTTTGCATGCCCGGCGCAATGTCCAACACACTATTGACCTCACAAAGTCTAGCATCTGCTAAAGGCAACAAGATACTTGGAGGCAAGGGATTGGCAGCCACGGCAGTGTTCCTATGCTTAAGGGGAACACGAGAAAGAGTTCAGGGAAATGCCACTGGGTCCTTGTACGTCATTGGAGAGGAGGGTCCAGAGGAGAGTCAGGCATGCACAAGAAGGACTCTCTGGGAATTGGGGCGCGAGGCAATGGGGGATGGGGAGGAAGGGGTCAGGGGAGGGGGAGCAGGGGGTTCGGGGGGAGGAGGAGGGAGGGAGGGAACTGATGTACCTATTAAGTTTGTATGAGCTGAAATAAAAATAAAAATGTATTAAATAAAAAAATTAAAAAGAAACTTACCTGCTTAATTTGACTACTTTTAAACCACAACTTTTAAAATTTTTTTTTTTTTTTTTTTTTTATTATTTATTCAACTGTGTGTATGTGCGCGCGCGTGTCTGTGTGTGTGTGTATGTGTGTGTAGAACCACGGACGAATTCGCGAACCACCATGGACGTCTCCGCCCCGGGATTCACAGGCTCCGCCCTACCAGGACCAGAAGCGCAGGCCGCCCCCGCTTCCGTCTGGCGTCTATACGTGGGATCTGGGATCCGAACTCGGGACCTTCCGCCTGCAAGGCGGAGGCTTAACCCCTGAGCCACCTCTCCAGCCCTAAACCACAACTTTTAAGTTGTTGATTAATTAACTGCTATAATTTTAAACAATATCAACATGGAATTTTTCTGGAGCTGAAGATTGAACTCAGGGCCTCATATGTGTTAGAGCAGTGTTGTACCATTAAGCTACATACCCATTCCTGTATTAATCATTAATTTCTTGGTTGTAAGCAATTATGATATTGTATTTGAAAGTTGGGTTAATGTAGAATAAGTTTATTTGATTGATCTTTATTCATGTTATATGGTGGACCAATTGGGCAGCTAGTCATGAATTATTATACATAATAAGTTTAAGTAGTGACCTTGTGTAATTATCTACACTACTCTAAGGAAGCTGTACCAGTTTCTCTTTTCTGTTGCTGTGACAGAATACACAGAATCAAGCAACTTAAGGGAGAAATAGAGATTTATTCAGTTTATGGTTCCAGAGGAGAGATACAATCTTTCACGGCAGAAACAGCATGGTTGGAGGCAGAAGCTGGAAGTGGACTAAGTCACATCCTTCATAGAGGCTGAGAACTATAAGAGTGCCAACTACAAGTGCAGGCCTCTCTTGGAAGTAGGGTGGAGTTAATCCATCTCAAAACCCATGCCCTTTGAGTGCCTTCCTCCCACAAGGCTCCAAATCCTAATGATGACATGATCTTTCCAAACACATGAGCCTGTGGGGGACACTTCAAACCACGACTGAAGGACCTTTTTTTCGATTCTCAAGTCAGGCTCTGCTGAAATGGTATGTGGCCCTGAAGAATATAAACAAAAGCAGTGGCACTGGCATGAGTTGTCTGTTGGCTTCAGAACGCTTGAATCAGGCGTCAACAACATCCATGTGTCTTTTTATTAAAAGCATGGGGCTAACTGCATCATGGTGTTTTTTGTTATGTTTTTGCTATCAGTTGATCATATTTTTTGTTATGTGTTTTTTTCATAAGAGAATTTTGCACTAACAGATAAAACAAATGGTAATTGCCATTGAATTTGATTGTATACTTAGTAATTTCCAATTTTCTTTCCCATGCAAAGTCTGGCTTATTATTTTATCAGAAATAAAGTGATTATTCATATTTGACTTTGTAAAAGCAGTCATAATTTGAAATTCAAAACTCGAATGTAATATAGTTAGCTTGTAAATAAAAGAAAACAAATAGAGTTTTCTACTCTGACAGAATACTTTTGACACAAAAGGTGTAGGATTTTTTTTTCTAACAACAACTAAGTCTCAAACTCTCTGGACAGGGAAATATTGAATAGCGTCCATGTTGTTCAAACTTCTGTATAAACTTGTCTACAAAGGTATAGTGTGTTGCTATGATGTCTCACAGACTCAGGCAAATACATGACTCATGCCAGTTTATCATGGAGAATATCAACGAAGTTGATCTGTAGAGAAAAGTCTAGAGGAACTTTAACACAGAAGCTTCTGTCCATGTGAATCATGTGTTACTCTCCTAACCCATGGATGTTCACACACTGTTAAGGCCCATCACTAATATATTAAATATATTTATGGAAATTTTGTCACACAAAAATGATAGATTATTAACTCAGCGTGTAAATTCTCTAACCTCCAAGAATGAATAGTTGGGACTGAGAATTCCCAGTTTTTAATCTGAGTTTTTTTTTCTGATGGTCAGCTCCAATCCTAAGCTTATCAGAAATCATTCAGTTAGGAAATTATCACCAAGTAAATGTCAAGGCATATGTCATCATGAATATCATATAGGAGAATGAAGGTGTTTTATAATCCATGGGTCAGCAACTATGGTCAAAAACCACGTTTGTTATTAAAATAATACTGGTGAAACAACCTTTATCTTTTTTTAAATTTTTTTTTATTATTATACATTCAATTGTGCATGTGTACGTATGTATGTGTGCACGTGTGTGTGTCTGTGTGTCTGTGTGTGTGTAGAACCACGGAGGAATTCGGGAACCACCATGGACGCCTCCACCTCCTTCTGCCCCGGGATTTACAGGCTCCGCCCTACCAGGACCGGAGCGCAGGCCGCCCGGCTTCCGCCTGGCGTCTATACGTGGGATCTGGGATCCGAACTCAGGACCTTCCGCCTGCAGGGCGGAGGCTTAACCCCTGAGCCACCTCTCCAGCCCCAACCTTTATCTTTTTAAATAATGTTTACATTATTTAATGTTGGGCATAATAATGAATCCTATGAAATGTCCACAACTATAGCATGGAACCTTTACTGCCAAAGGAACCTCACAGGCATGATAGTAAATACTGACCTTGAGGTGGAAAGAATATTTTTGGATACAATGTGAGACCAGTTCAACCGTGTGAGTCATTATGAGCACAGAACTTTAGCTGTCTTGATCAGAGTGAAAAGCATGCAGTCAGAAAAGGCATCAGAAAAATGAAGCATTACTAATTTTTGAAAACTAATTAATTTATGTATCTATTATATGTGTCTGTGTGTGCAGACATTTATGCTTCTGTGAATGTGGGTACATATGTGCCATGGGGCTCACCTAAGGTTCATAGAACAACTTACGGGAGCTGAATCTCTTATTCCACTTTGTGGGCAATAGGTTCTATCTTAAGTCACTGGGCTTGTGTAGAACTCACTTTTACCCCCCTGACTCATGTTTCCTGGCAAGTATTGGTGATTTTGGAGATAAAGAGAAAGGATACACAAACCAAGAAATGGGAAACAAACAAACAAAAAAAGAAACATAAATATAAGCACTGCCAATTGCAAGGGGATTTCTTTCCAGATCTATATAGTATTTTCAAGCTACAGAATCATGAAACTGTGCATTAGTTGTGTTTAAAATAATATGTGATTTGTTTCAGCACTAATATAAAATTACTTCTAACTTTCTGCTTCCTGGTTTGAACTAGCTTTTTATTGCCTAAACGTCCATATCATGTGCATTTGTGTTGTACCTACATACTCATGACACTTAAAACATGTAATGATTCTACGCTAATGCATTCTTTCATTATTGGTATTGTATAAATACTCTCTTCTCATATTTTCTTAATCATAACACAATTTTGCCAATAAAGTGTCTATATATATATTATGAGGAGAAAAGTAGGAAGTTAACACTAGAAATGTTATGCAGTGAGTATATTCAGGAAAGCATGATAGTTTTTATTGTGAACAAAGATGTACACTGACTGCAAACAGCACATTGTATAATTTTGTACTAAAACATTAGCTTAATTTCTCCTTTGGCTTTTCCCAGAATGAGTGTATTTTATCTGGAAAATGATGCATGTTTTTAATATTGGTTACATGCTAGCTTCACACAATGCCATTTGATCAAGTATTTATCACTGTTAATTAGGTTGCCACACTTCAGGTGATGCACAAAAGAAGCCAGATTGCTTCAGACTGCTTCAAAGACCAGTGTCTCCTTATTTATATTTGTCACACAATGCTCAGTCACTTGGTGAAAAGAGATATTGTTCTTTATTATCAATATCCTCTTTCTTTGCTAATGAGGTTAATGGAATATAACAGTTGAGAATTTTGAATTATGTTTAATGTCTTAAGAAGGTTAAAGAAAAATTAAAGACAGTTCTTTATATTATTGCTTTAAAAAAATCTCATTATCCTTCCATTAACTATCCAAGCAGAAAAGTGTTCTTATATTTCCATTCCATTTTTAAAATTTTTATGGCACTCTTGTTTTAAAAGTAATGACACTGTTACTGGTATTTCTAATAATAATCATCATAGCTCATATTTGGTACATTTTATGAACCAGAAACTGCTCTAACTGCTTTATTTATGTAGCCATTATATTCTTAGCAATCATTTGAAATCATTACTATTGTTATTTTCATGTTATAGGTAAGATTAAGATTCAGATTTTCATAGTAACTGGCTGATACAAAGTGATTTTGAATCTCCATATTTGGGTTTAAAAATTCCTGTGATTTTTTAACCTGGACAAAATAATAAAAGTCTAATAATTTTCTGTCAAAATTTTGTTAAAAATTTCTAGGATAAATAGCAATAATTGTATCTAACACAAAATTCTGTCAAATTATAAATGGTCTGTATAAATTCACTGTGCTCTTTTATTTCATCCATTTTAAAGTTTAATTTATGAAACAAAATTATGTATATTGGTGAGGTATCATATATAGCTTTTTAACATGTACACATCATATAATTTTTAAGGTTAAGGAGTTCTATCATTTTTTTCATACTGGAACCTCTCAGAATCATTCTTTAAATTTTCTCTTGGGCTGGAGAGGTGGCTCAGGGGTTAAGCCTCCGCCTTGCAGGTGGAGGGTCCTTAGTTCGGATCCCAGATCCCACGTATAGACGCCAGGCGGAAGCGGGGGCGGCCTGCGCTTCTGGTCCTAGTAAGGCGGAGCCTGTGAATCCCGGGTCAGAAGGCGGTGGAGGCGTCCATGGTGGTTCGCGAATTCATCCGTGGTTCTACACACACGCAGACACGCACACGCGCGCCCATACACACGCATATGCACACAGTTGAATAAATAATAATAATAAAAAAATTTTTAAAAATTAAATTTTCTCAAATATTTAGTATATATTTGTTATTTGTCTTCACTCTCTCATATAACAAACAACACACTGGAAATTCTGACTCAGTATAACTCAGCCTAGAACAGGTTGGCTAGACAGAGTACACATAATTATGTGGTCAGCAAAAATTGTTAAATCTTTCCCAATCTTTCCTTTACTCTGCCTTTAATTTAGGTTAACACCACTCTCCCTAAACTTTTGATTGACGCCCCGTATGGCTTGCAAGTGGGTTGGTCTATGTATGCGGATATGATATGTACATTTGTAGTTAGATATATGTATATATAAGATATATTTGAGCATACACGATGGTGGAGGCTCAAGGGTCATATTGGGAATCAGCCTCAATTGCTCTTACACCTAATTTTTGTGAGCTTAGGTCCCTACAGACCACACTGAAGGGGTGTCTCAAACTCTCTTGAGTCCAGTGCGAACAAAGACCACAACCACAACAAGAGATTTATTACAGGAAAAACCAGAAGAGAGTGGCTGTCTCAGATCAAATGTACCTAGCAGTAGCTAGCTTTAGATTTCTCCTGGCTAGTACAGACTACAAACAGGAAATGAGCTAGGGGTCATCGCAAATGCAATGAACACTCTGAACTTTACCATATAAGGGAAAAACTCTGCTACTTAAGAACTTAGGGGAAATCTGGGGCCTGCAGGCCCTGAACACAGGAGATATGGAAGGGGCCCGGGGTGCCATCCTCTGTTGGGGGAAGAGGAGAAGTTTGGGGAGGGAAGGGTCACTGCATGATATAGTAGCCCAACAACACGCTTTCAAGGACTAGCATTGTAGTCAGGCTACAATGCCCACCACCTGGCTTTTTGGATGGGATCTGGAGATCTATACTCAGTTCCTCTTGCTTTTAAGAGAAAGGTTTTAACCACTGAATGAGCTCCACAGCCCCAGATTAAATCTATTTGATTTTAGATTAGAAATAGATTCCAAAAGACCATGAAACTTTTGTGACTAAATCACATATGATACTTCACCATGACAATAAATTCCAGACTAGAGCATTGATTCTTTTTTTTTTTTTTTGCAAAGAAATCTTGCTAAAGACTATAGAAAAGGTCAGCTTTCTGCAAAATTACTTTCATTATGTTGTCCCTGAGAGTGAAAGACAATTTAATTTAAAATTGCACTCACATCTTTATACCAATTATATCTGGATTAAAACAACTAAGAGATTTTTGGGGGGATAAGTTTTAAGCAAGAGAAATTAACTTAAATGTCATTAAGTTTCATATTATTTTAAGTAAATATCCAACTGCAGCTTGGTTATTCAAAATTAAAATGTAATATGTATTCAAAATTGCTATGATATTACAATAACTGATTTTAATGGCAAGTTAGAAATTTACTGAGAGTATTTTGATTTCTATTTTTATCTCACAGATTAATTATAATGAACCTATTATCTATTTTTCCACTTGGTAGACAATTATATTTACTGAGGAAACACTATTCTTGCTGATTACTTAGTAGAACTCTATATTTCATTAAATACATAATTCATATGCAGCAAAGTTTTATCTAATACTATGCTCATACTAGATATTCAGGGAGAGGAAAAGCATGTAGGTTTGCACTTTGTAGCTCTTGCCTTGTATGTGTTACTTCAGACTGGAAACTGCATCTTATAGCTAAGTATCAAATGGACTTCCAGAAAAGCTTTATGCCTAAAATGAGTTATACCAGTGACACACTTACTGAGAAAGAAATCACAGAAACATACTATTTGCAATAGTTTTAAACAGAGATTTCCTTGGAATAAATGTAACCAAAGAAGTGATGAAGCTCTATGATGAAATCTTCAAAGCACTGAAAAAAAAAAAAAAATAGAATACAAAAGACCTTCCTTAGTCGGGAATGTGAAAATGACCATCTTACCAAAATCAATAAACAGATCAAATACAATCACAATCAAAATCTAAGGTTTTATTCACAGATATAGGAAAAATTATTAAAATTTATATAGAGAAGCTCAAGACCCAGATAGTCAAAGAAATGTTTGAAAAAAATACTGTTGATAGATTTATTACTGTATGTGATTTCAAGTTACACTGCAGAGCCATTGCAATAAAAATATCATATTATTGACACAAAATAAACATGAAGATCAATGGAATTGAAAAGGAGATTCAGATATCAGTTCAAGGAACTATAATTATCAAATTCATAACAAAGAGGCTAAAAATACAGCCTGGGGGCTGGAGAGATAGTTCTGCCTCACAAGCAGAAGGACCTGAGTTCAGATTCACAGTCCCACACAAAATCAACAGGTGGAATTGGCCTTGGCCTGTATTTCTGGCCCTAGTGAGTGGGGCCTGGGAAATCCCAGAGCAAAACAAAAAGGAGGTTGAAGCAATCCAGGATGATTCATGAAGTCTCCCTTGGTCATACACAGGGACACACAGTGCCCTCATATACAAATATACACATACATATACACACACACCAAAAATAAATAAATAAGTAAATAAAAATAAATAATTTTTTTAAAAAATAAAATAAATAAAAATGCAGCCTTGTGAAAGGATAACATGCTTAACAAATAGTGATGGCATTACTGTGTGTCTACATATAGAAAAATGTAACAAGAAAATGGAACAAGATCCTTGACTCTCACCTTGCACAAAAATCAACTTAAAATGGATCAAGTATCTTAACATAAGACCTGAAACGATGAAATTTCCAGAGGAAAAAGGAGAGAGAGAAGAGGATTAATTTGGGACTTTCTGAATAGGACTTAGTTTGCTTAGGAAATAAGACTAACAATTCAAAAATGAAGTTAGACTGTTTCTCCACATAGACACATGACCATCCATGTTCATTGATCTTCCGTTCACAATAGTTAGGAAATACAACAATCTAGATGGCCATAAATGTATAAAGGAATAACAAAAATTTGGTACCTATAGACAATAGAAATCACTCACCTGTACTGAAAAATGATATTTTTAGAAAAGTGGATGGAACTGGAAAATGTTATACTGAGTTTAAAAAGTCCAGAAAGCACAAAAAAAAATGTTCTATGTGGCTTGTAGCTTCAAATTTTCAATTTCTCCACTTACATTGGAATGAGAGTCTTTAGAGACCAGGAATAAATAAAGGAACCATGGGCAGGAGAGACAATATTTCCTGTGTGTTACAATAAAAATCTGCCATGCAAGACATACTCTCTGGTGCAATAGTGTGATGATTGCCTTGGAGGCAACAAATCATACTCTGTTTGAAGTTGAGACCTGCTCCATAAGTGAGAATTTATGCCTGGAACTGTAAATCTGGTCAAAAACCCATTGCTGTGCATGTCATGGGCCTCAGAGGAGAGGGATCTAGTAAAATTGTTTTGCTAAATGGACATGTCAAACTGCCTTCTAAACATTTATGTTGATTCTCATAAACTTGTGAAGCTCTCTTCTTTGGTCAGAGAACTTTGTTTATAATAGGGACTAATTAATTCAGATACTCATAAAAGGCCAAAGTGATAAGAATATGTGAGTGCTCAATGCTCAGCCCTGAAGGGGACATCAACGGAATTCCCTTTCCAAGCCCCAGTAATATTAATGAAGAGGGGAGGGAACAAGCATAAGTTCCAGAGGATGGGGAGGAGGACTGTAAAACACTGTACTCTGGATATGACATAGAGCTTGTAAGCATGAACTGTGGTTTCCCGCACATTACCTGTTCAAGCTTGGGTCCACCAACATTCCTTCATTAATGGGGGTTTGGCTCATGAGACCTCACTGTTCTCTGAGAAGATACTGGGAGTTAATGGTTTGCTAGGAAAGGCAAAGTCATTTTTCTCAGTGATAAAGTCACTGTAATTTGTCCCAACTCCAATTAATAGAATTCTCATGTAAGCAATGCTAATTGAACTCAATGGATCATACTCCCAAAACTAAGTAACTTGAAGATTGAGAAGAAGGAGTTCAACAGAAGAGGGAAGGAGAGAAGAGAGAAAAACAGTGGGTGAATATGATCAAAATAAATGTATGAATTTGTCAAAAAGAATCCTATACTTCACACACATATAAAAAAAGTAAGTTAAGGATATTTAGATCTAGCCAGTTGAAATGCATTGTATTCTTTTGGTTTTATATCCTCTGACAGAATGCACAAGTTCTAGCCTTTGTCTAAAGTATTGCTTGTGTAACTTGTCTGGTTACTGACAGTGTGGGAGTCTGAATTTACTATAGGGAAATTCTAAGACTCTCCTCCAAAGTATCTTCTGGAAGCCAGAAAGTCTCCCAAACCTTTTCATAGTATGCATAAGGCATTTTGATCTGGAAAGTGGCTTATTGTGTTGAGATGTGAGATAGTTAGAGGACACACTTAAGAAGACACTGAGGATGGAAAGCACATGATTTCCTATGATAGTACTTGTTCTCACTGTCTTTGCTAGCATCATGCTACTCTTTGACTTCTCGCCCAGACAAATTCTCTTGCTCATTAAAGGAACTTCTAAAAAAAAACCTAGCTAGTTTACTCATAGCAGATCAAAAGGTACTGCCAAATTGTATTCTAAACATTTGTATGTATACCTATAAATTAGTGATGGTTTTTGCATTGGTCAGAGAATATTCTTAGTGTCAAAGTATTGAAAGACAGCATTTTATGGTATTATTTTCATTACATTTTCTTTTTTTGTGATTAACATTTGAGCTTTTTATTTTTTTATTTTTTTAAATTTTTTTATTTGCTTCTGCTCATACAAACATAATAGGAACCCTGTCCCCTCCCTTCCTCCACCACTCCCTGGACATTCCTGTTCCTTCCCGCTTTGTCCCTTCCTTTCCCCCCTCCTCCCTTTCTCCCAGTGCCCCCTCCCCACATCTCTGAAGCATCCTTTAATGAGTATATCAAACTTTCCTCTGGGTCTTCCTCTCTGATGAGGTGTAAGGACTCAGTGGCATTTCCTAGAACTCTTTCTTGTGTTCCCCTTAAGTATAGGAACACTATTGTGACTGTTAATCCCTTGCTTCTAAGGATCCTAGTGCCTTTAGTCCATGCTAGAATTTGAGGGGTCAACGATATGTTGGTCATTGCGCAGATCATGCAGAGTCGTGTTATAATTGCTTCGGCCCGAACTTTGTGGAGTATCTTGCATATCATTGCTCCTGCCATCCTTGTGCTCTTACAATCTTACCTCCCCCTCTTCCGCAAATTTCCCTAAGCTTCAGGATGGGGAGAGATTGGGCAGGCCTGATTTCAGGTGTTTGTTGTAGAGTCTCTGATGTTCTGAATTATGGTTTGTTGATGATTTTTTTTTCAGTTTTGCTGTTTCTGCAATGCCCTTGGTTTCATCCTGATGGGTATTGCATGTCACCCCCTGGCCAGAGATAAAAACCTGTTAAATTAGAATCTTGTTATAAGAGTCTATTCAAAGGTAGATGGAGTAGAAGTAGGAGACTGTGGTGAGAGAGGGGTCAATCACCCATTTGCAAAATGGTTACCTTCTATCTGGCAGACTATATGCCCTCCCCTTCTAGTAAGATCATACCCCATCAGTTGGAAATGATCAGGAAGGAAAGTCTGTGAACTTAATCAGATGTCTCATTACTTACTTGCAGTCCTTGATGGTGGCCTATTTTCTCTGCTGTAACTTGGTCCCTTCTCTTTCTGGTGGGGCCCTCCTTCCCCATCCCTCCTGTTTATAATCTTTACAATTACTGTAGGTATTACAGAGATTTGTCTTTGAGTGTCTCTAAGTGAGTTTGGTACTAGGATCCACCTATAAGGGAGTACATACAGTGTTTAATTATCCGTGTCTGGGATACTTCACTCAATATAATTGTTTCTAATTCCATCCATTTCCTGGCAAATTGCATTAAATCATCATTTTTGATGGTTGAGTAGTATTCCATTGTATGTTCAACATTTTCCTTTTCCATTCGTCAACCGTTGGACATTTGGGCTCATTCCATCACTTTGCTATTGTAAACAGTGCTGCTATGAACATAGTCGTGCTTGTGCTATCGTGGTGAATTTTGCTGTATGTGGGGTTATTCCCAAAAGTAGAATCGCAGGGTCATATGGCATTTCAATCTTTAACTTCTTTAAGAATTGCCAGACTGCTGCCAGACTGGCTGTATGAGCCTGCATTCCCACCAGCAATGTAGGAGAGTTCCCCTCTCTCCACATCCTTTCTAGCATTTGGTGTTGTTTGTATTGTGAATTTTTGCCATCCCGACAGGGGTGAGATGATATCTCAGAGAGGTTTTGATTTGCATTTCCCCTGTATACCGGTTTTATTATATTGATAAAGGTTCCTTCCATTCCAACCTTCTCTAGGGTTTTGATCATAGAGGGCTGTCGGATCTTGTCAAAAGCTTTTTCTGCATCTATCGAGAGTATCATGTGATCTTGAACTTTCGACTGGTTCATATGGTGAATTACATTTATTGATTTGTGTATGTTGAACCAACCTTGTGTGCCGGGGATAAAGCCTACTTGGTCCCCGTGGATGATCTTTTTGATATGTTTTTGAATCCAATTTGTTAAGACTTTATTGAGAATCTTTGCATCTGTGTTCCTCAGAGAGTTTGGCCTATAGTTTTCTTTTTTAAGTGTATCTTTATTAGATTTTGATAATAAAATGATATTAGCTTCATAGAAGGAATTTGGTAGTGTTCCTTCCTTTGTTATTTGATGGAACAGTTTAAGGAGTATTGGTGTTATTAACTCCTTAAATGTCTGGTAAAACTCTGTGCTGAATCCATCTGGTCCAGGACATTTTTTGGTGGGAAGATTTGAGATTACTTCCTGGATTTCCTCATATGTTATAGGACTATTTAAATAATTCACAACTTCCTGATTCAATTTAGGTAAGTTGTGTTTACTTAGGAATTCATCCATCTTTTTCGTGTTGTCAAATTCCACAGAGTATAAGTTTTTGAAATATGATGTTATAATTCTCTGGATTTCTTGGGTATCAGTAGTGATAACTCCATTTTCATTTCTAATTTTGTTAATTTGGGCTTTCTCTCTCTTGCTTTTGTTTAATTTAGCTAGGGGTGTATCAATCTTGTTGATTTTTTCAAAGAACCAGCTTTTTGACTGGTTGATTTTCTCTATCGTTTTCCTAATCTCGATTTCAAATATTTCTCCCCTTATTTTCCTAATTTCCCCCCTTCTACTGCTTTTGGCATTAGATTGCTCTAGTGTCTCTAAAGCTTTTAGGTGCATTGTTAAGTTGTTTATTTTTGATGTTTCCATTTTTATGATGTAAGCAATAAGAGCTATGAACTTACCTCTTAGGAGAGCTTTCATTGTGTTCCAGAGATTTTGGTAAGTTGTATTTTCATTATTGTTCACTTTCAGGAAATCTTGAATTTCCTTTTTAATTTCTTCCTGAATCCAGTTCTCATTCAGCATCATAATGTTAAGTTTCCAGGAGTTAGTGTATTTTCTGTTGCTTGTTGTGTTGTGGATGTCAAGCTTTAGGCCGTGGTGGTCTGATAGGGCACAGGTTAGAATTTCAACTTTTTTGTATATGTGTAGATTCGTTTTGTGGCCCAATATGTGATCTATTTTGGAGAACGTTCCGTGTGCTGCTGAGAAAAATGTGTATTCTTTGGTGCGTGGATGAAAAGTTTGATAGAGATCTGTAAGGTCCATTTCACCAAGGTGTTGATTAAGCTCCAAAGTGTGTCTGTTAAGTTTTTTACCTGTTGATCTATCCCATGTTGAGAGGGCAATGTTGAAATCCCCAAGAATTATTGTTTTGGGATTGATTTCTTGCTTTAGACATTGTAGGGTTTGCTTAATGAGTGTGGCGGGGCCCATATTGGGTGTATATATGTTCAGTACTGTGAAGTCTTCCTGGTAAATTGTACCTGTGACTAAAATGTAGTATCCATCTGTGTCTCTTATGATTTTTTTTGGTTTGAAGTCCACTTTGTCTGATAGCATAATGGCTACCCCTGTCTGTTTTCTGGTTCTATTAGCTTGCAGAATTTTGGACCAGCCTTTCATTTTTAGGATGTTCCTATCTTTTGTGGTGAGATGGTTTTCCTGCAGGCAGCAGATTGATGGATTGTGATTTTTAATCCAAGTTTGTAATCTGTGTCTCTTGATCAGTAAGTTAATTTCATTAACATTTAGTGTTATAATGGAGAAACTATTTTTAATTCCGGACATTTATTATGTTTAGTAGCTTTCGTAAGTGTATTGTTTCACTTTTAGGTTTTGGTAGTATTGTACTTCCCTTCTCTTCTCCTGGACATGCCTGTTTTTTTCTTCAAGCTTGAGTATCATTTTCTAGCATTTTTTGAAGGCCTGGTTTGGTGGACATGTATCCCTTCAAGTTGTCTTTTTGCTGGAAGATTTTTCTTTCTCCGTGGATCATGACAGATAGTTTTGTGGGATATATCAGCCTGGGTTGACATTTTTGCTCATTCAATACTTGAAGTATGTCTCTCCAAGCTCTTCTTGCTTTAACTGTTTCGACTGAGAAGTCATTTGTTATTTTAATAGATTAACCTTTAAAAGTGACTTGTTTTTTTTCCCTTGTTGCTGTCAGCAACTTTTCTTTATCTTGAATGTGGAGTGTTTTAACTATTATTTGCTGTGGCAAGTTTCTATTTTGGTCATATCTTTGGGGTGCAGAATGCCTCTTGTATATGGATGGACCTCTTTTTTTAGATGAGGAAAGTTTTCCTTGATGATCATTTGAAAAAATTCCTCAGGTGTGGTATTTTGAGATTCTTGCTCTGGTAATCCATGGATACGCATGTTTGGCTTCTTCAGGGTGTCCCATAACTCTTGAATATTTCTTTTGAGTATCTTTTTGGCTTTAACAACCTCTTCCATTAAGCTGGTTAATACTCCCACTTGGTCTTCAAGGTCTGAAATTCTGTTTGCTCTTTCGTTAGTTCTGCTGATAAGACTCTGTGGAGTTCTGGGTTGAAGATAACTTGTCTTTTAGTTCCGTTTTTAACTTAACTGCTCTATGCCTGTTTTTGTTTCTTGAACTGTTTTTCTCAACTCCAAGTGTCTGTTGTGTTCCTCTTCAAAGCAATTGATGTGGTTATTTAATTCCTCCCGGATTTCCTCTTTCATATTATTGAACATGGTAATGATCATGTTTCGAAAGTTGTTACTCTAGGTCAGGCTTCAATTTTTCAGTACTCCATAAACTCAATCTTTTTTCAACAGGCTCTTGGTGATTTTGGTGTCAATTTTTAAAATGTTCATACATCGTTCTTATACAATCTGGGCAAATTTCTTTTTTGATCTGATCTGTGACTGATAGACTTACTTGTCTCAAAACCGGAGTAAATATTTGGATGGTACTTGTTCACTGCTTATAGAAAGCTATTGCTCAGGTGGCCATCTTGATAACTATGTGATGTTCCTGAAGGAATGGCACTTCAAATATTACATGCATTTATTCATATAATCCTAGGCCCTGAAAAAATAGAAACCTAAAATTATATTTCTTGCCAATTTTAGGCTTATGTGCTTTTTATTAAAGTGAAAAATAATAGTGTTTCCTTTGTTGAGGCTGGTACAATTAGTCATTATCTTAATAGTCATATTTCTTTTTTTTGTTTGTTTGTTTTGGATGTCTACATACAGGCAACATTGTACCTTTGCTGTTTTCCAAGGAAGTAAGTACAGTTTCTTTAGGATCTCCAAGTATGTAGATAATTGTAAAATTTCTTAGGCTTTGTTTGCAAAGAATTAGAAGAATTTAAAAGTATAGTCATTATTTTGTACTCTCAGGCTTAAGGAACACATTCATTTTTAGTCCTATGAAAATATTCCTGGTCAAAATTATTTTTGGAAATCAAATACATAGACTTATTAGTAATCAAGAGAGACATATAGTGATAGTTTTGGAGAAGGTAGTGAGAAATGTCCTTGTTGTAAGCGCTATCACACATTAGATACAGATAGATTACAATATGAAAATACAAACTAATGTAACCTCCTACAAAATAGCCAAAGTTGCATATGACCCATGAGACTATCATATGTAGTAAAAGGCAAATGAAGACTTTCATTGTATCAGAGGCTGATGTTCGAATGCTTTTACCTTCTTATGATCTTGTCAATCCAGCTGCTTTTACCAATAGATTCATTCTTCAGCTCTCCATTATTCATAATCTTTTTGCTTACTTTCCCATCATGATCATTACAATACTTTTTCTGGGGAGTCTGAACAAATATTAATTCATCCAACATAAGGCACGATCACATAAGATAGCCCAAAGAAATGATTCTAACTTGATGAATCATTACATGTGTTGGGATCATTTATTGGCATGGGTGAGGGGATACTAACAGTAGCATGTGAGACCCTTGGGCAGCTCTGTCCCTGAAAAGCACAACCCATTGTGGGTGATGAAAGATGCATCACTGAAACCTCTGCACAGCTTGCAAGGCAATTAGTATTCCTTTTCATCAATTTATAACCTCCGTGTGTGGCTTTGGGGATCTTGTAACTTTCTGAGTTTTATTAGCCTCAGAGATTCTGAACCTTGTAAGTTTTCTTAGCTTTCCTCATCTTAGAAATATCCTAGCCTCCTTCCAGAAGGGAATGTTTCAATTCAAAGGAAAGAATATCTTCAGTGTTGCAAAACTCACTTGTAAAATATAAATTTCTATATTTAGTAGTACACTAAGTGCATTGAAGACAAAAGGTGTTAATAATAGGATTCTCTTTTAAGAAGATATTCAAATAATAGTAATGAATACAGATATACTAAGATAAATTGATGTCACCATTAATGAAATTAAGTTGCCGTTCTCTTTAAGGAATTAAATGCACTTCACACTCCAAAAATAGTTCTAACACATAGTGTTAAGTCTATGCTACTGTGCCACCAAAATAGACATGGATGACTTATCATTTCATTTTTATTAATGTGTCTTTTGGATATAATTTGAATTTTTATTTGTCCAGGCCCATGAACCAGCATAAACCCAGGCTTACATGCAAGAAACAGAAGTGGGAGCATTAGGAATTGATCAGGCATCAGGTCAGAGGGAGCCTAGAATGTTCTCCATCTCTAAGCCAATTTTATTGTAGCATATATGAGTATTTATAGGAAAACAATCAAAGAGCAGGGCCAAATTCTTTACAGGGTAATGTAAAATGTATACATTCTGGCTAACAAAGAAAAGGCAGGAGTGACATCTACTTGTGTGGGACCAGACATGTTTCCAGGTAGAGTTAAAAGCAGGCATGACACTTAATTGCTAAAAGGGATAGACAATGAATGTCTCAAAGCAGAGTTACCTGGTCAATGCATTAACATATCTCAAATGTATAGGGAAGGAACTATAAGGGGAAGTTTTAAACTCACCAGTTCTGAGAACAAAAGCAATCTAAGAACAGACAGGAGGTAAACACAACTCCCAGAGGAAGGACTTCACCTGCAAAACTCAACTTCCAAAGGGAAGAATCACTGACAACTATCCATTTTTGGATGCTAATGTGTCATTCTCCAGAGAGCAGGCCTTACCCCAGACAACCCCTACATTATTAACATCTTTTGTTTTTCCTTTTAGGAACTTCTCTTGTGAATCCAAGATATCATTCCCTAAAGTAAAATAACAATAGCTGTCTTCTAAACATTTTTTCTAGATTGCTATAGTTTTCAACTAAAGCGATTTTTCAACTGAAAGTCATTTGTGTGTATGGTATGAGGCAAGGATTCAGGGTTATTTTTTCTTTTATCTATACCTTTGTCTCTAGTTGCTCTTCAATTGAAAAAGATCAAAATAGTTTTTTCTACATTTACTTACTAGTGCACTACATTTACTTAAATATTTGTCTATTTCTAGATTGTTCTTTTTACTTGAGCTATACGCCTGCTTTCATATAAATAATAGGCGTGTGTGTTTCTATTGTTGTTTTGTGTTGTTTTGTTTGTGTGTGTGCAGTAGACTGCATGAATGGATGTGAAGTCAGAAGAGCATGCTAAGTGACCTCTTTTATGGGTCAGAGCCTTATATTTTTGAGAGTGTTCCTCAGTGAATCTGAAACTCAGTGTTTTAGATAGGTTTGCTGCTGTCCCCTAAACTCCTGTGATCCTTCTGTCTCCACGTTCCAACTTGAGGGTCATAAACACACCCAGATTTTACATGGGTACAAGGGCATTAGAACCCAGGGCTGCATCCTCGCATAGCAGGAGCTCGTACCTGATGAGTCAGCATTCTAAATAGTAGGTTCTTAATTACTGTATGTTTCAGTGAAACCATGCAATCAAGTATCATATCTTCCAACGTTAGTGTTTTTACAAATATTTAAGTTTTTTATTGTATATTTTAATAGAATGTAGACATTTCTTGGGTGAAGTAGCCATATAATATTAAACATTTTATAAATACATCAGTTTATTTAGGTCTTTTAATTTTTCTCAACAATAGCTTGTGGTTTTCAGTGTTGATTTGCTTCTTTTGTAAATATATTCTTAAGTAGGTTATATTTTCGTATATTGATATGATTAGATATTTCCCTTTTTTACTTTTAGATTCTTTGGTCATTACTACTTAGCTCAATGTGTGTGTGTGTGTGTGTGTGTGTGTATGTGTGTGTGTGTGTGTGTGTGTGCGTGTAACCAGAAAGTACTTGAGAGTGTCTTTATTGACTGAATTCAGGAATCATTTTGGATTGCTCTACCTCCTTATTGCTTTGGTTTCTGGTTCCCTAGGCTTCACCTTACTGAGCTGGAAGTGCAGGTCTCTGACATTTCTGCATGATGTTTTTATGTGTTATATGGAGATCCAAACTCAGGTCCTTTTTCTTTGCATAATAAAGCAATTGTGTGTGTGTGTGTGTGTGCGCATGTGCGTGTGTGTGTGTGTGTGTGTGCGCATGTGCGTGTGTGTGTGCATGTGTGTATGTGTATGTGTGTGTGTGTGTGTGTGTGTGTTTGAAAGGCTATTATGTACCCCTGTGGAGGACCAAGGATGACTTCGAGGATCATTCTGTAATGCTTCTACCTCCCTCTTGCTTTGCTCTGGGATTTCCCAGACTCTATGCAGCAGGGCCAGAAGTGCAAGCTGCTGCTGTTTTGCCTGATGGTTTTCTATGAATCTGAGATCTGAACTCAGGACCCTCTGCTTGAGAGAGTCTTAACTCCTGAGCCAACTCTCCAGCCCAGATAAGACATTCCTTTAACTCAACCCCACATGAATGTCTTTGTTATTGCTCTTTTTGATACATTTCTTATGACTTCCTATGCAGAAAAACACATTTATGAAGAATGAAAGCAATATTACTTCCTTTTCAGTTGAAATTATTTAACAACCTAAAGTTTCTACTGGTTACAAATTATAGTAGGATATTGAATAGAAGTGATGAGAAATAGCATCCTGAATATATCCTTGATCATACACTGCAAATAATTAGCCACTTGTCATTTGAATGATATGTGTTTTGATGTTGATTTTCCTACAGATATTTAATAAGTTCAAGAAATTTTCTTTTTATTTCTGTCTTGCTGAATTTTGTCACTAGTAAAGGTGTATTTATATTTATATTTTTATCACAATTGAAGTTATTGAGATAATCATGGTGTCTGTTTTTTACTTAGAGATGTAGACTTGCTTATAGCCCATGCTGACCACACATTTATGATTTTCCTGCCTTTATCACAGTGTGTGCTAATTAGAAGCATACATCAGTATCCCAGCTGGATTTTTATACTTTATCTGTTTAATATATGTTATTGATTTGTTTTTAGATGTTAAACCTATATTTTATTACTAAGAAACTATGGCTTGATCATTTTTGTGTATCCTCTTTAATATGCTTCTGGCTCCAATTTGCTAATATTTCATTAAGGGCTTTGCATCCACAATTATGGAGTATATTGAACTATACTGTTTCTTTTTCTGGAAAGCTTTATTAAGGTTTAGTAACCACAATGTTGATACCATAAAATTTTAGATAAGTTATTTTTCCATTCTGCTCTACTTCTATATACTATTTTTATACATACTAATAGTATATGTATATACATAATACTATATGTATACACACATAATACTATATACTATTTTTCTTAAATGTCTTTAGTATTTACCCACCCAAATCTTGTGAGACTGAACTTTTCTTTGTGATTATACTTTAATTATTAATTTAATTTCTTTATATAGATTTATTTCATTTTTTCTTTTTTCATTTCTTTCTATTTTCTTGTGTATGTGTATCTTAGGTGTGCATGTGCACACCTGTACAGGTATACATATTTGTGTGCATATTTGTGTGCCTGTGCATATGCATATGTGTTCAGGTCCAAGGTTGATAATGAAAGTCATCCTGGATCTGTTGATCTTATCTTATTCTATTGAGAGGGTATCTCTAATCAAACCCAGAGTTTGTATCAGGGGAATTCATCTGTCAGGATTTGACTGCGATTTGGCCTCCATAGGCTCATGTGTTTGAATCCTTAGCTGATGTTTGGGAGGATTTTGACAGCTTTAGGAGGTGCAGCTTGTTGGAAGAGGATCTTGAGGTTGGTTAGCCCCGCCTTGCTTCCATAGCAGTCAGATTTCAAAATTTGCAGCTCTTTTCAAGCCTCCATGACGAGCTGGCTCTACTTTCTGTCATCTGCCATAATTTCCCCACCATAAAGAACTGTATCTCCACTCTAGAATAAGCCAAATAAATGTTCCTTTTCTCCTCTTAAGTTGCTTGAATTTGAGTGGTGTCTCATAGCAGTAGAAAGAGGAGTTATAGCACCAACTTATTCTAGGGGATTCTCACTTTTTGTTTTCTGTGACTGGAGTCCCAGATAAGTCACAGAGCATTTCACATGAGAACCTAAACTCCGAACTTATGTCCTTTTCTTACACATCAACTGCTTTAACTTCTGGACTATCATCACAATCTCATTTGTTATTTTGTGCATTTAGTTATTTTTTGTCTTTCTTGAGATTGATCCTTTTTTTTTCTGTTATCCCGTAGTTAGCCTTGAATTGTTTAGAATAATGTTTTATAATATTGTTCAACTTCTAGAAAATTGTTTGTGAAAGCTTCCAATTTGTTTCTGATTTGGGTAATTTATACTGTTTTTCAAATTATTGCTTTGATTTGCTTTCATAAACCTTAATTTACAGTTTTCATTAAGCTCTTTTCTAGTGCTAGAAATGAAATAAAGTTTTTCTAGATTTGCCAAAAGCAGCTCTTCATTTGTCAAATGATTTTTCTGTGTGTGTGTGTGT
Source organism: Typhlomys cinereus (assembly GCA_023101885.1). NCBI lineage: Eukaryota > Metazoa > Chordata > Mammalia > Rodentia > Platacanthomyidae > Typhlomys > Typhlomys cinereus. The sequence goes on along the minus strand of JALPQD010000061.1, from coordinate 7,507,327 downwards.
ATGTGTGTGTGTGTGTGTGTGTGTGTGTGTGTGTGTGTGTGTGTGTGTGTGTGTGTATGCGTGTGTGTGTGTGTGTATGTGTGCATCAGTGTGTATGGGCATGTACATGTATGTGTATGTGCACATATATTTGGTGGGATTCATGCATATGTTTGCACATACATGTGGGTGGAGTTAAGAAGACAGGAAAGACTTGAGTGACATTCCAAGATACTTTCTACTCTTCTATTCTCTTCAAAAATATTTTGCATGTGTATCTCTGTATGTGTGGAATCTGTATTTATCAGAGGTATTGTATATGCCTGTAGAGGCCAAAGGGTGGTTTCCGGAATCACCTTAGATTTCTTCTACCTTCTATGAGCTTTGCTTGGGAGTTTCTTAGACTCCGTCTTTAAGAACTGGAAGTGCAGACGGCCACCATTTCTGCCTGCTTTTTTTATGTGGAATCTGGGATCTGAAGTCAGGTCCTCCTGCTTGCGGAGACAGAGGCTTAACCTCTGAGACATCTCTTTGGCACCCTCTATGCTTCTATTCTTGAGACATAATTTCTCATTGGCCAGGAACTCACAAATTAGACAAGGATTACTGGTCAATAACGCCCAAATATCTGCCTTCCAATTGGTAGTATTATAAACACATGTCTTCCCTATTTTTTTCTCCCTTTCTTTTTTCAATTCCAGGAATTGAACTTATGGTCTCAGTCTTTCAAGGTAAACATTTTACCAACTCTGCTATTTCTCCAGCTGCAAATAATTCTTGTTTATATACATTCAAGAAAAGTTCTCTGGCTGCCACCTTCCAGTAATTTGTCAAAATGACTAACAAAGGAAAAGAGGATAGGAGTCTGATATATGTACTTTCAGGAGTTGTTTCTTTGGCTACATATATGCACATTTATAAGAAGGGTGATATTATGGACCTCAAGGGAATGGGTACTGTTCAAAAAGGAATGCCTCATAAATGCCACCATGGCAAAACTGGAAGAGTCTACAACGTTATACAACATGCTGTTGGCACTGTGGTGAACAAACAAGTTAAGGAAAAGATTCTTGCCAAGAAAATTAATGTGCATATTGGACATATTAAGCACTCTAAGAGCAGAGATAGTTTCCTGAAACTGGTGAAGGAGAGTGATGAGAAAAAGAAGGAAGTCAAAGAAAAAGGAAGCTGAGTTGGCTGAAGTGCCAGCCTGCTCCACCCAGAGAAGCCTCTTTGTGAGAACAAGTGGAAAGGACCAGCTCAGAAGCTGCTAGAACGAATATGATTTCATGGTTTCATAGATTAAAAAAAAAGAAGATTCTTCTGTCAGAACCATATTCAACTATGACTTGATTATATTGAGTTTATGATTGTTTTTTTAAAAGTTGGTTTCCTCCTTGATTTATAGCAAAAAACAAAACAAAAAAATAAGTAAAATCCAAGTCTCAATCCAATAATATTTATTAAGGTCTGACATTAACAATTTCTAAGCCAGGCAGGCTATAATGTTCTGTCTTGTTTAGAGCATAACTTTCTTGGTTATAATGTAGCAAGCTACCTTTCACTTGCAAAAGACAAGGTCTTAAGGCTGGACAGATGGCTCAGAGGGTAAATTTTTGTCTCACAAGCAAAAAGACCTGAGTTCAGATCCCCAAATCCAATGGAAAAAATGCCCGGCAGATATAGCAACAGCTTGTAATTTTGGCTTTGGATGGTAGACTCTTTAGCAAAACAATAAGGAGATAGAATAATCTAGGATGAATTCCAAAGTCACACTTGGCCTCCACAGACACAAACACTCAAGTGTCATCTAGTAGACATGCACACACACACACACACACACACACACATGTGCACACACACATCAAATCTCATGTAAATGCATCATAGTGCCAGGACAACCTGGGCCATGATGATCTAGATAAGCTCTAAATGGAAGGTTTGAGATTTGTTTTTAACCTATAAAATCCCAGTGTTTGCAAATACTTATTTTCCTAGCACTATATGAATTCACTCAAGGATTAACTTGGTTACATCAGCAAAACCATTTTCCAAAGATTCTACACTGAGAGAGTCAGTAACTAGCAACTAAAAAATAATATCACACTGCATGTATCCAGGCTTACTTAAGCAGCCCGTTAACACTGTTAAACCACCAGATCTCTGCCAGATGCCTTGTTCTCCTGATTTTCTCTTAAAGTGTCTACATTGTCATTCATAGATCCACAAACCTTAACTTTTCCTTGAATTTGAACAATGAATGCTACTCTTAAATTTTCTGCTATTCCCTAAGTTTTAAAGCAAAGTAAAGCAAAGAAGGAAGTATTCAGTCCTTTTAGGCAGACAGCAACAGAGTTGTTCTCATACAAATAAATAAAAGTGATGAGGAGATTAGATGGCATCATTAATTTTTCCTTCTGTGTCTGAGGAAGAACAAGTGAGCAAAGGGATGTGAGAAATATTTTGCTGTTACAGCTGTGTAGCTGCCTTATGTGGAAAAATACTTGAAAGTTAGGTGTGAATCCATCCTTCCTAAGAGAGCTCATGATGACAAAATTTATCAAAAACTATGGTGTTCTTCTTCATTAAAATCCTGTCAATCTCCAGTTCTGGATGAGTCCACTCCCAACATTTGTTGTTTCAGCCTGGGGAAAAAAATCTGTGGAGAAAAACTCACAAATACACGAATTTGTTAACTATGCTTGGTGTGTGTGTGTATGTGTATTTGTGTCTATATATGATCATGTGTGTGCACATGTGTGTGCAACTCTGTGTGTATGTGAGTGTGGGAGAGAATATATGTGTAAGAGATTACTCCCTTCTCTATTTTAACTGATTTTTTTTAGTGATGCTCTGTGCTCACAGGACTCGTCTCTCAGTGTAGACAAGGGATATCCGTTCTTTGGACTGTATTCCATCTCCTCAGGTATGCAAGTACTGGAATGCAAACTCCAGATGATTTGCATTTCCTCTAATGTCTTCATACTTGCTTTTCTCCTTCAAACATTAACCTTTCTAGACACAGTTAAATCTCCCCTCTTTTGTGTCCTTTCAGTGATGACTGAATTTTAGTTTTAATTACCAAATTTTTTCTCTACATTTGTGCTGTGAATGTTTACAGTGTGATACTCCATTGCATAATTTCAGTTCTCTGTGTTCTTTGCCTTTTAGCACTGTGTGCTGTTGTCAGTGATGTTTCTGCCCATATCTTGAAAATGAAGAAATGAAAGAACATTAAGATATGCCCTGAAGACTTTTTTTTGTTTTCTAATAACACTGTGGTTAGAGTAAGTTTTAATATGTTGAAATCTTGTCATAAAATGAGAATAATTTGAGACTTACTGAGAATTCATAAAAGGCAGTGGTTGTTAATCACATAAGACGCAATAAAACCCACAGGTTATTTGTCTTCTCTTCTTGCTGCTCACTGTGGGTGCATTATTCCCAGCTGTAAATAAGCTCAGGGTTTTTGATAATCAGTTTCAACCATCTCTCCCTGCTGCAATGGTTTGTTAAAAATATGCTTTTGGCAACATGTGAACCCAAATTCAATGCAAAATTTTCTTTATTCTTCAAGAAGATAGAATGCTTAGAAATGATGCAAGGACAGAGGAAAGAAGAGGAACACAGGGAGAGAATGAAGGAAAATAGGAGCCGGGCAGGAGGGAGTTAGTGGCTCCTGCTAAATGGGATCCACTTGGCCTCCAGAAAGACTTCTCCTTTTATCTTTCAGTTGTATGAGTTAACACATTCATGGTATTGCTAAAATTAGTTTGAGTTGGTTTTTCTCAACACTTTAAAATAAAATGTAGAGAGAAAATGAAAAATGGCAATGAAAGGTAATTTTGTGATAGAATTGCAGAAAGCATAGCATCCATTGAAGAAAGAGAAGTCGGATACCCAGAAGGTATTCTCTCTCTCTCCCTCTCTCTCTTTCTTAGCTTTGCCCTCTTCTTTTAATGAGGAATGAGCAGTTAATAACACCAATATTAATTTTATTTCTGAAAATAGACTTTTGATAAAGCAAGGTTAAAAAACAAAATGTGTTCTCTAATATTTGTATCTCGATTAAACTATTGATATAAAAAAGACAAAAGCTGAGTTCTCAAGTGGCCCCTCTAAAACAATAAAAGGAAGAAGATGGTTCAGTTTGTTATGGCCAGTGATCCTTGATAGAGGATTCATCATTCACAGTAAGAGTGTGCATGGGATGGAGGATCCTTTGTCTCTGGCAGGAAGCGGGGACGAACCACATTCTGTGATGTCACTGAAAAATATTTTATGTTATCTTCCTGATCAAGTAATTTGACACTTACTCTGCAAGGACTGTGATGGTTTTAATTGGCTGTTCATTCATCAATCCAGATTCATCTATAAAATAAACCTGTGGGCATACTTGTGAAGGAGTATAACAGTTACTCTGCATGGTTGCTGATAAAAATCACCATCAAACGGCTTAAGCAAACATGGAATTTATTTTCTCTTATGACTCCTGATTATAGTTGTTTATCCAGCTTGGCAGGAGAGCTCACACCAACAACAGAGTCAAGGGAACTGGCCACACCATCTCTACATGACATGACTAATAAGGAGAAAAAAAGTTGAGTACTATCATTCATCTTTCTTTTGAAGAAATCAATCAAAATACAAATAATGTGAGGAGCTACCTCTCATCTGCTACTATGACTTCCCTGCCTTGATGGATTGCATCTTTACACATTGAACTGAAATAAATTCTCCCTATTTAAGTTAGTTTTGACATGTATTTTGTCACAGCATCAAGAAAAATAACTAATATAGATTAATATAGAAAAATTCTACCAAGATTTGGTTTTACCATCAACCATGTGGTTTGTAGTTTGGAACTGGTTTCAAGGAAGAATTTGAATCTGTTTAGAGGAATGAGCTGGAGAAGACCTAGAGGGCAAAAGAAAGGGTACACTGATCATAAAGACCTCACCTGCTGAAAATGCCATCCTGGGAAAATGCAAATTCATCTGAAAGGAACGAGTCTGAATCTAGGCTGTAGAAGGGAGTCCCTGCTCAAAAACAGCTGTGTCACATAAACCCTCCCTTCTTTAAATTGATTCTGTCAAATTTCTTTTTCTGTTATAGCAAAGAGAGATCCATAAATATGCTCACCTAAAATGATTTACCCTTCTGGTAAAGGGTTGAATGCACTTAGCTCATCACCTTAGCCCATTTAACTGGGAAGAAGAGGTTTGGATAGAGGAACTTAAAAGAAAACATTCATAAATGGCACATGTATGAAATCCCAGCACTTGGGAGATAGGAAGTTTGAGGCCATCATGGCCTATGGAATCAATTCTGGTTAGTCTGTGCTAAAGTGAGACTATGATCTAAAACAAGGCAAATGAAAAGCTAGCTAACTAATTAATAATTAATTAATTAAAAAGCAAAGTTGTCAAATCACCCTTCTAAAATAAAGAGATGTAAATTAAGACTAATCAACAGTACATAAAACATCTAATTAAATCTGAGCATGAAGACCAGATCCACCTACTTCTTATGTTTCCTTAACTTATCGTGAGTATGTCAATCAACAACAGAGCCTTGATACAGCAATACCTAGATGCTCTATGTGAAATGTATCAGAATCGCACATAGCAAAGCTCACCAGTAGAAAGATCAGCCAGAGGAAATAAAATTATTGTTCTTGAGTTAAGTGTTTAGATTGAGATGTACACTGTTACTCAGCCACTGTGAGAAGGTGCTCTTTGAGCTAGCCTATGACTTATTGGGACAAGGCACCCATCAATTTAGGACTAGCTACAACTTCTTACTCATGCCAATTGGAAAACAGCATCAGGGAAAGATAATTTTGTGACAAGATTCTTCTGTGTTCTCTACCAGCTATCCCTTCTAAGCAAGTCACCTTCCTTGCTTTAATATTTTGACTTAATTGGTCTGGTATGGGTGAAAATTGAATCTAGCACATAGATTTTGTTATTTGATTGGATAATAGAGATAATACACACTTGTCAACATCCTACTGTGTCTTTAAAGGATGCTTCATTACTAGAAAATCCTCATTTCTTGGAAAATGTCTATGTGATTGCTTATTTCTAAAATTGAAACAAATTTCTAGAAGAGAGCTGCTAAGGCAAATAGCTGTGCAATTTCCTGTCTCCGTGCAAATCAAAAATGCAATAGAAGGTCAAATACTACTGAAGGTAATCACAGGGATCTCATTTCCTTGGCAAGGAGTCCTGTCACTCACATCCAGAAAAGGAAATGGTGGAGTACAGGCTGTTCCTACTTGTTCATTATCTGTTTTATTCTTCATTAGCATATATTCATTACATTGAAAAATCTAAATATATTTAAGCTGTCTCTGAACTGTTGGGTCATGAGTTACATCTTCCCGTAGGACTGTGCATCATCCTGACAACCCAGGCTTGGAGAACAAAGAAGTAATTTAAATTCAGTTAGAGATTCTCTGGAGGAAAGGTAACTTGCCATATCCTGTTGAATACAACACTTCATTATTGCAGAATAGAAGCATTTGAAGTTATTAATTATAGGAAAAGATATGATATGGCTGTTAAGTAGGAACTCAAAGAATGGAATTGTATAAATCACATACTATATGTTTCCGGATTTTCCCATTTCTTTTGAGAAAACAAACCTCCTTTTCTACTAACAAGATGGTTAATTGAGATATTTTGAGTTTTCTAAAATAAATATAATTGTGATATATTGTAATTATTAGATTAATTATTATAAGACATTATTTTTATGACACTTTCTTAAATATGATACATTTTCTCTGTACACTCATCATAACTATACATTTATAGCTAAAATTATTAAGACACATGAAAACCAAATGGACAATTATATTTGACTAGATCACATTGTTTTAGAAATGCTACATACTTTAACAAAGTAGTTACATGTTATATAAAGTTTATGACATCTTTTATGAATAACTCTGTTTAGTGTCAATGAACCTATCACCGTAGCCAGAAGTCCGAACATCACATTGAGGAAAATGTATGAGCTTTGATTCTCAAAGTAACAGAGAGGATTCTAGCATAAATGAATGTTGGGACAGATGCAGGTTTAGAGATCAGGTGTAAGGGCATGGCTATTTTTTCCAGTGTTCTTAATTGAACTAGTATGTTATTTGCCTAGCCTGTCTTAGATTATTTTCTAGAGCTTTTGGGATTGATAGAAAATTCTATGGAGAAAATATGTTTATCACAAATAATGTATTTCACAGAATAAATAAGAAACATTTATCAAAATTTAAGATCAGAGAAAGAAGGCGGGCAAGAAAATAATTATTAAACATTCTTTTTTAAAAATATTTTTATTATTATTTCCACTCATTACAAACTTAATAGGTACACCGGTTCCTTCCCTCCCTCCTCCTCCCCCTGACCCCCCCACGCTCCCCCTCCTCTCACTCCTCCCTCTCCATCCCCCAGTGCCTCCCCCCCAATCCCCGGAGAATACTTTAATGTGCATGCCTGACTCTCCTCTCGGTCCTCCTCTCCGATGATGTACAAGAACCCGGTGGCATTTCCCTGAACCCTTTCCCGTGTTTCCCTTAAGCATAGGAACACTACTGTGGCTGTCAATCCCTTGCCTCCAAGGATCTTGGTGCCTTTAGCAGATGCTAGACTTTGTGAGGTCAATAGTGTGTTGGACATTGCGCAGGGCATGCAAAGTCCAATTAAGATTGCTTCGGCCCTAACTTGTGTGGAGTATCTTGCATATCATTGCTCCTCCCATACCTGTGCTCTTACAATCTTACTGCCCCCTCTTTTGCGAATTTCCCTGAGCTTCAGGATGGGAAGAGATTAGGCTGGCCTAGTTCTAGGTGGTTGATATAGAGTCTCCAAAGTTCTGGATTATGGTTTGTTGATTTTCTTTTGCAGTTTTGCTGCTTCTGCAATGCCCTTCACTCCATCCTGATGGATATTGGATGTCACGACGTGGCCATAGACAAAAAGCCGTTAAACTAGAGTCTTGTTATAAGAGTATATTCAAAGGTAGATGTAATAAAAGTAGGAAACCACAGTAAGGGAGGGGTCAATCACCCATTTGCAAAGTGGTTACTTTTTATCTGCCAGACTATATGCCCTCCCCTTCTGGTGAGAACATACCCCCCAGTTGAAAATGATCAGGAACGAAAGTCTGTGAACTTAACCAGATGTCTCATTACTTACTTGCAGTCCTTGATGGAGGCCTATTTTCTCTGCTGTAACATGGTCTCTTCACTCCTTGTTTCTGGTGTGGCCGTCCTACTCCATCAATCCTGTTCATAATCCTTGCAATTACTGTGGGTATTACAGAGATTTATCTTTGAGTGTCTCTAGGTGGGCTGGGTGGGTTAGTTACTAGGAGCCACCTATTAGGGAGTACATATGGCGCTTAATTTTCTGGGTCTGGGATACTTCACTTAATATAATTGTTTCTAATGACATCCATTTCCCGGCAATTCCAGTAATTCATCATTTTTGATGGCTGAGTAGTCTCTATTGTATAGATGTACCACATATTCCTTATCCACTCGTCAACTGTTGGACATTTGGGTTGATTCCATGACATTGCTATTGTAAACAGTGCTGCTATAAACATGGTCGTGCTTGTGCTATTGAGGTGAATTTTTGCTGTATGGGGTGTTACTCCCAAAAGTGGAATCGCAGGGTCATATGGCATTTCAATCTTTGATTTCATTAAGAATCTCCAGACGGCTCACCAGAGTGGTTATATGAGCCTGCATTCCCACCAGCAATGTTGAAAAGTTCTCCTCTCTCCACATCCTCTCCAGCATTTGTTGTTGTTTGTATTGTAGATTTTTCCCATCCTGACAGGGGTGAGATGATATCTCAGGGAAGTTTTGATATGCATTTCCCTGATGGCTAAGGAAGTGGAACATTTTTTCAGATATTTGTTAGACATTTTAATTTCATTCCTGGTAAAGTTTCTCTTAAGTTCCAGGGCCCATTTTTTAAAAGGGCCATTAGTGTCCTTGGTGTTTAGTTTTCTAAGTTCTTTGTGCACTCTGGATAATAGAGCTCTTTCAGATATGTGGTTAGTGAAGATTTTCTCCCATTCTGTGGGTTGCCTTTGAGCTGGTGTTACAATCTCTTTATCTGAACAGAAGCTGTTTAATTTCACAAGATCCCAACTGTTGAGAGTTGGTAGCAGTGACTGTGCCATTGGATGTCTGTTTAAAAACTGTTGGCCTAGCCCAATCAGCTCGAGGGAGTTCCCTATCCTTTCAACTATGGTTTTTATAGTCTCTGGCCTTAAATCAAGGTCTTTGATCCATTTGGAATTAAGTCTTTTACATGGTGACAAGTATGGGTCCAGTTTTAATCTTCTGCATGTGGAGATCCAGTTTTGCCAGCACCATTTGATGAAGATGGTGTTCTTTTTCCATTGGATTCTTTGGGCTCCTTTGTCAAAGACCAAATGGTTGTAATTTTGTGGGCTTATATCTGGGTCTTCAATCCTTATCCACTGATCTGTGTTTCTGTTTTGGAACCAGTACCAGGCTGTTTTAACAACCATGGATTTGTAGTATAGACTAAGGTTTGGTATGGTGATACCTCCAGCAGTGTTTTTGTTACTCAGGATTGCTTTTACTATCCTGGATCTTTTGTGCCTCCATATGAATTTTGAGATTGTTTGGTCAACTTCTTTGAAGAATTGCTTTGGGATTTTAATTGATATAGCATTGAATTTGTATATTGCCTTTGGTAGAATGGTCATTTTTACGATGTTGATTCTGCCAATCCAGGAACATGGGAGGTCTTTCAACCTTCTGGTGTCTTCTGCAATTTCTTTCTTGAGGGTTTTAAAGTTTTCATTGTAAAGGTCTTTTACCTCCTTGGTTAGGTTTATAAAGGTATTTCATTTTTTTAGGGGCTATAGTAAATGGGATTGGGTCTCCTAGGGATTTTTCACTTCTTTCATTCTGGGCATAGAAGAAGGCCACTGATCTTTGCACATTTATTTTGTATCCTGCCACCCTGCTGAGCTTCTCAATTATTTCCAGGAGCTTCCTGGTGGAGTTTTTGGGATCACTCAGGTATAAGATCATGTCATCTGCAAATAGGGATAGTTTGATTTCTTCCTTGCCAGTTTGAATCCCTCTTATGTCCCCTTCTTGTCTTATAGCTTCAGCTAAGACTTCAAGTACAATATTGAATAGAAGTGGTGAGAGTGGACAGCCTTGTCTAGTTCCTGATCGAAGTGGGAATGCTTCCAATTGTTCCCCATTGAGCATAATCCTTGATGTGGGCTTGTTGTATACAGCTTTTATTATATTGATAAAGGTTCCTTCCATTCATACTGCCTCTAGCGTTTTGATCATAAAGGTCTGTTGGATCTTGTCGAAAGCTTTTTTCTGCATCTATCGAGAGTATCATGTGGTCTTGGACTTTGGACTCGTTTATATGATGAATTACATTTACTGCTTTGCGTATGTTGAACCAACCTTGTGTGCCAGTGATAAAGCCTACTTGGTCCCCGTGAATGATCTTTTTGATATGTTTTTGAATCCGATTTGCTAAGACTTTGTTGAGAATCTTTGCATCTGTGTTCATCAGAGAGATTGGCCTACAGTTTTCTTTTTTAAGTGTATCTTTATTAGGTTTTGAGATTAAAACAATATTAGCTTCATAGAAGGAATTTGGTAGTGTTCCTTCCTTTTGCTATTTGATGGAGCATTTTAAGGAGTATTGGTGTTATTAACTCCTTAAATGTCTGGTAGACCTCTGTGCTGAATCCATCTGGTCCAGGACATTTTTTGGTGAGAAAATTTGAGATTAATTCCTCAATTTCCTCATATGTTATATGTGAATATATGTTATATATTCAAAATGCCCTGATTCAATTTAGGTAAGTTGTGTTTAAGTAGAAATTCATCCATCTCTTTTATGTTGTCAAACTTCACAGAGTTTTTGAAATATGATTATAATTCTCTGGATTTCTTGGCTATCAGTAGTGATAATTCCATTTTCATTTCTAATTTTGTTAATTTGGGCTTTATCTCTCTTGCTTTTGTTTAATTTAGCTAGGGGTGTATCAATCTTGTTGATTTTTTCAAAGAACCAGCTTTTTGACTGGTTGATTTTTTCTATTGTTTTCTTAATCTCAATTTCAGATATTTCTCCCCTTATTTTCCTAATTTCACCCCTTCTACTACTTTTGGGATCAGATTGCTCAAGTTTCTCTAAAGCTTTAAGCTATATTGTTAAGTTGTTTATTTCTGATGTTTCCATTTTTTTGATGTTGGCATAAAGAGCTATGAACTTACCTCTTAGGACAGCTTTCATTGTGTCCCAGAGATTTTGGTAAGTTGTATTTTCATTATCGTTCGCTTTCAGGAAATCTTGAATTTCCTTTTTAATTTCTTCCTGAATCCAGTTCTCATTCAGCATCATATTGTTAAGTTTCCAAGAGTTAGTGTATTTTCTGTTGTTTGTTGTGTTGGGGATGTCCAGCTTCAGGCCATGGTAGTCTGATAGGGCACAGGTTAGAATTTCAACTTTTTGTATATGTGTAGATTCATTTTATGGGCCAATATGTGATCTATTTTGGAGAATGTTCCATGTGCTGCTGAGAAAAATGTGTATTCTTTGGTGCGTTGATGAAAAGTTTGATAGAGATCTGTAAGGTCCATTTCTTTAAGGGTTTGATTAAGTTCCAAAGTATCTTTGTTAAGCTTTTGACCTGTTGATCTATCCCATGTTGAGAGGGCGGTGTTGAAGTCCCCACGAATTATCGTTTGGGGGTTGATTTCTTGCTTTAGATGCTGTAGGGTTTTCTTAATTAATGTATTGTGAAGTCTTCCTGGTGAATTTTACCTGTGATTAAAATGTAGTATCCATCTGTGTCTCTCATGATTTTCTTTGATTTGAAATCCACTTTTTCCGAAAGCATAATTGCTACCCCTGCCTGTTTCCTGGTTCCATTAGCTTGCAAGATTTTGGACCAGCCTTTCATTTTTAGGATGTGCCTGTTTTTTGTGGTGAGATGAGTTTCCTGAAGGCAGCAGATTGTTGGATTGTAGTTTTTAATCCAAGTTTGTAATCTGTGTCTCTTAATCGGTGAGTTAATACCATTGACATTTAATGTTATAATGGAGAAATTATTTTTAATTCTGGACATTTTTTATGTTTAGTGGATTTTTTAAGCGTATTGTTTGATATTTATGTTTTTGTGGTATTATACTTTCCTTCTGTCCTCCTGTATATGCTTGTTCTTTTCTTCAAACTTAAGTATCATTTCTAGCATTTTTTTGTAGGCCTGGTTTGGTAGATATGTAACCCCTCAAGTTCTCTCTGTGCTGGAAAACTTTTCTTTCTCCCTCAATCATCACAGATAGTTTTGCCGGGTATATTAGTCTGGGTTGGTATTTTTGCTCACTTAATACTTGAAGTATGTCTCTCCAAACTCTTCTTGCTTTTACTGTTTCCATTGAGTAGTCATTTTTTATTCTAATAGGTTTACCTTTAAAAGTGTACTTGCTTTTTTTCTCTTGAAGCTCTCAGCACCTTTTCTTTGTCTTGAATGTGGAGTGTTTTAACTATTATTTGCTGTGGCGATTTTCTATTTTGGTCATATCTGTTTGGAGTATGAAATGCCTCTTGTATTTGGACGAGCCTCTCATTCTTAAGTTGTGGGAAGTTTTCATTTATGATGAGTTAAAATATTTCCTCATGTTTGGTATTTTGAGATTCTTGTTCTGGTATTCCATGAACTGTGCATGTTAGGCTTCTTCATGGTATCCCATATCTCTTGAATGTTCCTCTCAAGTATCTTTTTGGCTTTAACAATCTCTTCCATTGAGCTGGTTAATTCTCCCACTTTGTCTTCCATATCTGAAATTGCATTTTCTTCTTAATTTGTTGCACTGATAAGACTCTCTATTGAGTTTTGGGTTGAAGATAACTTATCTTTTAGTTCAATTTTAAACTCCGCCTGAGACTGTTTTAACTGCTCTATTTTTGTTTCTTGAACTGTTTTTCTCAATTCCTCCAAATGCCTGTTGTGTTCCTATTCATTGTGGTTGATGCGTTTGCTTAACTCTTCTCAGATTTCTTCTCTCATAGTATTAATCATGGTAATGATCATACTCTGAAAGTCGTCATGTTGGGTCTGGCTTTCTTGGCTATTTTCTGTGAATTTGTTCTGGTCAGAATCCATCATTATGGGGTTAATTCTTTTGGTGGGAGATTGGTCTTCCTGGGTTTTGTTTCTCATAGATCTGCACTTTGACTTGGGCATTGTTGTTTTGTTTCTTAGGTCCTTTCAGTTTCTATGTGTTTTTGACTGAACTGATTTAGTTGGTATTATTACCCTTGCCAGTTATTACTAGTTTTTGCCTTGGATTGGGTATGTTTGTGTTTTGTTATTGTAATTTCCTAGATGAGGCTATTAGGCTGTTAGTACATAAGTTAAGTCAGGTTAAATAGACAAGGGGTGAATATTAGTATGCTAGTGCACTTTTACGATTTAGTATCTTGGTGATGTATGAGGGTGAGTGGTGTAATCCCTGGAGTTGTATATGTTTTTAGGGTGCCTGTATGGAGAAGTTGATCTACAGCAATTGATACCAGAAAGGATGAGTAAGGTGAAAAAAAGGAGGGTTACTTATCTTTGGGCTGGATGTAAAGAATCTCTCCCATGTGATAGGATGATTGTAGAGGACTCCAGATGTATGGCCTTTGTCCCTTAGAGTTTTGCTTGAGTTTCCTTTTGACTGTATTGAATTCTGAGTAGCAGTTTGTCTTCCGTGGACCACGTGTGTAGGTCCCCGGTGGGCCAGAGAGGCAGCAGGTCTGATGTTGATGGCAGAATTCTTCATGTGGGACCTGGGACTTGGCTTAGGGCCGACACAAGCTCCAGGGATGGAGGAATGTGAGCAAGTACTGTCTGGCGGAGGAGCGCGTGGTAGGAAGAAAGGGGCTGTGGTCCGGGGTGGGGCCCAGGCAAAGCCGGAGGCCACCTGGGTGCTGCTGGGACACGGGGGCACCTGGTGGGGGGCTGGGCAGACTCACCTGTGACCTGGGACCTGGCCGGCAAGGGGTGGCGGTGCATGGGCGGGAGGAAGAAAGGGGCTGGGGTCTAAATATTCTTATAAAAGAGCAATAGTTTTTTTTGCAAGAAATTTTAATAGGAAACTATCTTCAGTGGATTCTTGTTAATATATTATTCAAATCAGACATTATGCAGTTGCAAACATTACAAACAATCAGAAGGTATTAGCTGGCTGGCAAGATGGGTCAGTGGGTAGAAGTCTGAACATGAATTCAAACCCTAGAAGACATACCAAAATGGATGGAAAGAATCAACTTCACAAACTTGCACTCTGACTTCCAAATGTGCAGCATGGAACATGAGCACCTGATCTCACACAATACTCTCTCTTTCTCTCTCTCTCATATACACACACATACACACTTCAAAATAACAATAACAACAAAAATGAAGCCAAAAGAACCCAGAAGTGTAGAGGTGTCTGGAATCTCAGCTTTCTTTTTTTATTATAAATAACTTTTATACAAATTTGATAGGTATCCCATTCCCCTCCTTCCCTCCACCCCTCCCTGGATCCTGTTGCTCCCTTCCTCCTATTCCCTTTCCTTTCCCACCCTCCTTCCCATTTTCCCAGTGCCTCCTTCCTCCATTCCTGGAGCATCCTTTAGTGTGCATGTCAAACTTCCCTCTGGGTCCTCCTCTCTGATGGAGTGTAGGGACTCAGTAGCATTGCCTAGAGTTCTTTTTTTGTTCCCTTTAGTATAGGAATACTTTTGTGGCTATTAATCCCTTGCCTCTAAGGATCTTAGAGCCTGTGATCCATGCCTGACTTTGGTGGGTCAATGAGATGTTGGTCATTCCTCAGGTCATGCAAAGTCCTATTATGATTACTTTAGCCTAACATGTGTTGAGTATCCCCATGATTAGGCTCTTATAATCTTACCACCCCCTCTTCCGCAAATTTCCCTGAGCTTTAGGATGGGGAGAGATTAGTTTGGCCTGGTTCCTTGAGATTAATGTAGGGTCTCTGATGATCTGAATTATGGTTTGTTATTTTTTTTCTTCTTCTTCCAGTTTTGCTGTTCCTGCACTGCCCTTGGCTCCATTCTGATGGGCATTGGATGTCACCTCCTAGCCAGAGACAAAAGACTGTTAAAATAGTGTGTTATTAAGAGTAGATCAGGAATAGATTCAAAGGCAGATGAAATAAGAGTAAGAGACCATGGTGAGGGAGATTAGTTTCCTATTTGCAGGATGGTTACCTTCTATCTGCCAGACTCTATGCCCTCCATTTTAGTTGAGATCAAACCCCATCAATTGCAAGTGCCCAGAAAGGAAAGTCTGTGAACTTAACCAGATGTCTCATTACTTACTTTCAGTACTTGATGGTGGCCTGTATTCTCTACTATAGCATGATTCCCCTCTCACCTTGTTTCTGGCGGTGACCTCCTTCCCCTTCCCTCCTGTTTATAATCTTTGCAATTAATGTAGGTATTACCGAGATTTATCTTTGAGTGTGTCACTAAGTGGGTTTGGTATTAAGATCCACCTTTTAGAGAGTACATATAGCACTTGATTTTCTGCGTCTGGGATATTCACTCAATATATTTTTTTCTAATTCCATCCATTTCCCAGCAAATTTCAATAATGCATCATTTTTGATGGCAGAGTAATATTCCATTGTATAAATGTACCACATTTTTTTTTATCCACTCATCAAGTGTTGGGCATTTGGATTGATTTCATGACTTTACTATTGTGAACAGTGCTGCTATGAACATGGTTGTGCTTGTGCTATCGAGGTGAATTTTTGCTGTATGGGGGATTATGCCCAAAAGTTGAATAGCAGGGTCATATGGCATTTCAATCTTTAACTTTTTTAGGAATTATCAGATGGCTTGCCAGACGGGGGTTGTATAAGCCTGCATTCCCACCACCAATGTGGGAGAATTCCCTTCTCGCCACATCCTCTCCAACATTGGTTGTTGTTTGTATTGTGGATTTTTGCCATCCTGACCGGGGTGAGATGATATCTCAGGGAGGTATTGATTTGCATTTCCCTGATGGCTAAGGATGTGGAGCATTTTTTTTAAGATATTTGTTAGACATTTCAGTTTTGTCCCTGGTAAAGTTGCTTTTGAGTTCCAAGGCCCATTTTTTAATTGGCCCATTTCTTTCCTTGGTGTGTAGTTTTCTATGTTCTTTGTGCACTCTGGATAATAGAGCTCTATCAGATATGTGGTTAGTGAAGATTTTTTCCCATTCTGTGGGTTGCCTTTGTGCTCGAGTTACAATCTCTTTATTTGAACAGAAGCTGATCCCAAAAACTGCATCAGGAAACTCCTGGAACTAATACAGAAGTTCAGCAAGGTGGCAGGCAACAAAATAAACATACAAAAATCAGTGGCCTTCCTATATGCACAGAATGAAAGAAATGAAAAAGCCTTGAGAGAAACAATCTCATTTATTATAGTCCCTAAAAAAATGAAATACCTCGGTATAAATCTAACCAAGGAAGTAAGAGACCTTTACTATGAAAACTTTAAAACCCTAAAGAAAGAAATTACAGAAGACACCAGAAGGTGCAAAGACCTTCCATGTTCCTAGATTGGCAGAATCAACATCATAAAAATGACTATACTACCAAAGGCAATATGCAGATTCAATGCTATACCAATCAAAATCCTAAAGCAAATTATTTAAAGAACAATGTCACAATTCATATGGAGGCACAAAAGACCCAGGATAGTAAAAGCAATCCTGAGTAACAAAAACACTGCTGGAGGTATCACCATACCAAACCTTAGTCTATACTTCAAATCCATAGTTCTAAAAACAGCCTGGTACAAGCTCCAAAACAAACACACAGATCAATGGATAAGGGTTGAAGACCTAGATATAAGCCCACACAATTAGAGCCATTTGATCTTTGACAAAGGGGCCCAAAAAATCCATTGCAAAAACAGCATCTTCAACAAATGGTGCTGGCAAAACTGGATCTTCACATGCAGAAGATTAAAGCTGGACCCGTACTTGTCACCATGTACAAGACTTAATTCCAAATGGATCAAGGACCTTGATATAAGGC
Organism: Typhlomys cinereus; assembly: GCA_023101885.1. NCBI lineage: Eukaryota > Metazoa > Chordata > Mammalia > Rodentia > Platacanthomyidae > Typhlomys > Typhlomys cinereus. The sequence goes on along the minus strand of JALPQD010000061.1, from coordinate 7,490,235 downwards.
CAGAGACTATAAAAACCATAATTGAAAGGGTAGGGAACTCCCTCAATTTGATTGGACTAGGCCAACAGTTTCTAAACAGACATGCAATGGCACAGTCACTACAACCAACACTCATCAGATGGGATCTTATGAAATGGAATCTCAACTTTTTAAGTTCTGCCTTTCTACTTTGGGAAATAATCTTTGGATCCAGAGTAGATAAAAACCTTGGAGGATATTTATGATATGCCTCATATTATGAGGCATCCTGAAATGATTTATTTGATAATCAGGGTTGCATAGCAATATTCTGAGGTAATAGTCTCCAGAGCATCTTACTTACGTCTAACAAAGTTTTTATTTGTGAGTTTTAAAAATGGACAATGAATTTATCTAAGCAATTTTTAGCACAAAACATCTTTGTAGGGATATTTTAAAGACAGAGAACAAATCTTGTTAGTTTACTTGACTAATTCCATCTGAAAAGGAAATGGTGTCATCTATTTTTTGTAATTCCCAGTGTTGCTTCTACCTTCCCCCAGGGAAGTAAACAGCTACTGGACCTTTGTTGTTGTTTCCTTCCAATAATATTTCAATGATATTCAAAAAATGTTATAAATGAGTTGCCTGCTCAGGAAATTTCTTATGGTTGAGTCTGATGGAAATTGTGGGGAAAATTTGTGAAGGGCCAGGTGATGTGGGAAATGTGACTGCTCTCCTGAGTGGGAATGAGATGAAAAACTTTCCTTTCCTAAAACAGTTGACTGATGGTATATGAAGATGTTTTGTCACTTACTTCTTAGCTTACTTGCTGTACCTTGATTGACTGTGCTCTAGTATCAGACTATTTTAGAATGAGTTCAGAAATCAATCACTTACATTTAAAAAATAAATGTTTATTTTAAGTAGATGAATGTGTGTCTTCCTTTTTAAGGAAAAAAAAAGTACCGACATACTCGGCAGACATATGGTGTGTCATAGACCTGCTAACAAATCACCTACATAATTATCTTGATTATTATTACTACAAATATAGCATTTAACTAAAACGGTTTTCACTCAAAGTAACTGACAAGCATTAATTACTTAATGTGTTCATGTTCTTTATGGATAAGATAAATATAGTTGAGGATATAGCAAATGCACATGCGCGCACACACATACACATTCATATACACACACAGCATGCACGCACACAGAGAAAATTTGAGAATGAATAGGGATTCCAAAGTGTCTGTTTCATGCATATGTAAGATCTCTTCATATTTCCAAAATAAAGATAATTAGCCATTTTTAAGAAATATACTTTGACAGAAATGCTTGCAGTAATTTTAGATATATTTTACACATTTAAAAATACTTTTAGAAATATAAATATATTTAGTTTTGAAGTTTTGCAGTTAAACCTCTCTGGTAGTTTTAATCCATTTCTCCTTGTGGAATATAATGCAGTGTCCCTTGGGAAAAATGTCTTAAGATGACATCTATATCCATGCATGTAGAACAAATGAATTGAAAAAAATGGAAAATCAAAGTATCTTTCCCCACCCCAATGCTCATTAATCATGTAAGCTCAGTGTTGTGAATCATCTTCTGTTCCTTCAATGTTTTCTGGAGTTCTATGCCTGCTGATGAACAGTCTGTTTCCTTTGATGGATCATTTTCTCTTCTTAGATAACTAGCAGGTCAGATTTCACCTCCCTCCTCCCAACCACATTGCCAACATGACAGAATACCCAAATGTGCTTGAATTTAATTGCTTTTTCTTTTGTTTGTTCTATTTTCTTTAGTTCAAGTGGAAGTATGCATTCCAGGCCCCTGGAGTATCCTCTAGCATGTTCAGAGTGAAAATAATGATGGTCAGTTTCTAATCATTTCTTGCTCATTAGAATCTCTAGAGAAGATGAGATGAAAAGTTTCCCTTTAACTTCAAGCCAACAGTATAAATTTCATCCATCTAAGCTATTCCAGGATGAATAGCCACATGGGCCATTCTGTGTCAAATGTGAGTCCATGGCACTAATGAATTGCTTATTATTTCAACTGATCAACATTCTGACTTATTAGAAAAAAACTAACAGAAAATATGAAACTTTCTCTCTTGTGTGCCATTTATTACACAAACCAGAGCCAGACAGGCAATCAATACTATAGGCTGCCTCAGTGGTAGGAAAGATTATGGTCAGAGAGTAAATCAGGGTGGTGTGGATAGGATTTAAATCTGTTCCATGATCAACTCAAATGGACTCTGTTTTACCCTTGGTGTTTTAGAGAATTTTTGTTTGTTGCTAACTAATTTCTAATTATATAATAGTTGTAATTTGAGAAAGCTCCCAACATTCCCTTCTTTGAAAATTTGATGGAAGTCTTAGGTCTTGATGGTGTGCATATATGAATATATATGGAAATATACATATACATGTGTGTGCATAATATTTAAGGATTTATATATGATGCCCATTCAACATCTTTATACATTGTTCGTGAAATATTTTAAAATTCTTTTTTATATAATGTGACAAACAAAAATATTTACTTTCAATTGGTAGTATAGTACACAAGAAGATTAATACCTAAAGTATTTTCTTTTGTGATTTAGCTTATGTACAAAATGTGTCATTCTAATGAAATGTTAAAGACATAAAACTTTTATTAATAAATATTACTCTGCTATATATTCCTTGATATTGTTCATATATCTACTTAATATAACCACTGGTAAATAATTTTGAACTGTAAATCATTCTGATTTTTAAAATGTGCTCCACCTTTTCCTAGCAAGATAAGTACTTTAAAATTTTAACTTTTCTATTTTCTATCATTTTGAAGATATTCTTGAAATGTTTTACTTAGTTTTAATTGATATATCTTTAGAGAACTCTTACCTATTCAACTGTGATGACAGAGTAGTAAGAATGATCCTTTTTACCTCATACATATATAAGTAATTTGTAGATTTTTACTTCCATTAATAAATTTGAATGCCTAATTTTTCTCTTACATGCTTGGATTTGGTGAATTCCTTCTCTTAAAGAATTAGGTTACAACTGATTGCTGAACTTTAATCTGAGATACAAGAGTATAAAAAGGTGGACTTACCAAAAATATGAATGAAAATGCCAGCTATAAAATTTACTTATTAATGAATATTTGTAAGAAACATAAATAATAATGGAGAAAAATAGCTGTTCCAGTTATCCACTGTAGTACAACAAAATCTAGCGCCTTAAAACCAAAATTTATTATTGTATATGGTTCTGTAGTCAGACTGATTTTACTCCTGAATTTCTTTAGAACATTTCAAGTGTCTGCAAGCAGATATCTAGTGATAGTAAAGCCATATGAAAAATACAGACCTTGACAAACTATACTGTCTACTGGCAGATTTCTTAGCTGAAGTATGAAGTATCTATCAAAGTGTTTATAACAGCATGGATTACTGGATTTCCTGCTTTCTTTAACAAGAATTACCTATTTGTGCATTTTTTGTAAGTGTACACACACGTGTGGGGAGTATACATGCATAGAACACAATGGAAGGTTCTCAACTTTTATTTACTTTATATTTTGAGATGAGGTCTCTCACTGAACTCAGAACTCACCGAACTGACTAGATTAAGTACCAGCCAGTCTTAGGACCTTCTCACCTCCCGTGCTAGGGATAAAGATGCTTGTGACCACCCTGTATACATATGCTAGGAATCCAAACTCAGGTCCTCTTGCTTATTTGATGTGTACTTCATTAGCTGAGCCAACTCTCCATGTGCTTCATGCATGTGATGGCTAGACTCAGGCATCAACTTGACAGCTGTAGGCTGTTTGGGGACACAACTGTGAAGAATTAATGGTTAGAACAAGCCCCTGAACAAGCTTGTTTAATTAATATGCAAGACTCAGCCCATAGTGGGTGGTGTTTTACGTGGTGGAACAGAAGTGCAGGAGGGTCTTGCTCTTATCATGTGCTGACTTGCTGTTGAGTTGATTCCCATAGCATCTGTGCCTTCTTTCTGTTGTTACTATGTCAACTACCTCCATTTATTGCTAACTCAGAGCTTAGCCCTTTCTACCTTGCTGCTGTTTGGATTCCTAGCGTATTCCTGCCACTCAGATATCAAGAACCAAACAATGAACAAAGGTATATAAGTCCAAATAAATTATCGTAGTAAAGAGTCTTAAATACATTGAAAATATCTTGAGTTCACCAACACCTAGTGATGCAGTTCTTTTGCTGTTGTGAGATAGTGCTAACACTCACTTAAGGGAGAAAGGGAGATTAATTTAGCTTACAGTTCCAGAGGGGAGATGCAGTCGATATTATGGAAAAGGCATGGTTGGCAGCAGAAGTTGGGGCATCTCAGGTCACAGGCATCACCATGCAGGCAGAGTGAGGAAGAGACAAACTATAATTAGAGATTGCCTACCAAAACCTTAAAGCACAGACATTGTGATGTCTTCTTTCACAAAGCTCTGTCTCCCAAATGTGCCAAGTCCTTCTCAAACTTTAGCATCAGATAAAGAGTCAAACGTATGAACTTGTGAGGGACAACTCACATTCAAACTACACCACCACCCAAAAACAACTTGTTCACACCCACTTTCTCACATGTATTGGGCTGTAACTCTGTGATGCCTCCTAACAATTTGTCCAACTTGCCTTTCACTCATTGTTTCTCTAAGTTAATATTCATTATGTCTTTTAAAAATGATATTTTGAAAATCTTCTTTGGCTTCTTAAATAACTGAGGTTTACTCAGCTAATGTTATTGAACAGTTTACTGGAAGAGAAAATTAAGAGTGTCACTAGATTTAAATGTGTAAACAAAGACAGTACAGGATGGCATCTGAAACATTACACTTTGGTTGTCTTTGTCAGTTTTTGTAATGAAGCTAGCTTTCTAAGTCCAAATTGACAGAGGATTGTCTGTCTTACTTTGTATAGTTGTACTGTGCTGACACCTAGTCAACTCTAAGTGATTTGTAGAATGAATGCATGCTAATACTGGAAGGCTAATTTTCATGTTGATAAGCATTTTGTGTAACACACGTTAGATTTTGAAAGTGTTGAGTGGCCTTCAGTCCTTCATAGTTCTATACATTCTGTACATAAATATAGTAAGAAAGATGGAAACCATAGCATTTTACATAGGTTTAATAATATTGTAAGAGAAAATTGCTTGGAAACTCTTCAAGGAAAATATGTATTCATATTATATACTATGCAAGGGTACCCCTAGCCTTCTGAGAGCATATTGCTACTCAGTTTAAATTAGTTCTTCCATCGGACAATTGATATGGCATTTTTTACCTTAACTGAATTTTATTTGCAGCTCTAAAGAAGGAATTAAACATAATTATTAAGCCTGGGAGAAAACTTGCGAAGTTACACCTATTTTCCTTTTATACTTTTTGTTCCTTAAGTCAACTGCAAAAGAAAAGAATTCGAGGTTGAAGAATTTATGGATTTCATAATTAAAATAGCAATCTAAGTTTCCACAAATAATTCTAGCAATTTGAGTATAATTTGAAAATTTTAAGTAGATCATCTCTAATATTAGACTATTATAATCAAGAGAATTATTTTCTCGTGGGAGCTGTATTAGGTATTTCTTGCAAAGCGAATTTCTTGCAAATTCGCTTTGCAAGAGCTGATTGCAAGTAGTCTATCAGAAATTCTGATAAGCAATTATAGATGTATGTGGCTAATGAAAGTTATGAAGTTATTATTAATTAATAAGCACAGTTTGCTTTGTAGAAAAAATTTTCCCTGCATTCTTGACTTACGGAGAATTTTTTCACCCTGTTTTTTGTGTGAAAAAATTGTTAGGACCAGTAACTCATTTTGGTTACGTGAATTTTTCATCTGTTGTGGCGATGTATTTTGCGGTAATTAATTTATGTTTCCTTCAAGGTTTGCAAATATCTTAATTAATCTTTTATCTATCTGATTAACAAATTAATTAAATTTGTAGATGGAGGTCTTCTGACCTGGTTAATTTGCCATAATCATACATTAATAGGGAGTAAGAAATGAAGTTCCCCTTGACCCAGCTGCACCCATCAGTGAATCTCATTTTCCACCAGAAAGAGACAGGGAGAAGGAAACAGGCATAAGTGAACACCAAAACGACAGATTCTATGAGAGACTGAAAGGTTCATTAAAAAAATGTGTCATATTGACATAAATAGGTATCTCAGGGGAGAAGCATACAAAAGTTTATAAGTGAAATGTAATACGGGCTGTTCCAGCTTACACTCTTGGCATTTTCCTCTATCAAAAAACTCTGCTATCACTTCTTATTTTTAAAGTTATAATGCTGTTCTACAGTCACAAACTTTTAAGACTTTGCCAGGGCTCTCTTTAAACTACATTATGTATTCTTCAACAATGTTAATTAGAGCAACTGTGTCAGTTGGATACATTAGAAAGTGGGCAAAGAAGTTGGAAGAATAACAGAGAATAGAAATTAAAAATGATTCAAAATGACCTTCATATTAGGCCTGCATTTAGAAGAAAATGCAGATCACCCCACCCCTTTCATCTGTTCCCTCTCCTCTCTCTCTTCTGTTGTTTGCCTTCTTTTTCTCCTATTTACACAGGGAGGGTTTTATTTCCTAGGCTACAAAACCAAGTTAAAATTACTTATTCTAAATCTCAAATATATTACAGCTGAATATAGTTGAGGGACTTGTAGGCCCTGATTGTAATAATGTTCTTGAGAAATGTTGCTTAGTTACAAGTTTTTTTTTCATTTTAGTATCATCAAGCAACTAGATTCCTAAATCTGGGCTGCTTGTGTTTAACAAATCAGGGGACCCTCCATCTGCTTTACTTTTTCTCCTCATCAAAACAAAAAATGAGTTATTCTAATAAATTCCTCTCACTTATTAGCCCTATGATACTTGAATTCTCAAATACCTGTGGAGAAAATTAATGAGCATTTGTAGAGGACTAAAAGCATGCATACCCTTGGAAACTAACGTTGTATTTAGCCTCAGGCATGATGGATTGATCTAGTGCACTGTTCTACTTTGTGACTTCAGAAAAATGATTTATAAGAAGAAAAGCATCCTTTTATTTGTGATTTATGGCTTTTGATCTTTAATCCTGAATTTTCATATCATTAGTTGTGAGAAAGGGATATTATAAGACAGGTGCAATGAGACTTCAAATATTTTCATATGTATAAATCAGTTTATTATCCACACCTTGTGTGTGTGTGTTCTATGATGGATATAATCATGATAAATCTCACAATCCTCAACCCCAACATAATTTCTCAGATCTCTATATTGGCCAGAGTGCATAATCACATGTACAGCCATGAAAATCTATATGCGACCATGTGAAAAATTCAATTCAAATACAAGTGAAGAGTGGGAAAAGAAATAGTTCACTCAAAGGATTTGATTATTGGATACAAATAATCCAAGTAGAAAATAAATTCCCTTTTAATATGCGAGGTCATTTCCACTTTATCAAATGGAATTGTTTTCAAAGATTTATTGACCTAGGTTGGAGAGAATTGCCTTTCCTTTTTCAAGCTCCAATAAATAAATACCTTTATATGCTTATTTTCATAATTGAGAATCTAGAACTACATAGATATATTGTTTAGAAAGATCTTTCTTTTTTAAAAAAACTTTATTTATTCATCCATTTATTTTGTGTGTGTGTGTGCATGCGTGTGTGTGTGTTCCTGTGAAGGACCAAAGGTGACTTTAGGAATCATCCTGGATTATTTCCACCTCTTTTTCACTTAGCTCTGGTTATATACCAGGCTATACCCACCAGGTTCAGAAGTGCAGGCTGCTGCTGTTTCCACCAGGCTTTTTTTAGGTCGGGGCCGGGGATGAGGAACCTTTGCTTACTCAACCCCCAGCGATCTCTCCAGCCACTAGAAAGAGTTTTCTAAAATTTTCTTTCTTATAGTTCAAGGTAAAGTTGAAAAATGATTGCATATTAATGAGACTATATTTTCTAGCCTTATTTCAGTATGTTTTCTTATTTAGTCTGTTCTGAAGGTTCAGACTAAGTCTGAAGATTAGAAAGTAGAATTTGTGGCAAGACACATGAAGACAAATAGACATGGTGTTTCTTGTTTCTTGTACTGACTGATGTCTTTCTCTAAAGAAATTTGCCAAGAAACAAAATTAATAGAAGATAGATATTTTAAGATTTAGTATAGGAAAGGTCTTATCATCTGTAAGAATCAGCCAGATAAGTTACAAGGCCATAAACAAACTGATTTTCTAAACATGTTCTACTTCTGCCACCAGATATACAGTTTTGACATTACAGCCTATAGTTATGAATACAATAAAATAGTTTTCTAACAAAGAAAAAACATTTTGTTGGTATAGTTTATTTGAGGATATTTTGGGAAAATAATTTGTCTCAAACATAATTTTGCAGGTAAACATTTTGATCATAAGTTTGGAAAGATTTTCCCTAAAATACTTGTTCTCCTATCAATGAAACAAAAAGAAAATTTGAATAAATCTTTAATAGAAAATCCAAACAAAGAAACTTATTACAGGAAGACATCATCAATTCATCTCAGGTCATGCAAACATAGAATAGGAAGAGATTTATTGAGAAAATGGAATTTTCGGGGGCTGGAGAGGTGGCTCAGAGGTTAAGCCTCCGCCTTGAAGGCGGAAGGTCCTGAGTTCGGATCCTAGACCTCATGTATAGACGCCGGGTGGAAGCCGGGGGCAGCCTGGGTTTCTGGTCCTGGTAGGGCCAAGCCTGTGAATCTCCGGGCAGAGTAAACAAGGAGGAGGTGGAGGCGGTCCATGGTGGTTCCCGAATTTGTCCGTGGTTCTACACACACATACACACACACACACACACACACACACACACACACACACACACACGCACAATTGAAAAAAATGAAATAAAAAATATTTAAAAAAAGAAAATGGAATTTTCTTAAGAAACACAGGATATTTGTTAACTCTGTCTTTTAACCCATGCATAATTCTTTTTTGTATAATTTGTTGTACAGCCATTGAATTAGTTAATTAGCAATTGGGCTTTTCTGTTTGTGAATATCTCTGAAGTAGTTTGTAGTCAATTGTAAAGAAATTGGTTCTCTTAAATTTTTCTTTCTAATGCAGTGCAGAATTTCTATATCTGAGATAAATATTCAGAATTTTTCATTATTCTCCTATCTAAGATCAATTGGGTTTGATATTCTTATTCTTTGAAATTTTATGTAAGAGTGTATGCACATGCCTAATAACTGTTTAGTAAATATTAGTTGATTGATGTCAGAGGCTGCATAGAAGCGTTCTAATGAATACTAATATATTAAATTAATAAATCACGACAACACTGTTAATGTTGGCCTAGCTCTGTGCCTAGGCTCTGCTTTTATATACATCAATAGTCTATTGGTGGTTTTCAGTTCATTGCTACATGTAGACAATGAGATATAATATTGCAAATTAGATGCACTAAAATTCTTTCAAAGTAACTCCTCAGAATTTATAGCAATAAGTATATTCCTATGTACCCATGTTCTGGTTTATAAAAACATTTGTTATCAGTCACTGATGTCATGTTGAAATATGATTAAAACTTTTAGCAAGTAGAATCCCTTCTATAACAAAGCAAAAATTTTATTGCAACAGAGGTGTCATAAAAGATGCTTTTAAAAGCAGGAACTGATCACTTTCTAACTGACCAGCAATTTTGCTTCCTTGTGATCTTTGTTCTGATTACCAGATATAATATAAAAGAGAAGACAGAGAAAAAAATTTGCATGTATATGTGGGTGTGTGTGCATAAGTGCATGTGTGTGTAGAAGAGGGCACCGGGTGTCCCTGTTGAGGCTCAAGGGTGACATCAAGAATCAGCAGAACTGTTTTGCTCTGAAGTTCCCTAGACTCTTCCAAGTATGGAGTGTAGGCAGCTACCATTTCTGCCTGGCTGTTTTTTTATTTTATTTTTTTTCCCACATTTTATTTTTTTCTTAATCATACAAGCTCAATAGGTACCCCCATCTTCTCCTTTTCCCCTCCCCTCCCCAGTTGTCCCCCATTGTACTTTCACCCCTGCCTTTCATTCCCCTCCCACCTTCCCTCCCTGTAAGAACCTCCCCTTTCCTCTCTCCCATCCCCTGAAGACATGAACATGTCTGGCTGCTTTTATGTGGAATCTGGGATCCAAACTCAGATCCTTTTGCTTGTGAGGCAAAGGATTCATCCTCGAGTCTGCTCTCTAGGCTATATCCTCCAGAAAATAATTTTCTAATGGGACCCAGCTACTTATTCCTGTCCCTACTGTTTAGAAGGAGGAACAAATGCACATCAAAGAACAAGTGCCACATCCCTGAGGCAGGACAGCTAAAATCCATGGATTCCTGATTAATTACATTTTTTGTGGTTCTCTGTTAAACTTTATGAAATAATGAAGAAAAATATGGGAATTTTCCCCCACAATTATAGTCTTGTAAGACATTTAACAAATATACATGTCCACCTGCTAGTCAGACTAGGAAGCATTGAAAATATAGCAAAATGGCAGAGCAGAACATGAACTGTGTTCTCATTCTAAAGCAATTGCTGTTGATTAATTAAGACAGATTATCAAAAGAGCCTAGGAAAGGAGCAGTGACATTGCAAGAAGACAAGCAAACATTGTGTGCCATGAGAAAGAAAGAAAAGAGAACACCATGTTTTGAGAGAAGGTGGTCCACTGAATCAAATATGACTGTCCTTGTTCTCAGTGCTGGGTTGCTGTTACTGACTGGGTTTTAAGATTTGGTGCTCTTGATTCTTGCAAATGACTCTGTGCTCCACAAGATAGTCAGAATCTGAGTGCATGTGGTAGAGGGCTAAATTCCAGAATGAAACACAATGACAGTGCAAACAAAGACCGCTCTAAAGGACAGAGCCTGAGTTCTGCTTTTTTCTGAGACTTTACTTGTGGCTCTGAGCTCAGAAAGTCAAATTCCTCCAGTCCAAAGCTTGAATTGGCAAAACTTGGACCCAGAGGCAAACAGTCTATCACACACTTTTGAAGCATCTGTTAAATTTCAGAAAAACACTATAGTGATTATCATAGTACATCATATTCATATTAAATGTTTTCCTTTCTTAACTCACTATAGATTCTTTAAGTCACCAAAATAAACTTTACACACTAATTTTGGGCTCTGTTTGTAGGAGAAGAAAAACTGAAATTAATACTGTCTGGATTCAATGACATGTTGGTTAAATGGCAACCATAAACCAGGGAGAAAATATAGAAAGATGTCATATTTAAATGAATCTACTAGCATATAGATATTACAGTAAAGACATTCTGCAGGTGATTCTTCAGGAAGAAAAATCAGTTAAAAATATCGCAGAGATCTGGAGAGACAGCTCAGTGGCTAAGGCTGTGTTGCAAGCAGAAGGTCTTGAGTTCCGAACCTAGGTCCCACTAACAAAACACCAGGCAGAAACAGTGGTGGCCTGCAATTCCATCCCTGGTGGGTGGAGCCTGGGAAATCTCAGAGCAAAGCAAAGAAGAGATAGAAGCATTCCAAGATGATTTCCAAGTTACCCTTGGTTCTCCACAGGGACACACACGCACGCGCACATACACACTAGAGAGCTTCAAGGGAGAAAAAACAAGTCAATTTTAAAGGTAAACCTATTAAAATAACAAATGACATCTCAGTCGAAACAGTAAAAGCAAGAACAGCTTGGAGAGACATACTTCAAGTATTGAATGAGCAAAAATGTCAACCCAGGCTGATTTACCCTGCAAAACTATCAGTCATCATTGAGGGAGAAGGAAAAATTTTCCAGCACAAAGACAACTTGAAGGGAATACATGTCCACCAAATCAGGCCTTCAAAAAATGCTAGAAATGATACTCAAGCGTGAAGAAAAAAAAAGGCATATCCAGGAGAACAGAAGGCAAATATAACACCATTAAAAGCGAAGCAATATATTTATAAAAACTACTAAACATAATAAATGTCTGGAATTAAAAATAGTTTCTCCATTATAACACTAAATGTTAATGAAATTAACTTACCGATCAAGAGACACAGATTACAAACTTGGATTAAAAATCACAATCCATCAATCTGCTGCCTGCAGGAAAACCATCTCACCACAAAAGATAGGAACATCCTAAAAATGAAAGGCTGGTCCAAAATTCTGCAAGCTAATAGAACCAGAAAACAGACAGGGGTAGCCATTATGCTATCAGACAAAGTGGACTTCAAACCAAAGAAAATTATAAGAGACACGGATGGATACTACATTTTAGTCACAGGTACAATTCACCAGGAAGACTTCACAATACTGAACATATATGCACCCAATACAGGCCCTCCACATTCATTAAGAAAACTCTACAGCGTCTAAAGCAAGAAATCAACCCCCAAACGATAATTCTTGGGGACTTCAACACCGCTCTCTCAACACGGGATAGATCAACAGGTCAAAAGCTTAACAGAGACACTTTGGAACTTAATCAAACCCTGAAAGAAATGGACCTTACAGATCTCTATCAAACTTTTCACCCACGCACCAAAGAATACACATTTTTCTCAGCAGCACACGAAACTTTCTCTAAAATAGATCACATATTGGACCACAAAATGAATCTACACATATACAAGAAAGTTGAAATTCTAACCTGTGCCCTATCAGACCACCACGGCCTAAAGCTGGACATCCACAACACATCAAACAAGAGAAAATACACTAACTCCTGGAAACTTAACAATATGATGCTGAATGAGAACCGGATTCAGGAAGAAATTAAAAAGGAAATTCAAGATTTCCTGAAAGTGAATGATAACGAAAATACAACTTACCAAAATCTCTGGGACACAATGAAAGCTGTCCTAAGAGGTAAGTTCATAGCGCTTAATGCCTACATCAAAAAAAAGGAAACATCAGAAATAAACAACTTAACAATGCAGATTAAAGCTTTAGAGAAACTTGAGCAATCTGATCCCAAAAGTAGTAGAAGAGAGGAGATTAGCAAAATAAGGGGAGAAATATCTGAAATCGAGACTAAGAAAACGATAGAAAAAAATCAACCAGTCAAAAAGCTGGTTCTTTGAAAAAATCAATAAGATTGATACACCCCTAGCTAAATAACCAAAAGCAAGAGAGAGAAAACCCAAATTACCAAAATTAGAAATGAACATGGAGTTATCACTACTGATACCCAAGAAATCCAGAGAATTATAACATCATATTTCAAAAACATTACTCTGTGAATTTTGACAACACAAAAGAGATGGATGAATTTCTAAGTAAACACAACTTACCTAAATTGAATCAGGAAGTTGTGAAGTATTTAAATAGCCTTATAACATATAAGGAAATTGAGGAAGTAATCTCGAATCTTCCCACCAAAAAATATCCTGGACCAGATGGATTCAGCACAGAGTTCTACCAGACATTTAAGGAGTTAATAACACCAATACTCCTTAAACTGTTCCATCAAATAGCAAAGGAAGGAACACTACCAAATTCCTTCTATGAAGCTAATATCGTTTTAATCCCAAAACCTAATAAAGACTCACTTAAAAAAGAAAACTATAGGCCGATCTCTCTGATGAACACAGACGCAAAGATTCTCAACAAAGTCTTAGCAAATCGGATTCAAAAACATATTAAAAAGATTATTCACAGGGACCAAGTAGGCTTCATCCCCAACACACAAGGTTGGTTCAACATACACAAATCAATAAATGTAATTCATCATGTAAACCAGTCCAAAGTCCAAGACCACATGATACTCTCGATAGATGCAGAAAAAGCTTTTGACAAGATCCAACAGCCTTTTATGATCAAAACGCTAGAGACAGTAGGAATGGAAGGAACCTTTATCAATATAATAAAAGCTGTATACAACAAGCCCACAGCAAGGATTATGCTCAATGGGGAACAATTGGAAGCATTCCTACTTCGATCAGGAACTAGACAAGGCTGTCCACTCTCACCACTTCTATTCAATATTGTACTTGAAGTCTTAGCTGAAGCCATAAGACAAGAAGGGGACATAAGAGGGATTCAAATCGGCAAGGAAGAAGTCAAGCTATCCCTATTTGCAGATGACATGATCTTATACCTGAGTGATCCCAAAAACTCCACCAGGAAGCTCCTGGAACTAATTGAGAAGTTCAGCACGGTGGCAGGATACAAAATAAATGTGCAAAAATCAGAGGCCTTCCTATATGCCCAGAATGAAAGAAGTGAAAAAGCCTTGAGAGAAACAATCCCATTTACTATAGCCCCTAAAAAAATGAAATACCTTGGTATAAACCTAACTAAGGAGGTAAAAGACCTTTACAATGAAAACTTTAAAACCCTAAAGAAAGAAATTGCAGAAGACACCAGAAGGTGGAAAAACCTCCCTTGTTCCTAGATTGGCAGAATCAACATCGTAAAAATGACCATCCTACCAAGGCAATATACAGATCCAATGCTATACCAATCAAAATCCCCAAGCAATTCTTCAAAGAAGTTGACCAAACAATCTCAAAGTTCATATGGAGGCACAAAAGACCCAGGATAGCAAAAACAATCCTGAGTAACAAAAACACGCTGGAGGTATTGCCATACCAAACCTTAGTCTATACTACAAATCCATAGTTGTAAAGACAGCGTGGTACTGGCTCCAAAATAGACAGACAGATCAATGGATAAGGATTGAAGACCCAGATATAAGCCCACAAAGTTACAGCCATTTGGTCTTTGACAAAGGTGCCCAAAGAATCCAATGGAAAAAGAACAGCATCTTCAACAAATGGTGCTGGCAAAACTGGATCTCCACATGCAGAAGATTAAAGCTGGACCCGTACTTGTCACCATGTAGAAGACTTAATTCCAAATGGATCAAGGACCTTGATATCAGGCCAGAGACTATAAAAACCATAGTTGAAAGGATAGGGAACTCCCTCGAGCTAATTGGGCTAGGCCAACATTTCCTAAACAGACATCCAATGGCACAGTCACTGCTACCAACTCTCAACAGTTGGGATCTTGTGAAATTAAAGAGCTTCTGTTCAGATAAAGAGATTGAAACACCAGCTCAAAGGCAACCCACAGAATGGGAGAAAATCTTCACTAACCTCACATCTGATAGAACTCTGCTATCCAGAGTGCACAAAGAACTTAGAAAACTAAACTCCAAGGAAACCAATGGCCCAATTAAAAAATGGGCCCTGGACATTAAAAGAAACTTTACCAGGGATGAAATTAAAATGTCTAACAAATATCTTAAAAAATGCTCCACTTCCTTAGCCATCAGGGAAATGCAAATCAAAACTTCCCTGAGATATCATCTCACCCCGGTCAGGATGGCAAAAATCCACAATAGAAACAACAACAAATGCTGGAGAGGATCTGGAGAGAGGGGAACTCTCCTACATTGCTAGTGGGAATGCAGGCTCATACAGCCACTCTGCCGAGCCGTCTGGAGATTCGTAAAGAAATTAAAGATTGAAATGCCATATGACCCTGCTATTCCACTTTTGGGAATAACCCCCCATACAGCAGAGGTTAACCTTGATAGCACAAGTACAACCATGTTCATAGCAGCACTGTTTACCATAGCAAAGTCATGGAATCAGCCCAAATGTCCAACAGTTGACGAGTGGATAAGGAAACAGTGGTACATCTATACAATGGAGTACTACTCAGCCATCAAAAATGATGAATTACTGGAATTTGCTGGGAAATGGATGTCATTAGAAACAATTATATTAAGTGAAGTATCCCAGACCGAGAAAATTAAGCGCCGTATGTACACCCTAATAGGTGGCTCCTAGTACCAAACCCACCCAGCCCACCTAGAGACGGTAGTTGCAAGGATTATGAACAGGAGGGATGGGGTAGGAGGGCCACACCAGAAACAAGGAGAGAAAGGACCATGTTACAGCAGGGAAAATAGGCCTCCATCAAGGACCCAAATAAGTAATGAGTCATCTGATTAAGTTCACAGACTTTTGTTCCTGATCATTTACTACTGAGGGTGTGTGATCTCACCAGAATGGGAGGGCAAATAGTCTGGCAGATAAAAAGTAACCATTTTGCAAATGGGTGATAGACCCCTCCCTCACTGTGGTTTCCCACTTTTATTACATCTACCTTTGAATGTGCTTTTATCATAAGACTCTAGTTTAACAGCTTTTTGTCTCTGGCCAGGGGGTGACATACAATGCCCACCAGGATGAAGTGAAGGGCATTGCAGGAGCAGCAAAACTGCAAAAGAAAGTCAACAAACCACAATCCAGAACTTCAGAGACTCTGTATCAACCACCTAGAAGTAGGCCAGCTTAATCTCTCCCCATCTTGAAGCTCAGGGAAATTTGCGGAAGTGGGGGCGGTAAGAGTGTAAGAGCAAAAGGATGGGAGGAGCAATGATATGTAAGATACTCCATACTAGTTAGGGCTGAAGCAATCATAATTGGACTTTGCATGCCCTGCGCATTGTCCAACACACTGTTGACCTCACAAAGTCTAGCATCTGCTAAAGGGACCAAGATCCTTGGAGGCAAAGGATTGGCAGCCACAGCAGTGTTCCTATACCTAAGGGGAACACGGGGAAGGGTTCAGGGATAGGCCACTGGGTCCTTGTATGTCATCGGAGAGGAGAGCCCAGAGGAAAATCAGACATGCACAAGAAAGGACTCTCTGGGAATTGGGGCGGGAAGCACTGGGGGATGGGGAGGGAGGTGGGTGGGGAGGGGGAACAGGGGGTTTGGGGGGAGGAGGAGGGAGGGAGGGAACTGGTGTACCTAATAAGTTTGTATGAGCTGAAATAATAATAAAAATGTATTAATAAAAAAAGAATTACCTCAAACATTGCAAAAATTTAAAAATTTCAGAACAAATAATAGCATTATTTTTCTATGTATCTTAAGCATTTTTTCACATATTTAATAAAACATATTCAAAAATTTGTTCATTATTTCTTTCTAATTTAGTATAAAATTTTAATAGGCAAGATGAAATTTAACTGTTCATTTGGGAAATTTTCTGTATGTAGACAGAAAGATGAGAAAACTGAAAAAATGAAAATTTAGGAAGCTTCCAACCAAAATTTCACCAAGAAAGTCATTGTTTGTATTTTACTTGTTTTTCCAGTTTAATTAATACATGTTAATTCAACTATAATGGTATCATTTATTTCGATGAGCTATTATATCTGCTTAATGCTATGACATGATCGTTTTCTAAGTTACTTCATGTTCATAAAACAATCCTACTTATTAAATATTTGCAATGTGAATATACTATGCAATACTGATCTAAATTTTTCTCCATGCTAAATTTAATATCATTTATACCTAATTTTTTAACAGAAAGCAGATCCTATAACTCAAAATTTTAAAGTTATATAATGGAAAAGTCTAAAGGGCTTCCCACCTCTCAGATGCCAGCTACAACCTAATACTGTCTAAAGCAGCTCAGTTCTCACCTGTGGACTGAGTTGCCCATATCCCTCCTTGCTATTGCTCTTCCTGACATCTTCAGACTTTACTTCATCAGAGTTGAGTGTATGCATTTAATGTTAGTTTCATTCCACATAATACTAAACTTTGAATATTTTCACAATCCTCCTTTTTATTCTCCTTACCATTGATAAAAAGATGTTTTCACTCTATATTAACATTACTCTTTACCCTATCTTGATGACTACATTATTCAATTTCTGTACTAACATCACCCTCTGCTGTATTTCAGCTATTATCACTACCTACTGTGAGTGTCTACACTAGCATGACTCTCTGCTATGAATTGTTACTCAGCAGGAATCTGAGTAACTGGCCACATCATCACCGTCTACGTTGAGTGTCCCAACTAACATCAGTCTTTACACTAGCATCACTTTCTACTCCATCTACACTGGCCTCACTTTCTATTGTGAGCATCTTGATAGCTGTTGTTATTCTGTGAGGGGAGGAGGAATGTCCAAACAGTGTCATCCATTTTCAGGCACATAACTGAACAAAACAGAGTACTGATGATTAAACAGGGAAAATGGGTATAAAATGTTTGAATAAACTGGACACCATCATTTACTGTAAATAAAACAAGGTGTCAGCTTCACTGACACTAGATTTATTTCCTAGAGAGCTAACTGTCTGATATCTTAAAAACCCTTCAGAAAAATTCCACTTAGTGAATGAGAAGCAAGCAGAAGTTGCAAGGAATGCTGAATCCATCCAAATCAGCTGATGAAGCACCCAGACTGGGTGATACTAGTGTTCTTTGCCCTTTAACAAGGTCTTATGGTGGTTCTGTGGTATTAGAGCAGCCATTTCCTCTCCATTTCCTTTCTGTTCTCCTCTGAGAAGTAAGCATGTTTGCAGAGGATAAAACTGGAACGGTTTTCAAGGGCCTAATATCCTAATTTTGTATTTTCTACTGAACGTCTAGAAGAAGTTGAAATTCAAGGAAAGACTTGCATTTTTTTGGCTGTTTTGACTATGCATCACAGCTGACATTTTATTGTTTGCCTTTATATTTAGGTAACACACACAGAAGACTTATGATATGGTCTTTATTTTATAATACCTTAAAATAACAAAATTAAATGTGCAAAGAAGTAGTATTTCTTCAGAGACTGAAATATTTAAATAAAAATATCTTAAATATTTCTGCCTTTATTGTATATTCATTAATAATTCGCAGGACACACTTGAAATAACTCTAAGATTATATCTGACTTGACTCAGACATCAAAAGGCTACTGCTTAAAAGACATTTGATTAACTAAGTCCAAATATTTTAAGTATCTGAAAAGTTAAATTGGAAATGGAATTATCTTGGCTTCATAGAGATGCTTAAGCTCTGGAACCTTTAATGTGTAATCTTACATAGGTCTCTAGAGTTCATAACATGATAGTTTACCACATCTAAATGTTATAATCAATTCAAAGATGAACTCCTAAAGAAAATGAATGTTCTAAGATACCATAAAGATGGATGATGTTTCTGAAAGGAAGGAATATATTTTGTGACAGAGAAGATTTCTCATTTGTCCTGGGAGTTTCTGACTCCAGACACATTGCTATTCAAGGAGTGGTCCTTAAAGATTTGATCTTTATTAATAAGAGAAAAGATTCCATTTGTTTAATATGCAGGTTATTTGTGATGCTAAATGTAGTGTAATTGATGTAATTTAAAAGTTCCAGAGATAATGTCATGATTAATTCATCTGTAAACAATCTGGCATCTTTCATTTCATTGAGGCAGGCAAAATTTTTAACTAGCTGAAATGTGGCTAAGAACATTTATGACAACAATTATCATTTAAAAATATAAGACAATATGAAAGATGAAAGATCCTCAGGGCATTTTGCATTTGCTGAAAGGTCTTAAGAGCTGCAATTCGGCAAGATTCATTGTCTCTGCATGAAAGAAACACGAAGGAAGCATAAGTAGCTTTGTGTCTGTGGGCTGCATAAGGTTTAGAATTGTATAAAGGAGAATATTGCCAGGGTCAGATTCTTGAGAGTTTTTCTGCCCTTATGTAGCTCTTCACTCACTGAATCACTTACTGATTCAGTAAGTATCATAGAGTGCTTTTCGAAGGGTCAGTGCTCTGGTAGAAACTTAGGTAGTGTACATGTATTGTTTCTGCATCAAAGAACATCTAAAGTATTATAAAATAGAAACACAATCACATACTTAAGGTGGAAAGTGAAGGACATTGAAGTTAGATGATAAATTTAGAATCCAAATATGACATATCAGGTATTGATCAAAGTTCCTTGTGATTTAATTTTTATAAATGAGTGTGAACAAGCTGGCTACTCTTATCAATTGATCTTTTCCATAAATATGATGTAGAGCACTCCAGTCAAACTGGTCTTTTTGAAATGATAAGGTGAGTTTTTCAGGTTTAAGTCTGCTTCTAAAATTAGTGGGTTCAGTAAAGAGTGAGAACATTTATTTCAAAGGGATGAACATATGAAGGAAAAAGGAAACAGAAATAAAGTCATGTAGATAGTATTGGTAAGGGAAATGATTTTCTATATTTTTTCAAAAGATGAGTAAAGGATATTTATTTTGTAAAGTAAATATGTTTGTTCATTAATTTATGTATGCATTTATCTATCTATCTATCATCTATTTATTTGAGAAAGAATTTGTATATGAATTATGGTGTGTGTGTGTGCGTCTGTGTAAGTCAGTGATCCATTCTATTCTTCCACTGGATCAAACTCAAGTTACTAGGTTTCTTCCCATGTCCTGATACTTGCTGAGCCACCCCTACCTTAGCCCAATAAATATGTTTTCGAAGCTGTTTGCAAATGATGTTTTTTTAAAAATTTTACTGAGAGGGATATTAATGTTATTTTTCAGGTAGTGTTGGTCATTCCTGTAATCTATACTCAGGAGGCCGAGATAGGATTACTCTCTACGTAAGCTACATTGTAAGTTCCAAGTTAGTCTGCATCATAACATGAGATCCTACCTCAAGACAAATAAGCAAGAACAAGCCAACAAATTAGTTTATCAATGAACAAGTAAAAATTAAAAAAGAGTAAATAGATTGCAGAAGCTCTCACAGTTGTGAGTAGAAGTACTAGAATTTTAACTGGAGCAACAGAACTTCCCAGTCCCTGATCTTCGTTGCTGTGCATGTATTATATCACCTGATTTCTTGAATTTATCTGAAAGAACACAGAGATAAGAATGTCATTTGAGATTTCTTGGATTCAATATTACTTAATAATAACTGAAGAAGTTCCATAGTTCAGAATTTCATCAGTGCATCAATAATTTAATTATAAAAACTGAAATTAGGTTACATAATAATTCCTTCCTGAATTTATCTGTAATGTGAAAAGGATATGTAGGTGCACTTATCTTGATGTTAAGCCCTCTGATCTTTAGCTGTGAGTTTCAAAAATAGATTACCTTTAAGAATAAGAAATTCGTGCCTGGAGGAGAATCCAAATGTTTTGAAATGGGCATTTATAAAAAAAAATGTATGTTGATATAATAAAAGTCTAAGGCTGAATAGAACATAGAGGCAGTAAACAAACTGGAATAGCTTCATGTTTTGACTCTCACAAACTATGTACAGCAATGTAGGAAGTGTGTGTGTATGTGTGCAAGCGTGCGCACGCGCATGTGTGTGTGTGGTGTGTGTGTGTGTGTGTGTGTGTGTGTACGTGTATGTGTGTATATGTGTCTGTGTCAGGGGAATGAGAAAGAAAATGAACCTGTCTACTCAGAAGTCACTGAAAGAAAAGGCTGTAAAGCAGAAGGATAAGGGAGCAATTGGAATTTTAGGAATATATATTTACATAGTTTTGTACAGTTCAGTAATAATCCAGATAAATTGCCTAGGCCAGATGGTTGGTTTATCCAGCCATGCGGTGTGTCTTTTTGTATGCAAATGAAATGTCTACATATCAAGACAGATTTGGGAAGAATCCAAAAATGAAACAGCCAATTCTACCTAAAAAGCAATAACTTTAGGAAACAGAAAAAACACTGGTAGCTGACAATATTGCCTGAGTGATTTAATTTTAATAAATAGGATATGAACTAACTAATCGTTCTATAATACATATAATCTTGAATATGCTTTTGCATAATTATAATGTAGATGTGGCCCATAAAAAAATCTGAAGTTTTCTTCAGTTTGGAGGATACAGAAACCATTTCAACTTTAGGTTCTCAAAAGTCACCTCTGAGAGGTGCAAGGAGGCCTCCAGTGTTTAGGAGATTAAAACTTTCCTCAATACTTAAAGAAATGACCATCCATAAAAGGAAGAGGAAGAAAACATAGTTGGCCATTAGTAAACAAGGGATCATAGAGGTCATGAATCAACTAATGTCTATCACTTTGCAAAGAATTTTACTCAGATACTGCTTTTAATAGCTGAGTACTGTGAAAGTGAATTACTGAGTCATCTGGGGATGGAAATGAAAATGAAATTTGAATAGAAAAAACTAAATTAATATAAATTATAGGTAAGGAAAGAATTTCTTCAAGAAGCAAGACTCCTAAGTCAAGTTACAAGAGAAATGCTGCATGCAGCCTGTGACTTTGGATTGCAGGGACCCAATCCAAAGGTAGGTGGGTGAAATTGTCCAGTCACTTTGGCTGCTTCTTCCAATTCCCTATTTTTTTTTGAATGAACCTCCAAAACCTGCCAAAGACAAACATAACTCAACTCTAGACTATTATTTTATTTCATCTGCATGGCAGTAATCATCATTAGTTCAAGGTAGAGGCATATAACCTAAGCAGAGCTGACCAGATTTCTCCTATGGAATTATTTGGACATCAATAGAAAGAAGTTGTTTCCACATGAGAACTGTTAAATTTATATGCCAGAAGACACCTTGTAAAGGTAGCCCATTTAGCAACTTGTGTCCCTTAAAACACAGAAACTAAATGAAGAAATGGTGTCTTCATTTTGATCTGCTTAAAAAGTATCAAGTCTATAAACTCCACCTAAAATCACAGTACCCTGACCTCAGTACTAAAGATTTGCATCCTGATTTCAAGCCCTATGCGTATCTAAACAAATTGACTTCCTATCAGTAACCACTTACTCACTTAAGCAATAGTGTGTGTGTGTGTGTGTGTGTGTGTGTGTGTGTGTGTGTGTGTGCGTGTGCATTTAAAGAAGAATATTGTTAAGAAAAAGGAGGCTTTTTGGGGGTGGGGGTGTTGTATGCCTGTAATCCCAGAACTTGGGTGATGGCAAGGCTATCTTTGACTAGCAAGTTAGAAGCTAACCTAGGTTAAATAAGCTATTTCAAACACTCTTTTCCACAATAAAAAGCAAACAAAATCTTGATAAAATCTACTAATAGAGATAAAACATTTCAGAACTCAACCATTCAAAAAATGAAGAGATGTAATTCACACAAAGGCTGATGAAGTCTTTTTTTTTGTATAAAACTTAATAATTTGGTTTTTATTTCCTTATGAATATAAGACAAGATTTTTCCAGGGTCTAACTGAAATAAGTTTTCCTCTGACATTTCTTTTTTTATTATTGTTTATGCTCATAAACTTAATAGGTACACTGGTTCCCTCCCTCCCTCCTCCTCCTCCTGACCCCTCTGCTTCCCCTCCCCTCACCACTCCCTCCCTATCCCCCAGTGCCTCCCCCCAATCCCCGGAGAATCCTTTAATGTACAAGCCAGACCTTCCTCTGGGCCCTCCTCTCCAATGACATACAAGGACACAGTTGCATTTCCCTGAACCCTTTCCTGTGTTCCCCTTAAGCATAGGAACATTACTGTGGCTGTCAATCCCTTGCCTCCAAGGATCTTGGTGCCTTTAGCAAATGGTAGACTTTGTGGGGTCAATAGTGTGTTGGACATTGCGCAGGGCATGCAAAGTCCAATTATGATTGCTTCGACCCTAACTTGTGTGGAGTACTTTGCATATCATTGCTCCTCCCATCCTTGTGCTCTTACAATCTTACCACACCCTCTTCCGCAAATTTCCCTGAGCTTCAGGATGGGGAGAGATTAGGCTGGCCTAGCTATAGATGGTAGATAGAGAGTCTCTGAAGTTCTGGATTATGGTTTGTTGATTTTCTTTTGCAGTTTTGCTGCTCCTGCAATGCTCTTCACTCCATCCTGATGGGTATTGGATGTTACCCCCTGGCCAGAGATAAAAAGCTGTTAAACTAGAGTCTTGTTATAAGAGTATATTCAAAGGTAGATGTAATAAAAGTAGGAAACCACAGTGAGGGAGGGGTTAATCACCTATTTGCAAAATGGTTACTTTTTATCTGCCAGACTATTTGCCCTCCCATTCTGGTGAGATCATACTCCCTCAGTTGTAAATGATCAGGAACAAAAGTCTGTGAACTTAACCAGATGTCTCATTACTTACTTGCAGTCCTTGATGGAGGCCTATTTTCTCTGCTGTAACATGGTCCCCTCTTTCCTTGTTTCTGGTGTGGCCCTCCTACCTCATCACTCCTGTTCATAATCCTTGCAATTACTGTAGGCATTACAGAGATATATGTTTAAGTGTCTCTAGGTGGGCTAGGTGGGTTTGGTACTAGGAGCCATCTATTGGGAGTACATACAGTGCTTAATTTTCTGGGTCTGGGATACCTCATTGAATATAATTGTCTCTAATGACATCCATTTCCCGGCAAATTCTAGTAATTCATCATTTTTGATGGCTGAGTAGTACTCCATTGTATAGATATACCACATATTCCTTATCCACTCGTCAACTGTTGGACATTTGGGTTGATTCCATGACATTGCTATTGTAAACAGTGCTGCTAGGAACATGGTCGTACTTGTGCTATCAAGGTAAATTTTTGCTGCATGGGGGGTTATTCCCAAAAGTGGAATAGCAGGGTCATTTGGCATTTCAATCTTTAATTTCTTTAAGAATCTCCAGATGGCTTGCCAGACTGGTTGTATGAGCCTGCATTCCCACCAGCAATATAGGAGAGTTCCCCTCTCTCCAGATCCTCTCCAGCATTTGTTGTTGTTTGTATTGTGGATTTTTGCCATCC
Organism: Typhlomys cinereus; assembly: GCA_023101885.1. Taxonomy (NCBI): domain Eukaryota; kingdom Metazoa; phylum Chordata; class Mammalia; order Rodentia; family Platacanthomyidae; genus Typhlomys; species Typhlomys cinereus. The sequence continues at coordinate 7,465,759 of JALPQD010000061.1, read as the reverse complement.
TGACCGGGGTGAGATGATATCTAAGGGAAGTTTTGATTTACATTTCCCTGATGGCTGAGGAAGTGCAGCATTTTTTAAGATATTTGTTAGACATTTTAATTTCATCCCTGGTAAAGTTTCTTTTAAGATCCAGGGCCCATTTTTTAATTTGGCCATTAGTTTTCTTGGTGTTTAGTTTTTAGGCTTTATCCCCAGCACATAAGGTTGGTTCAACATAGGCAAATCAATAAATATAATTCATCATATAAACCAGTCCAAAGTCCAAGACCACATGATACTCTTGATAGATGCAGAGAAAACTTTTGACAAGATCCAACAGCCTTTTATGGTCAAAACGCTAGAGACAGCAGGAATGGAAGGAACCTTTATCAATATAATGAAAGCTGTATACAACAAGCCCACAGCAAGGATAATACTCAATGGGGAAAAACTGGAAGCATTCCCACTTCGATCAGGATCTAGACAATCTGTTCACTCTCACCACTTCTACTCAATATTGTACTTGAAGTCTTAGCTGAAGCTGTAAGACAAGAAAGGGACATAAGAGGGATTCAAATCGGCAAGGAAGAAGTCAAGCTATCCCTATTTGCAGATAACATGATCTTATACCTGAGTGATCCCAAAAACTCCACCAGGAAGCTCCTGGAACTAATCGAGAAGTTCAGCAGGGTGGCAGGATACAAAATAAACGTACAAAAATCAGTGGCCTTCCTATATGCCTAGAATGAAAGAAGTGAAAAAGCCCTGAGAGAAACAGTCTCATTTAATATAAACCCCTAAAAAAATGAAATACCTTGGTATAAACTTAACCAAGGAAGTAAGAGACCTCTATAATGAAAACTTTAAAACCCTAAAGAAAGAAATTGCAGAAGACACCAGAAGGTGGAAAGACCTACCATGTTCCTGGATTGACAGAATCAACATGGTAAAAATGACCATCATACCAAAGGCAATATACAAATTCAATGCTATACCAATCAAAATCCCAAAGCAATTTTTTAAAGATGTTGACTAAATAATCTCAAAATTCATATGGAGGCACAAAAGACCCAGGATAACAAAGACAATCCTGAGTAACAAAAACACTGCTGGAGGTATTACCATACCAAACCTTAGTCTATACTACAAATCCATAGTTATAAAAACAACCTGGTACTGGCTCCAAAATAGACACACAGATCAATGGATAAGGGTTGAAGACCCAGATATAAGCCCACAAAATTACAGCCATTTGGTCTTTGACAAAGGGGCCCAAAAAATCCAATGGAAAAAGAACAGTATCTTCAACCAATGGTGCTGGCAAAACTGTTTCTCCACATGCAGAAGATTAAAACTTGACCCATACTTGTCACCATGTACAAGACTTAATTCCAAATGGATCAAGGATCTTGATATAAGGCCAGAGACTATAAAAACCATAGTTGAAAGGGTAGGGAACTTCCTCGAGCTGATTGGGCTAGGCCAACAGTTTTTAAACAGACATCCAATGGCACAGTCACTGCTACCAACTCTCAATAGTTGGGAGTTTGTGAAATTAAAGAGCTTCTGTTCAGATAAAGAGATTGTAACATGAGCTCAAAGGCAACCCACAGAATGGGAGTAAAATCTTCTTTAGAAAACTTAGACTGATGAAGTCATAAGAGTTCGGAAAATGATGTGTTCAACACATAGGTGCAGAATGCCTTATAATTTTATTTAGACAATAATATAAATGGAAAGGAAAGGAGATTATAGGTCCTAGCAATAAAAATATTTGGACCATGATCTACATCATTTCAAATATCTGCCACAGTGAGGGAATAAAATAAGTTTGAAGCAAGAAGTCCTAATGAAGTTTACTGAACAATACTGAGTATGTTCATGAGAACACATTGGCCTATTTTAGAGTTTTTGTTTCAAGTTGAAAGTTGAAGGTAGTTGTTTTGCTCTTTTAGTTAGGAAAATAAAAACAAAAGATACTCAGCTAGAAATAGAGCTTTTAAAAAATGATACAAGCTGTTGTGTTCTGATGTGCCAAATGAGCAACCTGTGAGCCTGACTGCCTGCTGGAAGCTTCTTTGGCTTTGCCTGTACTTGAATAAACTAGTGAAAAACCCAAACAGCTACTACCTAATACAAAGACACACATAGACACTATTATAATCTAAGTGCTGAGAAATAGCATTTCAGAGAAAATTCTAACAAAATTATACTCATCATCTGCTGAAAGAAAGAGAATTATGAACACAGATGCAAAAATCCTCAATAAAGTACTAGCAAACTGAATCCAAAAATATATTCAAAGGATCATATACCATGATCAAGTTGGGTTCATATCAGGAATGGAAAGATAGTCTAATATACACAAATCAATAAATGTGATTCATCAAAAACAAAATCATGTGATCCTCTCAATCGATGCAGTAAAGTCATTTGACAAAACACAACATTCCTTCATGATAACAGTTTGGAGAAAATAAGAATGTAAGGGACCTGTCTCAACTTACTAAATGCTATATGTGACAAGCCTATGCAAACATCATCCTGAATAGGGAAAAAAAACTTGAAGAATTCCAACTTAGATCTGGAATGAGGCAAGGCTTTCCACTATCATCACTCCTGTTCAATATTATGCTTGAAGTCCTAACTGAAGCAATAAGGCAAGAGGAGGAAATTAAAGGAATGTAGATAGGTAAGGAAGAAGTCAGATGATATACTCTGTACTTGAGAGATCCCAAGTATAATTGCTTACAAGTGAATTAATAAACAATTGCAGTAAAGTGGGAGGCTACAAAATAAACATAAAAATCAGTAATGGGACATGCTGAAGAAACTTAACATGAATATTCTTGGAATACCAGAGCAAGAATCCCAAAATACCATACCTGAGGAAATTTTTCAAATTATCATCAAGGAAAACTTTCCTTACCTACAGAATGAGAGACATATCCAAATACAAGCTGAGAAAGAAATGAGAGAATCAAGCCCATTCACCATAGTTACAAAGAAAATAAAATACCTTGGTATAAATTTAACCAAGGAAATAAAAATCCCATACAATGAAAACTACAAAACACTGCTGAAAGAAATTAAAGAAGATACTGGAACTTCTTCGCAGTCAGCCCACCCACCCTCCCTGCTCGCTTGCCTGTTACTGGTCATCCTACATCTCAAGTAACTCCCACCAGCTCCCCCCAGTTCCTCCCACTGGCCAGCCTGAGCCCTATCCAGGCTGCTCCTGGCTTGGGTGGGCCTCTAGGCCAAGCCCCAGGTCCCAGGTGAACTGCATCACCAGCACACCACCAGCCCGTCTTCCAGGTCCACCCCCCACCCCCCCCACCCTTGCATGCTCGAGGTCCAGGGAGGACACACTGCTCTTCAGAATTCAACAGAGTCCAAAGAAAACCCAAGCAAAGTTCTAGGGGACAAACGCTGGACAACTGAAGTCCTCTAAAATCATCCTATCACATGGGAGAGATTCTTCACATCCAGCCCAAAGATAAGTAAACCCGTTTTTTTTTTAATTTTTTTATTATTTATTCAATTGTGCATGTGTACGTATGTATGTGTGTGTGTGTGTGTGTGTGTGTGTGTGTGTGTGTCTGTGTGTGTGTAGAACCACGAACGAATTCGGGAACCACCATGGACGCCTCCACCTCCTTCCGACCCGGAATTCACAGGCTCCGCCCTACCAGGACCGGAAACGCAGGCCGCCCCGCTTCCGCCTGGTGTCTATACGTGGGATCTGGGATCCAAACTCAGGACCTTCTGCCTGCAAGGCAGAGGCTTAACCCCTGAGCCACCTCTCCAGCCCCGTAAACCCGTTTTTAACATCCTGCTCCTTTCAATTATCAATCACTGTAGATTAACTTTTCCATATAGACCCCAAAACATATAAAACTTCAGGGACTATACCACTCACCCTCACACATTGCAAAGGTACTAAATCGTAAAAGTGCACTACCCCACTAATATTCACCCCCTGTCTACTAAACCTGTCTTGATTGATATACTAACAGTTTAATACCCCCATCCAGGAAATAACAATAACAACAGACAAAATACCCAACTCCAAGGCAAACACTAGTAATAACTGCTGGAGAGTAGTAATACTAAATAATTCAGTTCAGTCAAAAACACAAAGAAACTGAAAGGTCTTAAGAGCAAAACAATGCCCAAGTCAAAACACAGATCCATGAGAAACAAAACCCAAGAAAACAAATCTCCCACCAAAAGAATTAACCCCACAGTGATAGATTCCAACTAGGACAAATTCACAGAAAATAGTCAAGAAAGCCAGGCCCAAGATAACGACTTTCAAAGCATGATCATTACCATGATCAATACTACAAAAGAAGAAATCCGGGAGGAGTTAAATAACCACATCAACCACTTTGAACAGGAATACAACAGACACTTGGAAGAGTTGAGAAAAACAGCTCAAGAAACAAAAACAAGCATAGAGCAGTTAAAACAGTCTCAGGCAGAGTTTAAAATTGAACTAAAAGGACAAGTTATCTTCAACCCAGAACTCAACAGAGAGTCTTAACAACAGTACTAATGAAGCAGAAAATAGAATTTCAGATCTTGAAGACAAAGTGGAAGTATTAACCAGCTCAATGGAAGAGGTTGTTAAAGCCAAAAAGATACTTGAGAGGAATATTCAAGAGTTATGGGACACCCTGAAGAAGCCTAACATGTGCATTCATGGAATAGCAGAGCAAGAATCCCAAAATAGCACGCCTAAGGAAATTTTTCAAATTATCATCAAGGAAAACTTCTTTCACCTAAAGAATGAGAGACCCATCCAAATACAGGAGATCCAAACTCCAAACAGATATGACCAAAATAGAAACCATGGCAATAATAGTCAAAACACTCCATATTCAAGACAAAAAAAAGGTACTGAGAGCTTCAAGGGAAAAAAAAGAAAAAACAAGTGACTTTTAAAGGTAAACCTATTAAAATAAAAAAATGACTTCTCAATGGATACAGTAAAAGCAAGAAGAGCCTGGAGAGATATACTTCAAATATTGAATGAGCAAAAGTGTCAACTCAGGCTGATATACCCGGCAAAACTATCTGTCATGATCAAGGGAGAAAGAAAAGTTTCCCAGCACAAAGACAACTTGAAAGTTTACATGTCTACCAAACCAGGCCTTCAAAAAATGCTACAAATGATACTCAGGCTTGAAGAAAAAAACAAGCGTATCTAGGAGGACAGAAGGGAAGTACAATACCACCAAAACCTAAAAGCCAAATAATACATTTAAAAAAGCCACTAAACATAAAAATTGTCAGGAATTAAAAATAATTTCTCTATTATAACATTAAATGTCAATGGAATTAACTCACCGATCAAGAGACACAGATTACATACTTGGATTAAAAAATCACAACATCCCTGTGATATCATCTCACCCCAATTAAGATGGCAAAAATCCACGATACAAACAGCATCAAATGCTGGAGAGGATGTGGTAAAAAGGGAATGCTCCTACATTGCTGGTGGGAATGCAAGCTTATACAACCACTTTGGCAAGCCATCTGGTGATTCTTAAAAAAATTAAAGATTGAAATGCCATATGACCCTGCTATTCCACTTTTGGGACTAATTCCCCATACAGCAAAAATTCACCTCGATAGTACAAGCATGACCATGTTTATAGCAGCACTGTTTACAATAGCTAAGTCATGGAATCAACTCAAATGCCCAACTGTTGATGAGTGGATAAAGAAAGTGTGGTACATTTATACGATAGAATACTATTCAGCCATCAAAAATGATGAATTAATGAAATTTGCTAGGAAATGGATGGAATTAGAAAAAATTATATTGAGTGAAGTATCCCAGACACAGAAAATTAAGCACTGTATGTACTCCTTAATAGGTAGATCCTAGTATCAAACCCACTTAGTGACACACTCAAAGATAAATCTCTGTAATACCTACAGTAATTGCAAAGATTATAAGCAGGGAGTGAAGGGGAAGGAGGACCATGCCAGAAACAAGGAGAGAAGGGATCATGCTACAGCAGAGAAAATAGGCCACCATCAAGGACTGCAAATAATGATACATCTGGTTAAGTTCACAGACTTTCCTTCCTGGTCACTTGCATCTGATGGGGTATGATCTCATTAGAAAGGGAAGGCATAGTGGCTGTAGAGGTGGCTCAAGGGTTAAGCCTCTGCATTGCTGGTGGAAGGTCCTGAGTTCAGTTCCTAGACCCCATGTATAGACCCGGGAGGAATCGGGGGTGGCCTGCGTTTCTGGCCCTGGTAGGGCGGAGCCTGTGAATCCAGGGGCAGAGTAAACAAGGAGGAGGTGAAGGCGTCCATGGTGGATCCTGAATTCGCCTGTGGTTGTACACACACACACACACACACACACACACACACACACACACACAATTGAATAAAAAAAAAAGGAGGGAATAGATTCTGGCATATAGAAGGTAACCATCGGGCAAATGGGAGACTAACCTCCCTCTCACAGTGGTCTCCTACTCTTATTCCATCTACCTTTGAATCTACTCTTATTATAAGACTCTATTTTAACAGCATTTTATCTCTGGCCAGGGGGTGACATCCAATATCCATCAGGATGGAGCCAAGGGTGGTGCAGGAGCAGCAAAACTGAAAAAAATAAACCAACAAACCATAATTCAGAAAATCAAAGACTCTATATCAACTACCTGGAACCAAGCCAGCCTAATCTCTCCTCATCCTATAGCTCAGGGAAATTTGCGGAAGAGGGACCAGTAAGATTGTAAGAGCCTAAAGATAGGGAGGAGCAATGATATGCAAGATACTCCATACAAGTTAGTGCCAAAGTAATCATAATAGGACTTTGCATCACCTGCCCAATGACTAATATATCATTGAACCCCCAAAGTCTAGCATGGATCACACGCACTAGAATCCTTAGAGGCAAGGGATTAACAGCCACAATAGTGTTCCTATACTAAAGAGAACACCAAAAAAAGCTCTAGGCAATGCTACTGAGTCTTTACACCTCATCAGAGAGGAAGACCCAGGGGGATGTTTGATATGCACACTATGGGGGGACACTGGAAGAAAGGTAGGGAAGGGGGAAAGGAAGGGGAAAAGGGGGGATGAAGCAAGAGGGTCCAGGGAGGGGTGGAGGGAGGGAGGGAATGGGGGTACTTATCAACTTTGTATGAGTGGAAGAAAGAAATAAAAAAAAAGAATGTTAAAAAAAAAGGAGAAGCTACTGGGAGTCAGAAAGACCTTCTTTGCTCATGGATTGGTTGGATCATTGTGAAAATGACTATGCTACCCAAAGCAATATACAGATTCAATGCAATTACAATTAAAATCCCAATGCAATTTTTCATAGAACTGAGAAAAAAATCTGAAAATTAATATGGAAGAACTCAAAACCAGGTTAGCCAAAACAATGTTGGGCAATAAAAATATAGCTGGAGGTATCACCAGATTTCAAACTATATTACAGAGCTCTAGTAATAAAAACAGCTTGATACTAGCACAAAATCAGATACATCATCCAATGGATCAGAAAAGAAGACCCAGACATAAACTCCTACACATACAGAAACTTAATTTTTGAAAAAGGTGCCAAATATGCACCTGGGGAAAAGACATACAGTACATGGGCAAAGTGTGTTAGGTGGAACTGGTCTGAGGACTTTCTCCTTGCTGGATAGCTTACACAGTACCAAGGAACCCTGTAGAAGCTGATGGGGGAGAGAAATAATCACAAGACCCATCATCAGCATGAGATCTGTAAATTGTAATGTAGATCACATGGCAAAAGATGACCACCAGTGTAATAATGGCCTGAGTACCAAGGAGACAACCAACAGTTTCTGATTGGATTCAATACCCATTTGTCAGAATGTTACCCATCCATGTTATTGTAAACTAGAACAAAAACCTAAAAAAAAGAAGGAAATAGATAGTAGGGAAGACAGCCAAAAAACCTGTAGGTAGGAAGACAGTGCATCAAACTGTTCTGTAGGCAGCTGTTATTATCCTCATTAGAATGGAAACTCACAGTGAAACATTTGGGTATAAAACTGGTTAAATGAAGGGAAATGCACACATCAGTGGGGTGGCCTGAAAAGGGGTAACTTGTTACACTACAGAAGCCTGAACCACCACAGGAGTAGACAAACCAGATTAATCTCTGAAGTCCATTGAGGCATGAAGTCAGAAGGGAATAGTGAAGGGACAGGAGGGAGGAAGGAGGGACAGAAGGAGGGAAGCTGGGATGAGTAATTAATATGCTTGTAAAAGTAGAAAAAAGTAATAAAAATAAGTAAATAAATAAATAAACAAATAAATGGTGCAAGATTTATGGTGGGAAATTTTCATTTGTGTAAGTTGTAAGAACAATGATCTCATTATTTGTTGTCATTTTGATCTCCTAGGGACCATAATTGTATTCCAGGGTCACAGGTATAGCTAAGTCCTAAAGAACATTTGAAATTTTTCAATGAAACTTCCAAGTAATGTCCACTTAGGGATGGCTTGCTTCAGTTTTATAAATAAAAATTTCTATATGTAATTACATGTGAAAATACAAAGGTTTCACAACTGGGTAAACTCAATATTTAAGTTCTCTTAGATAACAATTTACTGTGGTTTTCTCATTTTTCAAGTGAATCTATGCTGTAGACCACTGAATGCTGAGTTCTATACAAAGGTTCTTGACCATTCTATCTCTAGATGCTTAGAACTTCCAGGTATAGCACACACACAGGAAGGAGACTGACAAACCTCTTCTATCTCATTAGCTTAATAAACTTGAAATGCTAGGTAGTAATTTTACGCTCTGCTGTGTTGGCGCAAAGCTCTCACTGGTGTGCTTTGGCACAAAGTCACTCTTTTCATTTGATTGATAGCTGTCTCCCAAGTAGACCATATAACACAAAATGTCAGGGACCATGTGTTCTATGTTAGTCCCATAAATCATAATTAGAGCTGGTTTTAACAAGTCATAGATGCTATATCAACACATTTAAGTGAATGTATGAAAACAAAATGCCTCATGTAGCTGCATAGCCAGAAAATAATGCAGTCAAAGCTGACATATCCATTTTCCACAGACTTGCAGAAAGCATCAGAAATATTTATAAAAAAAGGAATCAAAAAGGAAAAGAAAAAAGAGCCAAGTTAAAATCATAGACATACTAAAAATGAGTGACACAGGGAATTTAGTTTGTCAGAAATTGTGCTAACTGGTTTCCAAACAAGGTAAAGAACATCATGCTAGGAACGCCCTGTACCTCAGAGGAGAAAACAATAGTATCAAACTTCTTTCTTCTCCAGTCTAAATTCCATTTGCATTTCAATGACACTACACTCCAAAGAATATGTTCTACTAAGTTTGTTAGATGAGCCACATGTGCTGTTTTTCTTGTTGCATAGTAATAAATGTGATCCAGTTCTTTGATAGATTTGCATAATTCCCTATCTGGACTACCAGTGATTCCCCTTAAGAAAAGTACACTGAGTGTTTATGAAAAATAGTGTTTTCAAGATCCAGCTTCCTATGTGGGTTGTGTTATTATTTTATGGTAGAATAATTTCTAGTTGTTCTCTCGTTGTTCCCAGGAGTCTTTCCACTGCCTTTAGATTTCAGTCGTGGAATGTTCAATTTTCTGAAACTCTCAAAAATAGCTCACACTTTTCTACTCATTTTTACTTGTTAATCTCCACCCAGTTTTATCTTGGTCTCATATTCACCATTCCACTTTGATTCCATCTTTCTCCCTTCTCCAACTTTCTAATGTAAGTTGTATTTTCAGGGCATCATATATGTATTTTTTAGATCAAACAGCTTTCCCAGGAAGTTTAAGTAAAACATTATTGAATATTTGAAGACATTTGTCTTACCTAGTATCCAAAGAGAACTTCCATGTGCTATGAAATTACTGATTTTTATACATTTAGTGGCATTTTAAAATTAGTATGAAGAATGATTGCCATTCTTAAAACATATCAACTCCTACTTTCACTTCCTTATTAACTCATTCAGCTTCTCACTACTCCACAGAGACTGTCCATCTCTTTTATGTCATATTACTTTCGATTTTCTTTGTGTGAGCTAAAGAAATCTGTATTTCTAGAAATGTGGTCAAGAAATTAGGATTGTTACTAATGTTAAGAGAAATTATTATCCAAGTAAATTTTACAGGAAGTAAAATGTTAAAAGATTTCTTAAACCCAGGGATCTGGGTTTGTCAGACAAATACTTTCAGGATAAAAACTGAAAGAGCTGATACTTAATAGACCTATACTATCTTTCCATCCCCCACAACACTGAAAGTCATTGGTTTGAAGGATTGCTTTGAAAGGTCCTGTGTGGAGAGTAGGCAGGTTTATCACATAGTCAGTTTTGTGGGTGATTCTGCATTTGGGCTACCCAGACTAAATACAAGATAGAAGATTTTTTTAGATATGCAGAAAAGCCTGTTCAGTCATTGATTATTACTAGATCTTGACTAAATTAGTGAAAGCAACTCCTATCAGACTCTTCTCCCATTAAAATCACATTTTACCAGGATAGCAATGATCAAATAGGAAAATGTATTAAGTATCAAATAAGTGAGAGGATAATATGTACATTCCAAGCCAATCCTGTTCATTAACACCATGATGCTATGACTATAGGTAAAATTCTGAACAATTGTAAATGACCTTTCTACTGATACTAAAAATTAAACCAAGTGTTTCTTTCTCTAAATTTCTCCCCAAGAGGAGAAAAATTAAGCTTCTTGGTATGTGCTAGGGTAAAAAAGTCTTTAAGAAGATTGATTCAGATATTCCAAAGGAACAATCTGAATGCATGCAAAGTTAATTTAATGTTTGTGTCTATAAATAGCTTTGTTGCAAATATATTGGCAGAATAGATAAATCATTATATGACTTCAAATACTTGTTTACATTGCATTTGTAAAACGACATGGGTCAGGCTGCATAATTCTGAAAAATTTTTTCCATTTGAGAGTCTGTATATTAAAATCTTTCCTTTTAAACCAGGACACTATATACTGATGTGTAGAGTAAACTGATGGTGGGTGTAAATCATGCTGGTGACCAGAAGCATCATTTTTTAAAGCAGCAACAAATCAAGGGACGTAAAATAACAATCATAATATACAATCAAGATAACTTATTCTACAAAGGCAACTGGCTAAAACTAGCTGATAAGATACTCCTACTGCACACATTAGATTCTTTGATGCAATTTTTGCTTCTCCATATCTCCCCAGTGTGCGAACCATAGACGGATTTGAAAAGGTTTTGTTTTCATAATTTGATATTTCTATTTAAATCACTACTTTTATGTACATAACTTCTACTGAAAACTTGCTTACTTAAATACTGATTTTGATGGGGCTGGAGAGGTGGCTTAGGGGTTAAGCTTCTGCCTTGCAGGCGGAGGGTCCTGAGTTCAGATCCTAGACCTCACATGTAGACGCTAGGTGGAATCGGGGGCGGCCTGCATTTCTGGTCTTGGTAGGGCAGAGCCTGTGAATCCCGGGGCAGAGAAAACAAGGAGGTGGTGGAGGAGGTCCATGGTGGTTCTCGAATTCACCCGTGATTCTACACACACACACACACACACACACACACACAATTGAATAAATAATTTTAAAAAATTTAAAAAAATACTTATTTTGATGATCTTCCCCTGTCCTCCTCATCTGCTTAATATATGATATACTGGCAAAATCAAAAGTCTTCCTTTTAAATAAACATTTAAAATACATTATATCTGAATTTCCTGACCTAAGTATTTCCCCATCTGAGACTTCCCCTTTGGTGTTATGACTTTTGGATAAAAATTCTATTTCATCATGTTTGTTGCAAATGGATCCATTCACTGTCTTAACATGCAGAGAGTTTGTATGATGTTGCATTATATATATATATTTAAACCAGAGTCATTGATACTCTCAATTTTGACCACAAGCATAAGCATTTTTGTCAGTCTCTTCGGGTAAGATTGGCTTTTTATATAACCTTATGGTAACTTTGCTTTCTGGTTCCTTTAATCTAAAGATTTCATAGAAAAAATGAAAATCTTTTTCAATATCTAGACGTGTCCCTATATTTGCTTCTATTTGGTATTTTCTTTTAACCATTCTGTGTTTTCTTCAATCACCTCTGTGTAATTCTAATTTTACTTGTTCATTTCCCAACCAGTCCACATGGATCAATGTTTCATAATTACAAGGTAGTTTAGAAAATTGTAAATTACTTCACAAACCAATTTAATTTTTTGAATTTGTCCAGATGTACCCAAAGATACCTATGATTTTCATACTCAAGTAGGAATACTTAAAGATTTCATCATGTTCATAACCATGATTTTCTGTAATATTAAATTTTAAATGGGGAAAGGAAGCAAGATGTAAAAATCTTGAATGCACAAATCAACTTTTCCCATAACTGAACTGGAGAGAACATGGGTCAGTTTTATTCTTCACCTGTGAATGCTAATATAACTTCTTGTGCATTTACTTTTGTTATGTTCGGTAGAATAAATAATAAGAAAGTGATTCTATTTGTAAAGGAGAATGGTCCAAAAGATCTTGAATAGAAATTCCAAATTACACAGTAGTTACAAGCTGACTAACTTATTTGTGATGGAATCAATAATGCTGTATGTGAGAGTAGAAGACAGAAAACTAGTCAAAAACCATGTAATACTACAATAGAAATGAAACTATAAATGTTAAGAAATGAAATTGAAGCTTATTTAGTTGCTTGAGTGGAGTCTGTGTTCTGAATGATAAGAGAACCCATTGTGAATTTTCTATCTGAACAATCTTTTATAGTTGAACAAGAAAACTGTGTGAAACTATCTGGTGGAGATTAAACTTGCTTTCTATGTATTGTGAAGCAGGCCATGGGCTTCGAGTTAGTGGAGTAATTGATAAATAGAAAGCTTTAGCATGTGAAAAGATTTGATTTTTGAATGTTGGAATAGAAGCACAGTGTCTCAGAAGTATATTGCTATCTTACCCAGTATCCTTTCTTGCACAGAAGTGTAATTGCAGACAGGTGATTATTTTCTTTCAGATTAAATAACATTCAGATGCTGTGCTGTGAAAGAAACTGTTTTCTGCCAAAGTCACTTTGTTAGTGGTCACTTCAGAAGTGGGCATTGTGAAGGTGTCCAAAAAACCTGTAGACAGTTGATTTCTTTTCCAATTTATTTAGAGCAGTGGTTCTGTACTCAACCTCTGTTGTGAAAATTCGACAAGCTTGTAATGAGTACGGCACCTGAAAATTCTATCATGTCAGACAGGACAGAGGTTACTATTTCATTTATAACTTCCCAAACTAACTTTTTAGTTTATCAGATGCAAACAAGAAAACTTTTCTCTGCAGGCAAACAGTTTTTTTTTATGTTACTTAAGGAAGAAGTGTGACAGCAATCTCTCTACCTCAGTTGTCTGCCTAGCCGGCAGAGCGCCAAGCATCCTTTATTTACCTTTTTACCTATGACAAGTAGTATCTTTATTTTTATAATTTGTGTGTGTGTGTGTGTGTGTGTGTGTGTGTGTGTGTGTGTGTGTGTGTGTGTATTAGAAGGCACCGTTTGTCACTAGGGAGGACCAAGGTTGACGTCAGGAATCAACCTGGATTGCTTCTACCTCCTTTTTGCTTTGCTCTGGAATTTCTCAGGCTCCACCCACCAGGGCTGAAAGTGTAGGCTGCTCCCCCTTTCTGTCTGGTGTTTTTAGTGGGATCAGCACTTTCTGCTTGCAATACAGAGTCTTGCAAGTGGGATTTTTGATAATTCGTGTGACAAGCGTAAAACTTTCCTGTGAAAATCTTTTCAGCCTGTATCGCTTTTCTGTTTTTGTTTTTGCTTTTTTTTGTCTGTGTCTGCCCACTGGGCTTCGTAAGAGTTGTCTGCAAGTATCATGTTCCCGGTCACTTGCTGGAGCATGGACAATATGCCAGTGTGTACCGCTAAAGGAAATAGCTCTTTTGCCCACAACCAGCATTTATCCTCAATTGTCTTTCAGGCAGAGGAGGTGCTTCAGCTGGTCTTCCAACTTCCATGATGAAATATCAACAGGAAAAATCTTGTGCAGGTCTTATTAAGGAAAACACAGTGACTTCATGGGTGCAGCAGCCCTGTCAGCACAGAAGCTCCCTCCTCCCCTACTGGCTCTTTCTGCCTCTCCTGCTGTGTTCTCTGAGCCTTGAGTAGGCAGGTGATACTGATGTCCTGTTTAGACCCAAACAGTCTGAAGTCACTTATTTTCTGCACTCTGACCAATTATTTTTCTTTGTATGAGACATTTCATTGCAAAAGGAAACTTTTTGGAACTGCTAAGAATTTTACTAATCTATGAGTTTAATGCTAAGTATTTAGAAAACAGTTGATATCATGTCCATGTAGTCAAAGGAGAGTTTGTTCATGGAACCTATCATCTTCCCATCCACAGGTTCTTAATTCTTTTTGCAGTGTCAGTCATGAATTCCCTCCTGAAGAGCAGGTGGTCAATCTATTCGTTCAGTGCTTGTTTATCCTCATAGCATTCTTGCCATTTTGTGCCGATAGGCACATCTCACCAGGGTGGTTGATATTGTAGTTCCCAGAATTCACAGCTGGGTAAGACTGTTGATGACTTTTTCCCAGGCATTCTGCATAGCAACTTCTGGTACTTGAAAGCTAGCCAGCAGGAAGGAAGATTCCAGAATATTTCTAACTTGTTTTCTCTATATCCTGTGATCACAGTCTGTGGTGTCTTCAGCAAGCAAGTTCTTACTATAAGATTCTGGAGGGCAATCAAGAGCAATGAAAAAAATGTATTGTTTTGGTGCCATTTTTTATTCCATTTGCATTTTATTAATATAGTAATATTTCTAAATTGAAAATTTTACTTTACTTCTCTGTCTTAAAGATACCAATGAGCACTGGTGAGATGGCTCAGATAACAACAGTGACCTAGTAGCCTGAGCTGGATCCCCAGAGAGCATGTTTTCTCTCTCTCTCTCTCTCTCTGTCTGTCTTTCTTCTTTTATCCTCTCCAGTCCCCTTTCTCCTTTCCATATCGCCCAAATACATAAATAAATATAAATGTTTAAATAAGAAACCAATATCTCAGAATCTATTGAAAAGATTATGATTGAGCAAATTTATGATTTGCGCACACAATATTTCAGACTTTCCATACTTTTGTGCCTAGTTAAGCTATTGTCTGTATTTTCTTATGTTCACAATCAAAGTTCCAACTTTGCTCAGCCAATTAAATGTTCTTAATATCAGATCTCTTGCAGCATAGTTTTCTTGTTACTTAGGCTCTTCTTACCAAATTAATATTAGAACACAAAGAGTTGATACAGATATTGAATACATGAAATTTCTATTTAGCTCTTCACATGCATGTCTTTCTAGGTGTAATTTAAATATAACCTCTTTGGTCAGTACTGCAGTACTATCCATTATATGATGTATAGCAGTATTGTCATTTGAGATGGGTATATTTTTCAGTTTTACATCTTCAAAAGATGTATTGTGTCTGGGAAATTACTGGTGCCTGCTAAATACATATATATAAATATAAATATATATAAATACTTTCATGAGTCTTAGTGTTTTAAGTCTTCACAAAAATAATGCAGGAAATTTGAAAATATATTTTGTGACTGATAACAATCTACATTGGTTTCAGAGTATTATTCATCTGATTTCCTAAGTATATATTCTGAATCTATACAAGTAAATTTTAAAATGTTGCTGTGGTCATTTGTGTCAGTCATTTTAACTAACACATGTCTTGAAGACAATCTGCTGGTCATATCTCTAATCTTCACATGGAATCTAATAAAAATACAAATAATAATGAAGCTTACTTCCTCTACCCACATGTTTTTCAAATATGACTATGTATTTAACCTTCAAATCTGTCTTTCCTCTTAACTATCCTTCACTTTTGACTTCTTCACATAATCTGTTTCAAATCATATTTCCCTGATTTCTACTGTGATATTCCTCATCTGTCCCAAAATCAATCGACTTTTTAAATTCTTTCAAAATTCTTTTCTAAGTTCTAATTTTCTTTATTCATTATTAATCTTATAAATTTATATAATTTCATCTTTTTCAAGCACGTATCTATGATTTGTGTGCATATGTGTGGGCATATGGTTGGGTGTATATATATATGTGTGTGAGTATATGTACATGAGTATACTTGAGAGTGTGTACCTGTGGAGAGCTTAGGGTGATATCTCAAATCAACCTCAATCATTTATCAATCTTATTTTTGTGAGCTTGGATCTCTCATTAAACCAAGAGCTTTTACAGTTCAGCTGGCTAGTCAACTGGTACTGGAGAATCCCAGGTTCCACCTTCGTGCTAGAAGTTCAAATGAGCCACCATATCTGCTTGGCATTTTTATGTGGGATCTGTAGATCTGAACTCAGGTCCTTTTGTGAGGCAAGGGCTTTTACATTGCTCTCTCTGCAGGCCTGTCATCATTCACTTTCACAAATTTTTATCAAATATTTATTTCTAGATATGACATCCCTAATCTACACAGAAAAGTCTAGTTAGTGAGCTTTATTTTAAAAGATATCTTACTAACACTCTGAATTAAACATACATAAGTTGTGTCTTCTCTTCCTTCTCATAGGTTCCTCTGTGCGTGTGTGTATGTGTGTGTTTCCCATAATTACTATTGAAGATGTTATTTTGCAAACATTCTTTGGAAGAAAACTGTTATTTGTTATTTTGTACATATATCATTTCTGTATTAGCAAATCTTCATATTATAAAAATCTAAGATTTCATCAAATTTACTAGCTATCTAGAATATTGCAGGATACACAAGGCCCTATGTTCAAAAATGAAGCACATGTTTTTACTCAATATACAGCAAGCAAAGTGAACTTTGTGTTCACATCTGCTCCCTCTGCCTCCTCAGTCCTATGGGTGGATGTTATACAGGAAGTGAGTTTGTTCCATAATTGAGAAATGTTCAGTGAGAAAACTGAATTTTTTATAAGCAATATGCAAGGAAAACTGTAAAGTCTTTGCCCTAAAGTGAGAGAGCATGTCTACACTCAAAGGAGACAGAAATTGCAAGCATCCTTAAAACATATGGGTAAGTGGAACAGTAATCTCTCCCCTTCAAAGATGCAAACTTATGAGACCTTTCTGTCATCTGTTCTTCATTTTATTATTTACTATGTGAACTTACAAATTTCTTAACATTTTGTGATACAATTTTCTTAGCATCAACATGAATACTAACTAAAACATGGTTGTTATGGAGAGTCAGTGTGTAATACATATGCAATATCTATAACTAGACCTTGGTAAATTGCATGTGTTCTGTTAATTTGCTTTGTGTGTTCTTATATGTGTGGTATTTGTGCATATGAATTCATGCATCTGCACAAGTGCATACATGTGGAGGTCAGACGTTGATGCCCGGAGATGTCCTCAATCATTCTTACCTTAGTTTTATGCTTGTTTGTTTGTTTGTTTGTTTGTTTGTTTCCTTTATGAGACAGGGATTCTCACTAAACCTGTAGATCACAGAGTTAGCTGTTCTGATTGGCCAGTAAGTCCCAGGATTTCTCCTATCTCTGCCACTGAGGTCTACTCTTTTTGCCATTTCTTATGCTTACTTTTCAAAATATATATCAGTGACATGATTCATTGTTTTCCAAAACTTTTAATGGTCCCCAACCTACATGTAGAAACTGATCTTCAGTATGAGCTTGATATCCTACTGTCATGACTCTTCTCTTTAGACTCTGGCACTTTGGGCTTTTTTTTCTTTTTCTTAGATGGGATATGTACTTTTAGGCCCCCACACCTTTCTTCCTTGTATTCTTGATCTGTGTCTGTGCAAAGCCTTGTAAATGACTAAAGTCAATTTATGTCATTGTTTCCTTCAAATACTTCCTGGCAAGCCCACTGTCTTGCTTTCTTTTGAAAGTCTGCTCTCTTCTTTCACAATATGGGAGTCCAGGGTTAGAACTCAGGCTGCTAGGCTTGTGAACATGCACCTTATCCAATGGGCTATTTCTCTAGTCTCCACTCTGTCTTGCTTTACTTTCTCTAAGTCCTCAGTTGCAAAACCATTTCTACAGACACGATTCTCCTGCTACTCACTTGAACCTGTCCTTAGAGTCTTACATCTTTACCTTTGTATTTATCTAGTTACATTGGAATTGATTGTTCTCATTCTCTTCTTTTCACATACTAATTCACAATTGACTTCCATATACCCTGTGGATCCTCCTGCATGACTTCCTTTGGATATCTGATATTGACTGATGTAGCTATAAGCATAGATATTATATCACCTCTCATATTGCTGTCTTAGTTTTAGGGTGACCCTACAAGGCTAGAAAAAAATACATTCTTTTCATTCACTACATTTGGTTCAAAGCACATGTTCCTACAAAAAATTCGTCTCTTTGATAAAAGTGAGATTTAGCATCAAAAATGACATGTAGTCAAAACTCCAAAAAGCATAAAGAAAGAAGTCTCATCATTTTTTTCAGTTTAATATCTGTCAATTAAGGTTGTGTAGGAGGAGAATTATTGCACTTAAATAATTTAAACTATTATGCATAATTATAGTTAATTGAGCAAAAATGTAATAGGAAAAACCAGTATAATTTCAAGTAATATGTTCCCATTATTCTGAACCTATGAAGGGAGTTAAATTACATTTTGAATTTATTTACCTACTTATATCAACTGAATATTGATTTATTATTTTATGACATCTGTTTCATCTTAAACTGCAAAACTTTTGAAAATCATAGAATTAATTCATAACCCAGGCTGTGAACTCTGGATTTTACTTCAGTCTACTGAGTTCTAGGATCACAGGCACACATACTTTGCTTTGTTCATTACTCAAAATTTGTTGAGAAATAAAGCACCAATTAGATTTACAAATAGTAACACAGGGCTCTTTCTTAATTTGTATTTAACTGGTATTTATTTCTAGAAATTTATATTTCTAGAAATTTATATAAAAGCACTTAATAATTGTGCATTGTCCTTTTTTGTTTTCCTATAAGGATATGTTGTGTGTTGAACATATTCCCTTTTCTCCTCATTTTCTTAACCTCCTGTTTGTCTCCTTTGTCCCTCTACACAGTTTACTTCTATTTTTTAATTTTTTTTTATTCAACTGTGTGCATGTGTGTGTCTGTGTGTGTGTGTGTGTGTCTGTGTATGTGTAGAACCACGGACGAATTCGCGAACCACCATGGACGCCTCCACCTCCTTCTGCCCAGGGATTCACAGGCTCCGCCCTACCAGGACCGGAAACGCAGGCCGCCCCCGCTTCCGCCTGGTGTCTATATGTGGGATCTGGGATCCGAACTGAGGACCTTCCACCTGCAAGGCGGAGGCTTAACCCCTGAGCCACCTCTCCAGCCCCATAGTTTACTTCTATTTTTATATCATGTACCAAAAATAATTTTATACATCTATGTAAATTCTAGGAACTGTAAATGGGAGACAAACATGATATTTATTTGCCTGTCATTATATGAATCCAGCTAACTTGATCATTTCCCATTGCTTCTATCATTCTTTATGTCTAAAATACATTTAATTGCATATATGCACTATAATACATAAACCCATTCTACTATTGTTGAGAGCTAAGTTGATTCAGAAATTTAGTTATATAATGAATAATGCTTCAATAAACATTCTCTTCAATGTTGAGTGCACATTTTGTGGAATACAAATTAGCCTTCCACACATTTTATAAGGGTAGTTAGCTAGGCATATCTAACACTTTGCTGTGGTTTAAACACGAATTTTTCCCCTAGAGACTCATGTGTTAGAATCCTTAGCTGGTGGTGTTATTTGCAAAGGTCCTAGAACTTTTGGAGGTGAAGCTTGAATGGAAGAAATATGTCAGTGGGGAATGGATATTGACGTTGATAACTGGATCGTATTTACTGCTCTTTCCCTACCTCTCTTTCTTTCTCCCTTTGTCTCCTGAATATGGTTGAAATGTAATTATGGGCCTCCTGCCTCTGTCTCCATTTCTTTTCTGCTTATGCTGTGTCTTCCCTGCTATGATGGGAGGGAACTCCATAACTGTTGGAAAAAATAGTAAACACTTCCTATTTTAAGTTGCTTGAATCAGAATATTTGGTTACAGCATGGAAAAGTAATGGAAAAGTTAGGATATTCAAAATTATTTCTTCCAGCTATTTTGAGACACACAATGTTATTGTTAACTATATGTACCTTACTGTGGGTTTTAGTTTCAAAGCTCAATGCCACAACAAAACACCTAAATAGGAATTTAGGGCAGCAAAGGACTTCATTAGCTCCAATTCTAGGGTAAAAATTCATCATTTTAGGGAAGTAACTGGGAGAAACAATGGAAAGGAACTGTAATTTGTTAGTCTCACCACATCCACAATAAATAAATGCAAGCATATTTGTTCAGTTGATTATGATCTTCTCACCCTTCTGGATTTGTATCCACTCTCTCAAAAGAATGGTTCTTACTTTAATTATGCATTCGAGACAATCTTCAACTAGAGCTGCTCTCTCAGTTGAATCCAGAGTCATTCTCCCTCTTGGTCAGATTGATAATTAACTAACCATCACACTGCAATACAAAACCAGACATTACTCCTTTTGTGTGGTCATTCAAATTATTCCTGTTGCCATTTATCATACTTCTACAGACTTTGGTAACCATCATTTTACTCTTAGTTGAGACCCGTACATTAAAATAGGCTAAATTCACAGTATAACAAATACAGGAAAAGTTAACAGTCCTTCTTTACTGTCATTAGACAAAGATGACAGGTTATATTTTCTAAATTAAGATTTTCAGACCTCAGACCAAAAATGTTACTCAATAGCTTAAAGTCATTCATTTTGAGGTTCTACAATACAACAGAAATAATATTTTTCATTTTTCTCTGGCTTGATCATGTACATTTCAATTACTATTCTAATATTTCTTTGAGATTAATTCATTTCTATGAAATACTTTCTACAGTTAGGTGTTATTTGTTACATTCCTTATATTTTAAACTAATTTATATCCACTATTTCAAAGCATACAGATACATATTTATTGAAACATGAAATTTTTAAATGTTGAATTAAGCTTCTGATGTTGCTGAATTGCATTCATTGTTATAATAAAACATCTATATACTGGTGAATATTTGCCTACATAGAAATACATTAATCTTACACTTTACTTATGAATCTTTTCCCAAACTTTTCTTACAATATTGGAAATAGAATTGAGTAATAGAGATAGACAGACACATATAGTGTTTTATGTATTGTTCAGCATCAACTGTACTATGTTACAGATTAATAGGAAAATTAAAATTATAAAACATGAATAAGACAGCATTATTTTTGTGATTCTGAGAGAAATAATCCCCTAATACAGTTTTTTTAGTACTGGGATTTTTTTACTTAGCAGTTTAAAAAAATGCATCGAGTTTCCCCAGAAATAGATATTTTAAATTATAACGTAATATTTTTCATTTACTCAAGTAGGGTCATGGAATTTCCAGTTGGAGAAAAAAATTTTGAAAAATGATCTTTTTTAATTGGAAGCTTTCTTACTTACTCTTCAGTTTCTATGATAAATTCATAACTCCAAAATTTAGGAAAACAAAGAGATTTATTCATGTTCACAGTTTCATGGTCTATCAGAGAAAGAGAGTTACACAAAAAGAAAATGAGAAAGCTGGGCACATTATGTCCACAGGAAGAGCTGAGAAAGGAGCAGGAGCATACTTTCTAGCTTGCCAGTTCTCTGCAGTTTGTTCACCTGCATGGGAAATATTTCAACCCACAACTGACTGGGTCTTCCCACATTAATTAGATACTCTCTTCTGCAGTTTTGCTCAGAGGCATGTGTAAACTAAATAATTCTTTATAAGTGTATCTAAGAGCTGAGCTATCAGTTGTCAAGCTGACATCTCTATCTGACTGACAAGTTAACACCCTTGTCAACTTGATATGCAAATACATTATTTTTACATCACAACCTTTTATCCTTTGTCCACATACATATTATATCATATTACAAATATCAATTACATTAATTTCAATTTTAAAGCTTCAGTAGCCCAAATGAAAAGTCCTATTTTTAAAAATTTCATAGCCACTAATGATTCAGTTCCAATATTTTAAAAATCTAAATTAAAAACAAGTGTATACTTGTATTTATAAAACAATATAAGTAAGTAGAAACATTTTTATATCAAAATGGAAGTGGCATGACTCAGCAAAAATGCCAAATCCAAATAAAGTAAAAAAAATCAAGTCATTTCAAACTTATAGAAGATACATTCCCTACCTGGTAGCTCAATGTCCATCATCTATCCTTGCTCATGCTTTTAAGTGGACCACAAGATACTCTGCATTTCCACTATTCCAACAACACACACAATTTCTCTTGGCCAGTTCCAATCTCCACCTGCACAGCATCCTTCTTTTCAATTCTCAAAAGTTATAACTAATCCATACTTTCTGTATTGAAATAATTCTAAAGGAAAAAACCTACAGCATTTCATTTTCAGTCAAGTCACATTCTAAGTTCTATAAAAATAGTGAACAAAAGGCATGTGTCTGTGAAGCATACATTATGATTCCATTGTACAGATTTTGTACTTAAGGAATACAGAAAATAATAAGCTGGACAATCGTCATATACTTTCTTAGGAAGATTATGCCTGGAATGAATCATTATCAGAGATTGACACAGAGAGGAACCATGCATTATGAAGTGAACCCTTCCTCTACCATGCATTTTTGCTCCCTGAAATTGCAATTTTAATTTTGTCATGACTCATGAGACTTAGTTGCAACATTTGTATTCCAGGTGTTACAGTTTCTTTCCAACATTTGCAAATATGGGAAATGTGCATGAAGTTATTAAAGCTACTCCCTTTAGAAGTGTTCACACTGCATCTTTCAAATAAACATTGGATTTGTGGACAGTGCCATTCTAGAAGCACCATTCTGCTCTTTGATTCTGTGGTTTTGATTCTATTTCTCTTTATTGACAGAATAGCACAGACCTAAGTCATTTATAACGAAGAGAAATTCACCTGCTTATAATTTTGTACCCTCAGGTGCAACATAAAATTCTTAGTATCTGACCAGGGTACATTGCTGCATGATCACATGACAGAAGGCAGAAACAAAGGCCATTGAAAGGCACCTTGTCCTTTAATGTGAGCATTTAATACTTTGGAGCTAGAACACCTACTGACCTACTGTCTTCTTTATGATCTCACATTTGAATGCAGTTATTTCCACATGAGTTTTACAAGAAATAAATATCCAAACCAAAACACTTACACAAGTGACATAAGATATTATTTGTACTTCTATGTTGGACTTTTTCACCTAATCTAATTTCCTTCTAAGGAAATTAAATTTCCTGCCTGTTTTAATACTAGAGCCATGTAGCATGTGCATGTGTGTGTGTGTGTGTGTGTGTGTGTGTGTGTGTGTGTGCGCCTGTGTGTGTGTGTGTGTATGTGTGTATGTGTGTGTATGTGTATATGTGTGTAAGAGAGAGAGAGAGAGACTAGTCCCTGAACAGGTGAATAAAAATCTGATAGGTGAATGAGGAAGTCAGCATCCTTCTGTACACTTGGCCAGACATTCTTGTCTGCCAAGTAAGGATCGTCTCTCTCTCAGCCATTACGTAGAGATGGTTTGGCCCTTTTCCTTGGCCTTGGTGTTGGTGTGAGCTCTCCTGTCAAGCTGGACTGAGAACTGCAACTAGATAATCATAAGAGACAATAAATCCCTTGTTCCCTTAAGCCGTTTTATGGTCATTTATTAGTAACCATGCAGGCAAACTGCAACAGTTTTATAGCTTGAAAAACCATTCTATCTATAATTTTGAAATTCTGACTAATGTATTCTTTTTATCTTTATACCACTTTAGATGCAATTTTGTTGAATTTTAAAATTTTGGTTATTATTTTAATGATTTCTTCATTTAATTTATGCCTTCATTTGAGGAAGACTATGACAGTCTTAAGAATGACAGTCTATGAATAAAGTTTGTCTCTCAATTTGTGTGTGTGTGTGTGTGTTTCTGTGTGTATCAGAAGGCACTGTGTATGCCTGTGAAAGTCCAAGGATGATTTCAGAAATCATCCTGGATTGCTCTACCTCTGCTCTGAGATTTTCCAGGCTTTGCCTTCCAGGGATGGAAGTGTGCAGGTCACTGGTGTTTCTGACTGGTGTTTTAAAGTGGGATCTAGGATCTGAACTCAGGTCCTTCTGCTTGCCAGTTCAAATAAAGTGTATTTCTAGAAAACTACTTGAATATTATATATTTCTATTTTTTCTGAATATTTTTTCACTTGTTGATGAATTTTGCTATTTCATAGTTTGTACATAATATATTATGATTACTTTCTCTTCTATATTTTCTTACCTACCTCATCCAGCCCCTCTCCCTGCCAGTTGTCTGCTGCTATGAGTCTTCCTTCTATATTCATGTTCTTTTGCTTCCTTGTGTCACACTGGGCTTTTGCGTGATCTTTTATTTGGGACTGTCCCTGGAAGCGAACTACACTCCGTGGTGTGCATACAATTGGATTTCTCCCTTCTCACCTGCAATTAATCTATTAATTGCACATTGTTCATCATCACTTTTTAGGGGCAAATGGGTTTCTCCTTGGTCCATAGGTGGTCATTGGTTTCTGGCTCTTGCAGTCTTTCTGCCTCTCTGCTGCTAAGTTCCCTGAGCCTTTAAGGGTAGTATATATACCATATTGCTGACTGATTTCTCAGCCTTTACTTTTTCTCAGCATCTTGTGTAGCTATGGTTCTCTGCATTCACATTTGGTCTCTGCTGAAAGCTGAGCACACTCTTTGTATTATTTTTTTCTATTCACTCTCCTGTGATTTTCCCTGACACTTACCTGAGCACAATGTCTATGTTGAAGCATTCCACAAATTCCAACTATCATCTATTGCAAAAAGAAGCCTCCAATATGGAGGGTTAAAGTTGCAATAATGAACCTTATCAGAGATAAGTATTCAGAATGCAGCTTGATACCATGTCCATTCAGGAAAGCATTAGTAGTTTCACATTTATGACTTAAATTTAGTGTTTATTAACTACCTTTCCATGGATTCTTAGTGTGGTTTGCAATACCAGGTCTGAATTCTCTCCTGCGGAGTGGGTTTTAAATCTAATCATAAAGTAGTTGATTAATCCCATGCCACTGTTACACTGACTTACATATCTTTCCAGTGAAATGCTTACTATAGATTACAGGATTTATAGCTGGGTAAAAGTGTTGATTTGATCATTAGCATCCTGCAAAAGATCTTCCTGTACTATAAAGTTAGCCAATAAATAGGAAGCTTCCAGGTCATTTCTAGCTTGACTTCTCCATGTCCTTTAAGTGAAGTGTGTGATGTCTTCAGCAGTAGATTTTTTTATTATCAAGTTTGGGTGAGTCACCAAGAGTAATGGTAAAAGTCTATATTAATTTGAGGGCATTCAGGAATTCACTCAGCCATGACTTCTCTGGATGTTTTCTCCACTTAGGGACTGGGAGTTTGTTTAATTACCTACAACTTCTGGGAGTTGAATCTGAAGTCAATTTCTGATATCCCCTTCCTTTCATCTCTGTGTACCTCTATGTAGGGTACCACTATTCCAACACTTCTTAAATTATATTTTGAAATAAAGTATGAATAAATAGGTATCTATAAAACATTATCATGTACCCTTAGTGATATGCAGTCTTCACTTACTTTTCTCTACCCAATCCCCTAATTCCTCTCCTTCCTTAAATATTTACTGCAGTTATTGCCCTTTCCACCCCTACATTCTGCTACCTCCGTTTTTTAGTTTCCTGATGTGTAAAAGTGTTTCATGTTAAGCACGCACATAGATTCAAAGTAGGCACTACAAATAAGAGAGAACATGTAATGATAGTATTTTTTTGTGCCTGGGTTACATAATTCAGTGTAATTTTTTTCAGTCCCATCCATTTCTCTGCAAATGAATAACTTTCCAGGTTATATATGTATCACAATATATTTTCTTCAATTGATAGGCATTCCATATTCTTGCTATTGTGAATAGGTCACAATACACATAGATGTTCAAATGTCTCCATAATAAGATATAGAATCCTTTCATAATATGCACAGGAATGGCATACATCATGTGGTAGTTTATTTTTTTGAGGAACTTTCACACTAATTTTCAAAGTGACTATAGCTATTTACATTCTCACCAACATTGAAGGAGGATTCTCTTTCCACTATATTTTTACTAGTATTACCCATTCTGGCTGAGTAATATGAAACTTCTAAGTAGTTTTAATGTATTTCTTCCTGTTTACCAATGATATTGAAGAATATATATATATATATATATATTATATATGTATATATCACAACATTTGTTTTTCTCTTCTTTTGACAATTCTCCATTTAGGTATATAACCCATTGATTAATTGGGTCTTTTTATTTTGTTGATATATGTGTATTTTTAATTCCTTATATATCCTGGATACTAATTTTCTGTCAGATGGAGAGCAGCAAAAATGTCCTCACATTCTCTATGCTGCATCTTTACTTAGTTGATAATTTAATTCAGAGGAGAGAAGATTTTTTTATTATTTTTATTTTTTAAACTTTATTTTTATTTATTTATTTAGTGGTATATTTTTAACACGTGCACACGCACATGTGTGTGTGGGGGGGTGTGCACATGTGCGCGTGCCTATGTGTCTGAGAGTTGGGGGTACTGTGTGTTCCTGTGGAAGATCAAGGGTGACTTTGGGAACATCTTGAATTACTTCTACCTTCTTTTTGTTTTGCTCTGGGATTTTGTAGACTCCGCCCACCAGGGCCAAAAGCATAGGCTACCACTGTTCTGGCCTGGCATTATTACATGAGACTTGGGATCCAAACTGAGGACCTTCTGTTTGTGAGGCAAAGTCTTAACCCCTGAGCCATCTCTCCAGCCCAGAAGAAAAAAATTTTATGTTTTTTATGATTTTCATGAGATCTTGCTATCCCACTGTTGACACAGTTCCTGAATGAATGACTTCTTATTCAGAAAGCATTTACCTAAGTATGGAACATACCTTGAATATTTCTTCATATGATGAGTTAGATTTATAAATCAATGTCAGTATAACCAGTCAAATGTTTTAAGGGTTGTTCTTCATCTTTTATTACTTTTGTTATTTTTTTGTGAAATTTTCTTGTCATTTTTGGGAGATGAAAGTTCGTAATGGTGGTATATTTAGCTAATATTTTGAAGATTACTCTTTCTACTTATAGTTTATAACTTATATAGAGAGAGCAAGAGAGTTGTTTGAATTTTTATTTTTAACACTAACAAATTTATATATTTTTTCATCTTTCTTCAGGGATATTTAGTAATCATTAATAAAAGTTTTAAATAAAGTTAATAGTGGCAATCTTTGTTTTGTTTATTAGGTTAATGTAAATCTACAGTTACTCCATTAAGTTTGATATTTTTAGATAATCCATTTAAATTATAAGAAATGTCCCTATAATTCTAATATTTAATTTTTCCAGTTCTTTTATTTTTTAATGTTGCATACATGAATATAGTGAATTCATAATACTTTCAGTTTTTACCTCTTAGTTCTAAGTCCCATATCCCTCATTTTTCTCCCTCATCTCTCTTGTGAGACTTCCTTTTATTTTCAATTATTTTCACTTGTGTGGCCCACTGTGTTTCAATTAGTGTGCCTTTGCTGATATATGCCAGACATGCTTCATGTTCCAGCAAGTGTCACAGATCAGTGGGTATACCATTGAGGAAAGCATCCTTCTTTTCATCCCTATCAGCTTTAGTGCTCATCAGTCTCTCAGAGAGGTGCAGGTCTTCTTGAGATCCTTCAATTATAATTTTATTTTAAATATCATATTTTCTTTAATGAACTGGGAAATAGACTAGTGAGGTCAGTAAGAAAGGTGTCTGTGTAAATCTGCGTTTATTCACAGAAGACCACAAGGCTGAAGGAGAGAATCAATTTCTGAAAGTTGTCCTCTAACCACCACCCATTTTACCTGGAATTTAATCCCAGAATATAAATATATGTATACATTCTCTTTCTCTCTCTCTTTTAAATAAAAATATTTTAATTCAAGAATGCCTTTCTATAGTGATAATTGCAAAGTTATAAATATGTTTTTCTAGGTAAAAATGGTGTTCTGAGCTAACAATTGAAAAAAAAAAAAAAGCTCTTCTT
Source organism: Typhlomys cinereus (assembly GCA_023101885.1). Lineage (NCBI taxonomy): Eukaryota > Metazoa > Chordata > Mammalia > Rodentia > Platacanthomyidae > Typhlomys > Typhlomys cinereus. The sequence continues at coordinate 7,437,504 of JALPQD010000061.1, read as the reverse complement.
GTCAGGGAACTCATGCTTGACATTGCAAACCTATCCAAATAACAGAAGGAAAGAAAATAGACACTAGATAGAAAGAGATGTCTTAGTGTTAACTATAAAAACTTGGAAGTAAACTACCATCTAAGCAGTTCTTATTTAACCCTTCCTTTTTTAAAAAATTATTTATTTACTCTGTGTGTGTGTAAGGGTGTGTGTTTGTGAGAGAGAGAGGGAGAAAGAAAGGGAGAAAGTGAGGTAGAGAGAGAGAAAGAGAGAGAGCGAGCACTGTGTGTCCCTGGGAGGACCAAAGGTGACTTTGGGAATCATTCTGGATTGCTTCTATCTCCTTCTTGCTTCAGCCTGGGATTTCCCAGGCTCTGCCCACCAGAACCAGAAGTTCAGGCTGCTGTCATTTCTGCCTGGTGTTTTTCCGTGGGATCAGAACTCAGGAACTTTTAATGCAAGGCAGAGTCTTAACCCCCTAAATCATCTCTCTAGCCCTAACCCTCCCTTTTAAAATCCTTGCATTTTAATGAGAAAAGTTCCAGAGCTCAACCAAGATGCATCCTATTACAGTGGAATATTAGTGAGGCAGAAAAATACAACTGATCAGAGTGTAGAATATCAACAACCCTGTAATGCTCAACCCTAGTCAAACCATCAAAATCTTTTCCCATCTCAAGGTTCAGTGAACCTTTTCTGAAGAGGGGGCAGTATGATTGTAAGAACTTAAAGGTGGTGGTGGGGGGTTGTACTTTGACCAACACAATCCAGCCACGACATGGCTGCCATACCCAGGAGCTCACTGGAAGGAGAACTTCTACCGCCAGTTCTCCCACCCCCAAGGGTTAGAGAGGATCTCAGGAGAAACAATCACACTCAGAGAATGTGTATGGGAGAGACACAGGACAAGGAAAGAGGGTCTGCCCCACTTATGACTTTTCCCCACTGAAGAGCTACATTTACTATAACACATATCTGACTCCCTTAACAATGCAAATACTCCAGAAGGATCACTGTGATCCACACACACAGAGGGACAGGAATGTGGGAAGGACATGACTGGATAGAAGAGGGGAGGGGAGGGTGAGAGAAGAAGGAGGTCGATGAGAGAGGTGGAGATGGGAGAGGAGAGGAGTGGGTTGGTTGGGCAATGGCATGAACACATTTTGTTTGTATATGAAAAGTTCTCAACAAAAATTAGCCAGTGTCATAATGTGAATGAAAAATGAAGTATAAGTTGTGAGATCATAAGGGGCAAGTTCTTCCAGCAAGGAAACAGATACTGGCTCTTCCCTAGAGTCACTGTCTCTATAGCATTCATGTCATTGTACTACAATTCTGCAAGCTCTTTGCCTATGCTGTGAGATATTTGTGATCATTCTTCTTTCTAATGGCCCTTAGTATCTAGTGTAATGATTGACCAAGTTGTATTGCAGCAAATTAATATGAAAATCAGGAATGACACAACATATCCACAAACCCAGGAGAAAGGGTTGGACAGAAGGTGGTGGTATTACAAAGATTATGCTGAAAAACAAAGAGAGAAACTTAGATTAAATGGTGGATGAGTATCAATGAATTTGGCAAGACCCTTGAAGTGAGGGATTTGGGAGCTAGAATGTAGTGAATAAGAAGTGATTAAATAACAATGGAGGCACTGTGGGAAAATAGAAGAGATGTTGTCTAAAGTCTTTAAGAAGACCAAAAAGAATTTTTAGCATGTGAGAAAGGCAGCTTTAGTGTTATTAAACTTAAGACAGAGAAATATTGCTTTCTGAGTTACAGAAATGTGCTCCTAATGAAATTTTACTTTGATGGTGATTAACTGCTGTTTGAAATATATATAACTGGACTTCATTGAATGTGAAAATCCTGATTTGAAAAAAAAAATCCTGCTACTCACACTTTAAATAAATGTACTACTTTAGCTCTCTCATTTATGCAGAAACATTTATAGTCTTACATGTGGGCAGCTAGAAAAATATTGAAATTGCATAATAACCAATAAGTATATCGTACACTTGCTTCCTGTAGAAAAAAAGTCCTAGGAGAGTGTAAAATGTTACGCTTCAATTTACTGATCCTAGCAGATTTCAGGGCTGGGTCATCCTGGACAATTTGCTACATCTGGGAAAGAATAGTCAATCTTCTTTTACATAATATTTGCAGTAATCTTTTTTATATGATCAAATGAGGAAATCGGCAATGAAAGTTTTTATTTTTTCAGAACTGCTTTCCTGGCAGAATATGTGATCTTGGTGTTTACATAAAGCGTCAGGATTTGTATTTTATTTCCTTCATTTGGGGTTCAGCAAGAGCTGATGGAGGAACAAGCAGGTCAGCGATTCTGACATCAGAGTGCCGCATAGGAGCACAAGGATTGCACTTAGTCATTCTGCGATGACACTGGCAGCTAGAAGATGCTTTTCACTTAAAAATTTGATGCAATTAACCAGCTTTGGATTTTACCACCTCAGCAAATCTTGTATTTCAGTGAGCTAAGTGATTGCTGATACAGACACTTAGCTAGGAACCAAGAACTAATCTTCGTGTATAAAAAGGTACATTGCATGGCTATTTAAGTTGGAGAGACTGGCAGAAGTTGCAGCAACTCTCAGTAAATGGCACACTTGCAATATATTCCTAAGAAATAGCCGTAAGTTACATCTAGATAATAAAGTCAGAGTCAGAGTAATGAAACATTTTACCAACCCTCCAGAACTGATTTGATTCTTGAGAATATATGCTTCGCTAGTACTTTTGTTATGTGAAGTGTATCTATATACATGATTTCATTTATTTGGTTTTTAATTTGCATGAGAAATTCACTTCATTTGGAAGAAAGCAATCCTTTGCTTCTGTATGTATTATATCATCTCTACCTTGCTTATTCATAGGTTGCCTGGTGGAAATGGATCCAGGGGAGAGACAGAAAGACAACTGCTGGCAAATCTGGAAACTGGAGTTTGATCCCTAAATCCCCACATTGGTCAAAATAGAGAAGTGACTCTAACCAGCCTCAAAATGTGTACCACATGCCATAGTATTCGTTCATATTCTCAGTCTCTCTCTCTCTCTCTTTCTCTTTCTCTCTCTTTCAAAATAAAGAATAAAACTATTCAGAAAAGAAATGGCTAACCATCTTGGAATTATATGAACATGTATATAAATATGCATCCTGTTGCTGCTTTTCCACTTGACTTTAAGCCAGATGTTTATTTTTCTAAGCCTCGATGTCCTCAGGAGAACCATAGAGATAAGACTAAATGTCTTGTGGAATTGTTAAGTTAAATAAAAAGTTAGGCACTTACTTAAAGGCATGGGATAATAATTAGGGCTAAGCACGCATCAGTGATTGCTGCACCTGTGAGAGACTTACTTCTGTAATGTCTTCTAATCCTTTAAGTTACCACGTGAGGTGGAGTTCTAATCATCTATCAAGGAAGTGACATACTTAGGAATCTTTGCTTGCTCTTCCCCTCTCGGGTTTGTAACTTAATTCTTTTGCTGTGTTTCCAAATTATCTTTAAAAAGCGCAAATGGCAATATGGAACCTGAGTAGAGTCTGACAGAAAACACCATCATGAGCATTACATAATCACCCAGTTTATTCATTCTAGAGTGTGGACAAACAGCCATTTCTGATTCATGGAGGGGAAATCATTCATTCATGTGCTGGGCTTTATTGCAAGTTGGGTGTTTTGGGTCACTGGGGACTATGAAGCACTTGTGGCCTCCTATTAAATGTAGATTGGATTCTGGTGTGGAGACAAAAAGGATTCAAATACTTAGAAAATTGCAAAAGACACAAGAATCATGCCAGAGCCTAGAGAGAGGACTCAGAAAACCTGAATAAGGCTGCCGAGGAACACAGAATCTGAGCGAGACTGTAACCAGAAAATGAGGTGACTGCCACTTTTGATTTCTGTTCCCTTCACAAGATATTCATCACCCAGATATTATCCAAAAGTAATTGATTCAATTGATTCTATGAAGACAGATTCTGGCCCAATGTTATAGAAAATCAAATTCAAAGCATCTTCTATGTAGGAATGTTAATCCTATCATATGTCAAACTGAACTGTTGAGAGATAATTGGTTCAGTGCTAGTTAATTCAATGACTCAACAGAGTTTTCCATGTTCTGTTCAGTCCTTTGATCTCTGTTTCTGACCAGTTACCTCAAACCAATTCCTCTGAGGTCTTCAATAGTTTCTTAGCAGTTCCAGGCTTCAGTTAATCTATGAGAGCCAAGGCTCAGTTCATTTTGTTAAGGATGCTTGAATGCAGAGAGGCCTTGAATACTCCACATTGGACAAGGGTGTGATGCTGCCCTGGACTCAGTGCACGTCATGCCCATGACCTCCTTTAATCCTCACAGTAAGTATGGAAACTTCTATTCTATCACTTCTGTTGTACATGAGGGAAAAGAGAAACGATAGTGCTGAACATATGCTTCCTGACATGCTCTTAAAACATAATATGGAATTAACCCATAGTGTCTAAGATTTTGAACATCATGCTAAGTTGATGGGGGTATCTTATGTTTGTCTCTTCTGAGAATTGAAGAATGACATTCATTCATCCATTCATTCATCTTCACTTGATCAATTATAACTACTTCAATTTGCTAATTTAATATATTTGACATTTACTCCGCTGTAATCATTGCACAAACCTGTTGTGACCTAGAGACAAAGACATCATCTTTCCCTGTTCTTCTAAAAGGAGAAGCATAAATATTCAACTATCATACATAAATCAAAATAAACAGTGAGATAAATGCCATGACATTCCAGAAGTTATGAAAAAGGGAAGCGGTGTTTAAGATGCCACTTAGAAAAAAAAGTGGTGGTCAGTATGCCCCATTGACAAAGGGATTTCACATTATTTAAGAAATTCTGCACAACACATCAGGTTTTTTTTTCTGGATATACCCCCAGATACACAGAGGGATGGCTCACCAGTCCTATGCATTTCTTAATCTAATCAAGTTGACAACCAAGATCAACTATCGCTGTCCTGTTTCCTGGGAGAGCCTCCTGATGATCAGAATATCCAGCCATCATGTTTTATGTCTCAGATGCACTTATTCATTATTTGAACGATTTTGGCATTATAAGTACTGTGTATTTTCTGCCCTCAGTGATCGAAGGAACAAAGACAAAAAATACTAAGCACTATTTCAGTAGGAGAAAAGTTCCTTTTTAAAATGTTATACTTTTGCATTATAGCAAGCATCATGTGCTGAAAAAATAGCAACACAATACATGATAACATTTAATATCTTATGTCAATTATCATATGTATATTACTGTTTGGTTTATTGACTAACTTATGGGTGTTTAATCTTCACTAATTATTTCATGTAATTATTTGTTATTTCAGTATATCTTGTCATCATTTTTTCAGTAAATTTTATTTAGATTTAGGATATTCAGTGCATACATATTTTACATCTATTGCCTGATCTTTATTGCACATCTCCTTTGGTGGTTTGCTGAAATGCAGCTTCAAATTCAATTCTTCTGAGACTAGTCTGCTGAGTCTTCATTAATGTTGGTGGAATTGTAAACTGTTACAGCTATTACAGAAAGTAAATCGAAATACCTAAATATGATATATTTTGTAACTCTCTTCTGTGTACAAGAACAAAGGGAATGAAATAAACATCTCAGTGACAGATATGACATCCTATGCTCATTGCAGTATGATTCCCCATGGCTAAGATGTGTAATCAGCTGATATTCAATGGATAAATGAAGCAAAGGTGATGCAGACTCACACACACATACACACACACACACACACACACACACACACATACGTACACACACACAAACACACACATACACACAGACATGCACGGGGGTATTACTCAGCTTTAGACAGACAAAGAAATTTTGTCATTTGTGATAACAGATATAAATAAGCCTGGCAAAGAAAATTAATGCATCTGAAAATCAAATTACATTCATGGGAACAGGGAACAGAATTCTAAGGCTAACAGAGGCTGGAGATATGTGTAAAGGGACAATGTTATAGCTTTCTAATTATAAGACAAACATGTTTTTAATACCTAACAACTAGGGTACCAACTATTCTTGATAATATTGTCTTATGTACTTGAAATTTGCTAAGATGGTCCTCAAATTTTCTCACAATGGACATACATGAATCCATACAGGTAGTTTGATTGTGGTAAAAATAAACTCACGGTTTATACACGTAACGAGCATCCTATTCATAACACTTATGCTTCTCAAACTTACATCATTAAATATGAAGAAGGTTCAGTGAAATTATATCCTAAATTTAATGAGAAAAAGGTGATTTGATGTTTAAAAATTATTTATCTGAATATTTACATATAAAGAGGGTATAATTTATAACAGCCATGTATCATTATATAGGATCAACCAACTCAAATTTAAATCAAATGAAAAGTGAACAAATAAAAGATATGTAATTATACAATGGAACCATTATTCAGCAAGAAGAAAATAAAATTTTAATCCATACCATGATATGGATAAACATTGACTATTCGTTAGTGAAAGAAGACAAAGAAATTCATATTGTTTAATTCCATTTGTTAAAAATGTCCAAAAGGAGAAAATAGATGGAATCAGAAAACAGATCAGTAATTGCTGAGTACTGAGAAGATGGTGGAATATCCTAAAAATCATTGGTTCTTCCTTTTAAAATACTGAATTTTCAGGTATGGTAATTGTATTTCAATAAAGCACTTATTAATTAGAATGATAAGCAGACAAATGCTTGTAAGTGATGTTGATGCTATCATTGCCAGGAACACATTTTAAATGTCTAGGTCTATAATTCTAAAGAGAAAAGGCTAATATTAAATACTTTCTCACTTACATCATGGTGTTCATATAGCAGAATGATAAGTATCAAGCTCTGTGGAATGTCCAAGAGATACAGCAGGCAAACAAATAAAATGTCCTCATTTCATTGTACTGGAATGGAGGAAGATAGACAGCAAATCAATATAGTCAATTAGAAATTGATGAAGAGTGTTGAATGAGTGTGAGGACAAGAATGAATCATTATTTGGAAATGAGTTTGTAATTTTAAATGAAGAGGACAATGAAGATGAAATAGTCATTTAAGAAATTTTTTGATGATGATCAAGTCACTGGTAAATCTGGTAAGGATGTTCTTCTGTAGAAGGCAGTCTTTTTTCCTTGTTTTCACTTTGCAAAGAGCAGATGGACAGACAAAGCAAACCGTCTGAAACTTCTTGTAAGACCACTGATCTGTGAAGGTTTCCATTCATGACCCAAGTTCCATAAAAAGCCTTTCTCTGAACACTTTTATTATGGGATTTTAGGATTATCACAGTATGTAAATGCTGGGTCAAGTATCAATAAAACTCGTGTACTAAATTTGGATTGGATTTTCATTCGATTAATATTGATTGATTTCTCTTCTGATAACTGCTTTGTAAAAGGCTTTTCAAACAGTAAAAAAACAACTTCCATATTTAAAAAAAACAGAAATTTCCTGATGAAACTGGTAGTCATGAAAACATCTGCAGACTAATGATTCAGGAAGTGAGAAACAAATGTGCACAAGAGATACTTAAGCAATGAGCCACTCTTTGTGTATTATTTATAAGGTAAATACATCAATTTGATAAATTGCATGTCTTGCATATAAAATTTCAGATGCATAGCAGAATTGTGTGAGCTGAATATTTAAAGGCAGGCAAAATAAGTATAAATATGGCAAAGTCTGATACTGGCAAGCAGAAGCACTTCAAAATAGAGTGCTGTAGCTGGAATTGGTCCCAGGTGTCTCCCTCAAGCGCTGCATGAGATCCTTCCTGCAGGCCTGATTTCTGACTGTAAACAATAGCACTAAAAAAAGACATGCCTGAATCTTGGGTGTGAAATAGTAATAAAGTAAAGATATATTCACAGGAGAACTACTATGGTAACTTCAATAGTTACTTGACTCTGAATTCTTTTTCACAGTAAAATGTGCCAGAAATTTTATCAAACACATCTGGGTGACCAAACCTGTGCTGCCTATTCCAGATTTTTCACTTCTGATCTGCTGTCATGCCCTGGCCTATGACGATGCATGTGCAGTATTGGCTGGCTTCCCACAGGCTGTCCTAATGGGAAGTACTTAGCTCACAAGGCAACCCTCTGCTGATGTGCCCTCATGGCTGCCTCCAGTAGCAATTGTGATCAATTTTCTCTTCTTTTGTTGATATAAATATATGACCAAAGCAACTTAGAGAACAATAGACTTATTTTAGTTTACCATACTCTGTTACATACATGTGAATAGCAGGAGAGTCTACATAAAAATCAGGAGCCCAAGAAACTGGTCACACCATATCTACAAGAATTGCTATTAGGGGGATATAATTTTTTAATTTCTAGAATGCACAAAAAGTTCTGAACCAGCTCTCTCTAACTTATATACCTACACAGCAAATGACCAACCCACGATGGCCTAGGTCTTCTTCCCACATCAATAAATAACCTCAGACAGGGTTGCTTAGGGCTTTATCTCAATTAAGTAACTTTCTCAGAAATACTCAAAGGTTCAGCAATCATTGGCATCTGCAACTGGCTCAGTTGGCTATCTCCAATTCTTCATGTAGCATTGGATTCCTGATTTCTCTTCTATAATCTGGATATCTTTGGCTACATTAAATTGTAGAAATCATTTTAGCTTCTTATATAATATTCCCATTTTTAGACTTCAATACTGATCAAGGTGCCCTGAACAACAAACTTCAAATTGTCATCTCCAATTAAAGATTGTATACAACATTACTATTAAGGGTTTATACAACTTTTGCTACATATGTAAGAACAAATACTACCAGTTATATATGTTCACTTGTTATATTAGACTCCAGTCTAATAGCTTTCCCTATAAATTTCCACGTTACAGCTCACTTTTCCCAAAGCATATCCTCCAAACCTCGGATGAATATAAAATGTGCATTTTGGAAACCAAACCTCGGATGAATATAAAATGTGCATTTTGGAATGAGTTCAGTTTGGATAGCTGATTTTATTATAGACCAATATGATTATGATTTTCCATTTATTCTATATATGGGCATACATGGACAACTGATTGTATTATAGGACAATATGATCATAATTTTCCATTTATGCTGTGTAATAGTAGTGGTATTCAGCAGTAAAGTTTAAAGATAACAGTCGAAGTCCCAACAGATTTCTTTAAGTTACTTTGTAAATTATGATTAATTTTGTATGGACTCTGCTGGACTGAGAGGGCTGCACTGTACAACAGGGAGGCAAGACTTGTGTGTCTGGGAAGATGTTGCCAGATGAAATAAGTATTTGAATCACTAGACTGAGTGACATGGTTGTCTGTGACAGCGTGGGCGGGTTCCTTTCAATATGCAGAGGGAGCTCCCTCTTGAGGAGGACAAGACAGTGGAGGAAGAGTAAACTTGTTCTTTGAACAGGAATATCCATCTTTTCTGCTCCTTGATAGTATCTGTTCTCAGGCTTTTGGACTTGGTGGGGACTTATACCATCAGCCTCCAGCATCCTAGGTTCTTAGGCTTCTAGGCTTTGATTGAAGCAGTAGGTCATCAGATTCTTCATCTTTTACAGGTCAGGTTGTAGGATTGTTCAGCCTTCTGAAACATGTGAGTCAATTCCTAAAATAAACTCAAATCAATGTACTAATATCATTTTATAATTGACCTCTAAAGTATTTTGATCAGGACATATCAATATGTCAAAAATATGATTTTTATCATCAGCATCTAAAAATCATCTTGGCCAACAAACTCATCAAATCATTCAAAGTATCTCTAAAGAAAATTAAGTCATTGGGCTCCCTAGCCCCTCATGGCACTCTCATGCCATGAGCTCTGTTTTACTTCTGCTTCTCATGGAGGCGCCCTGGCACCTCATGGCACTCACGTCTGGAGTCCGTGAGTTCCAACCTTTCTCTTCTCTAATAAACTCTACTTTAATCCTCAAAAAAAAAAAAAAAAAGAAAATTAAGTCATAAGGTTTGAGCATATACTGAAAGGTAATAAACTGAATAAAAAGATGAATAAAAATTCACATATTTCTTCCTCCTAAGGCAGTATACAGATTTAATGCAATACCAATAAAAATTCCAAGGCAATTCTTCACAGAAATTGATAAAACAATCTCAAATTTCCAATGGAAACATAAAGGATCCAGGATAGCAGAAACAATCCTGAGTAATAAAAACTTTGCAGGAGGTATCACTGTACCTTACCTTAAATTACATCTTCAGCAAATGTTGCTGATAAAATTGGATATGTACATGCAGAAGAATGAAACTGGACCATTATTTGTCTCCCTGCATGTAAATCAAGTCTGAAATGCAAAATTGATCAAGGATCTCAATGCTGGACCACAGACTATAAAACCCCTAGAAGAAAAGGTAGGGAATATCTTTAAATCTTTTGGACTTGGCCAGTATTTCCTCAGGTGGACTCCAAAGGCACAAAGAATAAATCCAATACTAAACAAGTTTAATCATATAAAATTAAAAAAGCTTTTGCTCAGCAAGAGATTATTAATTGAGCAAAAACACAACCTACAGAATGAGAAAGCATCTTTACCAATCATACATCTGATAAAAGAACTGATACCCAGAATACACACACAAAAAATCTAACATTAAATACCAAGGAAGTAAACAACCCCATTTAAAAAAAAAATGAGCTTTAGAACCAAAAAGAAACTTGTCACAAGATGAAATTCAAATGTCTAACAAACATCTTTAAAAGAGCTCTACCTTTTTAGTTATTAGGGAAACTTCCATCTGAAGACCTCTCATTTTTCCTTTGTATAAAAGAAAGATCTCAGCACCCAAAGAAGAGGCCATAGAAGAACAGTGACATAGCAGCAACCAGAGTGCGGAGTAACAGTGACATTGAAATACTCAGCTGGAATCAGGCCAACCAAACTCTTCCCATCCTAAGGCTCAGAGAACTTTGTGTAAGAACCTAGAGGTGGGGAGGTCCACCACTGACCAAGAGATTCTACTCAGGACAGGGCTGCTGTATCCAGGAACCCTTTGCAATGAGATTTATCCTCATCATTCCTGCACAATAGCTGATATATCACCATTTTCCTAGGTACTAGAGAAGATCTCAGGAGAAATGGATGCATGAACTGGGAACCTTGGGGGCTGGGGCTCAACAGGTAGAAGGGGAGTGCCCTTATCAGTAGGTCTACCCAGGGAAGAAGCACTTGGTCTCCCACAGGGGCCTGAGACCCCACTGGAGCAGATAATTCAGAGAGAACCCTGGAGACTACAGAACCAGATAGAAAGTTGGGAGGCAGGAGGATGGAACAATGAAAGAGGTAGTATGGGAGAGGAAGGAGGATGTGAGTTAAGGGAAGGGAGTTAGTGGAAGGGAGGGGGCAGGACAAATATTCATTACACTTGTAAAACTAGAAAGAATAAAAAAAAATCAAAAAATCCGCAAGTAATAAGATTAGAATTGAAAAGTAATGTAATTTGTAGAAACAAAGAAATCATATAAATAGAAAAAAAAAAAAAGCCTGAATGAAGAACTTACAGTGAGGCAAGTAGTCAAAAGTAACTGAACACAAAATTTATCGTGTACAAAATTTTTCCAAAGTTCACCATAAAAATAAATTTCCTGGGGCTGGAGAGGTGGCTCAGGGGTTAAGTCTCTGCCTTGCAGGCAGAAGGTCCAGAGTTCGGATCCTAGACCCCACGTATAGACGCCTGGCAGAAGCGGGGGTGGCCTGCGTTTCTGGTCCTGGTAGGGCGGAGCCTGTGAATCCTAGGCAGAGTAACAAGAAGGAGGTGGAGGCAGTCCATGGTGGTTCCCAAATTGCCCGTGGTTCTGCACACACATACACACATACATTCACACACGTGAACACATGCACACACACACACAATTGAATAACAAAAAATAATAATTAAAAAATAAATTTCAATTCCCAGTAATAGTTTTATTCTTGCTTTATTTTTGCATTTGTCTGTATTTGTGTGTGTCTGTGTGTCCTGTGTGTCTGTGTATCAGAAGGCACTGTGTAGGCCTGTGGAAGCCCAAAGGTGACTTCGGAAATCACTCTGGATTGTGCTACCTCCACTTTGCTTTGTTCTGGTGTTTCCTAGACTCCACCTTCTAAGGCCAAGAAGTACAGGGGCCACCATTTCCACCTAGCATTTTTGTGTGGGCCTTCTCTTGCAAGGCAAAGGATTCCCTGGGCCATCTTGCCAGCCCCCAATCATAATTTTAAATGATGAGTGATAACATGTTCAGTGATATAAATAATACCTATAATTTGAAAGCTTTTAATTTTGTGTTTTTATAGTAGCTAACGGTTTCTTGTGAATTACAGCTTCATACATTTGTTACCTACTTTAAAACATCAATGTAATATCTGAAAAAGCTCAAATATAATATGTTGAAACAAAACTCCTAATTGTCTGCCTCCCAAAATCTGTCTCTCACAATCATCCTTATTTCAATAGATACAAAATCCATTCTTCAAATTTGCTAAGAACAAAACTTTTGCTATTGGTCTGATTTGTCTCTTTTTCACACGCTGTAGAAATTGACTAGTTTGCAATATTCCATTGCTGTTTTTCTGTTCCCACAGCCCATCATTTTTCATTCAGACTATTGTAATAGTTTTCTAATGGATCCTATAGTTTGGTCTTGCATATAGCAACGGTCTCTCTCAATACAGCATCCAAACATTTTAATACTTAGCTCAGACAAAAAGACTCATTTGCTCAAAGCATTCTTTCTTTCTCCCTACCCACAGTCCTCTCTTTCAGAAATTTTTCTCAATGGCTTTCAATGCTAGATAGACAGACACACAAGCACACACACGTATGCATGTGTATATATGTATGTATTTGTTACTTCTCTTTGCTGCTATATTGAACTAATCTACATTTTTTTTCTGGAATGTTATTCAAATATCCTCAAGCCAAATTTTCCAGGCTCGGTTAAAATTAGTTCAAATTCACACACTCAATCTAATCTATCATGAAGCTACACTTAACAGTATATTTTCTATATTGAAGACATCACTAACCAATTAAGGAAAAGCAACAAAAAAATCAGAGAGAACAACAGCATCTAGAATAGTCAGGGTGTAAGATGATGAATGTAATTATGTTTAGAAGAGAGCAAGTGTTAATACAAGTCAGTTTCATTTCATCAAGTTGTAATCCATTTTTGCATCCCAGCACCAAACTAGGCCCTTAATAGAAATATGCATATAGGGCTTAAAATCTTTGCCTCACAAACAAAAGAATCTGAGTTCAGATGCTCATATTACACATAAAAATACAAAATGTTAGTCTGGTATTATTGCAAGTCAATAAGAAAGGAGAGGACCCTTTAGTGTCCTATAGTACACGCACATAGAGAAAAAAAATCTATACCCCATATACTCCTCTCCTACGAAAATAAATAGACTCTCTGCTTTCCAGATCCATTGCTTCCTGAAATTGAACACAATTTTAATGATTCTGTATGCTAAAACATAATCTAATAAATATAATTATTTAATTTATGTGACATGCAATAGCACCAATTTTTAGACATGCTTTATTATGCTTTCAAAAATATTGTATTCTGCTACTGTGTAATTTATTGTTTGCACATATTTTATTATAAGATATAATTTCTACTTGTTTTTGTTTTTATACATTCATATGCTTGGGGCTATGGCTTCTAAAATTAGTTTGCAATTTGAGCAGCATTATGAAAATAGTCATAGATACTTCATCTTCTCTGGTGGGTATTTGAAGTATTTCTCCTAAACATTGACAGAGAAACTGATCAGGTCTCTCTGTCATTCATACTCTCATATAGAACCCAGCATCCCTTGGAATGTAATTCCCAGAACTTTCAACAGAGACTGGATAGGAGAAAATAAGCATGTGCTAAACTTCTATACTTATCTATTTGAAACTGGTAAGTATAATTGTTATTCCATCTTTTAGCCCCTATATATTATTAGCACAATAATAAGTCATCTATGTTATTTCCTAAGTAATTTATTGGAGTCCAAAATAGCTTATTATAAATGACCTTTGTGATATGACCTGTTTACAAGTTAAGGATTACAGACAGACCATCTCAAAGCTAAATGCAGATAGTGTTTCATTATCTGTTGTCATGGACCATCTGCTTCATTGCTTTTCTTCATTAGCACACATAATAGAAACTTAACAGAATTACTGCTCTGGAGCCGCTTGTTACTTTTACTCTTCACTTCTCAAATTTCCTTGGATTTTTAAGCATCATCTTCAGTTTGATATTAATTTCCATGTCTCTGAAATTGCATTTAAGAAGAAACAGTAATGTAATTACTGACCTCCACAATATGCCATAAGCAGAGAGTCTAGATGAAGTTTGTCTTTTTATCGAAGAGACACTGGCTGAGAACTAAGCCTATGTAGTGGTCTATCAGTGTCTGGGGCATGCAATGAAACAAAGCATGTGTTCAAGATGCTTATCAAATATGTGCTGAAAGCCTTTGAGTCATTCATGTGGAGAGTTGATACAATAAATATTGCAGAGAGTGAGATATACAAAGGAGTATATAAAACTGTTCATGCCATGGAGAGGTAATGCAAATCATGAATAGAAAATGTACTTTAGGCTTGATGACTTGGGGAGGAAATGATACTTGGTACTAGATTTTTTAAAAAAGAATTATTTATTTATTTATTCATTGTGCATGTGTGTGTATGTATGTGTGTGTGTAGAACCATGGCCCAATTCAGGAACCACCATGGACCGCCTCCACCTCCTCCTTGTTTACTATGCCCCGGGATTCACAGGTTTCGCCCTATCAGGACCAGAAACACAGGCCGCCCCGGCTTCCGCCTGGCGTCTATACATGGGGTCTAGGATCCCAACTCAGGATCTTCAGCCTGCAAGGCAGAGGCTTAACCCCTGAGCCACCTCTCCAGCCGCACTTGGTACTAGATTTTAAGAGTGAGATGACACCAGGCATGAACAGAATGGGATGAAGGTTTAATAGCACAGTTACAAAGATGGAGGGAACTGGTTTCATATGCTCAAAGAAAAAAATTATCTAGAGGGACCAAAACGTCAAAAGCACTTTCTTTAACAGCAAATAAAGAGCATAATTATCAAATGAAAGTAAAACATGAAAAATCATGATGCTATATAAAAGAAGAGTTGTATTGGTAAAAGGAGGTTGGAGGATAGGATTGGAGATTAAATTATTCAAATATCATAAATTCACTCGAGTTTTGTATGAAACACTGAACAATTTTTTAAAAGTCCAGATAGGAGGCAAAAATGTGTATATACAGAAAGGAAATGACAGTGTTTATAAGACTGTGTATCCCAGTCTTTAAAGGTGACACACATTGGATATGTTTATGGCTAAGTTAATAACACCTGACATCACTGTGCCAAGAATTCTTCAAAGATTTAATAAAAATAAACTCATTTTATCTTTAAATCTTTCCTATGGGAGGTAATATAAAGGCATGTATTTTATCATATTAGCTAATTTCAGCCAGAAAAAGTTTCAGAACTTATTCAAAGTCAAATGAAGAGTAACTGAGGGCACCACAATTCAAATCTATGCAATTTTCTCTCTTTAGTTCATAATGTGGAGTGTGAACTTTCCATATATTACAAAAGATATCCATAAGATTAACTTTAAACACTATGAGAGAGATAGTTTGTTTCCCCAGTCTGCAAATCAGGTTTTCGTCATATAACTTAGCCAATCAGCAAACCAAACAGCATTCAATAATGTTCATCTGATGCTCGTACCCTCCCTTGGTTCTCTTGAGAACATTGGTTATTCCGATGCAATCACTGAATTAGTAGGCCATGATGAATGAAACATGCCAGGTAACTCTCTAATCACTGGTGACAGCCACCCCAACACAAGACACACAAATGGCAATCATTTTTAAAAAGCATGGTTCTGTTTTATGTTGCTACATGATCACAAAGATGAAAGAAAACCTATCAGTCATACCATGGACCATAGGAAGACCATCCAGCTGAGCACATTCCAAGCATCAGAGCAGCAGAAACTAGCACAAATATGTTTTAATAATGGGTTACAGGTTAAAAAGGGACTCATTTACAGAGGAGGTGTAAAGTAACTCCTTTGTTTATTTGTAGACATTTGTCCGTGTTCTATAGTCCCTGTTACCTCTAAAGCTGCCATTAATATCATTCTGTCTCTAACAATGATGGAGCTGATTTAAATGAGTTTTCTAGGAATTCTTCATCTTACAGGGGTCAATATCTTTGCTTTAATAAATTTATATCCCACCTGTAGAAACTTGACCTTTCATAAAGCATAGTTAAGTGTCATAGATTTCTGTCCAATCTGACTAGCTGATTTTTTATTTAAGTTTTTTTAATTTTTCTAGTTTTATAAGCATATTGACTATTTTTCCCTGCTTCTCTCCATCCCTCCTCCCATCTATCCCCCTTTCCCTCCCCTTTTCAATCTATCCCACTCCCACCCACGCTACCACCAATAAGCCTTCATGGACCCCAGGGCTCTCTTTAGCATGTCTACTCTTTTTAAAAATTTTTTCTACTTTAACAAGCATATTGAGTATTCATCCATGTTTCTATCTATTGTCCCTCTCTTCTGTCCCTCCATCAATCCCACCCTCCTGCCTGTCTGCTTCTATGGATCCCAGGGTTGCTCCTGGCCTGCATACTCCTGTGAGGGTTTAGGCCGCTGTGGCACACCAGGTTACCTCTCCTCAGTGCCCCCCCCCCCCGATAGGAGCATTTCCCTTCACTCATCCAGTTTTAGTCCCCAAGGTTTCCACTGTATGTTCTTATCTCTTTTGAGCTCCTTGATATTCTGTGGGAGAATATTGGTTTGTCAGTCATTATGCAGTTCTAGTAAGGACAAGTCTCACTATAGTGAGTTCCTAGTTGCAGCACTCTTACTTTGAGTGCAATATCTTGTCCAAAGGTGCACCTTTGGACATCTACATCATCCCTGTCCATCTTTAGGTTCTTAAATTCTCACTGCCTCCTCTTCTGTGAGAGTCCAAAGCCTTAGGATAGGGGATTTTTCTGATATTTAAATATTAATGTGTAATTAAATAGCACAATGAAAATACTGATAGTATTATTGACAAGGGTAGTAAAGTTCATCAGGGGATCATATGGTCAAAAAGTATTGCATAAATAATATCCAAGAAATGATGCTAGCTGCCTCTGAGAGGAAAATAAGGAATAAATATATAGTACATTGGTTAAAGCATGAAGTAAGCAAGTTCCTTTCAGTGAGGTCAGCAAAATAAGGTGCTGCATTCTCAAAATGGTTCACTTAGCTATTCTGTTCTAGCAACTTTGGTTGACTTCCAACAGTTATGCAAATATTTACCTTGCTGATTCAAGTCCATAGAGTTAGTATGTGTGAAAATTATTACTAATTAGTATTCCACAGAAGTTCAGACTCAACTATCATTGCCTCTCTGTGCTATCACAATGCTTCATGTTTATATGATTTCCTTCCCAGATACTGAGAGAACAGACAATACTCTATGTTACTCCTTCCAGCAGGACTTGTGAATAACAATGAAAGCCTGGTAGGATAGGCAGAGCAAAAGTAAATCTCATGAAATGCTAGAAGATGTTACTGTGAGGTTAATGCCATATCACTTGTGTTAATGATTGTTATAAATATCTCTGATACACTATTTAGGAAGACTTGAATATGCTTAAGTGAAATGCTTTAATGTCTATTCTATCACCAAGACCTGAGTATATATTGCTTCAATGTGTACTATGAAAGTGTGCCTCTCCCCCCAAAAAAGCAGAAAATAGAGAAAAAGAGAATAGGGAAAGAGAGGGAAAGCGTATTTATTTCATGGCCATGGGAAGAGGTCAAAGGACAACATTCACAGATCAGTCTTGTCTTTCCATCATGTGGGTTTCTGGGGTTTGAACTCAGATCCCCAAGTTTGTAATCAGGTGTCTTATCTGTGAGCTCCCTAGCTTGGCCCTTCTCTATTACATTCTGAGGATACATCAGAGTTACTACAGTAGGTGACCATTTATGTTGGTGTTATTCACAACACTTTACATGCAATACCACAAATAGTAATTAAACAACTTTAAAGCCTATTTTCATCAAACCATCTCATGTATATTATTGGATAATGGCCTACTTATTCTCTAATACTACTCTCATGAAGCTTCTGTGGGTACAGAGAGAGGACTTTTTTATCTTATCATTTTACCTTGTTTTCTCTCATCATATCTAAATGTCTCATCATCTATTTGTGGGGGTTATAGAGAACGCAGGGATTTTAGTGGTAGACAAGGATTCTAACATTGAGTGGTACCACCAGTCCACGGAAGGAAATTTTACTTTTGAAAAGCGAAGAGAACACTTGAGCCTACTAATTACACCCAATACCCTAGAGACAACAATAGTTTGCAGCCCATGTTTTCATACAAAAGGAAAAGTTCAATGCATGAATTTATGGGTTTGTTTTGTTTAAAATTTCACTTTTACAATCTTTGAATAGTTAGACTTTATAAGGCTATATTTATTGATAAATAAAATTCTATTGAAATAATATAGAGATGACCTTGTCCTATTTTACAATATAGTATATGCAGACCCTAATGCTATTTTCTTATGTTATTACTAATGATACTTACATTATGTCAGATGATACTCTGTATTAAATAGATCAGGTTGAAGTAAAATTTAAAATTCTAATTTGACTTCTGAAATCATTAGATTTTATCTACTGTGTCAATTTTTGGAAAAAAAGACAATGTTCATTGTACTATTTGTGTATGAAACATAAATTAACTATTTTTTCTGTCAAAGTTTATGACAGCATATATCATCTTTATTTTCCCTCTGCTTTTTTAAAAAATAATTTACTTTGTATGTGTGTGTATGAGAGAGAGAGAGAGAGAGAAAACTGAATGTCCCTTGGAGGACCATGAGTGACTTCAAGAATCATCCTTGATTGCTTCTACCTCATTCTTGCCTTGCTCTGGGATTTCACAAACTCTGCCCACCAGGGCCAGAAGTGCAAGCCACAGCTGTTTCCACTGGCGGTTTTTTACGTGGGACCAGTGATCTGAACTTAGGACCTTCTGCTTGAAAGACAGAATCTTCCACTACTTTCCATGTCATTTACCAATTCTCCAGGTGATGGGAAGAGCTAAGTTTCTCTGAATTAAGGCATAAAATGTTATGGTTAATTTGACCCCATATACTTTGCATTTGAGCCTTTGACTATAGAGCACCCCTTTGATCAAGGGGAAAGTCACCTTGTCTAAACACCGCAGTTTCAATAATTTTTAATTTATGACCCTGATTATATTTCTAGCATTTAATAAAGTTTGCAAGGAAAAACTGAAACTGTATTAAAAAATGTTTAAAAATATAGTAGAGGAACCAGAGATGGCTCAGTGAGAAAGGTACCTATTTGCACACTTAGCAAGTTGCGTTCAATCTCCATAGCCCATATGTTAGAATGAAACAACAGATTTTTGAAAGTTGTCTTCTGTCCTCCATGTATATGCCTACTCTCTCTTGCAAATAAGTTAACAAAATATTTTAAAAACATAGGATGGTTCTAGATGGGTGTTGTCCCTTTAGGCTCATGGATTTGAATCTTAAATTGGTATTAATCTTTGGAAGACTATAGTCCCTTTAAGAGGTGGCGACTTGCTGGGACAATACTTGGAAGAAGGACCTTGAGATTTGAT
Organism: Typhlomys cinereus; assembly: GCA_023101885.1. NCBI lineage: Eukaryota > Metazoa > Chordata > Mammalia > Rodentia > Platacanthomyidae > Typhlomys > Typhlomys cinereus. The sequence continues at coordinate 7,417,746 of JALPQD010000061.1, read as the reverse complement.
AGCTTCACCTTACTTCTTTTTAGGGAGTACCTCCTCTCTGCCTCCTGATAACCTGAACAATCCTCTTTCTTCTGCCTACACCCAGGCTTTCTTTTATGTGATTCCTGCCACCTTGAACCAAATATATACCCATTTCTTCTTTAAATTGAAGATGAGTGGTGTCTAACAGTAAAATGAAAAGTAACTTCAACAGAGGGAACACTGCTATTTTTCGATTGCAATTCAGCAAAAATGTATTTACCTTCGTAGCTCATTTTTATTTGAAGGTGAAATATCTCTGTGTTTTCATGTGTTCTAATGCAATAAGACTTTTTCTATCTAGGAAATGGCTGGAACTGAAAATCTGTCTGTAAAATGTTCTTTTAAGACTGTATAATTTAAGAAGAGACTATGTTTCCCCACAGTGTTCTGCCTCTGATTTTTTTTGTTTCTTTCTCTTTTTTGTCTTGATAATTGGGACTCACAGGCTGACTGGTTTGTTGTGCTTCACCATTGCCCTCTGGTAGACAGAAAGTCAAATGTCTGTGCACTGTAGTCTGGCCATGGGACCCAAAAGTCTAACTCTGTAACTGCTAGTGTGAAGCGTAATTTACATATGAACAGCTTCACTCTCACTCTTGGCCACCCTTGTGTACACTTTGTTGTGTCAATCAGTCACATATGTTTTCACAGGAGGCAGAATCAAGCTGCAACCATCCACCATATGTGCTCTAACATTGCCCACATTTGTTTCCTGCAAAATGAATATATGCAAGGCTTTCTCACCGCATTTTGTTTCACATACAGAATTATACACAAGTGATTTCTAGTCCTCTAGCTCTAACTATCACCATGGTTTGGGGTCTCCAGATGAAATGCTAACAAGTTGTCAACAGAATTCTAACAGCTAGTTCATTATTCTATTACTCACAGTTCACACTTGTCCTTATCTTCATCCTAATGAGATATCGGGCATCAGCAAGCCAATCTGCATCTACTTGCAATGCAAATTTTTTAAGAGATAAAAGATGATGAAGTGAACCTCTCCTTATTCTCAGAAAATATTCTGAAATCCAGTCCTTTATGATACATGACTAACTGAATTTTGAGTCATGTGAGTACTAATTAGCAAGAGAATTCATTGCTTGTACATATATACCTCAAGCCTGAAAGAAGGAAAAGTAAGACATGTTGCATTAGATAGTAGTATCTAAAACTTATGATACCAATACTGTTAGCTATGCAAACATGTTAAAGGAGTTTACAGTAAAGAATAAGATACTTCTTTGATACAATCTGTCTCCATGCTAATATTCTTCTGAGTTCTAGAAAATATTTGTCAGAGAATATATTCTGGTTCTATTTTCAATGTAACAAATATAGCTGATCTCAAAACCTAGGCTTGGAAACTCACTTTATTTGTCTCAATAAGCAGAGAAACATCCCAGTTGTGATAAACACATTAGGACCCATGAACAAAAAGACTATCCATAGCTCAAAAATATAATAATACAAACATATACATTTAATACACAGGTAGAACTACAATAGAATTACTTTTGTTTCCTAAAGTATGAACATTTTCTCAATGCCATAAAGTACTCCAATTTCTTTTGAAGGCATGAGAATAGATAGGATTAACAGCTCTTTTCCAAACATAAAAAATAAAACAAGAACTTTTCATCTTCATAACTTATATTCTTTAATTTATTTCTTCCTGTAAATAAAAAAAAAGGATTTTAGATGGTTTTTATTTATATTTGTTTGTTTCTAAGTTTAAAAATGTTCTCACTTTTAAGGCAGTTAAGACCCTATACAGTTCTGAAAATTGTGTTATTCTTTTTCCTGAAGATCACGAAGTTGTCCATTCTTTGTTCATCATTATTAAGATTCTTTATGATTATTAAGCAATAGAATTCATTTTATATTTTTGATATATTACCATTTTAATTAAAAAAATAAAGGTTATAGTTACTACTAGCTGCCAAATTCAGTTGTGTAGACTCTAAAATTTGAGATATTGATTATTTAGTGTCTAGGTAACAGAGATGACATTTTAGACTCTTTTTTATATTTAAGTCAAATGCATATTTCTTCATGCTCTACTATTTTGTTTCTCCCACTTTGTATTTTAAATTTTTATTTTTAAAAAAGCCTTGAGCTCATCCACTTAGAACCCAGGGACACATTTATACTGGAAGTAACAGGAATATGGCACTTCCTGATAAAATGTTGGTCAGCAAGGTCTTAAAGGCCCCCCAAACATTATAGGATTTTGCCATTGCTCTTGGTCGTTCTCCAAAAAACTGTTAGAAAGACCCTATTACTGAAGATGCAGCACAAATGGATCATAGAACATGGGCAAAATATATCAACTGGAAGTGATCTGAGAACTTTCTCCTTGCTAGATAGCTTACACAGTACCAAGGAATACTGTAGAAGCTGCTGGAATACTGAGAGAAATAATCACAAGCCCCATCAATGGTGTGAGATCTGTAAGTTGAAATATAAATCACCATGGCAATAGGTGATCATCAGTATAATAGTGGTATGAGTACCAAGGAGACAACCAACAGTTTTCTGATTAGAGTCAAGATCCATTTGTCGGAATGGTACCTATCCCTGTTACTGTAAACAAGAACAAGAACCTAAAAAAGGGAAGGAACTAGAGCAATAGGGAAGATAGCCAATAAACCTATAGGTAGGAAGACAGTACATCAAACTTATTTGTAGGTAGCTGTTATACTCATAGAATGGGAACTTACAGTGGAAATCTTTGGTTCTAAATCTAGATAGTGAAGGGAAATGCACATATCAATGGAGTGTCCTGAAGAGAGGTAACCTGATATACCTCTGAGGTCTGAGCCCCTACAGAAGTAGGCAAGTTAAGAGTAGACAAGCCAGAGTGAACCCTGGGGTCCATAGAAGCATATAGGTGGAAGGGTAGAAGGGAGTGTGAGGGGATGGTGAAGGAAATGGGGAGAATAGGAGGGAGGGGTGGGAAGTTGGGATGAATACACAATACATTTGTAAAAGTAGAAAAATAAAAACAAAACTAAAAAAATTCTCATTTGATTAACAAGTGTTATATGTTTTGTAAGTCTTAGACAAAAATACTATGAAGTATCAAATTCATTGATTTTTATAAGAAATCCAACCAAAGCTTATTAAAAGATTTAAATATTGTACCATATATTTTTCATTGTCATGTTACAAATAAATGGTATTCTTTTTCTAATCAACATATTGTTTTTTTGTAACAAGCTATAAAATATCCCTTCAGTCTTTTTCAATAACTTTTTAAATTGTTCATAAAGCTCCTTCCTGGAACTATACTGATGAAAATAGTGCTGTCTAAATTCCACTTACTGAACAATAATAATAGTGAAACCAATGTCTCAGAACAAATGCATCATTCTACACCCAAAGAGAAGCTCTACCCTATTATCTACAGGATGCACTGAATCTAAGTGTTTTCATTAAAGTTTATATAAAATGACAGAAAATAGATAAAAGGAGAATGTTTCTTGTTTATTTTACTTATTTTTGCCACCTATCATATATTGGATAAGTAATTATTAGAGGCGTGTATGTGACATAGTTCAGTGAACTGATTTTCACATCATATATTCATTTCATATTTTACATGTACAATATTCTTTTTGAATTTCTACTTACAGTTAATTTCAACTTCCTGTTGATCTGAGCACCCTAGTCAAGTTAAAAGTGATGATAAAGCAGACGACCTGAATTATCAGCATACCAAATAGGATATGAAAACCTGGTCATGTACAGGCATTCATTTCTGTTAATGTACAGTGGCAGACACCAAATTTGAAAATATATTGAATATATTCTTATGTCGGGACAGATCAAAAATGTGAAAAAAATTGTTTTCCTTCTTTTATGAGGTCTCATTGCATAAGCATTTATTTAAAAGAGCAGGAATCAAAGAATCCAAAATAGTAAGAATCAAAGAATCCATGAAAAAAAATGTTGACATAATCTACCCTAATAAAGCTATGCAGAAAAACTGTTAGGAAAATGAGAAATAAAACAGATCAGATACTAAAACTTCTCATACACCATCCAAAATTCACTCCCCCTTTTTTTCTTTCTATTTTTGTGTCTCACAACTAACTTTAAGCAGACATGCAAAAGAAAAATGTTCCTATGTATACTTCAATGTGGATGCAAGATATCAGTAAATTCTACAGTGAATTCATGAAAAAGATTTACTTAGGGAAGCAGATGGATCAAACTGGGTCATGTTAGATAGAATAACTATTATGGTTCATTTTCTGTCAAAGGAAATGTGAAAACCACAGAACTGTAATGCGATAGTCTTTAAAAATTGGTGATTAGTTTGTTTGCTAGAAATGGACTTTTCCTCAAGAAATGTTCTCTGTGATCATTCTAGCTACCTACTAATTGAAATCCAACTCAGGAGTCCCTCCTATTGCCATTCAAGTGGTAGACAGAGTTATGGACTTTTATTTATTGACAAACAATAGAATGCCATTTAAAGTAAGATGAAATAAAAATTTGGAAACTTTGTAGTGAGGAGGTAGTCTAGTTATCCTTTTTAGAGTGGAGCAGTCCACAGTCATTTATTTTCTCTGCTTTTATCAGTTGTGTTTTTCTGTATTAAACACTGATTGCAAATCAGAGCTCCTAGGATGAGCATTATTTGCACCTCCATCAGTGTACATAATGATGAATATATAAAAGGTAGTCTGATATGTTAGCTTTATAGCTAACCTTTGATAGCTTGCACCTCCCTAGGGCCTATGTCTTCCACTTTCATAGGATTCTAGCCCTGGTTTATCAGAAATGTGGTCCCTGCTGATTTTAGGTCCCTGATCTAAAATTTAGTCTGAAAGCTGTTTGATCTGCCTTGACATTCATGCCACTATTGCATTGATCATCACCTTTTGCCTGGGCCATTTTTCTTTCACCTTGCAGCTTTCATGTATTGATGAGACTGTTGATTACTTTTCTCCCACAACAGCTTGCATAGTACTTTCTAGTATCATAAAAGGTGACCAGCGAGGAAGAAACTTTCAAATCACTCCCAGCTTGCTTTTAATGTGTCTTTTGATGAAATTCTTGTGTCTTCAGCTATAAGGTGTCACAAAGAATCTATAGTAAGGTTGTAAGATCCTAGAAAGGGGCATAAGTGTGGGCAGACATTGCCTTCTGCATATGACAGGGTAGTACATCTATGAATGAACTGCAGTTAGGTGCACATCCACAGACCTGAATAAGATTTGACCTTTCAAAAGGGGAAAGGTCACAAGAAGCTTCTTTTTTTAATTTTTTTAACATTTTTTATTATTATTTCTGCTCATACAAACTTAATAGGTACACCGGTTCCCTCCCTCCCTCCTCCTCCCCCTGAACCCCCTACTCCCTCTCCCCTCACCGCTCCCTCCCCATCCCCCAGTGCCTCCCACCCCAGTTCCCAGAGAGTCCTTTAATGTGCATCCCTGACTCTCCTCAGGGCCTTCCTCTCCAATAACGTACAAGGACCCAGTGGCATTTCCCTGAACCCTTTTCCGTGTTCCCCTTAAGCTGCCAATCCCTTGCCTCCAAGGATCTTGGTGCCTTTAGCAGATGCTACACTTTGTGAGGTCAATAGTGTGTTGGACATTGCACAGGGTATGCAAAGTCCAATTATGATTGCTTCGGCCCTAACTTGTGTGGAGTATCTTGCATATCATTGCTCCTCCCATCCTTGTGCTCTTACAATCTGACCTCCCCCTCTTCTGCAAATGCCCCTTAGCTTCAGGATGGGGAGAGATTAGTCTGGCCTAGTTCTAGGTGGTTAATATAGAGTCTATGAAGTTCTGGATTGTGGTTTGTTGTTTTTCTTTTGCAGTTTTGCTGCTCCTGCAATGCCCTTCACTCCATCCTGCTGGGCACTGTATGTTACTCCGTGGCCAGAGACAAAAAGCTGTTAAACTGGAGTCTTATTATAAGAGCACATTCAAGGGTAGATGTAATAAAAGTAGGAAACCTCAGTGAGGGAGGGGTCAATCACCCATTTGCAAAATGTTCACTTTTTATAAGCCAGACTATATGCCCTCCCCTTCTGGTGAGATCATACCCCCTTAGTTGTAAATGATCAGGAACGAACGTCTGTGAACTTAACCAGGTGTCACATTGCTTACCTGCAGTCCTTGACGGAGGCCCATTTTCTCTACTGTAACATGGTCACTTCTCTCCTTGTTTCTGGTGTGGCCCTCAAACCCCATCCCTCCTGTTCATAATCCTTGCAATTACTGTAGATAATACATAGATTTACCTATAAGTGTCCCAAGGTGGGCTGGGTGGGTTTGGTAGTAGGAGCCACCTACTACCAAACTTAATGTATGTATTAAGCACATACAGTGCTTAATTTTCTGTGTTTGGGATACTTCACTTAATATAATTGCTTCTAATGACATACGTTTCCCAGCAAATTCCAGTAATTCGTCATTTTTGATGTCTGAGTAGTACTCCATTGTATAGATGTGTACCACAGTTTCCTTATCCACTCGGCAACTGTTGGACATTTGAGTTGATTACATGAATTTGCTATTGTAAACACTGCTACTATGAACATGATCGTGCTTGTGCTATCGAGGTGAACCTCTGTTGTATGGGGGGGGGGTTATTCCCAAAAGTGGAATCACAGGGTCATATGGTATTTCAATCTTTAATTTCTTTAAGAATCTCCAGATGGCTCGGCAGAGTGGCTGTATGAGCCTGCATTCCCACCAGCAATGTAGGAGAGTTCCCCTCTCTCCACATCCTCTCCAGCATTTGTTGTTGTTTGTATTGTGGATTTTTGCCATCCTGACCAGGGTGAGATGATATCTCAGGGAAGTTTTGATTTGCATTTCCCTGATGGCTAAGGAAGTGGAGCGTTTTTTAAGATATTTGTTAGACATTTTAATTTCATTCCTGGTAAAATTTCTTTTAAGTTCCAGGGCCCATTTTTTAATTGGGCCATTGGTTTCCTTGGTGTTTAGTTTTCTAAGTTCTTTGTGCACTCTGGACAGTAGAGTTCTAGCAGATATGTGGTTAATGAAGATTTTCTCCCATTCTATGGGTTGCCTTTGAGCTCGTGTTACAATCTCTTTATCTGAACAGAAGCTCTTTAATTTCACAAGATCCCAACTGTTGAGAGTTGGTAGCAGTGACTGTGCCATTGGATGTCTGTTAAGGAACTGTTGGCCTAGCCCAATCAGCTCGAGGGAGTTCCCTATCCTTTCAACAATGGTTTTTAATAGTCTCTGGCCTGATATCAAGGTCCTTGATCCATTTGGAATTAAGTCTTCTACATGGTGACAAGTACGGGTCCAGCTTTAATCTTCTGCAAGTGGAGATCCAGTTTTGCCAGCACCATTTGTTGAAGATGCTGTTCTTTTTCCATTGGATTCTTTGGGCCTCTTTGTTAAAGACCAAATGGTTGTAATTTTGTGGGCTTATATCTGGGTCTTCAATCCTTATCCATTGATCTGTGTGTCTACTTTGAAGCCAATACCAGGCTGTTTTTATAACTGTGGATTTGTAGTATAGACTAAGGTTTGGTATAGTAATACCTCCAGCAGTGCTTTTGTTACTCAGGATTGTCTTTGCTATCCTGGATCTTTTGTGCCTCCATATGAATTCTGAGATTGTTTGGTCAACTTCTTTGAAGAATTGCTTTGGGATTTTAATTAGTATAGCATTGAATTTGTATATTGCCTTTGGTAGGATGGTCATTTTTACCATGTTGCTTCTGCCAATCCAGGAACACGGGTGGTCTTTCCACCTTTTGGTGTTTTCTGCAATTTCTTTCTTCAGGGTTTTAAAGTTTTCATTGTAAAGGTCTTCCACCTCTTTAGTTAGGTTTATACCAAGGTATTTCATTTTTTTTAGGGGCTACAGTAAATGGGATTGTTTCTCTCAAGGCTTTTTCACTCCTTTCATTCTGGGCATATAGGAAGGCCTCTGATTTTTGCACATTTATTTTGTATCCTGCCACCCTGCTGAACTTCTCAATTAGTTCTAGGAGCTTCCTGGTGGAGTTTTTGGGATCACTCAGGTATAAGATCATGTCATCTGCAAATAGGTATAGCTTGACTTCTTTCTTGCCAATTTGAATCCCTCTTATGTCCCTTTCTTGTCTTATGGCTTCAGCTAAGACTTGAAGTACAATATTGAATAGAAGTGGTGAGAGTGGACAGCCTTGTCTAGTTCCTGATTGAAGTGGGAATGCTTGAACATAATCCTTGCTGTGGGCTTGTTGTATACAGCTTTTATTATATTGATAAAGGTTCCTTCAATTCCTATTGTCTCTAGCGTTTTGATCATAAAAGTCTGTTGGATCTTGTCAAAAGCTTTTTCTGCATCTATCGAGAGTATCATGTGGTCTTGGACTTTGGACTGGTTTACATGATGAATTACATTTATTGATTTGCATATGTTGAACCAACTTTGCGTGCCGGGGATGAAGCCTACTTGGTCCCCGTGAATGATCTTTTTAATGTGTTTTTGAATCCGATTTGGTAAGACTTTGTTGAGAATCTTTGCATCTGTGTTCATCAGAGAGATCGGCCTATAGTTTTCTTTTTTAAGCGAGTCTTTATTAGGTTTTGGGATTAAAACGATATTAGTTGCATAGAAGGAAACTTGTAGTGTTCCTTCCTTTGCTATTGGAATGAACAGTTTAAGGAGTATTGGTGTTATTAACTAGTTAAATGTCTGGTAGAACTCTGTGCTGAATCCATCTGGTCCAGGATATTTTTTGGTGGGAAGATTCGAGATTACTTCCTCAATTTCCTTATATGTTATGGGACTATTTAAATAATTCACAACTTCCTGATTCAATTTAGGTAAGTTGTGTTTACTTAGGAATTCATCCATCTGTTTTGTGTTGTCAAATTCCACAGAGTATAAGTTTTTGAAATATGATGTTATAATTCTCTGGATTTCTTGGGTATCAGTAGCGATATCTCCATTTTTATTTCTGATTTTGTTTTAACTGCTTTATGCCAGTTTTTGTCTCTTGCACTGTTTTTCTTAACTCCTCCAAGTGTCTGTTGTGTTTCTCTTCAAAGCGAATCATTCGATTATTTAATTCCTCCCGGATTCCTCTTTCTAGTATTGAACATGGTAATGATCATATTTTGAAAGTCGATATCCTGGGTCAGGCTTTCATGGCCATTTTCCGAGGGTTTGTTCTGGTTGGGGTCTAACATTATGGGATTAATTCCTTCAGTAGGAGATTTGTTTACTTGAGTGTTTGCTTCTCATGGATTTTCACTTTGACTTGGCATTGTCGTTTTAACTCTTAAGATCTTCTTTCAATTTCTGTGCGTTTTTCACTAAACTGAATTATTTGGCCTGGGGTTCTGGGGTTGGGCAGGGACGGAGCTTACCTAGGTCGCGGTAAGTCCCGGCTGGACCGCGCACGTCCCGGAAAGCAGAGTGAGGGAAGGGAGCCACAAGAAGCTTCTTACCTCTTGAGGGTTAATTATGATGTGATGAAGGGAAGATTCTTTCCTCAGTGGTATACCCACTGACAATAATTCATTCTCTAGGTAGTGTTCGGACACCTGCCATCAAAAGCAACCCAGTTGAAACTCAGTGTTCCACATATGCGAAAAGACATGAAAATAGGAGGAAGATTGGTAAGGAATAAGAAGGGATGTGATATGAAAAGGAAGGGGGTAGAATTGGGAATCAAGTTGTGAAAATATCATAAATTTGCTGTAATCGTGTCTAAAGAGTCAAAAGAAGAAAAAAGCTGCTTTATGGGGAAAGCCATTTTCAAGTGAAAGGAACAATCATGAATTGTGGCAGTTCTACAACATACCAGAAATTGTGCAGAAAAAGTAATTTCACCAAGAAATAGTTACAGTTTCAAAATTAGGAAGTCAGACAAAAATATAAGCTTCTTCTTTTTAAATGTCTATTTTCACCCAAAACTCTCTATGCATGACAAATTGCCTTGCAGAAACTTGTTATATTCTTTCCTTATTCACACAAATCTATTATAATCTGTTATAATCATTCTCAGAGTGGACCGAAATCACAACTTTGAGTTGTTTACTTAGCATACATAATACAAGGTTTCACTCTAACCTCATGTATTTTGCTCATAGTTATCACCTTCATCTCTTAGAACCATGCCTTGACATATTTTTCCAATGCTAACCTTGAGACTCTTAAACTCAGAATTCAGTGCATATAAAATTCATAACTTAAAACCAATCAATAAGAAAGCATTTAAACTATGGAAAATTGCCATCATATTGAATAAGGGCATCTTTTATTCAAGAATACCAAGTGCAACAGGTATACACTTCTTTTCTGTCTAATATTTGGCAAAATGTTGATTACAAGAGAATGAATAAGAATTTTGGAGTTACTTAATGTTTGACACTGTGTAAGCAATTATAAAATATTAAATTAACAGATATGTCTATCTCAAACTATTTTATATGTGGTTATAACAATGTCCTCTTCAATGGTTACATTGAAAATCATGTGTTAGTCAGTACAGAGGATAGAATAGCAGGACTTAAGGGCTTATAAGCAGAGATCCAACTCTGTTATTGAGTTTTTCCATATTTGCTTGTGTCTTCTCTGCTACTCTATTAGCATGTGGTTAAGGTAAATAAATTTGTGTAACTAATATTCTGGGATTTTAAACAGTCTCCAAAGGCCAACAAACAAAAATGCTTGTTATTGAGAGGAGTGGATCCTTAGACGCAAAGGCTAGTGGAAGGAAACAAGGTCATGGTCCCACAATTTTGAAGGAGATACTGACAACATAACTTTTCACGTAAATTTCTTTGCTCTGAGCCACCAAGAGGTGAGTGACATAGTTCCACATCATGTTTTGCATTACAAGGTTCTCATTTGTGCCTCAAAACAATAGAATCAACATTTCATCACTGCAAAAGACAATCAATCTTTTCTCCTTGTAAGTTGTTCATCTCAGGAATTTTTTTTCATAGCAAAAATGGTTAATGTCCAATATGGTTTGTATAATAATGTCTATTTTGAAATAAGTAGTCTAAATATGTGAAATAAATGGAAAACCTGAAGGTATACTCATATATTAATGAGGAACAGAACTTGAACTCTGATTTATAAAGTGGTTACAGTACATTGTTGTCCCACCAGCAGTGTATAAGGCTTCCTTTTCTACCATCCATGCCAGCATTTCTTGCCCTTTGAACCCTTTATGATGGCCACTGGGACATGAGAGAGACATGATCTTAGCATTTTAATCCATATTTCTATGATGCTTAAGAACACAGAACACTTCTTTACATGTCCCCTGACCGTTTGTATTTCTTGTTTTGAGAACTTTGTTTAGTTCTATATGCCATTTTAATTGTTTTTGGTTTTTTTTTTTTTGTATTCTTGATTAGTTTTTTTTTTTTTGAGTTTGTGTTAAAGATTTCTCTGATCTGTGATTGTTTTTCCACTCAGTTGACAGTTTCCTTGTTGTTCAAACTGTTTTTAGCTTCATGACATCCAATGTGTTGATTGTCCTGTTTCCTGTGGTATTATAGTCCTATTCAGAAAGTCTCTATTTGTACCTATCTATTGCAGTATGTTCAAAATATGAAGTGTTAATATTATGGGGCCTAAGGAGTCAGCCTGCGTCACAATAGGTCAAGTCCAGCCACCAGCATACATAAAACAATTGAAAGAGCCAAAAGTGTGAAATATTGAAAAATTAATACCAATTTGGTAATGAGAAGACAAAGATCCAGTGACATCCAAGTCCATCTTCAGGGTCCAAACATGAGGACAAGGTTCCAAAGGAAGGCAAACTGCATGCATGACTAAGTGATGTTAGTCAAGAAGAGCCCCAGCCCATCATGGACCTATTATTGTGTTTGTTCTGTTCTTTCCTGTGAGGTAGTCGGATAAGTTATCAGTAAATGGTGAAATCACTCCCCATACCCTCCTATAATACCTGGTATTTTCTATTCTCAGAATAGCATTCTTTGGGGACACTCAAATTCCCTGAGGCAATTTGCTTTAACATCCTAGATAGCCAGAGCTTTTTGAATATTTTGTTCTTGCCATTATGGATATATTATGCTGAGTTCTTCGATCCCTTTGCAGTAGAATTTTGTACAATAGATCAAGATCTATTTTTGTTTTAATGAATGTTTATAGCCAAGGTTCATGGCACAATTTGTTGAAGATTCTGTCCTTTATCCAGAGTATATTTTTTGACATCTTGTCAAAAATTAGGCACCTGTAATTGCATATGTTTCTATGTGAGTTGAGGCATTATCCATTCAGGGAGGCCCTAGCCCGGGCTCCCCAATCTAGGAGATCTGAGGTCCAGCTAAGGACAATCCTGAACAAATTGGGACATGCCATGGACTTGTCCCAATAGAGGAATCATGCAGGCAGAGGGATGAACAACCAATGGAAAGCAGCCATATAACCTGCCTCTCCAATGGACACCTAGTAAAGAGCTAAATGATTGGTGGCTCCCCCCCAGCTGAGAGATGGCAGCACCTGATTGGATCCCTGGCCCTATATAAGCCCAAACATTTCCTTAAATAAAATGAGTCTGCAGCAACTCGTCCATTGCCTGTTTCTCACCTGGTGTCTGTTTTGTCTCTGTGCTGCTTACCCCGGCTGCTTACCCCCTCGCCTCAAGCCTCTATGCTCCTGCCAACTTTCCCCCTCCTTTCCCTGGCTGGCCAGTGGCAGGGATTTGGCAACAGTGAGTCTTCTATTCCTTTCCATTGGCCTAGGTATCTATCCTGAGGTTTTTCAATTCTATGGCTTTACAGTATAACATGAAATCCAGTATGGTATGTCCATCTGCATTGTTTTTTTTTTTTTAAATTTGGATTCCTATGGCTTTCCTTGGTCTTCTATACATCCATGTAAAATTTAAGAATGATTGTTATACATCTGTGAAGAATTGCCCTATAATTTTATTGAGATAGTGTTAAATGCATAAATTTCTTCCAGTAGAATGCCCATTTTCATCATATTCTTCCCATCCAATGACCATAAGTTATAGTTACTTTTCTTTGTTGTGAGTAAATACTTGCTACAACTTAGGTGAGAAAGAGAAATTTTTTGGCTTATGATTCCAGTAGCATATAGTCTATTATGAAGGGAATTGCATAGCAGAAGGCATAGGTAGAGCTGAAGCAAGTGGCTGGTTCAGGTGACCCAAGTATTCAAGAGTCGAAGAGAAAGAATCAAACTGTGTCTCTCCATCAAACTCCAATGTTTGCCTTCTGTGACTTCCTTCCTCCAACAAGACCATACTTCTTAAACGTGGTACAACCTTTCCAAACATTAGCACTAGTTAAGGATTCCAACACATGAGCCTGTAGGGAGTAACTCACATTCAAATCATAATAGCATGGTAGGTCTATCCATTTTCAAGTGTCTGGTGGCTCCCTAAAATAACTACGAAAAGTAGTAATATGTTTTAGTCATGCCAATTCTGGGCATACAGCCAAGGGAATATATATCATGTGTACCTCTGTTCATTGTCGTTCTCTTCACAATAACTGGAAAACGGAATGAGCCCTAGGTGTCCATCACTTGACAAGTGGATAATGAAATTGTGGTTCATATATATGATGGAATTTTATACAGCTATAAAGAAAAATAAAAAAGAAAAATAAAATTATGAAATCTTCAGATAAATGAGTAGAGTTGGACAAAATTGCACTGAGCAAGGTAACCTGGGCCCATAAAGATAAACGCCACATTTTTGGAGTCTTAAACTTAAATCTTTAGATTTGTGTGTACCTCCTGAATAAACTCCATCATCCAGAAAAGTGGAAGAAAGACAATGGGAAGGGAACTGTAGGAAAGAGTGGGAACCATAGCATAGATGTTAACTGATGGGAACAGTGTGGAAAGAGTTAATGGAAATTTAGAAGGATGATAGACAACTACTTCCTTACACCAAAATTAAAAGTCACAAAATGAAGTTTGAAGGCAGATACCAACATAATTAAATATTGCTGTTCTGAGAATAAACAAGTCACTAAACAAATTCTCCAGTCTCAGGTGTGGGATAGTTCCATAGGAAATGTTGGTCAGAGAAGATTCACAAAATCATACAGGTTCTTGCCATTCCAACTAAATTTCTCTCCAGAACTAGTTAAAATAGAAAGCCCACAATCTGGATGCAGGATATAGAAAAATCAATTTCGAACAGAGCTGGAAACTTCCATACTGCCATCTAGTTTTGTGTGTGTGTAGAACCACGGACGAATTTGCGAACCACCATGGATGCCTCCTCCTCCTCCACCCGGGGATTCACAGGCTCCGCCCTACCAGGACCAGAAACGCAGGCTGCCCCCGCTTCCGCCTGGCGTCTATACGTGGGATCTGGGATCCGAACTCAGGACCTTCCGCCTGCAAGGCAGAAGCTTAACCCCTGAGCCACCTCTCCAGCCCCCATCTAGTTTTTATACAGCCAAATAGTGCTATGTAGGTTGCTGGTGGAGTGAAAGCATGCACAATCTTATCCAGCTATGAAGTCTATAAAATACAAGACCAACCTTTCAGGCAAGATATACCCACTGTGTAATAAAATCATGATTGCTATGGGGACAACCATCAAGAATAGACAGCAATATAATTCTATTTAGGACCTCAAAACCTCTTAAGGCCTGTGGAAGAGTTTATTTTAGCTGTTCAACCAAATTGGCAATGAATCAAAATCCCTGCTAAATATCTGTGTAAACACTCACAGACAAAGGCTACTTTCAACCTTAAATGTCACGTCTCTTTCAGAGAAAAGAGATGAACACAGAGACCCATGTCTTCATTAGAGACTGTGAATAAGAGTTGGAAGAAGAGTTATTCTTTAACAAGATGTGGCTCCACAACCATTATGGAATAAGGGATCAGAAATGATGTAGGAAATGATGACATGAAAAAGGATTGTAAGAAGCCATTATATGCCATACATGTCCCTGACAATCCTGACATGACAGTAGCTGAGGTTACTGGCACTGGGTCTATACAAGAGTATCTTTAACAAGAATCTGTAATGTGTAGGCGAGAAGCACATGGGATTCTATTACTTATTGCTGAACTATTGGCAACTGCCAGATTCTGGGAGAGGGAGAGACATAATTACCAAGTGTTTACACACCAACTAACTCATCAGTGATCACAGATTCCCAATCTGACCAGGCAGATGATCTTAGCTAAGTACAGTGAGACATAAAACAAAGCAAGAATTATGAATAAGGGAAAAAGATTTGTAGGAAGGAGGGCATCTGGCAGAAATTGAAGGAAGACAAGAAAGGGCTGTTGGGAGAATAATTAGAATGCATTATGCACATTTATGAAACTTTAAAGAGTAATAGCCTATTAATGAAAACATCATTAATGGTGCATATATGAATTGTCTAAATAATGATGCTGTACAAATCATATCTAACCAATGTAACAAAATGTTGTGAAATCCCAAATGGAAATTGAAAGTAAAAAAAAAAAAACATTCTAATAGAAGATTTGTTTGAGCATGTTGACAGAGGAATCATAGATAAGTCTTTGCATCTGATGTTAAGCAATTTAAGCCAAACCAGAGCTTGTTCTAAACTCCCAAAAATCACAATAATATTGAAAACATAGAGTCTTGTGCTTGAATGCTTTGCCCTCAGCTGATAGCACTGTTTTTGTGAGATTGAGATATTAAAGAGGTAAATAAGCAAGTAGCAGTAGGGATAGAACTTGAATCTTACTGTTCAGTTTGCATGTTTTTATCCCTAAATATAAGAGCTGTAATGAACGTGTATGTCTCTGTAATAAAATGTAGAGTAATTTGGAAATAACCTCAAAGTGGCATAACTTGATCATATGGTAATCTAATTTTTTCGCTTTTTGAGAAGTCTCCATACTAATTTACAAAGTGTATGTACCAGTTTTAAATTTCCACTACTAGTGAATAACTCTTCCCTTTTCTCTACCTCTTTGCTAGTCTTTGTTGTTGTTTGTGGTTTTTGTTCCTAGTCATTCTGACTGGGCTACTACGAAATATCAGAATATTTTTTAATTTGAATTTCCCTAATGGCTAGAGAAGTTGAACAGTTATTAAATAGGAAGATATTCAATTTATCATTAGATTGAATTTTAATGTTTTAAACTTCAATTGTTTAAAATGTGATTTAGAAACACATGCCTTTTAAAGTAAATGAATGTAATGAGAGATATCAAGCAAATGTTCAATGTGTGATTCTAAAAGTCTATTCTGAGACAAGTTGAGAAAAAAAAATTCAGAAGACACTTTTCACAAGTAATTTATTCTGTTTGGATTTATGATCTTAAGAAACAGAACAAGAAATATTTTAACTGAAATTTCTGGGTAAGTAAAAGAAAATGCAATAAAAAGAAAAGAACAAAACTGTAATTTTCTCTTTCTTAGCCTTTATGTTATTAAATTTTTAAGGTGAAATGACTAATATGAGCACATATTTCAGACTTTTGTCCTCCTGCAATACTACTGACTATTAAATTATATTCACTTATTTTCCCCTTCAACATAAGAGGCAACACTACTCAATGTTATTCTGGAATATAAGAAATATGAATTGTTATGTAAATATTGTCTTTTCATATATTAGTAAAATCAGCAAATCAGATGTTGTGTTTTAGTAGGAAAGCATTTGAGCAAATTGTTGTGTACCTTATTTCAGTTTATTTATTTTTAGTTCAAATGTAGATTTTATAAAGTGATGACATTTATCAGCAAAATTACGTTAAAAGTAATTAGAGTATGACATATTTCTAAATAATCATGAAAGATTAAAATTAGAAGGAAATTTTATTTGTAAATAATCTGCATAAAACGATTAAAATTTAAATATATTGTATAGTCAATATTGAAAATTTTTGAATGCAAATATAAAATTATATTTAATATTTGGCTATCCATTCAAAGAACACATATGCAAAATTTTTAAGTACCATATTCTGCCACTGAGAAGAAATAATACTAACAAGGAAGAATTTAAATTTAAATACAGTTTAGTTAGAAAAGGACAAACAGAAATGAGTTTAAACAAAAGTAAAAAATAATTGATGTCCAGGAGTTATGATTTTTGATGAAGTGATGAATGAAATTAATATTTTTATTCTAAATTATGCTAATCATAAAGATTTGAAGGTGAAGGCTTTATTTGTTTAGACCTTGTCTCACTGTGAATTTGGGGCTTATCTTAAACTTGCTTTGATATTCCTATATTACTCTCCTAAATGCTAGGGTTACAATCATGAGCCACAATGCCTGACTAATAAAGTTTAAAAAAAATGACCTTAAAAAAATTCTAACTATGAAAACAGAAATATACAAAAAAGAGCACCACAAAGTGCTCTTAACCTTTAATATAATACTGCAGAATTGCAAAAGTGAATACATATATCAGTCACAATAGGCATTGAAACACTTATTCTTACTTTGATCAGCTGTGATTTATTGCACCAAAACCCTATAATATCCATAAACTACAAAGGAACATAAGTCGGGAGAAAATTCCAAAAAGAGACAAAAAAACCCCAGGCTAACAGATGAATAAAGTTTCTACAGTAGAAAAGTCTTAAAGGTGTGGGAAGAAAGGGGGCAAGACTTAGTAAAGGGTAAGACAACAAAGTGATTAAGGTAAAAGAATGAATCTGCAACTTACAATAACTGGCAAGAATAACCCAGTGGAGGAAGAGCAGTATGTAAGGCCATGAGTAACTATTCTCTACATATGTTCTAAACTTCTCTTATTATTAAGAAACCCATGCCTACTACTGTAAACATATCCAAATAACAATAGAAGAGGAGAAAATGTACACTAGATAGGAACAGATGTCTTAGAGTTAACAATAAATATTTGCTAATCTACCATCTTATGATATGAAAAGCTGTCAGAACTCAACCAAGTTGTATCCTATTGCAGTAGAAAATCACAACTAGACAAAGTGCAAAGTATTGGTGAACCTCTAATGCTCAGCCATAATCATCAAAATCTCTCCTCATCCCGAAACTAAGGGAACCATGTAGAAGAGGGAACAGTAATAGTTCAACAGTTTACAGGTGCAGAGGTATACCGACAATCAAGTTACTCTAGCGATTAAGACCACTGTACCCAGAAGTTTACTGAAATGAGATCTACTACCTTCACATCTCCACAATGACTGACATTTGGACATTCCCCCATGGATGAATGAGAATCTCACTAAAAACAACTACACTTAAAAGTAATCACTAGGGCAAAATGCTAGACAAAAGAAAGGAAACCTTCCCACCTGGGTTTTTGCCCAATAAGGACCACATATATAACCACAGAGACCTGGTTCCTTACTAGCACAGGCTCTCCAAAGGGAGTGTTGTCATCCACACATCCAAATGGACAGGAGGAAAGGAGGGACAAGAGAGGAGAGGCAAAGGGAATGGAGAATGAGACAAGCAGAGGGTTGGGAGAAGAGATGGAGTAAAATCATAAACTCTGTTTGTTTGGATATTAGATATTTTTTATCCATTAAAATAAGAACTTCCACCTCAAAAGGAAGCTTCTAGGCAGAGTGAGAACACACTTACAATCTATGGATATGACAAATGTTTGGTTGGTGTTTTTCTATTAAGTCCTGATGGCTTTGTAGCTTGTTCCCCTTTCCACATGGACTATGCCTTCCTGTTCCATGAATTCTAGGCCTGGATTACACTAACAGCAGTATGTTCCTTGAAGAGGAGCAAGGCTTAAATCCAATGAGACAGCAGTTGGTTACCAGCAAAATATTCAAGCCACTATTACACTGATACTATGAAAACTGATTGGTAATGAAGAAACTTCCAAATCATCTCTAGCTTGTTCTTAGATATGGACCATTTTTTAAATTATAGAGTCATGAGTCACTGTGTGTGTGTGTGTGTGTGTGTGTGTGTGTGTTAGGTAGAAAGACATACTTGTCTGTGATTTTTCTTTATAAAAATGACTTGATGAAATCAATGATATTTTTAACTTTATCTTTAAATTTTTATTTCTTTTGTTTTGTTTTGAGAGGTAGTCTCATATAATCTAAGCTGGCCTCAAACTCACTATAATGCTACAATGACTATGATATTTAATATATTAATTGAAATAAAATATGATATTTAATTTCAAGGCTGTCTCCGAATCTTTCCTTATGACTGAAAATGATGGGTTGTTACATTTAGAATTTCACCATAGTGTGCATATAAAGTGGCCTATTTTATAAGAAATTTGTCTCATTTAAATGCTGATGTATATTGATCACATTATTTTTTTAAATGTGCTCTTTCTGAAAATAATGTCATCAACAATTTATATGTTCTTTCATGCAGAATGAACAAATGATCAACATTCTATAATAATGTCTGTGAAAAATTCTGGATTTTGTTATCTTAGTTGTTAACCATTAACAAACAAAAACTAGGAAAGTGCAAGTAATGATTAAGTAAATTTGGTCCTGATGAAGTTGGGAAGTCTTACTTAGCAGTTATGCCAGTCTCCACAGTTCTGAATTATCTGGCATGGCAACCCACAACACTTCCTGTAGAAGTTTCTGAGGATAAATTGCTGAACTATATCTATAATTTGTGATTTCATTTTCAAGGCAATCAAGCCTGAAGGGAATTAAAATTTTTCCCTTATGTACAATTTACCTATTGAAATACTTATTATAATTTTTAAGGTTCTATAATATGACAGAAAAATTCCTAAGACAACAGAATGAAAGATGTAAGTTAAAAATAATGAATAATCAATAAAATCCTAAAGATAAAACATGCTTTGAGGCACTACCAATTCAGGAAGGCCCTAGCCCTGGCTCCATGCAGGCGAAGGGATAAAACAACCAATGGGAAGCAGTAATAGACACCAGTAAACAGTAAGATGATTGGTAGCTCTCCCGTGGAGCGGAGGGATGGCAACACTCTGATTGGACCTGGACTCTATATAAGCCCAAACACTTCCTGAATAAAGCTGAACGTGCAGCAACTGGTCCACTGCTTGTTCCTCACCTGATTCCTGGGGTCTGGTTGGTGACCCCCATTGCCAGCTCACCCCTTGCCTCCAGCCCCCAGTTCCCACTGTTTCTCCCTCCTGTGCCCCTCCCACTCACCCAGCAGGGGATTCGGCAACAATGCTGTAACAATCATATTACTTAATTTCAAGATATGCCTTGAATCTGCCTGAATACTTCAAAGGTAATTATTGGAAAATACTTACATTCTAAATAAATAATCCTAGAGCTTTGTGCATACATATAACCAAATATATTTACCATTTGTATGGTAAAATATTAACTCAAATGGATTATATAGATATGAGAACTTTAAAATTACTAGAAACTATATGAGATGATCTAAGGACATTGGTTTAAAAATGTTATCTTATTGTATGAAAATGAAAAGCACTGTCTTTGAAAGAAAAAATAAGTTGAATTTTGTTGAAGTTAAAAGTAATGTTTTCAATAAATTTCTTCTAACTTTCAAGTAAGCTAAAATAATAAAAAAGTAATGTTTTTTTAAAACAGTTTTTATTATCTCCGCTCATACAAACTTAATAGGTACACTGGTTCCCTCCCTCCCTCCTCCTCCCCCCGACCTCTCTGCTCACCCTCCCCTGACCCCTTCCTCCCCAAACCCCAGTGCCTCCCCTCCCCCAATCCCCGGAGAATCCTTTAATGTGCATGCCAAACTCTCCTCTGGGTCCTCTCTCCCATGATGTACAAGGACCCAGCGGGATTTCCCGGAACCCTTTCCTTTGTTCCCCTTAAGCATAGGAACACTATTTTGGCTGTCAATCCCTTGCCTCCAAGAATCTTGGTACTTTTAGCAAATGCTAGACTTTGTGGGGTCAATAGTGTGTTGGACATTGTGCAGAGCATGCAAAGTCCAATTATGATTGCTTCAGCCCTAACTTGTGTGCAGTATGTTGCATATCATTGCTTCTCCTTGTACTCTTACACTCTTACCGCCCCCTCTTCTGCAAATTTCCCTGAGCTTCAGGATGGGGAGAGATTAGGTTGGCCTAGTTCTAGGTGGTTGATATAGAGTCTCTGAAGTTCTGGATTATGGTTTATTGATTTTCTTTGAGGTTTTGCTGCTCCTGAAATGCCCTTCACTCCATCATGATAGGTATTGGATGTCACCCCCTGGCCAGAGATAAAAAGCTGTTAAACTAGAGTCTTGTTATAAGAATATATTCAAAGGTAGATGTAATAAAAGTAGGAAACCATAGTGAGGGAGGGGTCAATCACCCATTTGCAAAATGGTTACTTATTATCTGCCAGACTATATGCCCTCCCCTTCTGGTGAGATCACACCCCCTCAGTTGTAAATGATCAGGAACGAAAAGTCTGTGAACTTAACCAGATTGCTTACTTGCAGTCCTTGATGGAGGCCTATTTTCTCTACTGTAACATGATCCCCTCTCTCCTTGTTTCTGGTGTGGCCCTCCTACCTCATCCCTCCTGTTCATAATCCTTGCAATTACTGTATTACAGAGATTTATCTTTGAGTGTCTCTAGGTGGGCTGGTTGGGTTTGGTACTAGGAGCCACCTATTACGGAGTACATACGGTGCTTAATTTTCTGGGTCTGGGATACTTCACTTAATATAATTGTTTCTAATGACATACATTTCCCGGCAAATTCCAATAATTCATCATTTTTCATGGCTGAGTAGTACTCCATTGTATAGATGTACCATGGTTTCCTTATCCACTCGTCAACTGTTGGACATTTGGGTTGATTCCATGACTTTGCTATTGTAAACAGTGCCACTATGAACATGGTTACACTTGTGCTATCGAGGTAAAGTGGGAATGCTTCCAATTTTTCCCCATTGAAGCATAATCCTTGCTGTGGGTTTGTTGTATACAGCTTTTATTATATTCATAAAGGTTCCTTCCATTCCTCCTGTCTCTAGCGTTTTGATCATAAAAGGCTGTTGGATCTTGTCAAAAGCTTTTTCTGCATCTATCGAGAGTATGATGTGGTCTTGGACTTTGGACTGGTTTACATGATGAATTACATTTATTGGTTTGCGTATGTTGAACCAACCTTGTGTGCCAGGGATGAAGCCTACTTGATCCCCGTGAATGATCTTTTTAATGTGTTTTTGAATCCGATTTGCTAAGACTTTGTTGAGAATCTTTGCGTCTGTGTTCATCAGAGAGATTGGCCTATAGTTTTCTTTTTTAAGTGAGTCTTTATTAGGTTTTGGGATTAAAACGATATTAGTTGCATAGAAGGAACCTGGTAGTGTTCCTTCCTTTGCTATTTGATGGAACAGTTTAAGGACTATTGGTGTTATTAACTCCTTAAATGTCTGGTAGAACTCTGTGCTGAATCCATCTGGTCCAGGACATTTTTTGGTGGGAAGATTTGAGATTACTTCCTGGAGTTCCTCATATGTTATAGGACTATTTAAATAATTCACAACTTCCTGATTTAATTTAGGTAAGTTGTGTTTACATAGGAATTCATCCATCTCTTTTGTGTTGTCAAATTCCACAGAGTATAAGTTTTTGAAATATGCTGTTATAATTCTCTGGATTTCTTGGGTATCAGTAGTGATATTTCCATTTTCATTTCTGATTTTGTTGATTTGGGATTTTTTTCTCTTGGTTTTGGTTAATTTTGCTAAGGGTGTATCAATCTTATTGATTTTTTCAAAGAACCAGCTTTTTGACTGGTTGATTTTCTCTATCATTTTCTTAATCTTGATTTCAGATATTTCTCCCCTTATTTTGCTAATCTGCTCTCTTCGACTACTTTTGGGATCAGATTGCTCTAGTTTCTCTAAAGCTTTAAGCTGCATTGTTATTTATTTCTGATGTTTCATTTTTCTGATGTAGGCATTAAGAGCTATGAACTTACCTCTTAGGACAGCTTTCATTGTGTCCCAGAGATTTTGGTAAGTTGTATTTTCATTATTGTTTGCTTTCAGGAAATCTTGAATTTCCTTTTTAATTTCTGCCTGAATCCAGTTCTCATTCAGCATCATAGTATTAAGTTTCCAAGAGTTAGTGTATTTTCTCTTGTTTGTTGTGTTGTGGATGTCAAGCTTTAGGCCGTGGTGGTCTGATAGAGCACAGGCTAGAATTTCAACTTTCCTGTATATGTGGAGATTCGTTTTGTGGCCCAGTATGTGATCTATTTTGGAGAAAGTTCCATGTGCTGATGAAAAAAATGTGTATTCTTTGGTGCGTGCATGAAAAGTTCGAAAGAGATCTGTAAGGTCCATTTCTTTATGGGTTTGATTAAGTTCCAAAGTGTCTCTGTTAAGCTTTTGACCTGTTGATCTATCCCATGTTGAGAGGGCAGTGTTGAAATCTCCAAGAATTATCGTTTGGGGTTTGATTTCTTGCTTTAGACGTGGTAGGGTTTTCTGAATGAATGTGGAGGGGCCCGTTATGGGTGCATAAATATTCAGTATTGTGAAGTCTTCCTGGTGAATTTTACCTGTTACTAAAACGTAGTATCCATCTGTGTCTCTTATGATTTTTTTTGGTTTGAAGTCCACTTTGTCCGACAGCATAATGGCTACCCCTGCCTGTTTCCTGGTTCCATTAACTTACAGTATTTTGGACCAGCCTTTCATTTTTAGGATGTGCCTATCTTTTGTGGTGAGATGAGTTTCCTGAAGGCAACAGATTGATGGTTTTGATTTTTAATCCATGTTTGTAATCTGTGTCTCTTAATCGGTGAGTTAATACCGTTGACATTTAATGTTATAATGGAGAAAATATTTTTAATTCTGGACATTTTTTATGTTTAGTGAATGATTTAAGCTTATTATTTTACATTTATGTTTTTGTGGTATTATACTACTCTTCTGTCTTCCTGGATATGCTTGTTCTTCTCTTCAAGCTTGAGTATCTTTTCTAGCATTTTTTTGAAGGCCTGATTTGGTAGAGATGTATCCCTTCAAGTTGCCTTTGTGCTGGAAAATTTTTCTTTCTCCCTCGATCATGACAGATAGTTTTGCCGGGTATGTCAGTCTGGTTAACAGTTTTGCTCATTTAATACTTGAAGTATGTCTCTCCAAGCTCTTCTTGCTCTTACTGTTTCCATTGAGAAGTCATTTGTTATTTTAAGAGGTTTGCCTTTAAAAGTGACTTGCTTTTTTTTCTCTTGAAGCTCTCAGCACCTTTTCTTTGTCCTGAATGTGGAGTGTTTTGACTATTATTTGCCATGGTGATTTTATATTTTGGTCATATCTGTTTGGAGTGCGAAATGCCTCTTGTATTTGGATGGGCCTCTCATTCTTCCATTGAGGGAAGTTTTCACTTATGATAATTTGAAAAATTTCCTCAGGTGTGGTATTTTGAGAATCTTGCTGTGGTATTCCTGAATGCGCATGTTAGCTTCTTCAGGGTGTCCCATATCTCTTGAATGTTCCTCTCTAGTACCTTTTTGGCTTTAACTACCTGTTCCATTGAGCTGGTTAATTCTCCCACTTTGTCTTCAAGCTCTGAAATTCTATTTTCTGCTTTGTTAGTTCTGCTGATAAGACTGTCTGTTGAGCTTTGGTTTGAAGATAACTTGTGCTTTAGTTCAATTTTAAACTCTGCCTGGGACTGTTTTAACTGCTCTATGCCTATTTTTGTTTCTTGAGCTGTTTTTCTCAACTCTTCCAAATGCCTGTTGTGTTCCTGTTCAAAGTGGTTGATGCGGTTGTTTAATTCCTCTTGGATTTCCTGTTTCATAGTATTAATCATGGTAATGATCATACTTTGAAAGTTGTTGTCTTGGGTCTGGCTTTCTTGGCTATTTTCTATTTTTTCTGGTTGGAATCCATCCTTAAGGGGTTGATTCTTTCAGTGGGAGATTGGTCTCCTTGGCTTTTGTTTCTCATGTATCTGCACTTTGACTTGGACATTGTTGTTTTGTCTTCTAGGGCTTTTCAGTTTCTGTGTGTTTTTGACTGAACTGATTTAGTTGGTATTACTACACTTAGGCAGTTGTTACTAGTGCTTGCTTTGGGGTTGGGTATGTTTGTCTTTTGTTATTGTTATTTCCTAGTTGAGGCTATTAAGCTGTTAGTACATCAGTTCAATCAGGTTAAGTAGACAGGAGGTGAATATTAGTATGGTAGTGCACTTTTACGATGTAGTATTTTGGTGATATATGAGAGTGAGTGGTGTATTCCCTGGAGTTGTATATGTTTTTGGGGTGGCTGTATGGAAAAGTTAATCTACAGTGATTAATATTAGAAAGGAACAGTAAGGTGAAAAAAAAGAGGGAAGTTTACTTATCTTTGGGCTGGATGTGAAGAATCTCTCCCATGTGATAGTTTGATTCTAGAGGTTTTCAGATGTATGGCCTTTGACCCTTAGAACTTCGCTTGAGTTTTCTTTGGACTCTATTGAATTCTGAGTAGCAGTGTGTCTTCTGTAGACCACTTGTGTGGGTCCCCCATGGGCAACCCCTCTGTGCTGATGTTCTTGGCAGAATTCTTCACCTGGGGCCTGGGACTTGGCTTAGTGGCCCTCCCAAGCTCCAGGGATGGAGGAATGTAAGTCCTGTCCAGTTGGGCGGACAGGCGGGCAGGAGAAAGAGAGTGTCTGGGGCCCGGGGCGTGGCCCAGGCCTAAGCCAGAGGCAGGCCGGAGCATGCTGCAGGGACACAGGCGACCTGAGGGTGCTGGGGGGGGGCTGGGCGGACTGGCCCACTCACCTGGGGATGGCAGCGGGACAGAGGCAGCCAAAAATAATGTTTTTGTGATACACAGTATCTGAAAGAAAAGAAACTAGAAATCTGGGTGAAAATGATATTTGATAAAGAATGAATATATATAAAAATATACATAAATTTCTTATAAATGGGCAAAAGAAGACATTCTATGTGTAAAATTTAAATATAAAATTAAAATGGGTAAAAATAATTGTAATACTTTTTCAAAGAAAATATACTGGTCAGAAATAAGAATGTTTAAATATTTCCTATTTAATATGTCATTTTCACTATTTTACAGAAGAGTTGGAGTTAAGCTACAATTTATTAGAGAATTTGCTTCTACATTACATTATGTTAATAATGCTAAATAGACTTAATATTTTATTAGGTGTGCTAATTAATACAGTGAGATGTCTTCCATTTTCCTTCCATACAATAGAACATAAGGAACATTTTGGTTTGGATTTATATTATCATATGCTTAAATAAAATTGTTTTAAAGAAAAAAAAACATGCTATACTAATCTAATGAATGAAACTTTGAAAGATTTTGCCAGACATGTATACTCTATTTTCTGGTCGTACATTACCTTTATTTTAAGCCATGTCTAGGGAACAACAGAAGCATTTTTATGTTCATCTTTCATTTTACAGTCTTAATGTGGGGGATAAAATGTCTCTGAAGATGTCCACACGGAATGTTCTGAGATGCTTCCTATAATGTGTAGCATCATTCTGCCTGAAATGACCATGATATATTTGACTTAACTTTAGAAACTGGTAAGTTTTATTGTTAAAGATGGCAAAAGAATTGAATAACAGGCTTATGATGGGTTAATGCTGCCCTTGATAATGATAAAGCATTCGTTTTGTGATGTGTAATTCATGTCTTTGCAGATAATCAGAAAGTTGTATTCTTGTCAGGTTTTTCTAAATGTTCAGCTCCAACAGGAATCATTGTGAATTACTCTCAGTGTGGAAGGACATTCTTATATGAAAGAACAGTCTGTGAGTAATCTAAACTCACATTATGTTCATAGATTTCTAATTATAAAATGAAATCTTTCTTTGGGTTAATTGTCATTGGGCATAAGTTATTCCAACACTCTGTGAAGAAAGTAAAACAAAGGAAAGTAACTTATTTTGTATATTTTATATATGTATAGATCATAACTATGTGCACATCATTTAAATGAGATTTACAAAGAGAACATAGAATATCTTGATCTGACATGTCATACAAACTATGATTTGAATGAAGATTTGAAAGAAGTATAATCACCCTTTCATGAAAGCAGTCAGAAGCTCGGCCGCCAAGGAGGAATAGCTGCAAGGATAAAGATAATTAAGCACAGCATCAGAATGTGACAGGACAGGTGATAGTGTCAGCTTCCTGAGGAAGAGGTATACATTCAGGATTGGAACAGAGGATTGGCATGAGATATTTTTTAAAAAAGATTTCACTGATTAATTCCACTGATGTAAACGCCAGACATCTGATTGCCAATGTGTTAGTGTTGAGAAGGAAAGACATTTTTTTCTAACGACTTGAAGTCTTGTGAAAAGTATCTATATTATGGGATCTCTATCTCATAAACACACTGGTAGTAGTGCTACAGAATAAATTCTGCTCTGTAAGAGTCAATTGACATATAAATCAGTTTTTATAAAACAAGTCCACCCTAGGGAATGGGCCTCTTTACCATGTGTGTATTTTGTGTCTACTTATTCACTCTATGTTGATGAACTCAAGGACATGAGGACAGCGAGTCCATGCTGTTTAGACATTACAATTGTAAGGATTGTGAGCTAGGAAAACTCTCTTTACTTGCAAGCTACCCAGCATCAAGCATGCTGTTATTGTAATACAAAATAGACTAAGGCAAAGGGAGTCTTGGGAACAAGATTTATATGGAAAGGTCAATTAAAGCAGGTTTAGATGACACAGAAAAAGGATTGGTATCTAGGTACCTAGGGGAGTCATGATAGAAAATGTGGGGCTATTAGTTAGAAAGTTAAAAGATATTTTCAAGATTTAGTTTGGGCAACTGGAAAACGTGCCTTTACATATCTCAGAAATTGTTACTTTTAAGATCTTGAACTGTACTCTTCTCTTGTGAAAACTGTTTATTAGCTCTTTTGCTTCTTTAATCTCTGTGTCTCCCTCTATTTGAAGCACTCTGAGCTCTTTTTTTTTCCATTTAGATTTATTTTACCTCTGCGCTGGCTTCATTTCCTTTCCAATTGCATTAACCACTCTAACATGAGTGTGCTTAATTTTATACCCAATTGATCGGCTTGATCGCCTTGAAAATGAAATCACAAATTATAGATATAGTCCAGCAATTTATCCTCAGAAACTTCTACAGGAAGTGTTGTGGGTTACCATGCCAGATAATTCAGAACTGTGGAGACTGGCATAACTGCTAAGTAAGACTTCCCAACTTCATCGGGACCAAAGCCAAGATGATTTGTCTTTCCCTTTCCACTTGAGGAAATTCATTCCCCTCACCTTTCAAACTGTCATTACATGCCCTTTCAACCACTGCATGAAGATGACAGACTGTCAGAAATTAATGATCTCAGTTACATTCATAGCCACATATGCACAAGTACCTTGGTGACAATGCAACAACAACAGCAACAGCAAAAGATCCTTCCTCTAGCCCAGATGAATTACTCTAGCAGCTCGCAGATTCTTTTCCTCCAGAACTTTGCTGCAATCAGTGTCTTCCCAAGTTTCTTTTTTCAATAATTTTTCATTCTATACTAAAAACATATTGTAGTTTGCCTGCATGGTTGCTGACAAAATTACCATCAAATAGCATAAGGGAACAATGGGTTTATTCGCTTATTAATATCTGGTTAGAGTTCATAGTCCAGCTTGATAGGAGAACTCACACCACCACCATGGCTGAGGAAACTGGACATACCATCTTTACATAATGACTGAGAGCAGGACGAACCTTACTTGCCAGACCAGCATGTCTGGCCAAGTATATACAAGGATGACAACTTTTTCAATCAACTCTCTGTATTTTACTTCTGGGCCTATCCCACCCACAGTGGGCTGGGCCTTCCCCATCAGCTAGGTAATCTCCTACAGGCTTGCTCTGGGCTTAACTCAATCACTAATTCTTTACAAATGTGCCCAGAGCTCAAACTCTCAGCTGTCAAGGTGAATCTTGTACCTAACTATGACAAAGCATGATCAAGCCTTTCTTGAAGGAAAAGTTAAAAGTCTTTCTGCAGTGTTAACCCACTATATTTTTTGCCTTCTCATGCAGCTTTAATTATAAGACAGTTCATAATTATACTCTTGATCTTGATCCTCAGTCCTCTAAATAGATTAATTTCCCTTTCATGTTCGATCAAATCAGCATTGTTATCTGAAACCTAAAATGTGGTCTTTACTTAGGATTGTATTGCCGTATTTATATCCCCTTATTACTAGCACTCATTTAAATTCACTTCTTTAAATCATACATTATCCATATCACTCATTTCTCTATTGTTATGATTGGGTGTCTGTAGAGTTGCTGACTGTTGAGAGGCTATTCTTCACAGGGTGAGTGAGTCCCAAGAGATACAAGGAAAAATTAGTGTGCCTTTCAAATGTAAAGCCTGGAGTTTATTCACAATCACCTTTTGTTAGTATTCATCCGTTCATTTATTTTATTTTGCTTATTTTCAAAACATAAATTGAGACAATTTACTTTAGCATAATTCTTGACGTTCGCTAAATAAAAACACAAGGATAAAACATATCAATGGAAGACATTATTCTTTCCATTCTCCGATACTTTCTTTTTTTCATACAGTCCCCTCCTATCTTCAATTCTTTATGCTGTGTGGCCCAAGGGTTTCATGTGGGATGCCTGTACAAGTAAGTGCTGAGGAATAGATGGCTTCCTAATGAGTAAATGAGTAATTAGAGAACCTGACCACCTCCTATCTTGCATCTTAAATAGTCTCTTATGGAGGTGCAGCAGTTTTTGAAATCTTCCCTTATCCATGTTAAATGTTGATAGGTCAACTAATAAGCAAAACTATTGAAATTAGAAATTCAACTTTTTGGCCTCATAAAAACAGACAGCAAGTATGGTTCAGTGGTTGAAGGAAGAGGGGAGAAAGAAAAATGTTGGTCAAAGGTTTAGATGTTCCAATTATTCAAAACCAATAGAAATCTACTGTAAAACTCAGTATACTCAATATGTACTTTTATTTTTTTTAATAAAGGGAAGTTTATACTAAATTTTGATCATACAATAAATATATTACATGCCAAATATCCAGCTACTTTCTTTGCCAGGCTTTTGTGGTCCAGTCACCATGCCTCTGCCCTAATCAACTCAGATAATATAGATAACCAGGCAGACTTTGTGATGCTCAAGAATGGTTTGAAAGCAGATGGAAAACTTATTGCCCATTCTTGCTTGGTCACTAGAATTTACAACTTAGAAACCCTTACAAACTGTTGCCATAATTTCTGCATCTGCCTTTTCCCCCTGACTAGTTCTGGTACTTCTTTATGTAGTTGTCTACCACATGGAAATTTTCTTAGAATTGGGGGATTTAAATGGTTCATTACTTTCTTTTTTTTCTTATAAATGATAGGTTGATTTATAAGTGCTTCTGTGAGTAGTTACACTTTGTTTGCAATGAGGATTTATCTAAGAACATACTGTACAAAGCAATTAGAAGTCGTCATGGCAAGAGAAAAACCACAGCCAGTCTGATGTTCCCAGTACACAAACAACCAGAGAACAGAGGGGAAGCAGGGACGGAGATGGGGTGTGTTTATTGTAAAAGAAAAATAACTCCTTAGGAATCAGAACAAAGAAAGCCATATCCTACTGTGAGAAAAGACACTTAGGAGACAAAAATTACCAGTGTTTTTAACACCAGGTCTGTCCCCTTTCCCTCCAAGAAGCAAGTGGCAGGAGACAGCTGAAGCAAACAGGTAATTCTACAAAATTAGATTTAGAAACCCTACAAATTTGATTAAAATCTAAACTTGTTTTGCTTTAAAAATGTAAGATATCAAAAGGCCTGCTTTAGGGACTTGCTAGTTGTACCAGAAAATAACCTTAAACCCCTTTGTCAACAACAATGTTCAAATTGACCAGCCAACTCATACTTCTAAATCCAAGTACGCATGTGTTTTCTAGCCTTAAGCACTAGGACTGCAGGTAACACACATCCACTTGGAAACTGTCCAGCATCCATGCATGAAGAACAGGCAGGAAATCCTGAAGCAGTAATAAGGGTAGATCCCAAACTACTAACTTTTACAGTCCTACACCCCCCACTCCCCTCCAGATCTACCTCAGATCTGGCATAATGGGTTCATTTCAATAGTAAGCATTATCTAATCTGTTGAGTGCATCCTATCGAATATAATTCAGCTCACAATTAAATGATTAACTTTCTTATTTCTACCATATGAACATTTTCCATTGTTTTTGTTGAAACCTTTTTCTGTGGCGAATTTAGATTATTTTATAAATAATTTATAATGACAATTTTTTATAATGACAGTTCAAAAATTCATATCCATGTGCCAAATTTTGTATCTAACCTCTGTGTTTCATCACTTCATAAGAAATGAAAATTCACAAAGCAGCACTGTAGCCGGCTGATCCCTTGATTGATAGCAAGATGGTATGCAAAAAAATTAATCCTTTGCTTTGCTTCCATCTTCTTCCTTAGAAGAAATTCTCACATGAATATCTCTGGAGAGTTTAGTATTCTAAAGCAGAATTCAAGCTGGAAATGACTCAGGGACAAAAGAATTTGCTTTGAGAGCATGAGGACTTGATTTTTCATCCCCAGAGTAAAGCTAAAAGTTACACAAGCATGTGGCCTGTAATCCCAGTGTTGGCAGACACACAGGGAATCAATCCATTGGTCAAGCCAGCTGGTTAGACAAACAGATAGAAAAACTCTAGTTCCTATAAGAGACTCTTCCTAAATAAATAAAGTGGATAGTAATATGTCAATTTTGAGGCTCCACATGCATATGCACACATGTGTACATATACCTGGTACATACACATGTAAACATACACAAGAACAACACACAAGCACACACAACCAGATCTAAAACTGCACTTGAATTTGCACACCTGTAATCTCAGCCCTAGGAATGTGTAGGAAGATAGACAGCAGTTCAAAGCCATCCTCATCTACATAAAAAGTTCCTAACCAGCCTGAACTATATGAAATCCTACCTCAAAACCTAAGTAGCTAAATAAGTAAGTGACTGACTGACTGACCAGCTAAGAGAACAGAACAAACACACAAAGCAGAATTTGCTGTTTTCATACTGAAAATTTATCTGCCTAAGGGGCTGCCTGTTACATGGCGATCATTGTGCAAATTATTTTTAAATTAAAAATAGAGAAGGAAAATGTCTGCTAGTAGAGTTTATTATATCTTGTGCCTTTACTCAGCCAGTGCACAAAGGCAAAAATTATTAACTAATTTATCATTTTCATTCATTTTCCATTCTTCTTCCTTTATGATATTCCTCCTGGCCATTTGATAGTCCCAATCTTTTCTTTCATGCCTCTTGTCCTCACACCTGTATGAACATAATCACTGTTCTCAGTACTGTCAATCCTAAGAAGATTTTCTAAGAGTCAATTGGGCTATGTAGCACTGCATGTCAACACTGATTAAACATAATTTTCTGGGGAAATATTTTAAGATTTTCTAGCCAACGATTTTCAAATTAGCTTAGGCTGTGCAGGGTTTCATTTTTAAGAAAGCTAATGGAGAGCAGATTAATATACTGCTTTTGAATCTATCTACAAAACAATTCCGGGTTACTTTTTCAGGTTCGAAATGATTCAAGTTTTGCAGTCTTTTTGATTTGGCTTTGAGTATCTTCTAAGCTGAAACTCTCAAGTATCGAAATACATGAGGTTCCTTAAGGGCATACTTAAGTCCACACAGGATACACAGGGACCCCCCTGTCTCTTCTTATAGTGCTCCTTTCTTTGTCCTTTGGAATAAGTACATTTGCCTCTTCTTCAAAGAGAGATGACTGTCAAGATGCATTATTCCTTTCTTCTGTGAACTTAGACTTTTCATATTTAACTCCATTTATAATGAATATACACAGAATTTTTAAGTGTGTTTTTTTTTTATCAGCCTGAAACAGAACATTTATGTCACTCTTATTCCAAGGCTCAGGGAACTTTGTGAAAAAACTGAGGGTATATACAGAAAAATAACCCTAAACAGAAGCCTCCATTCCTATCAAAATTGCTACATCTAAAAACTCAATACAATGATACCTATCTCTGGTAGATTCTATAATTAATTCACCAAAATCTTACTACAGAGAAGCTAGGCTCTAAAGAGATATGGTGCACCACCTGGAGAAACTAAGTGGTACAAGTCATGAGATGAGAGTATTCACCAAAGATTACCTGACTGGGGCAGTGTTGGTGCCCCAGACACAAACTGATGCAGGCCCAATAATCTCCCATGTGTGAAGAGGGGAAAAGTGAGAGAGAGACTGGGTGGAAAGGAAAACAAGTGGAGTGGGATTGTAGAGAGGTAGGAAGTAGTAAGAGATAAAAGACAAAAATCATTATACTTGTATACAAAAACTTCAAAGAAATCAGTTTCTAAAAACTGCTTTTTAGTGTGGTCAGATACGCACACTTTATAATGTGCTGTTTTAATTGTTTTTAATTACTTTATTTATAGGTGACAGAGAGAGAGAGAGAGAGAGAGAGAGAAACGCAAGCGAGAGAGAGAATACACG
Source organism: Typhlomys cinereus (assembly GCA_023101885.1). Taxonomy (NCBI): domain Eukaryota; kingdom Metazoa; phylum Chordata; class Mammalia; order Rodentia; family Platacanthomyidae; genus Typhlomys; species Typhlomys cinereus. The sequence goes on along the minus strand of JALPQD010000061.1, from coordinate 7,384,295 downwards.
CATGCCATGGTGCATGGGTAGAGGTAAGAGTGATAACTTTCAGACGTTAGTTTTCTTCTTCTACTGCATGGACTTCAAGAGATCAAACTCGTCATCTTACCTTCTGTACTATCTCATCACTCTGCTTGATATATTTTTGACTATTCAGTTGAGTAGTGTTTTATATGTGTATTATATATACATGATGTATATTATATTTAAAATATATGTTCACATTGCTAAGCAACCAAGATCCAAACCTTTTCATTTTGCAAAAGTAGTGTATATGTTATAAACAAAGTTTGGATCTTTCATTTAATTCTATTTAATTTCATTTCATTTAATAATACCAGCACTCAAATGATCCTCAAAATATATGACTTGTCTTCTACTTTTTCTTACAGTTTTTAATGATGAATTATAGAACTTTTCATATTATGAAAAATTGTATTTAAGGGATATGTAGTTTGTAAATATTTGTTTTCATCCTGTGGGTTAATTCTACAATATGTTGATAGTACCCATTTTTGGGTACTCTTTTGCATTTTTGATTGATAATATGTTGTGTGTACATGCTCACATGTACCATTATGAATAGCTCAGATGGATAGCTCAAATGGATAGTTCAGATGACAATTTTTGGGAACCAGTTCTCTTATTTTATCGTGTAACATCTGTGAATTGAACTCAGTTGTTAGTCTTTGTGGCAAATGCTTTAATTTGTTTAGGCATTTCTGCATCCCTAAATATTTATTGTTGAAGTAAGCTAATTATCATTTTTTGTCTGTGTTCTTGATAGTATAGCCAAGAAATGTTTGCCAGATCTATTGTCAAGAAGCTTTTAATCTATGTATTTTTCTAAGAGACAATCATGCTTTAAAGTCTTTGCAAAGTCTTTGATCTAAACTTTAATTTCGAACACTGATTTTTTAATCTTTTTTTCCTAAGATGCTTAATTAAATACCGAGTCTGAAAAATTTTGCTTGCCACTTAATAAAGATTTTTCTTAATAAACGTTTGATGATTCAACAATCTAAAGTGTGGGCTAATAATAAGCATTTCCTCCTTGCCAATACTATTCTTTGCATTGCAGATGTATTTACCTAATTCTGTCCTTGGTAAGCACCTATTCATGAAGAAACTGAAGCACTAATAGTTCAATTATTTGGGCAAGATCATACCAATGCTGAATAAAAGAGCTTGAATTTCAAATGTATATGCTTATTTTCAATGTTTAAATAATGAAGAACTGTAGAGATACAACAGTGGTTGAAGTATTTGCTTTGTAAGCAAAGAGATCTGAGTTGAATGGCAGATCCTAGGTTAAAATGTCTGGCAGAAATGAAAGTTCCCTGCAGTTGTGTCTGGAAGGCATAGCCTGAGAAACCCCAGAGCAAAGTAATAAGGTGTTAGAGTAGCCCTGGATAAATCCCAATGTCATTCTTGGGCCTCCACAGACACACACATGTAAGTTTCCTTGCACAAACAGATCTTCAGACACATGTACACATACACATACAAAAGTATTAAATTATTTGAATAATTCAAAGCAATATAATCCCCTAAATGATAAACCATAATAAATAAATGATAGAGGCTTTCAAGAGTGGCTTAGCATCAGGATTGCTCAAAGTCCATAAAAATCACAGGTCCTTGGATTATAATCAAGTATTTCTGAAACTTTGAGAAGTTACATTTTTAAAATTACTGTGTGTGCTTTTGTGATATGCCCAGTATCTAAGCACAATTGCTTGGTAATCATTGAACATTACCAGAATACTAAAATTTCTCATTTATATTGGTACAGAAAATGAACAGAAGCACCAGAAACATATTTTTGTTGCTATTGTCATCTTTTCACACCATCTACTTCCAATTAGAATTAAAATTATTTTACTATGAAAGTATATTTTGTGGATTTATAGAACTTTATTTGTTAATAATTGAGTGAGGATCATTGTTCATGTTTGGAGCAAAAAGAAAGATACTAAGTAAATGTAAATCCAAAACTCTTGCATTAATACCTCAAGTAGTTGAGAACATAAATCAATTTGTGAAAATCATAGAAAGAAAATGAAAAGAGAGTTTGAGAACACTTTTCTCCAAGGCACTGACATATATAAGCATTTTATCAGTGGTATTTAAAGTTTTTCTTTAATAGCCAAAAGAACATCTAAATCAATTAACGGTAAATAAACAATGTGCAATCCAGTATGGGAGATATCTGAGGGGCTAAAGTGCTTCTCATGCAAGCTCAACCACCTGGGTTTAAATCCCCCTCTTACCTCTCAAAGGGAGAAACATGGGGCACAATGGCCTAAGGGTTTGAATTTCCTGCTTGTCTCGCCAGAAATGAAAGGTAAAAAAGTCTAGAAAATGTCAGAGGCTTTCAGTTAGCCATTCTGGCTTGCACAGCATCAGTGAAGAGAATGAATCTTAAGATAGAATGACAAGAAATAATACCTGTAGGTTATCTTCTAACCTTCACACACACACACACACACACACACACACAGAACCAACACACATAACACATAATTAATAAATTAGCATCATTCTTTCAACCATTATCTCTTCCTAAAACTTTGCTAAGTATACTGTGTCTAATATGGTGACCTGGGAAGCTTGTCCTGAGCTTAAAAAAAAAAAAAAAAGAGGAAAGAAAAAGAAACAGACACAGAATACAGAGAACAAAGTTGAGCCAGAACAGGAGGGAAGATTTTCAGTCCTCCCAGATTTTATTTATAAATGGGGGATAATATAGGAGCTATGCATATCCTGGTGCAAGACGTCTGATTTGTTGCAAGGAGAGAGAGATTCCTTTTGTACACAGAAGATGATCAGGAGACTAGAAATAGTATGAAAATCTAGATATGGGACATCTGATTTCTTGGAAGGAAAGATAAGGCAATGAGTCTCTTCTAGCTTTCTGAGCATGCTTAGGATAACCAGTTTGATATGCCAGGAGAAATGCATTCCTGATATCCAGCTTTTGCCAGAGACTGTCTCTATGTAAAACATCTACAATATACAGAAGCTCCTAAAGTCTCAAGCTATTCCTTAAGGGGGTTAGTGATTTGACTAGTGTTTCTCTACTTCTGTTTTCTATAGAAAACTTAAGATATTAACTTTGTCCAGCCATCATGCCTTTTATCAGGGAATAAGATTTCCTTTTCTAACAGGTGATATTCTGTATACTACGATCCCTAGGTGGCACTCTACAGAATATATGCAAAATATCAATAAATGGAAGAAAAAAGATTTTGTAAAACATCACTTGTCCTGCAAAGCTGAGGAAAACATCTTTAAAAAACTGTAAATTTTTACATCCATTTTCATCTATGTATAGAGAAGCCACACATGATTTTACCACTACATCTCCCTTCTCTGCACACCTTGAAGTTGGAATTTGCAAGAATTAAAACTCCAAGTTATTAGCAGATATTCCTTTGTTAGTAAGGAGACAACCACATTTCACCTATATTCACTGTAAAATGTTTCATTTGTAAACCAGGATTAAAGGATGCAGGCAAGAACATGAACAACTATATACATTATTTGATTCTTGATGAATGAGACAGAGTAAATTCAACCCATCTGTAAGAGTTGGAGTTGTAATTCTTCTGAAGATTAATGTGTTTCAGCAAGAGCAACAAAAAAAGAAGTTAAAAAAATCAACAGTTTTATTTAGGGCAATATAGACATAAGATGGCATAGTGGAGAGAAAGGCCCAGAGACTCCCAACAGGGAAATCTGAAGATTTTTGAAACTAAGGTAAGAGTTAGCTCCAGTAGGCAAAAGGTAGAAAGGATTGCTAGAATATGCTGTAGGATTCACCATCTTTGAGGGATTCCTAATTATATGTTCACATCCCAGCTATAACTATGATCTAATGATATGTGTTCTCAGAGAACCCTTCTTTTGAGGATGGGATTGAAAAGTTTGTTTTACTGAAAGACAAATGAAGCTTAGAATATTAGGGAAATACATCATTTTAGAAAGCATAATTGTAAGAATAAGAAATCAGACTAAAGTGGGACATTCTCCATCACTTGCCTTCAGTGAGGCATCTACATTCCACCCCTCCCCAATGCTCAGAGAATATTACAAAAGAAGAAGTGGAAAGAATATGAGAACCAGGGCATGGGAGATGTGAAGCCAAAGGATGTCTTCAGGACATGACAGTCTTTGCACACATCAGCTTGCTGTAACTTTAATTATGTGTATAAGACCTGCCCAAGATGGAGCCAATCAATATGATTCATGGATGGGCAGGGGGTATGAGGCTCTACCCCTCTCTGAGGGACTGCATGCAGTTAAGGGGTGTAAGTCTGTGTTGTAGTAAATAACACCCCCACACACATACCCATACATATTTGGGCAATAAATTCTCAGTGGGTCTTACACATATACACATAAGTGCATGAAAACAGGATGGGGAGTGCTGGGAAAAAGGGGAAGGAGATATGAAATGGGAATGTGGGTGAAATGTGCAACTGTCACATAACAAAAACAAAAACAAAAAAGTAATGAATGCAGATTGGTAAAGACTACCGAATTCTCAAAGAACCCACTTGTGACATATTTAGTACTTTTTGGACTTTACTATGGGAAAAGTCCTGGTAAAATACTTCTCTGAGTGTCTGGCTTTCTGGGCTGTGATTTGATCTATATGTTTTGTATAAATACACTATATTTAATTGAATGAAACTCTAGACTAGCCATCCATACAACTTCAGTACATAAATAAGACAAAGCCTGTTGGCAAATATGGTAACTTGAGTTGAATCTCAAAAGTACTGACTTTTAATAGTTGAATTTCGACCCTCACTGGTACACCACACTCTCCACCTGTGCTCTTAAATAAATAAATAAATAAATACATTAAATACTTTATTAAAAAAATACTCAGGCACCAGCAAGATAGCTGAACAGATAGTGTGTCTATTCACATAAATAGGACAAAACCAGGAAAGAAATTTCATGCTTTGAATCAGTACACATACACATGCACATGCACACACACATACATGCACATACATGCACGTGTGTGTGAACAATATCTGAAAGACCATTTTATTTTGCAGGGAATTACAGTATGTCTTCACATTAAGAGTAGTATATTTGCTAGAATAACCACAGTGTATTTTTCTGTCAATGAATTACTCACCTAGACAAGCTATTGATATATTTCAGATGTGATAGTTAATGCTGGGTGTCACCCTGACCAGACCTGGCATTAACTAAGATCAGCTGAGATCACCTGAAGAGATTATCTGGATTGATACATTTACAATACAAAGACTGGCCTTAAATCTGATTGGAACCTCCCAGTAGCAGATAAAAGGAACCTCAGAACAGAAGACTGGGAGAAAGAGAGACTCTCCAATCATGGCTGCAGCGATTTAGCCTTCCTCCAGCTTAAGCCACTAGCCATGTCTCCGCCACCGACATAAAAGACCGTTTCTCTTCTCTGGAACCATAAGCTGAATAAATCTCCCTTAAATTGTTCGACTTTGGGTGTTCTCTCATAGCCATAGTTAAAAGAGTAACCATTAAAGAAGGCAAGATCATTTCCTACTTTTTATACCATCAGAATATTGTGTCTTCCACAAATATTGATGCAAGCACAGAGAGTATGTAAAGTTTTCCTTAGTATCTGAACAATTCCAAGATCACATTATCATTTGACTTCAGTAAGAAAAGAATGTTTCTACTAAAAAAAAAATCGACCTACTTACTTTCCTCTTTCTCTTACAATTCACCTTTAAATTCTGAAAGCTTTTTCTGTCCCTCAGATCATAAAAATGCATACTCTGCATTAAAATACAGGCATTGATGAAGGAACAATTCACCCAGACTGATTTGCTTTGACATATTTCATCTGTCTTGGAGGCTAATATGCATCTGTTGTCATTTCCATGAAAATGCTTCTGATTGCTAATCAACTGTTTTTTTATTAATAATAAGCTAATATCGCTCCTAATGATTTAACATTTTAATGGAAACGTGAATGCTAAATGCAATGCTCTCTGCATGAATTTTTGCTCCTGCTGCAGATACTGAGTTTGCCTGAGGGAAATGCTAAGAGTGATAAAACTTCAAGCCCTCTGTCATTCTTTATGATTTTCCAGGAAGGTAACAATCCTCCATGTCTGTTCCAATCTGCATTTTACAGATCCAAGTCTCCATTCTCCTTCACTTTTGAAAGCTGTTTCTCTATAACTCCACTTGACTTCTAGTTTTTGCTTCAAGATATCTGGTCAGTTCTAAGAAGCATGGTGGACACATCACTCACCCAATAACTAAACAGTAGAAGCTAGTATTGTGGGAAGCTCAGCTTTCAAAGAGCAGTGCTTCACTATCTCTCTCCATACCAACAGCAGTCAAATTTATGCCAAAACTTTGAGTGAAGGCCTCTCTTAACATGTCCATTTAGATATCTCAACAGAAAGAAAGAAAGAAAGAAAGAAAGAAAGAAAGAAAGAAAGAAAGAAAGAAAGAAAGAAAGAAAGAAAGAAAGAAAGAAACAAAGAAACAAAGAAACAAAGAAAGAAACACAGAAAGATATGTGATATGCAACTCCAGTAGTCTAGGACCATGGGGGCTGGCAACTGTTCAAACTTGCCAGCATAGATAGATCCAGTTTAGTGTCAGACCCTATCTCAAAAAACAAAAACAGACAAACAAAAACATAAAATGGAAAGTGAATGAGGAAGACAGTGTTTTCCAAATCTAGCTTCAACACACAGATACACACAAATACACACAGATACACACACACACACACACACACACACACATGCACAGCAGCTATGCTTTAAAAGAAAAATATCCAGGGTTGTGAAAATAAATTAGCTGTTAGATGGCAAAGTGCCTGCTGGACAATCATGATATTGTGAGGTCTGGTCCATGAGTTCAAATACCCGAGACCAACATGATGCTAGCAGGGCTATAATATCAGCCCTGGGACAAGGAGAAACAGGTAGATTCTAACTAAGGATTTTGTAGTTAGTCAGTCTAATCAAATTTGCAAGCTATAAGTTCAGTGAGAAATGCTGTCTGAAAAAAATAGGCGTGGGATGATTGAGGAAGACCCTCATAATTAACCTTACACACAAAAAAGAAACCAGACACATATATACATAAAAAGCCATCACAACATAGAACTATTGCTCAGTCACTGCAAAATCAACGTCAAACATTAACTTTATTCCTTGAAGAAATTAAGAAATAACAGAAAAAGTACTTCAATTTGAAGTACTTTATTCCTTGAAGAAATTAAGAAATAACAGAAAAAGTATTTCAATTTGAAAGATCAGTGCTTTTTGCAATATAATGCAGTATAAATTATTCTAAATCACTAAACGTTTACATAATCTAAATTAGTTTGACACAGGAAACTGAAAATTAAAATCCGATGGTCATTTTGTGTTCCTATTTAAGTAAATAATATTTCTTAGGAAACATCTAGTGAGCCATTCTATTACTGAGATTGAAATAATTATTTAACAGTTTTTTTTTTGACAAATACAAATTAGTTAGTAGAACTATCTTCCAAAATACCTTTTCAAAATATAACCACCAGGCTGAGGAGAGAGGTCTTATTGCTTAAATGCACTTGCCCTGCAGGCTTGAAGACATGAGTTTGGATCCTTAGAAACCAAGTAAAAGACAGATACAATTGTGCCAACTTCTGTACCCTCCCAGCAGTGTGCCTATGGAAAATGGGAGGCAGAGTCAGGAGAATCCTGGTGCAGGTAAGATTATGACTTCTAGTGAGGTTTTCAAAACACTGAATAGCTCTTCCATCAAATAAAATGAATCAGCAAGGACCAACACCCAATGTTGTCCTTTAGCTCCACAATATGCTTGGGCACATGTGTTCCTTTACTCATTCCCATGAACATGTGCACACACACACACACACACACACACACACACACAAACACATAAAATAATGATAAAGATATGCATATCAGCATAAATTCATATTATGTAACTAGCATTTACTTAGTAGCTAAGTAAACACATAAAGAAACAGATTTTTTTTAAAACCCAGTTTTAGTCCATTACCAAACAGTTTTCTTTTAGACTCAAAGGTACCTTGACTCCCTATTTTGTGTTTCTGGAGCTGGGTCCTATAAGTATTTCTTTCTTGTTAGCAGGCATAAGGCTATAGCAAGAGCAAGATGCTTTTAATGAGTGTTTCCCTTCCTTTACCATTACACAGAGAGCTCAATGTCTTTTGTTAATGTACTGTATTTACACTCCTGAACAATATTTTCCTCACTACACATTTCCCAATTATTTCAAACTAGTGATCATGTCTGTCTGTCTTGACTATGACCCTGAATATCAAATTCTTATAGTTTCTTCATCTCTTAACAAGCACATACAGAGTTCTGGTCCTTATTCTTGCAAGATCCTCAGTGGATGCTGCGTTCTTGGGTTCTTTGGGTCCTTATTATACTCTCTTCTACCCACACTGGTCTTTGTTGTTTGATGCCTCTGGGACCTTTAGGAGCCTTTTTTATCTCACACAAAAAATGTTTACAATGTTTACTAGAGTCTATTAAGTGAAAATTTCTGTTATGTTTGCAGTTTGGTGTCAATTTGACAGTTGCAGACTGTTTGGGGCACAGCTGTTGAAGGTTAATGGTTGGAATGGGCCCTGAACAAGTTTGCAGGTACCTGATTGGTTGCTGGGGAAAACCCAGCCCTTAGTGGATGGTACTTTCTAGTGGTGGACCAGATAATAGGAGGTGCAAGGAGGAGGGAATTGCTCTTCTTTTATCTGGTGTCGACTTGCTGTGGAGTCTACTCTGTGAGAATTGTTCACTTTTAGATCATCGTGGCCTTCTTTGTTGCTGTTGCTGCTGCTTCTGTCCTTGGCTACTTGGAGCTTCACCTTTTCCACCATGTTGTTGCTGTTCCTGCTGCCTTTGGAGCCTGGTCTCTGTCATGCTGCTATTCGCTGTTCATCACCCATGGTGGAATCCAGCGTCATCCACTCTCCAGAGGAGCAAGGGCTTGAGAACTTCTCAGGATCTTTTGGTTTTGTGGAACACTCCAGTCAAGAATGAGGCAACTGCAGGTGGCTACTTTGAAGGACATTATTTTTATTGTGAGTTATTTTAATAAACATATATATATATATATATATATATATATATATTGCATTCTATAGATTCTGTTTCTTCAGAGAACCCTGACTAATACAATTTCACAACTTAAATTTCATACATTAAAATTACTGACATGAATTCTATACATTTGTGGTATCTCCAAATGATAAAGTGATACCATGGTTTGAAATGTGTCCCCCAAAGTCTCATAGGTTTGGGAAGATTATGGCATCTTGAGGAGGTAGGAAGGCGGTCATAAGGGGTGGGTCTTGGATTGTCCCATTGCCTTTGCAGCAAGCAGTCTTACAGCTATCAGCTTCCAAGATGTCTGCAGTGATGTAGCCTTCTCCAGCTCTGGCCGGTCAGCCATGCCGCCTCTGTATCTCCCTTCTGGAACCTAAATTGAATAAATCTTTCTCCTTTAAGTTCATTGACTTTGGGTACTCTTTCACAGCAATGGTAAAGAGTAACTGTTACAAGTAATTTATGAAATAGAATCCACTAGTCATAAATGAGTAACTCAACTTGATTTTATATGACTTGCTACATAATACATTAAATTGATTTAATTATTTGTACTAATGAAAATATACATTTGAAGAGACATATGAGCATTCAAAACATTGATAAAATTAAACAGATATTCCATACAAAATTTTTAACAATCCAAATATAAAACATTTTTTTCAAAAAATATAGCTTTTTTATTCTGAAAACTAAATATCTGAGATTAATATTGTTTATTACAAGTATTTCTGCTCGAGACAAGAGTAAAATAAAAATGTCCACTCTAAGCTGATGTCTTAGTGCATGCTATTATAATAAAAAATTACAAACAGAAATTTATAAGAAAGGCATCAAATTTTCACAGATCTGGAGGTGGTAAAATCTGAAAATTAAGCAGCATCAGGTTTGGTGTTAGGCAAGAAGTTATTTCCTCTACCTCCATGATGGTACTTTGCTGAGACATTCTCTAGGCGTGTGGGAATTAAGTTCTCAAATGGTAAAGTCACCACACTAACCCCCTCTTGGCTTCTTATAAGGCATAAATTTATGATTAGTTTTCCCAAAGACTGCACAACTCAGTGCTAGCACTGTAAGAATCAAGTAATTGAACTTGTGGGGGAAAGATGTATATCAAAACTTAGCAATTCTCTACTTTGTGCATAAGTTTTTATACAGTACTATTTCAAAGCAAAATAATAAAGAAAAGCATAATTTTAGAAAAAGACTCTAGACTATGATCATATGTTTATTTCCTATCTTAGGATTCCAAGAGAATAAAGTCATACAATATGAAATAATTGAGATTTCCATACCAAGACAAAAAAAAACTAAACCAATTTGGATCAAGTATGAGCTTCTTGATATCCTACCTAAAAACAATCAGAAGATATTAGGAATAATATTAATCAAGAACTGAGTCAGCTTTCTGCCAAGAAAATGATGTCTCAATTAAATATACCAAAGACTGACTTACATCATAACAAAATAAGTAAAAGTAGAAACAGAGGTCTACTATATCCTGAAGAGAAACATGAAATGCAAGAATAGATTTTAAATCTACGAATTGCAAGCACCAATTCTAACAAAAAACACAAGGTAGTTTTAAACAGAAAAAAAGAACATTTTTTCCGTGAAATATATAAACGTATTTAAGGTACTTAGAATTCTTGCTGGAAAATATGAAACTTCAGTGATCCAAAATGAATGTCCTGCTAAGGTATTCAAACACTTAAGAAGACATTGACTATATTATTTTAATAAAATATTATCATTTTTAAAAAAATTTAAAACTAATTTATTACTTTGAATGTTTCTGTGTGTGTGTGTGTGTGTGTGTGTGTGTGTGTGTGTATGTATGTATGTGCCAGACTCAGACTCAAAAACATTAGTAACACACTTTTTCTCATAAGCAGATTCTGGATGGTAAGGAGAAAGAGGAGAAAAAGAGAAAGAGAAAGAGATAGAGAAAGAGAGAAAGGTAAGAAAGTAGGTAGAGTAGTGGTGGACAGAGTAGAGAGATGAATAGAATACATGTGGGTTGAGAGCAGAAAGTGGGGACGAATTTAGGTGTGGAAGATTACCAGCCCATAAATGTCAGGAGGGATCAGGGAGGGCAATAGAAGAGGAGCATGGCTAAAAACAGAGCATAATTACCTATATGCAAGAAAATGTCATAATGAAGCCCATGGTTACTTTAAAAGTTGATTTGAAGCAAGGAAAAATGAATGAAGCACTGACTTCCTTTCCCCATATTTAAATCCTGATGGTATTCAAAGCTAAACTCCATGTTTTCCATTCTTGCCTTCTGCTTAAGTGGTTCATAGACTGCATAAATTGTCTTTTAGTACTACTAGTTGGGGGTTCAAATGTCAGCTATTTCCTCTCTCAGGGAATTCATCCAATGCCAATTCCTAGTAACTGTTAAAAATTTCAAGGAAGTTATCTTCCCCGATCTCTTTGAAGCCTTCTGTAAACTGTTAGGGAAATTACTTAGTTTACTTCATTATGAAGATGCTTAATTGTTGGACTCTTCTCAGCCCCTCAGCTCTAGAAGCTCAGATTACAAGTTTTTACCACCAAGCCCAATATAACCAGGAGTTTTTCTAGGAACTGAAGTTTCTGTAGCTAAATATACAAAAGTACGATGTTATTTTGGGGAAAATTGAATATTTCTATACCTTTTGGCAGTGATTCTGCTAGATAAATCTATGATTTACAGATCCCAATCCTTAAGTTGACTTGGAAACAACCAGTATGAAATACAGTTCTAAATCTGTGATTGGCACACAGTCACCAAAATGATTGTCAGATAGGAGAACAGTTATAGCATTTATATTAATAGATATCTCAGAAAGTCACAAGACAGCTGTAAGCTGTGCTTTTCAGCTTCAGTTTGTCTTCACTGATCAGAGCATTAATATTGCAAGCTCTCCTTATTCCCCCCCAAATTGTCCCTTCATAGACATTCATCATCACCTCTGTCACATTACTTATGTATATTTTATTACTAACGAAAAAGAAATTTAATTTCCAAAGTGAAATTTGTACCATTTTAAGGATTTAAGTCTTTAACCAAGGGCATTGAGAGCAAGGTCTGAGTTTATAGTCACTGGTTTCTATTCAATGTAGATGTGGTTCAGAATTTCAATCATGAGATGCTACATATTATAGATAATACACTTTAGATTTTGCCACTGAGTTGCACAGGTATGTAGAGAGCTTTAGAAGTGAGTACTAACAGCATTTTTTTCTGAATGGAAATTAAATTTAATTGATTTTTAAAAATATTTTAGACATCATACACTCAGATATGATGACTGTTTGAAAAAAATGCTGACATTTACTTTGAATATTTGAAAAATTGCAATGTCTTGCTGATAGTTTCAAGAAAATAATAAAATTACAGAAGCTTGCAACAACAACTTATAGACTGAGTGATGTGAATTCATGACCCGCTATTAAGTAAGTGTTCCTATAAAAGCACCAAGTGTTTCATTCCATTCTTCAAACACCGTAGCAGGGCTTGGATTCTGCAGCTATTTCATTTGCACTCTTCCTTGGCTGTTCATCACAGACCTCCCACATTACAGTTCTTCATTTTCCATTTGAATTTCATAACAAGATGCTTTCACAAAACAGAAAAGTACATATCAGTAACATAATTATTAACAATTCTTGAGAAATAAAACACATTTAGTAAAGATACTTTTATGTATTTCATCTTTTACATATCAAAATAGCCAGTTGTATTATTATGGAATCTTTCACCTGAAATTTTCTCTTCTCCAAAGTTTGGCATAAAAGAACCAAATTAAATGGGTATGAATAGAAAAAATGTAAACCAATAAATACATCAGGGCTAATTATACCAATAAACACATAATCTCAAATCAGTAACATTACTTGAAGATATTATTGAATGAAATTCTGTAATCAATGGCACTAGTGAACATTTAAGGAAAAATCTAATAGTCAAGAAAATATAAAAATTTGAAATTTTAGCCATTCTTCTATAGCCCTGCCATCTTTTTAGTGGGGGAGGTTAGTAGTAGAAAAAATCGAGAATCCATCTTGACAGTTTAAGACAAATGGTATATGACATGGTCTTAGTCATAATAATTTTAAAAAATGAACTCTAGTGCATGAAGCATAACTTTGTAAAACCTACATGTATATATTTGTAGTAGGACTTAGTGTGGAAATGTATTCATGCACTCAGATTTGTTCTTCTGATATATTTGGTATTTACTTCACTTGGTACCCTATATCCATCATGGAAATTAGTCCAAGCTAACATTCTGGAAGATGAAGAACAGAAATAATGTACCCATTGACCAAATACAGAAAATGTGAATAAGACCTTTCCACACCATCATCCCATAGTCAACTTGCTGTCAAGCTGACTAGATGCATAAAGTACACCAACATATCTCAAGTTGTGTTGGTCTGGACAAAAAGAACCAGCTGTCTGAAATTCAGAATTAGGAATAAGCAAACCATGGTTATATGGAAATAACTGTAGAATTGGATTTTGATAACAAAAAGCATGAATTGCTTTTAGTTAAATCCCGTACTCACACCAAAAAATTAGCATATGGAATGAAATAAACATAATCTCAGTTTTACAAATATATATAAGTATTTTGAAATAAAATAGATATCTTTACTGGCACAATTCTTTTCAATGAAGAAAAGTAAATATTGAAATATGGATGGATCCTAGTAAATTTTGTCATTACTTCAACAAAATAGAATAAAATGAAAAATGCAGAATGAAGAACTACAAATGAAGAAATATACAACAAAATGAAAAAAATGTCAGAGATAAAATGAAATATTAAAAGAATATGTGTATTTAATAACTAATAATTCTACACATGATTATTTTACTAAGGAAAACTCACTGTGAACTATTCTTTTAACCTACCAGCTTAAATGAATTGTATTAATGTGCTGTTAATTTATCAGTAGTTCAAAGTGAGCCACGTTAATATCAGTTGTTACACAGACATAAGAGTTACTACCAATATATTTTAAGACCTTGCATAATAATGTGAGAACTGCAAATTTTTTTATTTAATACATTTTTTTATTATTTCCGCTCATACAAACTTAATAGGTACACCAGTTCCCTCCCTCCCTCCTCCTGTTTTACTACTGCTTATTTACCAACTCTGGACCAAAAATATGAATTACAATATCTACCAGGGTAAATCTTGAGCTAATCAAAGATACTTTATCATAATTATGAAGGCAATTTTTTACCATTAGTGAATCATATTAATGTCTAGCATTTATTTAATCAGTTACATAGAAGAAAGATTCTTGTAGTGTCCTAAGTAGATGTCATTGATGTTTATTAAATAATTGGTATTGAGTTCTTTTAATGTTCTACAGAGATAATCTTCTAGTATTCTCCTTCTTTACTTTCTCAAATTCAGACTAAGAAACAAATGTATCTGTAATTTAAAATCATTCAGGCTACATTCAAACCAGGCCATTGATAATTTAATCAGGTTTCTAAAAATCAATTACATTCTACTCTATTAAGGTCTAACCTCCCATTACCACTAAAGATTCAGAAAATGAAATCTGATTGCTTTCTCAGGTTATTCTTTAAGAGCACCTAGTGGAAACTTGCCAACTGACTCCCTAAAGGGACTATCCACCATACCAAAATGTACTTACCAATGTTTTATGACACTTACTGCTCAGTAATCACAGTTATCTTTCCATGTCCTGCAGTGAGAGTTTGTACCATTGAAGAAGTGAAGTATTATCAAATATTGAACTTCTCATATGTCTTGATAACACTCAGAGGAACTACTCAATTCTTATTCATCATTCCTTTATTTTAAAATTCTGTACATTATCTATAAAGTGACATCTAGGATTCTGGCAAGCAGAATCTTAATGTTCTAGATATTTAGTGTGAATGTCAAAGTCTATGATTTTCCCCATAATATATTTCAATTGACTAGTGTCATTTACTGGAAAGGTTACATGTGATTGAATTTATGACCATTTGCTGCTGAACTCAGCTTATAAATTGCTAATGATTCTGGCAGACAATTCAGTTCTGCATGCCAGTGAACTATTTGAGGTTAATTAAATAGCCTCAATAACCTCTTTTCACCAAAATGCCAATGAACTGATGAGAAGTTAAATAAATGGACTACTTGGGATCTAGTGATGCCAAATAAACTTCCTCAATATATATATATTTTCACTCTGTTACAATGTTTTTTTTCTAAAAAAAAACATGGACTGATGATTACTTAAAAGTGAATATCATTTGAAATATAAATGATTTCTTTAAGTAACAGTCAAAATTTTATTGGATCAAAGTTAGAGCTAATAAATTAAATAGCATGGTTCTTAAAGAAAAAATATCAACTTAAAATATATAATAGTCAACATGCACACTAAGATCAAAAGTACTCCTTCTCTTTATCTCCAAAATAAAGATGGTAGAGTGTGTAATGGTTCACCTTGGTTTTCAACTTAATGATATCTAGGATCATACAAGAAAAGGAATCTTTGCACTTCCCTGTGGAATATTTCCTTGAGTATGTTAATTCAGTTGGAAAGAGACACCCACTGTGGGGTGACAATGTTCTTTCTTTTTGTAGGGGTAGGTTGGTCCAGGACTAAATAAAAAGGGCAAAAAGAGCAAGCTTGCATGGTTTATCCATTTTTCTCTGATTCAGAAACTGCCCTAAACTCCTGCCACCATGATTTTCCCTGGAATTGGGAGCCAAATAAACACTTTTACTCTACAACGGCTTTTGTCAGAGTATTTTATCACAGTAACAAGAAAGGAAGCAAAGGCAGTCAGATCAATAGGCAGAGAGATAATCAATGAACTCCATCTTTTCGGTACACTCTGATCAATACAACAGAATCTATTTTTCTCAGAAAAATTATGGATATTAAGGAAAGAACTAATAAATACTCTAGCAGATTATTTTGTGGGAAGCTTACTAAGGCTATTTTAACATTTTTATTGACATTACAAGGAGACTGAGTTATGAAATTGGGAGGCTAAAAAAGGGGGAGAATGTACACTTTTAGATAACAAGTCTAATTATAAAGTAGTAGAACTGAAAAAGTGAGATTATTATAGACAAATATTTCACCCAAAAATCTGTGGAGTTTAGAAACTGTTGAGTAAAAGCATATTTAGAGTTTTATTTCAGGAGTTTATAGTGGGGCAAGGGTGATCTTAAAATATGGAACTCAAAGTTAATTGGACAGTGAAGCAGAAAGAAGAGAATCTTCAGTTTTCTCACATCAAACATTTGATGAATTGATAAAACGATGGAATATCTAGAAAAATTAAAGGATTATATCCAATTCTAATATGGTTCAAAAGCACAACTAACATATACAAAAAAGCTGGTAAACTAGCTTCATCAATATTAATAAATTGTCATAATTCAAGCAAAAGGGTTATTTCTTTTTAGAAATTAAGATTATAAGTGAATGGACTCTGACTAGAAGCAGAAGCAAGCATAAGGGAAGTCACAGTCTGTTTCCTAATTTGGGCATGGATTTCCGGATCTAGTTCGGTTTGTGAGAACCCTTTGATCTGTATTTTTAGTATGCTACTCTTTTCTGTATCTGTCTTGCATAATAATTAATAGTTGAGTAGAAAAGAATCACAAAAATACTTCTTGTTTACATAGGAGGTCATAAGGTGAAGAGTTTAGGTTTCATGACCATCATTCAAAGTAGATCTTATGTTTGAGAGATTGCTGACTCCTACAAGTCACTAGGACAGTAAGAGCATCAAAATAGCCTAGCAAGTAAAGATGCATATGTACAAATCTGGTGACTTTTCCCCCTGACAACTACATAGTGGAGGGAGAGGACTGAGTTCTGGATGTTGTACTCTGACTTCCACATGTCTGCCAGGACACCTGTATTTTCTCCCTCCTTCTCTCTCTCTCTCTCCCCCCCCTCTCTCTAGCTCTTGTTCTTGCTCTCACTCTCTGACTCTTCTCCCTTTCTGGTTGACTCTCTCTCTTCTAAATAAAGAGTGAAAAAGGAAATATAAAATAGAAAAAACGTCAATGTCTTAAACAAATACTTCATAACGTTCCTATGAAAACCACTTTTCTGAAGTGGATTGCAATGCTAAAATATATATTTAGGGTGTTGATCCAGAATGTCTACAGTATTATCATTATTCATGATATACAAAAAGTAGAAATACATGCCCACTAA
Source organism: Typhlomys cinereus (assembly GCA_023101885.1). Lineage (NCBI taxonomy): Eukaryota > Metazoa > Chordata > Mammalia > Rodentia > Platacanthomyidae > Typhlomys > Typhlomys cinereus. The sequence goes on along the minus strand of JALPQD010000061.1, from coordinate 7,366,953 downwards.
GGGTCATAATTATATATAGTGTGACTGCCAATATTCATATGTATTATGCAGTAAGAAAATTAAGAATGATAATACCATATAACATGGGCAAAGCTCACAAACATATTGGTAGAATGTAACTAGACCAAAAGAGAAAAAAAAAAAAAAAACACACACACACACACATCTTTTCATGCTTCTAGTGCCTAAATCAAAAAACAAATAATTAACAGTGGTATACAAAGTTTATATTACCCTTTGTAAGGATGTAAAGGGGATTTCTGTTTGCTGTCAATATTGCATTTTAAAAATGTTTTGCATATTTTTGCATTGTAAAAATTCGTATTGTGTTAGTCTTGGGATTTACTCATCATTTTTTTCCAATAAAACTTGCTTGAATATAATATGCAAGATAAGAAAAATAGGAAAATTATAGTGAATATAAAACTGTGATGTATTTTATTTGCATTTTATTTTGAGACTATAATTCTAATTTAACCATCTCATTTAAGAGCTGCAACAAAAGAAAAGATATGACAGAATATTTTAATTTCTCTGAATAAATGAAAATATTCTATTTTTCTAACAAATTAAGACTTAATGTAAGAAAATTTTATAATAACAAAAGAGAAATAGTTTTGCCTTTATTTTGCAGCATTTGATCACGAATATAGGGATTCATTTTAGTCTCTATTTAAGCTTATATAAAATCTGCAATTATACGCTCTTGAAATAAGATTTGTTTTCTGAAGAGAGGTTTATATCCATGGATTCTAGTCCCTACAAAAGCTAGCATGAGTGATAAAAAAGAAAATGAGAAAACTGAGAGCATATGTTGCATAATACTATGTTCCTCAAATAAGTTTAGCATTCAAAGGTTATTAGAATGTTAATTTTAAATAAGATGCTGACATTCTGTAACTTAATATTTGCTTTTAAGATATGCTTCAAATATTGTTGCAAACTTTAATGGTGGAATAGCAGGTAATGATTCAGGATAAGATGTCAGAGCACAGAGGGATGATACCACACCAGTCAGAGAGCAGTCAGTGCTGAGGATTAGCATGATGACTTTGGAAATGGACAGATGTTTGCACATTTCACAAACATATAGGAGGGAGAGTTGAACTGACTTCAAAATCCATATAATATGGAAGAGAATGAAGGTGATCATACCAAAAAATGTATGCAGAACTTTGAGAATTATTTTCTGGGACACATTGAAGGACACATTGTGAAGGACACATTGAAATTTGAGAGTAATTACAGAGGAAAAAGTTTTATTTTATAACGCCTAAATTTGACGTGATTCCCAGATACTCAAGGTATATCGATTTATTTGGCTTTAAAGAGTCAGAATTTAGGTTAAAATGGGAATTATATTCATAATAATATGCTAACCATTTGGAAAACGAAAAAGGAAAAGGAAATGAGATCACTGAAATTTGGAAACAACTTATTATCCATTTAAGCTTCATAGATCATTAATGGAAAAAATTGCAAAATGCTTTACATTCAAATGATGTAAATGGAAGCTTTGAAACATTTTTATAAAATTTCATATTTACTATGTCTTATTTGTATATCTCGTTTTTTAAATAATCAAAATTAGTGCATATGCAAATGGAAACTGAAAATCACTTTCAGTTGCACATGGAACAGAGCAGAAGCAAAGACAAGAGGAAAGTAAGTTCAAAAATAACCTGGGCAACTTAAGAAGATTTTGTATAAAGCAAGCATTTAAAAATTAAAAGAGCTGTAATATATAGTTTGATTAGAGAGTACATACTTAGACTGAATGTTTACCACCCAAAAATCATTTTAATTAGGTAACTCCTTTACTACACAATGAAGCAAGTCTGACACTCAGGGAACATAGACTTAATAGGATATCGTTTGGCTTCTATTTTTTTTTTGAGTGGATTGTTCCAATTAAAAACTTGTGCTGTTGCTGATGCACAATCAATTTGTGAAACAGTTCCACATCCCTAATAGAGAATATGGCAACATTTTTCTGAAATTGTGTTATTCTTGGTTATCAATTTGTGACTTACAGTCTAGGAGACACAGCTCTACTATAAGAGTATATCCAGAAAGGTTTCACTAACGTGCAGAAACCAACCCAGAGTTTGTGCAGCACCAGTCGATGGATTGGGGCCCCAAACTATATAAAAACCCTAGAGGACATAGAACTTCAGCGTCCATTCTCTCTGCTTCCTCACTGTGGATGCAAGGTGACATAGACCTGCAGCCATCTCTGTCACTGTGATGGACTGGACTTTCAATCTAGGAGCAAATAGAAAGCCTTACTTCTTCCAGTTGCATTTGTCAGGTATTTTATCAATGCAATAAGAAAAGTAGTTAATACAATAATATCTTAGCAAGCACTCTATGCATTGACTGAGAATCTTAAATTTGTTTATTCCATGAAGACAAGTTTGAAAAGCCATACTTTTACTTCAAGATTATACTGATGACTTAGAATTGTATCTGGTGAACTTTCAAAAACCCTTTAAACCAGTCTGGTGATTTCTTATTTAGAAAAGACTGTGAATAGAAGTGTCATGAGACACAGTCATACCATTCCTAGACATATGTCCAAAAGAGCCTATATTTTACCACAGAGAAACATGTGCATTCATATTCATTATAGCTGAATTTACAATAGGTAAGGAAGGAAGTCAGACTAGATATCAATTTCCTAATGAAAAGATAAAGAAAATCACCAGACTGAATTCAAAGGCCTTTTGAAAGTTCACTGGATATACAATGTAATATCATTCAGACCTTTTAATTAAAATGATGAAAATATATTCTACTTTTGAATTCAGTATCTCTACCTTGCTAGTTCTCTTGGCTCTATTTACAAGAGTCATCAACACAGCGGATACTTTGAGTTTTCAACTATTTTGTAATCTTAAGATTCTTTTGTTCTCTTAAGCATTATAGAAAGTGGTAGAAAGACTGAAAAAATAACCTGTAAGTATTTTAATAAGTCTACCTTAACTGAGGTGTAAAATTATTTTATTTTATAAGCTGCTTTGTTGTGTTTTGATTCATGAATAATTGTGTAATATTTAAGTCAGGTTACATATATTCTTGTTAAGTGATTCTATTGTAACAGAACACATAAGAACTTAATAACTCAATACCTACAATCAGTACTACTCTGCTTCTGTCATACTTCCCCAAGCTTCTTGTAATTACTATTATTGGAAACATTTTTAAAGTAAAAGCCCTTTATTTTATGGCTTTAAAAATGATGTCATTTGAGGAGTGGCATTAATCTTTATCTCATTAATGAAATGTCAAGGAATAAACATCAGTGTCAAAGGTTAGCAACAGCTTCACAGTCAGGCATTACCATGAACAAATGATGAATCCAATTATCCAATGCATTTGGGATAGATAATTCAGAAAATTTATCATAAAATGTGGTTTTTTTATATATATGAACTGAATCACGAACAATTTAAACATTAAATTATTTAATGTTAAACCAAATAGTCAGTGCCATTTAAAAGTAAGAACAATCCAGAAGTACATTAAAATATTATCTAAGATGATGTGTATTTAATCTAAAAATGTTGCAATCAATATTTGTAAAAACATTATTTCCCCTTTTAGTATACTAGAGCAAAAATATAATAATAGTTGAAATTCATTCTGGATTACAAGGCAAATTTTTAATACAGTGAACATATTTATCTGTAGAAGCCAGTGTTATGGTTACCCTGCTTTTGCTCTGAGATAATTTTTCCATGTGAGTATTTTCAAGGAAAGTGAATATTTAGTTGACTTACCGTTCCATCATGGTGGGAATCAAATATCTAAAGGAATTGCTGAAGGCAGAAATAGGAGGCAAGTTCTGGTCACTGAAGTTATCAGGAGAGAGAGAGCCAGAGAACTAGACGCAAGGTCTGTTTACCAAATATCAAGACTCACGCTCCTATGATGTGAATTTCCATTTAAAAGTGTCACAACCTTCCCAAATATTAACACGAACTATGGATTCGAATACTTGAGCCTGTGAGGGGGAACCCATATTCAAACCTTGGTAACCTGCATCTAACAGATATGTACTGAAAATATTCCCATTTCTAGTGGGGAAGCTAAATGTAAATGCTGGCTGCATCTCTCCTAGTTACAATCCTGATTGTTTCCTTTACATTGAGAAAACAAAAACAAAAAGCAAAAGTAAAGGAGAAAAGTAGCAAATTGTAGAATCATTTTTGCACTCTCTGAGCATTGTCTCAAGAGACAAATCAATCAGCTAAATATTCCTACATAACCAAGAAGAAGGGAATGTTGCCGCAACATTAAGCAGCTTTCATGTTCAAAAAGGAATGATTCTTTTGCATTTTCCATGATGACATGATGCATAAATTATTTTTCTCATTATACAATGGGTAACATGCTTTAACTACAAATAAGACAGAGAATGAGATTGAGTGAAAAATCTAACAATTATCTCAGTATCCAAAAATAATAACCATTTATATGTTTGAGATGTTCTTGTAGGCATGTGAATGTCTGTATAATTGGATTACTAAATGTATTCTCCCTTTAAAGTGTCTTCTGTTTTGTATAATGCCTTACTACTGGTATTTGCATAAGCAGAAAATAAAAATAACATTAAATTAACCTCTGCTTCATGGAAATTTCTCCAAATCAACTACAAAAGATTACTTTTACTCTTTTTTTAATGTTCATGTACATGAGGGGGGAATACATGTTTGTACACATGCTTGTATGTGTGCGAGCATACATGTGTTTCAGGTGGATATGTACATGTTTGGGTAGGCATATGGAGGATTGAGGTTGATATTGGGAATTATCCTTAACCAGCTTTTCACCTTATTCTGTTGGTATAATCTCTAATAAAACCTAAAGCGCCCCAATAGGACTAGTCTGGTGAGCCAGCTTATTCTGGAGATTCCTAGGCTCCACCTCTGAAGCTATGTTCATATTTGGCCACCACAACTCCCTTGCATTAAAATAGGATATGGGAATTCTAGCTTGCATTGTCTTGTTTCTCATCTAGCAAGAACTTTATCTGCTGAGCTATCTCCCCAGTCTAGGAATTCTTCATAGTGGTTTTGTATTTCTCAAAAGAGTAAAAATGCACTATAGCAAGACTTATAACAGCCCTGTAGACCTGGAAAAGATAGATTTTTCTGAAAGTGTTTTCCTGTACGGGTGATTGGCAGGGCCATTTGCATTGATTCTTGCTGGAACAGGCAATGTATGTGAAATCTGCCAGGAAGTAGATATATAACCTAATAGACATTTCACAAAATCCTGTCTCTACCTAAAAATGACTCACAGGCATGCTCTTGGGCACTAACCTTGCAGCAGAGTCCTGCTATACCATGTGAGAATAGTCTTCCTTTGAAGGTTTCAACAAAACCTGCTGCCTCCACTTTCCTCCTTCAGTCTAGCCTGTGGTTATGTGTCATATCATATTTGAAATGTAAAGAGAGGAAATCACAATGTTCTTTTCCTTCTTTTACTTGGAATTGCAAAATGTATTCAGAGGCAATTATGATATTTTCTCTTTGCTTATCCTTTCACTGATTTTTTTTCACTTGCTAAATTAGTGTCTGAACATGGACAAAGAAGGATGACCTGTACAACTAAACAGCTAATCCTTTGAAATGAGGAGGGAGTACACACTAACAAAGTTTACATAGCTCAAAAAGTCCATGAAAAGTCTGATGCTTAGGAAGTGTAGAAAGTTACAAGGCTCACAGGGCCCATACTCAAATCTATGGAAGCATTCAACAATTGTTGGAGAGGTGGAAATTCTTTTTTATTATTATTATTCATTCAATTGTGTGTGTATGTGTGTGTGCGCATGTGTGCGTATGTATGTATGTGTAGAACCACGGACGAATTCAGGAACCACCATGGACCGCCTGAGAGGTGGAAATTCTTAGGTGGAATTGTTTGCAAATTGAACAAGGAGCTCCAGAGATGCAATTGAACAAGATGCTCCAGTCAATTGCCACCGTACTGCCATATTTTTTGTTTTGTTTTGTTTTGTTTTGTTTTGTTTTAGTGATACCTCTGTCTTTGAGTTACCCATAGTTCTGTATATAATCCCAATCAACTCATTTGATCACCAACATACACTTAGATGGAATCATTTCTGTATTCTGTCAGTGCTGTGTCTGGGGTGAATAGATGTGGGTTTACATATCTCCATAAAGCATCATACAACAGGGTCTGACACTGATGTTAATGAAAATATAAAGCAAACCTCTGCTTTATGCATCCAGAGAACCACGAACTCTGTCAAATGTACTTTTCTATTCAATATCCCATAAAAACTCAGACATTTCCATTTAAAAAAAATGGGGAGCTTGTTGTTTCTAGACAGGCAGAATTTATCCATTTTTCTAAACAGAGTCTTGAACAAAATTATGTTCTCAAATCTGTCTCCAGACTTTTGGTAGCAGCGAGTAATAATCTCTAAAGATTGGTAGCAAGCCTTGTCCTAAGCTTTCAGTTCTTGTTTTGTCAGCTGCTGGTTCACAGGAAAGAGTCCATACTCAGTGACCAGCAAGCCTAATGGCATCTGTGTGGCTCCCTAGAGCACATCCTCTTCTGCTTGGAGCCATGTCTCTTTGACTCGGCATCACTATCTTCTGGAGGTCTCATCATTGACTGCTGGGCCTGCCCAGGAATAATGGTGTGAGAGGGAGTGAGCAGGACGAGGCTAAGCACATGGGACCAAAGATGGCGCTAGGAGCTAGTGTGCTGGGCGTAACCCTGTTTATATTATAGAGAGCCTTAATTGGCTTTTAGGAGTGGAAATGTCTCCCTTTTATATATATGTTTAGTCTGACCTATGCAGCCTGCGTGCTGTGCTGACCATTAAGGTAATTGGCTGCCCATTTCACCCCCTGCAGTCTGTTGTCTATAGAAACTGTTTCATTGCCCCGGATAAAGAGAGTGAGTCTTGCCTCGAAAAACTCCCTGCAGTGTCCCGAGTCCCCTGGATTTGGGTGAAGGGGTGGAGGACCTGCAGTGGGGTAGCCTTTCTCTGCCCTGATGGCCTGGAATTGTCACAGTGTGTGTGTGCGTTGGAAAATCAGCCCCTCAGATGACCACCTTGATTTCCTTGATTCCATTGCAGAACTAATTGGTTAGAGAACAATTAGGGTGGAAGCGAGGAGCTTTATTTATTGACTGCCTAGTGTCCAAATCTCTCTCCAAGGACTCCAGCCCAAGTTCAGTTTGTACTTTCATTTTATACTAAAGCCAGACAGCGGTGAAACAAGCAAAACGTGACTTTCCAGAAGCAGAAGCATAGGTTACTGTCAGGAGGCAGGTAGACTACAGAGAATCCAGGGTGGGATGGCACTTCCGAAATGACTTGACTTGACTGGGATTTCAGTGATTTTCCATTTCAACTCATTCTTAGCAAGCAGTAACCTAGCAGTTTCATTTTTTTACCTCAGTTCTATGACTTGCATGAAGCTCCTAAAATTTACTTATATACTCACAAGGCCACAATCTTCATCTTTTAAACAAAACCAAAAGCTAGCTTTAAACTTTCTTCAGGTTTTCTCTTACATGTTGACTTTACAAGAGATGTTGTAATTATTTATTTTATGATTCAAGCTTCCTGGACTAAAGGGTGGTCAAATATTTTGTCAAAAATTATCCTGGAATATCTACGAGAGTTTTCTTAATTCTTGAATGTCACAATGACATTCAAATTAGTGTTTTTGTGAAATCGCAATTCCTAGTGTGGGTACTTATTCCATCAAGTAAAAAATCGACAAAGATTCCAACCCTCTGAAGAGTTTCAGAGCACTCGTCCTGCTTAGTGGTCCCAAGCCGAAATACTGGTTTGATCCAGCCTTAGGGCAGCATCTGAAACATCTCCAGCATTAAAACTGTCTCACTAATTCCTCTGGTTCTCAGACCTGATGTGCATCACTCAGGAGCAATGTGTCCTTAGGCACCTGCATAATGAATACGTTCATAACTCTCAGTTGCTGCAGTTATGCAAACTAATTCTTGATTATGAACCATGCATGTGTGCTTAACTACATATTGGAAATAGAGCATAAATTTTATTCTGCTTCTGTGAACTATCCTGAGAAATAAAATTGCCCACAGTCTTCACTTTATCTCTTAAATACCTATTATTATATCAAAAGAAACACAGAAACATGGTATAGAAAATTATCACTGAAAATGCCATAAAAATGGGCTCAAATAATTTCATTATTGATTTTTGCTACAATCTGATCATGACATCATGCATTATGTAAATTTGCTGACTGGAAATCTATAAAGAACTAAATAATATGAAAGACAAATAAGTGTCAGTTTAAGATTAATGAGAATAAAAGGACATAAAAAACAATTCTTAATTTTCATGTTGGCTTTTAACTAGATTTTGTTGTGATGGTAGTTGAGAGAGCATTTTTTGTTGGAAAAAGCTAGAAAACATGGACAAGAATCATAAATTAGATCCTCAAACATTTTGGTGTTAATTTACAAATCATTGATTGTATTATGTAAGTGTATATTGATACCTTTAGTAATATACATTCAAATACTTTGAAGTTATGAACATTATGTCAGAAACTAAATCATATGTGCTTCAAAAATAAAAATTGTATAAATTAGCATAACCATAGTAATCATGTGTGTATACACATATATACACTTATATGCCACATGCAGTGGGAGAAAACAAGTTCATTCAATGTCATTTTTTGAAGAAACTGGCTTGATTCCATGTTACTTTAGACATAATTCAGAGTATATTCTAAAAGAGAAATTATCTCCCCCATAATTCATTATTTCTTGATATTACTGTCAGTGAGTTGGAAATCCTGGCCTCAATTATTAGTCCATGCTGTGACATGCTTACTGCATCATTCTGGTCCCCATTCTTTATGAGTCTTTATTCCCAATAACCATCCCTTTACCACTGATCCTCAAGCTAGATTTTTATCCTTTTACCTCAGTTTAACTGCTTCCTCTCAGATTTTTGCATTTCTTTTCCTACGCTAGTATACATTCTTTGCTCTCATATTCATTCAGTTAATGTTTAGTGGAAGCCTGCTCCATTCTCAGTGTAGCTCTTTGCTCTGGAGAAACAGAAGGTTGTAGACACTCTTCATAAGATGTATTTTCCCTTCAGTGATGGGAAGGGGGTAGAATCAAATAAAAGTTAATAAATTAATATGTAATATTCTGCAGAGGCAAAAATACAATGAAGGGATATAAACCAGGATTTGTAGATATAGTGGATATAGCAAAGCTAGGAAGAACAGATCTCATGCTTAGGGGAAACAGAGGCAAACATCCATCACTGAGAGCGCAAGTAGGCTTTTCAACTTGTGAGTGGAATGAAAATAGTGGAATCAGAGGGAGAATGGATTCTAGACCTATCATGCAACACGTTCTACACTGTGGTCAGAGTTTCATGACTAGTGTTAACTAGTGTTAATATTCTCAAACTTCCTTTCCTAGAATAACTTCTCAAATAACTTTTCAAGTATGTCCAAACTAAGGCTTCTAAGGTTTCCCAAAGTAACTGTGAAAGTGGCCAACACAAAAGCATAAACTTACATAAAGCCTGAGTTTTTTTTATCATGTAGTTCTCAGTGTCATTTTTGTCAATGATGTCATATCATAAGTCAAAATGTTGAATACTTCTGACACCTGTTTTTAAAAAGAATTATTCTCTCTTCTTCCTTAGACAAAATCTAATTCACATAAAAAGGTATTGGCCTTATTGTGAGTATAATTGCGATATCTTTACTTTATTTCTGAATAGACTTAAAACTTTCTGAGACTCAGGGATTAATCATTTTGACATTCAAAATATTAAAAATATAAGACACTAAAAATTAATATTTGTTGAGTAAAATAGATGCAAAGTTTTAATAATTAGTGTCTAACCAATCAAGTCACGACAGATCAAGAAGTGAAAAAACTGTAATTACTAAACCATGACAGGGGAGTTTATAGCTTGTAGTGAAGAGTGTAAGTAAGTTCAGGCTTTCAGAGCACTAATCTGCTTATTAAAGGTGTTCATATCCTGTAAATGAGAAATTCTACATCTAGGATTCTTTTTAATGAATAAAGTTATTGACTTTAGATAAGTGTTTAGTTATTTAATAGAAAAACAATAGGTGGAAAAATAAAGAAATGTGTTGTTGCCAAAGTGATAAGAAAGCATTTATTTAACAAAATGGAAAGCTACAGTTGTTTTTAAAAAGAAGTTTATAGAACACTGCTGACACTTCTAATTATATAACACATAAAATGTGACATAGATAGGAAAATGTATTTTTAGCTGTTACTAAGTAGAGGTCTTAGAATTGAATGTAATTTTTCTTCTAACTTTGTGAATCTGTGCTTTTAAAAGAGAGCAATATATTTGCTAAATGAAAAAACATGATGATGGAAGGTTTTGTGTGTGTTATATGCATATTAAAATATAGAATAATATTTAATAAACATGATTTCAAGTAAACTTAATTTTAAAGAATGCGTTGCAATCAAGCTGGGTACTCCACTACACCCAACTGTTTTCTAAACTAGTACTCTCCAAACTATCCTAAGGCCAAGGCAAAAGGATTGTTGCAATTTACAAACCAGCCAGCCCTACGAAGAGTGAAATTATTGCTTTCAAAAAGTAAAATGAAAGTGAAAATTATATGAGATTTGGTTATATAACACATTTTTATCCCATCTTTTTGTTTTGTTTGAGTAAGTTTTACCCCTGGACTGTAATGCTTGTTGGTCTACACCTTAGCAAGGCAGCTAGTTTTCCAAGAAATAAGACATTGTTATGTATAGACATAATGGATTTATATGTTTTCATTTCTTCGTCTTCAACCTGACTCCCTCCTCCCATTCCACCCCACATATTCTCCTTTTCATCCAGTCTCCCTCCAACTATCTTATTCCCTTACATGTGTGATCCATTGGCCCCATTCAGGATGCCTGCATTGGCGAATGCCCAGATACCCATTGGGGCATGAATTTGAAGAACCTGTACCAGTCTCCAAAAAATCTATTAGTCTCAGTCTGTCTCTCAGGCTGGTTCTGTATGTTTTTGAGATCTTTCCTCCTTTGTGGTGAAATATTGATAAGTCAGGTATCATGAAAATCTAGTGGAAGTGAGTGCTTGGATTCCACTGTGCTATCATGATCAGCCCCACACTCAGTCTCGTACATCTGCAGAGATCCAGTGTGGTCCCAAGTTTTGTGGTTCAGTTAACCTTCGAGTTTGATATAAATTTTTCTTTGTTCTATTTCAAAGTTTTTGAGAAACCATAACAATAAGGAATTCTGCAACAGCATCCTAGTAATTCTTGAATCAATGAGACTTGTACTCAAGTTGTTTTAAAAGATGTAAAGGAGAGCTCTGTTTATTATGGCTTTATTTTTTTTCTGTACAATGGTCCTTGGAAACATATATTTTATGTCCCTGTGCTGGAGAAATGTGTGGAGCATATAAGTATTCAATAAATGGTTTTGAACAAATTAATAATTAAATGATTAAATAGGAAAAATAGTGTCCTCATGTTTACTCATTCAAAGCAACACTGAACCAGGGACATTTAAAAACTATTGGATGGGGACATCAATATTTTTCATTGAGATGTATCTGCTAAAGACTATATTAAAAGACTTTAAACAACTTAGATGAGTGGCCACTACTGTTTAACATATTATTATTAGTCTAAAATTTAGTCCCAGTATGAACAAAAAACATTTATGAAGAAAATAAAATAATGATGAAAGAAATAGGAAGTCAAATTAAGATGATGAATTAATGCCAAAGAACTTATGAAAATGATCAATTTCTTGACATCTCAGCTGCCCTGTATTATAATTCTAAGCTAAGATTTGCTTAGCTCTTTCTGAAAGATGAATAATTGCAAAATTATCTGCACCATGTCCCAGGACCTATCTCTCTCATTACCTAGCAATTTTCTCCCACAAGGATGGCATTTACCTGTTCATAGGCATATATCTATCATCTTGATGGTAGAATAAGTTATCAGTTCTTAAGCACTTTGAATGGCTCAGTAGATAAAACTCTTGCTGTACAAGCTTGAGAATCAGGGTTATGGTCCCCATAACTCATCCAAAAGCCAGGTGGCCTTGGCAGCCTCAAAGGTTAAAAGACAGAGATGATGATGATCCCTAAGACAAGCTGGCTAGCTAGACTACAGTCCATGAGCTTCTGCTTGATTAGAGATCCTGTCTCAGGAAATAAAATGAACTGATCAAATAAAATGACCTGATATCAATCTCTGACTTACATGTGTATGCACATCCTCACACACATTTCTACACATGTGAGTATGCATATACCTATATAAACACTGCACACAAATAAATGCAAAAATTGTAAAGTTATAACTTTATAGTTAAACTAAAAACCGTTTATTACCAGTTTTCTAAGGAAGTTCATGAAAGAAGCAAAGATTATTTAGTATTTGAAAGACTTTCAGACATAGAAGAATCTTCAAATTGCTTTGGGCAAAAACATTTAAATTAATTTACTCTACATAAAAAGCAAGCTTCTAAAAATTGTCCGTCAAATATATTTAAACATATCTGGCCATGAAAATTTAGTGAACAGATTATCTTCATTTTTAGAGTTTATAAGACCAACAGGAAAGGCTTCAGATTTTGAGGAACTGGCAAATATTTCTTGAACAAATGACTGAAGGAATGAAATGTGGCAACTGGTTTAATTGTCAGCTTGACAACTGAAAAATAAAATTTTAGACATATCTATGAAATTATGACAATACATGAGCAAGCTTGTGAGATATTATTTAAGTGATGTGAAAGGACCCATTTCACAGTGGGGTAGGATCATTCCTTGGTTAGGTAAATAACCTAACCAAAGAGAGCTGGTTCCCTGTGAGAGGAAGGCAAGGTAGAGAGTGTGCTCCTCCTGTGAGTATGGTGCAGCCAGTTTTCTGGTAACACACCAGAAATAATGAATTATAAACAAAAAATGTGAGCATGAATAAACTTTTTGTTCCCCTAAATTTGTTGGGTCATGTGTTCACTTGCAATGTTAATACAACAGTGACACAAACCTAACACATTACCATTTGATTGACTCCATAACTGTTTATTCCTTAGTAGTTTTGTAAGAAGAAAAATTAAGGGACATAATATCTACTGGAGAAAATATGATAAACAAAATGGTGCAAGAAAAAATCATAGACATATTTTCTTGCTGAAAAACAGACCAATTACATTACGCTTAATATTTGTAAAATATTCATTTCAAGGAGGATATTCCACTTCATCTTAGCAATTCTCTTTTGATGAATAATATTTTGTGGTTATTAATAGTACTATGATAAATAGCTTTGTTTTCACATTTTTTCTTGTCTATGTGATTAAAAAGGGGCTCCATGAAAATGGCTAAATTGCCCTTTAAAAAACTCAAGTCAAATTTATATTCCTGGTAAAAAGGCATTTGATTGCCAACAGTGGACATTATCTACATTTTGATGTTTGCAGAGCTGACAGTCAACAACTACATTTCATTCTTTGTACTTACCACAACACAAGTGATTTCTGTTATGGATCTGGTAGTAAGGTTGCCTGGGCTCAATCTTGCTTAGCCATCCATGTGGGGTCTTGTACTAGTCAGAGTACTTCTTGGCATCTCATTTATTTTTTTCCATAAAATAGGGACGTTAATACACAATATATAAAGATCTTATGAGAATAGTGAAGTGGTGTCTATTAGCAGTTTGAAAGCATGCCTGAAATAGAGTTAAATATTTCTACTCAAGTTACTTTCTTATGTTTATTTTATTCTTACCAAGATATAATAAATAAGTTTTCTTCTCTTAGGAAGAGTAACTCTAGCTTATATAATTTTTCTACTTTGTATGTATGTCCATGTTAATAAACTAGGTTGTATTATTACAGGCAGAAACACAGATTTTTTTCATATTGAGATTTTTTTCCCTTTGTTCTTAATACTTTGTTAGGAAACCTCCCCAAGAAGCTCACGTGTTGAAAACTTTTAATACTGGTCAAGGTATGTCCCACCAATCACTGACCCTCCGAGTTTCTGTACCACTTCCTACGTGGTGGTCTAAAAAGTGGCAAATCTCCTTAAGGGAACACAGGAAAGGGTTCTGGGAAATGCCACTGGGTCCTTGCACCTCATCAGAGAGGAGGACCCAGAGGAGAGTTTGGCATGCACATTAAATAATGCTCCGGGGATGGGAGGAGGAGGCACTGGGAACGGGGAGGGAGGGAGGAAGGGAGGGGGACACAGGTTGGTGGGAGGTTAGGGGGAGGGAGGAGACCGGTGTACCTGTTGTTTGCATGAATGGAAATAAAAAAAAAGTGGCAAATGTCTTACTTGGAAGAGAGTTTCCTTTCTGGATGATCTAGACCTGAGAGAGAGAGAGGGAGAGAGAGAGAGAGAGAGAGAGAGAGAGAGAGAGAGAGAGAGAGAGAGAGACAGAGACAGAGACAGAGACAGAGAGAGACAGAGAGAGAATGCATGCCATGGCACAGTGAGTAGAGATTAGTGGACAACTTTCAGAATTCAGTTATCTTTTTCCATCATGTATGGTTCCAATGATTGGACTCAGGTCTCCAGGTTTGCAAGCAGGCATCTTGCACTGAGCCATTTCACTGATACTGACACACTATCTTTGCAATCTTTTAGAATATTTGCATCCCTGTCAGGCCAATTCAAGTGATTTATTTTCTTTAAGGTCTCTCTGTCTTTCTCTTTCTCCTTCCTTCTGTCTTCCTCTTCCTCATCTACCTTCTCCCCCTCTGTACTCCAGCTTTCCTACTCCCTCCTGCCTTGTGGACACCAAAAGATTGTCTATCAACTGCTCTATCACATGCTTCTGCTACCACAATGTTTTGCCTTTCCACAGATCCCACAACAAGGAAGAAAGCATATCATGGACTTAGAAAATAGAAGAAAAATAAGCCCTTTCTCCTTTACGTTTTTTTCTCACACTATTTTGTCACAGATATGAAATTGAATTATCATCACTAAACTAACTGTCAAAATAAAATATGAAAAGATTAAGAACTCAAACAACAGCTACTTAATATGTATCTATATATGTATGTGTGTGTGTGTATATATATATATATATATATATATATATATATATACATACACATATGGATATTTAAAGCCAAAGATCTAAAGAAATCCTCTTTCCTTGATTGACAAGTAGTTGGTTCTCACTTGTCTACAGAGCTAATCTATATAATTCTCTGAAGCTACTGTACTTAAATGTACCCACATTGGGGCTTAGGATTTTAACATCTAAATTTTGGAGAGAGACATTGGTGTGCAACCAATTTCTCCTAATAATCTCCCTTAATTGAGTTTGTTTTGAACAATTTAATTGATGTTAAATATATATAGGCAAGAGTTCACAAATCCTGGGTGTAGTAAAGGAAGAATTAAAAAGTAAATGTATCTGCATTACCCAGGTAAGACATAGAATATAATAAACATATTAGTTAGGGTTCTCTAGAGTCATGGAATTCACAGAATGAATATATATAGGAAATTTATTGAGTTGGCTTACAGATATGGCCGAGGTAGTCCAGCGAAGACTGCCAGTAGCTGAAGTAGTTCCAACAATGACTGCCAATAGCTAGCTGCTCAGTTCGGTAGTCAAGTGGGTGATGGCTGAAGGCTGGAGAACTCCTAGAGTCCTAGTCTAGTCGAAGGCTAGAAGGTCGAAGAAACCTGGTGACTGAAAGGAAGAACGATTCCTAGCACAGCTGCAAGAAGGCATCCTTTCTCCTTGGTGGGTCCTTTTTATATGATGCAGTATTGGGAGAATCCTTTGAGATGTTTGGAGTTCTGATAGGATCTAGGGCTTGTACAATACTTTCAAGTAGTCTCAGTTGATGGTTTCCAGAGGTGGTCTCAGCCTAGCTTAGTTAATACTGGGTGTGTCAAGTTGACACCCAGGCTTAACTATCACACACAGCTTCGATATTAAATAAATTCATCATTATACTCATACAGCATGTGTTCTCTGAGCTTGGTTTAATTTTGTTTTCAAATAAGGTCTCCTCACACTGCATGGATCAAGAAATCAGGAGCTTTCGGTTTTCCTAAACAGGCATTCCTTTGCTCAGTGATGTATTTATGATTTGTGCTAATGTGTGAAGTTATATCCCATATGTATTCATTCTTGTGCAGGTCCCTCCTTCTAACTGAAACATCCTATTTATTGAAGGCTCTCATGATTCAGGAAGTTAATGAAATTTATGAGGCTCAGGAAGTTCAGAATATTCCAAGATTCACAAAGTCTCACACAATGTGATCAAGGCAGTAAATCATTTCTGGGAAAGAACAGTATCCAGTAGAGCTGCCTGTTAGTTGGGCAGGTAACTGAAAGGATGCAGAGTCTGTGAGTCCGACACCAGAGATGGGGTATGCTTTTCAGTGATGCATCTGAGTTGCCCAGTCATCTGTAAGTAACCTTTTACTCATGCACATGCAGATTAATTTCAATAACCTCAATAGCACTTTGGAGCTTTATGAAAGAATACTGTTTCAATAGTTCTTCAATATAATGTGGTACACTCTTCTATGCATAATTAATGGGCATATGTTTCAAACAGATTTGAAAACATAAAAGGTAATATCAGTGGCTCCAATTATCTGTGCAAGTTTATTTAAAACTTTGTTTAATTAAGAGAGTTCTAATTGGTCTACATATGCAACAGGTTTGTTAGACCTTCTTACAGGATTTTTATTTGAATCTCAGTTTTTAATTTCCCATTATAAACAGGGAGCTTGATTTTGCATAAATTTGACCATTTGAAAAATAAATACACTTTAAAATTCAGTGTAGTTAAATACACTTATTTGTGATTTTAAAAGTCCAACTAGAAAATCTCTCAACTGAAGATTATATTTTAAAAATTCACATGAATTATATGCTATCATCTTTATCATGTATTACTTTACTTTTAAATATTTAATCTTACTGTAATTAATTCTCATAGCACTACAAGCAAGAGTCAGATATTTATTACAGTAAACATATTTTATCAGAGTAGCTAATCTTAGTTATGTCAATTTCATTTTTCTCTCCGACCAATATGAGATTGACTTGTCTCTTGTGATTTTTCTTTCTCTTGGTGAGTTATAATGTGTTTAAACAAAATCATTATTTCCAAAAGTCTTTCATTTCATCCATGGAGTTATTTCTCTGGTGGCTTTTGTTAGCATCAATTGTATATCAGTTGCACTGGAGTAAAGAACTCCCTGATGTTTGTTACAACATTACTTCTGGGTACTTCTTTTAGAGTATATCTAGAAGACAGCTCCATGTGAATCAGCAGGCTAAATAAGGAAAATGTTCTCATCAACAAACGTCGCTGCTACACAATCCATTGACCACCTGATAGAATAAAAAGCTTCAACAAAGGTTAACTCTTTCCTGGTTCTCTTTTGAATCATTCATTCTCTGCCTTTGAACTTATTTATAATTTTGACTTTTGGTTCTACTAGTTGCTATGCTTTCTAGTCTGAGCTACATCATACTATTAACTTTCTGACTTGTATATACAAGGTGTTGTGAGTTCTCATCTTCATAATCCTGTGTACAATACCTCAGAATACACTAGCATCATTGTATATTCATCGGGCTTTGTTTCCTTTGAGATGCTTTAAGCAATGTTAGGAAGGATGCTATTTCTGTCATTAAAGAGGCAGGAACATTTCCAAGTTGATTAACTCACTGCATATTTCCAAGGACATTTTAGCATGAGAAGCATTACCTCAAAAAGAACCTTGGTGAAACATTACAGACCAGAAGACTTACATCCAGCTTCTGTGTCTACAACACTTGGGAAAGGCTTTATTATTTTTCTATAGCACAGTTTTATACTTTTCATTTGCAAAGTCTCACTAAGTTACTACTAAATATCTTGCATAAAAAAGAACATTGTATTTGAAATTTCTATATGTGCACTATACAATGCACAGATTTTTATAAGTCTCTTTAATGTCTTTGTGCCCATAAGACAGTGAGATACTCATCTAATGTACTACCTAAAAAGGAAAATGTCTCTGATTCATTTGATTCTCATATTATACATTAGGAATAATTATGTTTGGACATAACAGTGGAAGGCACATAGTAAGGCTCAATAATTATGTTTGAGAAAATGGATAGACTGATCTCATAGTGGAAAATATGTTCATAATCCTTATTGAGAAAACGATTTAGTTCATAAATATTTATGTGTTTGGTATATTGTAGGAACTTGAACTATGAAGACAAAAAAAGGGCTCATGACAATACCTAGAGTTTGAGCCAAAATTTCAATTACGTTTCTCAATTGGAACAGAGTCAACAATTTAAACAAACCCCTAGAATAGAAAAACTATCTTGCAATGTGAGGACTGAAAAAAATCAATGTTATAAAAAATCTTATTTATGGGCTCTTCAAGAGACCCTTTTGACACTCTCTCCTGTGAATAACTTGTCAAGGACAATGTATCCTTCCCAGCTATATAAGATCTCTTATTTCTAGGAGAATTTTTCCTGATTCTCTTCTGCATCCATGCTAGGCAATAGTCTTCCTTTCCTTTCCCAAACCACCTTACATCTGTCTCTACTTGTAAAATTACTATAAATTTAAAATAAATGAATCTACATTATTGTGGTTGTTTTCTCAATAGAAATTTATGAAGGCAAATGGATTTAATTTTAGAACATTTTCACTATGTTTTCTTCCTTTTACATAATGCTCGACATATTATATGTTCCATATATTATATTGTTAAACAGAATTGATTTCTTGAAACCAAAGTCCACATGAAATTCTCTAGTATAAGCAAATTAAAAGGCTTTTCTGGTCTTTCACCATGTCGTAGTATTCTAAGAATGATGAATAGCATTTATCTAGTATTCATTGGACCATGTGTCTGAGATAGAGTGTCAGTAGATGCTTTAAAAAATCAATGCAAACTTGATAGCACAGAACAAAAGAAATTCATTCATTCACAGTTTTAGAAGTCAATATTGTAAACTAACATATCAGTGAGGACAGCTGAGGATCTAGGAAAAAACACTCTCTAGGTTTATCTTTGACACTACTATTCTAATCTCATCTTTACCCAGTTTAGACATCACCCAGTTTAGACATCATTTGACCTTCTTTTCACTATAAGAACATGACATTGAATTTATGAATGGCCTAGCTAATCAGACAAAATCTCACATGTATGACTTCACTACATTTGCAAAGCTTCTATTTACAAATAAAGTAATGCAAGTTCTAGGAACTTGGATATAACCATATGTTTCCTGGGACACCATTTCCCAATACAGGTGGATTTTCCCACTAACTTCATTTATAAAAAGGTGAAAACATAGACAAATTTGGCCTACACATGCAGGTGGGATGTGAGCAGGAAGGAGATGGCTGGGAGAGCTGGAGCAAGGGAGGACAAGGAAAGGTGTGAGAAGGCAGGCAAGACCACAAATTCATTGTGACTGAACGTTGATTGAATGATTGAAAGTAAAGGTTTGAATTTAGTGCTTTAGGCTAATGCAGAATTTACTGTTTTAACTACTTCACTGAGCAAATAATTCAACATATACCTGCATAATTACACTTTTTCCAAACTACTATAAAGTCAGGTTATCAAATGGTGACATTAAAATGTAAACCTGTAATGGGATCTTGCATGTAGGCTACGTTCCTCTGATTTCTATGATCATTCAGGTATGAATACCAAGAGTCTCTGAACAAATAATTCTGTTGTCTTTTTTCTACCACTGACTCTGTGATGATACACAAGAATACTGCCTGTCCTCTTGCTTCTGGGTGTGCACATTTTGCTATTTTGTTTTGCCTCAGTTTTATCTTTTGTTCTATATAGCATATCTCTGTCCTAAAGATTAGACTCAAGTCTACTTTGAGACCACATCTTTTGGGCCCAGACAATCATTCTATAATATTCCATGTCTTTATGAAATTGATGTTGAATGCCTAAACTTTAAAGGCTAGTTCTTGGAAGGGAAAGAACAGAGAAAAAAATGGTCAGGGACAGAAGCCTGTATAGGAGACATCAGTGGGTAGAGCAGGTTTGTAAACAGGCAGAGCTGCCACAATTGCCTCTGTTTCCTTCTTTGCATTGCCAGTTACACTCAGAAATAAGCAGATATGCAATTTTATTATTCTAAAAATTTATTTACTTACTTACTTCAGAAAAGGAGAAAGAATGGAAGAGAGGGAGATAGCACATGTCAAACAGTAAATGTCACAACTTTTGGAAGTCAATTCTTTCCTTTTACCTTGTGGACTTCCACAGGTAAAGTTCAGTTCACCCAGCATTATGGGTAGACATTTTACCTGAAGAGCTATGTCGCCTGTCCAAATTTATGATATTTACAGTATTCCTCTTTACTTCTCTTGCCTCTTGTAAGTTAGGTCCAGCCTGATCCAGGAACAAATACAGTTTTGACTGACAAACTGTGTGGGGTAGAAAATGGTTTGGTATCACTATACAGAGTTAAACTGGCCAAGGATAACTGAAATTTCCATTTAAGCCTCCCTTCAGAAGTTGCATTTCTGTGACAAACTCCAGGATTCCAAAATAGTTGCTACCAAGATTCTGCCAGTATATTTGTTTTCTGGGTTAGGATCTATTCTGTAAGATTCTTACTCCATGATCTTTTTCTTAAAATTCAGTTTATAAATATTTTAAAAGCTCACAGATAATTCTCAATTACAAAGATTGGAGAATCAGTACTTCATGTAACTTCCTCTGATGGAGAAAGAGGTTGAGGATGAAATTACTCAGAGTTGATTTAAGTTTTTATTTAGGAATTCTGAGCTTGAGAAAACTGAGTTATCACTCAAAATCTGACCTTTGTCCTTGATGCTTAAAATTAAGATTTATAATTTCATAATTTATTATGAGGAGGAGCAACATATAATACATAATATGAAAATATTTCAAGGATTTGTTCTAATTCTTACCCTGCACTCAGCAAATTTTGCAGGTGTACTCACGCAATCTCTTCATTTTTACAATTCCTGTCAGATTGCATGAAATCAACAATATTTTCTTTTTTTACTTAAAGGCTGTGTTCCAAAATGTGGTATATTACAACTCTAATAAAACAAGACATTTTTCTCCCAAAAGTCTTCACAGAAGTATATTCAGTAAACCACAATGCTTTTTAGAAGGATAAAAGAGGGATCATCAGAGTAAGAATAAAATGAATTTTTATGCATACTTATTTAAAACTATTGAGTCAAGGAACTTCTTTGTGAAACCTAGCTTTGTCACTAAAGTTGATGATTTTCTGATTCAGAAGTTCTTTCTATCATGTGAGGCATTTCTACTTAGGGATGTTTATTCAAGGTCTCTTAAATTTATAAAATAAAGAAAACTCTTTCAGAAGTTAAAACTTACTTTGAAAATACTTGATATACACATAGGTATAATTATTTTGAAATATATTATATATATATTCATCAAGTATATATAAATAGACGATACAAAACAAACACACATACATATATGTATACATATATATGTTCATATACACATATGTAGAGTGAAAGGAAGCAGGGCTCAACTTTGGTAGTTCATAGAAATCATATTTGTGGAGTATTAGCTACAAATAAAAATAAAATAACAATTCCATTGACATCTTTGCTCTTATTTTTCATATTTGTTGATGAGTTGGGGGAAAGCTGGGACATACCCCATAGCTGACATGAAGAAATCAAGGAGAACTTTCAGGTTTTCCTCTACAATTAACTCCCTGGAATTGAGCTCAGTTTTCCAGATTTGATAATACATGATTTTATCTACTGAGCCATGTCATTGGACCGTGGATCGCTTTTACAACCAGCATTAGAGGCAATTTAGAATTTTTTAAAAAATTTTCTTACTGAATTAATTTATTCGCTTTCATGACAAAACCTTTTTAAAGATATGTCTGCTGAACATGCTTTTTACAGGTGATTTTAATGTATAGTCAGGGTTTTTTGGGGGAGGGGTATTAGCTTGTTGCATGGTAGCAAATGATGGAAATACAAAAACTAATATCTTCTACTAAATAGCTTTAATAAGCTCTGAATATGATGTGTTATTTGTCAAATAATATTCTGATACTCAGAAAATGTTATAACATTTCTATTTCTATTTATTTCTATTTATCTACTTTTTCCCATTTGAAAATAAGAAAAAGTTAAAATCAACAGTCTGTTTTCCTAGAAATATGTATCAAACTTTGGATAAGACTTACTGTAATCATTTGCAGTATAATGAATTTTAAGTTTGATGTATATCAGAGCTAAATTCATTAGATTTACTAATATTAATTTAGAAACAATAATTGTGAAATTTCACTCATTCATTGCTACTTTATTTTTGCAAATGGATCAGTAAATGTTAAACACATAAGAAAAGGCATAATTCAGTCATCTCTCCACATTTTTCATTGAGTCACAATTTTACAAACTTCAAAAAGTTTAAATCAAAAATCCATTTTCATTATTTTTTCTGTCAATCTTTCAGTGCTTTACAATAATAAGCAAAGCAAGAGATAGAAATGTTGAAATACTGTCAACTAGTTTTTCTCATTGAATTTGAAATCTAAACAGAAATATCATAAAGTCCTTTCACAGTAGCTCATAAAACGTACAGAAGAATCCAAATAAAATTTTCCATCCATTTTGCAGCTAGGACTGGTGCCCAGCTGTAAGAATCCAAAGAAAAACCAAGCAATGGGATAGCACACCAACATCAAACATATGAGGTCTTCAAATATCATCCCATCACCCAAAAGAGAATCTTCACTTCCAGCTCTAAGATAAGTGACACTTTTAACCTTCCTGTTACTCTTAACTGATAGTCTCCATATTTTAAGATTTCCATATAGCCCACCCAAAAACCCATGCAAATTCAGGGACTTAACCATTCACTCTCACACATAGCCAAGGAACTGAAAGCCAAGAATTGCACTACTCTATTAATCTTCCATCCCAGTCTACTAAATATACCCTAATTGATATTCTAACTCTCTAATAGCCTCATCTAGGAAACTGCACCAGAGAACACCAGACAGACACATCCAACACCAAGGCAAAAATTAGCAATAACTGCTCAAGAATACTAATACTGACTAACATGTATCAGTCAAAAACACATCAAGAAAGACATTAGTGATAAAACAAAAAGGCCCAAGTCACAATGCAAATCCATGAGAAACAAAACCAAGATAACAAATCTATAAAAATCATCAATCTCATATTGATGGACTCCAACCTGAACAAACTCACAGAAAAGGCCAAGAAAGCCTTACCCAAGATTTTTTACTATGATCAAAACAATGAAAGAGGAATTCTAAGAGGAGTTAAATAACCACATCAACCAATATGAAAAGGAACACAACAGGCACTTGGATGAGATGAGAAAAGCAGTTGAAGAAACAAAAGTAGGGATAGAGTAGTTGGAAAAATAATCTGAAGCAGAAATTAAACTCAATCTAAAAGACAAGCTATCTTTAACCCAGAACACCACAGTCTTATCAGCAGAACTAATGAAGCAAAAAATAGAATAACAGATGTTGAAGCAAAATGGAACAACAAACTAGTTCAATCAAAGAGATTGTAAAGGCAAAAAGATACTTGAGGGAAATATTCAAGAGTTATGGGAGACCTTGAAGAAGTCTAACTGGCATATTCATGGAATGCCACAACAAGAAACCCAAAATACTACAGCTGGGGAAAATTTTCAAATTACCATAAAGGAAACTTACCATATCTAAAGAAAGAGTTGCCCATCCACATACAAGAGATATACCACACTCCAAACAGATATGACCAAAATAGAAACTCACCGCAGAAAACATTAGTTGAAACACTACAAATAAAATAAAAAGAGTATGTGTTAAGAGCTTCAAGAGAAAAAAAAAACAAGTCATTTTTTAAAAGTAAACCTATTAAAATAACAAATAATTTTTCAGTGGAAGCAGTAAAAGCCAGAAGAGCTTACAGAGATATACTTCTAGTTATTAATGAGCACAAATGTCAACCCAGGCTAATATACTCAGCAAAACATGATTTAAGGTGAAAGAAAAAATCTTCCACCATAAGATATGTTGAAGGCATACATGACCACCAAACCAGGCCTTCAAAAAATACTAGAAAAGATATTTAAGCTTGAAATAAAGAACAACCATATCTAAGAGGACAGAAGGGAAATATAATACCATTCACAAGCTCTAAGTAATAAACATTTGAAAGTCACTTAATAAACACAAAAAATTTTAGGAATCAATAATAATTTCTCAATTATAACCCAAAATATCAATGGAATTAACTCAACCAATCAAAAGACACAGGTAACAAAAATAGATTAGAAAATACAATGCATCAGTCTGCTTCCTTCAGGAAACATATCATACCACAAAAGATAAGCACACTCTCAAAGTAAAAGGCTGGTCAAAAATACTTCACGCTAATGGAACAAGGAAACAAGTGGGTGTAGCAATTATGATATCTGAAAAAATGGACTTTAAATGAAAGAAAATCATAAGAGACACAGAAAGACACTATATTTCAGTCAATTGAAACATTCACCAGGAAGACTTCACAATAATGAACATATACGCACCTAATATGGGCTCATTCATATTCATTAAACAAAACACTACAATGTCTAAAACAATAAATCATAACAATAATAGTAAGGATTTCAATATCCTACTCTCAACATTGAATAGGTCAACTTGCCAAAAATTCAGCAGAGACACACTAAATTAAACTAAACTAAGCCATTATCAAAATGGACCTAACACATCTCTACCAAACCTTCCATCAAACACCAAGGAATATACGCCTTCTTACCAGCCCATTCAACTGTCTCCAAAATAGACTCCATATTAGGCTACAAAATGAACCTTCAATACACAGGAAAATTGAAATTATTGGCTATACTCTATCAGACCACCATAGACTAAAGGTTGACCTCCACAAAAAAAGAAATAGTTGAAAATACACTAATACTTGGAAATTAGATACAATGATGCTGAATGAGATATGGGGCCAGAAAGACATCAAAAAGAAAATTAAAGATTTCATAGACATGAATCATAATGAAAATACAACATATCAAAATCCTTGGGACACAATGAAAGCAGTACTAAGAGGTAAGTTTATAGTTCTCAATGCATATATCAAAAAATCAGAAATGTCCCAAATAAATAACAATGCATATTAAAGCTTCAGAGACATAAGAGCAATCCAATCCGAAAGGAGAAGAGAGGTGATTAGTAAAGTCAGGGGGGAAATATCTGAAATTGAGATAAAGAAAATGATACAAAGATACAACCAGACAAAGAGTTGGTTCTTTGAAAAAAAATCAATAAAGATTGATACTCCTTTAGCTAAATTAACCAAAATAGAGAGAGAAAACCCAAATTAGCAAAATTAGAAATGAAAATGGAGTTATCATAACTGATACCCACGACATTCAGAGAATTATGAGCTCATATTTCAAAAACTTGTACTCTATAAAATATGATAGTTAGAAAGAAATGGATAAATTCCTTATTAAACACAGCTTCTCTTAATTGAATCAGTATGAATTGCATGATTAAATAGTCCTATAACAAATGAGTTAACTAAAGAAGTAAACTTGAATCTTCCCACCAAGAAATGTCCTGGGTCAGATGTATTCAGTGTAGAATTCTACCAGACATTTAAAAAACAACTAACACCATTCCTCCTCAAAATCCACAAAATAGCAAAGGAAGTAACACTTCCAAATTCTATAAAGCTAACATTATACTAATCCCAAAATCTAATTAAGATACAATTAAAAAAGAAAACTGTAGGGTAATCTCTTTCATGAACACAGACTCAAAGATTCTCAATAAAATCTTAGCAAATCAGATTCCAAAGCATATCAAAAAGATTATTCACTGTGATCAGGTAGGCTTTATCCCAAGCACACAAGGTTAGTTCAACATATGCAAATCAATAAATGTAATCCATCATATGAATCAATCCGAAATCCAAGATCACATGCTACTCTCAATAGATGCAGAAAAAGCTCTTGACAAGATTCAACATCTATTTAAGATCAAAACCCTAGAGAAAATTGAAATGGAAGGAACGTATATCAGCATAATAAAATCTGTATAGAAGTTAACAGCAAGGATTAGACTAAATGGGGAAAATCTTGAATCATTCCTGCTTTGATCAGGAACTAGACAAGGCTTCCTACTCTCACCATTTCTATTTGATATTGTACTTGAAGTCTTAGCTAGAGCCTAAGACAAGGGAGGGAGATAAAAAGGATTCAAATCAGAAAAGAAGAAGTCAAGATATCTCTATTTACAGACAACATGCTCATTACTGAGAGATGTTAAAAATTCCACCAGAAAACTCTAAGAACTAATACATAAGTTCAACAGAGTGGAAGGTTACAAAATTAATGTCCAAAAATCAGTGGCCTTCCTATACACCAAAGTTGAAAAAGTAAGAAGTCTTAACAGAAACAATCCCATTTACTATAGCCCCCTAAATAAAACAAAATGCCTTTGTGTAGAAGGAACATGACCAGACATGCCTGTATTGTCTGTGTGGGTGCATGTGCAAATGCAACTTCCCGAAACTAGAACTTGTTGCTGTGCCTGGTGCTGAAGTCAAACCGCCTAACTGAGAGAACCAACCTGGACAGGACAACGCAGCAAAAGCTCACACTGGAATTTTTGGGATGTTCGGTGGGATATATAAACAGCCCAATATTTGCAATAAATGAGCCTGCAAGCGAGTCTGCAAGCCTGCGAGCTTGCTTTGTGACTCCCTGACTCCCAAAGTCTGTGCTGTTGACTTCTTGCCACTTACCCCCTCCCCCAAGGTTCTTCTCAGGTCCCCAAGACTGCAACACCTTCATATAAATTGAACCAAAGAAGTGAAAGACCTTTATAGTGAATTCTGTAATATCCTAAAGAAAAAAATAGCAGAAGACACCAGAATTTAGAAAGACCTCCCATGTTCCTAGTTTGGTAGAATTAACATCATAAAAATAACCATTCTACCAAAAGCAATATGTAGATTCAATGCTATACCAATCAAAATGCCAAAGCAATTCTTTATAGAAATTGACCACATAATCTCAATATTTATATAGAAGCACAAAAAGTCCAGGATAGCAAAAACAATTCTAACACTGCTGGAGGAATCACCATACCAAACCTTAATCTACACTGTAAATGCATAGTAATCAATATAACATCATACTGCCTCCAAAATAGACACATAGATCAATGGATAAGGGTTGAAGACCCAGACATAAGCCCACAAAATTAAAGCAATCTGTAGTTTGACAAAGAGACCCCAAAAGCTCAATGGAAAAAAAGAAATACATCATCTTCAACAAATAGTTCTGGCAAAACTGGACACCTATATGCAAAAGATTGAAAGTGGACCCCTATTTGCCTTCATGGACAAAAATCAACTCCAAATGGATCAAGGACTTTAACATTAAGCCAGAGACTATAAAAACCCTAGTTAAAAGATCAGGGAATTCCCTTGAACAGATGGGCTAAACCAATATTTCTTAAACAGAAACCCAATAGCATAGGCACTAGAACCAGCACTCAACAAATGGGATCTTATGAAATTAAAGAGCTCTGTTCAGCTAAAGAGTTTGCAAACCGAGCAAAAAGGCAACTCACAGAATGGGAGGTAATCTTCACTAACTACATATCTGATAGAGGATTAACATCCAGAGTTCACAAAGAACTTAAAAAGTTAAACACCAAGGAGATAAATAGCCCAATTAGAAAATGGCTGTGGAACTTAAAACTAACTTTTCCAGAAATTGAAATATTTAACAAATATCTTAAAAAATGTCCCATATCCCTAGCCATCAAGTAAATGCAAATCAAATCTACTCTGAGATTTCATCTCACCCTAGTCAGGTTGATGAAAATCCTTAATATAAACACCACCAAATGATAGAGAGAATATAGGGAGAAGAGAACTCTCATACATTGCTGGTGGGAATGCAAGTTTGTACAACAATTCTGGAGAACAGTATGGTGTTTTCTAAAAATGTTAGGGATTGAAATGCTACTATACTACTACTGGGAGTAATCTCCTAAAATGCAACGATTCAACTGCAGTGACATGAGTACAACCATGTTCATTGTAGCACTATTTACAATAGCAAAGTATGGAATCAGCCCAAATGCCCAACAGTTGAAGAATGGACAATGAAAATGTGGTACATTTACACAATGGAACACCTACTCAGCCATAAAATTTAATTAATGAAATTAATGTACAGAATTAGAAGAAATTATTCTAAGTGATATATTCTAGGCATAGAAAGTTAGATGCTGTATGTGCTCCCTAATAAGTTGTCCTAGTTACAAACCCACTTAATGACATACTCAAAGATAAATATCTGTAATACCCACTGTAACGACAAAGGATTAAAACTAGAAGGAAAGGGAAAAAAAGACCTCAAAAGAAAGGAGACAAAAGAAAACACTTCAACAGAGAAATTAGGCAATGGTCATGAACTGGAAGTAAGAAAGGAGACATCTCACTTCCCTTCCTGTTTATTTGGGACTGGACAGATCTGATCTCGCCTGTCAAAGAGGGGTAGGAGCCGGCAAAGTGTAACCAACTGGCAACCAGGTATCTGACCCCACTAATTATTGAGTCCGACTGCTATTTTTCCATCTACTTTTAAGCTTCTTCTTATATTAAGACCTTTTTAACAGTCTTTTGTCTTTGTTTAGGTGATGACCTTGACACCCAATCAGTTTGTAGCCAAGATCAGTGCAGGAATCAACAATATTTAAAACAACAACCAACCATAATTTAGAGCTCCAGAGAACCTACAAGGTTCACTTGGAATGAGAGCAGCCAAGTCTCAAGTCATCAAGAAATCTTGTGGAAGAGAGGGTGGAAAGAATGTAAGAGCTTAAAGATCCGGAAGATCATGATAGTTAAGACACACCACTTAAATCTGGACTGCAGCAGCCAGGATATTGCTACAATGTGATTTGTCCTTGTCTAACTTGCACAATGGCTAACATATTAACACCCCCTCAAAGTCTAGCACAGATCACAAGGGAGAAAGCTTCAGGCAGTAGTATATTTAGAGAAAAAGGTTAAACAGATATAACAGAGTTCCCATATTAGGGGACAGCCCATGAAGGAGCCCTAGTTATGCCAAAACCCTCAATAGTATAGAGGACTCAGAAGGAAATTCTATGCCCATATAAACAGATGCTCTGGAGGACAGAAGGGAACAGGCAGGAAACAGGAAGGATGAGAGAGGGAAGTTGTGGGAGAGTCAAATGGATATTAACAGGGGGGAATGAAGAGGGGAAGGGGAAAGAGAAGGGTACTATTGAGCTAGGTAAAAATAATAATCAAGTTTTGTGAAAAAAGTAAATAATTCTATAATAAAGCATACTCATAAAATATTGGAAAAACTTTTTAACATAATGATTTTTCCCTTACAGGATTTTTCCAAAATATTGACTTCATTCTTCATTAGAAATAAATAATGTGAGATGCAGTGATGAAATAATTATTTCATTTTCTGTCGAGATCTCAGCAGAAAAGAAGCCATTCTTATTCAACAGTGAAGATAAAGAATTGTGATGTGATTGGGTTGTCAAATCAGCATACGGAATTTTTGTGGTATTGACTCGCAATTAGCATTAAGACAGAAGATCCCTGAGAAGGACAAAGTGGAAACAGTTTTGCTTCCAGAACACCTGAGAACCAACCAATTCTTGCACAGAAATTGTACTTTAGCAAAAGGAGTTCCAAGTATCTACTTACTGCAGAGTCCTTCAGGCTAGCAATACTTCTTGCTTCTGAGTGCTATGTAAACTTTAGTCTTTATCCCATGCAAAATTTAGAACCATGATACCCATTAATGTATTTGGAGGAGAGATGGAGTTTCAGTCTTATTAATGTTCTTGAGTAAATGAAGTGCATTCCAGAACAATGGTGCCTTTGCTGGACAACCTAGAAACTAAAACAATTCTCTAGGAAACTTTGTAATTGGTAAATGGAAGTGGGTTCTAGAGGAGCAAAAAAAATATTTTCAATAAAATAGAAACCAAAACCAGCTGCTAATATAAAACAATACTTATTTTAAAATAAGAATGGTTGTGTCAACATTACTTATTGGAAATATTCTGCTGCTGTGTATGAGACAATACTCATATATGACTTAAGGTTGGTTTATTTGGTTTATGATTTTAGAGGCAAAATTGCCCATTGTGGCAGGAATCACAGAAGGCATGACTGGAGGCAGAAGATGGAGGAGGCCAGATCAAGACACAGCTGCCATCATGGAGGAAGAGAGAGCAAGCGGTATGGAGCAAAAGGGGAGAAAAATGTAAGAAATAGGTTTATCTGCTACATGAATTTGCCAGTGTTTGTATGGTTACAATTTCACACTTCAGAACTGGGTCTTTAAGCACACCTAGGATGATTATCTAGCTTAGATGGCTTCAGACAATCCTGTAAGAAATTACACACTTGCACATACTTGCACACACACTTGCAATTGCATAAACCTACAGTAAGTGGTCAGGTAAATAAAATGGAAAAAGGAAATTGACAGTTCCAAGCAGACTGGGAGCAGCGTGGCAAGCTGGTGTGTGTGTGTAGCAAGCAAATGTACAGCTTGGTCCTTGCTCCTCTGCTCTTGACATGGGTACAGTGTAGACAGTTCTTTTCACCTCTCCTGCCCTCATGGTTAACTGGATCCTGGAATCATAAGCAAGGTTAAGAATCTCCTAGTGTCCCTAAGTTATTTGGGTAGTATATTCATTACAGCCACAGGAATACAAAACTCAAATAATTTCTAAAAAGAAACAATTCAGAGAAAAAAGAAAATAAAAAGTCCTTGAACTAGCATCATTCTAGATGTAAATATATTCAAAAGCCTAGAATTTTATATAATTTTTTACATTTTAAATTATTAATTACAAAAAAAGAGTAAAAGAGGGGCTTTTTAAAGTCTGATTCTTAAAAAATTACCTTAAAAAGGGGCTGGAGAGGTGGCTCAGCGGTTAAGCCTCTGCCTTGCAGGCAGAAGGTCCTGAGTTCGGATCATAGACCCCACTTATAGACGCCAGGTGGAAGTGTGGGCGGCCTGTGCTTCTGGTCCTAGTAGGGCGGAGCCTGTGAATTCCAGGACAGAATAAATAAGGAGGAGGTGGTGGCGGTCCATGGTGGTTCCCGAATTCGTCTGTGATTCTACACACACACATACATACATACACACACGCGCACACACGCACAATTGAATAAATAATAAAAATAATATTTTTTTTTAAAATTACCTTAAGAAATAAATAAATGGAAATAAAATCAAGAATTTATTTCTGAGAACATGCAACATAAAAGCTATGAATCCAACTACACCAAAGAGAGAAGAAAAGTGAAAGTATAAAACATGATCAATTTTAGAGATTCTAGAGCAAATAACTGGGAATAAATAGAAATTATATGAACTACTCATGACAGCAATGATAATGAATAAAATAAAATTAAAGATAACTTCAAATGACAACTCTTTTGAATGTCAAATACACCAAATTGAAATTTGATCATAAGACTTCAAAAACCGGGCTGGAGAGGTGGCTCAGGAGTTAAGCCTCCACCCTGCAGGCAGAAGGTCCTGAGTTCGGATCCCAGATCCCACGTATAGACGCCAGGCGGAAGCGGGGGTGGCCTGTGCTTCTGGTCCTGGTAGGGCGGAGCCTGTGAATCCCAGGGCAGAAGGAGGTGGAGGCGTCCATGGTGGTTCACGAATTCGTCCGTGGTTCTACACATATACAGACACACACACACACACACACGCGCGCGCGCGCACATACACATGCATATGTACACAGTGGAATAAATAATAATAATAAAAAAATTTAAAAAGACTTCAAAATCCTTCAAGATTGTGTAGTCTTCAACAATTTCCAAAGGTAGGTTGCTGTGGATGCTCATAATGCATTCATAAGAAACACATAGGAATCTAACCTGTAGCTCTGGCAATTATACTTTAAATCGAAATTAAAATTGAAATTCACACTGACAATACTACTGTGTACTAGAATATAATAGAAACACATCCCCAGTTTATTTGATAAAAAGATTTATAAGCCTAGTAATTTATAGGCAGCCAGTCAGTATAATAAAAACAAAATATATTTTCAGGTTGCTATAAATCTTAAAAAACTTTTCTCTCATGAAATCTTCATGTAAAAATTGCATCTTAATTAAAATGAAATAATTCCTTTGTGACTAATAAATAGAATTAAAAAGCTACATATATGAAGACATTAAATTCAAGGTTTTTGACTAATTATTCATTTAGTACCTACAGCAAATGTTCCATGCTTTACCAAAAAAAAAAAAAAAAATTGTAGATCTCTAACAAGGATGACCTTTAGGGAACCATGCAATAAGTAGTTTAATTAAAAACAGCCATGTAAGGGTTGTGATGGTAAGTGCTTAGGAAAGGGCAAAGGAGTCAGAAATCGCAGAAAAAATAGAATGCTACTTAAGGAATTGTGGAGAAAGTATGAAGGCTTAGATGAGGGAGCGTTGCTTTGATCTGCCCAGTTGCATTTGGAACTCTGAGTTTTAAGCAGCCCAAGGTTACAGAACAATAAAATACGACTTCCTTCTCAATAGGGATATCCTATTAGGTCAGATTGCTCAATTACAAAAGTAAAGTTCATCTATACTTTAACATGCTAAATTCCACTTGTAAATGTTCTTAGTTTTCAAATCAACTTACATGTGCAAAATCTAATTACAACTGTAAAACGGAGCTGGAAATATTCTAGACCTTATAGCAAAAAGTACAATTACAAGAAACCACAATATGAAAGTTAGGGAATTGGAAGGAGAAGTTTAAACTGATTTTGGTCTTACATAGTTGGAAATTAGCTCTAAAGTTGTGTTGCTAGCAATCAAAATCTTAGCTGCATAATTAAAAATTATAAAATATGATACAAAATGTAATGATTATAAAAGAGCTATAATCTGGAAGATGGAAGGATATGATTATATGAAGTATAAACAACTATTTTTCAAAGTACATATCTTGCATTTTCTCTTTAAATATGATGAGTCTAGTCAAAGTACCATATACATATTACTTATGAAGTACAAATAGTGGTTCCAGGTTTAGTAAAACAAGAATTTAACATGTTTGGTATTGGAAAAGAGAGATGAAGACCTGGTTGCTATGCTTTGAATGATATCCTCAGATCTTTGATATTGATTTTTTCCCTTTCTTTGTTCTTTGAAACTGCCATGCACAAATAGAATGAATTTATGCTTCTTCTCCCTCCCATTTTTTCCATCTCCTCTCCTGTTGTCCATTTAGCTATAGACCTACAAATTAGCTGATCTATCAGCTATCAACATTTCTTCCATGGTTTTGAATTTTTTAAGTCTTACAAGAATGCTTTTGATATGATTTTAAGTGAGAAGAGAATTGCATAAAATATAAACACATTTATTATTATTATTTATTCAATTGTGCGTGTGTGTGTGTGTGTATGTGTGTGTGTGCATGTGCGCGTGTGTGTATGTATGATAAACACATTTGTTAATGGGATCCTCCAAGATATACTTATAATATGTTTTTCAAAGACTGAATAACATGGGTTTGAGAGATGTCTCAGGAATAAGTCTCTACCTCAGAAGCAGAAGGTCCTGAGTTTGGATCCTGGATCCCACATAAAAATGCCAAGTAGAAATGATGACAGCCTGTACTTCTGGCCCTGATAGGCAGAGCCTGGGAAACGAAAAAGCAAAACAAAGAAGAAAAAGTGCAATCAAGAGTGATTCCCAAACTTCACAGGCATGCACAAGTGCCCTCTGACACAACACACACACACACACACACACACACACACACACACACACTGATAGAGATACACACAAAAAAAGACATCTTGAACAGTTTTCATCTCCAAAAAATAGTTGCATTACCATTCATTGTAGAATGACTTAGTATTATCAATTTATTTTTTTCTGTCTGTTAAAAAGGTAGTTTTCATTTATTTGATGTTGTAAAACATGAGAAACAAATGAGTGCATGCATTTGTTATTATGCATTCTAAAAATATTCAATCTAGGTTGAATTTATGGATAGCAGATTACCATGCAAACTGGAGTATAATTCTTACCAGATTTCTTTCCAGACAAAATTAAGCAAATAAAAATACTCTTCAAGGTATTTGGCATGCCTGGACTGTGCTCATTCTGCTGCTGAAACGTCAGTGAGCATCAGAACTATGTAGATATTATTGAAATACAGGAACTTTTCTACTAGCAAAGTTTTTATTTTAGCAGAAACAAAGTTTTGTTTAGTTTTCTAGAGGCAAACTGAAAATTCGTATTTCTGGAATGTTCTCAGGTGAATCTGACACAGTTCATC
Organism: Typhlomys cinereus; assembly: GCA_023101885.1. Taxonomy (NCBI): domain Eukaryota; kingdom Metazoa; phylum Chordata; class Mammalia; order Rodentia; family Platacanthomyidae; genus Typhlomys; species Typhlomys cinereus. The sequence continues at coordinate 7,332,467 of JALPQD010000061.1, read as the reverse complement.
TTGGTTTTGAACAACCACGCTAGAGATGAATACATGTGTCCTGAACTGCATGCGGCAAGCTTGCCGTGGTCACTGCACCAACTCTCATTTCATTTTCTACTTGAGTACTTCATGGCTGCACATCTGGTGCCCTTTAGGTTTCTCTGTTGATAACACTTACTTACACATGCATATCTGCGTGATCTTTATATGCCTATAATTTTCTATTTTTCTCTTACTTTTCGATCATCAGATTTATAAACATGAATGTTCATATTCATATACACTAGTGAAATAAGTTTTCGGTGCTTTCTGCCAACTGGAATGTTTGTCTTTAACTTAATGACTTTCCTGATTATACTTTTAACAAGTATCTTGACAAGGAATTCTCATGACTATTGTGTATCTATCTACAAATAAGTAAATTTTTGTGTGATATTTTCAGAAGACATGGAAATCTCAGATAACATTTTCACTTTTTTATATTTATTTTTTCCACTCATACAAACTTGATATGTACCCCATTCCCCTCCTTCCTCCCACCCCTCCTTGGATCCCATTGATCCTTCTCCCCTTTTCCCCTTCCTTTCCCCCTTTCCCTCCCTTTCTCCCAGTGCCCCCTTCCCCCTCCCATTCCTGGAGCATCCTTTACTGTGCATGTCAAACTTTCCTCTGGGTCCTCCTCTTCTGATGAGGTGAAGGACTCAGTAGCATTGTCTAGAGCTCTTTTTTGTGTTCCCCTTTAGTATAGGAACACTATTGTGGCTCTTAATCCCTTGGCTCTAAGGATCCTAGTGCCTATGATTCATGCTAGCCTTTCGGTGGTCAATGATATGTTGGTAATTGTGCAGGTCATGCAAAGTCCTATTATGATTACTTAGGCCCTAACTTGTGTGGAGTATCTTGCATATCGTTGCTCCTCCCCATCTTTAGGCTCTTAACAATCTTACTCCCCACCCACCACACCGGGCACTCTTCCGCAAATTTCCCTGAGCTTTGATATGGGGAGAGATTAGGCTGGCCTGGTTCCAAGTGGTTGATATATAGTCTCTGATGCTCTGAATTATGGTTTGTTGAGCTATTTTCTTTTTTTTTTTTTCTTCCAGTTTTGCTGTTCCTAAATTTTAGTTTCTAATCAGAACAAGTATAATACTAAAGTTCCCATATCCAGAAGTGAGGGCTTGTTTCCCTTTGCCTGTTGTGTAATTCTGTCACTGAATCTTCCTCTTACCACCAGTGACAAGTTTATCCTGACAAGTTATCAGCCAGTCACGTTTTCTTCTTGCCATGCTGATGTATTTTCTATATTCCATGTATAACAGGTACTTTTTTATTATTATTTATTCAATTGTGCGTGTGTGCACATGTGTGTGTGTGTGTGTGTGTGTGTGTGTGTGTGTGTGTGTGTGTGTGTGTGTGTGTGTAGAACCACGGGCGAATTTGGGAACCACCATGGACGCCTCCACCTCCTCCTTGTTTACTCTGCCCCGGGATTCACAGGCTCCGCCCTACCAGTACCAGACATGCAGGCCGCCCCCGCTTCTGCCCGGCATCTGTACGTGGGGTCTAGGATCGGAACTCAGGACCTTCCGCCTGCAAGGCAGAGGCTTAACCCCTGAGCCACCTCTCCAACCCCCATGTATAACAGGTTCTTACAATACTCGTACATTGATACAATTATATCTTGGGCCATTTTTTTTTTCATTTCAAGATGATTTTAATGCATACAAAGAATTTTAAAAGATTTTCACAAAAATTATTCAATTTTTTTTACATTTTATTATTTCTGATATCTTGGGCCATTTAGTAAACATCTGTTAATAATGGAAGTTTCTTCTTTCCTTAAAAACTTGTCCCACAGCACGTTATGCAAGAAGCATTTTTCTATCCTAAACTCTTAGCTGTCCTGACCGCTACACTTGCCTCTATGAAAAGATTCTCATCATTAAATAACATTTGCATATGCCATAATTTCATATCCTCTCGACTACTAAGTGAGAGGTAAACGCTTGGAGAATTATGTTACTATCTTGTTCATATTTCTGTTTCCTTAATTTCTAACTCGCTTACTACATAAATATCATAAATCATTTCTTATTCAAAGTATTCCAAAGAAAATTCAATTAATGTAATAGACATTTTTTACTACAATAATTTTGCTTAGGCTGCTTAATGAGTTTTAAACTACCAATGTGATCGTCTGAACCATTTTTCTTTTTAAGTTTAATTTGAGAAGGCTGACATGACTGATTCATTGCATATGGTGTGGCCATCTGTGGTGGACACTGTGACACTGAGATCCCCTTTTCAGAGTGACACAAGGACTCTTCCAGTTCTGAGAATGATGCCTAGCTAGTGACGCCCTCAGATGCTAGCCCCTGTCAGAGTGTTTTCACTTCAGAGGGCCAACGTGCCTAAGCCCTTTTCCTGAGGCAAACCTATGCATTAACAGCTATCAGGTACATATTCTTCCTCAAAAGAATAGTATATCTCCATTCAATGTAAAACTGAGTATTTATTTAGATTCCTTCTCAACTTCACTTCTTCCTCTCTTCCCATCCATATTGGACCCTCTCTTCTCTCTAATTCAATCTGAAACTGCTACCTGAGAAAGTAAGATCACTATAGATCAACATCTTTCTTTGGAAGAAAAAAAAATGCTTTGAAGATCTTCCTTCCTTTCCATGAACCTAGTCAATTAAGTATGTACAAGTACAAATAAAACATTCCCTTTCTCTAGTAGAAACTACAAAGCTAATTTACACTAGAAGTGACAATCTAGAAACATGTTTTCACTTTTATTTAACTGTATGTCATTGCTCTTCATTAGCTGATCCAGTCACAGACACAGTAAAGAAACAAAATATGTAACTACATTTAATGTGTGAATGTCATGGAAATGAACCACAGCAGACAGTTAACATAAGCATGTAATTTTATGTGCGGATGTATCCAGATGTTGCTGTTCCTGGACATTTGCCAGACAACCTGATGTTACAGTTTCAGGGAAGATAAACTATAGATATTTATAGGACTGGTCATAAAGCCATTTTCTGAAAATGGTCTCCTTTCTCACCTGCTGACTGAAGCAGTATTTGATTATCATGGTACAGAGCAGAGATCGATGATACCTTTTTACTAGAATACAAATAAAAACAAATTCAAGATAAATGAGAAAAGCTTTTCTATTCCATTTAATACCCAGTTAAACTGCTTACATCCTGGGTTTTAAATTGAACTTCAGCCTTTTCTGATATCTGTTCCTTTCAAAGGTGTGGAAAAACCATTTTCAGACTCAATAAAGAACACAAATAAGCACACCAGCTTTCTGCTCACTGGCTTCCTAGTATATTGAAAAAAGAGGTTTCTCATGGTATTCTTAAATTTTCTTCCTGCTATGTGATACTTTAACTCTTTTTATTGTAAATGAATAATGTGAAAAAGAGAAAGTAAATAAGAAAATAAGAGAATGATAAAAGAGACTGGGAATGTACATGCATAGAACATTCAAAACATAATTAACTCTGGACCTTGTTTTCACCACAGTTCCTCTGTCCAGGTCAAACAAGGATCTATTATGATAGTGAAGTCCCTGGAAGAAGGCTGTGCCACCCTTGAGTTTGTGCATGCATGCCATGTCTAAGTAAATGTTTCTCACAAAAATTCCACTTTCAAGCTTTCTTTCTTCAGACCTTCAAACATTTCTGCATGTTGAATTAAATTGCTTTTGGATGACTTAATTTTGCTAGAGGGTCATACCAAATAGGGAACTGTGCAGCAAGGATGAAAGTGGCTCTGGAAATCTTCATTTTCCTCTTTCATTTATTAATAAAATTGATCTTTAAATGGAACATAGAAATAATGCATATTTATAGGTGCAGCATGATATTTTGTTATGGACATATTGTGTAATTGTTATGGGTTTTTTTGTCCATGATCTTGGGTTCTGGAGCAGAAGATTTAAACCAGAACATTAAACCATACAGAGGATTAAGGCACAGTTTATTAGGGAAAAGAAAGATAAGAACTCATAAATCCAAAGTCGACCAGGAGCAAGAGGGTCATTTGATGGCTGGCAGGGGCAGGGCTATTTATAGATTTGGGCATGCACAGGAAAAAAAATGGCTTTTTCTTTTTGGTTAGTTGTAGTTGCTTTAAACCTAATTGAGGTTTTTAGTCTCCCCTTAGGTCTGCTTGGTCTGTTCATATCCGGACCCAGCTCAGTGGAACTCCTGGTCAAGCTATTTTTTTTTTGTTTGTTTGTTTTTCTTTTTTGAGGAATTTGACATGTATCTCCAAATGCATTCAGAGATACCATGAGACAATCATTTCATGGTATAAGCACGGTGGGCTCACATGTGTTCACAATGTAGATAATGCATTTGGAGATACATAATTTTACACTTGAGGAGCTTGTATGCATTCTTTCATAAACAAAAGGTTTGGGGAAATTGGCTACTGTAAACTTGACTTAAGGGTTTGAGCTTTGGGTATATTTGTAGAGAATTAGAGATTGAGTAAAGCCCAGAGCAAACCTGCAGGAGATTGTCTAGCTGATGCGGAAACCCAGCTCATGGTGGGTGGGACTGGGCCTTAGACAGATGAATAAAATGCAAAGAGCTGGTTGATGAAGATAGCATCCTTCTGTATACTTATCCAGACTACTTGCACGGCATGTGCTCACAACATGGATGGTTCCCTGGTCCAAGGCTCCATGTGCTCACGGTGCTCTCCTGTAGTCTGGAGAAGCTGTCCATGTTATGAACACATGTAGCTGCAACCCAGAAGATCCCAGGTTATCTACATTGTGAACACATGTGAGCCCCCCGTGCTTATACCATGAAATGATTGTCTCATGGGTTCTTAACTATGTTGGGCTGGAAATTAAGTTATAACAACTCTCATCCTAAATATATTTTCTTTTATTGCTCATATAAAATTTTATATTTTAGTCCAATTAAAAAAGATGAGGTTAATGTGAGAGGTGGACATGGTAGTGGAATTTTACAAGAACTTAGTTAAGAAACTTTGGACCTTTAAAACAAGACTTTGGACTTTTAAAATGTTGCAGCTGGACTTTAATGACTAAGTGCACTTTAAAGTTGGAGCTATAAAAATTTAAAACTGGATTGAATGCATTTAAATCATAAAATGAATATAAGACCTTAGTGATATGTGGTGGATAGTCTTGGTTTGAAAGTAATGTGCTCATGTGTCAAGGTGACAAGAAGTGGAATGTATATTTGCATTGTAATTTGACAATTGAGAACAGAGTCCTTAGGCACACTTATGAAGAATTATCTGGTTAAGGAAAGGCATTGAGCAATCAAGCCTATAGAAGATTACTTAATTAATGCAGGAAAACATATTGGGTGGAGTTATTGCCTGAACATATAGTATGGAGTGAGAACTGGCAGATTGGCAATCCAGAAAGCATTCTGTTTTGTCAACTTTGCTTTTAGATGTGGTGACCAGTTCTCTAGAATACTGAGGCTGATATGACTTTTTCTGACATCATTAAAGACAGTAGCCTAGATCCATGACCTTGAATGAAATCTTTCTTTTTCTAAATTGTTAGGGTCTTATATTTATCACAGCAGCAAAAGGATAACAAAATAACATACGTTCTGCCAGATTCGGTGAACATCATGAAAGAAAGAGTAGAAAGAAGGTAAGAATTAGGCAGCGAAAGATTGTCTTCTGAACATGACATGTTTATTGCACTCATGGACTCACAGTAACTGTGTTTGTTGTGAGGTACAGCCCAAACACACCGTGTCACAGACAAGGGATGGAAGAAATCTACTGGTTGTTAGTACCATACAAGCTAATTCTCAAAAAAGGGTGAAAAAGCTACATCTGAGGAAAAGGTCGAATTTTGATAGTTTTTGGACTTGTGAGCGGGATGAAGGAGAGAGGAATGGGAGCTATCTGCCTCTGTCCCAGTCCCTGTCTCCCTGAGGTATGTGACTAAGGATAATATAAATAAGGGCTTTTGTAGTTAGGGGGCAGTGGCCAGCAAACAGAATTTCTGCTCTGAGTATTGGGGAATGGAGAAAAGCGAATCCCATCAGTTAACTCCACAAAACCAGTCCTACAACTGGCCAGACAATACTGCAGTATACATGGGAAGAGGATCATACTCCTTATTAGGTGAAGAGCTAGGGAAAGCTAATGGTTACTTAGAAAATTAGAATCTTTCCCTTTCATAATGTGGATGGTGGCAGAATACCAATGCTTCAGTGATTGGACTGACAGCCATACACACATCTGAGTAGTGTTAATGGAACCCAGCCAGTTGTTAAACAACAACAAGCAGGAACAACAACAATAACAATACACACACACATACACACACATACGCGCACACACACACTCACAGACAAACAAGAATATGGATGTGGACAGGGAAACGTGTTGGGGACATAAAGAGTGGAAGTCAGGGGTGGATATAAATAACAAAATCAACAAACATTCTTTATTTATTTATTTATTTATTTATTTCCGCTCAACAAACTTAATAGGTACCCCGGTCCCCTCCCTTCCTCCACCCCTTCCTGGACCCCCTTGTTCCCTCCCCCCTTTCCCTTTCCTTTCTCCCCTTTCTCCCTGTCTCCCAGTGCCCCATCCCCCTATCCCTGGAGCATCCTTTAATGTGTATGTCAAACGGATCTTAGTGCCTTTAGTCCATGCTAGACTTTGAGGGGTCAATAATGTGTTGGTCATTGTGCAGGTCATGCAAAGTCCTATTATGATTGCTTCAGCCCTAACTTGTGTGTAGTATCTTGCATAGTTGCTCCTCCCCATCTTTAGGCTCTTACAATTTTACCGCTCCCCTCTTCTGCAAATTTCCCTGAGCTTCAGGATGGGGAGAGATTAGGCTGGCCTAGTTCCAGGTGGTTGATATAGGTTGTCTGATGTTCTGAATTATGGTATGAAAATCAACAAACATTCTATATTAAACTGTAAAAGAAATAATGAAAATTAATGAAAACATTGGACAGAGATTCACTCATCTATACACTTAATATTTAGATTTTTAATTTTTTTCTGTTGGGGAGAGAGAAATATTTTTTAAATTTTTTTATTTCTTTTTATTCAATTGTGTGTGTATGTATGTGTGTGCAGTGTGTATGTGTGTATGTGTGTGTGTGTGTGTGCGCGTGTGTACGTAGAACCATGGACGAATTCGGGAGCCACCATGGACGCCTCCACCTCCTCCTTGTTTACTCTGCCCCAGGATTCACAGGCTCCGCCTTACCAGGACCAGAAACACAGGCTGCCCCCTGCTTCTGCCCAGCGTCTATACATGGGGTCTAGGATCTGAACTCAGCACCTTCTGCCCTCAAGGCAGGGGCTTAACCCCTGAACCACCTCTCCAGCCCCAGAGAGAGAAATATTTTTATGTTACAATCTTACTTGCTTTCCATAGTTGATGATGGGAAACTTGCCATTAGAGGGGAAAAAAAGGATGTTGTGTAAGAAATACATTAAGAGAAAGAGGGGGGAGGGTAAAGAGTAATAGAGAAATATAGAATCGCCTAGAAGATCAAGGAAACCTTCTGAAAGGAAGAGGTAGAGCCAGGTGTTGCACAGGTCTGGGATCTATCTAAAGACCTACCAAAGAAGAGTATGGCCTGTGCCTCATTATTCATACTGGATGTGAACTTTGCTCTTTATCTTTGAATGAAGTATTAGCATAAAAGCATATTTGCATATTTGTGTGTATATATGCACATATATACATATACATATTCTCCAAGTATATTTATTCCTTATAAGTGTGATAATCATATTCCATTGGGATCCTGTTGATACCTTTTCACATTCTTTTGATTCAATAAGATTGAGAAAGTGGAAAAAGCTCAGACTTTCACTAATGTTTGAAAGCCCTGGCTAGCTATAATACTCATCATACAAAAATATGAGTGATACCAACATCACTTTCTTGTTTCTCACAAGTTAGAGAAGTTTCTAATAGTACAATATAGAAAAGTCACAATTCTAAGTTTAGTTACTGGTAACTAATGAGTCTGAAGCCCATTCTTATCTTCACACTCTCTTAGCCTACTCTGAGAATCTATGAGTCCTATGACCGCCAAGTTTTGTAAAAGGATACTATGCAAGCAGCTTGTCAGCCTGAGACATAGTCTATCCATCCTCTCTACTTCTGAACTTAGCTTTGCACTGGTATTCACTGAGTGATATATGGAAAATTAATGTGAACCAGAATCAATGTGTTATCTTGGAAATGAGTTAGGCAGTGAACAAGATAGGAATAAAATTCAATTTTGTTGTATGTTTTAATTTGAGGTACTTTAACTCCTACTTATATTATTTAAATTTATAAGAGTTAGGCATTAAATGTTTTTTCCTTATGTTTTTAGAATAAATGTTAAAAATAAGATGTATTGAAGGAGATTGCTGCCAGCCTTTGAAATGAATTAGGTTTAGAATAAGAATATGGAAATGGTTTTGTGTGACAAGGTTTTTAAGAGCCCTAAAACAAAGACATATTTTGGATAGATTTGTTTATTCAGGTCTGTTACCAAATTTCTTTGCACACATATTCCCTCCAGAAGGAAATTCTGTGTTAGTAACAGTGAAGGGTAATATAAAGTCTAAAGAAATATTTCAATAGCTTTTTAGTTTTCAGTAATTCACTTGTAAAATTGTATAATTCTTTCATGAGGTAGAGCTCTGCTTTCCCAAAGAGACATTTAGATAGACTTTTGTCTGAAGAAGGAAGACACTAAACAGCCAAGCTTGCTTTGATGTTTCATGTTACCCACCAACACATTTGTTTTCTCAGAGTCTATTGAGCCCAGCAAGAGGTGTGATGAGACCACAGAGAGCCAAGCTGCTACCCAGCAATGCAGGATGCTTGCCATCACTGCCTTAATTACCTCAGCAGTGCATATGGCTGAGCATTTAGTATCTGTGAAGAAGCTGTGGTATAGGCTGCACCTATATTCATGTATCTGGGCAATAAGGCGTGGCAGGGTAGGGGAGTGGAAGGCCCAGGGGGAAGTGATAGGTGGCAAGAAAAGTGCATTCATTATAGAGGTAAACTTCATGTACAAAGAGATGAAATGAAAGTGTGTACATATTATCTGATTGCATAGCCATGGTTTGAATGTGAATTGTCCTCCCAGGCTCATGTGTTTGCATCCTTAGTACCTTGCTGGAGAAAGGCGCATCACAGGACTTTGAGGTTAGATAGATCTGCCTTGCTTCTACTAGCCATCTGCTCTTGCAGTTTAGAGCGTGCTCTCTCTGCCTTTGTGATGGAGATGACCTGAGCTGCCTCTAACTTCTGTTCCAACCATAATAGATTACGTCTACCCTGTAGAACTTTAAATTAACTAAACCTTCCCTTTCTCCCTTAAAATGTGTATGAGTGTTGTCTCACACAAAACAGCACTGCAACTGTAACACATGGTATTATATTTATTAATTTACTTACTATAACAGTTACTCTTAACTAATCCTTTGAGAAAACATCCAAAGTCAAACAAGGAGGAAAGGGAAATTTATACAGCTTACAGTTCCAGAGGGGAGAAACAGTCTCTCATGGCATAGGCAATATGGCTGGTGGCTGAAGCTGGAGGCAGACTAAGTCACGGCAGACATCCAGTAGGCTAGTGGGTGATGGCTGGAGGCTGGGGGATTCCTTGAGAGTCTCTCTGCTGCTCAGTCTCCTGTTCTGTGGTTCTTTTTATCTGGTCTGCTACTGGGATGTTCCAATCAGATATAGAGATGTGTAAATATACTGATGTGGATAATCTCTTCAGGTGGTCTGACAACTGATCTTTGTTAATGCCAGGTGTCAAGTTTAATGATCACATTTGCCTTTTATTTCCAATCAAATGATATTTTGTAGCCCAAGGAGATGTTGGACTTGATATAAAGCCCAGATTTGCTTTAACTCACCAATTTCCTGCCTCAATCTTCCAAGTTCTGGGATCACAAGTATGTGTTTTTGTTGTTTTTCACACACACTAAAATAACTGAGTCCTGTCATCAACTGCCTTTCATGACTGATTTCTCAGTTTTAGAAAGGTGCATGAAATCTCGCTAGATAGTGTGTAAACCTAGCTGAAGCACTAGTGCTGAACAGTGAGATTCAAGCAACTTTCAGCTCTCATCCATCTAGAGAAGTTTGTCTTCTCCCATTCTCATGGCATGGAGTATGGCAGCGGTATGGGCAAGGGAGCTTTATCTATTTGGAGTGATGGGAACAAGAACCTAGAGGACTGCAGAGCACAAGGAGAAATTTGCATGTTTATTCATCTTTGCTTCTCTCAACATTTGCAAATACAGGATACAATATCTATTATTTGAAGATTGTTGCATTAGCTAATCCCCCTACAGAGATTGAAATATGCATGATCTTTAGGAAAAGTGAATTCCTGAGCATACATTGCAAAAGTTTTTCCTCAATAAATACTTTATTAACTTCTTAACTCTTTAAATTGAAATTATCTATTAGGCATTCTATCATGTTGTGGCATATTTCCAAAATAATTTCTCTAATAATTTAGTAACAAGTTTTGTTTGAATTTTATTTCCTTTGACATTTATAACTTGGGATTTTTTTAATACATGATCAAATTCAGTATACTATCCCATTTTATTTCTTAATTAAGGTTTTTTTTTTATTATTCTTTCTGGTCATTTCCCCGGTAAAGACTTGTTGCTAATTGGCAGAAAGAGTGGGACATTGATATTCTCTGTGTTTTGAGATACTAGCTATCTTAAAGTCAAAATTATATAATTTCATGCAAGAGAAAAAATGGCTACAATAACTAATTCCAGCATATTTATTTCACAGATATTAAAATCTAAATACTTTTACCAGTCAGACACTATGTGATAAAGTCCTGGAAGATATGTTAATACTCTAACAGTACTCTAACAGTTCCTTTGCCATCCATATATTATAATTTATCACCATAGTATTAAGCCAGCAAAGTTCCTTGCTTAGTTAAGGAAACAAAATCATTACATTGCTTAACCTTTTAAAAAATAATATATACTTATATATTATGCAGAATTTATTCAGACATTTAGGAACTCCTTAAGGTAATCCTGATGTGATTTTGTTAGTTAATGATTTACTCTGAAAAGAGAAAATCTGAGGTTTTCCATGAGGTAGAGTTATCAGTGATACTTAAAAAACATAGTGGCTCCTAGGAATTGAATTAATTGACATGGGTGGGTTACTAGCTTTCAAATGGACTTAAAACATAGACAAAAAAGTAATGGTTATTTAACAAATGTTAGAAATATTCTAGAAAATTTTGATCTTATTAATTTATTGGATTTATTTTCAGGATCAATTGAAGATTTTCTTTGCTATTGAACTGTATTTTATTGAAATTTTACTCAAAATTAATAGGCTTACTTACTCAAACCCTCTGGTCTTTACCTATCTTCAAAGTAGAGAAAGGCAGATGGCACTGTAAAACCAAACCAAGGAAAGTCCTAAGTACCCTAGAGTTGTATCAATTGATATTTAGCCCTAAGCCACATGAGTTTTATTTTTTAAATTTAAATTTTAATGCAGTAAAACTAATTAAATCAAAATCTATTCTTCATGAAAGACACATTTTTAAATGTCAATCTGAATATGTGGCTTAGTAGCTACTCTTTTGGACACATAAGTAATGTAGTCATCATTGAAAAAGATTGAAATATTTTTATTTATATGGTTTTCCTATGCCTTTAATAGCACCAGATCTACCCATATATGCTTCCCTGGGGAAACGCATATGTGATTAACTAGCCAATATAATACATGGAAAATCTTAATATTAAGGGAGGAAAGAAGTAGGATTTCAACAGGAAAAGCATTTAAAGTCCAACACAAGCTTCTTCAGGCTTTTTTACATAGAGGTTAGTTCTATCTCCAACAGAAAAGCAAATTCTAACTTCTTATGTAATTGCAGTCAGATAACTCAGCAGCATTTATACCATGGAATTGATAAATTACAAAGAAGGATACAAAGTAGAAGGTGTGGCCTGAGTCTTGATAAACAAGGAGACCATTAAAAAAAGAGGCAGTAGCAAGTTTGTGTGAGTATCAAGTGCAAACATGCCTAGTTGAATTCTATTTTTCCATTTTCCATGGAAAGCTTCTGATTTCACCTCTTCTCAGTCTTCCATGCTTTTCAGTTTGCTTGTCTTTATCAAGGAATGAGATTTCTTTTGCATCAAGTGGCATCCCAAACACTACTTTTCATTAAACACGACTTTCTATGCTGATAAGAACCATCTCTTCATGTCATAATTCATTTGATGTTTTGGAGATCCTGCTTAATGTCCATTCAGAAGATCTGATGAGCCAGTGCTAGGAACTGCATGTCATATATCAAAGATGAATTCTCCCCAGCATGTGATGGCAGTTTTCAGGCAGGTTATGGAGCCTTTAGGAAATGGAACCTTGCTGAAGGAAGTACATCAGTTAATTTTCTCTATGTGTGTGTGTGTGCGTGCGCATATGTGCACGCATGCTAAGTATGTCTGAAAATGGAAATGCTTCTGCTCATGCATTATTCCTTCTCTGTCCATCACCCCTTTATCTCATCCAGGGATAAAAAACAAAATGATAAACCATTTCTCCTCTAAGTGGTATAAATTAGAGTATTCTATCACAGCAAAAGAAAAACAACTGGAACACCACAGTTGCCTGAAAATTATCAGATTGTCAGGGTTTTTCCTTGCTTACAACATGGCTTTTCATAGTCCTTCTTCCTTTTTTGGTCCTTACATGCTTCACACTTCTCTTCCCTGATAACCCCTAACCCTTGAGTGGGGAGTACGAATGTCATGTTTAAGACAGAGCCCTCGTCATTGCAAACTTGCAGCATCTTGTGAAGCCTTAGGTCTCCAGTCTCATTTCTGTTTATAGGAAAATTCTCTAAGACAGTAAGTGGAGACCAGCCATTGTGGGTCCAGACAGAGACATATAGCAGACATTTTCATGCAATGTTTGTTTGGCTAAGCACCTGAAGAAAGCTTTCTCCTAGGACTTAAGATCTGTTGGGCTTGTAACTGTGTTTACATACCTCCTGGAGGTTGCCTGAACTCCAACCAAAAAGTGGTTGGGTTACCCCCCCAGGATCATGCTGTTATTGTACCACTGGCATATCTTGCCCTGCAGGAGGATTTTGTCATCCGTGGACTATACAGCTGGGGAATACAATGCCTTATGCCACCAGCAGCTTGCATTCAACCACTTGTTATAGAAATTCTAGTTGGCAGGGAAGAAATTTCAAGCTGTTTTTCAGCTTTATTTTTCTGTATCTTGTATCCAGCTTGTGCAGTGCCATCAGCAATAGGATTCCATCAGTAGTTCTGGAGGGCAATCAAGAGAAATGACAAGTTCTTACATTGTTTGGGTATCTCTGGGGACTTCTTGACCAACAAATCTCATGGAGGTATCCCACACCTGGCAATAAAGTTTTTCTTCAGTGATTACTTGCTTCTAGGGCCAACATTATCAAGTTATGAGGGGTATTTGCCTTGAAATTGTCTAGTGACTTTTAATTAGCTAACATGATAGAAGGTTTCTATATTGTTTCGCCTACTCCCTACATTTTGGTTAGTATTCACCCCATCCCTATATCCATTCAACCTATGTGCTACTGTCCCCATTCCCTTTCATACACACACACATACACGCACACACACACACACACACACACACACACACACACAATTTTCCTCTTTGTAGTTTCCTGAACAGTGGAAGTATTTCATGTCACACACAGCAAACTAAATAGTCAAGGTAAAGAACTGCATGTGAGAGAAAACACATGTGACCTTGGTTTTTCCGGCCCTAGGTTACTCAATATCTTCATATCTAATCATATCTTCAAATTTCATAATATCATTTTCCTTTCAAGCTGTGTGGAATTGCATTGTATATCTATATCACAATTTCATTATCTACTCATCAATTGATGAGCATCTTAGCTGATTCTACTTCTAGTTATTATGAATAGAGTAGCAGTGAACATGAATATCCAAGTGCCTCTGTCATAAGATAAAGATTCTGTTTGGGGGGCTGGAGAGGTGGCTCAGGGGTTAAGCCTCCGCCTTGCAGGCGGAAGGTCCTGAGTTCGGATCCCAGATCCCACGTATAGACGCCAGGCGGAAGTGGGGGCGGCCTGCGCTTCTGGTCCTGGTAGGGCAGAGCCTGTGAATCCTGTGGCAGAAGGAGGTGGAGGCGTCCATGGTGGTTCCCGATTCGTCCGTGGTTCTACACACACACATACACACATGCGCACGCACATACATACACACACACGCACAATTGAATAAATAATAAAAAAAAAGATTCTGTTTGGTATATGCACACAGGTGGCAAGGCTGGATCATGTGATAGTGTTGCAGTTAGCCTGCATGGTTGCGGATAAATCACCATCAAATGGCTTAAGGGAACAAGGGGTTTATTCTCTTACGATTTCTGGTTACAGTTCTTAGTCCAGCTTGATGGGAGAGTATGCACCAACACCAGGGCCACATCATCACTGCATAATGGCTGCGAGATGGACAATCCTTACTTGCCAGACCAGCATGTCTAGCCAAGTACACTGAAGGATGCCCACTCTCTCAGCCAGCTCTCTGTGATTTATCCAGGGCCCATTCCCACCCACCATGGGCTGGGTCTTCCCCATCAGCTAGATAATGTCCTTCAGGTTTGCTCTGGGCTTAATTCAACCATCAACTCTCTACAACTGTGCCCAGAGCTCAAACCCTCAACAGTCAAGTTGACAGTTGACACCTGTGCTTAACTATGACAGATAGTTTTGTTTCTAGCTTGTGGAGGAACCTCATAACTGATTTACAAACCACTTGCATGAACTAATATAGATCCACTTCCATCGATGAGTGTAGAATTCCCCTTTCTCCATTTCTATGCCAGCATTTTTTTTCCTTTGTATCCTTCATGATGGTTATTCTGACCAGTATGAAAGTGGAATTCTAAAATAGCTTTCATCTACATTTCTAAGATACATAAGGTTGTTGAACATGCTTTTAAAATTTATTTATTTATTTATTCATTTATTTATGAGATAGCTTTGGAAGTCAGAGAACAGTTTTTGGAAGTAAGGTAAACCTTTTTCCATGTGGATATTGATGGTCATATCTCCATGCCACATTTCTTTCTTTCTTTTTTGTTTTTTGTGCAACTGTCTTTATTGAGTGAGCCAGATCACCTGGCCCCTGAACATTTTCCTAAGTGTTTCATGGCCATTTAAATTTCTTCTTTTGAGACTTCCCTGTTCTGTGACATGCTTTCTTTAAATTAGTCAATTCTCATCCTTACTGTATCAGATTCCCAAGAGAAAAAACTTGGAAGGAAGAAAGAAATTTGGTGGAGGACAGAAGGAGAATGCAGAGAGGAGAATACAATCCTCCCAGCAGCTTTCCATGGCAGCTGCCACAAGTGTTACCAAAATGTTGGCATTTTCCCAACATTAAGTATGAAACTAGAACAGAAGTTCTACTGAACTTGATTTCCAAACACCTCTGAGTTTCCAGATTGGGGCAGCTGCTCTGGGAACAATGGCAGCCCTACCTTCTCTTTGTGATACTCACAGAAAAACATCTCTGAGTACCACACTGTGTGTATTTTCTCAATACCTTATCCATGCCACATACCTGCTCCATTCATCCACCTGCCAGTAGCATTCTCATAGACAGCGATATTTTCTAAGTCCTTTGAGGTTTTAGGTCAGGATTTCTGCAGGTGTGACAGAATGAATAAACCTCCTTTAGCTGTTTGAATCTCAGGAACACTTTCTAGAAGATTTTGGCCTTGACGTGATGAAGTATTGTTCTAACACAGGAACTTAAAGCAAAATGTTAACTCAAAAACCCATGAGTTTGTACTGTCATGTTTCCGTTCAGCTGAACTGCTGAGAGGAGTAGTTATGCCAACACAACTCTAAAATGGAAAGCAAAACACCTTGGCATAGTTTACTCTACAAGATGTATTTAAAAGATAATCTAGTAGCTTTTTTATACCTAAGTTCCAGAATTCAGCAAGTTCTCTAAATTTTTGTTAACAAGTATTACTTATGGAATTGTATCTCCTATTGCCAGAGACTAAATAAAGCCAAAAAAGAAGTGTTTTGCTAAAATATGAATATCTTTAACTTTCTAATCCTTTCCTCTTTTATTTTCATAACAATATTATTTTTGGAAGAATGTTATCTTCTTAATAACTGGAGAGTGGAAAAGGTAAGAAAGAAAATAAAAGGCTGGCAAATGTGAGTCTGAGTGATGTCATGTCAATTTGAGGAATCACACAGAGTTATTGTGTACTCAGTAGAATTCTCAAAACAACTGACAAGTATTTAATCTTCATTTATAATATGAATATCTCATACTGCCTTATTGCTTTATGCTTTATGAATTCTATTTCCTGTGATTTCTTAAGATATGAAATGATTACATCCTAGAATAAATGTCTTTCATCCATAGAAAACACAAAATGAATTGTGCAAGTCTCCTGGTCAAGCATTTCATTCAAATGAAAGGTAGTTACTATGATGATACTATAATATGTGCATTTGTGTTTAAGTATCTTTCTTTTTATTTTGAGCAGAGTATAGCTCTTGCTATAGTTTTGCAATTCTACTGACAAGGCAATTAGTAATCTGATGTATCAAATCTTTTTGGAGATAATGGAGTTTATCAATTTTAGTATCATAATTGCCTTTGTGGCTCCTCCCCCTGCCTACCTTTCTCCTAATTGCATACCCAGTACATTTAATCCTGTTTAAATAGCAACATGTCAAATGTGTCAGCTAATCAGCTGGCTAGTTTTCCCATGATGATTCTTCAGTTTTAAGCACTACATTTCACTATGTAAGGATTTTTCCCAAATATTGACTTTGGGTTTTCAAGGTTACTGATGATCTACTCTGGCACATTAATCATTCTAACCACCTCAACAAAGAAGCTCATTAAAAAGACAAATACATTTATCAAGCAAATCATCAAGAAGATTATATACTTTCCACCCATAATAGATTATAGCTGAATAAATGACTTGGGTATTTTATAATTAAACATGCAGATCCTTTAATATTTTAATACTTAGATCCTTCATTGAGGAATGGGATGGACTAGAGCTTATAACATGTAATTAATACAGCACGGTTTAGTTTCAATTATGTGTGTTAAATGAGGAATAGTGCTTGGAGTCTACAAAGTAAATAATATTTGAATATTATAAAGTCTCAAATGTAAAGGCATTAGAAGTTGAAATAACTGTAGGTTTAAGATTTGCACAGAAAATTATTTTAGTGTGTACTTTTAGTATCTAGCAAATGCACAGTTTCTGGCTTGGAAATAAAGCTTCAGTTTGGGGAGACATAGCTAACCAGTTGTTTGTCCTCAGGCTACACTGAAACCTGAATGATTATTTCTTTTGTCAGCTAAATAATACTTTAAAAGCTTGAGAGAGGCCTAAGGGGTCAGCTTCCTCTCAAGTTCCAATCTTATCTTTTGCTACACACCTCACCAACCTCCTTCACACAAATCTGACTTTGAGTTGGAAAAGTTTGCTCTCTTATCTCTAGGTCTCCAAATTAATGGCCACAGATAACCTTGAATAGAAGCCCTGGGGCAGAAAGGATCTTTCAGTAATTTCATATTTTGTTATTTCTTTTAGGTTTCAAGTAGAACCATTGCCTTCTACAGAATTTTATACACATGTATAAATAGCCAACCCACTCAATTATCCTAAATATACTGTGATGGAAATCACCAATGTTGATTTACTGAATCCCAAAGGCTAATAGACTATGGTTTCATTAAAATGTGTGTAACTGTTCAACAAGCTTGCGGACTTCAGCGACTTGTGACAAAGTAAAAATTCCACTCAAGTTAAGTGGGCAAAGAAGACTCTATTTAATGCTAATCCATCAGGGAAGATAAATCTGAGCTCAGATTGAGTAAAAGGAAAACCAGGGATGATTTTCAGAAGTGATGGAGGATATTCAAGAGAATAAGCTACATCTGGTTGCTCATATTTTTTCTCTAAGGGAAAAGTGAGCTTTTGTATCTTTATAAGAATAGTTACTTTCAATAGCCTGGAACAAGTGGGTCATAAAAATAGATACTGACCCTCCCATAGAGATTGGGAGACAAGAGGTCTGTCTTCCCCAAGGTCTAATTTTGGAGGAATGCTACTAAGTTCTTGAGGAAGATATTTCTAGACTATAAAATTGAAAGAAGAATTTTAAGGAAACCTACATATTAAAGGGACAGAGGACAGATTTAGAAGTCTCCTGTATTTTCTTTTTCATTTGGATGCCTGTGTGGAATGCAAACATATATGGGCTCTTGTGGGTCTGAGTGTGCATGAACATGTATGCA
Source organism: Typhlomys cinereus (assembly GCA_023101885.1). Lineage (NCBI taxonomy): Eukaryota > Metazoa > Chordata > Mammalia > Rodentia > Platacanthomyidae > Typhlomys > Typhlomys cinereus. The sequence continues at coordinate 7,314,089 of JALPQD010000061.1, read as the reverse complement.
GGTACCTGCAGAGGAACAAGGTTAGTGTCAAGAATTTTCTTTCATAACACTTCTGTCTTATTCTTTCCAGACAAGATCTGTCACTAAAGCAGAAATTACCTGGAAAGTTGGTCTTGCTAGCCTACTTGCTCTAGGAATCCATATCTCCACCTGAGAAGCAGGAAATACAGGCTGGATATCATTCCCACCCAGAGTTTACATGGGTTTTAGTGCTCTGAACTCCAGTTCCCTTGCTTGTACTTCAAGTACTTTATTGAGTCCTCTCCCCAGCCCAGAATTTATGTTTCCTCATGCGTGTGCTTTAGAAATAGGAGGTTGGTAACCTAGAGTTAAGGTCTGTCTGAAGTTTACCAAAACTGAGGACCTTTAGGCCATTGTGGTGACAGAGTGAATAAGTATGCTTCACCTGTGCTGTACTTCTGCAAATAGTTCATGTGTAGTGTATATTTTATCAAAATACATTTGTTGCAGTAAATTCGACATCAGAAGTCTCTTCTTCAATAGGAGAAAGAATAAGACAGTTTGTTTATTTATTATTTACTAATACTTTTGTGTGTGTTCATATTTATATGTAAGTTCTTGTGTATTACATGCAGCTGCATGAGCTTGCATATTTGGAAGCCAAAGGTCAACTTCTGATGTATATCCTCACAGGTCACCCATCTTAATTTTTTTTTATATTTTTAATTTTTTTATTATTTATTCAATTGTGCGTGTGTATGTATGTATATGTGTGTGTGCGCGTGTATGTATGTGTGTGTTGTGTGTGTATGTATGTGTGTGTGTAGAACCGTGGATTTAGGAACCACCATGGACCGCCTCCACCTCCTCCTTGTTTACTCTGCCCCAGGATTCACAGGCTCCACCTTACCAGGACCAGAAACCAAGGCTGTCCCCGCTTCCACCCAGCATCTATAAGTGGGGTCTAAGATCCAAACTCAGGACTTTCTGCCTGCAAGGCAGAGGCTTGAACTACCTCTCCAGCCCCCCCATCTTAATTTTTGATACAAGATCTTTTACTGGAACCTGGGACTCAGTGGCTAACCCAGACCACTGGGCCAGTGAAGCCCAGGAATCTTCCTGTGTTCAGTCCCCTAACACTGATATTACAAGTTGACTTGTATTTATACCAATGCTGCTCTGATAAATACATAACCCAAATGCTGTATGAGTAAACACCTGCAGGTTATAGCCCATAATGACAGGGAAGTTACCAGCAGAAGTCAAAAGTTACCATTTCCAAAGGTCAAGATCAGAGAGGGCAAGAACCAATTGCTGCCAGCTTAGTCAAAAATGCTACCTTATTCTCTCCATTATTTCCACCTGTCTAGTAATACTCTCACCCACTTATGGTCTGGGTTTTCCCATATCACTTACTCTCACACAGGTTTTCTCAGATACTTTCCTTAACTGTTTAATTCTTCATTGGTGGGCTTAAAGACTCAATTCTCAGTCATCAAACTGACTCATAAATGTAGCTGCCATACAAGTACATGCCTATCTGATTTTCAGTGGTTTCTGGGGGACTGAGCTCAGATCCTAAGCACTTTAATGAGTGAGATATCTTCCATATTTAGGAGATGGGGTCTGTAGCACAGATTGATCTCAAATGCTTTCTTTCAGACTCAGAATCTATCCATCCTCTGGGATTACAGATTTGAGTTGCCATGCCCAACCTAAATTGTCTTGCACAATGTATCTATGGAGACATCTAGACCAAGATTTCAAAGGAAAGGCTACATTATTTTTTTATTTCTTCCACTCATACAAAGTTGACAAGTACACCCAATCCCCTCTCTCCCTCCCTGAATCTACTTATTCTTTTCCCTCTTGTCCCCTTCCTCTCCCCCTCCCTTCCTTTCTCCCAGTGCCCATCCCTCCCCCGGAGCATCCTTTAGTGTGCATGTCAAAATTTCCCATTGGGTCCTCCTCTCTGATGATGTGTAAGGACTCAATAGCATTGCCTAGGGCTCTTTTTTGTGTTTCCCTTTAGTATAGTAACACTATTGTGGCTGTTAATCAATTGGCTCTAAGGAACCTAGTGCCTGTGGTCCATGCTAGACTTTGGGGGGGAGGGGGTCAATGATATGTTGGTCATAGTGCAGGTCATACAAAGTCCTATTATGATTACTTTGGTCCGAATTTCTGTGGAGTATCTTGCATATCGTTGCTCCTCCCCATCTTTAGGCTCTTACAATCTTACCGCCCCCTCTTCCACAAATTTCCCTGAGTTTTGGGATAGGGAGAGATTAGGTTGGCCTGGTTCCAAGTGGTTGATGCAGAGTCTCTGATGTTCTGAATTATGGTTTCTTGATTTTTTTTCAGTTTTGCTGCTCCTGTACCGCGCATAGCTCCATCCTGATGTTAAAATAGAGTCTTATTATAAGAGTAGATTCAAAGGTAGATGGAATAAGAGTAGGAGACCATGGTGAGGGAGTCAGTTTCCCATTTGCAATATGGTTACCTTCTATCTGCCAGACTCCATGCCCTCCCTTTCTGAAGAGAGCATACCCCATCAGTTGCAAGTGACCAGGAAGGATACTTCACTCAATATAATTGTTTCTAATCCCATCCATTTCCCAGCAAATTTCATTAATTCATCATTTTTGATGGCTGAGTAGTACTCCATTGTATAGATGTACCACAGTTTCCTTATGCACTCGTCAACTGTTGGCCATTTGGGTTGATTCCATGACTTTGCTATTGTAAACTGTGCTGCTATGAACATGGTCATTCTTGTGCTATCGAGGTGAGTTTTTGCTGTATGGGGGATTATTTCCAAAAGTGGAATAGCAGGGTCATATGACATTTCAATCTTTAATTTTTTTAAGAATCACCAGACAGCTCACCAGAGTGGTTGCATAAGCCTGCATTCCCATCAGCAATGTAAGAGAGTTCCCTTCTCTCCAATCCTCTCCAGTATTTGGTCTTGTTTGTATTGTGGATTTTTGCCATCCTGATTGGGGTGAGATGACATCTCAGAGAGGTTTTGATTTGCATTTCCCTGATGGCTAAGGATGTGGAGCATTTTTTAAGATATTTGTTAGACATTTTGATTTCATCCCTGGTAAAGCTCCTTTTACATTCCAAGGTCCACTTTTTAATTGGGCCATTAGTTTCCTTGGTGTTTAGCTTTCTAAGTTCTTTGTGTACTCTGGATAATATATAGCTCTATCAGATATATGGTTAGTGAAGATTTTCTCCCATTCTGTGGGTTGCCTTTGTGTTTGGGTTATAATCTCTTTATCTGAACAGAAGCTCTTTAATTTCATAAGATCCCATCTGTTGAGTGTTGGTTGAAGTGACTGTGCTATTGGATTTCCATTTAGGAACTCTTGGCCTAGTCCAAGCAGCTTGAGGGGGTTCCCTACCCTTTCAACTAAGGTTTTTTATAGTCTCTGGCCTTATATTGAGGTCCTTGATCCATTTCGAATTAAATGTTGTACATGGTGACAAGTGTGGGTTCAGTTTTAATCTTTTGCAGTGGATATCCAGTTTTGGACAGGCTGCATTTTTTTTGTGTGTGGTAAGCTTGCCTTTGTCTAAAGGTTATCATCATTCTCTGGATGACTTCCTATTGGTTGTAAGATGTCTGTTCTAACAGCATGAGGTCTCCATTCCAGTGAAGAAGTTGAAGCTTTTGACAATTTTAAATTAAAAAAGTTTAACCTTATACTGATTGCACTGCTTCTAAATCAAAGCATAGGATCAAAATGCTTCATAATAATCAGTTCTTGTATTACTGACTATGGCAATAAAGGTTGCAATTCCATAAAGGTAGTGAACTGATGGAGAGAATTGTAGGCTTAGTTCTCCAAGACTTCATTATAACACCTTGGGAGAGAAAAGAAATAGCTCAAGAAATCTTTTGTACCAGGACTCCAGGATTTATGTATCAGTGAATTATAATTTCTAGTATCTTTGTTAAAGACTGAGCCTCATTAAAGAGCAAACCCATGTATAAAAAGATTTATATGATATAAGACATACCTACCCTACACATGAATTTACTTAAGTAGAATTCGAGTGCCTCTACCAATTGTTTCTATTCCTAAATTCTACCAATTAACAGTTCTTTTATTGAAAGTGAATAATAAACTTTCTCTTTCTATTATTTTTTCTGTTTTTGTTCTCTTTCTTGCATTCTCTTGCACTTCACTTACACACACACACACACACACACACACACACACAATTGAACTCTGCATGATTCATGAAAGAAATTGATTTAAGTCTCTCCTTTTCTTCCTCTTCCAACTGTTTACCTCAATGTATAAAGCTCTTTTGTCCAGATTTTCAGATATTTCATCATTTCAATTAGCCTTTTCACTTATGTCTCTCTGTAGTGAAATAAACTGAATTTGTTGCCTGACCCAAGGTGCAAGCCATGGTCTTTTATAAGCCCTTGCTACAGCTTTTCTCTGTTCATGAGTCCTTAAAAGACCAAGTATTGTCCAGATTACAATTTATCTGCACGAAGAATTAAAACACAACTCTTGCTGGTTTGTGTATGGTCACACAGACTTTCACTGGGCTTGAACTCATTTTTTCAATCACAGTTTCTGTAATTCATATGAATCTCCACGTCTATTAATTTTGGTTTAATATGATGGAAAGAAAAAATGTAGGAGTTTCAGTCACATTAGTTATTTTATGATAGGTCATAGCTACTCATCCATAGAAACTGTTACAATTATCAATGTTGTATCAGACATTATATATCCAGAATTCTAGGGATAAGCCTGCTAAGTAAGCTGTATGATTAATCAACCAAAGGATTTTAAGTACATTTGTCCATATGAACTTTATTATAGTCTGATCCATAAAGTTCTCTGAGAACAATTTTCAACTGACAAGAAATACTATAAAATTTTGAAAAATTCTAAAATATTTTCTAAGTTGGATGGAAATAAAGACTTTCTCATGTCCATCATGCTTCATACACAGCCAAAAATTAATATTATTTAGTTATCACTTTCAAAAAATCAATATAATTTTATAATGTATATTATGAATTAATTCTTCCTATTCAGCAAGTTAAGTGTCATAGAAAGCTCCAAAATAATGATCCCATTCCTTGTGCCAATTCTAACAATTGAGAAACAAAAGAGCAATAGACAGAAAATTTACATATCCCATTTACTATTCTAGACTGGTGGATATGACCTCAAATGGTGTTAATGATTTATGGTTGTTGGTTGATCTTATAAAGAAATTTAAGTTAGGTAGACTTAACCTGTCTCCTACAACTTAATAAAAGTTACACTGAGAAAGACAAGGTTCTCCTCAAAGGTGAAAATCCCTTCTAGTCATTTCTAACCTCCTGCTAATCTATCTATAGAGAACAGTGGCCATAGTGGCACAATGGGGCAGAGTTTCTAGGGTTAAACCATCTCTCAAAGAGGCCCAAAGGACATTCCATATGCCTAGGATACTCTGAGTGTCCTCCCAGTGGATTATAGAGCAGACAGACTCATTCATTTTCATAGTTTCTATTGACATTTTTAATGAGGTTCTGAATTTTTTAGTGATACATTTTTTAATTTCTTTGGCAAAAACAGTGAATTATTATTTTTCTGACTTTATAACACTAATTACAATAATAGCTATATGCAGACTTAATAATACTTGTAAAGTCAGGACAAGCAAAAATGTGCTGAAGGACAAGAACAGTTGCTATTTCAGCATGATGAAGGCCAAAAAAAAACCCCTTCACCTGAAATATGAGCTGCAGCAGTCCTAACATGATATGGGTAGTTGCAACTGAGGTCTCCAATATTCTTATTTGAAAGCTCCTTTCCTCAGATTTCCCTAATGCCAAATCACAATGGAGCAGATTTTTAGAGTTTGGTAATGTACCCAAAGCTAACTCAGCTATCAATTTCTGTGTTTCACTGTGCACTTTTCTGTGAAAGTGCTACCAAATTGAAAAGCATTCTTTTTGAAAAGCTCCACAGTCAGGTGGTGCCAGATATGTCCACTATTTCACTCAGGCTTTCAAGAGTGTCCTCTGTGGTCCAGCTGGTCAACATGGAGAAAAGCATGCACAGTGCAGGTGGCTACAACAATCTTCCCATGATGGGAAACTATGACACAGCCTAAATGGCTCTGAAAGTCCTTGAAGCTGCCTGATGGAAAACTAGTCAGTATCTCCTCTTCACTATCTGTCCAAGTATGAAGAAAGGGAGCATATTGGACAAAAAATTTTTAATTGTGTAATGAATTCTCTTGACATTTTTTCTCCAAAAATCTCATCAGCTTATCATTTCTGCTCATACATAAGCAAAATTTTAAAATCATTATTCATCCAATCAGTTAATATTTATTGAGCATCTGATGTGGCAGGGACTATGAAGTATGAGGGATTCATTAATAAACAGGATGACATCAGTTCTCTAAAGAAACTTAGTACTAACCAGAAAATATAAAATACTCAGGTAAATGGCCATAGTTATGATATTAGCAAACTAAGGAGGTTGTAAAACAAATTGCTAACATAGTTATGTTCTAGGAAGAATAGGCAAAAGATCAATAAAGGTACTTGCAATAAGAAATTAGATTATATTTTAAGAATAATAGAAAAGAACAAAAGTGTTTCCATGATGGGTGAAAAGTCCATCTCTGTTTTTGATACGAGTAAAGAAGCAAAGAACTTTGCTGGCATTTATTTGTGACATAACTTGTTAATGTGTTCAGTGTAAGACAGTTCATTTAAAATATATGTAGACAAATCTGCTCTTTAGCAACACTGGAGTTCAATAACATTTTACCCCATCTCATGAAGATAATAATGAGAAATCACTGGTTCCCGTTAGCAATGTGTAACTCCATAGCTCCTAGGACCTGCTGATGGTCGTGCTGAAAGCCTTCAGCACCCACTCAAGTATATTCTCTTATGGCATTCCTTAGCTCTGATTTGTTTGTGATTTGAAAGATTATGGGTTATTGTTGGTGGTTTGGGGCAGGAAATGGCTACATATTCTAACTTAAAGACCCACTGTCATGGTTTTAGTGTTAATTGTGCCCTACAATATCATGTGTTTAAATCCTTTGCTAGTATTATTGTCTGGAGAAAGTGTTGTGCCTTAGAAGTGGAGTCTTGCTGTATGAAAAAAGCTCATCACGAGAGCAGGGGGTTGGACCTTGAACTTTGTTAACAGGTCCTGATTATTCTTATTCTCTTTCTCCCTTCCTGATGAACGCAGTGATTTGAACTACCCACCTAATTCTGCCTATACCCATGTCCTCTATGATGCCAGTCCTTTTATAATGTACTATGTCTCTTCTGAAACTATAAGTCAAATAAATACCCATTTTTCCCCAAAGTTGTTATTAAAATTGTCTCACAGAAACAGAAACTTGCTGCAGCATCTACCTAGAAAATTTATAATTTTAAGGGCAGACATTTCCCATTCTGTTTCTATTCACCTCAACTTTACTTTTCCTCAACAGTCTTTCTACAGCATAACTTATAATCTGATTCAGCCACATGGCCTGTAACAGTTACTCTTTACTATTGCTGTGAGAGAGCACCCAAAGTCAACCAACTTAAGGGAGAAAGGAAGGTTTATTCAACTTATGGTTCCAGAGGGAAGGTACAGTCTCTCAAAGCAGAGGCAGCATGGCTGGCTGGCCAAAGCTGGAGGAGGCTGTCACTGCAGACATCTTGGAAGCTGAGAGCTGCAGACTGCTTGCGGCAAAGGCAGACTTCTCCTGGAGGTAGGGTGGGACTCATCCACTTCAAGGCCCACCCCTTGTGACTGCCTTCCTCCAGCAAGGCTCCACCTCTCAAGGTGACATGGCCTTGCCAAACACATGAGACTGTGGGGGACACATTTCAAACCATGACATGGCCTTTCAAATAACACTCTCCCAGTGCTTCAGGCTTGGTGTGTCTCCTGCTTTGAAATTCATAGTAACTTCATCATTAAATCTGTGTCAGGTAGAACCACAAATAGACACCATGGGTTTGGAGTCTCTACCTTCTCAGAGTCAGTACTCTTTGATTCTCACTTCTCTGAGCTGCTTAATAACAATTTTCACCATCCATCCTCTTCAGAGACCTGAATAGGAGTGTAAGAAGGGTAAATACCAGATGCCCATGCTCTGGATACCAAGTTTCTGAGAACTGATATTTGAGACTGGCTGTCCCCAAAGTACTGAGCATCTCATCTGAAACACAATATAACAAGAAACAATCCACCTAGATTTTAAAAAGTCATAACTTCTGGTTTGCTTTCTAAAGGAGGGGTCCTGCATTGTCATTTTGTTCATATAACCTCAAATTAAGCACAGTGATGGCAATATTAATAACATAATAGTAGCAGTTCCCCTGGATCAGGCTAGAAGATGGTGAATTTGACAGTCTTTGACTTTCTCTGCCTTCTCCTGCACACTGTTGTGGGATTTCTTTTATTCCTCCAGGCCTGCCCCACTTTGGGAAATCTTACTTTGCATTTAGGAGCTTTGGTGCAATGTACAGGTCTGCTAAGAAAGAATTTCTAAAAGAGCTGTAGTTTGAGAGAAACAGAAATATCAATAGAAAAGAAGCCATTGGTCATTAGATCCAGCACAGAGTAAGCACAGGGTCATAATGAACAATATTCTTCTAAGATGTAAGACCTGAACAAAGATGAACTAAAAGATATTGATTACTTTTAGCCACATAAGCCTTCCTACTTATTGCATGTTTGATGGTGGTATTTTTTTGTAATTTAACCAAATAATTACAGATTATACACAGCAACTAATACACTTGTTTTCAGAACACTATATTTGAAATGCAATTTGCACATTCTGATTAATTTTTTAAGAAACACTCACTCTTTACTAAAGCATAGTGTATATTCTAGTATACTTGTGAAATGTTTTAGAGATAGAATTAAAGGGATTGCTCTTGAGAGGAAGATACAATTCACAGAGCTATAAATAAAGATTAATTGCAATATTTACAAGCAAGCCATTTGCCAGAATTACAAAGAATGTTTGAAAGAATTTTTGTCAGTTGATTGGCTCTGTGTGAAGAAAATCATTGCTGAGGAAATGTAATGAGCTCTTTTTAGATGTGAAATTCAGACATTGGAATGGATTTTATCCCATCAGCAAGACCAGCTGAATCATGAAAACATCTCATTGATGGAGTCTAGACATATTGATAGGAGAGAAAAATAATTGAAAATGATGCCAAATATAAATTAGGCAAGATCAATTGGAAGCTTTGAATTATTTTACTCTTTGATGAGAGCAAAAGTAGACTTCAGGTCACACTTTACGTCAAAACATTAATATTGTATCTAAATCTATTGAATATCTTTCATCTGGTAATAAATTACATTTTAGGGTTAATTCCTATAGACTAGGAACAGGCACTTATAAAGGGAAAATGTGCACAGATATCATAAAGTTACAAAATTGTGTATTTTCCTGTGGTCTGCTCCTATGAGAGACAGTGATGGGAAATGGCAGAATCAACATAGAGCCTATGACTTTGGATTTATTTTCCAGGAACCACATTCCAAAGTGAGTTTCAGGTTCCAGTGTGGTGACCACTTTCCAGAGTACCCATTCCCTTCCGCATTGAATTAATATCTCAGGAGCTGTTTTGAAATTTAGTCACAAGCACTTCCTATGCTATTTTATAAACAATGTATAGTTGTAACTTACTCTTTTTGTGATTTTTAAAAGACACTATTGTGGAGTTTTTCAGTTTTCCCCTCGACCTCCGTCCCTCAGCAGTGAAAGGAAACTGCCTCACCAGACTGATTAGGAGAGGTAGGGTCGCTGGGCGGAGAACAACCACACACACACCCGGGAGTTCTGTCTAAGCAGAAACTGGTTTATTGTGGAAAAGCAGAATGATATGGAGGGCAAGAGTGGAATACAACTGTCCAATCAACACAAAAGGTTACCTAAACTTCTAAATATGTCTATATGGCAGCCAAAGGCACCAAAAGCCACCTATGTATGTGGAAAACTGCACCTGAGATACGTGTCCCAACTCAGCCTATGCCATGGTCTTCTGGCTGGGGGTGCAGGGCTAGGCAAGATAACCAGTCCTCTCACAGGACAAGTGTAGCCCTACATCTCCCCTTTTTTCCTTTATAAGAAACAAGAGGCCCTTTCTTAGGTTATCCCCTCCTTTAGGGCATGCCGTACTGGGGAGTGTGCCTGTCTTAGGATTCTCTCCCTTTCTGGGAGGCCTTACCCATCATTGACTACCACTCCAGCACTTCAGGCGGCCCAAGGGATCTTACTCGTCATTGATACCCATTGAGCAAGAAGGAGAGGCGGGGAAAGGAATCCACTTAGACTCTGAGGTCATCATACCCATCACATGGCTCATCCTCAGGTCTAAGGTAGACATTGTTTGCGAAGGGCTGCAGGCAGACATAGGCATTATGTTGGTGGACTACCATGAGTTGGACTGCTCTGGCCTATTGTTTTATGAATTGGGAAAGCCTATTAACCACACAAAGGCCAAATGTAAAGATTAGCAGGAGAGTAACCAGCGGGCCCATGATTGGAAGAAGCGATGCTGTCTGGGCCTGTAAGGTTGAAACCAGGGTCTGCACCTGGTGGGCTTGGTTACCCATGTCTTTGGTGGCTATGATCCACCTGCCCATGGAACGTTCCTTCATCCCTGCACAGGCCAACTTATGATCGCTAGTCATACCCTCCCAGACCAGCATTTTTACAAATTGATCTCTCAGTGGGGGGGGGACAATTCCTCGGTAAGCTCTTTTCCACCCTCTCTATAAAGGTCTCCAGGTCCTCGGTGGCCCTCTGAGAGACCCCATGATAGGGGGTTCTGAAGGACCCTCTTCTAACTTTTTCCATGCAGCTAGTCTTAAGGCCCGCACTTGGTCTCTATATGGGTCCGGAATGGCAGCCTGTTGAAGGCTGGTAGAAAACTCCTCACTGGACACAGAGAGCCTCCCATAAGTCACTGGGATTGGCGGGTTAATGGCCTGGTTCCGCTCTGCCTGAGTATGACATTCTTCATTGGAAAATGCACACCATTTCAGATACAGGGGACCGGAGAGAACCACCTTAGCAAGGCTTTTCCGATCCTGAGTAGTACATTGTTGGTGAGCCAGTCCATGAAGGATAGTCTCAGTCCACGGTGAATTGGGCCTGTCCTCTGAGACGGCCTATTTTAGTTCCTTTAGATCATGTGCTTCCCAAGGATACCAGGCGCAGGCTGGTTGCCTCCTGGCGCTACATTTATGGGAAAGGCGCCGCATATAGAAGGTGCAGCTGGGTTCCTTTTTCCCTCACAAGATGGCTGCATGCACGTTTTTTCATAGCTTGCACAAAATGGTGGTTCCCCTCCCCATCCCTGGGTCATGGGGGACTCTCTGTCAGCCTCAGCGACCAATGTTCTCGGTGCCCTTTCTTGACTAGGCTCTTGGGCCCCTGCCTGGGCAGAAGTTGGGTGATAGGGTGAAGGATGGGATTCCCCATCTGAGCTTGAGATGCGGCCAAGGACCTCATCAAAGGGGTCTGGGGTTTCCCCCTCTGACCTCTCCACTAGCAAGGGAGGGGGGAGTGGGTAGGTTTGGGGTTGTCTCCCCTTCAAAGGTCACCAGTTTTCCTTCCCACACCCTAGGGTTCAGGAGTCCAGTGGAGGGGGAGCCAAGAGTTTCCCAAGTGGTCTCCATAGGTAGGAGTGGGCAGGAAGGGGGGAGAGAAGAGGCATGCCTTCAAGGTGGACAACATAGCGTAGGCCCCCAAGGGAGGGCCCTCTCCCAAGTTAATTTCCCTCTTTCACATGAGCTGCTCCAACCAATCCCATGTGTTCCAGTCAAATAGATTAGCGGCCAGCAGCCAAGGGGCCACCCTACAGACGGCCGCCCAGGCCCTCTCTGCCTGGTGGTCGGACATTTCAAGCCCTTGGCTCTTTAACATTAGTCTAAGAGCTTTCAGGGCAGGATCCTCGTGTACCGGAAGTGATTGCCTCATCCTTTCGGGGATACCTTACCTTGCGCCTCACTTAGCCTGATCAGCCACTCCTTAGTTGCAAGTCCTCACATAGGGCACAATTGTGGGGCTTTTCAGCTCTCCCCTCAACCGCCGTCCTGCAGCAGTGAAAGGAAACCCTGCCCCACAAGACCGATTGGGAGAGGTAGGGATGCTGGGCGAGAACAACCACACACACACCGGGGAGTTCTGTCTAAGCAGAAACTGGTTTATTGCAGAAAAGCAGGACAATAAGGAGGGCAAGGGTGGAGCACAAGTGTCCAATCAACACAAAAGATTACCTAAACTTCTAAATATGGTTATATGGCAGCCAAAGGCACCAAAAGGCAGTCACGTATGCAGAAGACTGCACCTGAGATACTGTCCCAACTAAGCCTATGTCATGTGCCTGTGCCAGCGTATTCTTCTGGCTGGGGGTGCAGGGCTAGGCAAGATGATCAGTCCTCTCACAGGGCGAGTATAGCCCTACAACTATGAAGTAGCTATTAGATGCCACATGCTGCAAAGCACTGTGACTACAAGGCAGCCAGTGGACACAGAATGATGATGGTGGCTTGGATTCAGGAAAACCAAAACCAAAACAACAAAAAACTCTATGAGAATTGATACCAGGAAACAAGAAAACAGTGGAACCTCTTTGTCTATTAAAAGAGGTGAAAATTTGACAGAGAACTGTGTGACAAGAAAGAGTGCTGAGACTACAAATGTATGCTACCACATCCAACTCTACATGGATTCTGGGCTCTCAAACTCAAGTCTGCTGCAATGCAATGAAGCCAGAGACAAGAGAACCCCTAGAAACTTTGTGCATCAGATAGCGGTAAACAGCAAGAGACCTTGTCTTAAGCAAGATGGAAGATACCAACTAACCATGAGGTTGTACTCTGGCTTCCACATACATGCTGTGGCATATATGGCCCTGCATTCACATACATTCCCTCACTCACATACATGAACGTGTATATGCCCACACATGTAAAGAGGTGAATAAATAATTTTAAATATACCTACATTCATATATACATACATGTATAAATGTACACAAGGTAAATATTTGCAAGTCATATTGTATCAGATATATTGCAAATTTTAATTCAATTTAATTCATGTGTATATTTTCAACACTCAATTCAAATTAATTCCACAGGAACTTACTTAATATCTACTATGTTCCATGTACACTATTGTAATTTGAGAGAGTTACTAAGGAAGCATAAACATGTCTTCACTATAATATGGTGCATATAAATGTTCATTATTTAAGCAACAGAAAAATTTCAAAAAAACTTTCAGCATTTGTACATACTGTTTCTAATCTCACTTATTTAAGCAAAACTAATTTACAAATCATGCTTTATTTCCACAAAATCAGTTATTTGAACTTGTAAAAGTCCAATTTGAAATCTCATTTACTTTTCAAACAATGCTGCAGACTTTTCCAAATAACTCTATTTAGTGGATTAATTGATTAATTTTTTAGGGTGAAACAGTTTTCTTAATTTAAACAGTGTACCAAGTGAAAATATGCTATTATCCCCTTCCCCTAAGCACTAAGTGGCAGGCAAAACGACCTTAACTGGCTTATTCTAACAACCAGCAAGATTATCAACAAAAGTTAATTCTGATTTTCATTTTCTAACCAGATCTCATTTTAGTAAATGCACCTTTAGGCTTTTCTGTACTAGTAAGGAATAGACTATAATTTATATTTTCCATTTGAAATAGCTTTTAACCCCCAGGAAAAAATCAATACATCAAAATTAAATTTAAGAATTACATTAACAGCATCTTTCAGGTTAGATATTCCAATAGTCTATGAGTGAAAATCAAATTATGGAGTTAGGTTATGTGCATGATATAAATATTTTCACCACCTTTTACTTTATAAGACATAACAACAAAATCAAACCTTACATATATATGCATGTCAACATAATACCACGGATCTGAACTTTCACATGGACATCTCTACTGGTTTACAATCTGAATTTAAATATAGACTTAAAAAAAGTTTTTCCAACATACCAAAATTAAAAAAAAATTCAGTTTCAGTAATTAATTTTTCTAGCAAAGACATAAAACGGAATGGGTAACCTGGTAGAATTTTAGATGTCAGTGAATCTAATTGTATTTATTTTAAGAAACTGAATGAGGATCATAGCAGGACAGTTGTGATACTTCATTTTATCCCTTGTGATCTATTCTCACTGGAGCTATTTTTCTCTATGCTACAATTCCTTATATTTATTCTTAATATTTAGGAAATCCCTTTGGGAATTTTGGTGTTTCTGTTTCCTATTAATGTCATGATGTCAGGGGTTGATGTCTTATGTGCTCCTGGGCTAGTGTTTCTCTGTGAGGTGATGATGCTTCAGAGTAAGTAGACGGATGTGAAAGAAGACGATGCATAGTAGTGAATTCTTGCAGCACATTAGAAAAAGCTTTCATAATCATGGATTAATTAGTAGTTCTTTGAAGAACGGTTGATAAGAGAGCAGATATAAGGTCTTGATAAAATGCTAGACTTGCCTCAATGTGAAGTGGCAGATGCTGTAAATTGAATGACTAATATGTTTTCTTTTCTATTTCAAGCACAAGCCTTATATTTAGCAAGTCTATGGATGCTTAGGTAGAGAGTACACTTGGCAATCCACCAGATATGTCTATGTAATGAACATACTCAGTGGAAGCTGGGCAGTGGTGCAGTGTGTCTCTGAAGCTTTATAAGAAAGCAGCTTTGGCTTCACTTCCTGTTTCTTCTTCTCACTGGCTAGTCTACAGAAATGAAGAATGAAGTTCTTCTGGTCATGAAACCAATGCTTCAAGCACATGATGGCAAAACAAATAGCAAAGTCAGACTTGGTAGCCCATACCGAGAATCCCAACATTCAGGAGGCTGAGGCAGGGGCATTACTGTACATGAGATTAGCCTGGGCTATATCATAAGATCCAGAGCAGTCTGAGTCACAAATAAGACTTTACATCAGTAAAACAAAACAAAAAATCAGCAAAGAAAACAAAACAGATGCAAGCAGGGTGGGGCTGGGGAGGAACCTCATGAAGAGCTTTATCCTCTGGCTTTCTCAACATCTCAAATTTTTAAATATATCAGAAAAAATATTTAAAAGTGCTTGCTGTTTTCCTAGTATATTCTATTAAATTTAAAAGCAAATAATCTATACATAAACATGACTAAGAATTTTTCTTGTGGATTTGGGAGACGGATGTTTATGTGTGTGAATATTTTCAAAAGTTTAATGATAAAATAAATAATTATAATATAAAAATCTGCACACAAAAATCTTACATGACTGTAGAGGAAATACTTAATCCAATGTATAGTAGGAATGTGAAGATGTTGTGACTGACCTTCAGCTTTTCTGGGTTCTTTGCACTTTGCCTGGAGTCTGATGTAATGAGAAGTTGGTCATGTAACTGTGGCAGCTAAAGCACTCCAACCTTCATTTGTCTCAGTGTATTATGATTAGATGATTTTGAGCTAAGAACCGGAACTTCGTGGAAATGATCAAATTCTTTCTTAGTCTAATCTGATCTATTGCGACCTTTTTCAACTACCTTCCCTTTGAAGAACACTGGATTGGAAAAGTAAGGAAACGAAGAGTGGTATATTTTCATTTACTTCTACTGGTATGGATAATCCATGTCAATTGTGTATGTTATCTGTATTTAAAACCACTAGAGATTCAATATTATTTTAAGAAGAGAGAGGCACAATGGCTGTATGCATTTCATTCAGTCTATATTCACCTTATCTTATATTTTGAACTTTCTATCACCGACTATAATTTTTAATCTCTTATAGACATACAGACTGTGAGGTTGATTTTCATAAGAAATCTTAGGCTCACTATTCTTTATTTCCTTCTGCTCTTTCATACCTTTAAATTTACCAACAGATTATTTTCTATTACTGACTATAATTTTTAATCTCTTATAGACATACAGACCATGAGGTTGATTTTCGTAAGAAATCTTGCACACTCTGCTCTTTATTTCCTTCTGCTCTTTTGTTCCTTTAAGTTTACCAACAGGATATTTTCTGTTTGTGCAAACACAGTTTTGCTTACCTAGCTTAATTACTTTTCTTTTTGGTTTTGGTTTTATTTTTAAATATGAGGCCTCATGTTTATAGGGCAATCTCCTGGGATTATTTGAACAAAAGAAGATAGCTTTATTAAAATCTGTCCAATTCAGAGCAAGACAATAGTACTATGATTTTCACTACTGTTACCACATTTCATATGGAAAACCTTAAGTTTTAACTTGAGCATCAAAATACCCAACAGAATCTATAATATGGTAAAAAAAATATAATGAGAATTATTTTACCCTAAATTTTCAGCCTAATCAGTATTTCTTAAAATAATGTAAGATTCTGTGGGATTTCACATGCTTAAACATTTGAATTTAACATATCAACTAAGTTGTTTCAAGTTTGGACACCTTTTGATCTTCCCTATCATCTTCCCTAGTGTCAGAAGGCCTTTGGCTTTTGTCTCTTGATTATCTAGGGCATCACTGCATTCAGTAGCACTTTTTGTTATATGAGCAGGAAGTTAAGGAGTAGAGATTAATCTCTGATAGAGCAGATTTTAAGAAAAAAAAAGTTACAGTTCCTTGTCCCGCTTGTCAGGAAAGATCATGCAAACATCATGGGACTAGGGAACTAACAACACCAAACCCACATGACTGTTTACAGAGACAATGCTTACTTGCCAGACCATTAAGTCTGACCAGGTAAACAGAAGAATGCCAACTTTCTCACCCCAGTTCCCTCTGTCTTATTCACCTTCTCAGGAACTAGTCCCATCCACCATAGGCTGTGACTTCCCTGTCAATTAGACAACCCTCTGTATGCTTTCTTGGGGCTTAATACATCTAAAAATGTGCCCAGAGCTTGAACCTTTAGTTGTTCAATTTACACTAGTATCTAACACTACCACTCCATCCCTTTCAACTTGATACAACAGTACATCATTTTTAAACTGTGACTTTTCAATCCTTGTCTCTGCAGGGGTTACATTTACCATATAATATAAAATATATTTAATTTAATTAATTTTAAAATTCCAAGATTAAAAATTCTCATCATTCACTTTTAAAATGTTCTGTCATTAAAAGTTCAATTTCAACTTTTAAAAGTTTATATAACATGTAATATAGTTAGACACAGGTGTCAACTTGACTGTTTGAGCTGTGGGCACATTTGTAGAGAATTAGTAGGTGAATTAAACCTAGAGTGAACCTGCAGTAGATTGTCTAGTTGATGGGGAAGGTGGAGCTCATGGTGGGTAGGACTAGCCTCTGGGCAAGTGAATAAGGGAACTGGTTGAGAAAGTGACATGTGACATCTTTTGGTATCCTTGATCAGACATGTTGGTGTGACTATTGTAAGAGAGAACAAAACCTCTTATTCCCTTAAAAATTAGTTCAAAACCTCTCAACCATAAAATCATATGAAATCACAAAAAGTAGAATACTTCAACAGAGAATTAATATCAAAGTGAAAACATCATAGCACAGTAAGAAAGATCAACTCAAAATTAAAAGACCAAATCCTGGGAAAGTGGAACATCCTATAATTTAATATCCATTTCCTATTGCCAATCATTGGGTCACAGCAGTTCAAAGACTCTATGCAATCCAAATTCCTCCTCAGAACTTAAAGTCATACAGGCAGCATTTCTGTGAAGCAAATTAAATCTGCATGTGCAGCTGTTATCAGCACACATCCCTTGGTTCTGACATCTCCAACAATACTTTGTTTCTCCTCTTCAGCTTTAAGCTTCAACTTTCTTTGCAGAAACTTCACACCTGTACTTGGTGATAAGATTCAGCTGCTCTTCATGAACCCTCAATTTTGGGTTAAAACCAGTACTTTTTCTAGAGAAAGAAGGGGCTTCAACTTAGACTTTTGACCCCTGAAGAATTCTGGGTTTTCAAATCATATAATCTCCATACAGTGGTAATTATTTCTTCCACCATTCCAGTTTAAAGCACGAGGTTTTCCTTCACTAATGTTCTTAACTCCAATAGCTGCAGCTGCTCTGCTGTCTGTCTTTTCTTCAACCAAAGTTTCAAGGCTGACAAGATAACTCTTTCTATCAAATAAACCACTTCATTGTCTTTAAATTCAACTTTGTCAAAGTTCCTTCATCACGAATTGGGTCCAAACAGTTCATGACTTTCCTAGTATCAGTTTCTTCCAAACAGCACATGGAACTTTGCTGAATAATTTTTGGTCTCAGGGTCTCCAAACATTGCCACATTCCTCCAATAAAAAAACATTCAAAATCCACAAAAGCCACATTGCTAGATTTATCAGCAACACCCAACTTCTCTGGTACCAAATTCTTTCTACATGTTTCTGATAAACTCATAACAAAATGACTTAAACAGGAACAAGGAATTTTATTTTCTCTTAAAATAGTCTGGTTACAGTTGCTTGTCTCCTTGTGTATCAGGAGAGATCACACAAACATCAAGGGACAAGGGAACTGGCCACACCAAATCCACATTACTGCATAGAGGGACAATCCTTACTTGCCAGAACAGCATATCTGGCTAAGTATGTTGAGAACTTTCTCAACCAGTTCCCTCCATCTTATTCACCTGCACAAGAACTAGTTAGCTTTGTATCATTTAATATCACTAGGAATAGGCGAAGCAAGGTCTTAATGCTGTAACTTGTAATTACTTCCTTTATCCATTGAGTTGATTGGCATACACAAAACCTCAGAGAAATAATATTTGTGCTGATATTCCATCATGGAATATTTCTTCCCCATCAATTAGACAATCTTCTATAAGCGCACTTGGACTTAACATGAATACTAATTCTCAACATATCTGCCTAGAGTTTGAAACTTTAACTATAAAGTTGACAAATGATCTAACTATGACACTCATCACAGAATATATTTACATTTTAAATACACATATCACTTATACAGGTCTGAATATGCATGCATATTTTATATAGATTTAGATAGTACAATTAGAGGAGTTAAAATTGAATGCATATATCATATAAAATATCTATTGGATATTTGCTGCTTTGAAGCTATTCATCTTTAAAAGAAAATTAATTTGTTTTACATAAGAGGTCAGAAACATTACACTTTTATTGAATATGCTCAGGACCTCTCTTTGCCATTTGTGATAAGTGCAAAATAGCATCTTAAGTAAGTCACCTGGTAGGAAGCTTATCTTATTTATACTTAATGTATTATTTCCTTTGGTTCAGCTAACTGTGAGCTTAACTGTGAAAGCCATATTAGATTTCCTCTATGAGAAGTTAATGACTGCTTTTAAAGGTTTCAGGAATGATAATAACCAGAAAACCTACCAACATTTGTCTTCCAAACACAGTTAGTTACTTTTCTTTATTTTAGATTCAGTTTTCATCTCCTACTATTAACAAGAAATCAGCACAAATATTATTTCTCTGAGGTTTTGTGTATGCCAATCAACTCGATGGATAAAGGAAGTAATTACAAGTTACAGCACTAAGACCTTGCTTCGCCTATTCCTAGTGATATTATATGATACAAAGCTAACTTGAATGGAACACATTATATGCATCAGTAGTGGCACATATGTTTTATCAAAGTAGTAGCCATTATTGTTGTAACATTATAAGGTGAGAAAACAGAGACAAACGACACAGCATAATGTACCTCAAAGTTTATAGCCAGCAAAGTCTCCTATCTGTATAATTCAGAGGTCATCTCTTTAACCATGAGAGTATGTAGCTCTTATAATTTGGAGTATCCAAGCAACTTTGAAAATATTCATTCTCCTGAAATTTTGAACTGAGGATGGTAGAAGTTTCAAGTCAATGATAGTAACAGACCTGGCACTTCATTTTGCTTTGAGGCAGCAGCAAGTGTCTATTGCTCTTTTCTTCCACATCTGAACACACGCATTAGAAAAGACCATGACAAATAACTGAATGGGGTCTGGATCAATAAGGCAGTTGCTGTAAAGCAGCCTTGGGCTTCAGAATTTCTGCTGAACTATCTACATCCAATGTCAGAGTGTTCTTTGAAGGATAAAAGTTAGGCTGATATCTAGAAAACAACTTTCTTCTTTTATTCATGCTCATGATTGAATTTGGGACTCTTTTCCAAATTCTTTAATAACACAGCACAAAATGTGATTATTTCACCTTTGTACATTAATCTATATAATTCTGAGGATGTCTAAATGGAAAAAAAATACCAATCAGTAACATTTCATATTTGCATCCTAGAAATTGCATATGTAACACAGGTTACTATTACCATTAGTTATATTTATTAATTTAAAAATTTTGCATATCTATATAGATATATATTCATTTACACTTGACATATGTAACTATAAAAGAATTTTTTTGAAAACTTCATTAAAAATACAGAGAACATCATAGTTGTTCAAACACCTAAAAATATTTGGGGGAATTCTTTTGTTTCTCTGTGTGTGTGTGTGTGTGTGTGTGTGTGTGTGTGTGTGTGTGTGTATGTGTGTGTATGTGTGTGTGTGTGCATGTGTATGTGTGTACACAAGTGTGACACTGATTGTGTGTACAAGTGCAGGTCCAAGGGTCTTATCAAGAATCATCTTTGATTGCTCTACCTCCTTAGTGTTTTGTTTTGGAGTTCGCCAGGTTCTGCCTTGTAGGGAATCAAAGCACAGATCATTATTTTCATAGGATCTGGGATCTAAAATCATGCCTTTTTGCTTGTGAGGCAAAGGCTTTAACCTGTGAGCTATTTCTCCAGCCCTGGGGGAAATTCTTTTATGGTAGTCACATGGTTGCTCTAAAAATTGAATGGTTATTGCAAGTAAGTTTGCGTAAATAGTACCAAAGAACAGCTAGAGGATTGAGCTGACTTAGGAATGATCTTAGCTCGACTGCATCCCTGCTCTCCCTACTGGGAGAACTCATCTGGTCTCTAGTTTCCTTCACTTCAGAGGTCTGTGTAGGCATTTCTTACTAACAGACAAAGTTCTAAATGATAGAATTGTTTTAGCAGTGTTTCTGTTTTCTTTTACTTGTTTTAGCAGAGAGAGAGAGAGAGAGAGAGAGAGAGAGAGAGATTCATGTATTAGCTCTGTCAATAACTTACAAGTTGTCTGAATTTTTTTGAGTTTAAAAAAAAACCTGGTTTCAAAACAGAATTCCAGATGTTGTTCCCACTCTAACTGCCAGTTAAGCAGAAATGGAAGCCTTGCAGGTTAATAACATGACATCTCAGAGTGTACTATTTATTGTATCACATTTTAAGTTTCTTTTATAACCTCTCTCAAGATGCTTCCTTATTTGAGATATTGGTGACTCTCAGAATGTTCATTGACACATATAGTAAATAAACTTTTATTCTTGTATATGTAACTGTAATAATTTTTTAGTTATTTTTATTTCTTTTAATTTAAAAATATGTTTGAGAGTGAGGAAAGGGGGAGGGAATGTGAGATGGAGAAAGACAGATAGAGTTATTGGATAACCATGTGCAATGAAACACATATGGAAGTCACAGCACAAGTTAGGCAACTTTGGAATTCTGTTCTTTTTTTCTACCATTTAGTATCTATGTTACAAATTCAGATCACCATATGTGCCCACTGAGATATCTCATGACTTATTTTGTGCTATTTTATTTTATACTATGTTTATATGTCATATTTTACTATTGATATATAAAAGGATAAAATAACACTTGAATAAAAGTATCTAGATGCTCAAGAAGGCTCTAAATTGATAAAAGTAAATTAAAAAAACATACTTGACACTTGTCACTATAGCATTTATAATGAGTGACTTCTATAACATGAAATGTATGATCATTACCACATAATAAAAATGATGGGAAAATTCATCGCCATTCTCCAGTTTTGTGCCCCAATTATAACTTCTAAGTGTCATCCACCAAGAGAACTAACCTTTGATAAATGGTTGATTCACCACCAAGGATAGGGAGATTGATGGGCTTCAGCATTGCATTCTGTCTACTTCCCATTGCTGTGATAGAATAAATGAGCACAAAATTACAAGGAAGAGGCCTTTGTTTTAGTTCATGGCATTAGAATTTTCTGTCACTTAATGAGGAGGAACATCCTGGCACATATAACACCAAATCCAGGTAGAGAGAGAGAGAAGAGCCAGGACAGGCAGAGCATCAGGAAACAAATTACGGATTTACATCCTTCTTCCTGTGATCTAATTCTTGTGACCAGAGCCCCTTCACCACAATGCTTTTGCATATGGGACCCACTCATGGATTAATCCATTGATGAAGTCGGCCGCACAATCTAATCACGTCTCCAAAGCACAGGCACCTCAACCTTAACACTTTAATCTGTGTGACATTCATCCAAACCATTATATTTTACAAGCAAGAAAATGATAGATGATTAATTTTTTTTTAAAAAAGAAGAGTGATCATATTGAAAGGGCATATTTGCCAAAGATAGCATCATTTGACCACAGTGAAATAACAAATTCGAACAAGCAAAGAATTGAATTCTAAATCTTCATGAAATGATAATTCTCATGTAAGTGGGAAAAAATGTCAGAGAAGCCAAAATCACTGGGACTTGTTGGAAATAACTGGTGATCGCTTCTATATCAACTGTCCTTCATGGAATGACTGGTGCTCCTTTCACATCAGTTGTGTTGCCTGGTACCCAAGTAATTTTAAATAAGAAGCTTTTTTGAAGGTGTAGCTAAATTCTTGAAGAATTGAACAGATTAAAAAATAATTATTTGCCATAGCTAATTAGATAACTGAATCAGGCACTAATGAAGAGATGACATCATGACATCATTAGGTGAAAAGATGATGAAAATGTAGGAGGATTAGGTACTAGAATGTAGAACCACTGAACATCAGGTTACTAGAAGACAGGGGACAGTGCTCACTTCCTGGTGAGACAGAGTAACCACCACAGTACTAGCCAGGAAGTATTCTTGCCCAAGGAATTGAATCTATATCTAGAGTCAGTTTGTACTTACAAACATGAGCATGAGGCTGAGGAGATGGCTCAAGTGTTAAAGTTTTGCCTCACTATTAAAAGGATCCAAATTCAGATTTCCAGATCCCACGCTAAAAATCCTGGACAGATATAGTGGTGACCTGCCATTCCAGCCCTGGAAAGCCAAGCCTGGGAAACCCTAGAATAAAACAATAGGGAAGCAAAGCAAGAAGTCAGGATAAGTCCTGATGTTTCTCTTGGGCCTCTACAGACACACATACTTACGTGCCCACTTTAACACATGCCCACATGCAGATGTACACACACACAAACTGAGAATGAGGGAGAAGAGAGTTATGACACCTGAAGAAAACAAACAGGAGTCTATACTGTGACTTTTTTTTCACTGAAAGATATTTCTGTGGAATGAAAAAGTCTTCTGATGCAATGCAACAAGATATAATTTGCAGATTCTGTTTCAGATGTTTAATTGAATCAACAAGTAGTCGAAAATTATTTGCCAAACAACTGAGAAAATTTGATTATGGGCAGATAAAGAATAAAATCAAAGATTAATTTTAATTTGCTACTTTTAGAACAATGACAGAGATATATTTTTCAGGTCTCTATGTTTCAAGATGTTTATTCAATGAAGAGGCACAAGGGAACAGCAGTTATGATTTGCTTTCCAATACTTTGACAAAAATATAAATGATAAGTAAATAAATTAAAAATATAAACAAATCATAAAAGGTACAATAATTGTTAAATATGATTAATTCTTTTATTGGGGCCCATGTAGTCAATACTTTATTTTTATTTTTCACACACTTTTTTAGTAATAAAATTGATAAAATAGCTTTTAGAAAGTATATGATGTAGAAAATGTGACTGTCCACACATTTAGATTCCTATACGTCTTTAAAGGAATAAAATCAAGTTCAAAAGATGACATTCTGTGTCAAAATGTCAAAATGTGCTCCACACATGAGCCATGTACAACCAGAGGGTGGAAGATATTGAATATCACTAAATTTCATGCCATTCTCCACATTTGAGAAAATCTGTTGGCAGCACATCAGTTTTCCTATTTCACAGTATGTCTTTGAGTGTTACATCTAGATCATCATCAGAATGTCATCTATTTCGCCTAGTCACCTGGTGTTCATATCCTGAAAATCATGAGCCTGATTGCAAACTTTCTCTTGAGCAATTCATTATTATCCCAAGATTCAATAATTATTCTACTTATGAGCTTGTTTTTCTGGCTATAAGAAGACATTATACAGATTTTTTCATGGTCTTCCATTTTGCTTATAAATGTAAATTAAGCAAAATTAACAAGAACTATGATCTCAGAAAATGATAGCTAAAGTTGATGAAAGAAAAAAATGAGACAATTAAAAGTAGAAATTATTTTTCTAAAATAGAGATAGTCCTGAACACTGTTTACAGCATCAGAAAAAGGACAACAGTGACATCACATGTTTGCTTTTCTAGGTCCTTGAGCATACCTGACTTCCTATCATCACCATGACCAATATGAAGATATGGGTAACCAGTCATATCCAACCACTATTCTTTATACACAGAGCAATGTATTCATTGTTCTTCTCTGGGTTCCTCTATTACAGTCTCTGTGCCCTGGGCAGAGATGCCAGTGTATTCTACTCTATATGATCATCACACAATGACTTCCCACTTTCCTTTGGCCCTTTGACTTCTCTCATTCTTGGGAAATATTTGTTTTCTTTAGCAAAAACCCTATTGTAACATTTGCTTTCTTCTAAATGGATTACTCTGGGAGGAATTTTGTCTACCACTTTACTTATCTCCATTTTGCTTACACAGGAAACACCAAACGGATCATTTCCAGCTCTCTGTGGTGTTTTGAAGAACCAAAAGGAGGACAAGAGCTCGTTATGTTCAGCATCACCATTCTGTAGCAGTCCAGCTGAGTGGTTTTGAACTATGTCCAGCCTCTGGTCAAATTCTCAAAGGTTGCTGCTTCCTGAAACAATAGCGGCTGCTGCCCAGGGATCCTCTGTCTTACAGCAGCTTCACCAACACTGGAAATAGAGGGTAGGGGGTGCCAGGAATAGAGGCATGTTGAACACATGACTCTGAATGTAAGTCATGTGATTATCACATGGAAGAAGTAAAGAGGAAAGTCTCATATTCACCACAGCAAATCTAGCTTTGTGCAGGTATGAGGAGATGGTGCCTTCCTGGGAGGTCGGAATGCCTGGATCTCATTAGATGCTGCTGAAACTGGAGTCCTATTTCCAGAACAAAGTAGACAATACATGTGAGCTTGAACATGTCAAGCAAGAGGAGCACCTTTCAAAACTTAACATTTTAAAAATATTTTTTAGTGTCACAGTATTAAGCTGAGTTCCCATTTCCTTTTTTTTCTTTATAACCCTTCATTTCCCCTGTCAGGCTCCTGCCTATTTTCAGATCTTTTCACTTGTGTATCCTTCTTTGTTTCAGCTGGTTTGTTTTGGATGACATATGTTTGACACGATTCATGCCCCAGCAAGAATAATAGATCAGTGGATATTCGACTGGAGAAAGCATCTTCCTTTTCTTCTCTATCATCATTAATCCTCATCAATCTCTGTGGCAGTCGTGGAGCTTCTTGAGATCTTTCTTTCTTCAAGGTGAGATGTTGATAGTAGACTTTCCATGTAGTTCTTAGATAAGTCTGTAATTAGATATCTGTAAAGAGAGGCAGCAAGTTCTGTTTCTAGTGACTGCAGGAATGGGTGTCCTCCCACATGTTCCAGCAGACCAGTGCTGCCCCAGCTTCCTTCACAACCATATTTTCCCTCATACACCTGACCCAGGGCTGGAAATCAGGGAAGGACTAGAGACTCCTGACCTTAATGGTTTTGTAGGTCCCAGAAAGATCTGCAATAGGAATGCTGTGTCAAGTGCCCAGGGTAAGGATGCTCAGTTTACTTCTGGCCTCAGGAGCTGCTGCCTTGCCTCTGAGACATGCCAGTCTCTCTTGGCATTTCAGCATTCATGATCTTGAATTGAAGATTTCATTTTGCTCTATCTAGGAAGTCAAAACATTTTTGTTTCATGTTGCTGGTTTTGTCTGAACCTTATCACATAAAATGCATTCTTTAGCTGTAGTTTGACTGGAAAAATAAAGGGGATAGTCTGACAGTAGATATGTTTTAAGAATACATGAAATTCTTATAAATGTATGAGGTGGGAATGATGTGTGTCAGTCCAATATAAAGCTTATTATTTTTATTAAGCTTATTATTACTATTAATAATAAAAGTATTAAACTGAGTGGTTAAGTGCCACTTTATTCTAGAATTACTGGTGCCCATACTTGATGAGGCAAATATTTGATGGCTTTGCTAATTCGACTCCCAGGATTAATTGGGTACTTTGCGAAAGACTAATAAATATGTAAAAAGAAAATAAGAAGTTAAGTTAGAAACCAAAAACTCCACCATTGCTGGAGGAATGAATCTGTCTTCATCAGCAGTAATCACTGAGATTAATATTAATTTTAATCAATACACAAAAGACAGATTAGTTCTGTCCCTTTCTTTCACCCTGTCATTTATTCAAAAAGCAGTTTGAGTCTCAAAAGAGAAATGACTCCCTGTGAGAAAAGTCTTCACTGCTCTTAGGTAAGATAACTCTCCCAAGCACAAGGGTATCATTTGGGAAATGGTATCTTCTGTACATGAAATGATGACCTCATGATCTATCAATGTTCATCCATCTCTGCTGTATTAAACAGCCACCCGCTGGTCTCTTGTCACCTTTTATAATAACTGAATCTCAGTTTTCCATCTTGAAAGAGTTTCTATTTTTAATAATCTTAGATTTGTGAGTACTATGTGTATGTGTATGGTAAACAGTCTATGTGTGTGGTGTATGTGTCAATTTGTGTAATCTGTATGTAGTGGTGTGTAGTATATGGGTGGGCATGTATGTGTAGTATGCAGAGTGTGTATAAATATATATAGAATATGTAGTGATGGTGTGGTTTAAACCCAGAGCCTAAATCATGACTGGCAAAAGTTAAATTATGTGTGCTATACTTCTAGCCCTAAATCTCAGTTTTAAAAATTAACTTGAAAAATTATTTATAATAAATAAAAATCATCATTACATTTTTATTGTATTTTGTAATTCTCTAAATTAAGCAACTAAGTACTTAAAAAAACTAAAATTAAAAGTTGAGTGTATATTTTCTTTGAGTATAAAAATCATAGATAATTCCATGTATTTTCTTTTAGTATATGGTCGCATTGTAAGCTTAATATTGGGCATAATTTTATCAAGAAGGTTGAGACAAAATGTGGTTGCATTTTGGTGTCAACTTGACAGTTGCAGACCATTTAGGGTGCAGCTGTGAAAGGTTAATGGTTGGAATAGCCCCTGAACAAGTCTGCAGGTACTTGATTGATTGCTGTGGAAAACCCAGCCCATAGTGGGTGGTACTTTCCAGTGGTGGACAAGATAATAGGAGGTGCAAGGAGGAGAACTTTGCTCTTCCCTTATCTTTTGTCAACTTGCTCTGGAGTCCACTCTACAAGTGTCATTCACTTTTAGAGCATCGTGGCCTTCTATGTTGCTGCTTCTGCTGCCTTCATACTTGGCTCATTCGAGTTTCATTTTTTCCACCATTTTGTTGCTGTTCCTGCTGCCTTTGAAGCCTGGTCTCTAGGCCTTGCTGCTGTTCGCTGTTCATCACTGACATCAGAGCCCAGCTGTTCTTCACTGAAGTGGGAAGCCAGTGTTTTTGTCCTTCCAGAGAACCAAGGACTTGAGACCTTCTTGGAATCTTTTGGCTTTTTGGAACATTCCAGTCAAGAGTGAGGCAGCTGCAGGCAGTTACTTTGAAGGACACTATTTTTATTGTGAGTTATTTTAATAAACTTATCATATATATTACATTATATAGATTCTGTTTCTTCAGAGAACCCTGACCAATTCAATATGACAGAAGTACAAATCCTTTTCTAAGGTCTGACTGAGAACATTCAAGATTGGTCATAATATAGATTCACTTTCTGTTCCCATGTTGGTCCTTTTAAAACCAACAACCCTTGATGGGTTATAGAGTTAAAGCATTTCCTTTGTTCCTAATTTCTCTTAGAATCAGGCAAAAACTCTCAGCATGAATTACTAGGCCTTGTTTGACTTTCTCTGCTAACCCATAGAACAGTCCTATTAACATCTACTCACACTCAGAATGCACATTAAGTCATTTTACATTATGAATATTTTCAACAGCTTATGTGGTAGATATTAGAATACAGTGGTTAACGAAAGTTGATATCAGGGAAATTAGAGTTTAGAAAGTGCTTTGCAGCATCATTCCATGCAATGCAGCTCTATTTCTATTAGTGCAGCTCTCAGATTATCAAACTTTCTTTCACTCTCTCTGTCTCTGTCTCTGTCTCTCGCTCTTGCTCTTGCTCTCTCACATTCTCTCTCTTTCTTTTTTTTAAACCTTTCTCATGAATTCTGTTCCCTCTGCTTGCAACAGTCTTTCCCCATTCCTTTCCCCAGTACTTCTTTCTCTTTTATCTAGCTGTATAATGTGCAGCCCATATCTTCAAAAAAGTTCCTCACAGAGGTCTCTCCTTCCCTATCACCACATACACACATTCATCTAAGGACACTTACCTATATTCTAGTTACAACAGGTTGTCTTTGTTCTAGAACTGATAACTGTATCAACTCCTCCACCAGAGGAAAATCTCCAATACACCCCAGGACTTTGGTCAACTTTGCTATAATGACCTGCAACATGTAGCAACATGTCTGAAATGTGATGATTACCAAACAATTGAATTTTGGAGTAAATATTATATATTGGTGATATATAATGCTAATATTTGACATGTTCTGTGACAAACATATGAGGTATGACATTTGAAACACTTTTATTACAAATATGTAGCTAAAGCTGGCTAAGAGTGCACTATGTAGCTATGAAGCTGTGAAATCCACATTGAGTCAAACTTAGGATCCTTCAGCTGCAGTTTGAACCTCTGAGCTTGCAAGCTTGCATTGTTTTACCAAGCACTTTTTTATTTTGATAAGTTTAAAATGATAAAAATAATACAATCAAGTTGCCAGGTGCCAAGGGTGAAGAACAAGTCACAGGGCAAATGTGATGTCATTATTGGAATGACTTTCCTTTCTAAATGTTAAATTTCTCCCTGATGATTATAAGCTATGGAATCAAACCAAGTCCTGTGTAAGCAAAACATCCCTGGTTGTCTGAATAGCAATTTACCTCCTCATAACTTTTATCCCTGTCACCTGTATCTGCCATCAGAAACTACTCAGAATTCTGTCCTCTTTATTGTTTTTAAACTTTACATTTTTGTAACAGGAATATCTGTGTATTTTAAACTTCCATTCATACATTAGAGATTTAGTTATCTTGATTCAAATGCTAGAATAAAACCATGAAAAATACTAACGTGGTATTGTATCATTAGGAAGACACTCAATACATATTTTAAAAAAAACATGAAAATTCTAATTATATTAACTTTGCACTTAAATAGAACTTTGTAAATATGTATATATTGTAACATATACATATGCAATTTCTTAGAAAGTTATTCATGATTCTCTCCACATAGAGACAAAGAGCCTGAACTAATTGTAAGCTTTTTCTCATCACTTAATACTTTCTTTTTTTTATAATACTTTTTTATTATTATTTCAGCTCGTACAGACTTAGTAGGTACACCAGTTCCCTCCCTCCCTCCTCCTCTCCCCCAACCCCCTGTTCCCCCTCCCCTTATCCCTCCTGCCTCATCCCCCTGTGCCTCCTGCCGCGATTCCCAGAGTCCTTTCTTGTGCATGCCTGACTCTCCTCTGGGCCCTCTTCTCTGATGACGTACAAGGACCCAGTGGCATTTCCCTGAACCCTTTCCTGTGTTCCCCTTAAGCATAGGAACACTACTGTGGCTGCCAATCCCTTGCCTCCAAGGATCTTGGTGCCTTTAGCCGATGCTAGACTTTGTGAGGTCAATAGTGTGTTGGACATTGCGCCGGGCATGCAATGTCCAATTATGATTGCTTTGGCCCTAACTTGTGTGGAGTCTCCTGCAAATCATTGCTCGTCCCATCCTTTTGCTCTTACACTCTTACGGCCCCCTCTTCCGCAAATGTCCCTGAGCTTCAGGATGGGGAGAGATTAGTCTGGCCTAGTTCTAGGTGGTTGATATAGAGTCTCTGAAGTTCTGGATTGTGGTTCGTTGATTTTCTTTTGCAGTTTTGTTGCTCCTGTAGTGCCCTTCACTCCATCGTGATCGGCACTCTATGTCACCCCCTGGCCAGAGACAGAAAGCTGTTAAACTGGAGTCTTATTATAAGAGCACATTCAAGGGTAGATATAATACTTATACCCAAAATTGGAATCACAGGGTCATATGGCATTAGGCAATGGGAGGGGTCAATCACCCATTTGCAAATGGTTACTTTTTAATCTGCCGGACTATATGCCCTCCCCTTCTGGTGAGTTCATACCCCCCTTAGTTGTAAATGATTAGGAACGAGTTGTGAACTTAACTAGGTGTCACATTACTTTCTTGCAGTCCTTGATGGAGGCCTATCTTCTCTACTGTAACATGGTCATTTCTCTCCTTGTTTCTGGTGTGGCCCTCCAACCCCATCCCTCCTGTTCATAATCCTTGCAATTACTGTAGGTAATACATAGATTTACCTATGAGTGTCTCAAGATGGGCTGGGTGGGTTTGGTATTAGGAGCCACCTATTAGGGAGTACATACGGCGCTTAATTTTCTGGGTCGAGGATACTTCACTTAATATAATTGTTTCTAATGACATCCATTTCCCGGCAAATTCCATTAATTCATCATTTTTGATGGCTGAGTAGTACTCCATTGTATAGATGTACCACAGTTTCCTTTTCCACTCGTCAACTGTTGGACATTTGGGTTGCTTTCTATAGAATTCTAATGTTTTCATTGTCTTTTTTTTTTTTTTATTCGTTGCTTTTAATTTAAATTCTCTGATCCTTGAAGAAATCAAAATCTCCCATCTGGGTCTGAGTTCTCCATAGTTATCTAGTTTCCGCCTATCACCATCTATTGTTAAGAGACATTTCTGGGCTAGAGGTGTCAAGCCCACAAATCTGCAGATTTAACGCTAATATATACAAATAAAAGAGAACATGCAATATTCCACTTATTTATTTGTGAATTTCATGATTTCCTAGCTTAATGGCTGCATGATATTCCATTGTACCACATTTTCCTCATCCATTCATCAGGTTATAGGCACCAAGACTGATTCTATTTCCTGTTGTAAATAGCGTGGAGGCATGGGGTAGAGGGCCACACCAGAAACAAGGAGAGAGGGGACCATGTTACAGTAGAGAAAATAGGCCTCCATCAAGGACTGTGAGTAAGCAATGAGACATCTGGTTAAGTTCACAGACTTTTCGTTCCTGATCATTTACAACTAAGGGGGTGTGATCTCACCAGAAGGGGAGGGCATATAGTCTGGCAGATAATAAGTAACCATTTTGCAAATGGGTGATTGAGCCCTCCCTCACTGTGGTTTCCTACTTTTATTACATCTACCTTTGAATATACTCTTATAACAAGACTCTAGTTTAACAGCTTTTTATCTCTGGCCAGGAGGTGACATCCAATACCCATCAGGATGGAGTGAAGGGCATTCCAGGAGCAGCAAAACTGCAAAAGAAAATCAACAAACCATAATCCAGAACTTCAGAGACTCTATATCAACCACCTAGAGCTAGGCCAGCCTAATCTCTCCCCATCCTGAAGCTCAGGGAAATTTGCAGAAGAGGGGGCGGTAAGAGTGTAAGAGCACAAGGATGGGAGGAGCAATGATATGCAAGATACTCCACACAAGTTAGGGCCGAAGCAATCATGAGGATCCAGAGGAGAGTTTGGCATGCACATTAAAGGATTCTCCAGGGATTGGGGGAGGGGAGGCACTGGAACGTGGGGAGGGAGGGGTGAGGGGAGGGTGAACAGAGGGGTCAGGGGGGGAGGAGGAGGGAGGGAGGGAACCGGTGTACCTATTAAGTTTGTATGAGCGGAGATAATCAAAAAAGTTTAAAAAAATAAACATAGGTGTGGATGTACTGTATGGTGTGATGTAGAAATGTACAGAAGTAGTATAGTTAGGTCATAGAGTAGTTTAATTTATAGTTTTTTTATTAATTTTTTTATTTATTCAACTGTGCGCATGTGTGTGTGTATGTGCGCTCACGTGTGTGTGTGTGTGTGTGTGTGTGTCTGTGTGTCTGTGTAGAACTACGGACGAATTCGCAAACCACCATGGACGCTTCCACCTCCTTCTGCCCCAGGATTCACAGGCTCCGCCCTACCAGGACGGGAAACGCAGGCCGCTTCTGCCTGGCGTCTATACGTGGGATCTGGGATCCGAACTCAGGACCTTCTGCCTGCAAGGCGGAGGTTAACCCCTGAGCCACCTCTCCAGCCCCTAATTTATAGTTTTGTGAGGAATCTCCAAACTGATTTCTAGAGTGGCTGTAATAGTTAATAATCTCACTAACAATAAGAACCTGTAAAACATTTCTGGCTAACCAAAACAGGACTAGAGGTACACCTGACTACAGATAACACTGCAAAGCTACAGTACTAGAAAGAACATGGTAATGGCACAGAAGTAGACAAATGAATCTGTGGAATAGAATCAAGTACCCATGGGAAAGAATAGGAAGGACTGGGGGAGGAAAGGAAAGAAGGGATTGACGGGAAGGGGGATTGAGGGAAGCAGGGATAAGTACTCAATATGCTTGTAAAACTAGAAAAAACAGTAAAAAAAAAAAAAAAAAAGAATTCAGGACCCAAATTTAAACCCACATACTTTGACCACCTATATATGTAAGTGGTAAGTGTGTGTGTTTTTGTATGTGTGTGCTTATCAGAGGGCACTGTGTGTCCCTTTCAAGGCAAGGGTGAAATCATGCTGGACTGCTTCTAGCTCCTTCTTGCTTTGCTCTGGCATTTTCCAGGCTCGGCCCATAAGGGTTGGAAGGCCTCCAAGGTTTCATCCTTGGTGTTTTTAATGTAGGACTTGGAATCTGAACTCAGGACCTTCTGCTTGTGAGACAGAGTCTTAACTCTGAGCCATCTCTCCAGCTCTGACTACTTGATTTTTGAATAGATGTTTAATACAACACAGTGGAATAAGACAACAATGATCTGTTCAGCAAATGGTGCTAGGAAAACTGGATTTTCACATGTAGACACAGGATCCTTATCTCATACTCTGTAAAAAACTAACTCTAAATGAATTAATCTGGCAAGGATATAGGGGATTCTGCTTAATTGTATCTGAAGCTAGGCAGGTGCTGGGTATCACAGATCACAAACCCTTCCTCCTTCAAA
This sequence comes from Typhlomys cinereus, assembly GCA_023101885.1. NCBI lineage: Eukaryota > Metazoa > Chordata > Mammalia > Rodentia > Platacanthomyidae > Typhlomys > Typhlomys cinereus. The sequence goes on along the minus strand of JALPQD010000061.1, from coordinate 7,280,713 downwards.
AATTTTGTCCTCAGTAAAACCACTTCCTTAAGGAACACAGTTTCCAACTTCATCCTTTTTGTTATCCTTTAAAAGTGTGCTGTTGCCAACTTGAAACTTAAGAAGAGGATTCTGTACTTTACGATTTGCTGTAATAAGAAGTGTAGCAAGGGAGATGAAGAGTTGCAAAGTGAGAAGGAGGGGGTTGAGATCTGGGACTAAGATATGAAAATATTACAAATTTACTCTTCTCATGTATGCAACATTTAATAAAGAGAAAAATAATAAAGGTTTGCCTTTACGTATGCTAGTGGGGAATTGTCTTGATTGCAATAAGTGATGGGGAACTTCCCATCTAAATTGTATGTGTGGTCATTACCTGGATTATATAAACAGAAGAAAACCACGTGAGTAAGAGCAAGCATGCACACATTGGTTTAGTAATCTGTGATCTTGCTGTGGATGTGATGTGATCAGTTGCTTAAAGCTCCTGTCATTATATTTTTTCTTGCAGTAGTTAACTGTATCCTAGAATTGTGAATCAAATTAAAACCTTTCTTTGTTAAATTTTTTTTTTTGCCAGGCATTTTGTCATAGTAGTGAAATAAATAACTAGGAAAGAATGCATTGCAATTTATCTCACTCAACTTATACTGAAGGAAATATAAATATTCATTTTTAGACAGGTCCCATGCAGGAAAAAATCTTTCTTTAATTTTATTGACACTAACAGATATTTTACATTTAAAATTTATTGTAAGCCTGAAGAAAATTAAAAAATCTGAGATAACTCTATCTAAGATTCTCAGATATCTATATCAAATTTTTCATTAAAATCATTACTGTATGTAGACATAACAATTTTTGTTTTAAAGAAAACTATATTTTACATTGTCCAAAGAAGTAGACATTAGTAGAGAAAATCTGGATTAATGCATTGTGACTATGGGCTGCTAAATAAGCAAGTCTTCTACTTAAGCCCCTTTGGCTCCTCTTTTGGATTTGGGAAACTCAAACTATTTCTTTAGAGAAGGAATGCAGAGAATTTTTTGTCTTACACCATTTTGATGCAATTCCTGTCCTTTCTAATTTTGAAGTGAATTTTAAAATTAAAAGGAATTCCTGTACTTGAAGTGAATGGTAGCAATGATTCTTAAGTTTTTTTTAACTTTTTAAGACTCAGATATTTTCCTTCTTCACTCTTTTAACACTGAGAATATGGGATACAATAAATTGTATGTATTATACTTCTGGCAAAATGAAGTTTAAGACACTGCACATTTTAGCACAAAGTACAAAAAAATCAATCTTTTCTGCTGTCGTAAAACTTATTGAAAACTTCTATTGAGCATTAAAATTAATGTGATCACTTTTCTCTTTCTTTCTAAGTCACATCACCCTTTGTCCCATACTTGTAGGTCATATTCCCCTAAAGACAATGAGTCTTTTATAATTCTTCCACCTTAATCAAAACTTGAAGCCAATGCTGCAAAATATTGCTCTCTTAATTCATACTTTACACGAGGAGATTTAATTTTCTCATATGAGTTCTGTGGTTCCATTTGGATATTTCCTATACACTTTCAGTCATTTAAAATCCAACATTATAGGTATGTGGAGGATAATGGGTTCTTATTTAAAATATGATGAAAAAGCATTAAAACTTAGATATTTTATAGCAACTTTTTGATTTAAGACAAAATTTTTGAGGATTTTTATCAGGCTTCAGTATAAGGCCAGCAGTAATTTAGAAAATCTGGATTAATGCATTAATATTTAAATGTAAGGAAATGCATTTCCTATTCAATTCAGATTTTCAGCTTAAAATGCAGTTACAATACATTCAATATTAATTTAAACATTTTCTTAAGAAGAGGATAGTCTCATTTATCATACTTCTAAAATGAAATTCTCACCAAATTTTACATTATGAATGTCTTTTCTTCTTGTGATTTAACTTTCTTTACTGTAAGAGCGATGAGAAATATAGACAACATTCACTTTTCCAGAGAGGCTTAGTTATGTGGTAACTGCATTTCAGCAATGGGGCCCCAACTCCTGATCCTTGATTGGACAGCACAGTACACAAAAGGACCCTCTACTGCAGGTCCTTGATGGGGGCTTAAAGAGAGTACAGAAGGTTCCTGTCTCCATGTCCTGATTCAGATGTGAGATGTAACCTTCATCTCTATTCATCTTTTATGCACCTCAAGTCCACTAAAATATCTATTAAGCATGTTGCAAATAGAAGCCCTTATAGGAAAGTACACTCTTTCTCCATTTTCTGAACAAATATGAACAGAATTTATTAATTAACTCAAACATTCTTAATGCTTGGTTAAGAAATTTCCACTTTTGAAATGCAGGTTAAAATGAAAATGGAATCATTTTAATAAGGTAACTTACAAGTTAATCAATCAATTTATATTAAGTTTGCTTATTTTTCCTCCCATGTATAGATTAACTCTCACTTTTATTTGTTGATCAAAACCTATGTTTTGCTACTTGAGAATATGACATTTTTTCTGCTTTTTTTCTCTGGATACAAAGAGATGCTCTTCCTATGCTTATCTAGAGCATGCCTTTCATGCTTAACAAAGTACGTAACATCAATAACTTGAAATGGCAAAAACATCTAATTCCTTCTTGGGCCTTTCAGCTCTCTTTTTCCAGATGTATTTCTTTTTGTCTGCTTAGTGCTAAGCATGGGCTTCTTCCATTGCTTTCTGAGGAAAGAGACAGTGTAGTGTTGGGTGCAGGAAGCTGATGTGGCACCTGTGTGCTCATCCACAATGTCTATGCTCTCAAGCACTCAGTCTTCCACAGGACATCTGAATACACAACAACACAAAACCCCCCTCCTTCCCCTGGCAGACACACACACACACACACACATACTACAGCATCCAGGTTTTGATAAATCATCCTTTTTGATTTGTCAACTTCATAAATAATGTACACACCGTCTGAATAAATGACTGCCTTCCACAAGGTCCCATTTTAATATGTGTGATATTTTAAAATAATGACATAAATGGCTAAAGGAGGAAAAAACTGCTAAGAGATTTGAATTCCAATTAACTGTCAGTGATTGCCTGGTAACTCTGGGTCAATCGCACAGAGGATTTCAGAGATCAGTCTTTTCAGAGTGGGACAAAGGACAGGGTCTGAGAGGCTGGCAAAGCACCTCAGCAGCCTTTGAGAGCATCAGTTAAGCTTTGGCTCTCTTGGAGATTTATTTAAGTAAAGGTGCATTTCATCTCTCACAGAGAGATGGTCAGGAGAGGGAGGAAGGCTTTCCTACTCCTTTGCCTGCTCAGTTTGGACAATTTCTTGAAACTTCAGGCGCATCTGCCCATCATTTTTGCTTCCCTAATCCAATAGCAAATAGTCTTCCTAAGAAAATATTCGAAATTTCTTACACTTTTGAGAAGAATAAAGGGGATTAGAGAAAGGCAAGCTTGTAGGTGTCAGATATGCACTATAACTACATATTTTATTTGCTGTCAACTAAATAATCTCATGCCACTCAATATGTGTTTTTATGTTTATTCATTTAAACTTTTTAAAAATTCTTTATTATTATTCTCATATTACAGATAAGATAGAGTTTGAACTTTGTCAGTTTAACAAAATGTCATATGAGTTATTAGTATGGATGTTATAGAAACGTATAAATGCAGGTTTTTCTTCAAGCAATGAAATTGTTTATTTCTTTCCTTCTCTCTTTTTTCCGTTCCTTCCTCCATCCCTTTTTCTTTCTTTCTTTCTTTCTTTCTTTCTTTCTTTCTTTCTTTCTTTCTTTCTTTCTTTCTTTCTTTTCGTTCTTTCTTTCTTTCTTTCTTTCTTCTTTCTCTTTCTTTCCTTCCTTCCTTCCTTCCTTCCTTCCTTCCTTCCTTCCTTCCTTCCTTCCTTCCTTCCTTCCTTCCTTCCTTCCTTCCTTCCTTCCTTCCTTCCTACAGGATCTCACTCCATGGTCAGCTATTGCCCATAGTACCCTCCTGCCTCAGTCTTTTAAATATCACCATGCAAAATTTGACCAATACTGTATAGGAAACAATTGTGGTTGTAGGGCATAGAAACATGGGTAGTAGGCATGATATTTTTTCCATATGTTTTAGTGGTAGTGATTATGATTTCCTTCTGCCTCTTTATTTTGTTCTTACAATGAAGCTGGATGAATTGTGATAAAGCGAATCCATGTTCCACTCTCCCTCTATCCTTGTGAGATTTGGTTACCTGAGCATGTGGAAGTACTCTCTTCTGCTCTCAGTCTGGACCTGACAAGCAAGGATCTAGTTTTATAGTGTTTTCTAAACTGCAAAGTAACTTATTTCAATGTCAAAAGTAACTTATTTCAATGTCTTTACTTGAAAGAGAACTGACAATTTGATTTTCATGTGGCTGATTCTTCTTTTCTACAGTGGGCATTGACCTTTGGGGATGTCAGATGGGGAGGACAAAGATTTATTAGTCTTCTCAAATACCATCATAGTACCAAGAGATAAATGGTACTTTAGAACTACTGAACAAAATATCAAAATTTTACAGAAACCAGCAAATGGAATCGCCACTCAGTGCCATCTGACCAGAGCTGGCCTCACAGAGGAGGTCAACTTCTGAATCATTAGATTTTTCAGAAAAAAAATTGGGGGAGATGAAACTTCAAATTGATGGAGCACACAATATATATTTGAGCTTCATGAAAATCATATTATTCATTTATACATAAGAAATTAATTTGCATGAGTGCATCCTTGGTTGGGAAATATGAAGTCAACTCAACCAAATTTTATTGGACCAGATATAGAAGGGAAACGCTTAATACTGTAAAGACTATGTTGGCCAAATAATGAAGCAAAGATATTTTATATGACATGAAATAGACTGAAGAGGTCAATTTTGTAGATGACTGATATATTGGTAAGAATTCAAGTCTGGCAGAGGAGCAAAATTATGGAAATCAGTTGTGGGATGATGAGAAAGCAGTTTTGGAGTAATAAAAAGAAAGAAGTTGAGAGCCTGAATGAAGGATTTGTGGAATGAATACAGAGAGAAAGCAAATTGTAAGATCATGGTACAGAAGGATTTCTTGACATATAGCATATGACATGCAATTTCTAATATTTCATATAAACATTGTTAAGGACTGAAATATGCAATTTTGTAAATGACATGGAATCAGGGAAAATTATTAATGTAAAATTCAATGCATTTCACAAGAATTTGAGTTTTACAAAATAAAATATAAACTTAAGGTATAGCTCCAAACTTTCTTTTTTTTTTAAAGTCGATTATTCTTTATTGTTTTACATAATACATTTTTTATTATTATTTCAGCTCATACAACTTAATAGGTACACCAGTTCCTTCCCTCCCTCCTCCTCCCCGCCAAACCTCCTGCTCCCCCTCCCCTCACCCCTCCCGCCCCATCCCCCATGTGCCTCCCGCCCGGATTCCCAGAGTCCTTTCTTGTGCATGCCTGACTCTCCTCTGGGCCCTCCTCTCCGATGACGTACAAGGACCCAGTGGCATTTCCCTGAATCCCTTCCTGTGTTCCCCTTAAGCATAGGAACACTACTGTGGCTGCCAATCCCTTGCCTCCAAGGATCTTGGTGCCTTTAGCAGATGCTAGACTTTGTGAGGTCAATAGTGTGTTGGACATTGCGCCGGGCATACAATGTCCAATTATGATTGCTTTGGCCCTAACTTGTGTGGAGTCTCCTGCAAATCATTGCTCAGTCCCATCCTTTTGCTCTTACACTCTTACCACCCCCTCTTCCGCAAATGTCCCTGAGCTTCAGGATGGGGAGAAATTGGTCTGGCCTAGTTCTAGGTGGTTGATATAGAGTCTCTGAAGTTCTGGATTGTGGTTCGTTGATTTTCTTTTGCAGTTTTGTTGCTCCTGTAATGCCCTTCACTCCATCGTGATGGGCACTCTATGTCACCCCCTGGCCAGAGACAGAAAGCTGTTAAACTGAAGTCTTATTATAAGAGCACATTCAAGGGTAGATGTAATACTTATACCCAAAATTGGAATCTCAGGGTCATATGGCGTTAGGCAATGGGAGGGGTCAATCACCCATTTGCAAAATGGTTACTTTTTAATCTGCCGGACTATATGCCCTCCCCTTCTGGTGAGTTCATACCCCCTTAGTTGTAAATGATCAGGAACGAATTGTGAACTCAACTAGGTGTCACATTACTTTCTTGCAGTCCTTGATGGAGGCCTATCTTCTCTACTGTAACATGGTCACTTCTCTCCTTGTTTCTGGTGTGGCCCTCAAACCCCATCCCTCCTGTTCATAATCCTTGCAATTACTGTAGGTAATACATAGATTTACCTATGAGTGTCTCAAGATGGGCTGGATGGGTTTGGTATTAGGAGCCACCTATTAGGGAGTACATACGGCGCTTAATTTTCTGGGTCGAGGATACTTCACTTAATATAATTGTTTCTAATGACATCCATTTCCCAGCAAATTCCACTAATCCATCATTTTTGATGGCTGAGTAGTACTCCATTGTATAGATGTACCACAGTTTCCTTATACACTCATCAACTGTTGGACACTTGGGTTGATTCCATGTCTTTGCTATTGTAAACAGTGCTGCTATGAACATGGTCGTGCTTGTGCTATCGAGGTGAACCTCTGCTGTATGGGAGGTTATACCCAAAAGTGGAATCGCAGGGTCATATGGCATTTCAATCTTTAATTTCTTTAAGAATCTCCAGACGACTCGCCAGAGTGGCTGTATGAGCCTGCATTCCCACCAGCAATGTAGGAGAGTTCCCCTCTCTCCACATCCTCTCCAGCACTTGTTGTTGTTTGTGTTGTGGATTTTTGCCATCCTGACCAGGGTGAGATGATATCTCAGGGAAGTTTTGATTTGCATTTCCCTGATGGCTAAGGAAGTGGAGCATTTTTTAAGATATTTGTTAGACATTTTAATTTCATCCCTAGTAAAGTTTCTTTTAAGTTCCAGGGCCCATTTTTTAATTGGGCCATTGGTTTCCTTGGTGTTTAGTTTTCTAAGTTCTTTGTGCACTCTGGACAGTAGAGCTCTATCAGATATGTAGTTAGTGAAGATTTTCTCCCATTCTGTGGGTTGCCTTTGAGCTCGTGTTACAATCTCTTTATCTGAACAAAAGCTCTTTAATTTCACAAGATCCCAACTGTTGAGAGTTGGTAGCAGTGACTGTGCCATTGGATGTCTTTTTAGGAAATGTTGGCCTAGCCCAATCAGCTCGAGGGAGTTCCCTATCCTTTCAACTATGGTTTTTATAGTCTCTCCATTTGGAATTAAGTCTTGTACATGGTGACAAGTATGGGTCCATCTTTAATCTTCTGCATGTGGAGATCCAGTTTTGCCAGCACCATTTTTTGAAGATGCTCTTCTTTTTCCATTGGATTCTTTGGGCTCCTTTGTCAAAGACCAAATGGCTGTAATATTTTGGGCTTATATCTGGGTCTTCAACCCTTATCCATTGATCTGTGTGTCTATTTTGGAGCCAGTACCAGGCTGTTTTTATAACTATGGATTTGTAATATAGACTAAGGTTCGGTATGGTAATACCTCCAGCAGTGTTTTTGTTACTCAGGATTGTCTTTGCTATCCTGGGTCTTTTGTACCTCCATATGAATTTTGAGATTAATTGGTCAACTTCTTTAAAGAATTGCTTTGGGATTTTAATTGGTATAGCATTGAATTTGTATATTGCCTTAGGTAGGATGGTCATTTTTACGATGTTGATTCTGCCAATCCAGGAACATGGGAGGTCTTTCCACCTTCTGGTGTCTTCTGCTATTTCTTTCTTCAGGGTTTTAAAGTTTTCATTGTAAAGGTCTTTTACTTCCTTGGTTAGGTTTATACCAAGGTATTTCATTTTTTTAGGGGCTATAGTGAATGGGATGGTTTCTCTCAAGGCTTTTTCACTTCTTTCATTCTGGGCATATAGGAAGGCCTCTGATTTTTGCACATTTATTTTGTATCCTGCCACCCTGCTGAACTTCTCAATTAGTTCCAGGAGCTTCCTGGTGGAGTTTTTGGGATCACTCAGGTATAAGATCATGTCATCTGCAAATAGGGATAGCTTGACTTCTTCCTTGCCGATTTGAATCCCTCTTATGTCCCTTTCTTGTCTTATGGCTTCAGCTAACACTTCAAGTACAATATTGAATAGAAGTGTTGAGAGTGGACAGCCTTGTCTAGTTCCTGATCGAAGTGGGAATGCTTCCAATTGTTCCCCATTGAGCATAATCCTTGCTGTGGGCTTGTTGTATACAGCTTTTATTATATTGATAAAGGTTCCTTCCATTCCTACTGTCTCTAGCGTTTTGATCATAAAAGGCTGTTGGATCTTGTCAAAAGCTTTTTCTGCATCTATCGAGAGTATCATGTGGTCTTGGACTTGGGACTGGTTTACATGATGAATTACATTTATTGATTTGCGTATGTTGAACCAACCTTGTCCCCGTGAATAATCTTTTTAATATGTTTTTGAATCCGACTTGCTAAAACTTTGTTGAGAATCTTTGCGTCTGTGTTCATCAGAGAAGCTCCAAACTTTCATTTGAGTTACCATTAATGTTTTCATACATTGAGAATCCTACTCAGTTTGCAGAACATCAAATCAATTTGATAAACTATGGTTCAATATATTATACAGTAAAATATTATAAAGGAGAATGAATTACAGGAGGAGAGGAGAGAGGAAAAGTAGAAAGAAAGAATTAACTGGATCCAGATGCAGGTACTGAATCTACTGACTGCTTCTTAATTGCAGTAATTACAATTCCTTGGAGGCCTGGATATTGCTTTTGTCTCTCTTGTTCTACATGTGAGAAAAGAAGTAAAGCTGAAGACCCGGTAAGATGACTTCCTCTTTTGTATGAATACACAATATATGGTAGTTCGCTTTTCATTTTAAATTGAAATGTCACAAGCAGAAAACTTTGAGGAAAGGAGTTTGTTTTGGTCACCCTTTTGATGCTGAAATAACAAAGGCAGAAAACAAACACCATCCAACCCAAGCCACCACGTGACCATAGTGAACTCCAATGGAAGTAGTTCACACAGACATAAAGACTGTATAAAAAACAGAATTCTGAGTATCTTAGGTATATCCAGGCTCAAGTCTTTATAACTCTTCTCTTTAGTGCTGCCCAGAGATAGTGAGAAGTATTCTCCAGTGACTTAAATACCCCCTCCCCCGTAGGTAACACCTCATGAATATCTCATCACTTGGCCATTATCACAGAAAATCAGCTTTTTAATACATTGGGGATAGGGACAATCATGTATATGCTCAAATGTAATAAATAATGGGCTGGTGTCTACTCTGATTGTCTCCTTTTAGCTTAACCATCTATGTAAAGATTTTGCTTCCAATCATTATCAATATCTAAGACTCAAAGCTTAGCCACTCAACATTTGTGTTCAGGGAAATATTCAGGTAATAAGAGCACCATTAGCCTCTATTTACAGTAAAATTTCCAATGATTGTCACAGTTAAAAAAATGCCTGGAATTTTTGCTCAGGAAGGAGTTAGGAGTCATAATTTATATATATATATTGAAAGCTACTTAAATGACCTTCTTCACAGAGAGAAAGTTTGTCTAGTGATTGACAGGAAGAGATGATCTGAAGAGAGGTAGCTGAGAGAAAAGAAAATGCTTCTCGATATCTTAATCTGTCCTAGTCATGTTTCTATTATAGAATCCCCTGTCCTTCCCTGGAGCTATGTCCAAGACTAAAATTTCCAATAGTCTGAAATGTATGTATGTTAATTTTATTTGAATGCACATATACCTATAATGATGTTTACTTTCTAAATTTGGTGTAGAAAATAATAACAATAATGAAATAAATGACTGTAGCAATATATTGCCATAAAAATTACATGAATGTGGTCTCTCTCCTTTGAAATATGTTACAGAGGAAAAGAGATGACTCATGCCCTGGGTGATTGGAGCTTGGATGGAATGATTTTTTTATCACACTACTGAGAGTTGTGTACAATTTAAAGCTTATGAATTCTTTATTTCTGGAATTTTCCATTTAATCTTTTCAGACTTCTGCCAACTACATTACTGAAAATGCAGAGAGTAGACAGTGGCTAAGGAAGAATTGCTAGGCTAGGCCATGTGAGACTGCTTTATTTCTTCTCAAGGCCATAGTTGTTCTGTATGAGCCTCTCTATTCTTGCAGTTAAACACCACTCACCCCACTGACTGATACTTCTATAGTAACACATGTTTTTTGTAGGTGGAAAAAGTCCAAATAACAAATTAAAAGTTGAAACTTGAAAAACATAGAGCAATTTTGGTATCAAAAATGTTTTCTATTTGATCACCTGCTTCAAAGTAAAATATTGTGGCATATATATTTTGTTCACTTCTATTAATAATATATAGAGTTAGTAAAATATTCCATTCCAGAAATCCCATTTTATCATTATATACATGTTTTATAGATTGCTACCTGCCTAAAATAGGATGTGATCTTGCAAGTGCTACAAATATGTACACAAATGTAAAGCACTGGGATTTTCTTCTGATATAAGAGGAGATATTTGCAGCCATTATTTCTTCTTAATTTTTTTAAGTATGCCATGTGACAAGTGAAACTTTTACTGGGACTGTAAATTATTAAAAAGGAAGAAAAGGAGAGAAACTACATAGACACAGGAAATATATCTAAAGTTGGTTTGAGGTTGGGACTATTTACAGTCCTTCTGACAGGAGAACAATGAAAATCCTTGTCCCAGTCCCATCAGATTTTATTTTTACAGCGGCTAATCAGAAGATGGGAATTAGAATGCAAATTTTGGTGTGGGATCTTTGTTTGTTGAGAATTCTTGAGACACCCAGTCTGATCAAGAGAATTAATATTTTTGAGGTTTATATCCAGTCAGAGAGAGACAGTCTATTTATGAGATCAGTCTCCCCTTCAAACAGAGATCCCTCAGGTCTCCGGCTGTGCCTTAATACTTAAGGGATCCAAATATCAGTGGTTTATGCTAATGTTTCTGTACTTTTTAAAAAATATTTTATTTATTTTGTTTGTATGTGGGAGAGAGAGAGTAAGAGAGAGAAAAAGAAAGACAGATAGAGAGAGAGATTCTTGGGGAAGTCCAAGGGTGTCTTCAGGAATCATCCTGGGTTGCTTCTACCTCTATTTGCTTTCACTTATTTCCCACACTCCGCCCACCAGGACCAGAGGTTCAGGCCTTTGCCATTTCTGCCTGATGTTTTTACACAGAACCTGAGATCTGAACTTTGAACCTTCTGCTAGTGAGGCAGAGTCTTAACCCCTTATTCTTCTCTCCAGCCCCCTGTACTTCTTTTTTCATAGAGAATTCATTAACTGTTTTTCCACCCTTTAAGGCTTTGTCAGAGAGAGACTTCCTTTTCTAAACAGATGGCATCCCTTACACCATCTTCCACTAGAGAGCACTCTGCACAGAAATCTGTGATGTCTGACCAGAGTCAGGGGAACTTTGTAAAAGTGAGAACTACAGTTATTTATTACAGTACCATTTATCAGTAATAGTTCTGTCATAATGGATAATGTATGGCTATCAAAATTTACACATCTCCTTAATTCTTACACACACAATGCGATAGCTGGATTGATAAAATTTCTGAGTCCTGTAGAAAATACCCTCTCAGTAAGATACTGAAGCAGTCATTCAAATTTCATAAAACTGATTTTTAATATTTTTTCAATAAAATGCCATAATCTTAAATTGATCTCACTTAGGGCATAATTCCATTCTACTGTACTTTTAAATTCTCCATACAATAAGTTTGTTTTTTTCTTCAAAACATTTGGACATTTTTTCCACTCAGAATCTATTAATGTTATCAAGAATTACTCTTTGCTGCCTAGTGTATTAGGCAGCAATCTCTAGAATGACAAAGCTGATAGAATGACTATATATTAAAATCAGATTTGCTGGACTGGCTGACTAGATATGGTCTATATAATCCAACAATGGCTGCTGGTGGCAGCTTAGTCCTCAAGGTTGAGTGTCTGAAGAGTTCCAGTCTCCTGCCGAAAGTCAGAAGGATTCCTGCAGAGCCACTGGTCTACAATGACATTAGAATGCTGTAGAAAGTAGGGTTTGATGCCCACAAAGAATGGCAGTGGCAGGGGAGATACACATCCAAGCTGTGAAGGGAAGAAGCAAAGGCACACTTTTCATTCTTGACATTTCATGTTACCTGGGCTGCCACTAAATGGGGCCATTCACGTGCAACATGGCTCTTCCCATTTCCAGTTGATCCAGAAAATCTCTTAAGGTCTGACCAAGGGCTGCTCTGTTCGTTGATTCCAAGTCCAGTCAGGTTGACAACCAAGATTAATCATCACATCTTGTGAAATTTCTGGATTTATTAGAGATGTGTGTAAAGTATTTAAGGAGATCCAGGTCTGCCACATTAGGTGTATAATCCCAGCTACTCAACAGACGAATGCTGGAGGACTGAAACAGCAAAAGCAGAGGACAACTCAGGGAGACCTTGAGTCTGAATAAAAATGTAGGGGAAAAGAACAAAATATTTTTTAAAAAATGACTGGAGATGTAGACAGAATTTCAGCTTGTGTGGAAAAAAGCCTTCAATCCATGTTCCCAGAATTTGGGGACAGAGACAAGAGTATCCTAAGTTTAAGGGCAGCCTGGGACACAAGGAAGATCTGGCCTTTAAAAGCAAACAAGATGCTCATACCATCCTGAAAATGGTTCTAATGACAAAGAGCTCACACAGTCAGCACAGGACCCTAAAAAAAGTCCCTTCCTTTGTATTGTGAAAAGCTAATTAGAACAGTACAAGTCTAAACACACCCAAGCAGGTTGAGAGTCCAGACGAATGGACATAGGTTATCAGGGCCTTCATGTGTCTTGTCAATTGCTATACATGTTGCAGAACCATTACAGTGTCATTTAAAGTGTCATTTCACATTTTAGCTTTCTTACAGACCACAAAATAAAATGGATTCTTTATTAAACTTGTATTAAAATGGAAATCTTTATGCCAGCCTTCATTAAAATAGCAAAAGAGGAAAAAAACAATTTGCAAGATTGCAGGGAGGAAAATAGAAATAGGGGCTGTAAAACAGAAGTTGATGGACTACACAGTATTGCTGAACGTGACATGAATTGTACTTAAATTATTCATTTCATTTCCTAAGACTTGTCTTCTCTAGTGGCAATATAATCATCATTTTGATGCCAGTGTTTTAATAAGTCCTTAATCAAATTTGGAATTTCTCTTATATAATAAAACTGGGGACTTGTGATGTATTGCTTGGAAAAGTAAGAGCTAGTGTCCACCTTGAAATGGTTGGCTTTCTGTCCTATGCACTATTCCCATTCACTAGTCTACTGTAAAATGTCTGTGCCAAACATCAGCGGATACCATGGTCTCATAAGGTTTACTTAATATTTTAACAATTGTAGATGGACTTAGGAAAGATTCAACATTTATGCACTTATGTATACAACACACATATACATATGCAAACACATACATGCACATACATGAACACAAAAACACTTACATACACACTCATACACATGTACACATATCAACACATGCACACACACATACACTTGTGCACTCACATGCACAAAGGTGCATAAACCCATAAACAGAGGTTACATATGCTTTAAAGTGATTCAGGTACTTTTTATCATTTAATTTCTTCTAGTTTTTGTCTTATAAGTTGACGACTGAGGTAGAGAATGATTGAATCCAAATGAATTAATTTTATTGTTTGAAATTTCATATGTTTTTGTTTCACTTTAAAGTATAGTTATAAGGAGATTTTATTTTGCTTTATACTTATTTAAATTTTGATTTTATACAATATTCACAGAAAAAGAAAACAAGAGACTCATTGAATCATTAAAAACAAACAGCACATAGAGCTTTGAGGATACCATGTTGAGTTGCCCAGGAGAAATGAAAGTGGAAGTAGGACAGAAAATGAAATTGATGTGATCAATATACATTATATGAATATGAAATTGTTAACTAATAACACATCAAATTATAAAGATAATTAAGATATAAGAAAGATAATAAAGTAGCTTATCATACAAGTGAAAATTTCTATTTTAGTGCAATTCAGAAAAGATCAGCTTCTGGTCAGTAACATCTTTTTTCACATGAAACACAATATAGTTGCAATGTTAAAAGATTTTATACATATTTCAAATCACCCATTCTGTGACTTGACTTTGGTTTTAATTAATTAATTACGTATTTATTAACTTATGTATTTGTTGATTTGTTTGTGTGTGTGAATGCACGCATGTGTGTTAGAGGGGAGTGAGTGTACTGTGGAGGACCAAGGAAAACTTTGGGAACCAGGAAGCATCTTAGTTCCCTCCATTTAGTTTTGCTCTGGGATTTTCCAGACTCTGCTTTCCAGAGCCAGAAGGGCAGGATCCTGCCATATGTGTCTATCATTGTTATTCATCGTGCTAGATCAGATTTATTAATATTTGCTGCATGTCTACAATCATTGTCATAGTAGATGTTGGTTCATATAATTATTTCTTACATTCATCTGATTTTGCTTTCAAAAGTTAGGTCGTAAAATATACTTTTCTCTTAAAGTATCAAGTAAGCTTGTAACTTTCTCATTATAGATATAGTAGATTGATTGAACTGTATTGGATTTTTTTGTTGAAAAGATTGTGTATAAACTGTATTTTTATAATATGTAAGTATGAATGCTCCAATTATCAATGTCTTTTTTGCATGTGTATATGCTTTACATGTGGGTGGATATACATGTGTGTGCAGGTGTGGGTACAAGAGAGTAGGATCCAAATTCCGCTTCTGCTTGCAAGGCATCTCTCTAGCCCTTGACTTTGATTTTAAACAATGACTTTTTACAACCAACATGTATGAATTTGTGAAATTCAATTTATTATTTTGCTTCATAGACTGTTAAACATCTAAGGTCACAGTTCTTTTTCCTAAGTAGTTCTTGAAGGACTTTCATGCTTTGAATTACATTGAATTGAAATCTACTATTCCTTTCTTTTCTCCCACATTTTATTTTTTTCCTAATCATACAAGCTCAATAGGTACCCCTTCCTTTCCTTCCCTCCTCCTCTCCCCAGCATGCCCCTTTGCACTCACCTCCCTTGCCCCTTCCTTTCACTCATTCCCTCCCTCCCCCTCTCTCAGTGCCTCCCCCTTCCTCCTTCCCATCCCCTGGAGTATCTTTTAGTTTGAATGTCAAACCTTCCTTTGAGTCCTCCACCCTAGTGAAGGTTCAGGATTCAGTGGTATAGCCCAGAGCCCCTTCTTGAACTCCCTGTTATGGGAACTCTATTATGACTATTTAATCCTTTGCCTCTAAGGATGTGAATTCCTGAAGCCTTCCTTCTTCTCTGTGATCCATGCTAGACCTTGGGGGTCATTGACATGTTAGCCATTGTGCAAGTCAGGCAAAGTCCTATTCTGGCTGCTGCAGCCCTAATGTGTGGAGTATCTTACATATTATTGGTCCTCTCCATCTTTAGACTTTTACAATCTTTTTTAAAATTATTTATTCAATTGTGCATGTGTATGCATGTGTGTGTGTGTATGTGTGTGTGTGTGTGTGTGTGTAGAACCACGGGTGAATTATGGAACCACCATGGAACATGGACCGCCTCCACCTCCTCCTTGTTTACTCTGCCCTGAGATTCATAGGGTTTTCTGAATTGTGGTTTATTGATTTCAGTTTTGCTTTTCCTGCACAGCCCTTGGCTGCATCCTGATTGGTATTTAAGGCCACCTCCTAACCAAACATAAAAGACTGTTTAAATGAAGAAGAAATCTACTAATTCCTTTTTAAATAAGTTGATAAAATTTCAAGTATAGATCAATAATTTTTTAAAGTTGAAGTACAATTATTTCATAACCCTTTATTGGAAGACTATGCTTTTTCCATGAAGCTGCTTCTTAGTTCCTGCAGAAAATCATTTGACCACATATGGATGAATTTATTTCTTGACTTTATATTGTTCATTGTTTTATCACCTGTAATTTTACCAAAATAATATTGTCTTGGCTAATTTTGCTTAACATTTGGCATGAATTCCTGATCTTTGCTTTCTTCAAAACTGTTCTCCATTTTTTTATCTTTTTCTTTCAATATAATTTTTTGGAATTTGTCAATTTAAAAACTTATTTAGTGATTTTACTAAAAGCATATTGAATCTTCACAGCACATGGATAGAATAGAACGGAGATCTTTCAAATATTTAACCTTTCAATCAATGAATTCGGTATATTTTAATAGATTGCATTTCCTTTCACCATTGATTAGAATATTTTTTCATAGAACTTGAAAACATTTTGGTAAGCAGGAGTATGCATAGTATGTTATGGATTTGGGGGCATTTTTATTCATCTGTTTATATCATACATTATATTCATATTAAACACAGTAGCATGGACTAGATTATTTTGAGGAAAACTTTCAGCATTTCATCAAAGCATAAAGAAAGTTCTATAGAACTTTTCAACTTTCAAAAAATTCTTTTCTTTTGTTTCATGTCTTTTGAGGGAGTATAATGTCATGTTTAATTCACCATTTTGAACAGGAATTATAAGTGCAGATCTTTTTCTTTTTCAAATAATAAATTTTAAGAAGAAAGTATTTGATCAGTTTCTTTAGTATGTAAATAGCATGTGATAAATACTATATTTTTAAGATTATTTTAGTAAGTCCACTTCAGCTTGAGCACATTATTTTCCTTTCATTGTTGGTTTACTAAGCTCACATAATGCAGGGGTACTGAATTTGATTTTTTTCCTGCATCTTACATGAATAGATGCATCATCTGACATGTGGATATTTTAATATAAGGTCAAATTTAGACTTTGAATGAATTCCAGTTGATTATCATGCAGGATCTGCCACTAGTATTGTTTCCTATTGTATTGGATCAGATTTACTATGTTTGCTGTATGCCTGCAGTCATTATCATAGTAGATATTGTCTGATTTGGATGTCAAAAATAAATTGTGAAATATACATTTCTCTTGAAGAATTCATGTGAATTTATAACTTTCCCATTAATCTACAATAGTACATTAGCTGATTAAATCATACTGGATTTAATTTGTTAAAAAGATTTGTATAATTTTTTTAATAAAATATAAGAATTAACATTCAATCAATATCTTTTTTGCATGTTTGTATGTTTTGCATGTTGGCAGGAGTATGTATGTGTGCAGACATGTGTACAAGAGAGCACTTGAGTATGTGTGTTTCTGGAGGTCCAGGACTGACATCAGGAATCATTTTCTCTCTCTTTTTTTTTTTTTTTTTTTTTTACGTTATTGCTTTTTTCTAGTAATTTTCAGGCTCTGACTTCCAGGGCTGGAGCTACAGGACGTACTTGGGAGCTGGGGATCCAAACTCAAGTACTTTTGCTTTTGAGGTAAAATATTTAACCACTGAGCTGTCTCTGCAGCCCTATATCTTGTTTTATAGTCTTCATTGTTTTGTGATCAGTTTATGTGAATTGCCAAGTTTAAAGGAATTAATTTCTAATATTGATAATTCTTCCTCTCTTTCCTTCTTGGTGAATCTAGTTAGTTCAATATGAACATTATGATGAGTCAGATTTTAAAGTTTTGTTTCAGTAATATATTGTGCTTTTCCTGTTTTCATTGTTGTATTTTATTTGAAATTATCTTACTTCATTTTGGATTCATTTTGTGACTATTTTCATTTGCTTTTAGATAGAAATTTAGATAATTAAGTTAAGGTGTTTACATATTTATAATATGAACACATAGAGATATATATATTGATGTGGACACTGTTATGATTTATAATGAGTTTGTAGGTCATTGTTTTCTTTCTGTTTCTTTCCTTGCTTCCTTCCTTCTTTCCTTCCTTCCTTCCTTCCTTCCTTTCTTCTTTTCTTCCTTCCTTTCCCTCTTTCCACCATTCCCTCTTTTCTTTAGCCCTACCTCTCCATTCTCTCTTTCTTTTAATGCCTTTATGGAGATAAGGTCTCAGCATGGACGAGATTAAAAGTGAATGCCAGATCCTACTTCCATAGCCTCTTATATGCTGGTATTAGTAGTGGACATCAAGATCACTGGTCTTCCTATACACCAAGGATCAATAAAGTGAAAAAGTCCTAAGAGAAACAACCCCATTGACTATAGCCCCTAAAAAATGAAATATCTTGTTATAAATCTAACCAAAGAAGTGAGAGACCTTTATAATGAAAACTTTAAAACCTTAAAGAAAGAAATTACAGAAGACACGGAAAGGTGGAAAGACTTCCCATGCTTCTAGATTGGCAGAATCAATATCACAAAAATGACCATCCTACCTAAAGCAATATACAGATTCAGCACCATACCAGTCAAAATCTCCAAGCCATTCTGTAAAGAATTAACCAAACTATCTCAAAATTCATGTGGAAGCACAAAAGCCCCAGGACAGCAAAAACAATCCTGAGTAACAAAAAAACTGCTGGAGGTATCACCATACCAAACTTTAATCTATACTACAAATCCATAGTAATAAAAACAGTCTGGCCCTGGATCCAAAATAGACATGTAGATCAATGGATAAAGGTTGAACACCCAGATATAAGCTCACACAATTACAGCCATTTGATCTATAACAAAGAGGTCCAAAAAATTCTGTGGCAAAAGAGAAACATCTTCAACAAATGGTGCTGGCAAAATGGATATCCACCAGTACTTGTCACCATGCACAAAAATTAATTCCATATGTATCAAGAACTTCAATTAGGCCTAAGACTATAAATACCCTAGTTGAAAGGATAGGGAGCTCCCTGGAGCTGATTGGGCTAGGCCAACAGTTCCTAAACAGACATCCAATAGCACAGTCAGTAGGATAAACACTCAACAAATGGGATCTTATGAAATTAAAGAGTTTCTGTTCAGATAAAGAGACTCTAAACTGAGTAAAAAGGCAACCCACAGAATGGGAGAAAATCTTCACTAACCACATATCTGATAGAGCTCTATTATCCAGAGTGCACAAAGAACTTAAAAAACTAAACACCAAGGAGATAAATGGCCCAATTGAAAACTGGGTCTGGGAACTGAAAAGAAACTTTTCTAGGGATGAAATTGAAATGTCTAACAAATATCTTAAAAAATGCTCCACATCTTTAGCCATCAGGGAAATGTAAATCACAACCTTCCTGTAATATCATCTCACCCAGGTCAGGATGGCATAAATCCACAATACAAAAACACCAAGTGCTGGAGAGGATGTGAAGAGAAGAAAACTCTCGTACATTGCTTCTTGGAATGCAAGCTTATACAACTACTTTGGTGATCAGTTTGGCAATTTCTAAAAATATTAAAGATTGAAATGTCATATGACCCTGCTATCCCACTTTTGGAAATAATCCCCCATAATGCAAAAATTCACTACAGTGACACAAGCACAACCATGCTCATTCCAGGAGTATGTACAATAGCAAAATCATGGAATCAACCCAAATGTCCAACAGCTGACGAATGGATAAGGAAAATGTGGTACATTTATACAATGGAATATTACTCATCAAAAAAGATGAATTAATGAAATTTGCTAGGAAATGATGGAATTAGAAAAAATTATATTGAGTGAAGAATCCCAGAAACAGAAAATTAGACACCGTATGTACTCACTAATAGGTGGATCCTAGTACCAAACCCACTTAATGACATATTCAAAGATAAATTTTTGTAATACCTACTGTAATAACAAAGATTATAAACAGAAAGGAAGAGGAAGGAGGGCCTCCCCAGAAAAAAAAGAGAGAGGATCATGCTTCAGTAGAGAAAATAGGTCACTATCAAGTATTGCATGTAAGTAACAAGACAGCTGTTGAAGCTCACTCTTACTTCCCTTCCTTGTTACCTGCAACTAAAGACGTTTGATCTCACCAGTCAGGGAGGGAATAGGGGCGGGCAGATAGATGGTAACCACTCTGCAAATGGGACACTGATCCCCCCTCACTGTACTGTCCTACTCCAATTCCATCTACCTTTGAGTCTCCTCTTATGTTAAGATCTTCATTTAAACAGCCTTTTATCTTTGGTTAGAGATAACCTTCAATTCCAATCAGGATGGAGTCAAGGGCAGTGTAGGAAAAGCAAAATGGAAAACAACAACAAAACATAATTCAGAACACCAAAGATCCTACATTACTCACCTGGAACCAGTCCAGCCCAATCCCTCTCCATCCTAAAGCTCAGGGAACCTTGTGAAAGAGGCAACCACAAGATTTTAAGAACCTAAAGATGGGGAGGACTAATGATGTGCAAGATACTCCACACAGGTTAGGACTGCAGTAGCCGTAATCAGACTTTGCATGACCTGCACAATGTCTGACATGTTAGTGCTCCCCCCTTCCCAAATCTAGCATGGATCACTGGTGGTAGAGGCAAGGGATTAACAGTCATAATAGAGTTTCCATACTAACGGGAAGCCCAAGAAAGGCCTTTGGGCTATGCCACTGATTCCTTACACTGCAGTAGAGTGGAGGACTCAGAGGGAGGTTTGGCATTTACACAAAAGGATGTTCCAGGGGATGAAAAGGGAAAGGGGAGGCACTGGGAGAAGGGGAGGGAGGGAGGTGGGTGAAAGAAAGGGGAAGGGGGGGAGAGGGCAAAGGAGGACTGGGGAAGGTGGAAGGAAGGAGAGGACAGAGGTACCTATTGAGCTGATATGATTGTGAAAAAAATAAAATGTTGGAGAAAAAAAGAAAAAAAAGGAAAGCAAAAAAGGAAAAGAGGAGATATAAGCCTTTGTATAAAGTTATAAGGTTTTGTTTCCATTTTTATTTGTATTTTGTTTTTCACTATAATTTTCCCTTTGAACCATAAATCATTTGAAAATTTTATTTGTGGATTTCTGGGTTTTACATTTGGTTATGATTTTTAAGTCAAATTAATTAGATTATCAACTGAAATTGTTGATGTACTAGTTTCATTTTTGCTGTAAATATTCTGAAGGTACATTTCCAGGCGCCTATGCAGTTAAGCTTATTCTTTTGTTAGCAAGCATCATAGTCTGTGTTAATAAACCAATTTAGCTCTTATAATATTCTATGCACAGAAGTCTGACTAGTGGAATATTAACATAGGTAAATCAGCATTATTTTTGACTTAGTGATTGCACTGTATATCTTTTCATATTTTTTGTTTTAAACTCCTGCCTGCCAGACATTTTAACATTGCAAGATGACAATGTCCCCCACAACACCAGTGCTTGAGAACCACCCCATTGCTTTACAGACAAAAGAATGTTGCCGAAGAGTCTCATAATGTTTTGAACAAGTTTGTAATTTGCCTGCAGTTGCATTCCTAGTGGTTTTTCAATGTGTGTAGGTTTGACTTGTAGCTCTTCATTTTTGAAACATTGAAATTAGTTAACAGTTTACAATTAGTTTGCTTAGACCATTGATTTCTCACTGCAGTTATCATATTTAAACTAAAGCTGCCTTTTAAAAATATATGTGCCTAGGTATTTTATTACATCAACAGAAAAGTAAATAGAACACTTACGATTTGCATATCCTTCCCCAGACCCAGCATGCTCCTCTTTTCCAATTGACGGACTTTCATTGACACATCATTATCAATTACCTATGAGAGCACCTAGATTGAGAAGAATTTCTTCGTGTAAACTTTCTTTATAACTTTTCTATAACATTTATTTCCTGTATAGATGCAATATTGTGTTCACTTGTCATATTCCTTCTGTTTCCAGAGTACATTTTCTATTTTAGACCTCAGTGTGGAGAAATAAATTATCAACTATGGGCACAGTCATTAATCAGCATCTCCATATCATTAGGCTTCCACAGTTTCAGATTAAAATTCTGTCTTCCACTCTCTTTTTCTTTGTTTCTCTCCCAATATATGGCCTTATCCCTTCATTGCCTTTAGGGTTTTCTGTTATCTGTAAGAGCAGAGACTTCCTCTTTTCCTCTAGTAAGATGTAATCTCCTGTAGGGTTTGAGCAGAGGAGTGTTAGTTTGTCTTGGATAACTCTAGCTACATTTTTTTAAAAAAGTCAGATTAGATTAACAAAGGGTCAGTTGCATACATTTGTTTTTAGTGGTCCAGTTAAGAGAGCATATTGGTGAACTTGGTGGTACTTTACTGCCTTGTCATTTAAATGGTCATTAATATAGGTGATTGTGTGAGGGGAGTTTGCAGATGCCATAACTCTTTCTAATCATGTGACTCTAAATACAGAAAGGGTGCTGATTTATTGGATTGGGAAACTTTAAAAGTAATGTTTACTCTTCCTTGGAAAAGTAAAAGAATTTTTGTTGTGAAGAATAGTTTTGCATAGAGATTCTGCCTTCTGAAAGTTTCTTTCTCAGACACCCTGCCATACAGATTTTACAAAAAGCCATTGTCTTGAAGTTTCTCTCCTCTCTTTTTCTCTCTTTATCCTCCCTCCTGTGCATATTTTAATTTATTGATTCTCTTCTCTTGAGAATGTGGACTGACATTAGCAATATAAAATTACTAAGTCAGGGATATAGGTTTATAATTGCAAATATATTTATTATATCTATGTTCTATATATAAGCCCAAAATAATACTAGTCCATGTATTTTACATCATACAAATTGATTGTCTGAAATATAGATCTATAACATAATTTTAATGTTGATGCATTTTGATAAATAAATAGTGCTATTATGTATTTAAACAATTTGTATCTTCCTTCCTTCCTACTGGACTTCCTTCCTATTGATCACTTTTGTTGTAAGACTGGATCTTTAATTAACCCAAAGCATGCATTAAGACTATTCTAGCTAATTACTTGTTCTGAGGATTCCCTAGGTTTTCATTTCCAGGACTGGAATTAAAGCAAGTCCCCAATGCCTGCCTAATGTTTTTATGTGGGATTGGGGGATCAGAACTCTTGTCCTTTAGCTTGCATGGAAAGTACATTCATTACCTGCTGAACCAACCGTCTGGTCCTTTAATTTAATTATATTTTAATGAGGAGTGAATTTTCATATACATGGAAATTATAAAATCATAGTACGGTTGCTTTGGAAAATCATAACATGGAAGGTTTTGAACATTCTATGACAAAATAATGAATTTTACTCCCCAAAGAACTTGGTAAGATTAATCCAAACTGCATTCCTTTGTAGAGAAAATTAAATGACCCCATTTTTCTCTGTTCATTCATTATTTATGCAATAATACTCGTGTGATTTAATGGCTTGTTTCAAAGTAGAATTTGCCAAGTCCTTTTCTAGTGGAAATATTAATGCGGAACACAGGCTAGCAGGTAGGAACTTGAAAATATCAACAGACTTGACTACAATAGTGAACTGCACATCTCAACTTTAACTTACTGATATTTCAGTGGGCAGGGTCATCTTGTCAATTCAGGAGTATTTATAGCCTGATCCAGTCATCTTCTACATATTAAAGATTTCTGCAAAGTGACATTTCCCAAAACTACAGACAACAATGGAGGAGAAGGGCGGAAGGTTGTTCCTTGTTCTCACAGCTGTGAGGGCTGTTATTATTGAAAGATACTCCAAGAATATATTTAGTTTTGACAAGCAATCTCTGTCAAATGATGGCATGTCAGCATTCAGTGATACTGTGAAAAGAATGTCAGGTGCAATGGAGAAAAGAATCTCGAGTTCAGTGGATTTTAAAACACCACATTGCAACTGATTTGTGAATACATCTGATTTCATTAAACCTAAAGCAGTTCATTCTTCTCAATCTTGCAAATGTTTTCTCTGTTGAGGGAGTAGTTTTGTTTTAATTTAGGCTTGTTCCTTCTCTGACACTTATTTAGTGTAATGAGTACAGTTGCAGTATTTTAAACCCTCACTTTTTATTGCTGATAACAAACCTATATTATAGACTTACTTCAGACTGATGGTATTGGATGGTATACTTTTAACTCTCTAATATACATAAAATTTTGTACTTTTGGAGTTCTTCTAACATATAGTACATTCTAAAAATATGATTGTCATCTAAATTCTAATACAAACCATCAAATATATAATGATAAAAGGAATTCTCACTCTGGCATGTTCAATCTCTCTCTTTCTCTCTCTCTCTTCTCTCACTCTCTGTAATACATGTGTGCATATATCCCTATGAAGTAATTCACTCTGTTACAAAGAGATTAAGACGACCTACTTTAGAATATTCTGGGGCAAACAGTGAAGGCATACCTGACTGTTTATTTGTCTATGAGGCTTAGTCCAATGCCATGTATAGTATTTAATCTAAAGAAGACAATGTAACTCCTGTCATTGAAATTAATCTAATGAATCAGTAGTAACTGGAAATGTAAATCCTGAGGGCATATTTTTTTTTTAGTTTGAAAGGGCAGTTGGTATGAAAGATAATTGTCTTAAATTAAAACTTTTTAATTCTCAAGTGCTACTCCCATCTCCATGGTTAGATAGATATGTGACCTCAGGCAAATGACTGAGACTTAAGAAATCACAGACATTTGAAACTAGTATTTGAAGCTGGTAAATTTGAAGTAATTATAATTACAGAAATTGAAGTCAGAAATCATGAAGCTAATTGGTGGCAAAATCTGAAGGCTCTGTGCAGTAATGTTCAATTACTCTCCATAAATACAGTCGACAAATATTTATTAGCAACCACTCTGCCAGTCAATCAATGTCGACATGTACACAATGAATTTGGATAGACACATTATATAATGAACTTTTGAATTCTAAAATGTCTTTTCCTGGGGGAACAAAATTAATAACAATTGGAATAGCTTAAGTGTTTTGCTAATTTTTTAAAGTTTTTATTTTTTTGAAATAAAGCTTGAGTTGATCTATTTAATGAATTGAGAATTCAGTAGCCCTGGTTTTAATCATGATGGAAGTAAATGGCATCATTTGCCTGAGTTCCAGATTAGTGAGTTGTGATTATCATCCTGTGGCAGAAACACACTATTTGTCAGGGCCCATGTGTGTCACTTTTGCAAATCCTGACATTCATTATTAAGGAAACTGGAAGGCATAGGGAAACACAAATGTTAAGTTGCCTCTCACACTCCTCGCTAAAGATTTTCTGACATAGAGTTTGTGAGCTAGAAATCAAAAACATCTGCATGACTTACATTGTAACACTGGGGTGGTTTTCTTTCTTCAGAAGAGCAAGGTAGCAGGGCTGCCTGGGTTCCATTCACTCACTCATTTGTGTTTGATATGTGGGTGCCCTAACTGGCAGCTAGCATCAGGGTAAAGCCAGGCTTGTGTCTCCTGAGGTCTGTTTCCACTGTCTCCTGTGAAAATGCAGACGCGATTACTTTGTGTGACACTTTATTACTCTCTGATGCTTTCACACAGAACATCTTGAAACAATCCCTGCAATGCAATGCATTTTTAAGATACATTAGATAACTTCAGATTTAAGTTGAGAATGGATAATTTTATTTCTTGATTGCTTGCCATTAATAGACCCATATTTTTTGTTCTTAAAGTTTACATGTTGTCATGGTTTGAAATGTGTCCCCCACAGTCTCATATGTTTGGCAAGGTCATGGCACCTTGAGAGGTGGAGGCTTGCTGGAGAAGGCAGTCACAAGGGGTGGGCCTTGAGGTGGATTAGTCCTACCCTACCTCCAGGAGAAGTCTGCCTTTGCAGCTTCCAAGATGTCTGCAGTGACTTAGCCTCCTCTAGCTTTGGCCAGCCAACCATGCCACCTCTGCTTTGAGAGAGTACCTCCCCTGTGGAACCGTAAGATGAATAAATCTCCCTTTCTCCCTTAAATTGCTTGACTTTGGGTGCTATCTCACAGCAATAGTTAAGAGTAACTGTTACACATGTTATGGAATTTTACTATTTCATCATTAACCTTTTTATTTCTTCAGATTTAAGAGAAGTCTCTCACAAGAAGTATACAACAATGTGGAATCAAATCTATACTTACAATGCTAGATTTTTAATTTTAGCACTTATTCTTTGACATCCAATTTTATTAAGGATATATGACATATAAAACCGCTTATTTGTTTTTAATTTCTCTCATACGACAACTTTCTTTTCTATAAGTGATCCTTTTCTCTGTCCATCTGCCTCTTAGACTTTTATCTGTTGAAGTATACAGAGAGTATGTATTTATCTCTTTGCTTTTTATTTACTTCCATTGACATCACGTACATACACACACATACATACACACTCCCATAAGCAAGTACATTGATTATGTAAGTTGTAATTGGCCCATTTTAGGCAATCGCATTCTTTTTTTAAAAAAAAATTTTTATTATTATTATTGTTTATTCAACTGTGTGCATACGCGTGTGTATGTGCGTGCATGTCTGTGTGTGTGTGTGTAGAACCACGGACGAATTCGCGAACCACTATGGACGCCTCCACCTCCTTCTGCCCCAGGATTCACAGGCTCCGCCCTACCAGGACCAGAAGCGCAGGCCGCCCCCGCTTCCGCCTGGCGTCTATATGTGGGATCTGGGATCCAAACTCAGGACCTTCCGCCTGCAAGGCGGAGGCTTAACCCCTGAGCCACCTCTCCAGCCCGGCAATCGCATTCTTTACAAAAAGAACACGGCTTCCTACTGTTTATAACCATATATGCATGATTTTTTTCTGTTGAGATTTGTTGGCATTTAGAAATGTTTCCTTTTATGTAGTTGATATTTTACTATCTAGAAATAACCTTCTTTATTTAATCACCTTCAAGTCAAACTTAAAATTATTAATGGTTGCATATATCTAAGTTTTTCTTTAATTGCTGTGATGAGTAAATGACCGAACAATTAGGGAAATAAGAGGGTCATTATGCAGTTACATTTTTGGATTGTATCCATTATGGAATGAAGATGACCAACAGTGGCTGAAGGAAGTAGACTTAACATATTCATTAACATAATTTCTGCCCAACTATGTTATTCATTCAGTGATGCTGAGAAGAAGTATTGGAACTCGACCTGGAACAAAAATATGACATTATTATTGAAGCAGTTAGTGACAGTTAACATCCATGAATCAGATATCACCATCAGGCACGGAGGCTGGGTTGACTTTAGGTAAAACATTTGCCAAGCAATCATGAAGACCTGAGTTCAAATTCCCCCAAAGCACATCTTAATTCAAGCACTGTAGCATAAGTCTCTAATATCAATGTTCCTACTGGAACATGGAAATCAGGGACAAGAGAATATTCCAAAGCATGCAGAATAGCTAACCTGAGGTAAGAAAGCAGTAAACAACAAGGACAGCCCACTTCAAGGAAACGAAGATGAAAACTGAGAGCTCTGGTGTTCTCTGATCTCCACAAGTTTCAAGGGACATGCACACCTGCACTCATGATACACACATACAGATGTGTGTACAATGCACACCACACATATGCACACACAAGCATGCACATGCGTACACTTTTGTACATGCAGTCTCTCACACTCACGCATGCACATGCACACATGCATATACACGCATAGTTTACAAAAGGAAGCTCTCCATTTCTTGGTTTTCAGTTATCACTATGAGATCTAAGTAGAATACAAACATAGCTATTTTTAGAATTCTGTATAATAATTGTCTGTCAATGTTAATGACATCTGAGTGCTTGTCAAAACAAACTTTGGGTTTATTATTTGCAAAACATTAAATGAGTTTCCTATGCTTACATTCTTTCTTTGGTTTATATTCTTTTTTTCCTATAATGAACATAAAAATAAAATTGCTTCTGAAATATGATACTATGAATGAAAGTTCTGAATAATTTAAGACAATTGCTCATTTAAACCATTGCTAATTACACATTTCTGGTATAGTTATTTTATTATTACTATAGTTGGAAAATACCATTTGGAGTTGGAAATATTTCTGACATTTTAATGAATACAACACTTAGTTATATTTTACAATTTTTCAGTGAGCCACAGAGGATTAAAAATGTCATTCAAGGGTTGTAGATAATTAAACTCACTGCATATAAGAAGCTTCATATGGAAGTGAAAATTATGTATGAATTTTGTTGAGCCAGAAATGTGTTTTACTAAATGACTTTAAATTTGTTATTTTTAAGTACAAGACGAAGGGAATCAAGGGTATATCTTGTTCTCACCTCAATTTGTTTCATTTGCATAAGCTATTTCATCTTTCGACATTCATTTAAATATTTCATTTTTGTCCTTGAATAAATTAAGGGTTATTAAAATAAATAAATGTCAACTTTGAAAATTATTAAATATGTTTTTCATAAAGACTTTATGGGAAATTGGTGTGAATATGTTACCAAGAAGCTCATAGATCATTTTCTAGTCTAGCTAGGTTTTCACATAAGATAATATAAAAAGTTTTCTTTGTTCGAAAATGAAATTTTTCTAGTTTATGTGCACAGTTGACCTTTTCCCCAGAGTACTGTGTTCTTTTGAGTACTTCTGATATAATTACATTAAGGTTTTTGATATATGTTTAATTTGGCTATGTTCCATTTCCACGGATCATTAAGTTTTTCTGTATCAGTGAGATCCCTGCTGTTAAGTCCTGAGGGGATCTCTGCTTATTATTTTCTGATTCAATCCTGTGAATTTTATTTTTATTTTTAAAACGTGAATAATGATATTCTCCCACTAGTGCTATGTGATCATGATAAACTTCTCTGGAGAATTCTACAGGCTTTCATGTCTGGTTGAGAACTCCTATAAGAATACCTCTTACAAGAAATTTCTGAAATGAGACATTGTAGATTATCAACTTTACAAAAGAAGTAACAAAACTAGTGAATAACATTTTTTATATAAAATTGAATTTGCTTATATGGCTAAGTGGTCGTTTCATTACTGTATTTTTTTCTCTAAAGTATTTTGAGGAAGTTATTTCACAGTTTAATCACTAAACATGATTATGATGGACTGCATTAATGACAGGCTGTTCTTTCACACAAATATAGTGAAATGAGTTTTAGATGATTAAACCCACTCCTCAAATTTCTAAGTCTTTGTCTCTTTGAAGAAAATAAAATTTGAAAAGCTCAAGGATTTTCTTTAATAATTACTTACAACTAAAATCTTTATTTTCTTACCAATATTATTAACTACTGATTTTAGATGGAGAGTAGTGTTCTAAATTTATGAAAAGAAGATAAAAGACAGTGGCATGTATGTACCCTGCAAACACAGTTAAATGTACAATATTAAATGTAGCTATGTACATTTTTTCTTTTTCTTTTTTTTGTTGTTTGGAAAATAATGTCATTTAGTCCAAACTAGCCTTGAATTTACTGCATGGTTAAGGATGGCACTGAGCTCCATTTGTTTTTCCATCCTCTACCTTCTGAGTGCTATGCACAAGTACTAGCTAACACACATAACACACATAGCTCATATGCTTCCATTTTTAAAAACCAACTCTTTTTTGTTATTTCAGATTATGCTAATGTCAAGTAGGGTTAGTGGGATAGATCTTCTAATTCTCACAAAAACTTACTAAGAAATCATAATTAAATTTAAATAATAAGCTTTTAGTTAGAATACCATTATATACAGAAGCCTGGATTCAATAGCATAACTATGCATTTTTCAAAACTGTCCAGGAGGGACTACAGTAAATGGCGCCCAAATTGCAGTGGTTTGACATAAGAATTTGACTCTTTCTCATATCACTGGTTCCATCTGTGTCAGACAAACCCAGATTCAGACTTATTGAGCTTGTGCTATGCTGTAGAGGGGTATCTGCTTCCATAGTTTCCTAGGCATCCCAGTAGGTGAGTCCTTGGAGAAGAGCCCTTGTAAATATTACTGACTTTGATGAAGATGGATGTGTACCATATATTCTCTTACTTAGAATCGGTGCCACAAGCACACTTACTTGAACAGGAAATGTGTGCTTGTGGAATTAAAATATATGACAATTGTCAGTGACCCTACCATATGTATTAGACATCACTTATCCATGGGCTGTCACAATGTGTGAATGAGATTTTATGTTCCTCTAGGAAAAAAATAAATTTTTTACCATAATACATTAAGACCTGGGAACAAATAATCTTTATTACATAAAAGATCTAAATTTTATATTATATATTTATATATTTTTTATTTATTCATTATTTTTTCATGTAATTTGTGTGTATATGTGTGTGTGTGTGTGTGTAATAGATGAAGTATGTTTATAATGCTACAACATGTATCACAAGGGATCAGAGGGCACACCTTGTAGAGCCACTTTCTCTCCATCCATTTTTACATGTGTTCTGGGGTTGAAATCATTTGGTCAAAGTCATGAGGCAATCACTTTTACCCACTTAACCATATAAACAGCTCATTAATTTTTTCACTAATTTTTTATTTACATTTTATTTAAAAACATCACTGTGTGGTTTTGAGACTAGGAAGTCACAAAGGTCCTTAAACAATAGACATTATCCATCTCTCTTGGTTGTCTTCCAGAAATTGATGGTAAGACCTTAATGTTGAATGCAACATGCACAATGATCACAGGATTGAAAAAAAAATAAGCCAGAACTAATCTAGAAGCTTCCTTGTTGTTGAATACAACATACACAATGATCCCAGGATGTGGAAAAAAAGTGAAACAGAACTGATCTAGAAGCTTCCTTCTTGTTGTCTAACTCTCATAGTACTAGAAGGTACTGTGAAGCTTGATAGGGGAGAATAGCCACCAAAGGTGTCATCTAGCTGTGAATCCTGCAAGCTACTATAAGATTCATTCTATCCAGATGTTCCCATTGTTGCAATAGCCACATTAATATTCTCAGAATAATCTACCACTTTCTGAGTCAATTTGAGGTCCATTCTCCTGTGGAGAACACATGACTAATAATATAAACCCAGTTAAAAACTGGTGGATCATAAGGTCATAGGCCCTTTAGAAAAACAACTTACCTTTTTTTTTGCTATTATGGATGTTATAAAAAATTATCATGTATTTGTATACAATTGGTACTATTGGAATAAGTCAAGTTGTGTTCTCACTGTCCTGAAGGATTTTATGAATAGGTCAAAAAGAACTTATCGGAAACACTGGAACCTTCTGTTGGATTCTTAGAAGAACATACTCTTTATTTCTGACTGTAACAATCCAATTTCCAACACCACCAAACTTCTCTGTTCTCATTCATATTACCTTCTCTGTGTGCATGTCAAACCCTCATCTGTTTTATTTCTATTAGTATATTTATGAGAGAATTGTGTGGCCACTCAGATAATCCATGATCATTCCCTACCTCAAAAATCTTTAATTTCATCAATCTGAAATATTTTTCTCCAAGCTAGCTAACATGCACAGCTCGCAGGATTTAAGACCTGATGTCATTGGGGATTGCTATTCAATTTTAAACTCATGTAAAAGCTTTGTGCTCCAAGCTAAAAGCAATCTGTCCAACAAGAGAACATTCTCAAATAAGAGAATCTAGGAAAGATATTGCAAAGGTGACTTCCTGCCTGGGAAGTGTACAGCCTCTCCTGTACATCTGTAAGTGGCATTGAAACTGAAGTGACTAAAAGCATCAAGTCTTTCTCTAGCTTGTTTCTTTCCATTAGTATCACTTCAGCCACAGAGAAGTGGATGGGAGTCCATGGAATGGAAATTAGGTACTAGAAGTATTTAAGAAGAAGGTGAAAGCAATGTTCCCTGATTCTCTATCTTTTGCCCAATTATGATTAGATTTCTCCAGGGATGAAGACAAAAGAAAGGAAAAGATAAATGGTATTAAAAGTTATTGCTGAATAAAATATCATGAGTTTTCACATTTTTGTAAGATACCATCAACATTAAAAATCAAATGGTGATATAGTAAACTATAAGAGATTTTTTTTAAGTCATAGTCAAAAGCTAACAAGGTCTGACTTTCCAGTGTATGTTTTTATGCTCCAGATACTTTCCAGAGCAAGTACCTGCTGTCCCAGTGAGATAAGTTCCATCCACATTTTTTTGAGCCCCACACATTAGTCATATCAACTCTGTAGATGTTGGCATACTTACTCACGTCATGACACGGTCACTGTTCAATTCACACTTCACTGGGTATTGAGCTCAATATTTTCTCACGAACTTTTTAAGAAAGATAGACATTTGAAAAAAACATATATTTTACTGTGTTCAATTTGACAGAAGTGGATCATATGTTCTCTTGTTATATAGCTCTTCTATTTTCAATAGCTCTTGTAACTTCTTTGTTGAAGTTTGATATGGGAGAATAGCCACTAAAGGGTCATCTAGCTGTGAATTCTGAATCTTTTTCCTACCCAAACCATAGAAGAATCTAAGAAAAAAATAAAACAACCACATCATGGCATTATCTCTCCTGAAAAAAAATCTAGCTCAAATTATGTTTCCAAAGATAATGTGGTAGTTGAGGCATCTATTATAACTTTTTGGCTCATTTTAGCTATTAAAATGAACAGTTCTCAAAAAAAACATGAAAATCAGGTAGCCTGTGAGCATATTGAAAAACGTTCAACTTCACTTGCTGTCAGAAAAACTCCAGTTCACAATTACATCAAGAGTCTGTCTCACCATGTAAGAATAGCAAAAATTATGAACACAAATAGTACCAAATGCTTGCTAGAATGTGACAAATGGAAATTCTTACATAATTCTGGTGCAAATGCAAACTAATTCAGTAACAATGGAAATCAGAATGAAAACAATGACTTTGGTGTTCCCTAACTATAACATTATATAAACACTGATATTTATCAAAGATGCTATGATGGGGACATACCACAGCATATGACAGGGACATATGAACATCAATTTCTACTGAAAGCACTATTCTAAACAACTAAACTATAGACACAGATTAGATGTTCAACAACAGAAGAATGGTATAGACAAAACAAATATATGCTTCTTCTTATTTGTGGTTTCTTGATTTTTATATAGACATGTAAAATCATTTATTCATATACAGTATGAAAGTAGAAGTGTTAGTTGGGAAGGCAGCTTCTGTAACTAAGCTGTTTCCTCACATGCAAGAGACCCCACTGGCACTGCAGCCACAAGTGAAAAAAAAAAAAAAAAAGAAAGAAACCGCCTATGGGGGCAAAAGACGGATAGACAGTGGTGCAATGGGCAAGGAGTGAGAAAAGGAAGGGTAAAGCGGTACAGTTTAATATGCTTAATATAAAGTATATACCAGAAAAACACTAAAAATATCACTAAATTTTGAAAATCTTTTTGAATTCAGCTTAGAGTTTGGATTTTTATTCAGGCATGATAGTATATACCTAAAATCTCAACATTAAGGAGGCAGAGAAAGAAAAATTTCTAGGAGTTCTCAGATGTATGGTCCTGTCTCATCTCATGAACAAACAAACTAACAAACAAACAGATAAGGAAATAGTAACAAATCTAGTAAACTTGTATCTTTGGTTTCTCATTGTGTTTTATTCATTCTTTGTGCTTCTTTATAGCAATACTTTATTCCTTCATGATGAATGTCTTTTGCAATTTTTTTCTCCTACTTTGTGGTTTCTATGGTAATTCTTGTAAAGCTAGCTTTCAAAGAAAAGAAAAATTGAATGTTAATTCAAGTCAGTTCATCAACTGTCTCTTTTCTTCCTTCTTGCCTTTGGCACTGCAACTGAAATGTCACCACCCAAACTAGAGCATATAGATTTGCTCTTGTGCTATCTAGGAGTTTTATGGTTTTGACTTTTACATGTACGTCTGATACATGGTGAATTACTTTTGTAATTAGCAAGGTTCATATCCAGGTTCTTTTTTTTTTTTTTTTTAGCATGTGTGTGTGTGTTGTTCCAGAGCCATTTGTCAGAAATAAGGTTTTTTTTATTCCTTTGTATCAGTTTTGTTCTTCTTTCAAAGACTGGTGTGAGTGAGTGAGTGTGCATGTGTGTGTATGTTTATGTGAACTTCTTTTTGGGTCTTCTATTCTAGACCAATATATAGTAGAAGATAATGTAAGAATATACACCCCATCACATACCTTTGTAGAAAAGCACATTAAAACTACCACACACCTGTAAGAATAACCCAAACTCAGAACATTGTCAACAACTGATGAGGCTAGGATGTACAACAATAAGAACATTCATTCATTGATAAAGGGATGATAGTTTGGCATCTTCTAAAATAATGGAAAGCATTTTTATAATATTAGAGCCCATCATATTTCTTGGGATTTAACCCAAAATTTTGAAAACCCATATCCAACTGAAAAAATCTGTATAGGGATATTTGTAACAGCTTTATTCAAAATTGAATAGTAAGCCAACAAGATATTCTTCTGTATATGAGTAGATGACTAAAGTGCAGTATGACCAGACAATTAAATATTAGTGTTGAGAGAAGAACTGGTAATTTCTGAGGTTTGTGGAAATCTAAGTGCACACTACTGGTGAAGTCTAAAAGAATGCCACACTCTATATGATTCATTTATATGGAATTCTTCAAAAGATGAAACTGTAGAGATAACAAATAAATCAGTTAGTGCCAGTTATTTGGGGAAGCGTTCATGAATTAGCAGAATAGACAGAGTTTTAGATCACAGGAATTTTCTTGCATGGTATGACAATATTGAGTATGTAATATTATACTTTTGCAAAATCCACATGATTCCTGGTGGAAGTATGGTCTTTGAAAATAATGACTAAACATGGCTTTCATAGTTGTAACAAATACACTATCAATGAGGGTGTTGCTAATAGGGTAGACTATAAATGTTGGCGAATAAATGGAATATTGGAAATCTGTGTACTTTGATCTTAATTGTGATAAACTAGTATGTACCTGATTTATAGATCATATTGTCTGTATGCTTAGTAATTGGTTTTACACAAAAGTCTTTTTAACAATTGAAACAAGTTCTGTACTATCTTTAAGTTGTGAGCTCATGATATCTCCTTATGTCAAGATGTCTGCTCATGAATCTTACAGTTTCTTCTCTGTGCTGTGTCTGTACAGAAGACTCACATTACTTTTGTCCCTCCTTATAGCAGGCTTAATGTGGAATGGAATGTAATAAACGTATAGCACACAGAATCCATTTAATGGAATATTTTTATTTCACACAGAAACAATGATAGTAATGCAACTATGTATACTTGGGAAAATCAGAAATTTTGAAGGCTAAAACTGGAACATAGCAAACACTGATCTTTTTGCCATGATCCTAGGTTTTTCTGTTCCTTACTCCATTTCTCACCATTGTACCTTTAAGATTCTTGTACCATGAAAAACACATGGAGGCCTATGGAAAGAACTTAGGAGGTCAAAACATTGGGTAAAGATGCTTTGCTTTCATTGGTTTCAGAAACTGTTCAAATTTGTCATAGTTGGTCAAGTTTCCACTCATGTGTCTCCAAGTAGTAATCACAAGATCTCTTTTCGTCATGGTCATTTTTAGAAAGTGAGACTATTCACAATAGCATATAAAAGTGCCATCAAAACGGTTGGCCACTTTGAAATCTTCTTATAAAAGTTCCATCTTCCCATACAGGCTTTGTTTTTCTACATGTTTTCTCTGCTTGTTACAATCACTTCCTATTAGGCAAAGTTAACATGGAAATGTAGATTTCTTCCTTAACTGAGCGTAACTACTTTGTTCTTACAAAAATATTTTCTATTCAATACTCTAGACCAGACTTCATGGTTCACAATTGTCCTCTGGCACAACTACCTGCCTTTCTAAATTGAGTGGATATTGTTTCAGGTTAGGAGCCTTCTTTTCTGTCAGTTTACTAAAGCAGATGCTATCAGAAACTGACAAAATATTGATTGACTTTCTTAAAAAAAAGCCTTTTTTAAAACCTTGCTTCAGGTTATTTTTTTTCCTCTTTCAATCATAAATGTCTGTGATTTTTTTTAATTTTTTTGCCATTACTATTAGAAAATATTTAACAGTCAAATTTTAGAAGCCAAAAAAGATTCTAGGGTGACTGTCACAGTTACTCTTTCCTGTTGCTATAAGACAACACTTAAACACAATTTTGGGGGAGAAAGAAAAGTGTATTTGACTTAGTTTTTAGAGTGAGATACACTCTTTTATGATGGGAAGGGCACGACAGATGTGTTTTGTACCCCACTCCTCAATTTTACAATAGAATAGTAGTAGAATCTGTGTGGAACATGACTACAGAGTCTGTTTATATTGGAGACAAAAGAAAAAATGTATTATCTTCCCTCATGTGAAGTATTTGTATTTAAGAGGGAGAGAGAGTGAGTTGTGTGAACCTGTGTTTATAGGACAGAAAAGAAGAAAGAGAAGATACCTTAATGGAAGGTGAAGAACAAAAAAGAAAACGTGAAAAACTCTGAATAGTGTTTTATCTAGTAATGGAAAATAAATAGATCATTTATGGTCATTCCTAAAGTATACTGGTTAACATAGGTTAACATTGAAATGATGTGTTCAATCAGGTAGGTAGCATGTATGTTGATTATGCTGTTACCATTTCTATGCATTAATATATAAAGTAAATAATGACAAAATTTCTCTTAATTACAAAAATCTACATATTTTTATTTCATTAACTGTAATATGCTGTTGAGATGTAATTATCATATTTATTGGATTCTTGAGTATTGTTCAGAACACAGAATCATCTTCTTGGTCTGAAGAGAATCAGTTTCATCACCAGCTGCTTCTGTATCATCAACCTTGTACGGATACAGATGCATGTTTCTGTGGAAACTGGTATTAACTTCAATCTGAAGATACAAAGAGCTGTTAAGCACTGTGGATAGACAATAGGAGGCTTCAGCAGTACAGTATAGAATCCTGAAGTCAATGAGATGAACTGGGAAGAGATTGTGAGTTCTGGTATAAAACTAGTGGTCAGGTCACCAGGAATTATAAAGCAATGGAAAGGAGGAGGAACAAGTGATGTTAAGAACCACAGAAGGTGATATTTTAGGATCTCCACAAAGCAACAAGAGTATAGAGCAAAACTGTAGGAATAGTAATATGACAGTAGATCTACAGCAAAAACAGAATCTAAAATCTGGCACCAACACAAGTAATTTGGAAGGAAGACAGATCATCAGTTGTAAAGGATGCTCAAGGAGTAGATCTTTGGAGATATTTGGACTCACTATAATGCAAGACTACCTAGACTGAAGAGCATTTGAGGGAGGAGAATCATGGACCAGACATACTGATATTTGCAAACAAAACAAAATAAACAATGGATGGGGGAAATTTTCTGTTTCTGAAGATAAAACAAAGCATTCAATATTTCAAGGAAGCAACAAAATGAACTGCAAGATTTGTGATGGAGTGACTGGGAAAATGTTCATGACCCAAACATTATAAAAATGAGACAGAAGAAGTGTTTTATTGCCTTGTGAAATAGTGAATGTATGTCTTGGATGAACCACTCTGATTTATAGTTTGAGCCTTTCCCATGTCCTGTGTATAGTTTGTAAATTCTTAAGCACTTGGTTCTTGTCTTAGCTACTTTTCTATTGCAGTGACTAAATGCCCTGCTACTAGCAAGTTAGGGGAATAAAAGCTTAATTCAAACTATAGTTCAAGGGAATAATCCATCATAGCGGGGATATCAAGATGTCAGGAACTTGAAACAGCAGGCTACATTGCATGCAAATCAGGAAGCTGGAGAAACAAGTGAATGTAATCAGGTCACATTCTATATTTTACACAGATCAGGGTCCTTCATGGGAAGTGGTTCCTACCTATAGTTAAGATGGATCTTCTAACCACAGCTAACCTAAGCAAAATAATTCCTTGCACTAATTCTCAGAAGCTAACCTTAGTCTTCCTAATTCCTCACAAATTGGCCAGGAGGCTGGTCTTTCAGATAATTCTAGATCCTGTCAAATTGATAATTAGCATGAGATTGATTAATTGAGACCATCTATAACTGCATGTGTTCAGAAATATCATCTAATGTCATCAAATAGACAAGACCACATATTTTCCAGCTATGTCCCAAATAATGAAGAGATTGTGACATACTAAATTTGTAAATGAAAATGTGGTGAACTGTGGATTAAAATACTCTTGAAATATTTTAAATAAGTATATTTTAATTTCTCACCTTCCCCAAAACTTTGCTATCCCTTTACTTATATTCATTTACCTCTTCAGGGAAAATTTTATGAATATATATTTCATGTAGGGTCCTGGAGGACCTACTGTGTATACATTTTATCAATGTGTAGATCCCAATTCAGGCTACATTCACTTTGCAAATAAATCATTTCTGTGTTTTCAAGTAGTGCTAGGGATTACACCCAGACCCTCCTGCAGGCTTGCCTGTACCACGGAGTTATATCCCCAGCCTACTATTGTTGTATCACAAATGATTTCTTTAGGGTTAATTTGCCCTTCAACAAACTGACTGCCAAGTTTCATATTTGTACATTATTGAAATGCCTCTGTCATTCAGTGAAAACTACATTGTAAGATTGTGCATCTGATACAACAATGGAGTCAATTTATCAAGCTTAAACAAAACTGTGGAAGGGGAAAATGAGCCTGATAAAAGAACAGTGTAGATCTGATGCACAATTTTTCAGATACTTGATTCTGACATTTCTAGTACAACAAGACAAAAAGCATAGTTTTCCTCTGCAAAATGATAGCAGAAAATAAACACATTTTTCACAGGTCATATTCCTGTTTGAAAATTTTTCCAAATTCTCTCAAACTCATATTAAGTATATTTTAGACTATAAAAGGAATTTCACGTGTTTAATCTACTTGACTTTCCTATTGTTCTTTTAATTAAGGTTTAAAAAATTGAATGAGCCAATGATACGGAGGTTATACCAGACTGAAGAGAGATCAGGTCACCAAATGCACTGAAGTATAATAGGTCACAGGTTGATTTTGGAGTTATCATTCCCAGTGACATTTTTCATTTTGATGGCTTCACAATAATGCATTTAAAAACTAGACAGATTACAGAGATCAAAGTTCCAGGTCGATTTTATGAAGGAAAATTATCTGGGAACAGATTTGCTTTTAAAAATATTTTGAAGGCTGGAGAGGTGGCTCAGGGGTTAAGCCTCTGCCTTGCAGGCGGAAGGTCCTGAGTTCGGATCCCAGATCCCACGTATAGACGCCAGGCGGAAGCGGGGGCAGCCTGCGCTTCTGGACCTGGTAGGGCAGAGCCTGTGAATGCCAGGGTAGAGTAAACAAGGAGGTAGAAGCAGTCCATGGTGGTTCCCGAATTCGTCCATGGTTCTACTCATACACAGACACACACACACATATGCGCGCACACACATACATATGCACACACACACAGTTGAATAAATAATAATAAAAAAAAGAGATAGTATCTTTAAAAAAATATTTTGAGGCTACCCAATGCATCACCCATGTCAATTTTGGCTATATGCATAACAAAATACCTAATTTCCCATGTATTTATGAATATTTGATTCTACTTGTGATGAATTTTTATTAATTTAAACAGATGCACTATTATATTCCAAACTAATATTTCTGAAAACATAATGAAGTGATGAATAGATATGGAACTTCCAGATCAATTGTAATAAAAAAGATATAAAGGACTCATGTTTGGTGCTTAGTGGCATGTGGCTAGTAGAAGTGATGTTGCATGTAGGGTGCTGACCCAGTGCTTGGGTTCTGTTTGTTTCAGCCCCTTTCACAATTGTTGATTCTGCCTATGACTGGGAGAAGGTGGGGTTATAGGGAGATGTTGTTGTAGAGATGAACTCTGACCACTGTAGCCTCCTTCAACCTAGCCAAAAAGAGAGGGCGGAAATCCAGTTTCTGTCAGCTATAAAACACTGTATGGTCCTGGGCTGTCATACTAGTTATAACATTGTGGTACACATTGACAGAAAGAAGCAGACACTCAAGGACAACTTGTGAGGCTTTGAGGACAGGAAGAGATGAGGTGAAAAAGCAGGTCAATGTCAAAAATTGTGACACTCATCATCCTTCTTTAATTACCCTACCTTTCCTCACTTAGCTGATATCTGAATTGTCCCAGGACTTTTCAGGCATTGCATAACCCCTGTCTGACATTCCCTGTGAGAAAGAGCCTTCTTTATTTGGTGCATCTCCTCTACTTTGAACCTCAAAAGCCACTTTTCCTCCCTGGGATTCTGCTTTTCTAGATGCAAAGAAAGTCGTCCTGATTTGGGGGGTGTAATCCCTATCATTCTAATACAATTGTTATCATGACCTTTTCTTTCACTGCTGGACTAACCTACCCCGTCCCAACCTCACAGAATAATTCAAACTGCTGGATATATTGCTCCTGGCCTTTTTGAACCTCTAACTTTCCAGTTGGGTCAGTCAATATTTCCCTCAGTGCCCACTCATTATAGTTGGACAGCTTTAGAAGCACAAAGAAAAGCTGTGAGGTTCCTTCCCAAGGCCCCATGGCTTTCATGAAGTCCCATGGGCCTAAATTAGCCTTACCTTGGATGTAAGGTGTTGATGTGCAAGTCTGGTGAATTCTCTGCAGACCTGCCTTTAGGAAGACAAGCCTGTGTACCTCATGGTTAAGGAGTTACAAGCAAATGAACATTCTATAGATATTGCTAAGATTTTTTTGAACACCCTGTAAAGCTCAAAAGCTTGTTTCAGTCAGTAGTTCATATTACAGAAGCTCTGAACAAGAGTTCATTATCCTTACTGCCAACGTAGGCTGTATTCTTTTAGAAAACACTTAAAAATAAAAGAAAACAAAACAAAAACAAACAAACTACAACACTACAAGTTTGTTCCAAGGAAGTCAAGTAGTGACAAGAGAACGGATTCCTACTGACATCTATAAGCAGATTGTGGAAAATGCAGACACACACACACACACACACACACACACACACACGTATGCACATACACAGAGATACTACACTAAAATAACAAAAAATGATTACAAGTTTATTTTAATTCTATAGGATATGCTCATGCTTATTCAATGATTTATAATGACAGACTGTATTCTCATTGTGAGAAAAAGTATTCTCATTGTGAGAAAAATCCATTATTTTTCTTAGTCAGGTCATGAACATGGTAAATTTCCGAGTGGCAGAGGCACTTGTTTTCCCTGTTAGCACAAACAGTTTAGTCCCCATCTCTGGTCTCTGCCTATTCCAGAACATTACACAATATCCTAAAAACTGTATTGACCTTTCTCATACTAAATATAGTTACATGTCAGAAGATAGAATGAAGAAATGTGTGATTTGTTTCAAGTTTCTCAGCATTGCACTGTCCATACATTTTCAGTAAATGCCACACTTCATGCAAGAAAAAAACACAATGCTTAACAATGTTCATTATGACATTTTCACACGTGGTTATAAATGTACTTTGAGCATATCCAATGCTTACCACCCACCCTGTTGTGCTCCGTGGTGTACAATTTCATTAGTATGTTCTTGATGCTAATAAACAATCATTTACTAAATATAATAATGTGCTAGGTAATACTTAAAACTCTACTATGTACGGGGCTGGAGAGGTGGCTCAGGGGTTAAGCCTCTGCCTTGCAGGCAGAAGGTCCTGAGTTCGGATCCTAGACCCCACGTATAGACGCCGGGCGGAAGCGTTTCTGGTCCTGGTAGGGCAGAGCTTGTGAATCCCGGGGCAGAGTAAACAAGGAGGAGGTGGAGGTGTCCATGGTGGTTCCCGAATTCGTCCGTGGTTCTACACATACACACACACACACACACACACACACACACAATTGAATAAATAATGAAAAATTAAAAAAAAACAAAACAAACAAAAAAACTCTACTATATACATGCATTTTAGTAGCACTCATAAAATATGAAAATATGTATGTAAAACTATAAAATATGAAAGCTGTGTGTGTGAAAAATAAAGATATATAGAACATAACTGAGTGTTTCTGAATATACATTCAGCTTAATAATGAAAATATATATACGATGACTCTATATCTAGCATACAGTGATTAACCAAATGGATATAAAACACCATTGGGTTAATGCCATGTAATTCCTTAGCACAGCACATAAGAATTTAATTTCCTATCATATTTAG
Organism: Typhlomys cinereus; assembly: GCA_023101885.1. Taxonomy (NCBI): domain Eukaryota; kingdom Metazoa; phylum Chordata; class Mammalia; order Rodentia; family Platacanthomyidae; genus Typhlomys; species Typhlomys cinereus. The sequence continues at coordinate 7,238,728 of JALPQD010000061.1, read as the reverse complement.
CATTATATTAAAGGAGCTATCTCTGAATAAAGACTTAGCAGAGTGGCATTCACATGGATTGTGATCATATGTTACTTACTGGATTTTAAGCAATAAGACACAAACACATGCCCTTGCAATTATATAGTTATGAAATTTAGCATAAATGCTCTTTTTTTAAGATTTTAATCCAAATAACATGTCTCTACTTTAGTAGGAGCAGCTGTAATTAGTGGCAATGTAGGAGGTTTGCTTAATCTCCTCTCCCTCTATGCCTACTTGGTTTTGCATGCAGCTTTGAATTTCAGAGTCCTAAATCCAGAAATATTTTCAGAGCCAAGTTTCCTTATTTGACTAAATCAAAGGACATAGTTAAATTAGTGTCATGCAACATATTTCGGTGCTAATCTTTGTAGTCCTTTTTTCTCAACAGGTGTTGATAAAGGAAAAGTGGGAGTTGAAAATGCATGTATTTCAGATAAAACAGTTTAAACACAAGTCAGGTATTATGGGAATCATGTGCTTTTCATAAATATTAAACTTCTAATTAATGAACACGCTACAGTCTCTTCTTCATGTATGAAGCTATTAAATGAAGTGAACCTGGTTATTATGCTATACATACATGGAGATAACTTATATGAATGAGTGTCCATATATCACATGCATGTGTTCTAGTCTGAATCCTTAAGAAAAGACATTGGAAATTAAATGTATTCAGATCAAAACTGATCAGTACTGGCAATCTATTCAGCCTGATCGTGAATACATGTACAAGATGACTCCAAATTCATGCTGAATACTTTAATCATCATATATATAGACTCTGAAAAGCCAATCTCCCCTAAAGTAACCTTTGATGATAGACAACTCATGACACTGTAAGGACATGATGGTGTGCATGCATGGGCGCTTGATGGATGTCATCTTCTAGGGATGAAGGAAGTTAAAGGATGTCGCCTAAGCATGAACCACAGTGCTCTGTGACCAGACACAGCTCAATGTTTGCAGGGAAGCATATAGAGTTCTGTATTGCTAATATGTAAAATTAAATTCAGAAAGTAGTGGAGGAATAAAAACAGCAAGGCAGGACTGAGGATATAACCAAACTGAACAGTGAAGCTCCTACCTAGTAGAGGACTAAAAAGCCAAGACCAGTTTTGGGGTGACTGCATGGTTGCCATCCATTCCATGTTTGGATTTGCTATGGCATCAGGAGGCACCAGGAAAAGAAAATCATGATCTGGAAAGATGAAAAACTTAACTTTAATGATGATGGCAGGCTCCTTGATTCAGCTAACTCTTAGAGAATACCTCTAATGAACCATGAAGGTGGGAAAATAAGCAAGAAATAGGGCAGCTCTGATCACCTGTTGCAACGTTATACTCTTAGTCTGAAAAGCTTCAAATGAAGATCTTTCACTCAGTGTCTCAGGATTCTCTAGATGCATTCGTGTTGCAGGCAAAATAGATTAAAACATTTTTAAGTGTTAAGAATTCTGTAAATAAGTCCTCCAGAAAGTTAAAAAAAAAAAAAAAAGCAAGACTCATCCCTCAAAAGCATTGGGACAACCTCAGAATTCCACAGGCCACTGGAAAGTGGAATGAACAAGTTGACATCCTATGTAAGAGGGAGCAGCTATAAAGTAGTTCAAACTAGTATGTCTGCACATACTTCAGTATTCTATACTTCCTAAATTCTTCTACTATTCTAAATCTCCAAAAGTTGGCGCTTACATACATACATCCAAACAGAGATGACTATTTTCCCCACTCCTTCCTCCTGTTTTCCCTTTTTACTTTCAGTGATGAGGATTGAGTCTCGGACTCAGTCCTCTGTGTATCCAAAGCATTTACAGTTACAGCCACTTCAAAAATACAGTATGAGCTGTAATTTTCTACTGAACTGTTCCCACTACAGAATCAGAATCAGGCAGTGCAAAAATTAATGAAATCAAAAAGCTTGGCTTTTCAAAATGAAAAGGTAAAAAAGAAAATAGTTGTGAAAAAGAAGGAAGGAAGGAAGAGAGGGAGGGAAAGAGTGAGGGAGGGAGAGAGTCAGGGAGGGAGGGGAAGAGGGAGGAAATGTTGGAATATGTGTTGCTATTGCATTTGAGTTTATAGTTTCTTTCAAATTTTTGAAATTGATGTTAAAAAGTAGGATATATTTCATCTAAAGTATAAACTTTTAAAGCTTAGACTTTGGGCTGGAGAGATAAATCAGGGGTTAAAACTTTTTGTCAAGAGTAGGTTCCACTTGGGCTGGAGAGGTGGCTCAGGGGTTAAGCCTCCGCCTTGCAGGCAGAAGGTCCTGAGTTCGGATCCCAGATCCCAATGTATAGACGCCAGGCGGAAGCGGGGGCGGCCTGCGCTTCTGGTCCTGGTAGGGCGGAGCCTGTGAATCCTGGGTCAGAAGGAGGTGGAGGCGACCATGGTGGTTCACGAATTCGTCCGTGGTTCTACACACACAGACACACACGCACACGCTCACATACACACGCAACATGTGCACAGTTGAATAAATAATAATAATAAAAAAAATAAAAAAAAATAGTAGGTCCCACTTAACACCAGGAAGAAATAGAGGTAGCCTGCACTTCTGGTCCTGGTGGGCGGGGCCTGAGAAATCTTCAAAAAAGCATAAAGGAGATAGAAGCAATCCAGGATAATTATGGAAGTCACCCTTTGTTCTACACACACACACAACACACACACACATACACACACAATAAACAAAGTTTAAAGCTTGAACTTAGATTCAGAACATATATATTTGTAAGTAGATAATTATTTTTTTTAATTTTATTAGGTAACAATTATTTAAGATGTTATAGCATATATTAACTAAATGGCATCAGAAATTTGATAATTTAAGACTTTATAATTAACATAGAAGATGTTTCAATAAATGTTTTTCATTCATGTTGTATTCCTTTAAAGAAAATAAAAATTTTTAAGCTTAGTGAAACCTATATATGAGAACATTGTATTTGCTAATAGAAATTAATTTTATTCCAAAATTTACATTTTGATCATGTTTGATTAGAAAATTAATTACAAATCTTGCCCTCAAGTATTTTTGATTTTGTGAATCTTTAATTGGTTTGGAAAATCTCATTTAAATCAGAAAAAACTTCTCAAAATATTTCTCTGTATGTGTGTATGTGTGTGCATGTGGTATCTGTGTGTATTATGTGTATGTCTGTGTGTGATTTATGCATTGTATATGTGTACGTTTGTATGTGTGCATGTTGAGTGTGTATAGTGTGTATGTTTATGGTGTGTGTATGATGTATATATGGTGTGTGCATGGTATCTTTGTATATGATGTGTGTGCATGGCATGTGTGTATGGTATGTGTGTATGGTATGTATGTGTATGGTGCATGTTTGTATGTGTATGTATGGAGTATGTGTGTGTGTGCATATGTGTATGGTGTATGTATGATTGTGTATGTTCATGGTGTATGTATGGTGTGTGTTTATGGTATGTGTATTTATGATGTTTGTATGGTATGTGTTTAGTGTATGCATGGTGTGTATATATATGGTGTGTGTATATGTGTTTGTGTGAATGGTGTGTGAACAGTGTGTGTGTATAGTGTGTGTATGATATGTGTGTTTGTCATGTATGTGTGTGTGTGTGTGTGTACATGTGTGTATGGTGCATTTGTGTAATCCAGAGACTGACAATGGATATCTTCTTCAATTGCTTTTTCACAATATTTTTTTCAGACAAGGTCACTAGTGAATTATATTTTACCAGTTTGGTTAGGCTTGTTAATCAATAAGGTCCAGGCATTTTCCTACCACTTTTTCTCCAGTGTTGGGATTCCAGGTACACAGTGCCACACCTACATTTTATATTACTTGTGGGGATTTAACCTCATGTCCTCATGAAAGACTTTCAGTGCCTGAGCCATTACCTATCTCTGCTCTCCCTCTTTCTTGCTCTTCATAGCTTACTTGTTCTCTTTTATTTTTTTCTCTCTCTTCTCATTTTCTTCTCACTGAAAATGTATGACTTGTAGCTTAGTGAAGTCTGGAAAATATACTCTCACTTTACTTTTGTAAATATTACAAATATCGCACATTTTCATTACCTGACTTGCCATCAAATATATTTGAATTGTGAATCTTTAACTAGATTAGAAAAATTAAATCAGAAAGAAAAATTCTTAGAGACTGAGCAGCTGATCAAATAGATTTAGACAAGTAATTTTGCATAAGAAATGGAATCTTAGATTCAAAAAGGGAAGATATTTGTTTGATCTTAATTAAATAGATGGATAAAAACACCTGTTGATTGAAGCAACAAACAACTCTAAAGCAGTCTTAAACATTAAAGACGTGTGTGTGTGTGTGTGTGTGTGTGTGTGTAACACACACTAGGCTAGTCAATTAGATACTTATACTTTATTCATAATGATTCAGCAATACTATTTAGCAGTTATCATTTTCTTCCATTTTTCTAGTTTGCTAATTTGCATAATTATTTCTTCCTAAGGCTAATTCTCCTGGTGTCCACTATGATATTAGTTATGTTACATATGTGGACTGCAAATCCCTAATCCAGTTGCCAACCTGAATTTCATGAAAAAATATTGAGCATGGAAGTGAGATATGGTGACATTTACACTAAAATTATTATGAAGTGTATGTCTTCCTTTATGTGGACTCCAGCTTCAGAAAGAAAGAAAAGTTTTATAACCAAGACCACTGAATTTTTAAGAAACAACTGTACTTATAAAATAAGAAATTAGCTCTTTTTTGCAGAGCAACCAAGATTAATGGCAAAAGCCTATATTTGGGGCCTTTGAGACCTCTGACCAACGTTTTATCAGGAAGTGGGACACTCTGTCATTTCTAGTATATCTGTAATTGTCATTGGGTGCTAAGTGGATCAGCTCTGGGTGTTTTTGTTTTGTTTTGTTTTGCCCTGTTTTGCTCATTCTGTGCTCCTCCTTCCTATTCTTATTCCTTTCTTTAAAAGACATTTTTAGACATATTGTTAGCATATGAAGTTCCTATGGGGTTAAGTCACACAATCTTAGGGTTTTTCTATAAATCCCTCTGTCTTTCTAATATCCCATCCCCTCATACCCCCCCGGGTATTTTTAACAATTATTCCTTCCCTCGCTCTACTTGCTGTGATATCCTAAATCGCCCTTTTGAAAGGTTTTTGCCATATTCACTCCTTCCTACCTACCCATTCACTGGTCCCTTTCAATTTTTCTGGCTCATACAATAATTCTAAACCAAACACATTGACAAGGATATCATTACTAACATCTACATACAAGAGAGAACATGCAGAGATTATCTTTCTATTTCTGAGATACTTCACTTAATATTAAATTTTCCAGTTCCATCCATTTATCAGAAAATTCCATAATTTCATCCTTTCTGATGAATTTTTCACTACCACATTTTCATTACCCATTCCTTTGTTGGTGGGGATGTTGGTTGTTTCTATTTTCTTGCTATTGTGAATAGGGTTGCAATGAACATAGATAAGTAAGTGTCTTTGAAATAAAATGTAGAGACTTTTGGGAATATTCCTAGGAGTGGTGATAGGACAGTTCCATTTTTAATTTTCTGAGGGACTGCCACACTGATCTTCAAGGAGGCTGTACTTAGCTTACACTCCCACCAGCAGTGAATAAGTGTCCCTTTTTTTCCACATCCTCGCCAGTACTCTGTGTTGGTTGTGTTTTTCAGCTTTGCCATTCTGACTGAGGTACAATGGTATCTCGGGGTAGTTTTAATTTGCATTTTATCTGATAATCAGGAAAGTTGAGGATCTTTTAAGATATTTGTTTGACATTCAATTTCTTTTTTAGTGAAGTCCCTATTTAGTTCCAGGGCCCATTTTTTAATTGGAATGTTTGCTGATTTAGTGCTTAGTTTTTTATTACTAAAGATGCAACACAAGTGGATCACAGAACATAGGCAAATGCATCAAATGAAAATGGTCTGAGAACTTCCTCTTTGCTGTATAACTTACACAGTATTAAGAAATACTGTGGAAGCTATTGGGGGAGCGAAATAATCACAGGCCTCATTGACTTATGAGATCTGTAAGTTGCAATAAAAATCACCATGGCAACAGGTGAACACCAGTGTAATAGTAGCAAGAGTTTCAAAGAGACAACCAACAGCTTTCTGATTGAACTCAAGACCTGCTTTTCAGAATGAAACACATTCCTGTTACTGTTAACAAGAACAAAAACCTAAAAAATAATGGAAGAAAATAGATCAATAGGGAAAATCAGCCAATGAACATATAGATAGGAAGACAATATAGCAAACTGCTCTGTAAATAGCTACTATTATACTCACAGATTTGAAGAGCACTTAGATGTCAGCATAGAAACCTTCCTCTATAAGAGAGGTAGAGAATGTCAACACCCTGAAGGATATTGACAGAAGAAGAGCAGTGATGTGGACAACAATGGTCAGCCATAATGCAGATTACTGGTAACCTAGAATCAGGTCATTCTTATTTCTCTCCATCCTAAGAGTTGGGGAATCTCAAGGGAGAAGGAGTGATAAGGTTTTAAGAACCTAAAGATGGGAAGGTCCTCTGTTGGACAATATATTCCATTCAAAGCAAGGATGCTGCATCCAGGAACTCATAGCAATGAGACTTATCCTTACCAGACCTGCAAAAAGACCAACACATCCCCATAAGAACACATAGGAGAAACCTTAGAGACTAAAGCTAGATGAGTGAAGGGAAATGTCCCTATCAAAGAGGTGGCTTGAGGAGGGGCAACCTGGTATGCCACAGAGGCCTGAATCCCCCTCCCCAAGAGTAGACAAGCCAGAGGGAATCCTGGAGTCCATAGAAATGGCCAGATAAGATGGTGGGAAGTAGTGGATGGATTAGTGAGGGAAGGGAGGAGAATAAGAGGGAGGGTGTATAGAAAGAAGCAAGGGTTAGTACTAGATATGCTTTTAAAACCAAAAAAACCCAATAATTAAATAAATTGGGAAAAAGAAATTAAGTTTTTAGAACTTAAAGCTTAATTAGGATGGACTTCCCACAAAGCACCCAATGAACAATGGACATCCTTTTTAAAAGTCATGAAACTCCTATGTACAACTAGAGCATATATTTAGTTATGGTGAATTTAATTCACAAAGTGAAGATTTATGGAAATTTTAGGAACTGTATATTATTAATTAAAAAACTATATATATACACAACTATATATACTGTTGCTAGAAAAAGGACTATATTTTATTTTTTATTTTTATTATGCTATTTATTTTTATTATATTTTATTATGTGTCATGTCAGTAATTAAATTGAGGGAGAGATTACAGAATTAGGAGAGACAATAGGAGAAGTAAATGTATCTTCAATTTTGATGAAATTCCTTTTATGTATTCCAACTGACTATTATTTTATTTCAGATATTTTCATTATGTTCGCTAGAGATGGCATTTTAAATTCTTTGACAAAACAAAATTGTTGAAGAATTTTAAAATATCATATATTTCAAGAGGGTAAAGAAAACAAATTTTCTTTCCATGAAGTTGAAGACAGTGCTGTCAGAAGAATCACAAAGCAGACAAGGGACCTGATCCCCAAGTGCAAGAGAAAACTGCAGGTGTCCCAGATCCTCTTTCCTTTGCCATCCTTTCGTCCTCATTTCCACCAGTTTGTTCAATAATATATATGTATATGTATATGTGTATATATATATATATATATATATATATATATATATATATAAACAGTTTTTACATGCAGGGAATATGTTTATTTAAAGTCTTGTTGAAGGCAAATATGTAGATGGTGAAGATAAATGATACAACTTTGATTAAATTAGTTAAGGAAATTCACTGTTAAGATTTTTGGCTAGAGAAGAGAAATGAATAAAGTGTGTGTGTGTATGTGTGTGTGTGAAAGAAAGAGAGAGAAGAGGAAGAGGAAGAGGAAGAAGAAGAAGTAGAAGAAGAAGAAGAGAGGAGGAGGAGGAGGAGGAAGAGGAGGAGAAAGAGGAAGGGAGGAGGAGGAGGAGAAAGAGGAGGGGAGGAAGGGAGGAGGAAAGGAAGAGAGCAACAGAGAGGAGGAGACAGAGAGACAGAAACAAAGAAGCATGTAAATGTAAGAACTTTATGAGACAAATAAGCCATATTTAAGGTTGCCACCAAAGGCATGACATTAGTGCCCACAAACTCTACTCCTGTTATTAATTTTCCTGACTCTGAAATTGACATAGTAACAGTTGTAAATTCTTACATGAGATGTTTTCTAGGGTTTTATTTAGTTTTTCTTTATTCACATTCAATTTCATATATGTTAATAAATATTTTTTGTTATTTTTCCCCATGCTACTTTACTGCATCCTCCCTATAATCCATTGAGTTTTTCTCCTGGTATTTTGTCCCTTTTTTGTGTGGTGTGACTCATTGAGTTTCATAAGGGTTGCTTATGGGATGGAAAGAATGTAAGAGGGTTTGTGTGTGTGACTGGGGTGCCTTCAAACAGCTGAGCAAGATAAGTTCAACATATTCATGAATTCACATTAGTTCTAGAGACCTAAACAAGATCTACACATGACCGGAGCCATCTACATTATAATGTTTATGAGGAAAGCTCTCATGTGATCCCACCTCTTCTCTCTGGCTGAGTTATATTGAAAACCTGCAAACTAGATACCTAGTCTGAAATTAAGAGGAATATAAGACTAAATTTACTGATTACTATCCTTTGGGGGTATTAGCAGCAGCAGATAAAAGCCAGGGAGACTCTAGCCCACAGTTTCAATATTCCTTATATCATCTTGCATCCCATGCAGATTCGCCTTTTTCTAATGACCATGCTTCCATTTAGATTCAGATTTCTTTGATTTCCAGCCAAACAAGTGCTGCAGCACTAGGGAATAAGATCGAAACCACAGGAGTATGAAGGTTGCTTTTCAAAGCCCAGGTGGTGGAATTCGATGGTACAAACAATTAATGACTGTCTCCATGAGTTTCAGCCTACTGAGACACGAGTACACATTCCCAAAATACAAAGATAAAAATGTTGATTTTCTTAGTGAAAACAAGGAACTGGCAACACACTCGATAGAACTGCAGGGCTTCCCTAAGGCTGGGTTGGCGAATTATCATCTAGCACAAGTACAGTGGAAAAAACCACACATATTTTCTGAAAAGTTAAATCCTTTAACTTAAGACAGGACACAAGAAAAAAATAAAAAGTACATGCTCTTTAACTTGTTTGGCTGCTTCCAAACCAAAACCAATACAAAAGGAAGCCTAGTCTCTCCTACGGGCAGGTACCTTTTTGAAGAAATCCAGCACTACTTTCCAGAAGAATTTCCACAGGTGGAAAGGGCAAATGCAGATAACTCTGTAAAGCAGAGGTATTTTTGAAACTGTGGCTCAGAATCAGAAGGCTTAGGGATTGGGAAACACGGAAATATATTCTTTAATCTTTTAGACAATTTAATATCTATGTGTAATCTGTAACTTGATATGGAAAATGATATTCTTTTTGTAATTACTGTGAAAGTGATAGGAGGCAGCAAAAATACTTGGTGTAGTCCAAAGATAAGCTTTATATATGTAGTTTAACTTTTAAACTTTATCTGATAGTTATTCACAGTTTATGTAGGAAATAACAAATAATTTATTTTCCTTAAATCTAATTGTAGTTGACTATCTTTATCTTTGATAGTGATTCACATTAAATCTATTATACCTGAAAATCCTCCATAAACTCCAAAGAACTCCCAGCAAGCTGGTTGCCTAAAACCAACACTTTCTTCATTTTCTGTTTCATGACCTTTCCTCATGTACTTACATGGCAGCCTTTCCTAGGTGCTTCAATGTTACTTGTGGATTGACCCATCAGTCACCAATGTCCAAGTTACCTTACAACACAGTTACACTGCTAGAGAGAGAAATCATGTTGCCCTGAATGCTTTGGGCAGTTTCCTTTCCAATCTAACATAGTCAAGTGAAGTTACTAAGAAAATCAAAATGTGGCCAGATTCACAGATTGCCCACTACTCACATTGGCTCTTGGCCCACAGCAACAAACTTCCCAAAGAGAATTACCACATGTTCCGCAGAGTTCTTACAGCAGCAAGGATGTATGATAAAAATCAAAAGTATTACAGCCTGTCCTGCCTGTCTTCTAGATTAAAGACAGTAGTATTCATATTTAATGTTTTGATTCTTGTTTTGGTACTTGGTTACACAAAAAATGATTCTATGTGCTTGTTTACCCAGAAATTTCATTAGGGAAGCATAATATTTTATAATTAATTGTCATTCTGAAGTATTCTGAAATATACATATTTAATCAAATATGATACCATTTTAAAAACACACTGATTTTTAGAATAAATTCAGTAAAGGATGTTCTAGTTCAGTATGAACTGGCAATCTTTTTTTTAATTAAGTGGATTTAAAATATATCCTTTATGTCTATCTGTGACTTCATTTTCAAGTAAACTTTTTTCTATTAAGGGATGCTGACATTTCTTAGGAAGTAAGATATTATAGATGTTTAAAATTTTGTTGTGTTCCTTGATTATTTGAAATGTTCTGAGAGAACAAGAGAAGTCATAGCCAGAAGAGAAAAAAATAAAACTGCAAAACAAAGTGAATTAATTGAAGTAGAAGGTTCTAAGCCATTGGAACTTATTTATTATATGCTTGAGAGATTCTGGAGCTGGAAAAAGCAGGGTATTAATACATGGCTAGGCACAACTTGGAAAAGGCAGATGTACTATTAACCAAAGGTCACTGGGACTGGAGCGCAGCTGTGTGGTCTGGGGTGGCCATTTTGGACATAATTTATTCCAAGACCAAAATAAATAATTTTCTACATTAAAGATATTAAGGAGAAAAAGCTAAAATTCCATTTTAAGACCTGAATGAAGTCAAATTATATTCTCATAACAAAGAGCAGCCAATCATAATATATTAGAATTAGGGTTTCCCTAGGCAATAAGCCCTAAATTCTCAGTCAATCGAAATGTAAATCACCTAGCTTTCATTTTCAATCTAATAGATCTTCATTAGCATAAGAGTATAGCTAACCAATGTGAAGTCCATCTACATCATAATTCAGAGTAGTGTTATTAATTCACAAATGACTTCTAAATTGTCATCTGTCAAGAAAATTAGGACCCTGGCATCACTAACATTCTGTTTGGTAGGCTACAAACTGTGAAGAATTGAGGATGGCAGATGACAGAGAGCTTCATCTGTGAAGCTTTACAGGTGAAATTTTCTGTAAATGTTCTGATCCTCCTGCACCCACCCCAAAAATAAGCGTGTCTTTTCTTGCCAGCTCACCGTCCTCTCACCTGCTATTCACGCGAAGCAGATATGTATTTTTACTACTGTTGCATGGTTCTTGTGTTTAGAGTCAAAGAACTGAAACCAGAAGACAGGCAGAGTATTAAGGTATAGTTTATTAGAGGAGAGAAAGAACTAAACTCATGGACTCCAGCCTTGGAGTATCATAAGGGACTATGGTGCCTTGGAGAACTCATGGACTACAGGCATGGAATCTGTGAGGGGGACATAGTGCTAGAAATGAACTCATGGATTCCACTTGTGGAGTGTCATGAGGAGCAAGTGCCAAAGGTGGCTGCCAAGGTTAAGTATATTTACGTCTTTAGATAAGGGGGGAAGGGAGGAGGAAGGCTTTTCCCCATTGGTTAGGGAAGCCTGGGAAGAATGGCTTTCCTCTTGGTTAGCTCACATTGGGGTGTAATCCAGTTGATCTGGTGCCCACCTCAAGGTGAGGCCTATCTGTAAAGAAGAGCTAATCTCCATATTCTTTCATAAGCAAAGGATTGGGGGAAGTTGTCAAAGGGTGTGTCATTTAGGATAATTCCAGCAGTGGGGGATGAACTTCCAAGACTTTTGGAGACCATCCCAACATGGCTGGGAGAAGTCTTGCTAATGTCACTAGTGAATGGATAGAATCAAACATAATTTCAATCCATATTTTTCCTTTGCCAACAACATTTTGCACATTGAATGCATTTGACCTGACATTTTTGGAATATCTGGTAGAGCTCTTAGTCCACAGAGAATTGTTTCTCAACTGAAAAATACCTCATTTTTTTCTTTTATTTTTCTAAATTACCACAAATTCAAAAAAATCTTCAGGTTGAATATCAGGGAATATGTTCACATTATCTTTTGAAAAAACATGAATGGTCTGAGATAGCTTGAAATCTTAAAAGGTTAGCTGGGAAATGCTTCTTCTCATATGTCAGTAAACAGAGTATAACATAGGTCATGATAGATAGGTTCAGTGGGTAAGGTACCTGTTTCACATCTAGCAATTTGAGTTTGATCCCTGGAAACCCACATAGAAGAAAGAAAGAAATAACAACTGAAAGCTTTATTCTTCCTTCCAATGCTTCAGAACAATCAAAATGACCTCGAAACTACTTTCCTTTCCTAAGAAATATATAGGAATTTAATTATGTTATATTACTGCTCATAAGCAACTCTCATTGAAAAACAAATATGATATTATATCTATGTATTATCAATTCTTTTATAAAAAGGAGACAAACTGAGAAGATTATGTAGTTCCAGTGCTTTTTATGCTCTTACACTTAGAAAAATGTCTACTTGGTACTCCATACACCATAACTAAAAAATATAAGTTGAATCTCTCTTATTTTTGTAAACATGATGATCTCTAAAACATGGTTTTCAACTGAGAATTCTATGCCTTTGAACACTGTATTTGCAGTCCCACACTCAAAACCATCCATTACAAATTTTCAGACACTTCTTTGTACAAAACATTAGTCATTTCTCACTCTGTTCTTTGTAAATTCAAAATGCCAAGTACCAATAACTAAATGGGATGGGCACCTCATACTCAACATTCATCTCTGAGATTTCATCTCCCAGACTTTCTCCCTTCTTTGATTACATTTTTATTTAGAATTTCATACATGGATACAATTAATTTATAATACTCCCACACCTTAATCCCAATCCCAATCCCATCACCACTCTTTTTTGCCATTTCCTACCTGGCTTCTGCCTATTTTCATGTCTTTTCACATTTGTGGCTTACTGAGTGTTATCTGAGTTGCCATTGATAGCATATGCCTGAGGACCTGTTGGAGCAAGAACAATACGTCCTTAAGGAAAACATCTCTTATGCCTGCTCCTCAGCATTGACCATTATTAATTGCTCAGGAAAATGTGAGGCGTCTTGAGATCTTTCCCCTTCAGGGGAAAAATGTTGACAGGACAAATGTCATGCAGGTTTTGTGATAATAAACACCTGCAATAAATTCATGGATGCAACAACAATCTTGCCATGTCCAGAAAATAATGTCTAACTATACTCCTACCCTTAGGCTCTTACAATCTTTCTTCTCCCTCTTCCATGATGTTCCCTGATCTAGGGTAGTGGGTGGTAGTTTAGATGCACTATTTAAACAAAAATCTATGAAAAGGGAGGTACAAACTATTTAGAGGGTGGTACAAACTATTAAGGTTTACCTATAAGTATACTCTGTCAAGTTGCCTTTTAAACATTGTGATTGTTCTCAAAAATTAGAGAAGCACTAAACACTCAACATTCCTTTTTCAATGGAAGATTTTTAATACAGAAAATTTCGATTGGCCAAAGGGCAGAAAATAAGTGACTGCTGACTGTTTTCTCTTGTTTTTAGTGTTCTACAATGGCCTCTTTTCTGAACCCGCCAAACGCAGAACATTTTTCTTTCCTTTTCTGCACATATTTTTTTAATTCAGATGGATACCTGATGTGTTCTTTTGCTTCCTTCTGATTATTCCTTATATTTTCCTATCAGAGGACCACTTAGTCTGAATACTTTGTGTAAATCAACCAATCAACAAAAAATTCTAATTTCAATAATGATTATTCATTGTTTGAAAAAAAATGTGTGCTAACTTATTATTGACAATCCCTCAGTTAAATAGAGACATACATTTTTCTGTTCTGTTCCTCATAGTTAGAAACTTGTTGATGATACCAGAAGAATTTCAAAAAAGAATATTTGCAAGTGATGCACAGGATGCTTACCTTTACCTCTGAGTCAATTGTTTTATTAAAATAGCAGTAGGCTTAGCAAACAAAAGGTTTAGATATAAAAGGCAGGACTAGACATATTTTGCAGGCTAATTCTTCTAAGATTTAAAAATAATCTCTTGTCAGTTTAATTACCTATCAAACTGTCATTTTGAAAAGAAAGGAAAAATAAAGAAACTTGAAGAAAATCAATGTTCACTTTTTTTAGAATTTCCAAAGGATAGATCTTTTTCAGTTAGGAAAACAGTAAATGGACATCCTTCAAGCAATATATGAAGCAATTTCACCATCTCTTTCTCTACAACATACATATAGTACCAGAAAATTCAGAAAAATATTCTACCTTAGAAGAAATTAGAAGAAATGGAATTTTAATCAGCAACAAAATGTACTGATAATTCTGAATTACCCTGGTCTGAGTTGGCTAATTCATGCACAGAAAGGTGAGTCCAGGAGTGTCATAGTTAGGCACAGGTGTCAGCTTGACAGTTGAAGGCTTGAGCTCTGGGCACATTTGCAGAGAATTAGTGAATGAGTTAAGCCCAGAGCAAAACTGCAGCAAAACTGATGGGGAAGGCCCAACCTGATTAGGCCCTGATATAAAATACAGAGAGCTAGTTGAGAAAGTTGGCATCCTTGTGTACACTTTTCTCTCAGCCTTTATGTAGAGATGTGTGGCTAGTTCCTTCAGGTGTGGTGTTGGTGTGAGCTCTCCTGCTAAGATGGACAAACACTTGTAACCAGGAATCATAAGAGAAAATAAACGCCTTATTCCCTTAAACCATTTGATAGTGATTTATCAGCAACTATGCAAGCTATATGCTGGTTAACTGCTGCAAGGAACATAGTTACTTACATGTGAGTTTCTTTCATATAAATAAATATAGAATGTGTTGAGTCCTACATAGATACTAATTGAATAGAAGGATGAGTGTGACAAGAATAATTGAAGATATAAGAATATTTCTTTGCACTCCCTTTAAAAGCCTTTCACAACACAAATATCTGTGTATTTTGTGTGATTTTGATACAATAAAAAATGAATAGTTTGGTTTTGGTGTACTCACTAAATATTACCAATATGACTTTTCACTTAGTTTTCAAATAGTGATACTGGACATTCCTGTTTTCAGCACAGAGAAGGGCAAATTCTTCAGAGAAGTGAGAGAAAATGTTTTCATATTTTAATTTTCCAAATGCAACATTAAAATATTTTTTATATTTTACTGTGAGAGTACTTAGTGATTATAAAATGAGGAATTTTATGATGTGGATACTTTCTCTTAACAGTGATGAAGAAAGCACACACATGTAAACACACACAAATGTGATAATGTATATGCATGGGTATATATACATATCAATGATATGTATCAAGGGAGTGTTATATCTATGTATATATACATTTGTGGTGTATATGTAAATATACATATCAGTCAAGTTGTTCCAAGAAATAATTTTTGGGGCATTGCTGATTGGGCAGTTTCTCCAAATTGCTTCTCACAACTTTTGCTTTCAATTACAATAAACCTTTAGGGCCCTCTATTTAAATCCCAATAATGTAATCATTTTTCTTGCTGAAAAGGTGTTATTACTCTTGTGTTTTAAAATGTGATATTTAAAGCGAATTTCTTATTATGCTTAATAAAATTTTCTTTCTGGAAAAGTAAATCATGTTATAATGAAGCTATAATCCAGGGAAGAAAGAGAAAGAGAGAGAAGAGAGAGAGAAATTGGATTCAAGATGTTCTAATTACTTGGCTTGCATATCCCTTATGAAAACAAAACAAAACAAAACAAATTGTTCCCTTCTTTATTCTCTTTATTCTGCCCCAATTACAGCACCTGGGACCAATGTGAAGAAACTGTCAGTCCATACAGTCTTGCTATGCAGCATGTAAGAATCAGACAGTTCATTTTGCTGGCTCTCAGAAACAGAAAAAAAAATAAATGTTTTCTTTTCTTTTTTCAGACACGCGTGCATGTGTGTGTGTGTGTGTGTGTGTACATCACAGGGCACTGTGTGCCTGTGGAGGTCCAAGGATGTCTTTGGGAATCACCCTGGATTGCTTCTACCACTCTATGTCCTCTTCACTTTTCTCTGGAGTTTCCCAGGCTCTGCTTTACCAGGGACAGATAGGATCCAAACTCAAGACCCCCGAACTATCTCTCTAAACCCCACAAATTTCCTGTCATCTTCCCCTTTCGTAATGGAAAAATTGAATGCTCTCTCTTCATCCAAGCTGCAAGATTATTGTATTTTCACTGGAGACAAATGAGGGTATACGAACCTGTCCATTTCCTGTTGTCTGTTTACACTTATTTCACTAAGTCTAGAACATCTTACAATTTTAAACATGTGGCACTATCAATTCAGGGAGGCCCTGGTTCCGGCTCCCGAATTACAGGAGGTCTGAGTACAGACAAGCCCGGACAAGTACCGACATGCCCGGAACATGTCCCATCAGAGGAACCATATGGGTTGAGGGATGAACAACCAATGGGAAGGAGGGATGAACAACCAATGGGAAGGAGGGATGAACAACCAATAGGATGGAGGATAAACAATCAATGGAAGCAGCCATCTAACCTGGACACCTAGTAAACAGCTAAATGATTGGTAGCTGCTCTCCCCCTCCCCCGAGCAGAAGGATGGCAACACCTGATTGGACCCTGACCCTATATAAGCCCAAACACTCCCTGAATAAAGCTGAGTAAGCAGCCAACTCATCTTCTTGGCTGCTACTTCTCGCTTGACTTCCAAGGTCTGGGTGGTGACCCGGTGGCCCATTCGCCTCGAGCCCATGAGGTCCCTGCTGCCCCCTCTCCGCCGGGGATTTGGCAACATCGACATAAGAATTTTTACATTAAGAACTTGTTGTCTTAATTTTTTCAAAGCATCTTTAACATACAACAAACTGTGAAGCTCAAGCATTTTCAGAATAATACGATTATAAAAACAGATTTGTGCTCGTTATGGGGCATACAACATAGAAATGTAATATAAGAAACCAAAAGTGATCTGTAATCTCATTTTTAGTATTACTGAATGAGGTTGTGATCAGGAGAAGCTCCACGATTTGGTGACTACCTGATGCACTCTGAGCATCAGTTCCTACCAAGGACAGAAATCTAATAATCCAAAGATAAATTTATTTTTATATTTATTTTATAAATGCAAGATAGTGGTCACTAAAGAGAATATTCTACAAATTCTGAGCTTGAAATCTCAAGCCCTACTTTGCAACCCTAATGGCAATATTTTACATTTCATCCATGTATTTATCTCTTTACTAGGTAATGAGCTCAATTCTTATCCTTCTGCTTATTTTTTTATTATTATTATTTATTCAGCTGTGCGCATATGCGTGTGTATGTGCGTGTCTGTGTGTGTGTGTGTTATGTGTGTGTGTGTGTGTGTGTGTGTAGAACCACGGACAAATTCGTGAACCACCATGGATGCTTCCACCTCCTTTTGCTCCGGGATTCACAGGCTCCGCCCTACCAGGACCAGAAGCGCAGGCCGCCCCCGCTTCCGCCTGGAGTCTATACGTGGGATCTGGGATCTGAACTCAGGACCTTCCGCCTGCAAGGCGGAGGCTTAACCCCTGAGCCACCTCTCCAGCCCCTTCTACTTATTTTTTACTACATATTTATGGATTTTAAGCTGTTCAAAGACAATTGGTCATTGTTATACTTAAACAAAATTGTCATTTTACCAGATTCTTAGAACTAAATAAAGGTTGATGGTTATGTCCTGCTAAGTAGTAGCAAAGAAATGTTCTACAATCATGACAAATTCAAGCTCACACATTGAGCTGGGGGAGAGACAATAATCACTTTATCTTCATCTTTGGGAGGTAGCTACCTACCTTAAATATCATATGGCAATATCAGGGAGAAATTCCTGTAAACCAGCATGTGAATATTTTTAGAAGTTAAATTTCTCAAATTAGTATCCGTCAAGTAACTGGCATGTGGCATAGGCACAGATGGATCACAGCAGCCTATCAGCAGCTGTGTATGTCAGACACTTAAACAAATCTGACACTTGTGAGACAGCTGGTGAAAAAGACTATCATAAATATGTATTCTACATTTTTAACCTTTCTCAAAGCCACCTGTTTTATTGTTGCATCAACGTGCATATCTAGCTTGCCATTCATTCTGTCTTCATTTGTATATGAGGAAAGAAACATGCTTACAGGCATATACAGCATATATTCCTACCTTTATTTCCTGGCCACTCTTCAGGGTAGTTTAAATACCTATAGACATACAATATAGCTACCTTATTAACACACACCATTCTGGGATGACCTCATCCCAGTCCAGTTGTGTATTACTGATGTACTGAAAGACAGAAAGCAGTATTGTAATACATAAAAAATCATGAGTTTTGTATCAGGAAAAATTAAAATCATGACATTTCTGCCATCATCTCAAAGTGTGAGTATAAGAAATCTGTGTAAATTATCAAAATTTAATCCTTTACATAACTTTCAAAAAGTACTATTTACTTTTGATTACTGATGTCCACGAGAGAATTTGTTAAATTCACTAACATTAGCCTCAGGATGACATTGTAGCCTGAGTTATTAGATAATAAATTGTAATCGAATTGTTATACAAACATACTAAAAACTAAGTGAGGAATACACCTAAAAGATGAATTTTAACCACTCACAGATAGTCAACTCAGTATACTGTACTAAATAAAGCCAACACATGCCGCAGAACATCCTATGAAAGCTGTGTACTGTGCTGTACTATATCTGGCCTATTCTATCTTACTGCTCACATCGGTATAGAAGATCTCCAAGTGTGTCCTGATTCTCAATATTCTCCAGTACATGAATTGTTTTTTTAATCAAATAAACTCAATCAAATCTAATTCAATAAATTATTAAATTTATTCTCTTAATAACGATAAAAAATTGTTATAAGTGACATGCTAGTTGCCAGAGTCTAGTCTAAATGTTTTAACTATATCATCTACTTAAACAATGTCAGTATTTCCTTGGTTGATTATTCTTTATATTCCCATTTCGGAGATGAGAAAATTGTGTTTTACAGTGTCTGAAAGGGCCAAGCTAACCTGACACTTGGGCTGGTCTGAACAGAAGATTTTTTTTTTTTTCTATACAGCCTTTATCAGTGTTTTCACAATACCCAATAGGAAAACTTATTTAAAACTATCATTATTACTCCCTTGACATTTCATCTCATATATGGTTTAAGATTTCTGGGCTGGAGAGGTGGCTCAGGGGTTAAGCCTCTGCCTTGCAGGCAGAGGGTCCTGAGTTCGAATCCCTAGACCCCACATATAGACGCCAGGTGGAAGCGGGGGCGGCCTGTGCTTCTGGTCCTGGTAGGGCGGAGCCTGTGAATCCCCGGGCAGAGTAAACAAGGAGGAGGTGGAAGGGGTCCATGGTGGTTCCCGAATTCGTCCGTGGTTCTACACACACATAGACACACACAAACACGTGCTCACACACACACATACATACGCACACACGCACAATTGAATAAATAAAATAAATAAATAAATAAATAAGATTTCTGCCCACCTGCACAGCCAAAGTTATCCTTAGCTAGGTAGCTACAAGGAGAAATAAGTAAAAATATACTTATATTGTACAGATTTTAATAACATTTTATAGGTAACACAAATTAAAATAAATAACATTTAACTTTTGACCTTCCAGCATATAACATGATTTCTTCATCTTTACCCCACGTGCACATTACACTGTGATATCATAGCAACAGAAGTCATTATGAAATGAAGTATACAACATTTATTTGAATATTACAAATATTCCATAATCTGATTGCTTATGGGTCAGCTAATAGCGTTATGGAAAATAATATCAATTTTCAAAAAATACATTTGTAATCAAAATTAAAAATATAAAAATTTATTTATGGAACGGAGTATATTATGGTTTCTCATGTATGCCTTTCATTATATTGCAGTAATTTCTTGTTTCTAATTTTTTGACAATTTAATTATGGATATATATTGAACTACAAAACTTGTTAATGTACCTTATTCATACAAGCATGAATTATATTACAACCACTTACTTCTGCATGTATTGGAATATCTTTATATTACAAAAATAAAAGCAATAGTTTATGGTTTATAATATCTTTAATATGCTGTTGAAAATTTATTTTTATTGCTGAGAATTTTAGGAATGATGTTCATCAGGAATATTGACTTGTGTTTTTCTTCTCAGAGCCTCTTTATGATATCAGTTATTGCTTATGACATGATGTCGGAATTTTTTCTTTGTATTTCTTTGGATGAATTTAAAGAATAATGGTGTTAAGTTTTTCTATGAAATTTGCTTAAATTTACCAGTGAAATTATCTATGTGACTTTTCTATGATTGGGATTTTTTTGTTTATGTCTTCTAGGTGAAAAATCCACAAGCAATCATAGGAAAAAGCCACAAAAATTGCCTATAACATAGGTGATACTTGATTGTCTCTTTACATTAGTCATCAAGGTTTTAGGCAGAACAACTCCTTTGAAAATAAATAAATAAACAGCAAATAACTTAAAATTTTAGGCATAACAACTAGACTAAAAATTTAAAAAAGCAAATAAAAATAGAAGTAAAATTATTTTTGGCAAATGACATGGCCAATAATGCAGGAAAACTTATGGACTTAGTAAATTAAAAAGATAGAATGAATTAATTGATTCACTAACATTATAAGAAATAAAAATCAATATGCAATGTTGTTTTTCTATCCTAAATAGTTTACTATTCTTACAAGAGCTTAAGAAAATGATGTACCTAGTAGCAATAAAAACAAAAGTTCTTCTGAATAAACTTAGGAAGATACAACACTCGTATACTAAAATTCATCAAGATTAATGAAGAAAATTAGAAATTTCAAGGTCAAGGGGAAGATATCTTTTTATGGATTAAAATATTCTCATGTGTTTAAACTACCTACCATGACCTACAGAGTCAATGAATTACCTGTTAACCTATAATGACATTTTCAGGAACATTAAAAGAAATCATAAATTTAGGAAAAAGAAACAAAATAACAAGATTTGGTACATATACTCCTTCATTGAAAGTATTAATAAAGCTAAACTAATTAAGAAAGACTACAAATAGGTAAATCTATAGGGAGTCTACATTCATGACCAAACTGGTCTTTTTTTACTTTAAATATGCAGTTTATTGGGGTATATTATACCTCAACAAAGCTATTTTGTAAAAGACCACAATTTAGGCTTAGATTCTGTATTCAGACTCTATAATGCAGACAGTGCAACTGATTGCCATGCCCACCGGACCCACTGCCACTACCTGAGTGAACACCAGAAATACCAATGAGGAAAAGGAAGAACTATAGAGACTGCTACCCAGAGCATCTACAGGGCCTGAGAGGTGATGGTGAGGAAAGTGCTTCCTAAGCATCAGGACCAGGTCCCCAACACACAGGGAAAAACTAGGCAGAGTTAAGCTTTCTATGCTGTAGTCCAAGAGCTGAGTGGAGATAGGGACAGCTGGATCCCTAGACCTCAATGGCCAGACAATTTGGCCTCATGCGGTCCAGTGATATAAACCTTGTTGGAAAAACCAGGGAAAATAATAGAAGACATCTAATGTCAACCTCTGGTTGCCATATGTAGGCACGCCTGAATGTGCACATTTCTTCATACACAAGTACACAGGCACACTCCATGCAAGAATGTCCTCCTGGACCAAATGTCTCTGTCTAATGGCTCCATAGCTGGGGAAGACTCTGTCTGTGCTCATTTTCCCAGTACTTCAGCAAGTCTATAATTTCTCTAAGGACTTTAGAATGGTTCAAAAGGAACATGTGATAGTCACAATGTTTCATCAACAAGTATTATGACAGTCACTGGGCAAGCCGTGCAATATTACAGACAGCACCAGGAAGTGGTGACAATGGAAATGACTTTAGGAAGCTTCTATGTCCTTTGGACATGCAACCTGTTAGGACATTTTGGGGACTTAAAAAATGGATAGCATCACTTCAGCTTTCCTTGGGGTTCTGGATGAATGTGTCATCTTGGTCTATATTTCTTATATGACCATTAATGGATCTGAAACAACACCTTAAACATACTTTTAAAAAGTAATTAGGGAGCTAGAGATAGCTCAGAGGTTAAAGTCTTTGCCTTGAAAACAAAGGACCTGGGTTCAGATCTTGACATCCCAGTAAAAATGCACAATTCTGCTTCTAGAAGGCAGAGGCTAGGAAAACCTAAAACAAAGCAATAAGGAGGTAGAGTAATTCAGGATGACTCCCCTGTCATCTTTGGGCATCCCCAGGCTCGCACAAGTGTCTTTTGACACACACACACACATTTAGAAGCACAGATATACACCCACATGCAGGAAAAAGAAAAGGTAATCAGAAAAACTGACTGTGACAAAGTGCGAATAAAACTTGAAGTAACAGAAACACCCAAACACTGTCAAATCAGATGTCTTGCAACGAGGGTGTGTGTGTGAGATAACACCAAGTTCTCATTCTATTAGGTGGCTGGGGAACAGCTTTGGATTACTGCTGATTTACCTTCCAGTTGCATAAATGACACTGGAAAATGTCTTCTAATCATCAGGAAGTAACCAAAGCAAATCCCAGTCTGCTTTGTTTGTGAGTCAGTGGTAGGAAAGCTTGACTGCCAGAAGAGCAGGTGAGAAAATCACACTGGGTGAAGTTTCATTCTAAGAGAGGGTGAGTTCCTTGGATATTCTTTTCTGAATCAAGCAATAGTTCAGAGGCTGCTCAAGTTCTCTGGCCAGACCCGAAAGCTTTGATGATCTTGGCTGTGATGCAGGCACATAAAGCCTGTGATCTCTTTAGCAGACAGATCATGGATCCTTCCACAGACAGAGGAGATGTGGGAGTGGTCTCCTCTGGTGAGGGAAATATTCTGCAGATCACAAGATTCTGCAGCTTGAATCTTTCCCCACACATCAAACTTAGTGACTTCGTGGTACCTTCCATTCTGTGTGCAGCCATCCTTTAGCCACACAAGAAGGCCCACCTTGCCCTGCTTCACACTCCTGGGAATGTTCGTCTGTGTCCTTCACACATGGCAGATGCCGGGGGCATCGAGAGGTAGAAAGTTGGGTCTCAGGGCGGTGGCAGCCACGTCTGGAACCCACTCTGGCTAGGCAACCTTTCCAAATGCCCCAAACTAGTCTTATATAAGAGTGCTAAGAATACTCAACAAGGAAATACTGGTCTGCTTAACCAATGCTAGAAAACAGAAGTGCATATGTACAAAAAAAATAAAATTGATCCCTTCACTCACACCATATGCAAATCTAATTCACAAATTAACTGAATTAGAAAGAAACCATGAAACTAGGAAGGAAAACCAAGCAAATAATTTTGACATTGGTTTAGCCAATGGCTCCAAAAATATAGGCAATAAAAACAAATATTGACAAGCAAAACTACAACATAATAAAATCCTTCTTCTCAGTAAAGAAAATAACAACTATATAGTACAACAAATGTAAAGGAATAATGTATTTAAAGCCATATATGTGATTTGGGGTTAATATCCTAGATATATAAAGGATTCAATAAACAAAATTGCACAAATAGACAAAAATTGAGCAGAAATTTCTCAGAATAAGAAATACAATGTGCAATGGATATATATGAAACAGACTAGCTTCACTCATCAGTATGGAAATGAAAAGTAATATTTTATGTGTTACAATGGTTTTGTGTAAAAGAAAAAGGCTACAAGTTCTCTTCAGGATTGGGGAACAGAAACCTTCAAACAATTGCAAATTGCTACATCATTACAAAGCACAGTTTTTGAAGTCTGAAAAAAATTATTGATATAGGTGATTTATACATTAACAATCTCATTGCTCAACATATCTGCAATAAACAGTAAATTAAATCTCCAAATTATATAAACACTTTTATTTCTCGATGAGATAAATGGAAAGAAAGAAATTAATCTTGGATCCAGCAAGATAGTTCAGTAGGTAAATTATCTGAACTCAATACTGTGACCTGAGTTCTATCCCCTATAGCCCACATGATGCAAGGAGAAAATTGACTTATAAAAGCTGTCCACTGATCTCCCACCCATGCATTATGGCCTACATATGTTCTTTTTCTCTTATTCTTTTTTCTCTCTCTGTTATGTTTCTATCATCTACCAATCTTTCTTTTTTTAATTTTTATTTAATTTTTTATAATTTTTTAAATATTTATTCAATTGTGCATGTATACATGTTTGCTCGTGTGTGTATGTATGTGTGTGTGTGTAGAACTGGGGACGAATTTGGGAACCACCATGGACACCTCCACTTCCTTGTTTACTCTGCCCCGGGATTCATAGGCTCTGCCCTACCAGGACCAGAAACGCAGGCTGCCCCTGCTTCTGCCCGGCGTCTATACGTGGGGTCTAGGATCCGAACTCAGGACCTTCTGCCTGCAAGGCAGAGGCTTAACCCCTGAGCCACCTCTCCAGCCCCCATCTACCGATCTTTCTTGCAACCAAATAAAATACTTTTTAAAAAGAAAATGAGACAAAAAGTTAATTTCACAGAGAATCAAAACTGTTAAGCTATAAAAGGCAAGAGTAGACAGGTGTTAATGCAGAAAAGATGAGCAGATGGTGGTCAAGGGTTACAAAGCCATATTTCCACAAGCTGATCAATTTCTGGAAATCTAATGGACAATACTGTTACTACCATGGCAGTATTGAATTTTATAGCTGAATTTGCTATAAAAGTAGCTCTGATATGCTAATTAGCTTGGTTGGAGTTCACAATTTGTTTTTCATAATGTAAAACTGTATACTTTAGATTTATGTAACTTTAAATAATTAATTATATCTCAATAAAACTGGGCAAATTTATAGATAGCTACATGGGAATAAGTGGGTGTTTTCATTGGGGAATGCATTGTTTATCATCAAAGGAAGAACTATTATTTTTTCAGAATCTGCAATATCTCTTGCACAAAACTTTGGAATCAAAAGCTAGAGCATTTTGGATTCCAAATAGTTAAAACTATACAAATATGGAATATTTTATACTACTATGTGTCAAGGAACAAATAATTTTGGCAGTATAGAAAGTATTCAATACCATGGCATAATGAGACATTTTTAACCAGAACATTGCCTGCTTGTGTATGTTAATGAGAATTATTTTACAATTGTTCATTGCAATTTCTCATTCTTTCAAATGTCATGAGACCTCAGCTTTAGACTTAGCCTGTTCCATCAACCATAACCTAATTGCACACCATAAAATTTATGAACTGATTATTCTATTCCTCATTAGAAGTTACTCCTTTTAAAGTTTTATGGTTCATTTTATAGTTTTATTGTGTGAAGTTACTATACATGTTCAGCTAGAAACTAAAGTTTTGTACCTTAACAATTAAGCATTAAATTTTCTATAGCCACACACAATGCTGTTTGTCATTTAACATCTATGATTTTTGTCATTAAAATGTACTAGAAGTGTTAGGCTGGCCTAGTTCCAGGTGGTTGATATAGAGTCTCTGATGTTCTGGATTATGGTTTGTTGATTTTTTTTTCAGTTTTGCTGCTCCTGCAGTGCCCTTCACTCCATCCTGATGGATATTGGATATCACCCCCTGGCTAGAGATAAAAACCTGTTAAGTTAGAGTCTTGTTATAAGAGTATATTCAAAGGTAGATGCAATAAAAGTAGGAAACTGCTACATCTTGAGTCTTTGATGATATCCTATATCTGAGTCCATAACAGTCATTATTGAATAACACACATTCATTCAAAGATAATAACTATAAGTGAAATCTTCTATTGAGGTTCTTATTCTTGTCATTGAAGCCAACAATTATTAAATGGCAAGTATGAACTATGTATAGAGTCTTGAAACAAGATATATCAGGATATATCTGTGTAATTATCACTTATTTCTATTTTTTGGTTATTTTATTTATTTTTCTCCCACATTTTATTTTTTCCTAATCATCCAAGCTCAATAGAGACCCCTTTCCTCTTCCTACCCCCTCCCCTCCCCAGTCATACCCCATTGCATTCTTCCCCCTTCTCCCTTCCTTTCATGCCCTTCCTTCCTCCCCCACTCGTGGTGCCTTCCCCTTCCTTTTTCCCATCCCCTGGATGGAGCATCCATTTATGTTAATGTAAAACCTTTCTCTGAGTCCTTCACCCTAGTGAGGGTTCAGGACTCAGTGGCATAGCCCAGAGCCTTTTCTTTGGTTCCCCGTTAGTATGGGAACTCTATTATAACTGTTTAAAATCCTTGCCTCATCTCCCTTGTGATTCATGCTAGACTTTGGGGGGTTGTTGACATGTCAGCCATTGTGCAGGTCAGCCAAAATCTAATCCTAGCTTCCGCAGCCCTAACCTGTATGGAGTATCTTGTATATCATTCCTCCTCTCCATTTTTAGGCTCTTACAATCTCATAGCCCTCTTTTCTGCAAGCTTCCCTGAGCTTTAGGATGGCGAGAGATTTGGCTGGTCTGGTTCCAGGTGAATAATGTAAGGTCTTTGGTATTCTGAACTGTGGTTTATTGTTGTTTTCAGTTTTGCTTTTCCTACACTGCCCTTGGCTGCATCTTGATTGGTAATGAAGGTCACCTCCTAACCAAAGATAAAAGACTGTCTAAACGAAGATGTTAATATAAGAGGAGACGCAAAGCTAGATGGAAGAATAGGAATAGGGCACGGCAGTGGAGGGGGGGAAGTCAGTGTTCCACTGCCAATCCATATATTCTCCTGATTGTGAAATCAAACCTGTTCAGTCCCAAGTGACCAGGAAAGGAAGTGAGAGTGAGCTGCACTAGATGTCTCGCTACTTATATGTAATACATGAACATGGCCTATTTTCTCTACTGAAGCATGATTCCCTATCTCCTTCCTTGCTCTTTATAATCCTTTGCAATTACAGATGGTATTATAGAGATTTACCTTTGAATACTTTAATATCATCTGAAAATGGAGATAGTTCACCATTTTCTTCTCACATGATTTTCCATTCAACGCCTTGGTTTATTACAGAAATGTCTTTTGTAAACACAGCATGGCAGGTCTCCTAGTATATCTGAATATTTGTTGGGAGAAGAAAAAAACCTGCATTAGGTGAATATAGAAACCTGATAAAAGTGTATCACTGTGACTAGGAGGGGTGAGATTTAATAACTCACCAGTCAAGCTTTTAAAAGTGAAACCAGGCTCTTTACTGACATTCATTTCTGATTTTTGACTGATAAATAGGATATTTTGTTTACTTGAGTATTTCCCGTCAATGCATGTCAGCACAGAATGCACAATGCCTGAAGCATGAAAAAGACATTCAAGTTTACTTGATTATTTTGGTGAGAGTCCAAGTTTATACAATCTAGTAAGAGAAATAAGGACCTCAAATCACTGATTATCGATATTTTTTGGAAAGCCAAAACATAAATCTAAAGAAATAAAAACTTTTAATGACTCTTTTAAAAACTACTTATTAGAGAAAGAGAGAAAGAACCCACAAGCATCCTAAACCAATTAGTTTTCTCTGTTGCTATGAGACAATACCCAAAGTCAAGCAACTTAATGGGAGAAAGGGAGATTTATTCAGTTTATAGTACTGAAAAGGAAGAACCGTCCGTCATGGTAGAAAAGGTGTGGCTCTGGTGTAAGAAGCTGGAGAAGGCATAAATCACTGCAGACATCATGAAGGTTCAGAGTTGCTTCAAGCTCAAGAGCAGGGGCATTTAACCAACCTTAAAGCTCTCTCCCCCCGCCCCAGGTGACTGCCTTCATTTAGTGAGACTCCACCTCCTAAAAGTGCCATGACCTTCCTAAACAACTGAAGATTAAACACATGAGCCAGTGGGAAAAAACTCACTTTTCAAATCATAATACGTACATACCATGTCACATGTCTGGATGTCAAGACAAGTTTCAGAAGTTAGTTCTCTCTCTCCACCATGTGGGCTTGTGGAAACCCACCTTAGGTTTCCATAATGGTGAGAAGGTGCCTCACCCATTCAGGTATCTCAGAGGCACCTTAATAGTATTTTGAATGTAATTTTAATATATTCAAACAAATAAAAATTTTGAGTTTTCATTTTCAAAGTGGGTACCTCTGGAAAAGAGCTATTACTGCTTTATTTAGCCATAAGGGACATTAAGATCACCTGAATTATCCCCAGAGAAATTAATGGGACTAATCATTTCTCAAGGAAATGATACTAGCATGAACAATTAAGATTTGGTCATATGTTCTGACTTTAAAGATATTTTACCAGCATAAGAACAAGAGTAGTTGTTGGGGCTGGAGAGGTGGCTCGGGGTTAAGCCTCTGCCTTGCAGCAGAATGTCCTGAGTTCGGATCCTAGACCCCACTATAGACACCGGGCAGAAGCGGGGGTGTCCTGCGTTTCTGGTCCTGGTAGGGCGGAGCCTGTGAATCCCGGGGCAGAGTAAAGAAGGAGGAGGTGGAGGCGTCCATGGTCGTTCCCCAATTCATCCGTGGTTCACACACACACACGCACACACACATACATACATGCACACACGCACAATTGAATAAATAATAGTAAAAAAAAAATTAAAAATAAAAAAGAACAGAGTAGTTGCTATGCAGTGTGCATAGAAGCGAGACCGTAAGTAAACTGAACTGTCCTTGCTGTCTCCTTAGTTTAGCCAAGGAATTCTCTAGGTTGTTGGAGAAGTACAGTGATTGATGGTCTTAGCTGTTAATGTAGCATGTGACAAGGACTTGAGTCTCTTACTGCAAAGATGGCAGGTTAAAGCCCCAGGTTCATCTCTGGCAATAGCACAGTGAACGCAGGGCTCATGCAGTTCACATGAGGGTGTTATTCCTCTAACCTCAGAAGTTAGTGGAGAGGTGGGAATTGTCCAGTTTAAGAGTTCTTTTATTTTCAGGAAAGCCCAATATGTCTCTGGAACCTCGGGATTAATTTGCAAAAAACTTTGTAAATTGATTCAAGTACATTATCTAAATGAGGAGTGAATTGTCTTTAGAACCTCAAAAGGTCTAACAAGTGTTCGGCCTTTTGTTATAATATTATGGCATTAAGAGAGTCTGTAACTAATTCTTGATAGTTTCATGGATTAAATGATTCCTTATTGAACAAATATTCATAGATTTAACTAATGTGGTAGAGAATGGTCATTTCTTCTTTTTTGAACATTTGCATTTACTGAGCACACATGTCAAAATTATATTCGAAAAAATTAAAATTTCATTCATGTCCTCCTATAGAAGGTTCATTCTTTCTCCTGTGCTATAACTGTCCCAAATGCCTTGCTCTGATTTCCTGAGAATGTTTTCTGGAGACTTCAACACAGTCAGAGCAGCAGAGGGCATTGTGAAGCATCCTGCTGAGACTTCTTCCCTTAGAAGTGTGAACTTCAGAAATTCAAATCTTCTAGTAAATGAGAAAAATGTCAAAAACATTGATTGTCCTGGAAACACTTCAAAATCAGGAAATATAACCTCATTCCAGTAAAAAAAAAAAAAGATTACTCTCAAAAAAAGACACAAGACAAAGTGATAACAGGACTCTGAAAAACAGTCTTGCTCACTGTTGTGGTTGGAAAGTGAGGTGTCACCATAGCAATATGTGTGTGAATAATTCGTCCCTAGCTGATGACATTGTCTTGGTAGTTTTAGAACCTTTCCTAGGTGTCTCCTCACTGGTGGAAGAAGCTGGGGACCTTGAGGTTTTATAAGTGATCTGACTTTCAGTCTGTTCTCTGCTTACTTACTGTGGTCACAACACAAAACAGCTTCATATTCTTCCCACAAGATTTTTCAATCAATGATGGAATGTCTTTATAATATATGTCTTCACATTCTAAGATGAAATAAGTCTTTTCTCTGATCATTTGTTTCTTCTTAGATATTTGATCGCAGCAGTACATACACTATTCTTGAGAATGTAAATTATTATAAATTCTATGGAGAGTAATATGGAGAATACTAAAGAAAAAGGAATACGACTTTCAAATAATCTAACAATACTAGAACTGCATAAATATCGAAATGAAATAAAGTTAGAATGACAAAACACATCATTATTATCATGTCTACTGAAGCAAAAGTCACACCAACCAATATGTGGAATTAACTTATATGTGGATGAATGAATATAGAAACCTTGTTAGAGAAATATAATGGAGTATTCTTGAATAGTAACAAGAAGAAATCTTGTTATTTGAAGAACCAGGGTTGTCAACAGAGGACAAGATGTCAGGGAAATAAGTCAGGTAGATAGAGGCAAACTCTGCATTTCTCTTACTTACACATTGAAATTAAATGTGTTCAGCTTATAGAGAGGATGAGATGCTGGTTATATAGTTAGGAATAGTGATTGGAGGGAAAAAAGAGAGGATGGTTAACAGATTCAGGGAAAGAAACAATGATTTCTGTTCAACAACATTGAAGAACACATTTTTTTAACTACTTTGCTTTATTGGGTAGATGGAACATTTAGAATATAGAAAATACTTGATCAAATGGTTTAGCATGGTTGTGTGTGTCCAGGAAAGTGAGCTTTGCCTGCCAAGGTGTGCGCCCTAACCAATTTGGTTCTGGACAAACTTATCTCTGTAACCTCTGGGTTGAATCCTTTTGCCATACTTTCTCCTAAAGTTTAGAATGTAAGGCAAGTTCTTTCAGAGATAACCAGATAAGTACCCACATATCCAACCTGATCTGTTAGTATTTCATTCAGGAGGTTTCCTACTCTTATTACATCTACCCTTGAATGTGCTATTACAACAAGACTCCAGTTTAACAGCTTTTTGTCTCTGAAGAACACATTTTAACAATGAATTCTATATTTCAGAATAGTGGACGACTAGTGAAATGATTCCAAAAGTAATGGTGTCTGCTTGAAAACCCGGTGACCTGAGTTGTCTTAAAGCTTTCCATTAGTTCTCTCTCTTTCTCCCGCCCAAGAAATAATTAAATATAAAATATAGAATTTGCATTAACTAAGCACATGATCAATATTAAAAATAGCTAATTGAGTTTTGAGTTAAACATGGTAAATGGTTGACGTAAACTAATTATTGTGAGGAGCCACACATTATAAACATGAGCTGAAGGAGAAAAAATTACATTGTAGACTTGTACAATTGAGCATAACTTTTTCTTTATATAATCTTTCGGTCACACAGTTAGAGTCTCTCCATCATGTCTTGGCAATTTCAGCTTCTTTTGAAATAAATGCATGTAATTTAATTTAAGATGAACCAAAAGGTCTGGGAAGGTTCCCATATGTTAGAGTCAATTTTAGAAGAACAGTACAATGCTACTGTTCCTAAACATACATGACCAGACTTTCAATTTAAGTCAGTTAAACCATCCCACTGTAAAGGCATGGTAGCACTCAATAGAACTGAAGTAGTACAACAGAACAAGGCTGCTCCTCAGCAACAGCCCAGACAGGGATCACATGGGCATGATCATTTTCCTACTGAGACTTGATCTATACAATACTAGGAATATTTTAAGTGTAACACTTGCCGAAAAGTAATACAATAAAGAGAACACAGTACTTAAATTTTATACTCCCCCAAACCTTTTCCATAATTTTGAGGAGAATCTAGTCGAAGTCAGTTGTTTATGAAACCAGCCAAAAGAGAGCTAAATTACTTGAAGGAATCAAAGGGATAGCAGACAATATAGGATTTGTAAAAGGAGTGCAAGGCCAGCAACAATGAAGGAAAGGGAGATGGGAGGAAGCAGAAAGGAAGGCAGGTTGAAGGAAGGAGTGCTTTTTGTGGAGAATCTTTGTTTATCTAAGAAAACTCCATCAGTGCCTTGCAATATTTTTCATTATTTCCTAGATAAAATTGAATTCCCAGATGTGAAAACATGTTGAAATATGAGTCAAGCTGAGTGGAATTCAACAGAGGGAGTTATGGTTAAGTGTAAGTTTGTGGCAAAATGCACAGAATGATCTTGTTAGTATAAAAAATGATAAAATCTATGCAAATGGATGTGCAGGAAAAGAGAGTAATGAGGGTGCTCTGCGCTGGAATTCGGAGAGTACATTTGGTTTCAGGATGATGAAAGAGTAGAAATGTTGGGAACAGATATGATCTCTCTTGTGCTATTTCTGCAATGTTTGAATTTTGGCTGTTGCATGTGTGTTCATTCTCCAGTCAGAAAAACAAAACAACAAAAATAATGCATTGTAAGTACCAAGCATCTCTTTAAATGTCTAGGAAAGGGTTGCAAGCTCTATGGAAATTTAACAAGATTCCTGGCTTCTTGTCTGAGAGAGACAGAGCCTAGTTGATTAAGTAAAATATCCCGAACATTGTGTCTAACACAGGTATGGTGTCATGAAATTTAACCTTCAAAACCAAAGTTCCTGGCAAGTATTATTATCTCCTGTTCCCAGTGAAGAGCATGACACACGGAGAGGTTGAACAGAAGCCCTAAATTCACACAGCCTGTAAGTGTCAGAAATGGGATGGTGAACGATTCTGAATTCTCCAGAACCACATAACAGCTTTCCTGTGCTGCTTCTCAGGGAAACTCAGGAATACTTAATGGATGGGGCAGATATAGCATGAAGGAGCAATTCATGTCTGTAGATTAATTTTTAATTGAGGAGATAGATGTTAGAATAATAAAAAATGAACAATAAATATTAATTGATTATGCTAATTTGGTGACATTCACTCTATTTAAAACTTCCTGAAATAAGATGTCTCATCATTTTACATAAGTGGTTCCCCTCTTTTTTCCTTTTCCAGTATCTATTAAAGAATAAGTAGTAGAGATATATCATCCTATGCAATAAACTGATGTATCTTTCAGATTTCCTGAATATTTAGTATGTTAAAATTGTTGCAAAAAGATATTGTCAGATGATTCTCTTTTTCGGGCATCAACACCTATCTTGGGAGGACTGCCTGCAATTCTTTCCCTTCACGTCTAGATGGCAGCAGAGGTACAATTATAGACTTTATTAGTACAATACATTGACAAAACTCTTAATGAGCAATACATAACCTTAAAATGTTGAACTGTGATAATGATAACTTATAATGTTTCATTTTTCAGATGATTCTTGGTTTGCTGACTGTGCCATGAAATTCATTTATATTCTTTATATTTATGAGTCCCTTTAATAATCATTACAAGCAAGTTAATTAAATTTTAATGTTTTTACATAGTGAACCCTAAATTTCACTTTTCTCAATTTCTCAATTTCCGAACACCTTGCAATTTTCTCAGAAAGAAACAGAAAAGTGGGATGACCTTGTATAAGAAAATGTTGTGATTCAAGAAATACTAATGTTGGGCTGGAGGGATGGCACCGGATTTAAGACTCTGTCTCTTAAACAGAAGGTCCAGGTTCCATGTAAAGAACACCAGGCAGAAACAACAGTGGCCTGCACTTCCAGCCCTGGTGGGTGAAACTGGGAAATCCCTGAGTGAAGCAACCCAGGATGTTTCCCAAAGTCAGTTTTTCTTCCACAGGGACACAGAGTGCCCTCTGATACACACACACAAAATTAATTAATTAGTTAAAAAAGAATACTAATGTTAATTCTGCTGTTCTGTTTCCTAATAGCAGCCTATAATTTTGTTTAGGGGATTAAAAAGTATGAATTCTGTATGTGACCATTTTTAAAAGGTATTGTAAGATAGTAGCCACCTGTTTAAGGTGTTATCAGATTCAGTATAAATAAATAGGAGAAAACAGCAATGTGCAATCACCAAATACATACTCCAGTCAGGGTGATATGGAGTTTTTGATTTTTGTCTTATTTAGAGTTGATTGTTTTCTTCACATTTACTTGTATTCTGTCTCAGTGTCCATCTGCTGCAGCCATAAGTCTCAGAAGAGGTCACTAAGGACAGCTGTTGGAAGGGGGAGGGGGCTGTGTGCAAAAGTGTGGTCAAGTATAGGACAGTCCTTTGGACAGGAGAGTTCAGAATCTTACTGAAGGGGCAAATGGAAGGTAGACTGCAGAGACCCTGATGCAGTAGTGAAGATATATATGAGGACTAATCGATAGGAATCATCATGGATTTTACTTTTAAATTTTTTATTCAATCATGCACGTTTGCCTGTGTGTGTGTGTGTGTGTGTGTGTGTGTGTGTGTGTGTGTGTGTGTGTGTGTGTGTGTGTAGAACCACGGGTGAATTTGGGAACCACCATGGACCGCCTCCACCTCCTCCTCATTTACTTTGCCCCGGGATTCACAGGCTCCGCCCTACTAGGACCAGAAACGCAGGCCGCACCCGCTTCCGCCTGGCGTCTATACGTGGGGTCTAGGATCCGAACTCAGGACCTTCCGCCTGCAAGGTGGAGGTTAAACCCCTGAGCCATCTCTCCAGCCCCGGAATCATGATTTTTTTTAAAGGGGACCCAAATACGCAAAGATATCTACCATGAAGAAACCACCAAATGAATCCTTATATCTTGCCTCTTCTGACTTCAGGTAGATATTTCTAATTTTTCTTGCATTTCCCTGAGCTTTAAGGCAATGGAGAATCCACCAGGTATCTGAGATTATTAGATAGTAAAGGCTTCATCTTTCTGGTTCAACAGCTTTCCACTGTGCAAAAAAATGGTAAAGATCAGGTCTGGAAGGCTGAATGAAAAATCGAATTCGTGTTAGTTGTAATCTTGTTTCTACCAAGACATTTGTGTGCTGTAGCTGCCATAGCAAAAAACCATAGGTAGAATGGTTCAAACAATAGTTTTCTTACTACTCTGCAGGCTATAAGTGAGATCAAGGAATTTGGCAAGTTCGAACATAGGGTCTTTCTTCAATGCATCCTCATGTACTTATTTCTCTGTATAAAACTTTATAAGAAAATTATATTGGGTTTGATCAATTCTGGTAATCTCTTTTAAAAATGGTTAAACCATTGGAAATCCTTTCCTGAAATGCAGTCCATATTCTGAATAAAGGAGGTTTCAGCTTAAATACCTAATCAGAATGGGGGTGCAGAACTCAGCAGATACCAAGTACCAACTCTAAGATCACTGGAAATCCTATGAACAATGTATATTGGTTATCAGAATGTATCATTAACTGTTATAGATTTAAAGTACTTTAATTTTTCTTAAATATTATTTATTCTTTATGTACCTATTGCATGGTTTTCATATTGAATGACTGGGAAATAGAAAAATAATGAAAATATGTCAAAGAAACAGAAAAAAACATTACATGTCTTAGTTTTCATAAGTCAATTATCTGCTCAGTTGTGCTTTAAATATCTATAATCCCAGATCCAATGAGAATTTTTCATTTCTTATAGAAAAATGTATTCCCCAAATTGTCCAAAGAAAACCATCCATTAGCTCTAAGATTTTGTCCTCATGGTCTTACAAGTTCTCTCCTTTGAAATATTCTGTAAACTTATTGGATAAATCACCACTGTGACAAAATAAATTCCTTAGACAATCTGAACTTAAGGAGGAAAGGTTCATTTGATCTTATGATTTTAGTTGGTGTTCAAATGGCTCCATTTCTTTTTGATAATAGAATATAATAATAGTGTAAGGAAAAGATGGCTGGATCTCATCAAGGTAACTAGGAAGTAAAGAGAGAGGGTCATACCTCCAATTTACTCTCATGGGTACCTCCTCAAAAACGCAGCCACCATTCACCAAACCCCACAAAAATATTTTTTCATAGCACAACAGGCAGACAACCTACCTTCTAGCATATTCATCTTTGGGGAACACTCCAAAATCCTGTCATATATAATTATATATTTTCTTTAAGTAAAAAAAATTGGTTATATGGATCAATGTATATGAAAATTCTACAAAATTTGATTTTCTTTTAGAGATCTTAAATATAAAATATTAATATTGATTTAAGACAGATTAACAAATCTAATTAAAGAATATCAGCTGCTAGAAGAGGAGCTCTGCTGAAAACAAGGCTGTTTCTGAACTCTGATACTGTGTCAGAACCTTATAACATATCCTAGAAATCCCAGTGAAAACACTGAAAAATGACATAGACACAACCAACTAAACAAGGAACCTGGGTGCAACATAAGACAGCAGTTGTTGCAGACAGAATGTGACATCAGAGATTATCATCCTGAGGATTTTAGCAAAAGCCATTATCAACATGGCTCTGGTTGACCCTACAGTCCAAGAGGATCTCATTCTTTTGAGTTCAAGATGGCAGCTTGACTATCACATGTAGTACACTTTCAATCTCACAGCTTGCAACATTTCTTAGGTTCTTATTCAATCACTTGGCCTCCAAGCAGACATTTGTAATGCTGTAGAAACTTAATAATGTCAACTCAGTGTATTTATTTATTCCAGGTTCAATCATAAAATAGCATTATATTTATGGATGGCTTCATTCTGGTCATTAATTTACTTTGATTTGACATAGAGGATAGTCCCTATTTCAAAAGGAGTACAGAGGGAGAAACAGAAGGTAACATTTTAATACCAGTATTTTTGGGAATATTTCCAGCAGTGGTATGACAGGGTCATACGGCATTTCAATTTTTAACTTTTTTAGGAACCACCATACTGATCGTACAAGTCTCCATTCCCACCAGCAATGCATGAAGGTTCCCTTCTCCCGCATCCTCTTCAACATGTGTGGTTTCATATCTTTTGGATTTTTGCCATTCTCACTGGTGTGAAATATCTCAAAGTAGTTTTGGTTTGTATTTCCCTGATGACTAGGGAGATAGAACATTTTTTAAAGTATTTGTTGGATGACTTAATTTCTTCCTGGGAAAAATTTCTTTGTAAGTTCCATGGCCCACTCTCTAATTAGGCTGTTTAATCTCCTTGGTGTTTCATGTTTTGAGTTCTTTGTACACTCTAGATATTAGTTCTCTATCAGATGTGTGGTTAGTGAAGATTTCCTCCCATTCTGTGGGTTGACTTTTTGCTAGGTTAACAATATTTTTAGCTGAACAAAAATTCTTTAATTTCATGAGATCCCATTTGTTGAGAGTTGGTACTATTTCCTGAGCTATTGGGGTCCTGTTTAAACAGTATTGGTCTAGAAGACATTTGTGTGGTAGAAGCATTATCCAAACTTCACCACCTATATAAACATACTTGCACAAACACATATTGCTTACGAATGCACTTAACCTCAGACACAAAGCCACCCACATGACAATCTGCTTCCTTAGGCCATAATGAAGCTCAATAAATTCAAAGAAAATCTGTTGGCATTTTGAACCTGTATCAGGTATTGGACACTTATTTAATCAAATAATTCTGTATTTCTAGCTCTATTTTTGCTTATTTTTGGTAATAAAGATCAATGCCAAGTTTTACACCATTAGGAACATTAAGTTCTAATAGTTATTTTCTGATAATTTACATCTAAATTTAAAAAAAATTCAATTCAGTTGAAAGTACAGTGATTTACAGTATCTCTTCTTTGAAGTTCTTAAAATACCATATTAGCATATTACTCCCTTCTATGCTGGGTATATTCTAAATCTTCCAGAAGCTTCTCCTGGGACTTAGATAACAGGCACAAAGAGGTTTGGTTGTGATTGATTTAGCTTTTTTGAGATAGTCCCATGGGCAAAGCTCTCTCCTTTCTGTAGAGTCGATATTCATAAACATTTACAGAAGCATTTCTCTGTGGAGCCCAGCACACATCATATACTCCTGTTGATGTCAAAGTAAAATTTATCCTGTAGGAACTTCAAAGAAATGTGGTAATATGCTGAAATAAGGACTTATATTCTTATTTGTTGTGCTTTTTTCTTTCTTTTGACATACAAAGAATCATTTGATTAATTATAATACTTCTAAAAGAATGATGCTTATGAAAAGTAACTGGACCCGCTGTCTCCCAGAAAGAATTTGGTTTTTACACATAAAATGTACAAATGATTATCAGTCAAATATTATAACCTTGTGCAATTGCTTTCCTATAGCTACTCTGAAGATAGAGCTACCAATACATCAAAAGAGGTATAGATGTAACTCCCTACTTGTTCCTAAAAATTGGAAAAGGGAAAACTTTTAGGTCCATATTCTTTATGCCTATGTTTCAGTAGTCAAGAAACATCATCTAGTGTGTGAGTTTAGTTTCTTTCAGTTGCTTTACCTAGAGGGGGTATGCCTAAGAGGAGGTGATCTCATGAACTGTGGCTTGGCATAATAATTAGCATACTCAACCTCTCAAGAAATAAGTGTCAATCAGTTTCCACAAGGAAAATAAATTAATGTTAAGACATTCATAAGACCAAACAAATTGGTTTGAATTACATGAAGCAAAAAACAGTAAATGTAGTAGCAAAGAGACATGTTTTCCCATGTATACCTATAGGATTAGTATGCAATACACAGTCCAATGTGAAATTTTCAGTGAATAGTTCTGTTACCTATTGAAACAGAGCCTTTACTCAACACTGTAATTGCATAAGAACCTTTTTAACATGCTATAATTTTTCAGTCCATGATAAAATTCAGAAAATTATGACTGCCTTGGGAAAAGAATTTCTTGAGAGTTTCATTTTTGTTGCAGTAGATGTTACTCAATGTGCACTGTCTCCATTTTGCTTTTTTCCTTCTAAGCTCGAAGCTGTGTGTCCCTTAGAAGTGGCAACTTGTAAAGCAGCAGCTAGGATCAAATTACTCCTACAAAGCAAATACTTAAGCCAATCCATTCTTTACTGCTAAGGCCTGGATTGCTTGCCTGCTGTTCCCATAGATGTTGTTCTTGCAAGCACTAGGTACTGTGGCTTGCTGACCACGGAGCTTTTAGTTTAGCCTCAGGCACCTGAAGGGCTTTTTCAAGTCTATATATAGGTAATATAGATTAGAATACTTGGTGCCTGTGGGAGCTTCCGGAGCTTTGATAGAGATCTATTATTAATCTCATTACCTAGCATCAAAGAGTTCTAGACTACTAGAGGTGACTAATTAATATACTGCTGAGAAAGTAATTACTATGTGGCAAGCACAACTGCAGATTAATACTCATCTCTCATTCTGACAAGGAAAATTTGCAAATTTGTCTTTACTCTGTAAAATAGGATTTATTAATTTTGCCTTCTTGTTATATATGAAAGATAATTATGCTTACAAACAAAGGTGAACACTCTTTAACATTACAGGTTTAGCATATTATAATATAGACTAGCAAAAAATTATTATGTTACTTTTTTGGTCTCTTTCTTTTTCAGAGTTATATAACTTGGAGGAGAAGAAAAGATAGCCAGAAAAAATAAGAACAAGGACATAGTTAGGCCCTGCAAATTCTCCTTCGACTGCAGTATCACAAAACTGACTCATGGGGTGTATTATTTTTCCTTGGAATGTAAAAATGTAAAAACATTTTATGAAATTTCTTTTGTTGTTATTGTTTGTGTTGGAGATCGG
Organism: Typhlomys cinereus; assembly: GCA_023101885.1. Classification (NCBI taxonomy): domain Eukaryota; kingdom Metazoa; phylum Chordata; class Mammalia; order Rodentia; family Platacanthomyidae; genus Typhlomys; species Typhlomys cinereus. The sequence goes on along the minus strand of JALPQD010000061.1, from coordinate 7,199,285 downwards.
ACCTGGTATTAATCTTTCTGTTGTTTTATAATTGTCTAAAGTGTATCGTTAAGGGAATGACAATTTTTGTGACTCTCGAGATGTAATGTATTACTAGATTCAAAGTACTAAGTGCTGGTCAAGTGATAAGAACTACATAAATGTTAGCTTTCATTTAAACTTCAGAATGAAGCATAAGTTGGGAGAACCACAGATTTGGAAGGAAACCTACAGATCACCTTCTGACAGAAAACACAGAAAGTTTTGGTATCATGCCTGAGCAATCACTGATTTATCAGGACCTAGATGACCAAACTGTGTTATAATGATTAATACTAATGAAAGTATCTCCAGTGACCTTGTCTTAATTTGATATAGGTGTCAATGTGATTGTTGTGGATTTGGGTACCGGGCACGTTTGTAGAGAATTAGTAGCTGAGTTAAGCCCAGAATTGTCTAGTTGATGGGGAAGGGCCAGTTTATCATGGATGGGACTAGGCCTATGAAAGGTGAATAAAATAGAAAGAGCTGGTTGAGGGAGTTGGCGTCCTTCTGCATACTTGACCAGACATATTGGTCTGACAAGTGAGGATCATCACTCTCTCAGCTGCTATGTGGATATGGTGTGGCTAATTCCCTTGGCCATTTTCTGATAGTGTAGGCTCCCCTGTTAAACTGGACTAAGAACTATAACCAGACAATTGTAAAACAGAATAAATCCCTTGTTTCCTTAAGCAGTTTTATGATGATTTTGCCTGCTACAATGCAGGCTAACTGCAACAGACTTAAAAAAGGTTAAAATAAAATCTAAATGGGAGCAGGACATGCTTTGTTTTAAAATTTCTTTGCTATGTTTGTGAAATGTCAAGGTTTCATTCATAAAGAAGAAAGAAGCTTTAATGTTTTGTCATGATATATAATGTATAAATAAGTTTATCAATGGTACTAGATAGAGGGGGTGGTTCTCTATCTTAAGTTGATCATCATTTATTTTAGTTTATCTTTGTTCTTGTCCTTGATGTGGTTCTTCATCTGAGTAATGTCTGGATTTCAGTCAAAGTCTGAGGTAAATCAAGTGTTCAGTAGCTATTTCTTATATAATGATACAAAAAAAAAATGAGGCACTTTTGTCTGAGTGTTTGAAGCCAGAGTGTACAAGCCTGCACAGTCAACTGATAGCACACAGGAGTCCAGGATAAAGACTTGCTTTGATACAGGAATGAGTCCATGGGTGTCATGGAAAATTACTGTGGAGATGAGTTCACACAGATAAAGCTTTGCTAGACATACAAGTAATGCATCAATAGTTCCCGTGTGCTGAGAGATGGCTAATTTTTCTGTATCTTGAGAACATCACTCTTGGCCAAGCGGCTTCCTTCCTAGTGGTCAGATCATAGCTCTCTCGGGACTGGTATTGGGCATTCTTAGAGTTTCCCCCTCCAACCAACCTTCCCAGTCACCTTCAGTTTCTAGCTACAAGAAAACATTGCTTATCAGTGGATATTTTGGACATTAATTTGTCTATTTCTCAGCACAGATGTGGACTTGATTACTTGTTCCCCCTGCCAGTTAGCTGTACTTTGTAGTTTGACCTAGACATATCCCATGTGGTCCACCAATCAATCATCCATTACTCAACCTGAATTAGTTGCCAATCTTACACACCCTTCATCTCTTCTTTCTTTCCTTTATAGCTTCTTAATGTGATGCCAAGTTTATACTTATATCAGAAAAGCTCTCAATGATATTTATTCCTTCAAGCTTAGTCTTATTCAATTCTACTTTTACTGGTCTGATTTTTATTTTGCCTTTCAGTTACCTTTAAGACCCCCACCATGAAATACTGCTACTGAAGGCACAAGGTCATTAGACTCTTAAAAAATATATGGGGCTGGAGAGATGGCTCAGGGGTTAAGACCCTGCCTTGCAAGCAGGAGATACTGAGTTCAGATCCCAGATCCCATGTAAAAACACTGGGTGGAAACAGTGGGTGGAACTTCTAGCCATGGTGGGCAGTGCCTGGGACATCCCAGAGCAAAGCAAAAAGGAGGTAGATGCAATCCAGGATGATTTCTGAAGTCACCCGTGGCACTCCTCAGGGACACATGTGCCCTCTGATACACACGCACACACACACACACACACACACACACACACAAAGAATGAATAAAGTTAAAAAAATTGAAAAATAAATAGATCTTTGATTTTATGACATATAACCAACCTATTCTCTAATTCTTGCCTACAGATTTGATTGCAATATTCATAAAGTAATTTTAATTATGTATTTATTATAAAATTGTAAAAAATCAAATACATAAAATAGCATTTAGTTATAATATCATTTTTGATAGTTTGTGCTTTTATTGTGTTAATTTTGAATCCAGGTGTATTAACCACATTCTTTATTGTAGGTTCCTCTATTTGTCTTGGGATCTGATTCAGGGTTCGAAGTTTGTTTGTGTAAGGGTAAATGTGCAGATAAAACATTCAAAAATTCTTGCTTATTTTTCTGAAATTGTCTTTGTAAGGTCTGAAAATTCAAAATGGTCAGGCTAAACTTTAAACATTGTAGTGTTCATATGCATTGTGAATCTTCTAACATCAACTTGACCACAATCAATCTTTTTTTTTAAATTTTATAATTATTATTATTTATTCAACTGTGCACATGTGCATATGCACGCGCGTGTGTGTGTGTGTCTGTGTGTGTGTGTGTGTGTCTGTGTATGTGTAGAACCACGGACGAATTCGCGAACCACCATGGACGCCTCCACCTCCTTCTGCCCCGGGATTCACAGGCTCCGCCCTACCAGGACCAGAAGCGCAGGCCGTCCCCGCTTCCGCCTGGCGTCTATACGTGGGATCTGGGATCCGAACTCAGGACCTTCCGCCTGCAAGGCGGAGGCTTAACCCCTGAGCTACCTCTCCAGCCCGACCACAATCAATCTTAAGTCACAGTATTAAACAACCTGTAAAGGAGCTTGCAAAAATCATAGCTTGAAAAATGCATTTGAAAAGATGATATTTAATTTACTTTTTTTTGCCTCCATGAATCTGCTACTCAGTATTCAGTTGTAACTTTTGTTAAGCTGTGTTTTTTTTTTCCACTAAAGAATCATAATTAAAGAAAACAATTTTAAAGGTTCACAAGCTCTTACAGGTTTGGAGCAATTAAGCTTGGTAATTAGAAACATGATAAAAGAGAAGCTTGGGAAAAAGATTTAAGCCCCTTTTGAGCATTTATATTAAAAGATGAACAAGGAATAGAAAAAATAAAAGCATGGTTTCTGTCTGGTGGGCAAAGGATAACACCAATTATTCTGCCACATGTTTATCTAGATTTAGTTATTCACAATATGTAAAAAAATCAGATATGCTGGGAGGAAAAAATAGTGTTCCTTTTCATCTTGCAAGCAATAAAATATGCTCACAAAGGGAAAAGATTTTTTTCTATCTTACAATATTTTCTGTCCAGTTCTTCAAAGTACAAATTAAAGTGATATCCAACATATTCCTAAAGCCAACAAGGTAAAATTTTCTTCTTAGAAAGTCTGAAACTACATTTTAAGAAGAGAATAAGCAATCTACATATGGAAGCTAACCAGAGAGAAGGAAGACATGCAGACTTCTTTTTACTCTTTTCAGTATTTGAAAATTATGCAGGTATAAAGTGTGACTTCACACTTACTATGCTGATTCTCTGCTGCTGACTGGACTGTCAGCCATCTTTTCACTTTTTATATTTTGGGGCAGGGACTTACTAAGACAAATAAGTTTGTGTTCTAACTCCTTTGTCTCTGAACCAGGTCTTGACTTCCCTCAGACTCCTGAGTAGTTGGGATTCTACAGTTTACCCTGGCTCAGAACACATTCCCAAAGGTGTTCAGATTGTTTCAATTGTGGGTTGGCTGTTCTATTAAACTGCTGCTGCCAAAGGGACATTCATGTACCTGAAAGTAGGAGATTATTATTGAAAAGTTCACTGCGGAAGGACTGTTTGTGGTCTGAAAGGAAATGAGCTCAAGCAGCAAAATTCAGTAAACTTCCTGCTTGTAGGCAAAAGGAAATGTTGATTTCTACCTAGTACCTAACAACAGAATCTGTTTTTTATTTGCAGTATGCCTCTGTATGTTTCTATATCTTTCTTAGTTGTGGCAGACTATATGAGGCACGAAATTTATTGTGCTAAGGCTACAGGCAGTGAGAACACATGCATCACTTAGTGATGTCATAACTAAGCTCATTTGCAAAACTTTTATCATGTTTTTCCCGAGAGTCTGTGTCCATCACTCACTCATATTTTTCTCTTCCACCCACTCACTTTCCTGAAAGTACTTGTAGCAGTTTGTTACTGATATTAATTGGACAGTTGAAGGCAAAGTTTTTTTTGTGTGTGTGCAGAAGGGTATGTGTGAAGAATTAGTAATTAGATCAAGACCTGACCCAGCCTGTGGGAGATTATCTAATTGATGAGGTAAGACCAAGTCCATGGAGAGCAGGATCATTTCATGGACAGATGGATAACATGAACAGATCTTATTCAGCATTCGGTATACTTTGGCAAACAGGGATTCTTGCACTTTGTCCCCTTAGCAGAAATTACTCTGAATGTGATGTGATCAGTTTCCTCAGTTTCTGATGTTGGTATGAAGTTTGTCAACTTGGATTATGAACATTCACCAGAATTATAAGAATAAACCCCTTGTTTTTTAAGCTATTGGTTAATATATTTATTGGTAACATGAAGGGAATCCATAATAACATTATTCTGCCTATTTTATGAATTTGACTGCAACAAGGAACCTTCTAGGAGTCACCATATAGTAACTGATCTTCAGTGAAAGGCTCATTTTACTGTACATCTTTTCAAGGCACATCCATGTGGCTATAATGTGTCAGTATTTTCTTTCCTTTTTAAAACTGAACCACAATAGTATATTTATGTCACATTTTGCTTGTCCATTTTAAATATCAGTGGACACTTGAATTGCTTCTGCCATTTAGTTATTGTGACAATGGTACAGCAAATAGAGGTGCCCAAGTATCTGTTCCAAACATAGTTTCACTAATTCTGTGTCACATACATAGGATGAATTCTGCAAGTAGATGATAGTGATAATTGCATTGTATTGTAAATGTTCTTACTACCTGGGAACCGGATTCCTAAAATTGCTAAATAGTAAATTTCATGTCATGGATATTGAGTTCAATAGTTAGTAACTGCTATATCTAATTATTTCTAATGCGTGTCATGTTACATTTCTTCCAACAATGTACAATGTTTCCAGTTAAGTACCTTGAACCCCTTTAGTTAATTTCTTTTGCTACATGATAATAGGTATCCTAAAGTTGTGGAGTGTTTATTTCATGGTGGTTACTATTTCCGTTGTATTAATGTTTGGATCCAAAGGCAACCAACCAGAACATTTTGTGTCTGTAAATATTTATTTCTACATTTATAATTCTAAACATGTGTGTATATGTTCTCTCTCTTTCTCTCTGTGTGTGTCTTTCTCTTTCTGTATGTATGTTTCATCACAGATTCTACAATATTCAGATTTGTTTTCAGCCTGGATGTTGAATGTTTCACCATAAAGAATGTGCATTATTTGAAGAGATAGATATACATTCTCTGAGAAGTATTACATAATCTGTGTGGGAACTGAAATGCCACATATCATGAAAGTATACACAATGTTATTGTATCAATTAAAATATATTGGCTTGTCTTGGGTATTTGGGAATTAATTGTTGAATCAAATATATTATTGTTACTCAACAGGGTTCATTCAAAATAAAATATCAAAATTTTGACAGTAAAATTATGGACCAGAAGTATTTAAATCAAAATTTTGGGGGGCATCAGGAAAGCACTTGCTATATTTTATTTAAAAGATTTCTTTGGTGAATCCATATGTTTTATGGACAACTTAGTCAAAAGATTAATGGTTTAGTTTTATTTCTTCCTTATCTCAGGCTTGCTTAACCATCTCCAGTGTTCTAATACAACTGAGAAATAGTAGGGTATTTAATAGGATTTCAATTTCATTGCACTTTTTTATTAACTTTCACTGTTATTGTGTTGTAACTAGGTGAGTCACAAATTCATACCATGCAATAATTCAAATTTAGGAGTCTTTCCAATTGCCAACATTACAGAGTAGGCTTACACCAGAAAGAACCCCCCCCCCTCACACAGAAGGAATATGGGAAAAGAAGGAGTTAATAAAGCTACAAATCACAATTATATCATAGGTCAAATGATAGAATATCAAAAGGCTCAGAAAAAAACTAACTTTACAGTATTGCACTGCAGGTAGCTAAGTTAGGTATTTCTGATAGGTACAGTTAGCATGGGAAACAAATTCTCAGAAAATTAGGTACAACCCAAATAAGTTGAAGCAAAGCAGTCATTTCAATTGACATATAATTTAAAATATACGCTAGCAATTATCTCTGTTTCTGTCGAAAATCATGTTTATCTTCTGGCTTATGTACTAATTAAAAATCATATTAATCTTTTTGAACTTTTTGTACATGTATGTTTGTGTGTGTTCATGTGAGTGAATATAAAATCCAGCATAAATGTAATTCTAGGTACAGTACAGATTGTTTTCAATGACACTGTCTTCCAGTGGTCAGAAGTTTGCCAGACTGAATATAATGTCAGGCTCAGAGATTTTCCCAGTGATGAGACTAAAGTATGTGTCATGCAATTTTTGGGCATTGGCAAGCACTTTAATAACTGACCTACATCCCAAACTCAGACTTTTCATTTACAGTTGCATTTTCAATCTATGAGTTTGTGCACCAGTTCGACATTGCTTTTGTTGTTGTGTTGTCTGTTTATTTACATTTTGAGACATCACACTACTAATTTTCAAAAATAGGCTCTATTAACCTTGTTCTAGCAAGTGCAGAGGCACTGGTTAGTATAGGAAGTATGTGGACTTCACATGCAAAATAACATAAAAGTGAGAGGTAGACTGGTTGGAAAGATCATTTGCAGTAGATGGTGGATGTGATCGAGTGATAAGAGATGAAAGAGAAATAAATTCATTGCCTTCATGTATGAAATTTCAAAAAAAAACTTTTTAAACATATGCATGCCCCACAATAGCAAGAAAATGGAATCAGCCAACCTGCCCATTACAGAGGAATGGATATGAAACGTGGTACATATACACAATTAAATTCAGCCATCAGAAAGGATGAAAATGTAGAATTTGCTGGTAAATGGATGGAACTGAAAAATTTAATATTGAGTGAAGTATCTTACAAACAGAAAGATAAGCACCACATTGCATGTTCTCTCTTATATGCAGATGTTAGTACAGATATCCTTGTCAATGTATTTAGTTTAGAATTATTGTATGAGCAAGAAAATTCAATAGGGACCAAATGAATGAAAAGGTGGGAAGTAGTGGATAGGGCAAAACTTTTTAAAAGGGATTCAGAATACAACAACACCGTAATTAATTGGGATGGGGGAAAATTGGAAAAATGCCTAGGGGAGCATGAGGAAATGAGATATAGGAGAGACAGACAGAGGGACTTATAGAAAAAAACCCTAAGATTGTGGGAGGTAACCCCATAGTAACCTCATATACTAACAACATGTCAAAAATATCTTTCAAAGAAAGAAACAAGATTGGACAACACTTATGCGAGGCACACAGAGTGAGAAAAACAGGGGGAAACAAAACAAAACAAAAAAAGACAGAGAAAACAAGAAAAAAAAATTCCCAGAGTTGATTCACTTATTACCCAGTGACAATTAGAGATATACTAGAAGTAAAAAGAGTGTGACACTTCCTGATAAAATGTTGGTCAGAGAAGTCTCAAAAGCCCTCGAGCAATATAGGATTTTGCCATTGCTCTTGGTTGCTTTCCAAAAGAACTTCTTGAAGACGTTATACTGAAGATGCAACATAAATGGAACATGGGCAAAATACAATAAATGGAATTGGCCTGATAATTTCCTCCTTGTTGTATAGCTTACGCAGTGCCAAGGAATACTGTAAAAGCTATTGGGGTAGAGAAAAAAAATCACAGCCTCATCAACACAAAATCTTCAAGTTGCAATAAAAATCATTATAACAACAGGTGAACACCAGTGAAATAGTGGCATTGAATATCAAAGAGATAACCAAGAGATTTCTGATTGAACTTAAGACTCACTTGTCAGAATGGAATGCATTAGTGTTATTGTTAACTAGAAGAAGAATCTAAAAAAGGGGGTGGATGAGGAAATAAATCAATAAGGGAAAACTGCCAATGAACCTGTAACTGCTCTGTAAATTGCTACTTACTGAGAACACTTAGAAATCTTCTACAAGAGAGATAGAGAATCTCAACACCCTGACAGGATGAGCCTAAGCCAGTAGAAAAACAGTAAAGTGGACAATGGCAAACCATAATGCAGATGGCTGGTAACCCAGCAATGCTTTGAGCCCAGAATCAGGTCATCCTAATCTTTCCCCATCCTCTTAGGAAACCTTGTAGAAGAAGGACCAGTAAGATTGTAAGAAACAAAAGATGGGAAGATCCACCATTGGACAAGAAATTCCATTCAAGGGAGGACTGCTGCATCCAGGAATTCAGTGCAGTGAGAGTTGTCTTTATCAAGCTGCATAAGGAATGACATGCCAACATGCTCCCATAGACTATGAGGAACTAAAGAGAGATAAGAATACAAAGTGGAACACTTAGGCACTAGAACTGGGTGAGTGGAGAGAAATACCCCTATCATTGGGTGACCAGAGAAGGGGCAACTTGGTATGCCAGAGGCCTGAATCCCCAAAGAGTAGACAAGTCAAAAGGAACCATGGGGACCATAGAAGCAGTCAAGCATGAGGATGTGAGGGAGTGGAATAGATTGATGAAGGATAAGGAGGGAGATGGGAGGTAGGGGGGATGGATGAAACAGGGATTAGTACTCAGTATACTTGTAAAAATTAAAAAATAATAAAAATATGTATGCCAATGTACAACATATAAATGTATAAAAACAAAATAAAAATTTTTTCAAAATATTTTACCTTGTCCTTTTGTTAATTGAATTCTAATTATTTGTATTTGAAGAAATAAAGTACATATACTATTTTCACAAAGAGGTGAATCAATTTCTATGAAAATAGGCTTGCTGACAACAGAGATGATTCCCAGGCTGCACAGAAACTGCAGTCAATCTTCTGCTTTATTATGATCTGGTCAGCTACTGCTTTGACATTAATTACAAGGTCATTGCTCCACAAAAGCAAAAGTACTTAAAGTAGTCAATCAGCTAATTAAGCTTAATTATCACTTTATTTAATGGTTCTTAACCTTTTTTTGGAAATAGTTCCAAAACATATCTGAAATTTCTAGATTTCTTAATTGGATACACAGCAAATAAACAAGTGAACTACCAATGCTTGTTCTATGTATGTTACTTTGTTGGTTAGTCTATGTTGTCACTGAAAATGTGTCTTTTTCAATAAAATAAGATGCAGAAAACATGTTTTCCTCAAATATATATTTTCCTGGTCTAATACACAGGACAGGTTTGTGGTCAGTGATTATGAGCTGAAGAAGTTTCCCTGGCAGTTTCTGAGTGTGATTCAGAAAACCAGTTTTCATAAAGAAAATTGAGCATTGAGTGAATGGATGAGTTTTTGAAATTATAATGCAAGGAAGTTGCTTCCAGTTTTTATTAGCATCAACAGCAAATGTTTCCTCACATGTAACATAGACCTTGGGACCATGAGGTTGAAAGAGAAATGGCTTCTTCTTTGCTACTTCTTGATGTTAATGGTTTTCAAACATTTTCCATATCTACCCTACCTTTTACAGATAGTTCAAAAATCCTTTAACTATGGCAATATTTTCTGCATTGGAATTGCCTATATTTCATAAAATGAAATAGGACTTTGTGAATATTGCTTTCCATTGCATTTCTATATAGTTTGGCGGTTCCTGCTTTAGAAAGAAGGAATATAATTCAGGCAATAATTTGATTCATTTGTATGCATTTGTTCTCACTCTAGAAGAGAAGAAAAGTTACCAGTCACCAGTTACCAAACCCAGAATGTGTATCATCATTGTGAGATGAAAATGCAGAATTATGCTAAATTTGCAGGCTTTTCTGTGTTTGAGCTTTATTATTTGATTTCCATGAGCCTTTCTATGGAATTCTTATTACAGAGAAATGATGCGTTGCCATGTGTTCCCTGACCAAAGCAGACTTTCCTTCTGATTTCTTATGACCGTCTGAGCATTGCTGTTCTTGCTCTTCCTTAGTCTTGGCCAACTTTGTGGCTTTCATGCCAGTTGGAGGTTCAGCTCCCCTTCCTCTGCTTGCAGTTGGCATCTCATTAGATGGTGAAATATTTTGTCAAATCACACATTTAATTTGCATCCTTGCAGGCTCACCAGTGATAATATGTGACTACATTAGTGTTTGGCATAATTATAAAATACCAGACACAATAGTTGTCCTTTTTGTGTAAATCCTGACCATTGAAAGCTCAGTGCAGTATTCAAATAATAAAATGCTTGGGAAACAATGCTGTTATGTCATATGTTTTTATGAAGAATGGCATGCCAAGGTGCTCAAAGCTGCATACTCCTAGAGTTATGAATAATCCTGTGAAAATCACTCATTTAATATGACACCTTGACCATGGAACAGCATCACAAAAATCTTCACTGTAGCTACAGTCATGAATAGAAATCCAGAAATACCTAGGGGAAATAAAGTATTCTCCATTGAAAGCTATTTTGTATGCCATACTTCTTTTTGCAATTTAGCTCCCAAATCATAAGGTAAATCAATGCATAATTTAAATTTTATGTAAACAAAATGTTAGATAAGTTATGAAGTTTATTTTTTATTTTCATGAATATATGGTGGCCTCTCTCTCTTTCTCTCTCTCTCTCTTTCTCTGTTTATGCCTGAATGTGGTGTTCACAAATATGTGAGGCCAGGCCAGAAACTGATATAAGGAATCATTTTACATTGGTCTTCCACCTTATTCTTTATTATACAGTCTCTAATTTAACCCAGAGGTCTTTGATATGGCAAGTCTGTCTAGTCAGCTTACCCTAGGCATTCTTAAAGATTGAAATTAAAGACATGACATAGAATGTAAAGATCTGAACTCTGGTCCTTTCATTTTGCAGCAAATGTTTCTACCACTGAAACATCTATCCCACTCAAAGTTATGTAAATTAGATTTAAAATCATTTGTGGAAAGCATTATCTAATAAGTCAACAAATATTAACTTATATTAAATATATTTATAGTTATTAATATATTAAATATATTAAGCTTTTTTTGCCAAATATTAGCAATTATTTGTGATATAAGTTTTTTTTCATGAACATGAGCTATGTATCATTTTACTAAGAAATATTAAGCTAGCTAGGAAAATAAATGCACATGATATGACTAAAGTTATGAAAACAGGTTTTATTTTTAGACCAACATGAGAATTTTTTTGGAGAGAAGGAGTCACATCTGGCATGAAAACATATATTCAGAAATATTTTTTTGGCCAGAATTTGACAGGATCCTCTGATTAAGTAGGACAAAAACAAGCTTACTGATTAATTTATCCACTTCTCAGTAATATGGTGACCTTTAAAGTCAATTCCCATGTATTCACAAAGTTGCATGTAAATTAAGAACCTGCACTCTAAATTTACTCATTGAATCTAGTCAGTACATCATAAAATAAATATTTTAATTCTATTTAATGCTATTTTAATTCTCTATAGCATCATTTTCATTTTATTTTCAATTAAAATGCCAGTTTAAAAAGATAAGCATTAGGAATTAAAAAAAAACTAATACTAAACACTGGTGTGTCAGTTTTAGTTTTCTTTCAACTGTAAGTTTGTCTAAAATATATTTATGGTTGTCTATTTTGTACTTGATGATGTCTAAATTGTTGGTGGTAGAGTGGAAAGTGACAAAATTATTACTGTTGCAATTTCATTAATAGTAGTTGCATGATCAGGACAATGATAATAAAAATAAAATTCACAGTTGATCATAGGAAAGTTTGGGGAGAAAATAACAGAAAATAGGACAAAACATGTATGTCATGGTAACTTTTAAATAAAAACCTTAAAGAGTGTGAATCAGTGCACCATAAGAACATTCCAAGGAAGAATAAGCAAGTACATAGATACTGAGTTATTTTACTTTATGTACAGTAAGCAGAAAGCAGAAAGAATTTCAGAATTTCTGACACAGTGACTGAAGGCAAAACCGGAGAAAAGTTCAGTCTGTGCACAAACAGAAGATAGATAAAAAGGAGGTATTTGAACTCCAGAATGATACTACGAGTTGGAGCAAGTCCTTTACCATTTCTGTGCTTTAAGTTCTCATTAGCTATATTTTTATAATTGTGACATTTTGGTTTCTGCCTAATGTAGAAAGTGAGACAGTTTGTCAGAATTTATTAGCTGACAAAATTCAACATTCCATGAAAAGCGAAGTTTCTAAACCAGACAGAACTAAAGCATGAGTTTTTCAAAGCAAATCAGATTTTAAAAGCTTCAAAAAACCAAGTCACCTGTAAGCTACGTAGTCTACAACCATGGCAGTCATTTCTAGACCATATGCTACTATCTCTGTTGCCTCTTGCTGACTATGAAAATGTTTAAAGGCTTGCTTGCTATTTCCATGTTCTTTCTGCTGCTCATTCCTGACTGACTTCATTTCATGTGATTTTTTTCTCCCAAGGTCATCTCTGGCTTCTATGTTGCTATGTCTTACTTTATTTAATTTCTTATCACCATTAAAAAGATAGAAATTTTCTTATGAAACACTTTGCTATCCATATCCTGTCAAAAGTCATAGGTTGAGACTCTAACCCTAAAAGACAAATTGAAAAGGGAATTTTAGCAAGTCGGTACTTCATAAACAAATGGATTTGGGGTTCTGTGAATGTAGTTGGTAGCTTTATAAGAAGAGGACCATCACTAACATTAATTGAGATGGGATTTAGTAAGCCTCATACACACAGAAGAACATGAGTGGGAGGGGGACTGGTGGGGAAGAAAAAAAGCTAATATTTGAAAAAGAAGTGGATTCAGATTGAGTAATTTGGGGTCAAAACAACATGAACTTATGTGCAAAACCTAAAAGAATAGAAATAAGAGCAAAAAAGAATTAAAAAACCAGTGAAAGAAGAAGGCTCTAAACATCATTGTATGGGATACATTTTGATTTTTTGTTTTGGTTGCAATTCATATACTTGTGCATAGAAATATGTTTAAAACTAAAGTTAGTGTCTGTCAAATGATCATTAATAAATAGTGTATCACTGAAAGTGTTAATGAAAACTAAAGAGTCATTGCTTGTATGGTGGGATGAGAACTTAGGAAATCACAAACAGTTAATACTTTGTTTAATCTTCATCTTTCAAGAACTAATATGGATTATTTGACTTTGCATATAACAAGTTCCTATGTTTATATACATCATTAGGGGCCTAATATTCTTTCAGAAATAATAAAATATGAAATAAAAGCCATAACCATGTGAAGATGCAGTTCAATTTGTGGAGGGATTGCCAAACTTGTACAAGTCCTGGGTTCTTTTTCCAGCATGCCATAGATATAATTGTATGTATCTTTAATCTAACCACTTCAGGTATAGAGGTATAAGGACCAGAAACTCAAGGTTTTATACAAGTTTAAGATCAGTGTGGATCTAGTCCTTGCATAAAAAAAAAGTGGGAAAGAGGTACCAACATTGAGGCAGAGTATGATAACTGAGTCACAGACTGTCTTTAATATTAATCTTTGGATTTAGCATGATTTTCTACATTAACACTCAGTAAAGCCTTGTCCTTCTTTGCTTACAAAAATTATGTCAGGATCAATTGATTTTAAAATGTTCTTTAATTTCCTGAAATGTTTCCTGTAATGTCAGAGTAATGACATAATTCACTGGTAAAGTCAAGACTGCTCTGTCCAGAATGATAGTTCCTTATATCAAAACAAGTGCGCTTGAAAGAAAAGCAACATTTTGATCAGATCATTTTTCAAATACAAACTATAACAAATGTTAGGGATAATATTCATCTTTATTTGAATATAACTGTCACTGCATGAATTATATTGTATTTTAGACTTGACGTATTAATGAATGTGAGATCATGTAGGAAGAAATCATGTTTTTCCAATTGGAGTGTCATCTGAGAAACTGATTCATTCTTGCTTCTGCCACACATGCTCTTGAAGATGGTAACTTTAACCTTCAAAATGTTACATGAAACTTTAGAAAATTAGCTTCATAGACAAATGAGCTATGGAACACTTTAATCCTCTAGAGTTTCTGATAAAATCTGAAAAGGTAGTGTCAAAATCAGGTAAGATAAAAATATTTCATTAACAGAAAATATCAGAAAATATATATGAATATAATTTATTGGTACCTATGCTTTCCTGGACAGTTTCATTCTGAAGTCTATCATACAGAGGTTGTTTTACCATTTTAATTAATCTTCAAGATGATTTGAAATACTTAGAAGTGCTTTTGCATGCTGATGAGCCACTCATGGATTGAGAAACATTTGTTTGTCCAGCTTTTTATTTCAGGTTCTCGCTCTCCTTGGTGACCCAATATGTTTAGCAAGAACCAAAACATGAAAACTGAATCCTGGTAGAAATAGTTCACAAACTTGTCCATCACAGAATCTATTTTAAATAATTCATGAGGTTTTACCTGGCTTTTTGACTCTCTCTCCTATTTTTCTTCATGCAAAAATTTTATGACATAGTTTCTATGAGAACATGTTACTATAACTCTCTCTAAAAATTTACTTCTATGAGAACATAGAAGTAAATCATTCTCTCTAAGACATTATTATAGTGGCTAGTAACCAAGAGTTTAGAACAAAGATCTTCTTTTCCTCAGAATTTCTGCCTACTGTGGTATCTGTCATTTACCTAATATCTACTTTTCCTGTTTACTTTGCCTGCAATTAAATTCTCTGTTGCTGTGTTGATCTCATATAGCAATATAGGAATCCAATCTAAAAAGAACTATTCCCATAGGAAATATGTAAGATGAAAGTGTTATAGTTTGTCTTAATAAGGAAATTCAATTTTCATACTAAAATACTTTCCATTCTTCATGTGGAAATATAATTATATTTTCATTTAATCTTATTCAATTTGGTTGCTAAAATGCGATGAAAAATATTTTCCGACTTAAGGTCATGAAATAAAATCCAGTATCCTCTATGGAAATCACAGCAAACCCACATCCTGGGAGAGATATGAGGTGATTGATTAGAGTTGGATAAGGTATTATATAACCAGTTTATTCTTTTTTGAGTGATTAAAATATTTTTTGGAATTACTATTAGTCATACTTAGAGAAAACAATTATATATATATATGTTACAGAAGATGACAAATAAGCCATTTTAAGAGAACCATGGGTGTTTTATGTATAAAAACAGAAATGGTTCCATTTATTACATTTTCATTAATCTGCTCATTTGACAAATATTCAATGAGTTCCACAATTTGTGAAGATCTTACTATTCTAAGTTCTACGAACATTTTTCCAAGGAAGGATGATTTGACTTGTACAATGTTGGCAATAAACAAGCTAATAGAAAAGAAATTTAAGAAATCTTCAAGGACAGAATGGCACCATTACCCATTACTTTGGGGTCTGGAGTGGCAGAAATTAAGAACTGAGAATATACAATGGATCAAATGCTTACTAGAGAGAGAGAGAGAGAGAAAGAGAGAGAGGGAAAGAGAATCCCTTAGAAGAACATGCCTTTGATGAACTAAATTTCCACCAGAGATCTTACTTCTAAGGTCTAACACCTATCAACAGTGAGAAAGATATCAGGACCAAATTGCCAGACAGTCTGGGATCAAACTGTGGCAGAAAGAAAAAATTAAAATGTCACAATGATTTGAATATTCCTGACATATTCCGAGTCCCTCCTTTTCATCCTCTGTGCCTCTGGATTCATTACTGCTCACACATTCTCTTCACCATCGCCTAATATTTCAGGATTAAATAACCATTGTTTTTTCACTTCAATTTTACTCACATTAATTAGAATTTTCATGGAGAGCACAGGCTTTGCATGGCAAATGTTAAATATTCAGAACACAGATAAAAATGAACTTAATAAAAGTTAATTCAATAAGTCAAGATTCATAAAAAATACATTTGATTTGGTTTGTCAATAGAGCATAACTTGAATTTTTGTGGATGAGAAAAATAATGATGGAAAACTGACAGCTTTATTATCTTTTAAATAAGATCCGTCTGGACTTTAT
Organism: Typhlomys cinereus; assembly: GCA_023101885.1. Taxonomy (NCBI): domain Eukaryota; kingdom Metazoa; phylum Chordata; class Mammalia; order Rodentia; family Platacanthomyidae; genus Typhlomys; species Typhlomys cinereus. The sequence goes on along the minus strand of JALPQD010000061.1, from coordinate 7,182,994 downwards.
TTTATAAACGCTTTTTCTGTTGGTTCATCTAAATGTTGCCCTTTGATGATCTGTAGACATTATCAGTTAGAGGCGCACAGCTCTGAGATTAATGGACAGACTGTGAACCAGATGTCGGTTGTCAGGGCTAAACACCCAATTAAAATGGAGGCCATGGAGGTGACAGCAAGGGAGAGGGTCAACTAAAGCTGGTGAAACAGGTTGCAGGCTGGCTTAAGTTAGAGGTGGTGTGCTGCACTGGCAGATCTGTTAAGGGGATTTAATCTACAGATCCATTATGAAATGCTGTGGAACTCCGGAACCATATGGGTTTAGGGAGAAAGATTCCTCTAAAAAAATCATGACCCATTTGCCCTAAATATTGTTTGAAAAACTGAAACATAGTTTTGATAAAATCCAATTAAACCTCTGCATTGGTAAAGGTATCAGAAGCTGATGAAATTCAAATCACATCTGAACACATTTCAGCCTTTATGCATTAGTATATGAATAAATTACTTATGTCCACTAATTCAACAGAGTTGTATTAAATGTTCTATTTCTTATTCCTTTGTACTTTCTGTCTTCCTTGCCATCAAATACTCAATCTTGGTTAATTTTTCTTAGGTGGTTCTCTAATTTGTCAATGTTCTGAAGAAATATATTAAGGTTTGTTACTAACTCGATGCATCATCAAGTGAAGTCTAACTTGCTTTCTCTCATAGACAATGATGTATATGCACAGCTTTATTCAATCCTTTTACATTTGTGCATTCACATAATATATATTACAGTAAACCCAATACATGTTAGGCATTTAATCTTCATTTTGGAAATATGTATGCATATCCAAAAGCTTTATCTTTTAGTAGCAGAATGTAATGAAAAGAAATAAATATTAACATAGAAAGTTGAAATTAGTATGGAAGAAAATAGTGTGAAATTGGGTAGAGCGAGTATAGTTTTATAGCTTTATGTTTTAAATGAAATTTAGAAGTTTTACTGAGAGGGTGCATCTTGTGCAGAGTGTTTGGACAGCAGAATGATTCTGAGGGTTTGAGAGAAAATTATTCTAGGCAAAGGGGACAGCACACAGTATCCTAAAGAGAGCCCATGCTGGGTGTATAAGACATATAGAAGGCAATGGGCTTGAAGGAATGAGTGGGAAGAGGCACATGATTAAATGAATGATGGATCACATGAAGCTTCCAGGTTCTATCCTTTTTCTATTGACAATAGATGATACAGGGGAGTCATTTATGATTTTAATAAAGTATCAGCCCCCTGCCAATCTCCCTTTTAGTAGCTAGAATGTCTTTTTGCTTATGTGGCCCATTGTGTTTCATCTAGATTGCTTTGATTTCATCTGCCTGAGCTCTTTTGTAAAGCCAGAGCTACAATTCTATTCTCTCTATGACTGAAAAATAAACAAGTAGATCCCAATTTGAGAATTCTAGTGTTGTGGTAGAATTCCCTGAAGAAATTTTGTTATTGTAACAGTAATTAAGTACAGCTTTGATATTCGCTATAGCAATTGTGCCTCACTTAACACATAGCTGAGGCTCATCACTCAGCAAGCACACACACAGAGTATTGCCTACTGTCTTGTGAGCATGTTTTGCCCAGACAAGGCACTCTGAGTTTCCCAAATATATACTTGTCATAGAGTAGTTCACACCTCCATCTTAGTGGAGAGCCTTGTTCTCAGAGCAGAAGGAAAGAAGTCACTGCTTCTTGTTTTTCTATCACCATTAGTATGAGTGTAGAATGCCAAGTCTACTGTAGAAATGTCTGGAAGTTGCAACAAGAATTGTTTCTGAATTCACAAAAAAATTTTGAATGAATGATGTTTGTGGGAACTTTATAGAACAAGCTGTTAAAGGAAAAGCACTACTCCAGATAGGAAACATTCAAGAGAAACTAGTGATTTCACACATGTAGTTTGTTGAATTAATGAGTTTAGTACCAATAACTTATCTAAGAAAGTCTTCAAAATGCAAAAAACATCTAATAATATCTCCAAATTCGTATCTTCAAGGATTAACAATGTATGTATTATTTAAATCAGAGAAATAATTCATACTCAAAATAAACAATAATTGCATGATCTTATGCTTACACTGCTATGCAGTCATTAAAATGATAATGTCAAGCTGAAGGTATCAATAAATTGAAGGTAGTTTCAGTATGTCTGACTGAGAAATGAAATATTTAAAATATTTATAGCATAATATACTTTTAATTGAAAGAGTACATGTGTACATATTCATACATAAAGCATTTTGTCTTTTTGTTGGCGATTAATATATCTTCCTAAGAATATTTCCATGTAATGACATATTTTTGTGTGTGCTTCTATATGAATTTGGCAAAACTATTGAAAATGAAATATAATTTTCCTACTTCTAATGTAAAAATACATTTAATAAATATAAGAAGCATGGGTAACTTAAATTTATTATATGGACAATTAATAATAAACAGGACATTTGCATAGCAGCTAAGCATTCCTCTGCTCAACCTGTTCACAAGACAAAGGAGCCCTTTACCTTGTAATCAGTCATGAAAGCTGCTCCAACATTAAGATGATCATTCTTAGCAATAGTCTTGGGATCACTGACATAATGCACACCAGTGCTAGAGGAATAACTACATTAGGAATAATTATTTTATCCTTTTTTTGTGAGATAATTTAAAAATGCCTTTTCCAAGTAACAGCTTATATCTTGCTTATTGTTCATAAGATGAACAGTCACTTAAAACTAATACCTAGAGAAAGACTAGTCCATGCACTTCAGACTTTCCCCTTTATGTAACACTCCCAAATCCCTGTGTCTGCTTCCCAAAGTGATCATATTCTACAAACCATCACCTACAAGATATTCATTTATTAGTGTTTCACATGAATCTTTAATTTTATTCTGGTAAAATTTCATTTTTATTTTGGTGCCAGGGCTTGATTCCAGTTCGTTTTGTACTATAAGCAAGCACCACACCAGTGATTTCCAATGCCATCACTAGTCTGATAAAATTTACTGGTTTGAATTATGAACATAAACCTAAAGAGAAGGAAAAATGGGCTAATTGACAATGTAAGCAACCAATCTAACAAATCCAGGTACTGGTATACTCCCAATAGTTATCTTTCCTGACATCTTGGTATCTTGGCACTTGGTATTGGAAATGTGATGAGAAAAATTGACATTAGATTCATGGTTCTTAATTAAATGTCAGTTGAAATAAACAGGCTGAGAAAATGCTATTTTAACTTACTTTATCTTTAAACTTCCATGTGGCTATGTGGGATAATATCATTGTTGAAATATTTAAAGATGAAATTATTATCACTCATTTATGTTTTATTGGATGTGCTCATGTGTATGTAGAAGAGAGCATAGCATATGCCTTTGGAGGACCAAGGTTAACTTTAGGAATTATGCTGGATTTTTCTACCTCTTTATTGCTTTGCTTTGGGGTTTCCCAAGCCCTACTTTTTAAGGTCAGAAATGCAGGTCCTGCCATGCCATTTCTGTATGGTGTTTTTACATCAAATTTGAGGATGTGAATTCAGGTCCTTTTACTGGGGAGGCAGAAATGATAAGCCCTGACCATCTCTCTAGCCCCTCTAACATACATTATCTATCTCTCTATCTATCTATCTATCTATCTATCTATCTATCTATCTATCTATCTATCTATCTATCTATCTATTTGTGTGTGTGTGTGTGTGTGTGTGTGTGTGTGTGTGTGTGTGTGTATGTGTATCAGAGGACACTGTGTGTCCCTGTGGAGGACTAACGGTGACTTGGAGAATCATCCTAGGTTGCTTCTACCTCCTTGCTTTGCTCCAGAATTTCCCAGGCACTGCACACCAGGGCCAAAAGTTCAGGACACCACCATTTACAAGTGGTGTTTTTATGTGGGACCTGGGATTCTAACTCAGGACCTTCTGCTTATGAGGCAGATTCTTAACCTCTGAGCCATCACACCAGCCCCCACCCATCCTTCCCCTACCCCTCCAACATATTTAAAGTATTGTAGAAAAAAAATACACAATTGTGACAAACCCATTATTAAACCCAATCTGCACTAGATTATTAATGAATGAGTGTTTAGCTGAAGCTTTTCTCTTTTTGGAAATTTGTCATGTTTTAAAAACAATAGACATAAAAGGATGTCAATATACCAGATAATAAAGTCTACTTTGCAGTGAGGTATACAAACTGAAAGTAATTATTCCACAATTACCCTCATTATACACTCCACATGCATCCTAATAACATTTTTATCTTGATACTTGATACTTTTATGTCAATTCTTTGATGTTGTTGTTAACAATTTAATCCTTTCAAGAACTCAATCCAAACTCTCTTAAAAAGGATTTCATACTAATAGATATATTTGAACTTGTTTCAATTTCAGTATTACTGGAACCTACTTGAAAGGCTTTTCTTCAAACTTCCATTTTCTTTTGCTCTGTAGAAAATCAATATGATGTTAAGAAGTTACTGTTAGCTAGAATTACGAGAGGTTAACTCTTCTGCATCTATAGATAAATCTATTTGATAATGATTCTAAGTAGTCTTATTATTTAATTTGGAGTACAAATACTAAACAGATTACTTCACATCTTACACATTTTATTTCATAAATTATTTTTCATGTTTAAAATATTTTAGTAGATAAATGTTTCCCTTAATGGGTGCTTTTAACCAAACGCAAGTTTTAATACAAAACATGCATTAAACAATGATAAAATGATTTTGAAAAATATCCAGAAACACTCAGATTAATTTACACTGTGCTTTCAAAAGCCCAGTGTGAGGTGTTATTGAACTGAGTGGGAGAGGATAACTGTGATGTCTGTACTTTGAAAGTGTAAGTCATTTATGTACTTCAAATGGCTTAATCCTAATTATTTACTCATTTCTTAAAATGCAGTGCTCTGGGAACTTCATTATTATGAAAAAGTCATTTCTCTTTTGGACTTTCTAGCCTGTGTTTCATTTTAATATAAACAAAGATAATCTTGAAAGTTCAATAACGAATATGACACATAATAAGCTTTATATTATAAAAATAACATAAAGATAACATTTAGATCACTAGAGAAGTGTGAAGCAGAAATACAATGGTTTAAGCCCTGGTGATAAGCTATCTAATATCTGAGATCACTTCAGCTCAGTCAGAACCAATTCAAACTCATCACATAAGTACCAATGATTGATTTGTTTATTTGCAGATGTGCTCAATTCCCTTGAAATTTCAATGATCTTAATTGCATCCACTGAGTTTTATTTGCTTCTCTGTTACTGAGAGTTCTTGTGGACATGCTGCTCATTCTTTTTTTGGGAGCAGTGAAATTCAATTTGCTCCTTCTCTGCAAGAAAGCAGAAAATTGGCTTTTTTCCATGTGTGTACTTGGGATCTGAAGAGAAATCCTGACCTGTAAATATCCCACTTTCAAGGTCAGGTTTCAATAGCTTTGGATCTTTCATCCAGAATCTGTATGCATTAATGTATTGTAAAAGTAAGAATTAACTTTTAATAAAAATCCATGGATTATTGAGTAACAAAATATATATAGTTCAAATAGTTCATTCTAGGAAATAGTGTCAATGCAGTACCTTTCTTTCGTGGGTAGATTGCCAGGGCAACATAAAGTTTTTCCAAATAACAGGTGGCAGATTTTGCTACAATGATTTTATTTGACTATCAAAAATATATTTTCCATGTTGAAATATAAGTTTTAAACAACTTATATTTGTGTGTAAAATTCAACTGAGAAAATATCACTGATTTATGACTCAATAACACTTTTGTGAAATAATTTTATTTTGCCTTTTATTAATTATGTTAGGTAATAGAACAATACTATTATATAATATAATGAAAAACTGAATTTGCCCAGAGAAAATTATGAACATCAGTTAAAATACTTGCCTAAGTCCAGAAATGACAAGAGGTTTTCCTAGATAGATGAACAAGTCAGATGTTTCTGAAGTATCAGTAGACATGTGGATTAACAAGGGAAAAGGACAAACTCACCTTGCTAGATCTGGATGCACATATGTACAAAGAGCCTGTGGCTTGAAACAGATATCTTTACAAGGCCAAGACTATATTGGAAGTACCATGAGAAAATTACATGTGAATTATCTCAGAATTTAACTAAGATAACATATTATTTTTAAAAATATTTTATTTACTTATTTATTTATGTGTGTGTGTATGTGTGTATATCAGAGGGAACTATGTGTTCCTGTGGAGGACCAAGGATGACTTCAGGATCATCCTGCATTGCTTCTACCTCCTTTGTGCTTCACTCTAGAATTTCCCAGGGTTTGCCTACCAGGGCCACCATTTCTGCCTGGCATTTTTATGTAAGACCTGGAATCTGAACTCAGAACCTTTTGCTTGTGAGACAGAACCTTAACCCCTGAGCCATCTCCCCAGTCCAGATTAATATTTTAAATGAAATTTATAAAATGAGCCAATATAATAAAGAGTATTGCTTGTTATAACATTGGGTTTTTAATGACAATTAAAGAAATCTTACCAAAATGTCGAACCAAATTAATAATATTAATTGGCTTAAAACCTAAAAAAGTAAATGTTTTAATTGATGAAATCCTTAGGAAAAAAATTCTAACATCGAAGATGAAAATCCAGTTTTGCTTTGCTAAATGACAAGAATTCAAGAAATGACCATTAGAAATAAACTTTGTTTCAAAGAATATTCTTCTTTTTCCTGCCAAATGTAGAAATGTCAGTATCTCCTAAATTAACATTCAACTATTTTTTAAATGATTTTTGTACAATATAGTTGATATATATATAAATGAGCCTGTATAATATTAGGTGGAAAATAATTAGTTGTCATTTCATCTACTTATGCACTAATTCTCCTTTGAGATAAGCTATTTTAAGCAAGTATATAAGATTTATTATGGACCACTGGAAAAATCAGTGTGGAAGCTATGATCTTGAGGGCTGGTGTCTTCAAAGATTTATACCAGCATTGAGTGGTCTCCAGTGAGGTTTCTCTAGTGAAATTGTAAAGTCAAGAGACATCCTATAAGCCAGAGCTGGGTAATACTTCCTTTTATATTATCCAGTTCATCTGTGTAAACTTTAATTTTTCTACTTGTGATATAGAATAATCTGCCAAAGAAATCTTTAGCTAAGAAGATTTTTTCAATTCAAAACTCATGTGTTAAAGAGCCAACACTTTAACAGTTTTAATATTTTTTAAAAAATGATGTTAAGTTTACTGTAGACAATGGTACCTATTGTATAACTAAGTTTTGTGAACATATTGCTATGGATGCTCATACTTTTTCAAACATGATTAAATGAAATTTGGTTTATTTTTAGGCCTATTTTTTCTACTGTAGTGTGATTCCCTCTTTCCTTGTTCCTGGCAGGGGCATCCTTCCTCTTCTCTCCTGTTTATAATCATTGCAATTACTGTAGGTGTTACAGAGATTTATCTTTGAGTGTGTCACTAAGTGGGTTTGGTAATAGGATCCACCTATTAGGGAGTACATACAGCACTTAATTTTCTCTGTCTGGGATACTTCATTCAATATAATTTTTTCTAATTCCATCCATTTCCCAGCAAATCATTTTTGATGGCTAAGTAGTACTCCATTGTATAAATGTACCACATTTTCTTTATCCACTCGTCAATTGTTGGACATTTGGGTTCAGTCCATGATTTTGCTATTGTAAACAGTGCTGCTATGAACATGGTTGTGCTTGTGCTATTGAGGTGAATTTTTGCTGTATGGGGGATTATACCCAAAAGTGGAATAGCAGAGTCATATTGCATTTTAGTCTTTAACTTCTTTAAGAATCGCCAGACAGCTTGACAGAGTGCTTGTGTAAACCTGCATTCCCACCAGCAATGTAGGAGAGTTCCTTTCTCACCACATCCTCTCTAGCATTTGGTGTTGTTGTATTATAGATTTTTGTCATCCTGACCAGGGTGAGATGGTTTCTCAGGGAGCTTTTGATTTGCATTTCCCTGATGGCTAAGGATGTGGAGCATTTTCTAAGATATTTGTTAGACATTTCAATTTCATACCTGGTAAAGTTTAAGTTCCAAGGCCCATTTTTGGCTTATTTGTTTCCCTGATGTTTAGTTTTTTAAGTTCTTTGTGCACTCTGGATAATAGAGCTCTATCAGATATGTGGTTAGTGAAGATTTTCTCTCATTCTGTGGGTTGCCTTTGTGCTCCAGTTACAATCTCCTTATCTGAACAGCAGCTCTTTAATTTCACAAGATCCCATCTGTTGAGTATTGGTTGTATTGACTGTTCTATTGGATTTCTGATTAGGAATTTTTGGCCTAGTCCAATTAGCTCCAGGGAGTTCCCTACCCTTTCAACTAAGGATTTTATAGTATCTGGCCTTATATTGAGGTCGTTGATCCATTTGGAATTAAGTCTTGTACATTGTGACAAATATGGGTCAAGTTTCAATCTTCTACCTGTGAACTTCCAGTTTGTCAGCACCATTTGTTGAAGATGTTGTTCTTTTTCCATTGGATATTTTGGGCCCCTTTGTCAAAGTTTAAATGGCTTTAGTTGTGTGGGCTTATATCTGGGTCTTCAATCCTTATCCATTGATCTGTGTGTTTATTTTGGAGCCAGCACCAGGCTGTTTTTACAACTATGGATTTGTAGTATAGACTAAGGTTTGGTATGGTGATACCTCCAGCAGTGTTTTTGTTACTCAGGATTGTTTTTGCTATCCTGGGTCTTTTTTGCTTCCATATGAATTTTGAGATTGCTTGGTCAACTTCTTTGGGATTTTAATTGCTTTGGGTCAGTTGCTTTGGGATTTTAATTGGTATAGCATTGAATCTGTATAATGCCTTTGGCAGAATGTTCATTTTTAAGATATTGATTCTGCCAATCCAGGAATGTGGGAGGTCTTTCTACCTTCTGATGTCTTCTGTAATTTCTTTCTTTAAGGTTTTAAAGTTTTCATTGTAAAGGTCTTTTACTTCCTTCGTTAGGTTTATACCAAGGTATTTCATTATTTTAGGGGCTATAGTCAATGGGATTGACTCTCTCAGGGCTTTTTCACTTCTTTCATTTTGGGCATATAGAAAGACCACTGATTTTTGTACTTTTATTTTGTATCCTGCTATCCTGCTGAACTTCTCAATTAGTTCCAGGAGTTTCCTGGTGGAGTTTTTAGGACCATTCATATATATGATCATGCCATCTGCAAATAGCGATAACTTAACTTCTTCCTTACCAATTTGAATCCCTATTATGTCCCTTTCTTGTCTTATGGCTTCAGCTAAGACTTCAAGTACAATATTGAATAGAAATGGTGATAGTGAACAACCTTGTCTAGGTCCTGATCAAAGCGGGAATGTTTCAAGTTTTTTCCCATTGAGTATAATCCTTGCTGTGGGCTTGTTGTATACAGCTTTTATTATATTGATAAAGGTTCCTTCCATTCCAACTGAGTCTAGGGTTTTGATCATAAAAGGCTGTTGGATCTTGTCAAAAGCTTTTTCTGCATCTATCATGTGGTCTTGAATTTTGGACTTGTTTATACGGTGAATTACATTTATTGATTTGCATATGTTGAACCAAACTTGTATCCCTGGGATAAAGCCTACTTGATCCCTGTAAATGATCTTTTGGATGTTTTTGAATCTGATTTGCTAAGACTTCGTTGAAAATCTTTGCGTCTGTGTTCATCAAAGAGATTGGCCTATAGTTTTCTTTTTAAGTATGTCTTCATTAGGTTTTGAGATTAAGACGATATTAGCTTCATAGAAAGAATTTGGTAGTTTTCCTTCCTTTGCTATTTATTGAAACATTTTAAGGAGTATTGGGGTTATTTGTTCCTTAAATGTATGGTAGAACTCTGTGTTGAATCCATCTGGTCCAGAACATTTTTTGGTGGGAAGATTCGAGATTACTTCATTGATTTCCTCATATGTTCTAATAATTCAAAACTTCCTGATTCAATTTAGGTAGTTTGTGCTTACTTAGGAATTCATCCATTTCTTTTGTGTTGTCAAACTTCACAGAGTATAAGTTTTTGAAATATGATGTTATAATACTCTGAATTTCTTGGGTATTGGTAGTTATAACTCCATTTTCATTTCTAATCTTGTTAATTTGTGTTTTCTCTCTCTTGCTTTTGGTTAATTTAGGTAGGATTGTGTCAACCTTTTTCAAATAACCAGCTTTTTGACTGGTTGATTCTCTGTATCATTTTCCTAATCTCAATTTTGGATATTTCTCCCCTTTTTTTGCTAATCGCCTCTCTTCTACTGCTTTTGATTGTATTGCTCTAGTTTCTCTAAAGCTTTAAGCTGCATCGTTAAATTATTTATTTCTGATGTTTCCATTTTTTTGATGTTGGCATTAAGAGCTATGAGCTTACCTTTTAGGACAGCTTTCATTGTGTCCCAAAGATTTCGTTAGATTGTATTTCCATTATTATTCGCTTCCAGGAAATCTTGAATTTCCTTTGTATTTTCTTCCTGAATCCAATTCTCATTAAACAAAATAATGTATAATTTCCAGGTATTAGTGCTTCTTCTGTTGTTTTTTGTAATGTGGATGTCAAGCTTTAGAACATGGTGGTCTGATAGGGTACAGGCTAGAACTTCAACTTTCCTGTGTATGTGGAGATTCATTTTGTGGACCGATATGTCATCTATTTTGGAGAATGTTCCATGTGCTGCTGAGAAAAATGTGTATTCTTTGATGTATGTATGAAAAGTTTGATAGAGATCTGTAAGGTCCATTTCATTAAGGGTTTAATTAAGTTTCATAGTGTCTGTTAAGTTTTTGACCTGTTGATTCATCCCATGTTGAGAGGAAAGTGTTGAAATCCCCAAGAATTATTGTTTGGGGGTTGATTTCTTGCTTTAGACGCTGTAGGGTTTGCTTAATGAATGTGGAAGTGCCCATATTAGGTACATTTATGTTCAGTATTGTGAAGTCTTCCTGGTGAATTGTACCTCTGACTAAAATGTAGTATCCATCTGTGTCTCTTATGATTTTTTTTGTTTGAAGTCCACTTTGTCCAGTAGCATAATGGCTGCCCCTGCCTGTTTTTTGGTTCCATTAGCTTGCAGAACTTTTTGTATGTGCCTATCTTTTGTGGTGAGTTGAGTTTCCTGAAGGCAGCAGATTGATGGGTTCTGATTTTTAATCAAGTTTGTAATCTGTGTCTCTTGATTGGTGAGTTAATACCATTGACATTTAATGTTATAATGGAGAAATTATTTTTAATTCTGGACTTTTTATGTTTAGTGGCTTTTGTTAAGTGTATTTTTTGGCTTTTAGGTTTTGGTGTTATTATACTTCCCTTCTGTCCTCCTGGATACATTTTTTTTTTCTTCAAGCTTGAGTGTCATTTCTAGCATTTTTTGAAGGCCTGGTTTGGTAGACATGTAAGCCTTAAAGTTGTCTTTGTGCTGGAAAACTTTTCTTTCTCCTTCAATCATGATGGACAGTTTTGCCAGATATATCAGCCTTGGTTGATATTTTTGTTCATTTAATACTTGAAGTAAGTCTCTCCAAGCTCTTCTTGCTTTTACTGTTTCCATTGAGAAGTCTTTTTTTTATTTTAATAGGTTTACCTTTAATAGTGACTTTTTTTTTTTCCCTTGAAGTTCTCATCACTTTTTCTTTGTCTTGAATATGTAGTGTTTTGACTATGATTTGCTGTGGCAAGTTTCTATTTTGGTCATATCTGTTTGGGGGTATAGAATGCCTCTTGTATATGGATGGGCCTCTCATTCTTTAGATGAGGAAAGTTTTCACTGACGATAATTTGAAAATTTTCCTCAGGTGTATTTTGGGATTCTTGCTTTGGTATTCCATGAATGCGTATATTAGGCTTCTTCAGAGTATCCCATAACTCTTGAATATTCCTCTCAAGTATCTTTTTGACTTTAACAACCTCTTCCATTGAGCCGGTTAATACTTCCACTTTGTCTTCAAGATCTGAAATTCTATTTTCTGCTTCATTAATTCTGCTGATAAGAATCTCTGTTGAGTTCTGGGTTGAAGATAACTTGTCTTTTAGTACAATTTTAAATTCTGCTGAGACTGTTTTAATGCTCTATGCCTATTTTTGTTTCTTGAACTGTTTTTCTCAACTCCTTCAAGTGTCTATTGTGTTCCTGTTCAAAGTGGTTGATGTGGTTATTTAACTACTCCCTTTCCTCTTTCATAGTATTGATCATGGTAATGATCATTCTTTAAAAGTCGTTATCTTGGGTCTGGCTTTCTTGTCTATTTTCTGTGAATTTGTTCTGGTTGGAATCTATCATTATGGGGTATTTCTTTCCATGGTAAATTTGTTTTCTTGGGTTTTGTTTCTCATGGATCTGTGTTTTGACTTGGGCATTGTTGTTTTGTCTCTTAAGACTTTTCAGCTTCTGTGTTTTTTTGAGTGAACTGATTAAATTATTATTACTCCTGTTGGGCAGTTATTACTAGTATTTGCCTTGGAGTTGGGTATGTTTCTCTGTTGTTATTATTATTTCCTAGATGATGCTGCATCAATTAAGTCAGGTTTATAGACAGGGGGTGAATATTAGTATGGTAATGCACTTTTACAATTTAGTACCTTGGTGATATGTGAAGTGAGTGGTATAATCCCTGGGTTGTATATATTTTGGGGTGGCTACATGGAAATGTTAATCTACAGTGATTAATAATTGAAAGGAACAGGCTGGTTATTTATCTTTGGGTGGATGTGAAGAATCTCTCCCATGTGATATGATGATTTTAGAGGAGTTCAGATGTATGGCCTTTGTTCCCTAGAGATTTGATTGAGTTTCCTTTGGACTCTGTTGAATTTTGAGGAGCAGTGTGTCCTCCCTGCACTGCACATGAGGGTCCTGGGTGGGCCGGAAGGGCAGAGGGGCTGTGATGATGGCAGAGCTCTTCACCTGGGACCTGGGGCATGGCCTAGTGGCCCACCCAAGCTCAGGGAAGCCTGGGTATTGCTCAGACTGACTGGTGGGAGGAGCTGGGATGAGTGGGTGACCTGAGGGCCAGTAGAACTTACCTGGGAAGGAGGACCGCAAATGAGCTTCCTGTCCCAGGTAGGATGGGCAAAGCCAAAGTGAAACATATTTATATGCTACATGTCAATGAGACCCTTTCACCTCATGCTTACCTGAAAGCATTTCTTCACACTCAGTAACAACTTTTGCTTTATTTTATTTTATTGTTTACAGTGGAAATTCCCTAATCAAAATGGAACATTTTTATTCACACGAAACATATGTCAGTGGTAAGAGAAACAAAATAAATTTATTTACTCAGTCACTTATTTATTGATTTATTTTCATCTATGAATAAATGACAGAGTAAATAAATTCTTTAAATCTTAAAAAATTCACCATAATTTCCAGTCACTGTTTAACATGCAGTGGTTAAAATGCTGAGGAATTTCTATCATGCAATTCTGATAAGGACAAGTCTCAGTGCTGTGAGTTCCTGGATGCAGCATCCTTACCTTGAGTGGAGTGTCTTGTCCAACAATGGATTTTCCATCTTTAGATTCTTACAATCTTATATTCCCTTCATTCCCATGGTTCCCCAAACCTTAGGATGGGGAGAGATTAGGATGGCCCGATTCTGAATGAGCATTGCCAGGTGGTTGGAAATCTGTGTTATGTCTGGCCATTGTTATCCACTTTACTGGTCTTCTACTGGCCTAGGAACTGAAGAGAGAGAAGAACACACAGGGGAAACCTTAGGGACTACAGCTGGATGAGAGAAGGGAAATGCTCTTATCAACATGGTGTTCCGAGGAGAGGCAACTTGGTGTGCCACAGAGGCCTGAACCTCACAAGAGTAGACAAGCCAGAGGGAATCCTAGGGTCCATAGAAATGGCCAAGCAGGCAGGTGGGAGGAAAAGGAACTAACTGATCCATGACAGAAAGAGAGGGGAATAGGAGGAAGGGTAGATAGAGGGATGTAAGGATTAGTACTCAATATGCTTGTAAAACTAAAAAATAAATAGATAAATAAATTTTAAAAATGCTGAGGAAAAGTTAAGTGGTTTTGTGTTTCATGGCTTCAGGAAGTTACAGAAATGATGTTAGGTATTGAAATAATAATAAAAAATGTGCAAAGATTCCTGAACAAAATGAAGAAATCATCTCTGTTAAAACAGAATATGAGCAGTGATTTACATGCACTGGAACTTGAAATTTGATTGCTCTTCTAACTGTGGAAAAAAAAGAAGGAGCCTTCCTAGCCAAAACATGCTTTATCTTTTAATTCTTTAGCACAATTTTGTCTCTAACCAGATTAGAGACAAGAGAACTGTTATACTTAAGACCAAAGCTTCTAGTTGCCAATAGTCTGTCAAGAATCCAGATGGCAGTTTGGAAGAACATTTATAGCAACTTGGCATCATTTTGTCCAACAATTACTAAAGCAAGCTCCAAAATGAGTGATTTATGTTATTCAACGTGCACTAATGTATTTAATTATTTTATACCTGTGGAGGCCCAGAGGTGACTTTGAGAATCACCCTGGATTTCTCTACCTCCTCTTTGCTTGTCTCTGGACTTCCTGTTTTGCAGGGATCAGAAATACAGGCTTCTGACATTTCTTCCTGGCATTTTTATGTGAGAGCCAGGATCTGATCTGAACTCAAAACCTTCTACTTTTGAGGAAGAAGCTTTACCTCTTAGCCATCTCTCTGGCCTACAAATACCTTTTAAAAGACCATGAGGTCATGAAATCCCTTAGTTTTCCATGGAAATCCAAGAAATCCCTGAGTTTTCCATGGAAACAGACTCAGATAGATATTATTACACAGAACACTTTCTGGAAATACTATTGAAAATGAGAAGAGGAAAGGAGAAGAAGCAGGATAAGTTAAGAGCAAGAAATAGTCTTTAGTGTAGCTTTGTTGAAAGTCCAGCTACTTCCCCAGAGAGCTTCAAGGCCAGAAGATCTTCTAGCATCATCTCTGTTTGTGGTATCAACACAAAAATTAAGAACCAAATGTTATCAGTAGTTGAATGTGATCTGACTATTCCTAAAACAATTGTGAGCTGAAGCCTTTGTAATAACAACACAAGACCTTCATTTTGAAGGAAGCTGAAGGGTTCCCAGGCAGAATCTGTTCCAAGTATTCCTTGGCCAGTATTATTTAGTAAAATTATACTACTCAACAGTAACACCCATTTGATGCAAACTTGAACTGGTGTTTAGAGTAAGAAAAAAATCTCCGTGGAGTTATATTACAAAATAAGCACACACAATCATTTTGAAGACAGGGTTAAATGATCACTTCTACTTGAAATTATTACACAGAGTCACACACACATGTATTTGTATATTTTAGAATTATCTCCAAAAGATTTTAGAAATATTTTGCTATATACACATTTGCATTTTTCTTGAAGACATTTGTGAGAAAAATGTATCAGGTTGAACTTGTTGTGATCAGAATATATTGCCAAATACTTCCTGAGCAAATGACTACAGGAGATAGTGGAAAAGATATTGAATCAATTATGTTCATACTTAGCTTTACATTATAATTTTTCTGTGCTTAGTCATCTATTCCTATAAGCATTTCACAAATCATTAAATGAAAGTGCTTTTTTCCATGGTCTCAAAACCTTCTATCACAATTGGACTGTTGCATCTAGACCTCACTGTAGTGAGACTTGTCCTTACCAGACCTGCATAATAACTGACAAACCAATATGCCACCATAGATTATTGAGGAATTCAAAAGAGATAAGAACATACAGTGGAAACCTTAAAGACTAAAGTGGGATGAGAGAGTGGAAATGCCCCTATCTGTGGGTAGCATGAAGAGAGGCAACTTTGTATGCCACAAAAGTCCTCAAGGAATAGACAAGCCAGAAGGATGCTGGGGTCCATAGAAACAGATAGGCAGGAGGGTGAGAGAGAGTAGGATGGATTACTGAAGAGAAAGGAGAGGAATAGGGGGGGATAGAAAGAAGTAGTATAAGTATTCAATATGCTTATAAAATTAAAAAAAGAAAAAGTACAATAAATTTTTATGTCCCTTAGTAAGCATCACAATTTTAACAGTCTTCAAGCATTTGGCATGGCAAGCATATGGCAAGAATTCTTGCCATATTCATGGATGTATTCTTTCTTGAAATGAAATTCTTAGTTTCTAATCTAAGGTCGCAATTTATGTTTGCATTCTGTGAAGGTGCTATGGTATCCAAGCCTACAACTGCCATGCAAACTGCCCTACTGACTTCACAACATGGATCAACAATCTTTCAACATGATGCTTAGACCAGCATGACTATCAATTAGTTCCAAGTTTTTGAAAAGCATGTTTTAGCATGACCTGAAATAGTGAGAAGTGAGCTCATCTGAGACTATCAGTACACGGAACTTTGGCCAGCAAACAGTAAACAGATGGTAACAACTTTCATTCAATTCAGAACTGAAATTGAAATCCGCTAGTGACCTAAAGATAGAAATATCTATGCTTTAATTTGCTTTATTTCCTATTTACTGAAGGTTAGAAAAATGTTAAAAAAATTTTATGGATAAAACCCCAATGCAGTTTTATTTTTGTATGCGGGAATTTGCTAAAAATCTTGATTTTTCAATCTAGATGATAAAGAAATGAAAATGTTTATAGAAAATGAAATTAATATATACATTTGAAAATTTGTCTTTCCTGGCAATCTTTTGAAACTGACAATAAATATTAAAGGTATTTCTTCTTGGTATGGGTAGAATTAATGAGTGTATCTCATTTTGTTCCAGCCTTCCATAACACTATAAAAGTTACTGACTATAGAAGCTAGACTGTTCTGTCCATATTATCAAGGACATTTCCTGTTATTGTTCTCAACATTCACCTCAGTGCTTTTTTACTGATGGTATCAGCAAGTACTTGTCAGATAAGTGAATGGGCACGTATTTTAAGTGTTGTTCCTGAATGTGTAAACATAAAAGTCCTTCATTTATAGCCTTTCAAATATCCAAATATCCAATGTACTAGTGGTTAGGAACATAGGATTATACATTTTCTCAGAAAGACTGCAAGTAAGTAATGTGACACCTAGTTAAATTCACAGACGTTTGTTCCTGATCATTTACAACTAAGGGGGTATGATCTCACCAGAAGGGGAGGGCATATAGTCTGGCAGATAAAAAGTAACCATTTTGTAAATGGGTGATTGACCCCTCCCGCACTGAGGTTTCCTACCTTTATTACATCTACCCTTGAATGTGCTCTTATAACAAGACTCCAGTTTAAAAGCTTTTTGTCTCTGAGGGGGGGAGGGGGGGAACGGACATACAGTGCCCACCAGGATGGAGTGAAGGGCATTGCAGGAGCAGCAAAACTGCAAAAGAAAATCAACAAACCACAATCCAGAACTTCAGAGACTCTATATCAACCACCTAGAACTAGGCCAGACTAATCTCTACCCATCCTGAAGCTCAGGGACATTTGCGGAAGAGGGGGCGGTAAGAGTGTAAGAGCAAAAGGATGGGAGGAGCAATGATTTGCAAGATACTCCACACAAGTTAGCGCCGAAGCAATCATAATTGGACTTTGCATGCCCTGCGCAATGTCCAACACACTATTGACCTCACAAAGTCTAGCATCTGCTAAAGGCACCAAGATCCTTGGAGGCAAGGGATTGGCAGCCACAGTAGTGTTCCTATGCTTAAGGGGAACACGGGAAAGGGTTCAGGGAACTGCCACTGGGTCCTTGCATGTCATCCGAGAGGAGGGCTCAGAGGAGAGTCAGGCATGCACAAGAAAGGACTCTCTGGGAATTGGGGCTGGAGGCACTGGGGGATGGGGAGGGAGGGGTGAAGGGAGGAGAAGTAGGGGGTTCGGGGGGAGGAGGAGGGAGGGAGGGAACTGGTGTACCTATTAAGTTTGTATGAGCTGAAATAAAAATAAAAAATGTATTAAAAAAAGGAAAGAAAATATTTATTTCTGATTAAAATACACACCTAAACATATTTTGGATTCACTTGTGTAAATAATGAGTCAAATGAGAAAACTCCTTTTTTATTTAAAAGAGTTTAGAAACCAGATTGATCACTCTTTTATCCTTTCAATTTATTATGTTTCCTTTATATTAAAAATGTTGTGCTGCATGCTAAAGGATAATGTCATTGGCAGTGTTCTTCATAATTCTTTTAAAATGCACTAAATGATATTCTATCTGCATCATTAGGTTACCATACAACAATGTCCTCTGAGAGTATGGTTTTGCTATCATGTCTAGTTGTAATTACTTCTCATGAAAACTGTGTGGGCTTATTGAAATGACTTGATGTGTGAAGGTTGAGAAGACAATGCTTACTGTAACTGTAAATAACCACAGCTTGACAGCCTGGCATGTTTTTATTTCGCAAAAGTCACCCTTAAAAGGTGCTATGTTTTTGTGCATTTTAAAAAATTCTCAGAAATTTTTGGTTTCTCTAAAAGTCTAAAGTTAGAGATTTTCTCTAGCTCACAGTTTCTACATCTTGGTAATTCTTTTTTCTTTTTGAAAAATTTTTTAAATGTATTCAATTGTGTGTGTGTGTGTGTGTGTGTGTGTGTGTGTGTGTGTGTGTAGAACCACAGACCAATTTGGGAACCACCATGGATGCCTCGACCTCCTCCTTGTTTACTCTGCTCCAGGATTCACAGGCTCTGCCCTACCAGGACCAGAAACGCAGGCCACCCCCAGCTTCCACCTGGCATCTATACGTGGGGTCTAGGATACGAACTCAAGACCTTCTGCCTGCAAGGCAGAGGCTTAACCCCTGAGCCACCTCTCCAGCCCCTACATCTTGGTAATTCTGATATTTTGAAACAAATAATTCTTTGTTTGGGTAGTGAAGAGTTAGGGTCTTCAGTTAGTATATTGAGTAATGTTTCCTATTTCTATCAATAATATAACTCTACCTTAGTTGGAAAGGAGACAACATCTATGGACATTGTTGTTTATCTTGCTGAGCTAAAAACATCCCTAACTGCAAAACCCTGGGTAAGCATTCTCTTTCTTGCTTGTGTGTATAAAAGAATTTTCTGCTGAGTGTTATGAAAGTATGTCAGGCTCGGAACTGAAAATGACACTGTGAGTGACATCAAGGATAGACAGGATTCAGTGAGGGTAACTCCTGCTTTCCCCTATCTCCCAACAATGGCCTCTAAGACAGAAAGACAATTCTTCAATTGAGGAGAGCATGGCTTGTAGTAAAAAAATGTCTTACACTGGGAAACTACAAGGGAAGCTATGCCATAAGCTTTACAAACACTACTGCACATTGTGAAGCTGGATGCTTTGCACTAATGTATAGAAAAGTGGCTTTGCAAGTGAGCTGCCATTGAACATATGCAGAAAGTTTATGCATGGAATTTCTTTGAGGAGCCTTATCTAGAAATGTGCATGGGTGTATGTATTTGTATGTGTGTGTTCATTTTAACTGTTAACATTCAAATAGCAGAATACATATTTTGGATAAACTTCGAATTTATTATCATAAAAATATTAGAGATTTTTTTAAAATTCAAAATATTTTAGAAGAAATTCTAGGTCAGGTAGCTTATAGACAGAGAGCCTTTTCCTACATGAAGTGCTGCCATGACTTTTTCGAGACGGTGTAAGAACTTTGGGTTTTGTCATTGGCCCATCAGAGATCGGGTGCAGGTGACTTCACATCACCACTCTTTCCATTTTCTTCTCTCTTGTCACTTGTGATGAAACAACCAAGAACTTGAAGAAATGGAAAACTGATGGTGTTTTCAGAGTCTGCTATTTAGATTACAAGTTCTAAAATGACTGATGCAAGTTTATCAAATTTCAAAAGAAATTAATGCAATTGTTCACAAATAATAGAAAAAAGAGAGATAAAAGACATCCCATTTCAAAAGGAAACCTTTTTTCTATGTCTCATTAAGTTAGAACTATTGGATAAACTTGGTTTCCAATAAACACAATCATGTACAAATTTATAGTGTGGTGTTTTTCCCCTGGGAAAACCTTAAAGCCATCTAGGACTTTGCCCAACCCTGTCTGAACAGCTCAAGAGTCTCAGAAAGTTCCTAAAGCTAACAAGTTCTGAGGATAGAGATCCTTTGTAAGATCAAGTAAAGATGCAAGGGAACTCTGCCCAAGATCAGGAAAACCTGTGAACAACTGCTTTAGGCAGAGATTCCAGCAGCCTTAGAAGAGACTTTCCTAGGAGCAAGTCTTGAAGAGTGCTCAGGGTTTCAGCTTCTGTGAGTCTCATCCCTCTTATTTGGTGTGGGCTTTCTGGTAATGTAGCTGCCTCTGAGTTATCATGGCTACAATAAGTAACCTTTATCTACACTTCTGTAAGCAACCCCAGTAACCTCATGGGCTCATCAAGTTGGACCTTGGGATAATCTTTACTTTGGTCTGTCCTTGAATTCTGTGGTAGATGTGGCATGGTTTCAGGAAAAGTGTCACGCTGTATGGATATAGTATCGTAAATTTAAAAAACTCAGTTGTAGTGAAAATATTTTTAACAGAACTCAGCTCAGTTCCTATGCTGATGATTTTTTTCTTATGGAAACAAAATAAATGAAAATACATACTTAATCATTTTAAAAGTGTCTTGTCAATTTTAGATTAATTTATTTCATTTGTTAAAAATAATTTATTTTAAATATTTAGGTTCAAGAAAGCTGAGATTATCAATTGTTTTGGTCCTCTCTTCTTTTTCTAAGAGATCTATAAGACAAATGTCATAGCAGATAAAATAGTACTAGAGCATTGAAACTTGATAGTCACACTGACTCTATAGTTGCACTGAATTTTCCAAGTCTCCTTCCTCACTGTTTGCCTGCTGCCCTTGTGCTTAGAACTGCAGTGCTGAGCAGTGTGAAATCAGCTCTGATCTTTCCCTGGTTCCTGAACTTTAACCTGTTGATCCTATCTGAAGGAAGGGGTGAGACTGATTCACCTTTCTATAATTTTATCTCAAGTCTTTTTGGGATTTACGTTAGAGAAGTGTGCTTAAAATATCTTATTACTATTATTATTAATACTGCCCACACAATTTCTTATATTTTGCATTATTTCCTTAAGCTTATTTTATATGTCATGTATATAAACATATGAATTCTTTTAAATACAGTCAAACCGATCTTTCCAGAATCTTTCAAAGCACATATACTACTTAAAAGTTTATCTCAAATTTTGGGAAATCTATTTTGTAGTCAGCATCATATATTGCAATGCAACTGAATATAAATAGACTGTGAATTTTATGAAAGTCAGAGTACTAGATATACATAAACAAATATATCAACAAGAAGTTTGATTAAAAGGATAACAATAGAAGAAATTGCAATGATGGTATCATTTATCATGCTATGTATGATCTCAAGCAACTTCTAAAGGAATCAAATGGTAGATCTAGAATAAACCAGATTATCTTTGATTGCATTACATTTTTTCATCATCTTTAATGTAAGAATATGATCTGGCCTACCTCTAATAAGATAATATTAGTAATTTGAATATATTTAAAATGTAAATTTCATATTGTAAAACTTTTAAGTTTTTTTCTTAGGAGTGTCATAGTTGGGCACAGGTGTCAACTTGACAGTTGAGGGTTTGAGTTCTGGGTACATTTGTAGAGAATTAGTGGTTGAGTTAGGCCCAGAGCAGACCTGTAGGAGATTATTTAACTGATGAGGAAGGCTCAGCCCATGATTGGTGGGATTAGGCTCTGGAATAAAATACAGACAGCTGCTTGAGAGAGTTGGCATCCTTTTGTACACTTGGCCAGATATGCCGGTCTGGCAAATAAGGATCATCCCTCTCTCAGCCATCATGGAGAAATGGTGTGGCCAGTTCCCTCGACCCTGATGTTGGTGCATGCTTTCTTGTCAAGCTGGACTGAGAACTGTAACTGGACTGTTGTAAGAGAGAATAAACCCCTTATTTCCTTAAGCCGTTTGATGGTCATTTATCAGCAACCATGCAGGCAAACTGCAGCAAGGAGCATTATATTTTTTTCTGGAGAAAATAATTGATTCTATCTTCCAACTGAACTGTGTCAATGTTATTATTTTTAGATAATAGGTATTTTTTCTTAAAATTTTAAAAATGTACTCCTTTTAGGGAAAGAAATGTATATATTTTAAATGAAACAAATTAAAATCAATAAAAATTTTAATTAATTATAAAACATAGGATTATTTGAATAATTTCAAATATGTATATCAATTTGATCTTCAGCCTGAACTTTTGTTCCTTCAAATACTTTGTTATTCTTAATAATTTAAGTTTTTTGTAAATGCTACCAAAGCATTGTTGACTGTCTACCTAACAGGCAGTGTAGTGGAACTTCCAGTTCACATGGCTGTGGTCTATTCAGTTCCTGGAAGATTCATGGTAAGATTCCCAGCCCTTGGCTCACTGCTGCTTGAAAGTCACTCCTTTGTTTTTCACATGTACTGTACTGTAGATCAACATGTTTCCTTAATGCCAGGCAAGAGTAGGAGTCCATGGAAGATCTTATAGCAAGATAAAAGTTACTACTTTAAGCAAAAATTATCGTGATAATGATATATCATCATCTTTGTTGTATTTTACTAAATAGAAGCAAGCCACGGGTCATATAGAACAGAGGAAGAATTGCAAAGGGTCTGAGCTACTAGATGGGGAAATTGAGAGGGAGTTAATAGTCTTTCTTTCAAACCCAATACTATTTTTTTGTTGACATTGGAGAATAGGCTTGTTGCATAATGTTAATGTAAGGTTATGTAGTTTTGATGGTTATATTATGTACAACTTCAGTGTCCAGGGAACACATGTTTTGTAGTTCTTATATATTCACTGACAAACCAAAGATGTGTCTGGAAATCAATTCTGACATAGCACTTCCATCTTGTTATTGAACTTTTTTGAATTGTTTCTAGGAGGAGAAGACAAAACTTGTCTTGAGAAATGACTACATTCTGTGTGTTGGTATGGGATCTTGTTATGCTTTACTTAATCAGCATGGGCACAGTAAAAATATTTGTTAACACTGATTCATATATTATTTTTGTGAAAATAAACTTTAATTCAGAAGAGAAAATATTTGTTGGTGAAAGGTTAAGACTGAAGTCATAGATTTATTAAAGAAATAAAGTATTTACAAACAAAATAGTAGCAGAATTTTTTTTAAAAGTATGATTATATTGTTTAGGAAGCAAGAGATATTGAATCTGAAGAGGCTAATGAATTCCCAAAGTTGTTAAAACTTGCTGACTATAGAAAGATACATAAATACATGAATTAATTAAAGAGAGAAGGCTAGAGAGATGGATCAGGGGGTAAACCTCTGCCTTTCAAATAGAAGAACCTGAATCTCAGATCCTATTTGACAATTCTTGGCAGAACTGGCAGTGGCTTGAGCTTCCAGCTCTGGAACATGTAGCTTGGGAAAACCCAGAACAAAGCAAAAAGGAGATAATGCACTGCAGGATGACTTCCAGTGTCAACCCTTGGCCTCCACATGCATACACAGACAAACTGACATATGCACACATATACACACATAAAAATAAACAATAATAATTAGTGAGAAAATTGAGTGTGCAAAGACATTAGGACTAAATATTGCAATCTCTTAAGGTTTTGATAATTCCACTCCATATAAATTATTATTCAAAATTAAAATATAAAATGATAAATATTAAACATCATTTTAAAATGTTTTATTTGTTTATTTGAGAAAGAGATAGGTAGAGGTACATACATGTGCGAGGGCTGGTTTTCCCATGTACCTACACAAAATATGACGATTTCAGGCCCTCAGGGCAGAGAAAGTCAAAAGCATTGTAGGTCCTCCACCCCCTCACCCAAATACAGGGGACTCCGGACACAGCAGGGAGTTTGTCGAGGCAAGACTCAATTTATTGAAGGAAATGAAACAGTTTATATAGACAGCAGACTGCAGGGTGCGAAACGGGCAGCCAATTACCTTAATGGTCAGCACAGCATGCATGCTGCACTGGTCCGACTAAACATAAATCTATGTCGGCAAATATAAGCCAATTAGAGCTCTCTATAATATAAACAGGGTTATGCCCAACACACTAGCTCCAAGTGCCATCTTTGGTCCCATGCGCTAAGCCACGCCATGGTCACTCACTCCCAGACCATTATTCCTGGACAGGCACCTATATGTGTGTCATGGTTGATGTGTGGAAAACAACATTGTCTCACCACGTGAGTTTCTATGGATCAAACTCAGGTCTCTAGATTTACAAGGACACAAAAACCCACTGAGTTTATCTTCATAAACCTTACTTGTCTTAAAAGTACCTTGTCACCACATGATACTCTCGATAGATGCAGAAAAAGCTTTTGACAAGATCCAACAGCCTTTTATGATCAAAAACGCTAGAGACAGTGGGAATGGAAGGAACCTTTATCAATATAATAAAAGCTGTATACAACAAGCCCACAGCAAGGATTATACCCAATGGGGAAAAACTGGAACCATTCCCACTTCGATCAGGAACTAGACAAGGCTGTCCACTCTCACCACTTCTATTCAATATTGTACTTGAAGTCTTAGCTGAAGCCATAAGACAAAAAAAGGACATAAAAGGCATTCAAATCGGCAAGGAAGAAGTCAATCTATCCCTATTTGCAGATTACATGATCCTATACCTAAGTGATCCCAAAAACTCCACCAGGAAGCTCCTGGAACTAATTGGGAAATTCAGCAGGGTGGCGGGATACAAAATAAATGTACAAAAATCAGTGGCCTTCCTATATGCCCAGAATGAAAGAAGTGAAAAAGCCCTGAGAGAGTCAATCCCATTTACTATAGCCCCTAAAAAAATGAAATACCTTGGTATAAACTTAACGAAGGAAGTAAAAGACCATTAAAATGAAAACTTTAAAACCCTCAAGAAAGAAATTGCAGAAGACACCAGAAGGTGGAAAGACCTCCCGTGTTCTTGGATTGGAAGAATCAACATCGTAAAAATGACCATCCTACCTAAGGCAATATACAAATTCAATGCTATACCAATTAAAATCCCAAAGCAATTCTTTAAAGAAGTTGAGCAAACAATCTCAGAATTCATATGGAGGCACAAAAGACCCAGATTGCAAAGACAGTCCTGAGTAACAAAAAGACTGCTGGAGGTATCACCATACCAAACCTTAGTCTGTACTACAAATACATAGTTATAAAAACAGCCTGGTACGGGCTCCAAAATAGACACACAGATCAATGGATACGGCTTGAAGACCCAGATATAAGCCCACAAAATTACAGCCATTTGGTCTTTGACAAAGGGGCCCAAAAAATTCAATGGAAAAAGAACAGTATTTTCAACAAATGGTGCTGGCAAAACTTGATCTCCACATGCAGAAGATTTTTTTTATACAAGTGTGCATGTGTGTGTGCGTGTGTGTGTGCATGTGTAGAACCACGGGCAAATTCGGGAACCACCATGGACGCCTCAACCTCCTCCTTGTTTACTCTGCCCAGGGATTCACAGGCTCTCTCCTACCAGGATCAGAAATGCAGGCCGCCCCCCGCTTCTGCCCGGAGTCTATGCGTGGGGTCTAGGGTCCGAACTCAAGAACTTCTGCCTGCATGGCAGAGGCTTAACCCCTGAGCCATCTCTCCAGCCCCTCCACATGCAGAAGATAAATACTGGACCTGTACTTGTCACCATATACAAGACTTAATTCCAAATGGATCAAGGACCTCAATATAAGGCCAGAGACTATAAAAACCACAGTTGAAAGGGAAAGGAACTCCCTCGAGCTGATTGGGCTAAGCCAACAGT
Organism: Typhlomys cinereus; assembly: GCA_023101885.1. NCBI lineage: Eukaryota > Metazoa > Chordata > Mammalia > Rodentia > Platacanthomyidae > Typhlomys > Typhlomys cinereus. The sequence goes on along the minus strand of JALPQD010000061.1, from coordinate 7,157,205 downwards.
TCCTAAACAGACATCCAATGGCACAGTCACTGGGATCTTGTGAAATTAAAGAGCTTCTGTTCAGATAAAGAGATTGTAACAGGAGCTCAAAGGCAACCCACAGAATGGAAGAAAATCTTCACTAACCACATATTTCATAGACCTCTGCTGTCCAGAGTGCACAAAGAACTTAGAAAACTAAACATCAAGGAAACCAATGGCCCAATTAAAAAATGGGCCCTGGAATTTAAAAGAAAATTTACCAGGGATGAAATTAAAATGTATAACAAATATCTTAAAAAATGTTCCACTTCCTTAGCCATCAGGGAGATGCAAATCAAAACTTCCCTGAGATACCATCTCACCCCAGTCCTGATGGCAAAAATCCACAATACAAACAAGAAATGCTGGAGAGGATGTGGAGAGAGGGGAACTCCTACATTGCTGGTGGGAATGCAAGCTCATACAACCACTCTGGCGAGCCATCTGGAGATTCTTAAAGAAATTAAAGATTGAAATGCCACATGACCCTGCTATTTCACTTTTGGGAATAACCCCACATACAGCAAAAGTTCACCTCCATAGCACAAGCACGACCATGTTCATAGCAGCACTGTTTACAATAGCAAAGTCATGGAATCAACCCAAATGTCCAACAGTTGATGAGTGGATAAGGAAAATGTGGTATATCTATACAATGGAGTACTACTCAGACATCAAAAATGATGAATTACTGGAATTTGCTGGGAAATGGATGCTATTAGAAACTATTATATTAAGTGAAGTATCCCAGACCCAGAAAATTAAGTGCCGTATGTACTCCCTAATAGGTGGCTCCTAGTACTAAACCCACTCAGCCCACCTAGAGACACTCAAAGATAAATCTCCAATACCTACAGTAATTGCAAGGAGTATGAACAGAAGGGATGCGATAGGAAGGACACACCAGAAAGAAGGAGAAAGGGGACCATGTTACAGCAGAGAAAATAGGCCTCCATCAAGGACTGCAAATAAGTAATGAGACATCTGGTTAAGTTCACAGACTTTTGTTCCTGATCATTTACAACTGATGGGGTATGATCTCACCAGAAGGGGAGGGCATATAGTCTGGCAGATAAAAGTAACCATTTTGCAAATGGGTGATTGACCCCTCCCTCACTGTGGTTTCCTACTTTTATTACATCTACCTTTGAATATAGTCCTATAAGAAGACTCTAGTTTAACAGCTTTTTATCTCTGGCCAGGGGTTGACATCCAATACCCATCAGGATGGAGTAAAGGGCATTGAAGGAGCAGCAAAACTGCAAAAGAAAATCAACAAACTATAATCCAGATCTTCAGAGACTCTATATTAACCACCTAGAACTAGGCCAGCCTAATCTCTCCCCATCCTGAAACTCAGGGAAATTTGCGGAAGAGGGGGCAGTAAGATTTTTAGAACACAAGGATAGGAGGAGCAATGATATTCAAGATACTCCACACAAGTTAGGGCCAAAGCAGTCATAATTGGACTTTGCATGCCCTGCGCAATGTCCAACACACTATTGACCCCACAAAGTCTAGCATTTGCTGAAGGCACCAAGATCCTTGGAGGCAAGGGATTGACAGCCACAGTAGTGTTCCTATGCTTAAGGGGAACACAGGAAAGTGTTCAGGGAAATGCCACTGGGTCCTTGTACATCATCGGAGAGGAGGGCCAAGAAGAGAGTCTGACATACATGCATATTAAAGGATTCTCTGGGGATTAGGGGGGAAGGTACTGGGGGATGGGGAGAGAACAGGGAAGGGGAGGGGGAGCAGGGGGTTTGGGGGAAGGAGGAGGGAAGGAGGGAACTGGTGTACCTATTAAGTTTGTATGAGTGGAAATAATGATAAAAAATGTTAAAAAACATAATACATTCTTAAACATTTAACATTTTTCAAGAAATAGAAAAAAAGTACCTTGTCAAGGATGGTTGGAAGTAAGGAAGGAAAAATATCTTAAATCTAGAAGGAATAAGTAAAATCATTAAGGTAAGATGACATTCTAGGAACTTTGAGGAAGAGGGAAAAAACCCAAAATTTCATGGTAACTTAGGCATTCTATAGACAGTATCTCAAAGCATAAAGAAACTTGAAGCTTCTCATGCAGCTCAATTGTAAGGATATTCTGTTTATGTCTTATAATGTTGATTTAGTTTCTCATGAAGCTGAGTATCAAAAGGAAATTCTGATTATGTCTTATAATGTTGATTTAGCTCATGGTGAGGACGGTGTTTAAACAATCCCCTCCAATTACTAGATATAGGTCTTAGATCCAAACTTAGGCTATTTTAAACTATACCAAATATTTCTTCTATTAACATTTGTGCAGATACTACAAATTGAAGGAAATAAAAGCAACTGTAATGGTCTGAAAAAAAAGTTGCATTCTTATTTTTCTGTTGTTTGTGTGTCTGTATGTTTCATCAACAGTGAAAATATAAATGACAGCCAACTATCAAGCACTGTTTTAAGGACAAATATGTAACATTATTGAATTGCATGTCGGTGACCTCTTTTCATCATTATTATTCTATTTATAACAAATAACAATTTTACAATTCAAATAAAGGCTTATTTAGTATGTAATAGACATCTATAAAAGTTATTAAAACAATTATATAATTTAGGTCAGAATGTCATAATTCTTAAGCACAGGGAATTTATGGCTCTATTACATATTTAATTCCCCACAAAATTACAAAAAATCATAGTGTATATTTTATCTTTAGCTCTACCATGTGTCATAGTTAAGCACAGGTGTCAACTTGACTCTTGAGGGTTTGAGCTCTGGGCACAGTTGTAGAGAGTTGATGGTTGAGTTAAGCCCAGAGCAAACCTGAAGGAGATTGTCTAGCTGCTGGGGAAGACCCAGCCCATGGTGGGTGGGATTAGGCCCTGGATAAATCAGAGAGAGCTGGTTGAGAGAGTGGCATCCTTCTGTATACTTGGCCAGATGTGCTAGTCTGGCAAGTAAGGATTGTCCATCTCTCAGCCGTTATGGTGGCCAGTTCCCTCGGCCCTGGTGTTGGTGTGTGCTCTCCCGTTAAGCTGGACTAAGAACTGTAACCGGACTGTCGTAAGAAAGTAAACTCCTTGTTCCCTTAAGCTGTGTGATGGTCATTTATCAGCAACCATGCAGGCGGACTGCAACACCATGTATTTTTGACAATATACATTTATGTTTGTTTTAATCAATGTTTCTTCCTTTATTAAGGAAGAATATAGGTGTTAATATTTTCCCACAAAAAGTTAGTTTTGCTTTAAAAATCAAGATTTTGAATTCCATTTGAGTGGAATGATGCATTAATTCAGAAGAAAATCTAGCATAAATGTGAACTGGCATTTGGAGAATAATTAAGTCGTAATTTCAAAAGGTTAATGTAGCAATTTACTTGTCTTGGTTTTCAAAATTTAGATAACAGAACAGATTTTTGCTGGATGGCAAAACACTCTGACTTATTTTCCAAAATACTTGGGAATTGTGTTCTGTGTTAAGGATTTAATGTTACATTAAAGTAGTACATTTGACATAAATTTATAGATGCACACATTATGATAGTATTTGGGTTCAATAGGGTCTAATTTGGACAAAATAATTAATAGTTAAGTTAGCAAGAATAAACACTGAATTTATGTTTTCTAAAGTGGATGAAATATTTAATTTCCTTATTTAGCATATGTGTATGAGCATGTTTTTATGTGTGTAGGGACATGTGAGTGTGGTGCATGTGCATGTATGTGTCTAGGTCTATGCAGCCATGTGCATGTGGAATCCAAAAAGGACTTTGAATACTGTGCTGTGTCACACTGTATCTTGTTCTATTGAGAGAGGGTTCCTAAGTGAAGCTAGAGCTAGTAGTGTGGCAGTGATCCTGTTGTCTTCACCCCTACAGTGCTGCAGGTGTAGATAGACATAGGCAGTGCCAGTCCATTCTTTGTATTATATGCTGTGGGAATCCAAATTCTGTCCTTACATTAGTGTAGCAAACACTGAGTCGTCCTGACCTCTTCTCTATCATTTTAATGTTGAACTTTTTATCTGGGAGTATACATCTCAGACAAATTATGTACATTTTCACATTTCTGAGATTGACAATAGAGCTCATCTACTTTCTGGAAACATACACACACACTCACATGTGATTGAAAATCAAATGATAAACTCTGGGAAGAAATTCTTACTAAATTAAATCAAAAATAAAAAGTATCATGTTGCTAAATTCTAATTATTTTGTATATTTTAATCCTCTTGCCATTACGATTTCAATTAAGTTTATGTGTGATGTTTTGAATTGCATACTTGTGAAAGATAGGTACTTGTGCTATTATTTTTATAGTAGTATATGATATATGTATACACTGTGATTTAAAATCTCTTTGTGCTTGAATACATATAGCTAAAATAATAGACATTTTAAAAATAACATTTATTACTTTTATTAGGGTTTTCTGGAAGAACAGAATCATATATATACATAAATATGTAAATATATATGTGAAACTTTATATAATCAACTATATGTATATAAAAACTTTATTAGCTACTCACTATAAAAGTAATGTCCTTCAAAATACCCGCCATAGCTGCTTTGTTCTTGACTGGAATGTTTCACAAAGCTGAAGGATCCTGAGAATATCTGGAGCCGCTATCTTATTGGAGGGTTGAAGATGCTGGGCTCCAAAGTCAGTGATGAACAGGAAACATATATATATAAGACCAGACACCAAAAGCAGCGGGAAGAGTGGCAAGGTGGAAAGAAACAAGCTCTGAGTCAGCCAAGAACAGAGGCAATAGGAGCAGCTGCAACAAAAAAGGCAACAGCGCTCTGGAAGGCAACAATGCTAGAAGAGTGGACTCAACACCAAGATGACACAGCGTAAGGGAAGAGCAAATCTCTCCTCCTTGCACTTCCTATTATCTGATCCACCACTGGAAAACAGCACCTACTATGGGGTGGGTTTTCCATACCAATTAAGTTAAGTACCTGTAGACTTGTTCAAGTTCCTGCTTCAAACCATTTATTCTTTACAGCTGTGACCCAAACAGCCTGCAACTGTCAACTTGGGACTTGACTCTAACCATAACACTACTTTTATAAGAAATTTATTGTCCAAAAGTTATTACTATGATCCATGTATTACACATAAATAGTCTTTAAGAATTCCAGTATACAATTTCAAAGTACTTTAAATCATTGATGCTAAGAATTTGGTTGATCTATTTGATCATTTTATAATCATAAATTTAATGAAATTTCAGGTGACAGTTTCAATTGAGATTTTTTTCAGTGTATTTGCACATAATAGGTTCCATTTTTGCACAGTATGCTGGCAGTTGCTTCTTCTGTGCAGTTATTTTTAGTACATCATGCTTCACAGATGTTACATAAATTTACCAAAGAGTTTCTGAAAACACAAAAGGTAAAGAACATAAATCTCTGTGAAACATTTTATAATTAGGGAATGATAATGAGTTCTAAGGAGCAACAGCAGGAAGCATGTGAAAGTCAGTAATTTTTCTCATATCTCCATATTTATTTTCACTCGTCTGTTATTTATAGAAAACCAGTCATTAAAATATCAATAGTAAAACATAATTCAATGGCTAAAATTCTAAAATAAAATACACATCAAAACACAAAATCTGTTAGAAATTTAATTGGCTACTAAGCATAGATTTTACTATTATCAAAGGTAAATGATGAAAAATTACTCTGAAGCAATGCATTTCTTCTTTCTGCAAATTTTCTTATGCTCTACATTCAAAGAACATTTTTATTTTTCTAGTTTTACAAACATAATGAATAGTTGTCCCTGCTCCTCTCTTTAACCCCACCATCCTCCTGCCTATATGCTTGTGTGGGTCCTAGGGTTTGGTTCAGGTTTTCTGTTATAATAGGGAATCAGGCTTCTGAGGCAGATTAAATGGCCTATCCTTGGGTAGATCCATTGATAGGGGTACTCCCTTTACCTGTCTAGCCCTAGTCCCTAAAATTCCCCTTGCATAGAATTGCTTGTCCTATGTTCCTTGCTAGTCTATGGGAATGTTAATATGTCAATCATCTGCAGGTCTAATGAGGATGAGTCTCACTACAGTAAGTTCCTGCATGCAGTACACTCAATACAGTATTGAGTGGAATATCCTGGCCCATAGTGGACCTTCTCACCTTTTGACTTTTACAATCTTAGCTCCCTCTCTTCCCCAACATTCCCTAAGCCTTTGGTAAGCCTGATTCCCCCTGAGTGTTTATGGTCACTGGCACTCTGCATGTTGATTGGTTGTTGTTGTCTGTTTCACTGCTCTTCCATTGCATTAGGCTGTGACATCTTGGTTGGGTGTTGAGATCTTTTCTTATCTACAGGTAAAAAGAGAAGTGTTTAGATGGAAGTTTACTGTGGAATGTTTGCGGTTAGTATAGAGCCTTCTGATCTTGTATACAGCTACTGTTCTCCCTGTCCACTGTTGTTTAGACTGTTTATATTGTTCAGCATGTGTTCCCTCTCACTTGAGGTAGGGGTGGGGTTAGGGGCTAATAAGCAGATTACTTAGAGGCTAGCCATATTCCCTACTGTGGCTGTATTGTATCCCTTCCCTTTAAGGCTTTCTTATATAAAAGCCTTTTTTTAGGGGCTGGAGAGGTGGCTCAGGGGTTAAGCCTCTGCCTTGCAGGCAGAAGGTCCTGAGTTCGGATCCTTAGACCCCACGTATAGATGCCAGGCAGAAGCCGAGGTGGCCTGTGTTTCTGGTCCTGGTAGGGCGGAGCCTGTGAATCTTGGGGCAGAGTAAACAAGGAGGTGGAGGCGTTCATTGTGGTTCCCGAATTCGCTCGTGGTTCTACACACACACACACACACACACACACACACACACACACACAATTGAATAAATAATAAAATTTTTTTTAAAAAAGCCTTTTTTAAATGTTTATCCCTGTTCTTTTGTTTCTCTTATTTGTGGTCTTCTTCCCTACCTAACCCTCCCATCCTCCCACTGATGTTACTTTGCATTTGTGGATGTTGTAAGAGTTTCTGTTTGATCACATCAAACTGAGTTTTAATGCTAAGATTCACTTATAAGGGAGAACACAACATCTGTGTTTGCTTGTGGGGTATTTTAAGTCAATATGATTTCCTCCAGTTCCATCCATTTACTGGCAAATTTCATTAGTTCATCTTTCTTCATAGCTCAAGATTATTTCATTGTATATGTGTATCACATTCTCATTAATCATTCATCAACTGTTGGGCATCTAGGTTGGTTGCATTTCTTTGCTACTGTGAAAAGCAATGCTATGAAAATGGCTGTACACGTGACTCTATTGCAGGATGCAGTGTACTTTGGGAATATTTCCAGGAGTGGTACAGCTGGGTCATATGAAATTTCAATTTTTAACTTTTTTAAGAACCTCCAAATTGATCTCTAAATGGGTTGTAGGAGTTTGAAATCTTACCACTTAAATACTTTGTCCCTGTATCAATGCCATCATTTACTGTTACTTGTATTTTAGATCTTGGCCATTCTTCCATCTCAAGGTGGTTTTAATTAGCATTTCCCTAATGACTTGAGAGGTGGAAAATTTTTAAGAAGTTTAATAGGCATTTAAATTTCATCTTGTGAGAGGTTTTTGTTCAGTTCTGTAATTTTCCAAGTTCTTTGTGTACTCTGGATATTAAACCTCTATCAGATGTGTGGTTAATGAAGATGCTGTTGCATTCTATAGTTTGCCTTTTTGCTTGATTAAGAATCTCTTTTTCTGAGTTCAAGTATTTTAGTTTCATATGGTCCCACTTATTTAATGTTGGACTTATTCTCTGTGCCTTTGGAGTCCTATTGGAATATACTGACTGAGGCAAATCAATTTGAGGGTATCCCCTATTTTTTCTTCTAGGAATTTTATATTCTTTGTTCTATTATTAAGGTCCTTGATCCATTTGGAGTGAATTTTCATGTAGAAAGACAATTAAGGGGCCAGTTTTGTTTTTCTGCATGTTGATATCCATTTTTGCCATTTATTGAAGATGCTTTCCAATATTTTTTCACCTATGTCAAAGATTGTAGGCAAGGGTGCTTAAACTGCATATTCACTGGTCCACATCTCATTTTTTGAAGCCAATACCATGCTTTTTTATTACTATGAATATATAGCATAGTTTAAGCTCTGGTATAGTGATTCATCCAGTGGAGGTTTTATTACTCAGATTACTTTTCTATCTTGGGCTTCTGTTCTTCCATATTAAATTAGATATTGTTTTAACAATTTCTACAATTTTTCTCCATACTTGTGTTTGAACAATAAGATTAACAGTCTAGAATCTGTAATGGTCACTTTGCACATAAGTTTTTGTAACAAATAGGCACACACAGATACACATACATATTCATCTCTCTCACACACACACACAGCTATAATCCACTTAATATCAAGCCTGTTTTTAAATAAATGGTTGCTAGGTGATATTACAACAAAGGAAACATAAAGTTTTTTACAGAAGCCTAGGTAACAGGTATGCTAGTACTTTGTCCATTTGACATAAAATAAATGCTACACGTACACTACACATTACTCTATTTAATATATGCAGTTAAGGGAAACATAGTTGTAAGTATTTGTGCCTCTGACAGTATCTAATTAGAATATGGTATCAAATATGGTACAAAAGATATAAAATGTGCAGAGGTCTGTTTGCATTATGTACTTATCTTGGAAGTTTAAGGATCAGAAGTGAATCAGGGCAAGTGACTGAGAGGTATGTGAACATATGAACATAAACATAAAATATGTGCTCCAAGTGAATACTAAATTTATGAAAGTAATCTAATTTTAGGTTGGTATAATTTTTAACTTTAAAAATTTCATGATTTGTTTTTTGCACTTGTTTGTGTGTGTGTGCACCATGTGTAACTTCACATATAATTTCAGGTATCACTTCAGGAATCATCCTGGTTTACTTTGCTTCCTTTTTGCTTTGCTCTTAGATTTTCCAGAACTTGCCTTTCAGGACCAGAAGTAGTACAGATGGTCACCTTTTCTACCTGGGATTTTTACATGGGGTCTGTGGATCTGAACTCAGGTTCTTCTAGTTGAAAAACAGAGGCTTAACCTTTGAGCCATCTCTCCAGGCCCAATTTTGTGATTTTTTAAGCTTTTTGATTATGACACTTGAATAATGACACAATTACTTTATAACTAAATAATAATGTTCATGCCCTCATTTATAAGTTCTTTGTTCTTTTTCAATTTTGTTTTGCTTTTAATGCCATTTTAAATTGGTTTTCAGCTTTTAGATTTACTTATTTATTTTTTATTATTTTAGAGTGTTACACATTATATTGAATTTATGTTATTTTCTCCTTTAGTGTCTAATTTTAATAAACCCTCCTCCTTCCATTGCAACCCTTTTTCTTCCCTATGAGGTTTCCAGTTTTCCTTCTATTTTCTTGTTTTTTTGCATGAGTGTCCCACTGAATTTCATCTGTGATGCCTTTGATGTCATGTTTCTTAGCATTTGCTGGAGTATAAATCAAATATCAGATGGTATGCTATTGAGGAAAGCATCTTGCCTTCCTTCTTTTTTTAGGATTAATACTCATAGGTCCCTCAGGGAAGTGTGGGACCTCTTGAGTTCTTGCCCTTTCATGGTGAAATAGTTATAGCACAAATCCTGTGTAGGCGCTATGAATATATGCTTAGCTACAGTAAATCCACGGATTCAACTGCACTGCAATGTCCAAAAGATAGTGTCAGTTCACATTCCTTTTACCCTTTAAGCTCTTATGACCTAAACATTGTTTTATTATTGCCAAAAGCATTATATTGGAAATAGGTGAGTCGTAAATATTATTTTTAGCCAGTATTTTGTACTACAAAATATTTGTATGCAATCCTCATATATGAATGGCAGCCTAGCTATTCTCATCAGGATGACCACAGATATGCATTGTGCTGTGCCATGAATAAATCAAGGGAATGATGAAATTAGAAGGCACAAAATTCTTAAATCCATTTTCAAATTCTATAACCATCTTTGTGTGTGCAATGTGGCACTGATTGAAATGTTACATATCAGCACGTGACTGTCCCTAAGTGATTCAATGATATAGCAGTATAAGGTATTGTGCAATGAGATAAAAGGCACCCGGGTGTTGAAAACAACAGTGTGAGCCTGTGAATCCCGGGGCAGAGTAAACAAGGAGGAGGTGGAGGCGGTCCATGGTGGTTCCCGAATTCGCCCGTGGTTCTACACACACATACATACACATACATGCACACACGCGCACACACATGTGCACACACGCACACAAGCACAATTGAATAAAAAAAAAAAGTTTGTATTTTGTAGCCAACAGAGTGCAGCTGTATTTAGAACACACGAACAGTAGGATGGCAACTCTGTGTAGTTCAAATAAATCTTTCTTCCAACAAATATTAAGATTGTGCAATAAAAATATCTCCTCCACTTTATTGAGCTGATTTGTATAAATGAGCTGAAATGTATAAATGAGAATTACATTCATAATTTATAATGACTGATTCTAAAGTCATTTACATTTACTATTCTTATTTGCTTATATATGGCCCTTCAATTCCAGCAACTTTTTGAAATCATTCTAATCAAGTGACAATGTTCACATCCATATTTCTGTTATATATATATGCAACCACTTTTCACATATGCCCAATAACTTCTGTATTAGTTTGTTGTTGTTAATATTGTTTTATAAAAATCCCCATATATAAAAAATATCATTAGTATTATGAAGCAGTATTTACTTTGGAAATAAAGGAGAAAATGGGACACTTTCATATGAATTCAATAACTTTATAACATTTTTAACCCTAGAATTTAGAACTATTCATAGAATACTTGAAGTAAAGATTATTTTATAGAAGTAGTGAAATAAATCAAATAAAATTTACATGATATACTCTGAAAGATGTGATATTAATTTTGGGATATCCTGTTACAGAATTAAGATAAAACCCCTTCAATTTTGTTTTTCTTTTGCAGAATTTGTGCTTCCTTGAAACCCAAGACCAAATAATTGCAGAATATTCATCTGTCACTCATTTTCTTGGGGGGGGGTATGATCTGTAGCACTTATTTCATGATAAGCCATTATGATTCATAGTTCAGGCCAACCGAAAAGGACAGTATTCAAAAGCCATGAGAATCACGGTCAATGTACAAAATACCTAGAAAACATTTTAATTGTAAATTCAATTGAGGAAGGCTCCATTTATACATTAAAAATTAATCTCCAAATATCTATCGTATTCAAGAAATAGATGTTAGTGTAAATTGAAAATATTTGTAAAATTGGAAGAGTGTCAATAAGGATTTGGTTTTATTGGTATTTTAGTAAAGACATTCATCTCAGTTGTTTTTCTCTCCTCACCTTTACCTTGGGTTAATATTTCATTTCTTTTTAAAGGTAAAATTTGCCTATGAGAAAAAATTATATGCTGTAGTATGTGTCAGATTTGTTTCTTTGTTGTTTATTTTATTTTTATGTATGTGTATGTGTGTTAATGTGTCTCTCTGTATCAGAGTTATTGTGTGTGCCCAAGGAGACCCAAGGATGACTTTGGGAATCACCCTGGATAATGTTACCTCCTCTTAGCTTTGCTCTGAAATTTCCCAGACTCAGCCTTCCAGGGCTGGCAGTACAGGCTGCTGCCATTTGTACCTGGCATCTTTATATGATATCTGGGATCCAAGCTCAGGACATTCTGCTTGGGAGGCAAAGTCTTGCTTAACCCTTGTGTCATCTCTTCAAGCCCATGAGTAGATTTAAACATTTTTTTACTTGCTTGCATCTGAAAGATGCAGTACTGAAGGGCAATTCCTAGAGTACCATAATAAATGAAGAAACCCAGATAAATGTATCAACTTGCTCTGAGCAGCACCAGGTTTTCCTGTGAAAACAGCTAATTTTTTTTTCTTTTAAATTCTTTCATAAAACATTCGACTTCATGAATCATATGTGATATTTTGTCAAACCTACCCTATGCAAATCATAGGAAAAAGCTCTATAATTCATTTTGTGAAGTTTTTAGCATGTCCTGTATATCACTGACCAAAAAAAATGAAATCAAAGTTGAAATCAAGAAATAACTTGACTCCTGGTTTCATAGAGGTTTCAGCCCATCATGGCAGGAAGAATAGTTCTGTTCATGGTAGTAAAGGTGCATTGTGAGAACTTCTCAGATTGCAGTAAAAAACAGAGAAATTTGGTATTAAACCAGGAGTGGATACCTCCTTCAAAGGTGTCTGATGACCAACTTCACCACACATGCTCCATCTCTTGAATGATCCCACAAAACAAGTGGGCAACCAAGTGTTTGAAATATGATCATGTAGAAGACATTTCAATGTATATGCTACATGGAAGAACTGCCACATTAGATTCTTTTCACATTTGTATAATATAAAGTAAATGCTTTGTATGCTTTGTAACTACTAAAAATTTTTAAGTTTTAATGTCTTGAAAAACTATGCTCTATTTGAGACTAATAAAAATATATTTTTTAATGGATGAATCATTTTAAGAGTTATAGAAGAAGGGGGCTGGAAAGGTGGCTCAGGGGTTAAGCCTTTGCCTTGCAGGCAGAAGGTCCTGAGTTCAGATTCTAGACCCCACGTATAGATGCCAGCAGAAGCAGGGGCAGCCTGCGCTTCTGGTCCTAGTAGGGCGGAGCCTGTGAATCCCAGGCCAAGTAAACAAGGAGAAGGTGGAGGTGGTCCATGGTCCCCAAATTCGCCTGTGATTCTACACATACACACACACACACACACACACACACACACACACACACACACACACACAATTGAATAAAAAAATTGAAAAAAAGAGTTATAGAAGAAGAACTCAGTTTTTTAAAATAGATATCTTCTTAAGTAAAGTACATTTGAAATGTTTATCTGGTTAGGGAAACCCTAAGAAATTTTCCTTCCTTAAGTACACATATTAAGCTATTACACCTAAAAGACCTCAGTATACAAAACTTAGAATGAAATCAAAGTTGACTTCTCTGTCCTGATATTAAACTCAGAGAGGTAGCTGATCTGTTCTTTTAAAGTTTCCTATGCAGTGGATCTCTATCCTGAGTTACAGGCACTGCTGTGTCTCTTATTATTCTGAATGATATTTGTCAAAAGTTGCAACAGTAAGAAGAATCAGAAGCACTTTGGAGTCTCCAAGAGTATAGCTGGAAGTGCATATCAATGCTGTTTGCATGCTTAGATAATCTATTCATATTTGTGAATAAATTCTTTACTTACATGACAATGTGTATAGGAGCTATAGGGGAGAAGCCTCTGAAAATAGCTGCCATTGTTGTAATTGATTCCTATTTCTCTGTATTTGCAAAAATATTAGGTTAAATTCAGCATATGTTTTTGGCTTGGTGATAAATAGTATCCACCCCACAGTAAACCTGTCTTCTACAGGAGTCAGATAAATTTTTAGAGATGGCACAATTATCTCCTAAGTGTGGACAGATAATACAGATCTGGAAGTGATATCATCATTTTTTATCCAAAAAATTACAAAATAAAAAAATTGTTTTTTTTTCTTCAGATCAAATTTGATATCTAATTAGTGCCTTTTTAGAAATCAGAAAATGTAAGCAGTGGACACTCTCCTTATTTAGCACAATGCTCAGTTTGATTGTTACTATAATTGGTTTAGACAAAGACTTATATAAAAGCAATAGAAACTACTTTAAAGAAAAAGTTAGCAATACGGATAGATTTAGAGCAGAATACAACTTTCATCACTACAAGAGGCATATTTTTTTGGTAGAACCAGATTTCTAAGAGCCAGTTATTTATACAATTCTTGTGTCACAGGTTAAGTGCTGAAACATTATCTCAAGTCAGGTAACTGCTAAGGAAAACAGAAGAACCCTGTGACCCATTTCTTCGTCCTTTTGTAAAGATGAGGAAATGAAGCTCAAGGAGAGGCACTGTGATTAATTAAGAAGGTAACCGAAGACTAAGAAGTACAAACAAGCCACGTATTTGCTATATTGCTATAGTTCATGTTAAATTTGGAGAAAAGGTTCTTGTTCCCTTTTGAAAACCGGATATATTTTAGGAAAATAGAGATTTTCAAAGTCGCAAACTAAACCTATATTTACAATTTTCTGTCCTATTTCATTTTCCGTCCTTACCACTCCTAGAACATCCTGAACCCCCTTGTGAACTAGGAAGTAAAACAGGAAGACATTCCCATGAATCCCTTTACACGGAAAAGTTTTCTAATTCGAAAGACACTGGACATACTTTTTCCTGTTGGCAACAAATAGTCAACAAATCAGGTCATTGTATGGTTTAAACATCATCTCAAGGTTCCCTAACTTGTCTGTGAGAAACATAAGAACATATTCAATGTTTCTATTGAAGCTTTTAAGTTGTTTTACACATTTAAGCACATAACTCCTAAGATCGAACAATTGGAGTATTTGTAGGGAGTGAAGGAACATCTGTCACTCATGTCCTTCTACAGTAAAACCTTACAAGCCCTTGAATTATTTTTTTCAGAATTTTTTTTCAATAACTGAGAATAATGACTTATTCTTATATTTCAGCTTTCCCATTTAATACCTATAGCTTTATTCTTCACAATTTTATTGGCATGTATGCACACCTCCAATAAACTACATGTGGTAATGTTTTTGGCAGTGTAAGTAGATGCTAGGGGGAAATACCTTCTTATTCTCGTTTATTGTTTTATTATAGATTATATATACAATAATTTAGTAGGATTAGAAAACATAGAATTGCTTAAAAGACAGCTTATTTAGCATAATAATTAGTATGCAAAAAGTCAGAACATTTTGCAGATTTAATCTACTGGAAAGTTATTTATAGCTACGCAACAGACTACCACGATATGTGAGTTCAGTGCCACACATTAGGCCTCTTGGAGTCCTCTAGCTGGCAGCTCTGTTGGATGCTTAAGTCAATGCTCTGTGCTGGATCTTCCTCAGCATGAAAGGAACAAGGAAGGCAGAGAGGGCATTGGTTTCGAGATTTTTTTGTGGACCAGTCAGAAGTGGGGACACTACTCCTGTGTTCATTTGTCTGACAAGAAAATATAGCCATGTCTACCTGAAAGGAGAATGCATAACTAGCTATGCAAGGGAATGCAGTCTGACTGTTTAATTTTCTTTCCAGGACAGATAAAAGGAAGGAAAGAAAAAGACTTTGATAAATAACTAGCCAATCTCTGCTCCAAGTCATCTTGGTCAGACTAACACTTGTCAGGCTTCTTATTAATGCTCATGGAGAGTTTAATCAAAACCTATTATGGTATCTCAACAACAAGGACCTCCAGATAATTAATTTTTAAGGCTATCCTTTTAAACAATGCTGTGAATTAGCAAGAGATCGTATTTTCAAGCAGATAAAGTACCTCATGATAAATATATATTGTCTTCTTTTTGACCCTTCAGCCATCGGGGTCTTAAAATATCAAGTCCTCAGACATGGCACTGAGAGTCCTGGTTCTCTTGATAGCAATTTAGGGTGACATGCACCAGCAATGTTAATGCATTTACCTAAAATGTGATACTTCACCTACATCTAACTGAATTCTGACTTATTCTGTTCTTTCACTATAAAGAAAGAATGTGAGTAAAATTCTGCAGACAATTTGCATTCATCACTAATTATTTAATAACAGTTTCTTGTTAGTTCTTCAGGAATTATGCACCCTGGAACTGCCTTCCAAGTTATTTGAAATGTTTTGTATGATTGCCAATATTCATATCTTATTTAACATTCAGCAAGGAGAGATTCTCTGGCTCAACATCTCTTTATCCTCCTCAGCACTGAAAGGAAACCAACACCCCACCCCAAATATTTAGTTTGAATAAGATTGTTAGGACATTATTATGATTGCACGTGTGCAAACACCATGTGTGTTTGTTGTACACAGTTTGGGTAGAGTGTCATCATCTCCAATTATTTTATGGGATCTCTTCTTCTTCAATATATTAGACCTTAGCATTGTATATCTGTTGACCTTTGTATGGATTCTTTTTACCAGCACAATACCTTGACTGTTTCCTGCACATATTTGACAAGCTAATTTATTTTCAACACTTTAGCCCCTTCATTAGCAGCACATGGTCAATATGTAAAAGGGTCAAAAACATAAAGATTATGATGTTTTATGATAACTTTCTTATCTTTACCATGACTCTAATTATATACTTTATTTTCCATTTCATCCCTTATCTAATCAATCATCTGTGAGTGAGGATTTCAGCTTGAAGCTGTCATGAGCCTAGGACCATGAGAACCAGAGTCAATGAGGTATGGTAACTCAACATCTGTACAGAAATTGTTCTTGCTAGCAGGTTTTATGCATGTGCCCATTTCCTCAAAAATGACAGAAAATAAAGTATGCTCTTTGTTGCTTGTATTCATTCATTTCATGGTTTAATGTTTTTCTTTTTTATATCTTTTTTATTATTATTTATTCAATTGTGCTTGTGTGTGTATATGTGTGTGTGTGTGTGTGTGTGTGTGTGTGTGTGTGCATGTGTGCATGTGTGTATGTGTGTGTGTAGAACCATGGACGAATTCCGGAACCACCATGGATGCTTCCACTTCTTCCTTGTTTGCTCTGCCCCAGGATTCACAGGCTCCACCCTACTAGGACCAGAAACGCAGGCCGCCACCCCCCCCACTTCTGCTCGGTGTCTATACTTCTAGGATCCGACATCAGGACCTTCAGCCTGCAAGGCAGAGGCTTAACCCTTGAGCCACCTCTCCAGCCCCTGTTTTTCTTTTCTTTTGAGTAGAAAATTTATTTAATGTTTTGTCTAAGCACAAACCATCTAAAAATAAACTAGAGTGTCACAATCATGACACTAATCCTAATCTCAATAAAACAAAGGCTAAAGCAAATAATACTGCCAAAAAGGTCAGGCTATTAGCTTAAGGAGGCTGATGAGTCGTCCAGACAAAGCCAGTTCTGGAGAAGTTGCTGTTTGTTCTGGCATAGCACTAATAAAGTCCACAGCTTTCTAGGCCAGAGGCCATCAACTGGGCTCCTGAGCATGCAACAGGCCTGTCTATAAGCTAAAGAAGAAGCCATCATAGCAAAGGGTGGAGACTAGATAGGCATTACTTGAATCATATCAAATCATGAGCAGTACAGGGAAGACTGAGCAACAGCCATTTAAAACCACAATGTTTTGTAAATCAAAGAATGCTAAAAAAGTTGCAATAGTAAGTCAGAAACCAAAACTCTTCTTCCCAAAGAAAGTTTGTCCTCTGCATTCCATATATTGCAATGGGACCTCCTCTGTGCAGTTTATGCTATGGTGATCCAACCTTTCTTTTTTTTTTTTTTAACATTTTTATTATTATTTCCGCTCATACAAACTTAATAGGTAGACCAGTTCCCTCCCCCCTCCTCCTCACCCCGAACCCCCTGCTCCCCCTTCCTCCTTCCCCATCTCCCAGTGCCTCCCCCCCCCCAATTCCCAGAGAGTCCTTTATTGTGTATGCCTAACTCTCCTCTTGGTCCTCCTTTCCGATGACGTAAAAGGACCCAGTGGCATTTCCCTGAACCCTTTCTCGTGTTCCCCTTAAGCATAGGAACACTACTGTGGCCATCAATCCCTTGCCTCCAAGGATCTTGGTGCCTTTAGCAGATGCTAGACTTTGTGAGATCAATAGTGTGATGGACATGGCGCAGGGCATGCAAAGTCCTATTATGATTGCTTCAGCCCTATCTAGTGTGGAGACTCTTCAAATCATTTCTCCCCCCCATCCTTTTGCTCTTACAATCTTACCGCCCCCTCTTCCGCAGATGTCCCTGAGCTTCAGGATTGGGGAAGATTAGGCTGGCTTAGTTCTATGTGGATGATATAGAGTCTCTGAAGTTCTGGATTGTGGTTTGTTGATTTTCTTTTGCAGGTTTGCTGCTCCTGCAATGCCCTTCACTCCATCCTGATGGGCACTGTATGTCACCCCCTGGTCAGAGACAAAAAACTGTTAAACTGGAGTCTTGTGATAATAGCACATTCAAGGGTAGATGTAATAAAAGCAGGAAACCTCGGTGAGGGAGGGATCAGTCACCCATTTGCAAAATGATCTCTTTTCATCTGCCAGACTATATGCCCTCCCCTTCTGGTGAGATCAAACCCCCTCAGTTGTACATGATCAGAAACGAACGTCTGTGAACTTAACCAGGTGTCACATTACTTACTTACATTCCTTGGAGGTCAATTTTGTCTGCTGTAACATAGTCCCCTCTCTCCTTGTGTCTGGTGTGGCTCTCCAACCCCATCCCTCCTGTTTACAATCCTTGCAATTACCGTATTACATAGATTTACCCTTGAGTGTCTCAATGTGGGCTGGGTGAGTTTGGTACTAGGAGCCACCTATTAGGGAGTACATATGGCACTTAACTTTCTGGGATTGGGATACTTCACTTAATATAATTGTTTCTAATGACATCCATTTCCCAGCAAATTCCAGTAATTCCTCATTTTTGATGGCTGAGTAGTACTCCATTGTATAGATGTACCACCATTTCCTTATCCACTCGTCAACTGTTGGACATTTAGGTTGCTTCCATGACTTTGCTATTGTAAACAGTGCTGCTATGAACATAGTCGTGCTGGTGCTATCGAGGCAAACCTCTGCTGCATGGGGGGTTATTCCCAAAAGTGGAATAGCAGGGTCATATGGCATTTCAATCGTTAATTTCTTTAAGAATCTCCAGAAAGCTCGCTAGAATGGCTGTATGAGTCTGCATTCCCACCAGCAATGTAGCAGAGTTCCCCTCTCTCCACATCCTCTCCAGCATTTCTTGTTGTTGTTTGTATTGTGGATTTTTGCCATTCTGACCGGGGTGAGATGATATCTCAGGGAAGTTTTGATTTGCATTTCCCTGATGGTTAAAGAAGTGGAGCATTTTTTAAGATATTTGTTAGACATTTTAATTTCATCTCTGGTAAAATTTCTTTTAAGTTCCAGGGCCCATTTTTTAATTGGGCCATTGGTTTCCTTGGTGTTTAATTTTCTAAGTTCTTTGTGCACTCTGGACAGTAGAGCTCTATCAGATATGTAGTTAGTGAAGATTTTCTCCAATTCTGTGGGTTGCCTTTGAGCTCGTGTGATAATCTCTTTATCTGAACAGAAGCTCTTTAATTTCGCAAGATCCCAACTGTCGAGAGTTGGTAGCAGTGACTGTGCCATTGGATGTCTGTTTAGGAAATGTTGGCCTAGCCCAATCAGCACAAGGGAGTTCCCTATCCGTTCAGTTATGATTTTTATAGTCTCTGGCCTGATATCAAGGTCCTTGATCCATTTGGAATTAAGTCTTGTACATGGTGACAAGTACGGGTCCAGCTTTAATCTTCTGCCTGTGGAGATCCAGTTTTGCCAGCACCATTTGTTGAAGATGCTATTCTTTTTCCATTGGATTCTTTGGGCCCCGTTGTCAAAGATCAAATGGCTGTATTTTTGTGGGCTTATATCTGGGTCCTCAACCCTTATCCATTAATCTGTGTGTCTATTTTGGAGCCAGTACCAGGCTGTTTTTAAAACTATGGATTTGTAGTATAGACTAAGGTTCGGTATGGTAATACCTTCAGCAGTGTTTTTGTTACTCAGGATTGTCTTTGCTATCCTGGGTCTTTTGTGCCTCCATATGAATTTTGAGATTAATTGGTCAATTTCTTTAAAGAATTGCTTTGGGATTTTAATTGGTATAGCATTGAATTTGTATATTGCCTTAAGTAGGATGGTCATTTTTATGATGTTGATTCTGCCAATCCAGGAGCATGGGAGGTCTTTCCACCTTCTGATGTCTTCAGCAATTTCTTTCTTTAGGGTTTTAAAGTTTTCATTGTAAAGGTCTTTTACCTCCTTGGTTAGGTTTATACCAAGGTATTTCATTTTCTTAGGGGCTATAGTAAATGGGATTGTTTCTCTCAAGGCTTTTTCACTTCTTTCATTCTGGACATATAGGAAGACCTCTGATTTTTGCACGTTTATTTTGTATCCTGCCACCCTGCTGAACTTCTCAATTAGTTCCAGGAGCTTCCTGGTGGAGTTTTGGGATCACTCAGGTATAAGATCATGTCATCCGCAAATAGGGATAGCTTGACTTCTTCCTTGCCGATTTGAATCCCTTTTATGTCCCTTTCTTGTCTTATGGCTACAGCTAAGACTTCAAGTATAATATTGAATAGAAGTGGTGAGAGTGGACAGCCTTGTCTAGTTCCTGATTGAAGTGGGAATGCTTCCAATTATTCCCCATTGAGCATAATCCTTGCTGTGGGCTTGTTGTATACAGCTTTTATTATATTGATAAAGGTTCCTTCCATTCCTACTGTCTCTAGTGTTTTGATCATAAAAGGCTGTTGGATCTTGTCAAAGGCTTTTTCTGCGTCTATCAAGAGTATCATGTGGTCTTGTACTTTGGACTGGTTTACATGATGAATTACATTTATTGATTTTCGTATGTTGAACCAACCTTGCATGCCGGGGATGAAGCCTACTTGGTCCCTGTGAATGATCTTTTTGATATGTTTTTGAATCCGATTTGCTAAAATTTTGTTGAGAATCTTTGCATCTGTGTTCATCAGGGAGATCGGCCTATAGTTTTCTTTTTTAAGTGAATCTTTATTAGGTTTTGGGATTAAGACGATATTAGCTTCATAGAAGGAATTTGGTAGTGATCCTTCCTTTGCTATTTGATGGAACAGTTTAAGGAGTATTGGTGTTATTGACTCCTTAAATGTCTGGTAGAATTCTGTGCTGAATCCATCTGGTCCAAGACATTTTTTGGTGGGAAGATTCGAGATTACTTCTTCAATTTCCTTATATTTTATAGGGCCATTTAAGTAATTCACAACTTCCTGATCCAATTTAGGTAAGATGTGTTTACTTAGAAATTCATCCATCTCTTGTGTGTTATCAAACTTCACTGAGTATAAGTTTTCGAAATATGATGTTATAATTCTCTGGATTTCTTGGGTATCAGTAGTGATTACTCCATGTTCATTTCTAATTTTGTTAATTTGGGTTTTCTCTCTCTTGATTTTGGTTAATTTAGCTAGAGGTGTATCTGTCTTATTGATTTTTTCAAAGAACCAGCTTTTTGACTTTTTGATTTTTTCTATCGGTATTTTAGTCTCGATTTCAGATATTTCTCCCCTTATTTTGCTAATCTCCTCTCTTCTACTACTTTTGGGATCAGATTGCTCAAGTTTCTCTAAAGCCTTAAGCTGCATCATAAAGTTATTTATTTCTGATGTTTCCATTTTTTTGATGTAGGCATTAAGAGCTATGAACTTACCTCTTAGAACAGCTTTCATTGTGTCCCAGAGATTTTGGTAAGTTGTATTTTCGTTATCGTTCACTTTCAGGAAATCTTGAATTTCCTTTTTAATTTCTTCCTGAATCCAGTTCTCATTCAGCATCATATTGTTAAGTTTCCAGGAGTTAGTGTATTTTCTCTTGTTTGTTGTGTTGTGGATGTCCAGCTTTAGGCCGTGGTGGTCTGATAGGGCACAGGTTAGAATTTCAACTTTTTGTATATGTGTAGATTCATTTTGTGGCCCAATATGTGATCTATTTTGGAAAAAGTTCTGTGTGCTGCTGAGAAAAATGTGTATTCTTTTGTGCGTGGGTGAAAAGTTCGATAGAGATCTGTAAGGTCCATTTCTTTAAGGGTTTGATTAAGTTCCAAAGTGTCTCTGTTAAGCTTTTGACCTGTTGACCTATCCCATGTTGAGAGGGCGGTGTTGAAGTCCCCAAGGATTATCGTTTGGGGGTTGATTTCTTGCTTTAGGCGCTGTAGGCTTTTCTTAATGAATGTGGAGGGGCCCGTATTGGGTGCATAAATGTTCAGGATTGTGAAGTCTTCCTGGTGAATTGTACCTGTGACTAAAATGTAGTATCCATCTGTGTCTCTTATGATTTTCTTTGGTTTGAAGTCCACTTTGTCTGAAAGCATAATTGCTACCCCTGCCTGTTTCCTGGTTCCATTAGCTTGTAAGATTTTGGACCAGCCTTTCATTCTTAGGATGTGCCTATCTTTTGTGGTGAGATGAGTTTCCTGAAGGCAGTAGATTGTTGTATTGTGGTTTTTAATCCAAGTTTGTAATCTGTGTCTCTTAATCGGTGAGTTATAACCATTGACATTTAATGTTATAATGGAGAAATTATTTTTAATTCTGGACATTTTTTATGTTTAGTAGATTTTGTACGCATGTAGTTTGATATTTATATTTTGGTGGTATTATACTTCCCTTCTGTCCTCCTGGATACACTTGTTCTTTTCTTCAAGCTTGAGTATCAGTTCTAGGAATTTTTGAAGGCCTGGTTTGGTAGACATGTATCCCTTCAAGTTGTCTTTGTGTTGGAAAACTTTTCTTTCTCCCTCAATCATGACAGATAGTTTTGCCGGGTATATCAGTCTGGGTTGGCATTTTTGCTCATTTAATACTTGAAGTATGTCTCTCCAAGCTCTTCTTGCTTTTACTGTTTCCATTGAGTAGTCATTTGTTATTCTAATAGGTTTACCTTTAAAAGTGACTTGCTTTTTTTCTCTTGAAGCTCTCAGCACCTTTTCTTTGTCTTGAATGTGGAGTGTTTTGACTATTATTTGCCATGCGATTTTCTATTTTGGTCGTATCTGTTTGGAGTGTGAAATGCCTCTTGTATTTTAATAGGCCTCTCATTCTTTAATTCATTTATGATGAATTGAAATATTTCCTCAGGTGTGGTATTTTGGGATTCTTGTTCTGGTATTCCATGAATGCGCATGTTAGGCTTCTTCAAGGTGTCCCATATCTCTTGAATGTTCCTCTCCAGTATCTTTTTGGCTTTAACAATCTCTTCCATTGAGCTGGTTAATTCTCCCACTTTGTCTTCAAGATCTGAAATTCTATTTTCTGCCTCATTTGTTCTGCTGATAAGACTCTCTGTTGAGTTTTGGGTTGAAGATAACTTGTCTTTTAGTTCAATTTTAAAGTCTGCCTGAGACTGTTTTAATTGCTCCATACCTATTTTTGTTTCTTGAACTGTTTTTCTCAACTCCTCCAAGTGCCTGTTGTGTTCCTTTTCAAAGTGGTTGATACGGTTGTTTAACTCTTCTTGGATTTCCTCTTTCATTGTATTAATCATGGTAAGGATCATACTCTGAAAGTCGTTATGTTGGGTCTGGCTTTCATGGCTATTTTCTGTGGATTTATTCTGGTTGGAATCCCTCATTATGGGATTGATTCTTTCGGCAAGAGATTGGTCTTCTTGGGTTTTGTTTCTCGTGGATCTGCAGTTTGACTTGTACATTGTTGTTTTGTTTTTTAGGACCTTTCAGTTTCTGTGTTTTTCACTGAATCCACGTAGTTAGTATTGTTGCGCTTGCCAGTTATTACTAGTGCTTGCCTTGGATTGGGTATGTTTTTGTATTGTTATTATTATATCCTAGATGAGGCTACTAGGCTGTTAATATGTCAGTTAAGTCAGGTTATGTTACCAGGGGGTGAATGTTAGTTTGGTAGTGCACTTTTACGATTTAGTTTCTTGATGAAATGTGGGGATGAGTGGTGTACTCACTGGAGTTGTATGTTGTGGGGTGGCTGTATGAGAAAGTTGATCTACAGCATTGATACTTTAAAGGATCAGTAAGGTGAAAAGAAAAAGTTTACTTATCTTTGGGCTGGATGAGAAGAAACTCGCCCACGTGATATAATGATTGTAGTGGAGTCCAGATGTATGGTCTGTGTTCCCTTTGTTCCTTAGAATTTTGCTTGAGTTTCCTTTGGGCTCTATTGAATTCTGAGTAGCAGTGTGTCTTCCGTGGACCACGTGCTTAGGTCCCCGGTAGGCCAGAGAGGCAGAGGGTCATGATGTTGATGGCAGAGTTCTTCACCTGCAATCTGGGAAGGTGGGCGCGGAGAGTGGCGGCAGGGGCGAAGCCGGCTGCGCAGCATGGTGCTGCTGGCCGGCGGCTCTGGGGTCGGGGGCTGGGATGGGCTCTTTCGCTCCCTGGCTCAATGGCAGAATTCTTCACCTGGGATCCAGGGGGGTGGCTAGGCGCATGGGGCAGGAGGGTGCGAAGGGCTTGGGTCCGGGGTGGGGCCCAGGCTAAGCCGCAGTCGGCCTGGATGCTCGCCACCGCTGGGACGCGTGGGGCTCTGGGGTGGTTGGGGGCTGGGCTGGGCTCTCTCTCTCTGTCTCTCTTTCACTCACTCACCTTGGGCGGGGGCGGGGCAGCGCTGTGGAGGGGGCTGGGGTCATCTGGGCCGGGGGCACAGGCCAAGCCGCAGTTGGCCTGGGTGCTCGCCGCCCGGATGCGTGGGGCTCCGGGGTCTGCTTGAACTTCTGTCGTGATCCAACCTTTCAATCATTAGATTATGGCCTCTGTTGGTGCCAAGGTTGAGGAAGCCCAGAGAGTTCTTGCGCTTGTAGTGTTTGTGTCTATGGGAGGACTTGCAGTTCTGGAATCTCACTTGGTAAAAGCCAGCAATTTCAATCCCATGCTTAGACAGGATGTGGCTAATGAATGTAGCTTCAAAAATCACCCAATTGGGGATATGGCTTCAGCCCAGCTGTGACATTGGCAACTCTTCTTGAGTTTGTTGGAAGGAAAGATTCTTTGAACTCCAGGACCTGCAAAGCCTCAGACCCTACATGGTTTATCATCTGGTGCCTCAAGTGGAACCTTCATCTCTGTTCTCACGCATATCTTTTCTGGTCTAAAAGTCTCATACCTGCTCACTGTCCTCAGTCAGGGTCTAAAGTTGCACCACCAGTCAGATACTGGTCCGGTGACCCAGGTTCAGCTGAGACTGTGAGCTCTCAGAGAAGAGTAGACTGGATACAATGCTGAACATTCAGTTAGTCATAACTGAGCACTTTTTGCTGATGGCCATCAATCAAGCAGATGCAGAATCTATCAGTGGAAAAGCACACCAAGGACTCCAGTTATTATCTGAATAGGCTAGAGCAGTTGATGTCCCTGTAGTAGTCACTATGGTAGACCTGATATTAAAAATAATATGAAAACCAGAGAAATACTATCAGATAACTTTTATTGTCTACAGTGCTGAAATGCATACATTTCTCTGTGCTGAGATATTAATATGTGAATTTGAGAAAAGTCCTTATTTTTGTATAACTTTTTTTTATAATGGAGGCAGGGAACAGTGAGCATAATGGACAAAATCTTTTAACACTTGTGAATTTATTGCAATTGATTCTTCAAGTGTCCTTGCCTGCTTTATGTCTCAAAATACCTTCATTTTGTAAATATTCTGTATTCAGCGTCCAACCTTTTACATGCTCAAGGATTTCTGACTCTCTTTTTGAGGTATATGCTGTCATAGTTGAAGCTCCTTTCCCAGTGTTTTAGATCCTATCTCATTTTAGCAAAATCTATGCTAACATAAGAAGCAAATAATTTGACAGTGATAGTTTATTTATTCAAGAAAATTATTTTGAACAATTCTCTCCAGACACTGTCTAGAGAGTCTATAGGCAATGTTGGCACAACAAGGTCGCTTCCCACAGGAAGTCAGAGAACCAATGGTAAGTACTTGAAAAGGTAATAAGTAGCAATGCAAAAAGAAACCAAAATAAGAAAAACTAGGTAGCATAAATAGAGTAATGGCTTATTTAAACTTGACAGGATTTAAGACAGCTTAGACAACTTGACAAATATTACTCTGGAAGTGCGTATGTGTGTTTCCAGAGGAGATTTTCATGGGAATACTGCACAGATAGAGAAAAATCCATTTTCTGCGTGGGAAACCAGCATCCAAATGGTTGAGTTCTTAGTAGACCAAATGACAAAATAAATGGCTTCCTTTCTCTCCTAGAGTGGAACAACTGTGCTTGGATATCAGAACTACAGGATGCAGACTTGGGAGAGCTAGCTTTCTACTAATATCTTCCATCCTTAAGATTAAGTATGCTGAGAATTTAAAAAAAAATAAGAAACTGAATTTCTCTGTGACCTCTATGTTTCTGCATCTTTCTGTCCTGCACTGTCTCCAACAATGTTTGTGGGACTTCCCAGGCTCCATAGCTGTAGAATCCAATGTATTTTACAAATCTTGTCTCTTGTCATTTAGCAGTGCCAGTGGTTCCTCTAATTAGAGACCCTGACTAGGACAGAAAGATTAAGACAAGTGTCTACATTACTGAAATGTTATCAATTGTTAAAAGACATGGAGAAGAGTGATACTGTAGAGTGAAATTTGGAAGAGCAATAAGCAATGAAATGAAAGAGGTAATTAGTATGCTTTGTATATGATGTCATAAGCACTGTAGGCTTTACTAAATAAAAAGGGGAACTGTTTCAACATTTTTAACAAAGGCATGACATACTATGAGCACTCATGTAGTGTACGGATTTCAATGACAAACAGCTTGTATCAAGAAGAAGGACTTTAACTATTCTCATTTTATTTGTTTCAGTTATTTCAAAAAGTGCTACAAATATGGTAGAACTGATGTGCATAATTTGCTCCCAATTCTGGCTACTCTCTTCAGGGCTGTCTTGTTTTATTTCCATTGTTTCAAATCCCACATGAATGCTCTCTACACAAGAAAACTGGATTAGAAGGTTTTATTTTTAAAAAGTTACCCATCACAACAAGAGTATATTAATAGACACAAGTCTGCATGGTCAGCCATTTTAATTTTAAGCATCTAAAAACTTGATATGATAATATGATACAATATATAATTTAAATGGCATATATTGTAATCCTGCTGCCCATGTACTGGGATTTCATTGACATTAATTTCAAAATGCATATATTCTCTTTCAAGAGCTGAGAACAAAAAGTTGTTTAAAAACCTGTTAGGGAACCTTGTGGAAGAGGGGACATCAAGATTTTAAGAGCCGAAAGATGAGGAGGACAAACAATATGCAAGACACTCCACAAGGTGGTCAGGGCCTCAGTAGCCATAATTGTACTTTGCATGACCTGCACAATGACTGACATGTCAAGGACCCCCCCAAAGTCTAGGATGGATCACAGGCAATAGGATCTCTAGAGGCAAGGGATTAACAGTAATAGTAGAGTTCCCATATTAATGAGGAGCCCAAGAAAGGGTTCCAGGCTATGCCACTGAGTCCTTACCGTCACTAGGGTGGAGGACACAAAGGGAGGTTTGGCATTCACACAAAAGGATGCTCCAGGGGATGGGACTGGGGAAGGGGGAAGCACTGGGAGAAGGGGAGGGAGGGGCTGAAAGGAAGGGGAAAAGCGGGGGAGAGTGCAAGGGAGAGGACCCAGGACCATTGGAAAAAAACACAATGAAAACAATATAATTCCCCACAAAAAAAACCCCAAAAAACAAAAGACAAAACCTGTATATAGTATATACAGTATATAGTATATACAGTATATAGTATATACAGTGTATAGTAACATAGATCTTTTAACTTCATCATCATAAATTGATAATACTACAAGGCTGTATTAGGGTTGTCCACTGCATTCCTGCTGTTCCTAGAATCTTGCCCTCTGATTATTAGATCCTACAAGTATGCTAATCTAAATTGCTTCCAATTTCTCTACTTTTATTCTGTGTGTGTGTGTGTGTGTGTGTGTGTGTGTGTGTGTGTATGTGTGTGTGTGTGGTGAGAATACACATGTGTGTTTGGAGGGAGTGCATGCCCAAGGAGACCAGATTTGAATGCCACGTGTCCTGATCTATCACTCTACCTTATTTCTTTGAGATGGGTCTTTCACCAAACCTTGATCCTGGCTAATAAGCACCAAATCATTGTTACACTCCTGTCTGTCTTCACACCCCACATATTGAGTTATAGCTACATGTGATCATGTACTTTTTTTGTGGGTACTAGAGATTTGGACTTAAGACTCCATGTTTACATGACAAGTATTCTTTCACACTGAGGCATCTTCCCAGCTGCCCATTCTCTAGTCACATATTTCCCTACAATGTAACATTTGTGGAGTTCCTCCAAAAAAATTCATGTGCATTCCAACATAAGCATTATAATGTATGCAAAACCTAAAATATTTTAAAATATTTAAGATATGACTGATAAAAGAACTGACAAATATAGATTACACAGGCTGGAGAGATGGCTAAAATTAGATCTTCATCTTACAAGTAAAAGGGCCTGGGTTCAAATCCCCAGTTCCCCATATAAAAAGATGCGAAGATATGGAGGCAGCATGTAAATCTGTTGAAGGCAGAGCCTGGGAAATCCCAAATCAAAGTATTAAGGAGGCAGAGCATTTCAGGATAATTTCCAATGCCACCTTTTGGCCACTACTGGCATACACAAACACACACGCACACACACCTGCTCAAAAGAGGGATGAATCATTTTAAAATAAGTGAGATATACTGAATTAGATATTATGTCTATTTTTTAAGAATTGCAGCAGAAATCTCTGGCTTTTTTTTGATAACTATTAGTCAAATGATATTTAGACATTAGAATGTTCAAGCTGTCATGATCTGGAGATATAAATGTTGGTGGTCAAGTGTAAAGAACTACCAAAAAATGGAGTGAAAATAAATAATTGTACTGATATTTTCCTATCAAGGATTAAGTACTGCAACATATTTATAATAAGGTTGGGTCTCAGTAAGGAAGTCAGTATATTTAAGACTATTATAAGCAGATATTCAGCAGTGGTAATTAACACGAAAACATTTCAAGGAGAGACAAATCATGTGGTACCAGATTCAAGGACGTTGCCATGTGAGTACAGCATTCTACCTCAATTGCTTCTTATTTACTTTCGGTAAGGCTTTATGGTTCTGCTTGCTAAGGAAGATGTATGAGAAATGCGTGAAGGATATGGGCATAAACATTGTGGTGGCAGCACCAATGAAAAGACTGGCATATCAGTTCCTGGGACACATATATCTCTATGCATACACACACATAATCACAGACACAATACACAGGGTCTCTCATATAAACACACGTATACACATACATGCATATGAACACACATACATTCACATGCAAATAGGTACACCCTTACACTAGACACACATGCACAAGCATACATACACATGCGTACACATAAAATGTATACACACTTCACATTTCCAAATTTCTTTTATTTGTGTGTGTGTGTGTGTGTGTGTGTGTGTGTGTGTGTGTGTCAGAGGGTACTGTATGTCCCTGTGAGGACAAAGGGTGACTTTGGAATCATTCTGGATTGCTCCTACCTTCTTTTTTTTTTGCTTCACTCTAGGATTTTCCAGGGTTCACTCACCGGAGTCAGAAGTATAGGCCTCCACTTTTTCTTCCTGGTGTTTTTACCTGGGACCTGGGATCTGAACTCAGGACCTCTTGCTTGCAAGGCAGAATCTTAATCCCTAAGTCATTTCTCCAGCCCCACTTTTCAAAATTTCTAAACAGAGCTAGATATCATAACTCAGGTGTAAAAAACTTTCACATTATTGTGTGCATTATTATATAAATAATATTTTTGCTTTCATTATTTAGGAAGCTCCATGTGGTTATGTCTATGATACTATTGGTGTTAATGTAAGAATGTCTGATACACCAAAGAATTTGAAAACACTGAAAATTGTAAGTTACTATTCAAATGTTTTAGGAAATTTGCTTGAACTCCATGCAACATGGATTTAAATGCAGAGTGTTACAATGCTGAACTAGTAATGAAAGACATTGAAAGTCAGAGTAAATCTGAAATTTTGCATTCTCTTTATAAGGTAGCTTATTTTAACTTCTTTTCATGATGATAAAAGGGTGCATGCATTTATCTGCAGGATACAGACTGCTCATTTCAGAATCCATCTCATGTTCCACATTGCAATCATCTAAAACCAAAATGCACTTATGCAGAACACAGATGAAGTTATGTTCCACATTACAAATGCATTGACTTAAACATGCTCTACAGGAGACTACCAGAAGATAAAAATATTACCCTTTTGACTATGAACATTGAATTTTTTTCCTAGTTTAACTCTTCTTAGAATAATATGAAACTCAATTGTGATAAAGATCGCTATTAAAATTTTAATCATTTTGATGACCTATGAATCTTTTACAGACATGCCTTGAAAAGTCAACTTAAGGTCACAATACCTGATATTGAGACTAGTGAAGAAATGTGATAAGAAATAAATGGTCCCCATGTGTCCTGATGGGGAAAATCTACTTAAACTGTCAGGAAAGAAATCTAGCTAACATCATCAGTCTTTGAAAAACTCTTCAAGTAGATTCTATACAAAATACACAGAACATTGAAAAATCAGAAGTTTATATGGAAAAAAGGTCACCAGGGCACAAAGAGACAGTTTTTACCGAAAGTTTTTTCTCTCTTGGTGACCCCAAGCTAAACCACTGAAGTCGACACATATTGATCTGTTTAACTTTTAGAAGTTGAGATCTGGGCACAAAATCAAAACTGAAATGAAGATAGTTGCACTTACATTTCTCAGGAAAAACCAGAGTGAAAGGTATAGAATTGATTTGGTGTTTCTACTCCTTTTAAAATACAGACAGATATGTTTTTTAAGTAGTGTTTTTAGATTCTCACAGATTTGTGTTTAGAATTTACATTTATCATTTTTCTACTCAAAGATCACACATCACACAGTCTAGCCCAAGTATCCTATGTTGTACAGAGCAAACTGCAACAAACTGCTTTAAAACATCTTATAGTCTGACATATAATAAGCAAATCACACAAACTTTGAATGAAATGGTGAATGGAAATTTTTCTATGTATATTTTAGAAATAAATTTGATGTGAAATTGTTTATTTTCATGGCTGATATAAAAAATAAGTTTATAGAAAAATAAAATTAAATATATATGTAAACCTTTGTGCCTCATGGGCATTTATACATTTTGTGTGGTGTCTGTGTGTGTGTGTGTGTGTGTGTGTGTGTGTGTGTGTGTGTGTGCATTTGTGTGTTTAAGAATTTGATATCGGGCTGGAGAGGTGGCTCAGGGGTTAAGCCTCTGCCTTGCAAGCGGAAGGTCCTGAGATCGGATCCCAGATCCCACGTATAGACGCCGGGCAGAAGCGGGGGCGGCCTGCGCTTCTGTTCCTGGTATGGCAGAGCCTGTGAATCCCGGGGCAGAAGGAGGTGGAGGCGTCCATGGTGGTTCGCGAATTCGTCCGTGGTTCTACACATACACATACGCACACATACACACACACACACACACACACACACACACAGACACACACACGCGCGGGCACATACACATGCACATGTGCACAGTTGAATAAATAATAATAATAAAAAAATTTTAAAAAAGAATATGATATCAACATGGTCTTCTGAATTGTCTAGAAATAAACAGTATTGGCCAAACAGACTCTACTGATAAACCATGTGACTGATTTTTTTCTCCTTGGTTTCTCTTCTGTGTTAGAGATTGTAGTCAACATTGAATTTATTCCTTTTCTGGTGTCACAGGGTTCTCATCTTTAATGTTCCTCTTGGAAGTTATTACATGTCAAGGTTGTATTCCCCAAATTATTTCATGCTGATGCCTGTCCATTAGATTTGTCCTCAATAACATTTTATTCAACCGCTACAAATCTTAATACCATAACTATATTTGTGACTGAGCTATATTTGATTGCTGGACCAATACTTTCAAAGATAATCTCCAATATTTGTTTAGGCTTAGCATAAGACTAGCCTTGCCATAATCGCTTTTAGCATGTAATAATAACATCATCGTTCAATCATTTGCTAACCCATTGATATCCTCATATCTTAAATATTTCTTTACAACCCATCATTGTTAGTTAAAGTCAAACTGTCTTGTTCATCATGTCCATATTGGTGGGGAACAGCCTTGGTTCTTTGGTTTGTTGGCACAGCTGCATTACTAGGTTGGTTCTTCCATGCACCTCATTTGCATCTTTACTATGCAGGTTGTTCTCATATATCTCTCCTCATTATGCTGTATTCTATACATCTCAAACTGGCTTTGAACATGTATGACAAGATCTTAGAGATGATCTGAGCTAAATCCTACTCAGCTTTACATACTTCCGTAACATCAGGTAAATTGTGATCTTATGGTAAAATTCAAATCTCTCAGAAAGTATGTAAAACTCTCAGCACTTGTTCTTAAATGTTGTACTCTAGCAATGTGACATTGCATGTAGTTCAAATCTAGAATTCCTTTTCACATCCTGTGTTTTCAAACACAATTATTCTAAAGACATGGCTTTTTTTCATTTCTCTCCTATTTTTCTTCAAAATTAAGAACACATTTCACAACTCTTGAGACTTTTGCTAATGTCTAATCTCACCTCTGTTACCATCTGTCACTCAATCAAATGTACCGTTATGTACTAAAATGCAAATTATACCTCTACCAGATAATGTTCCATGAACACTTTATCTCCATACTTTACTTTTTGTCCAAAAACCATGTCTGTGTCTAGAAAGTAAGGGTTGAGGCAGGTATTTTTACATATTGTGGTCACAGCAGGGCATAGATGTATAATAAAGTCAACAAGTATTTTATATCAATCAAATAACATGGCACATATCAGAGCATCTAAGGGGTTAGAAATAAAATCACATGAGGCATATTATGATTGATCTACAAATATTTTGATTCAAAGTTGTATAAAAGCTAAGTCCTTCACCTATTTGTGCACATTGACTTTGGGTTTATTATAAATTCTATCACTGTGTTTAAAGTAGGAAGGCTTGCATTACTTAGTAGTTTCTCATGATCAGTGGGTAATATGTTCCAAGAGCCCCACTGAATATTTCAAAATATAGATAATATCAAACCATTTGTGTGTATGTATATAAAATGCTTCCTCCCGTTACATATATAAACAATTTAAATGTCTTTTCCATGTTAACAAAGCACTATCACTTTAAGTTTTTGAGGTGCAGCAGCAAAACTAGAACAAATTTCTTTTTCCTTCACTACTTTACAGATAGAGCACTTGCTCTTCCTGGATATTTTCACAACTTCAGCATTTCATCAAGTCAAGAAATTTTATCAGGCTGGAGAGACTCTGTCTTGCAAGCAGAGGTCCTAAATTTGGATCCCAGGTCCCATGTAAAAACTCCAGGTAGAAATGGCGGCAGACTGCACTTCCAGTCATGATGGGTGGAGCCTGGGAAATCCTAGAGCAAAGCAAGGAGATAGAAACAATACAGGATGATTCCCTAAACCATCCTTGGTCCTCCACAGGGACACATGTGCCCTCTAATACACACACACAAACACACTCACACACACACTAAATGAATAAATAAATAAGTTTTAAAATGTGTTTTTTTTTTACTTACAGGAAACACTTGAAGGTATTTTTTTCATATTTCTGAGTTACCGCCCCATCTATTCTTAATCCTTCAGGTGCTTGAGGTCATTATTAAGTAACTGAAGGTTTATTGCAGTTTCAATACAGTAGATGTAATGATAAATGAGATAAATGTAACATAAATCATAAATGTGCTGAATATGCAACAACAGAATATTAAAGCTTTATCATACTTAATTCTGTAGCATTTCCCTTCAGAGTGTATTTAAAAAACTGCATTATTTAATATCACTAGGAATGTGTGATATTATATATGAAGAAACCAGAAAACCATTTTCTCTTTCTTTTGGAATGACTTATCATAATTTTATCAGTAATAAATTAGATGACTTTCAAATTCAAATCTTTGTCTTGATATCAGTATGTGACCATTACTTCAAAGTATAGAAAACATTTATCAAATATTTTATTTTTTTCTACTTTTGTAAGCATTTTGAGTATTCATCCCAGCTTCCCTCCTTTCTCTTCCCTCTCATCCCCACACTTCCCTTCACTATTCCCTCACACTCCATAGGCCTCCATAATGTAACAAGTATGTCTCTTCAAGCCACCCCACTGATATGATTATTTCCCTTCACTAATGCAGCTTTAGAACCAAAGGTTTTCACTGTGAGTTCCCATTCTATGGGTATAATAATAGCTGCCTACAGGGCAGTTTGATGTACTATCTTCCTACTTATAGGTATATTGGCTGTCTTCTCTATAGATCTATTTTCTTCACTTTTTTTAGGGTCTTGTTCTAGTAACAGGGATGGGTACCATTCTGACAAGTGGCTCTTGAGTCCAAGCAAAAAACTGTTTGTTGTTTCCTTGGTACTCATACCACTATTACACTGGTGATCACCTGTTGCCATTGTGATCTATATTGCAACTTATAGATCTTATGCTATTGAAGGTCCCCTGATTATGTATCTCCTCTAGCAGCTTCTACAGTATTCCTTGGTACTCTCTAAGATAAATGAGGGATCTTATCATGTGATACTGAAAATGCTTTAGGTTTCAAAAGAAATTAAAACATGTAATTACTCTACATGGTGTTAGGGCAGCTTCTAGAACTGTGAAAATGATCTATGGAAGTAAATTCTCCAGATAGTAGGAATCACAATGAGAGTTGGTAATAAGAAAAAATAGATTATGACGTTGAAGTGTGCCATATTCTCAGCAATGGGGAGAATCATGGCAAGACCCCATATTGTTGTTGGGTTCTCTGTGACAATTCCTGACTAAAACTTCATAAAGAAAACACACAACAGCAATGAGGTTTTTAAACAACTTGTAACTTCTAGGTACAGCTTTTAGCAGACAAGCAAGGTAACTCTTTTCATACTGTTTTTATGTGCACTGCTTAAACCTTGGGTTTATGATATTGAGAAATTAAGTTGGAACAGAGCAAGAACCTTAACATTGACTAGATTTTGTAATGCTGGAGGATGATGTGAAAGAAAAAGAAATGTCAGTAGTCTTCCCAGCTGTGAATCATGCAAGTTAAAATATCAACTTACCAGGCATAATGAGCCTTGTGTATCATGGTTGTTGAAAGGTAACCAGCCAGGCTTTGATTAGATCAGAGAGCCATTCCAAAGGAGGGTACTGTGCTGGGTACTGTAAATTTGCTCAGAAATCCATGTTGAGGGAAGTCATAACTTATGAGGCAAGAACCATCTTAATAATGTTGTTTAACTGAATTGCCATAACATCAAGCTGCCTTTTAAATGTGTATGTGTGTGTGTGTCCATCTGTAGACAAATTCTACTCTTAGTATTATTCAGAGAAGTTTCTATATCGTGTGAACAGTAATGAAAGGAGAGGAGAGATCACAGTTGCGCATGATGATGAGAGTGACAGGTGAGAGCTCAACTCTATAACAATAACATCACTTGTAAAGCTTAAGGAGCAGAAAAAAAGACTGAAAGAAAGTAAGAGCCAGAATATGGGGAGAAGGGCTTTGAAAGATACAGCCATAACAACATTATAGCACAGCTAATATTTGCAGTAGGTCCTCTCAAGAATAAACTGCCAGTTATGCACGAGAGTCCAAGCTTTTAACGAAGCCAAACATACTGTCACACAGAACAGGGCAACCAATTCAGAGTGTTCAGTGATGCTCTGCTGTAATTTGATGAGAAACAAGAGGCAATGTCTTGCTGTGGCTCTGTCAACATATTCTGGTTTCATGTTAGATGGCACGGAGAGTTACAAAATTCAAGGCAGAGAGTAATATCCTTATGAATGTCTGAAAAACACACCTTAATATTTCATTGATTTCCATATATATGTATTTTATTCTTTCCTACAGTATGTTACCACAGTATCCTGAAATTGCACAATTCTATGAATGAACTTAACAGATATTGTTTCAATTGTTCTCTTTAGCAATTCAAGCAAACTTAGATATGCCATTATTCTGGGATAATCCTACATTCTTCATTAATTTTTAGCATGCATGTTCTCACTGTTTGGATCTGATTTCAGAGGATGGTTAGATTCTCAAGATTAAAGTTTTGAATAAATTTTCTTTTCTAATAATTTCAATTGTCTTCTCTTTTAAAATATTTTTCTGTGTTGTGTTTCAAGGATAGCTTTGAATATATATTTGAAAAATTAAGTCAATCTTTGTAAATAATAATTTTAAAGAATTTGTTTTCCCATCATTTTTTTATTGTTTTGAATGGATCTGTTTTTTTTACACTGTTATACTGATGATATCAATAATTTTTTTATTTTTAACACATTGTATTTACTACTAAACTTCATATTTTGATCACCCACTAAGACAAATAGTTTCCTTCTTTTTATTAAATTTGTGTGTCTTTGTGTATAAGAAGGCACTACATGTGCCTGTGGAGGCCCAAAGGTGACTTGGGGAATCATCCTAGATTATTTCCTGATCTTTTTTCTTCTTAGTTTCTGCCTGCCACGAGTCAGAAATGTAGTCTGCCACAATTTCTGCCTGGTATTTGTACATGGGATCCAGGATTCAAACACAGAACCTTCTACTTGTGATACCCCCTGAGCCATCTCTCCAGTCTAACAGTTTCCTTTAAGAACCAGCATGTGGATTTTGCCTGTGAGATAAGAGGCATGGATTAACACTATAGCCTTGTAAACTCCTCTCTCTGGGTCAGGTAGTCTGAAGAACACACTTGCATTTCTGACCTATGTTCAGACATCTCTCTGGACTGAAGGGTTCACTGCCCCACATGTTCAGTGTCATGGTTTCTGCATGTCAAAAGACTAAAGGATACATCAACTTCTGCAGGATGAGTGCCTCTCTTCTCATGGATGTTCTTTCGTGGCTGCAGCTTCTCAGTCATATCTAATTGCTTTCCATGCTATTTTAGATTTAAGGGTTTACTGAAGTATGTACTCAGTTGTTATTCTCTAAACTTATACGTTGAACACACTTTTATTTTTCAATGTAATGTTGTGGGATTTTTAGGGAGGAGAGAATAAAGGAGAATTTTTTTTATTTTCAAACAAGATTTTACTCAGCCTGACCTAGAACTTGATTATTCATCAGTTACCCAAGTGCTGAATAGCAGGTGATTCCCAATTTACAGCAGTTTGCATAATTTTAATAAAAATATGCTGAATAAACTATTTTAAAATGTACACTCTTGAACTGTTGAATATTTAAAAATGCATATATACAGAAGTGATTTCATAGTTTTCACTCAGATTTCTATGGGTTGTAGAAATTTATAAGATGATGCAGCTAGCGCACATTGCAAGAGGAATTATTTCTCAACATCTCTAGGAATGTATACTCAATCCCAAATTCACATTTCCATATGTTGTCATTTATATATAGAAGCATAAACTCTATACATTCAAAATAGCCAGATGGCATCTCTTCTCTTCATTACTGAAAGGAAATGGGGAATACAAGAGTTCCCCAGTGAAAACAGACTGTGGTATTTTGTTTTAAAACGTAGTTGTAAAGTGAACATAGCTTGCTACTAACTTTATTTTTTTTCTTTAAAAAAAAAGCTTTTTCCCATTTTCAGAGCTATACTGACAACAAAAGGTATGCGCTGAATTCAGTAACCTGATTTTTTAAGTTAAAAGTGAAAAGCTAAATAATATTAGCATAAACATTCACTGCTGTTACCTAAGAGAATTCTGATGGCTGCCTTTGCTTTCTGTGTGAAATTATTCTTGCATGGCATTTGTAATTGTTTCTGTCAGGAAAATGGAAACCTAGCAGATATTTACTAATGTGCCTTAGAGAGCATGTAGCCTTGGAGATTTGTGTAATGTACCTTTGGAAATGGAAATTCTACAGATAGTTCATAAACTAACCTCTCAGTTTCTGATAGCTACATTCTTCCTAAGGCAGTATTTGTCCTTGGGAAAACTTGCATTGTTCCTATCTCATTAAAAAACAATAGATGAAACTGGATGATTGAAGATAACTACATATGTTCATTGGAAAAATTTAGGTGGATCATGAAGTTAAGGGTTTTTTTATACTTGAAACTGTCCCTCTTAACTCTGTAAGTAATATCTAAACACTGCAAGAAGTAAGACATGATTAATCAATCATTCCATATTCAAAAAGATGCAATTACATTAAAAAAAACAAGATATGGTGATTGGAGGAATTTCCTTTAGTGATATAAATAAACTCCATAGAAAAAGCTTTCTGAATAATGCATTTTATCTGGGATCGATCTATTGTTCCACATAGTTATAAAAAATTTCCTTTTAGTTTGACTCATAGAAGGTGAGACTACTAAAATAACAACCAGTCTTTTCAGCTTTTGAGGTTTAAGAAATTTGACAGTAAAAAAAATCTGGATAATGAAAGAGGAGAGTTTTATGATTCTATGATAATGAATGTGTGTGAGTATATATACATATGTATATGTGTGCATATGTGTATATATATGTCAGATTTATGATTCTGAAATCCTGGTGCATAATATATTTCATGTTTTCTGAAAAAATCTTATGTGCAGATATTATTCCATGCATACATTTTAGTCTCAGAAATTCAGTGACTAAATATGTGTGATCCCAACGTTGTCCTCACAATTACCAGCATTAAAAAAAGAGAAAAAGAGAAGAACTGAAGATAGGGAAGTGTCCTGCAGGAATACACAGTGATACTAGAACACAGCTCTCCTGTCAACCTCCTCTGGTTCTCACTGAGGAAAACAAAGATGCTCAATTTTTAAATAACCAAGCTTCAGTATAATCTCATAGGAATGAGCATAGCACAAATTTATATTCAGAAAGAAATCTTCCATTTTTTGAATTTCAGTCTGTATATTTGAATTTTTTACTCTCTTGGCAGGAGAGAAACATAATTGCAGCTGTCTCAAGGATGTCCTGGTGATATTTATCTTGTTAGAGGTTAGTTTCAGCTTCAATGTTCATCATGGACCCAGGCCTTAAACACATCAGAAGGACCTTTTAGACAAACACCCCACTGCATTCTGGCTCAAAAACAAAAGCTACATTTCCATGTGAATCTTTGTTTCCTACAGCCTAAATCTCCTTGACTACTTATTTAAAATGTGTCTTATGAATGTAAGCACTGACTGAGGAAAGAAATATTCTTCAATTGGATTCCTATTTCCTTTCTCAAATCAGTATTTTCCTACCTGTATTATTCTGAAAAACTTAAGCAGCAATAATAATTGATCATTTGACTACAGGTATACAAATTTCTAAACCATTTTGGGAATAGATAATGGAACATATAAAATATTGGATGCTAATGACTAAGAAATGATTATACATTAAGTCTCACTAAGTGTCAGTGTTTTTCAAAGTAGAGATAAGAGTAACCAGAAAAACTGTCACTAGAAAATACAATTTTTATTCTATTTACCTATTTATTTTTGGCAAATAGTTCACTTTACATTATCTTATTCTCACTAAGACTAGCAATGATGGACTCTGTGTCTCCATCACATGAGCTTTTCTGTTGACCTACTTATCCATGAATCAAGTTAAGTAAAAAAAAATCTCTCCTCAGAGTCCAAGTGTTGTGATCTGATAAAAATGGCCACAGACATGTCATGTAAAAATGGGAAATTGCTAACTGACTTCCCTAAACCAGACACTTAGGGCTTATACCATTCTCAAGAAAAATAAAATTTACAACCTCCTAAAACAATGCCAGGTAACTCTTAAAATGCTGAATCTGTGGCTATAAGAACAAGATATACAATGTGTACTATATGTAACTACAAAGACTAAGATATAATTATGTACTATATGTAGCTACAAATACAAGGTATATATTGTATATAATATGTAGCTACAAAAAACAAGGTATGTATTGTGTACTACATGTATCTTATAAGATCATGATTTTCTCTGCAAGGTAATTTTGATAATGGCTGAATTAGCCTCTATGACTCTGCTTGCTTCCTGCTTGCCCCCACATCTGTTATGTGACCCCACTCTTTATGTGAAATGTAACTGTTGCCTTTAAAAATCCCCTTTTTTAAAAAACCCTAGGACTCCTATCTTTATCCGGACATAGATGTGATTACCTGATCATCTCCAGTAAAGTCTCTGCATTTATTAAATTTGACTCTGTATCAGAGTGGTAAATTCCCGAGTGGCCAGACCCCATAACACAAGAGCAACATGAATGGAAGCCACTGCAGTGTCTCATCTTTGTGACTAACAGTCAACACATGACTTGGGATTGTGGTTTAGAGGTATGAGCTCAACAAACTTGAGGCCATCTCCAGCAGCACACAAGCGCACGCACACACGCACACACACAATGTAAAAACAATATACAAATAAGCATAGAATAAAAATATTTTAATATTATTATATTTCAGTTAAGGGTATTCTTGTTAAGGGTATTCTTATCTCAGCAGTGATATTGAAACACAAATCTCTTTTTGTAGTTCTTCTGCACTGGAGTCAAAGATTGAACCAGAATAAGTGGATAGGTTAAAGGAGGAATTTTTGAGAAGAGAAAAGGGAATAAGCTCTTATATGTTCTGTCCTAGGAAGGTAAGAAGGATGCCATGAAAGGGGTCAATATCAGGATACTAATAGGGAAGTGGAGGCTTGAAAAGTAACTTTTCCTATTCATTAGTTTTAGTTTTTAAAATGGACATATTTAGTCCTTTTGTGTCTTAATGATCCATTTGTGAAGAGGCAGGGAGTCCAGCTTTTGGTCATAAAGCCGTTTTTTCTTTTCTTCTAGAAAACTGGAACTTCTTTATAGGAATTTATCTGCTTTTTATCAAGGATGGGTGAGGGTCTGAGTGAGTTCTTGGAATTGTATGGTGAATGTGGTTCCCACAGTACCTTCCTAGCTACTGTAGCTGCTAATAGAAGCTATCCTTATCCTTATATGAAGTGTTAGAAAGAGGCAATACAGCTCTGTGACACCCAGACCTTCTTTGTTGAACCATATGAGACATTTTTGTAAAAACTAAAAACTGCTCTGTGGCCTTTCTGTTTCATTGGTGATAATTTCTTCAACTCAAAGCTTCCATCTCAGAAAATTCACTTACAAGGGCCTCAGTCTAATGCACAAAAGAATAGACAGAAAAAAAAACAATTATTCTGCTCATTTCACCAGCATTTGTACAGTGCAGTTAAATATGCCATTTAACCAAAACTCATCATGTTCACCTATAAAGTTGTGCCCTTCATGTGTATCAAGATGTAGAGGAAAGGCATGATTATTGTGCTGCAACTGCAAATGAGAAGTTGAACTCTTTGGAGTTAAAAATTTTGAAACACTTAGTATGTGTCATGGATTGATTTGGAAATACCTGTATAGAAATTTTATTTATGTATACATGTTGCAGTATTTAGCAAAACAATTTTCTTGGGAATTTAGTCTTTAATAAAGTATGAATGATTTTTACCTTCACATTTTTTAAATTTATTTCCTAGATATCAATTAATTATGAAATAGAAAAAATTTCCACTAGTGTTTGCTATATATAGACTCTATCTTCAGTATCATCAATGCTACTCTTTTTTTGATATTACTTTCCTCTTTTATCATAATTAACATGTAATTAACTTTCAGAATGACAATAATATAAAACTTTGGTAAAATTTATTAATACAACACAAAATAGTCAATATTGTTATCATTAGATTATTAGGTAATTATAATTTATGACCAAAGATAATAAAATTTGGTTTTATTTACTTATTTATTTTAATGTCATCATTAACAATGCTTTTGGGCCAAATATTTTTTCATGTCATGAATTTTTACAAGTTTTTTAATTCTAATATAATAAAGTTCCAGAAAACAAAATGTAAGCTCAATGATTATCTATCATGCTTATGGTCCATATTATAAAACAAAAGGTAAATTTGCAATATTTCTGTGGCTTTTGTTCATATAAGCATGCCTAATTACTAAACTTATTTACGATTATTTATTGCAGAACTTACAAGAATTAAAAGTTAAAATACATTAGTGTGTGTGCCAGGTACAAGGTAAAAAAAAAAGTTCTTTTGATAATTCTTTCCATTCTAATGAACTTGAATATCAGTATTACATTAATGACAACCAAAAAGTATTGTTTTGCTACTTCCAGTATTCTGTGAAATCCTGGTTCATATGTCTCATGGCCTATCGTATCTCAGTTTTTATTTTATACACATCTTCTTCTATGTTTTACTTTTTCCCCTGGGAGACATGGGGGAAAGTCTATTTACCCTAGATAGGGAATGTACAAAGACAAAAGGAAGTTCAATCCAAGAGTAGCCAATTAGCAAATACATTTATTGCAATTATATAAATATGGATGAATCAAAGGCACTTGCATCATGGAAAAACTCCATCCCAGGAAAACTCTACCCTAGAGTTTGCTGTAAAACTGGCAGACAGTTCACTGGCCAGAAAGTCCTTCATTTAGCATTGTTTATTGTTAATATAATCCTTGGGAAAGGTTATTAATCTTGTATTTTGCTATTTATAATCTCTATTTGTGTAATGGCTTCTTTTTTTAAATATGTGTTATGACTTTTTGAAGTTTCAGAATTAGTTATGAAAACAAAGTTTCAATTATATTATTTGGGCCTAAAAATTTAAAATCTGTATGTGTGTGTGTGTGTGTGTGTGTGTGTGTGTGTGTGTTGTGTGTGTGTGCATATGTACACATAAATATACATATCATATATATCCAGATAAAATACAAAGGTTTCAGAACACCAAACCAATATAAACAAAAATGTCTTCTTCATTTCACTTTTCTTTCCTTATGAAATTGATACCAGTGAAGGTCCAGTAATTCCCTAGTCTTTTAGGATTCTGTCATGGTTTGAAATATGAGTTGCCCCCACAGAGTTATGCATTTGATTCTTTAGTTGTTTGGGACAGTCTTGGCACCTTTAAGAGGCAGAGCTTTACTAGAGAAATGCAATCACTAAGGATGGGCCTTTCTCCACCCTTCTTCCAGAAGAAGTCTGCTCTTGAGCTTGTATCAGCAGCTCTCAGTGTCCTTGATGAACAGAATTTAGGCCACCTCAAGTTTCTGCTACCAACCATGCCTTTTCTGCCATAATGAACTATATCAACTGTCTGGAAACATAACTTGAATAAATCTCCCATTCTCTCAAAAGTTTCTTGATCTGAGTGGTGTCTCACATCAATAGGAAAGATTAACTGGTGCACTGAGTCATATGTGTTATATACTATTAATTTGCTGCTGATAGTTGATGGTGTCCATATAAACAAAATAATTAATTTTTATTTTAAATAAATTGCCAAATTTATTTAATATATATTTTATTCATTGACAGTGCTATATATAGAAAACATAGTTTATATATACATATGTATGTATATATTAACATAGATATTTCCCCTATATTAACTTACTTCATCTTTCCTCTTTCTTTTCCAAAAATCTTTTTCACATTCTTTCTATGAATATTATATCTTTTTGCTGTGTGACTTACTGAATTTCATCAGAGTTACCTGTGTTAACAAGTTCCTGGGAATTTCCTTAAATATGGATAGTATATAATTGGGCATAACACTAAAGAGAATGATTCTCTTTCCCATAGCCACCATTAATCCTCAAGAGTCTCTCACAATGATGTGGGTGGGACTTCATGAAATCTTTTACTTTAGGTGATGAAAATGATCCACATCCTTAGCCATCA
Organism: Typhlomys cinereus; assembly: GCA_023101885.1. Classification (NCBI taxonomy): domain Eukaryota; kingdom Metazoa; phylum Chordata; class Mammalia; order Rodentia; family Platacanthomyidae; genus Typhlomys; species Typhlomys cinereus. The sequence goes on along the minus strand of JALPQD010000061.1, from coordinate 7,113,745 downwards.
GGGAAATGCAAATCAAAACTACTCTGACATATCATCTCAACCTGGTCAGTATGGCAAAAATCCGCAATATAAACAACACCAAATGCTAGAGAGGATGTGGAGAGTAGGGAACTCTCACAGGCTTATATAACCACTCTGTTGATCAGAATGGCGATTTCTGAAAGAGTTAAAGATTGAAATGCCATATGACCCTGCTATGCCACTACTGGGAATAATCCCCCATAATGCAGCAATTCACTACAGTGGTAGAAGCATAATCATGTTCAGTGAAGCACTATTTACAATAGCAAAGTCATGAAATCGAACCAAATACCCAACAGTTGAGAAATGGATAGTGAAAATCTGGTACATTTAATTGAATACTGCTCAACCATCAAAATAGATGAATTAGTGAAATTTTCCAGGAAATGGATGGAATTAGAAGAAGTTATACTGAGTGAAGTATCCGATACACAGAAAGTTAGTTGCCCTAATTAGTGGATCCTAGTTCCAAACCCACTTAATGGCATATTCAAAGGCGATGACCTTCAATACCAATCAGAATTTAGCAAAATGGAAAATAATAAACCATAATTCAAAACACCAAAGACCCTACATTATCAACCTGGAACCAGACCAGCCAAATCTCTCCCCATCCTAAAGCTCAAAGAACCTTGCAGAAGAACCTTGCAAGATTGTAACAGCCTAAAGATGGAGAGGACCAATGATATGCAAGGTACTCCACACAAGTCAGGGCTGCAGCAGCCAGGATTGGACTTTGTTTGGCCTGCATAATGGTTGGCATGTCAACCACTCCTCAAAATCTAGCAGGGATCACAAGGCAGAAGGCTTCAGGCAGCAGGATCCTTAGAGGCAAGGGATAAAACAGTCATGATAGAGTTCCCATGCTAGCGGGGAGCCCAAGAAGGGGCCCCAAGTTATGCTACTGAGTCCTGAACCCTCACTAGGATAGAGGACTACAGGGAGGTTCAGCACCCACATAAATGGATGCTCTGGGGAATGGGAGGGAAGAAGTAGATATCTGGAGAGGGAAGGTGAAAGGGAAGAGGGAAGAGGGAGAGTGCAATGGTGGACTATGGAGGAGGGGAGGAGAAAGGTGGGAGGAGTACCTATTGAGCTTGTATGATTAGGGAAAAATAAAATGTATAGTAATAACAAAAATTTGGGGAAAATAATCATAGCATTAGATTTTCCCCTAGAGCCATGAACAAAGCATCTATATAAATTCTTAGCATGACCAATAGTGGAACTCATGAGGAGTGACCTTAAATCCAATTGGAAAGCACTTGGTTAACTCCAACAAGTTAACCCCCAAAACTTTTTTCATGAAGCTGACAAGTTCCAAAATCAACATATAAAAATCAGAAGCCTGTCTATGCACCAAAACTGAGCAGAGAATGAAATGTGGGATACATTGTCATAGGCTCAAACATGTAAACACATGCATTGGAATATATATAACTGAGGACGTGAAGTACAAACTAAAATAACAAAGGGAGTTACCATATTACTGGGAGGGCCCCAAGTTATGCTATGGAATCCTGAATCCTGAATCCTCACTAGTGTAGATGACTCAGAGGGAAATTCAGTTCCCATATAAACAGATGTTCTGAGAAGGAGCAATCAGGAAACACCAAGAAAGGAGGAGGGAGGAAAGTGAGGAGAGAGAGAGAAGGAAGGGCTGAAGGGTGGGATGGGGGAACAACAGAGGGAAAGTCAGGGGGGAGGGAGGAAGGTACCTACTCATTGAGCTTGTATAACTAGGTAAGAATAAACAAACAAATAAATAATAAATAAATGAATTTGAAAAGACACAAGAAGATAAATATATTTCTTATGTTTGTGCATATCATTGAACCCCCAAAGTCTAGCATGGATCACAGGCACTAGGATCCTTAGGGGCAAGGGATTAACAGCCACAATCATGTTCCTGTACTAAAGGGAAACACAGAAAAGAGCTCTAAGCAATGCTACTGAGTCCTTACACCTCATCAGAGTGAAGGACCCAGAGAGAAGTTTGACATGCATATTGAAGGATGCTCCAGGAATAGGGGGGAGGGGGCACTGGGAGAAAGGGAGGGAGGGGGGGAAGGAAAGGAAAAAGTGGGGAAGGAGCAAGGGGATCCAGTGAGGGGTGGAGAGAGGGAGGGGAATGGGGTATTTATCAACTTTGTATGAGTGGAAGAAATAAAAAAAGAAAATATTATGCTGTAAAAAAGAGCACACTACCAAAATTAATTTACAGATTCAGTGTAATCAATCATAATCTAACTTCCAATGCAATTCTTTACAGAAAAAATTAAAATAATTTTGTACATATAAAAGCTCCAAAATAGCCAGAACAATCATTAACAATAAAATCAATACTGGAGCAATTACCATACATAATTTCAATATATCAGTTTTTTTAAATCATGAAAGTAAAATCCTAAGTGAATAAAATTATTTTGAATTATGCTTTTTTACAAAATAGAATATTGTTCTATTTATTGTCCAAGGGACCATCCATTATACAGTGATCAAATTTTTACATTTTTGGGATAAATATTATCATACTTATAGCCGGAGTTTCAGCATTCTATTCAGCACCTAACCTTTCAAAAACACATAAGTGATACATTGATAAAATAGCATAGGTTATTATCCTTCCAATAGTTATGTCATCTACAGATGAGATTTGCTTTACACCTTTAAATTCTCACCTTTCCATAGGATTTGCTTACCCAATAAACCATTCGCATGAAAAAATAAAAAGCATGTGATTCAAAAACCTCCAAAAAACTGATGAGATGAATCTGAATCAGAGTGCTTACATAAAAGTCTGGGCATGGCCATATGTGTCTGTAATTTCCACACTTGGAAGTCAGAAACAGGAGGGTACTTGGGACTCACTGACCACTCACTTGGAAACCCCTGGCCTGAGACACTGTCTCAAAAATGAATAAATGAATAATAAATGTGTAGTATCCTTGAGGAATGATAACTGAGGATGACCTCTAATCTCCACAAGTGCATGCAAGTATACACATGCACATGCAAACACACACATGCACACACACACATACACACTCACAAAGATCACTCAGGCATTGAAACCACACTCTGGCTGAAGTTGGATTCTTAAAACTGTCATGTACAAATGAATAAAGTAACCTACACCTCTAAGGTGAAGATATGAGATAGGATGGAGGAAGTTCCCAATGTGTTGATTGACAGTCTATCATTAGCTGAATGAGTGAAATCATCCTAGGTCAATCAATCAGATACAGTTAGATAATAACAGCCCATGAATGATGTTAAGTCATTCACAGTGGCGTTACTGAAAATAAACAGCTAACCATAAAATATCAAAGCCAACAAATGTTTTTGTTTCATTAAGCATCTAACATTGGGGTAGTCTGTGGTACAAATATTGACAACTGATTACAGTGAATTAAAGCAAACTATTTCAACATAATATTTACAATGATAAAAAATATTTTAATGTAATATGCAACAAAATTTAACCAAAATTTGAGATGAAAAATAAAACCTTGAAATTTTTATTGTTCATTTCTAACTGATGTAACTAATACAAAATCAAACACTAATATTAACTAGGAATCTGTTTCTCTATCAGATAAAATATTAATGTTTCTTTAAAGTATTTAATTTATCACGTTTCTTTTGAACTGATATATCACATGGAAATTTTCCTGTCTGTTACTTATTTCAGAACAGAAATCATTGTTTCATCTTCATTTGTCACAGTATGTAACACAATGTTAAGCAGATGAAATTGCTGAGAACAATATCTTATTGGTTATCATACTATGAGTCTTGAGATGTGTTCTTCTTTTGGTTTTTGTCTGTTTCCATAACAAATAAGAACCTTGTTCAGTGAAATATCTCAAATTGAGAAGACTTTACTTACATGCTGCATGTACAATATCAAAGTCTTCACAATTTGTAAACAAAAGCAATATGGAATGTATTGTTAAAATCTTACATGCTTTCTGACTTTTAACATAGATTCATTTATTGTTAGAGAAGTATGATATGCATTTGGTGGAGTATTTTTTCTGGGATTTGTTCTTCTGAATGCTTGCTGTTTAATTAGCAATCAATTTCTAGAAATTTTTTTATGCATTCCAAAGTGTTTAAATGAGGGAATAGAGTATGTAGATGTGTAGGTACACATCTATATATGTTTACCTATAAAATGTGTATAATATTTACATTCATATTAACATCAGCAGCATTTATCACATGGACAATTCTAGTCTCCTGCTTTGGTTTAAGTGAAAACCTAACTCCTAATCAATAAAATTTTTGCTCAATTCCAGTATGCATACATCATAGTATCAAAATTCTCTTTATCAATTGACATACTTAAGTGCAATTACTTTTGCCTTTAGACTTACAAATGCAATTTATTTCCAAAATTACTTAGATCAACACCTTTAGTTTCATCATCTTCTGAGAGACTGTTTCATACATAGAAATTGAGTTAAATTTTCTTGTCAAGGTCTCTATTATTTCCTAGGATTCTCGGAACTCCCAAATGGTTCATTTAAATTTGCATATATTAAAGTTTCCTCTTTCTGTCATAAATATTTTTTTCTTTGGCAAGGCTTAATGTCATATTTTACCATTATGTGTTGGAGAGATCATATTCCCCCCCAGCTTTGTTGTCCATCATACCAACCATCCCCTAATGCCCAGGCACCATTGTTTTTACTCTCTTTATAGTGTATGCATATATATATACACATATTCACATGTATGTGAGCTCACTTGTATCTGGGTACATATGTAAGTAGATGCAAGCATGCATGTAGGGATTAAAGTTTGTTATCAGGAATCATTCTCAATTCTTCAACTTTATTCTTTTAGAAGCAGAATCTCTACTAAACACCTGGAGCTTTTCTAGAAAGTTAATCTCTCTAGCTAGTTTACTCTGGAAAGTCCCAATTCACCTTCTTGGTTTTAGAAGTAGACCTCTATGTCCACCTGGGATTATATTTGGAATCTGGGACTTTAACTCTAGTCCTTTAACTTGCACAGCAAACACAGTTTGATTATATTAATGCCGTTTTAACTTTTAAAGCAAATACTGTAATTCAATTCAAACACTGCATATGGTTGAAAGATTGGCTTTGTTGGTTCACAAATATGAAATTAATTCCTATTTTGCCTTAAGAATTCATTTCTTTCTTAAATTTCTTTAAATTAAGGACTTTGATTTTAGAGCAATTTATTTTTTCAGAGAAAAAGAACAGAAACAACAGTGCTTCCAAATATGCCCTTTGTGTCTCCTTTGCATATATTACTGTGGTAACTTTGGTGAACCATCATCACCACCATCATCATTACTGAATCCATTGTCATTAACTGAAAACACATTTTTTGTAGGGTTTAGTGCTCATGTTATGTGGATATTGACAAAGTCATATGCAATATATCCACCATTAGAACACTAGAGTGTCATTACAGAATAATTTTGCTCTTCAAAAGTGCCCTATTCATCCCCTGTAGGGGTCCCCGGGAATCGCAGCTCCATCCTGCAGGCTGTTTCCACGGGTCCTCCACAAGGGGGATGGGGAAAGGTGAGTGCGCTGTCCGCCTGTTCTCCAGCCCTCCTTCCTGAGGACAATCAGATGGGACAGAAAGTTTAGTCATGCAGGAACTTATTTATTGCAAGTCTGTAGCCATCTTATAAAGGCAGAAACCACAAGGGGAATTCCAGGGCAATCAATCATCTTAAAGATTAAGCCAGCATGTAGGCTGTATGTAGCAAAATGTCTTCAAGATATCCTGAGCTTCACCCTCCTGACTTCCTCCATCTAAACATCTTGAGCTGCCCCCTCCTGACTTCCTCCAGGCCCCATCTTTGTCTAAGCTTGGCAGATTATTGAGTCACCTATACTGAGGCCCCTGTAAGTCCCCCCTTTTTGTTTTGTAATGAGGTGGGCCCAAAGAGTTGTTCCTTGAATGATTCCAGGGTAGCACCTCATGAAGGTGGCTGCACCCTTATGGTAAGCCTCTCTATGGAGGAATCCGAGCAACCTCTTGAAGGGCCAATTGTAACTAAGGGTTCTGAGGACCTCCAGCGGGTGTCTCTTCTAGGATTTGTGTAAGCATAATCATCTTTTTTGTTTTTGTTTTGATTATTCTATATTATCTTTCTTATGGTGTATATAATCCATAGCAAAGCAAGCCCAACAATACAGGCCATGGGCTGGGGGACTAAGTCCCAACCCATCGGTTGCAACATACTGGGATTAATTACAAAGCTCCAAAGCAATCCCCCCCACACACACAAGTTCTACCTGTAGCAGTAGCAAGAACATCACAAGTCCTTCTCTGATGATACATGAGCATAACAGTAAGTATGACCAGGTGAAACTGTCAAGATGATTTCAGTCTCTCTTAAAAGGTTGAGTTGATCCCTCCAAGAGGATGGATTAGGTCAGAAGTAGTCAGGAATAGGATCAAAATAAGCCCCACGATGATGGCCCCTCAGATGAGGATCAATGCAATGGTCCATCCTGCATTCACCATGGCCTGTGGGGAGATAATAAAATCTATCTCAAGGGTGATATTGCCCCTGGATCTGGTTAGGTCTATGTTTCTCTCTCTTTTTTTTTTCTTCTTTTCCCTTTTATAAGTATTAGTCGAGAGCCTGCTGAGCCTGTTGCATAGCCACCATTATTTCTTTTTGTCCTTATTAGTCTTCAGTGACATCTGACTCTGGTTGTTCGGGGTCATCTTTCCCCTGACAAAAGAGTTTAAGATTTCTAGCAGGCACCCATATGGGGTTTGAGTCTCCCATAGGGTAGACACACCCAAAGCCTCCTCCCATTGTTAAAAATGGGTCTGGGCCTCTCCATTGCCCCATAATGGAGTCCTTCCATCTTACCTGTATTTCAGGTCTCTGTTCTTGTTGCTCCCAATGTTTTTGGAAGTGGAACTCTATTTGATTTTTTTCAAAATAGAGAATATTAATAGTAAATAAGGACATAATTAGTTGTTGGTGGGGACTTATTCCCCCTTTTTTTTGTAATTGGGCCTTAATATTTTGATGATTGCATTCTACAATAGCTTGGCCCTGTGGGTTTTAAGACATTCTTGTAGTGTGTTGAATTCCCCATAATGTGAAGAAGTCCTGTACGCTTTTGCTTATCAGGCACGGCCCATTATCAGTTTTTAATCTTTTGTGGCAATCCTAGTATGGCAAAGCATTGAAGAAAATGGTATTGAGCATGTCTAGTCTTTTCCCCTGTCTGGGCTGTAGCCCAGCAGGATTGGGAAAACATGCCAATGGACACAAAGATATATTTAAGCTCTCCGAATGGAGCATAATGTGTGACATCAGTTTGCCATAAAGAGTTGAGTCTTTATCTTCAGGGATTTGCACTTGATTGCTGCAATGGTGGCACCTTTAAAAGGAGCTGGCATGACTTACAGGTACGTACACTCTTTTTTAGGTCTTTTATAGGGACCTGAGGGAACCTTTTATGGAGTCCCCTGCAATTGACAGGAGTGAGGTCATGAAGGCCCTGAGCTTCCTCCAGATTGGTGGACAGTATCTGAGCAGAAGACATTTTATCTGCTTCAGCATTACCTTGAGATAGAAAGGCAAACCTTGATGTCTCCTAAGGTGCTGTAGAAAGTTTGGGCTATTCCTTTCCGTAAGAAGTGTCTGGACATGGATCATCAGGGGTGTAATGGGATTCCCATCCCATCGGATGTGAGAATGTAGTAATCCAGGGAGAAGATTAATTACATAGAGGCTGTCAGAGTATAGGTTCATGGGTTCCCTTACTTCAGTTAAGTATTCAGCCATTGTAACTGCCATAAGTTCTTTGAATTGGGCTGAGCACTCACAGGAATGAACATACTCTTTTGGCTTCTTGTTCTCCCCAGAGAAAATTATCATGACAGACCCATGTAGTCCCCTATCAGTAATCACATTAAGCACTCCTGATAATGGTTCCCTAGTAAATAATTTAGTTGTCTTCCATTGAAGAGCTCGAAAAGAGGTCACCCATTTGTAGGACCCATAATGGCAATCTAGTTCTCTGAGAAAACCTTCTAGAGCTAGGGCCATTTAGCTGTTGTTCCTGTTAAACCATTCTGGATCTCTGAGTCGATAAAGGATGACCAATTTGTGAGGATCAATACCAGAACTGTCTGAGAGCTAAGCCCTTTCCCTTCTCTATCAGGTCAGCCAGTTGATCTGTAGGTGTGTATACCCAAGGCGTGCCACCCAGGGATGCATGCACCCATTGAAGAGGCAGTCCATCCTGTACAAGGGTGGAAGTCATCAATGTCTCACCAGGGAGAATCATAATTCTAAGGGTTTATCAGGTGAATAGTGAACTAATTGAGCTTGATCTAGTACCTTTTGAATTGTGTGGAAGATTTCAAGATGTTGTGGGGTCAAAGTGATTAGGTCAGAGGGTTGTTTCCCCATTAGTAACTGGAATAAGGGTTTGAACATTTCAGTGGATATTGGTATCCAAACTCTCAGCCAATTTATCTCTCCTAGTAATTTTTGAAGCTCCATTAAAGTCAACGGGATGGCAATGGCCAGCTGAGGCTTTAGAGGACTCACCCCTTCTAAGTGGAGTTGGGTACCCAATATTTTAAAGGGTGGTACAGTTTGGACCTTATCAGCTGATACATGTAGTCCCCTCCTTTGAAAACATTCTTTAGTAACCCTATAAAGTTCTCCCAACAATAAAGGATTGGGTGCCCCCAGGATGATGTCTTCCATATAAACATAGAGTATGACCTGGGGCATCTGGATTCCAGGTTTCACTAGGGCCTTTACATAGTTTTGACAGAATGCTGGACTGTTGGCCATGCCTTGAGGTAAGACTGTCCATTCATATCTACTATCAGGCACCTGGTAGTTAGTAGAGGGTACAGAAAAGGCAAATTTCTCACAGTCCTGTGGCTATAGTGGTATGGAGAAAAAATATCTTTAATATCTATTATCATTAGATGTAAATCAGAGGGAATGGCAGGAATCCAGGGCATCCTCCTAAGTGGGGTGCCTATTAGGGTCATCCTGGCATTGATCTTATGGAGATCCTGTAGCATTCTCCACTTATCAGAGGACTTCTTGATAACAAAAACTGGGGTGTTTCGGGGCTTGTGGAAGGTTGGATATGTCCCAATTGTAATTGTTCTTGTATTATCTTTTATAGGACCTATAATTTCTCTTTGGGGAGTGGCCACTGCTCCATCCAAACTGGGGGTCCAAGGGACCATCAGATGGCCGGTATCTGAGGTGCAGTGGCCTCTAGAATTGGGGGTGTATACAGGGCACTTTGTGGGTCTCCCCAATAATTGAAAAGAAAATTTTCTTGAGGGGGAGATGCACAAGCATATTCTTTCATGTCTAAGATATTTCCATAAAAGGCCTTATGGACAGTGGTAATATAGGCTTGTGCCTCCCCCAGGATGTCCTGCCCTTAGAGATTGGTGGATAAGCCCAGGGCTATTAAAGGGTGGACCTCGCCCTGAGTTCCTTCTGCATCCTTCCAACAAAGCCAATCCCTGGTTTCCTCTGACTATTTCCCTCAACCCCTAGGATTTGGGGTCCAGGGGCCAGGGACCAATGATGGGGAATCTCTTCCTTTTTAAGTACAGTCCTATCTGCTCCTATATCAATCAAGCATCAGAACTTTTTTCCTTGAATGAGAATATCCATCTTAGGATGCAATCCTGGAATGATAGGAACCATCCAGGTGACAGAGGGATTTCATAGGCCGCAATCCTGGAACAATAGGCACTGTCCAGGTGGCAGAGGGATTTCAGGTGGGTTGTGTTATAGGCATTGGACTTTGGCCAAATGAGGAGCTCTGTTTGATACCTCCTTGGTTTGATGGGGCTGGAGGATGCCCCATAGCTAGTTTACAGGTTTTCCCTCTACGTCAAATTTAGATCTGCAATCTCTCTGCCAATGGTAGCCTTTGTGGCAATGGGGACAGGGGGTTGTGGGACCCTTTTTGTGGTTCCCTGTCCTTCAGCAACTGCAGGTTTGGGTCGCCCCCCAACCCCTTGGGCAGTTTCTCTTAAAGTGTCCCATTTGGTTACATCCAAAACATGTCCTGCATTATCTCTTGTAGGTATATTCCCTCTTTTTTGGCCCCAGTTAACCTCTCAAAAGCTTGGGTTAGGGCAGATGTCAATGGCTCTGTTTGGGCTTGTAATGCTGCAATCATGGACTAAATTTGTTGAGCTTGTGTCCCTATATCTTTAGAGGCAATTATCCATTGGCCCATGGACCTCTCCTTGAGGCCAGCACAAACCAATTTATGATCCCAATTCATCCCCTCCCAAACAAGCAGTTTGGTAAATTGGTCTCTCAGAGGGCCAGGTGGGAGCTTGCATCTTAGATTTTTTTCCACCCTGTCTATAAATTCAGGAACAGGTTCTGTGGGCTTATGGGTCACCCCTGCTATGGGAGCCTCTGATGGCCCTTCATCCAGTTTCATCCAGGCAGCCAAACCCAAATACTGAAACTTATCAGCATATGGAGGGGCAATGACTGCTTGTTGGGACCCAGTAGAGTACTGATCTGAGGTCCCTGCAAGTATCCCGAATGAAATGGGAATCTGTGGATTAGCCACTTGACTCCTCTCAGCCTGTATGTGGCATTCTTTAAAGAGGGCAACCATTTAATAAAGGTGGGACTAGGAAAGACAGCCTTGGTAAGGTCCATCTAGCTCTCAGTGGTACAAGGCTGATGGGCCAGGTCTTGGAGTAGTGTCTCTACCCAGGGTGAGTTAGGCCCATCCTCAGCTACCACCTTTTTTAATTTCTTAAGATCTTTGGCTTCCCAATGGTACCATGCTGCAGGTTGATTCCCCTCAGGATTAAGGTTTACTGGGAATGCCTCAATAGCTCTATGATCTGGTTCCCAGTTGAGATCCCTATCTGCTGAGGGCTGAGATTATAAAGTTTCATAATTTCCATGTTTTTTCTTATCAGCTGGTGAAGGGGAAAGGGGAAGAGTCAGGTACACCTGTTCGGGGGTCTTTTCTCTGGAGATTCATGTTGGTCTTCCTTAGCAGCTCTGGGGGACATTTTGGGCCAATCCTCCATTTCAGATGGGGGAGGTCTCATTTTTAGAATGTCTTTCCTTTCTTTTATTTTATTTATTTTTATTTATTTCTGCTCATACAAACTTAACAGGTACAACGATTCCCTCCATCCCTCCACCCCCTAACCCCCTTGCTTCCCCTTCCCCTCTCCCTTTCCCTCCCCATTCCTCAGTGCCTCCACCCATCCACAGAGCATCCTTTAATGTGCCTGCCAAACTTTCCTCTGGGTCCTCCTCTCTGATGAGGTGCAAGGATCCAGCAGCATTTCCCAGAACGCTTTCCTGTGTTCCCTTTAAGCATAGGAACACTACTGTGGCTGTCAATCCCTAGCCTCCGAGGATCCTAGTGCCTTTGTCCATGCTAGACTTTGTGGGGTCAATAATGTGTTAGACATTACACAGGGCATGCAAAGTCCAATTATTATTGCTTCGGCCCTAACTTGTGTGGAGTATCTTGCAAATCATTGCTCCTCCCATCCTTTTGCTCTTACAATCTCACCGCCCCTTCTTCCGCAAATTCCCCTCAGCTTCAGGACGGGGAGAGATTAGGCTGGCCTAGTTCTAGGTGGTTGATATAGAGTCTCTGAAGTTCTGGATTTTGGATTGTTCATTTTCTTTTGCAAGTTTGCTGCTTCTGCAATTCCCTTCACTTCATCCTGGTGGGCATTGTATGTTACCCCCTGGCCAGAGACAAAAAGCTGTTAAGCTTGTTATAAGGGCACATTCAAGGGTAGATGTAATAAAAGTGGGAATCCTCAGTGAGGAAGGGGTCAATCACCCATTTGCAAAATGGTTACTTTTTTCTGCCAGACTATATGCCCTCCCCTTCTCGTGAGATCATACCCCCTTAGTTGTAAATGATCAGGAATGAACGTCTGTGAACTTAGCCAGATGTCTCATTACTTACTTGCAGTCCTTGATGGAAGCCTATTTTCTCTATTGTAACATGGTCCCCTCTCTCCTTGTTTCTAGTGTGGCCCTCCAACCCCAGCCCTCCTGTTCATAATCCTTGCAATTCCTGTAGGTAATACATAGATTTGTTTTTGAGTATCTCAAGGTGGGCTGGGTAGGTTTGGTACTAGGAGCCACCTATTAGGGAGTACATATAGCACTTAATTTTCTGGTTTTGGGATACTTCACTTAATATAATTGTTTCTAATGACATCCATTTCCCAGCAAATTCCAGTAATTCATCATTTTTGATGGCTGAGTAGTACACCATCATATAGATGTACCACTTTTTCCTTATCCACTCATCAACTGTTGGACATTTGGGTTGATTCCATGACTTTGCTATTGTAAACAGTGCTGCTATGAACATGGTTGTGCTTGTGCTATCGAGGTGAACCTCTGCTGCATGCGGGGTTATTCCCAAAAGTGGAATAGCAGGGTCATATGGCATTTCAATCTTTAATTTCTTTAAGAATCTCCAGACGGCTCGCCAGAGTGGCTATATGAGCCTGCATTCCCACCAACAATGTAGGAGAGTTCCCCTCTCTCCACATCCTCTCCAGCATTTCTTGTTGTTTGTATTGTGGATTTTTGCCATCCTGACCGGGGTGAGATGATATCTCAGGGAAGTTTTGATTTGCATTTCTCTGATGGCTAAAGAAGTGGAGTATTTTTGAAGATATTTGTTAGACAATTTAATTTCATCCCTGGTAAAGTGTCTTTTAAGTTCCAGGGCCCATTTTTTAATTGGGCCATTGGTTTCCTTGGTGTTTAGTTTTCTAAGTTCTTTGTGCACTCTGGACAGTAGAGCTCTATCAGATATGTGGTTAGTGAAGATTTTCTCCCATTCTGTGGGTTGCCTTTGAACTCGTGTTACAATCTCTTTATCTGAACAGAAGCTCTTTAATTTCACAAGATCCCAACTGTTGAGAGTTGGTAGCAGTGACTGTGCCATTGCATGTCTGTTTAGGAAATGTTGGCCTAGCCCAATCAGCTAGAGGGAGTTCCTATCCTTTCAAATATGGTTTTTAAAGTCTCTGGCCTTAAATTAAGGTCCTTGATCCATTTGGAATTAAGTCTTGTACATGGTGACAAATATGGGTCCAGCTTCAATCTTCTGCATGTGGAGATCCAGTTTTGCCAGCACCATTTGTTGAAGATGCTATTCTTTTTCCATTGGATTTTTTGGGCCCCTTTGTCAAAGACCAAATGTCAAAGAGACCCAGCTATCCTGGGTATTTTGTGCCTCCATATGAATTTTAAGATTGTTTGTTCAATCTCTTTAAAGAATTGCTTTGGGATTTTAATTGATATAGCATTGAATATGTATATTGCCTTTGGTAGGATGATGATTTTTACAATGTTGTTTCTGCCAATCCAGGAACATGGGAGGTCTTTCCACCTTCTGGTGTCTTCTGCAATTTCTTTCTTTATGGTTTTAAAGTTTTCATTGGAAAGGTCTTTTACCTCCTTGGTTAAGTTTATACCAAGGTATTTCATTTTTTTAGGGGCTATAGTAAATGGGATGTTTCTCTCAAGGCTTTTTCACTTTTTTCATTCTGGGCATAGAGGAAAGCCACTGATTTTTGCACATTTTTTTTGTATCCTGCCACCCTGATGAACTTCTGTATTAGTTTCAGGAGCTTCCTGATGGAGTTTTTGGGATCACTCAGGTATAAGATCATGTCATCTGCAAATAGGGATAGTTTGACTTCTTCCTTGCTGATTTGTATCCCTCTTATGTCCCTTTCTTATCTTATGGCTTCAGCTAAGAATTCAAGTACAATATTGAATAGAAGTGGTGAGAGTGGACAGCCTTGTCTAGTTCCTGATTGAAGTGGGAATTCTTCCAATTGTTCCCCATTGAGCATAATCCTTGCTGTGGGCTTGTTGTATACAGCTTTTATTATATTGATAAAGGTTCCTTCCATTCCTACTGTCTCTAGCATTTTGATCATAAAAGGCTGTTGGATCTTGTCAAAAGCTTTTTCTGCATCTATCAAGAGTATCATGTGGTCTTGTACTTTGGACTGGTTTATATGATGAATTACATTTATTGATTTGCGTATGTTGAACCAAACTTGTGTGCCGGGGATGAAGCCTACTTGGTCCCCGTGAATGATCTTTTGGATATGTTTTTGAATCCGATTTGCTAAGACTTTGTTGAGCATCTTTGCGTCTGTGTTCATCAGAGAGATGGGCCTATAGATTTCTTTTTTAAGTGAGTCTTTATTAGGTTTTGGGATTAAAACGATATTAGCTTCATAGAAGGAATTTGGTAGTGTTCCTTCCTTTGCTATTTGCTAGAACAGTTTAAGGAGTATTGGTGTTATTAACTCCTTAATTGTCTGGTAGAACTCTGTGCTGAATCCATCTGGCCCAGGACATTTTTGGTGGGAAGATTCGAGATTACTTCTTCAATTTCCTCATATGTTTTTGGAATATTTAAATAATTCACAACTTCCTGTTTCAATTTAGGTAGGTTGTGTTTACTTAGAAATTCATCCATCTCTTTTCCGTTGTCAAACTTCACAGAGAATAAGTTTTTGAAATATGATGTTATAATTCTCTGGATTTCTTGGGTATCAGTAGTGATAACTCCATTTTCATTTCTAATTTTGTTAATTTGGGTTTCACTCTCCTGCTTTTGGTTAATTTGGCTAGGGGTGTGTCAATCTTATTGATTTTTTCAAAGAACCAGCTTTTTGACTGGTTGATTTTTTCTATAGTTTTCTTAATCTCGATTTCAGATATTTCTCCCCTTATTTTGCTAATCTCCTCTCTTCTACTACTTTTGGGATCAGATTGCTCTAGTTTTTCTAAAGCTTTAAGCTGCATTGTTAAGTTGTTTATTTTTGATGTTTCCATTTTTTTGATGTAAGCATTAAGAACTTTGAACTTACCTCTTAGGACAGCTTTCATTGTGTCCCAGAGATTTTGGTAAGTTGTATTTTCATTATCGTTCACTTTCAGGAAATCTTGAATTTCCTTTTTAATTTCTTCCTGAATCCAGTTCTCATTCAGCATCATAGTGTTATGTTTCCAGGAGTTAATGTACTTTCTGTCTTTTGTTGTGTTGTGAATGTCCATCTTTAGTCCGTGGTGGTCAGATAGGGCACAGGCTAGAATTTCAACTTTCCTGTATATGTGGAGATTCATTTTGTGGCCCAATATGTGATCTATTTTGGAGAAAGTTCAATGTGCTCCTCAGAAAAATGTGTATTCTTTGGTACGTGGGTGAAAAGTTCGATAGAGATCTGTAAAGTCCATTTTTTTAAGCGTTTGATTAAGTTCCAAAGTGTCCCTGTTAAGCTTTTGACCTGTTGATCTATCCCATGTTGAGAGAGTGATGTTGAAATCCCCAAGAATTATCATTTGGGGGTTGATTTCTCACTTTAGACGCTGTAGGATTTTCTTAATGAATGTGGAAGGCCCGTATTGGGTGCATATATGTTCAGTATTGTGAAATCTTCCTGGTGAATTGTACCTGTGACTAAAATGTAGTATCCATCTGTGTCTCTTATGATTTTTTAGGTTTGAAGTCCACTTTGTCCAACAGCATAATGGCTACCCCTGCCTGTTTCCTGGTTCCATTAGCTTGCAGAATTTTGGACCAGCCTGTCATTTTTAGGATGTGCCTATCTTTTGTGGTGAGATGAGTTTCCTGAAGGCAGCAGATTGATGGGTTGTGGTTTTTAATCCAAGTTTGTCATCTGTGTATCTTAATAGGTGAGTTAAACCCATTGACATTTAATGTTATAATGGATGTCGGGGCCTCAGTCTACCTGACCTGGGTGGTCTGGCAAGCTTAGACAAAGATGTTTTGATGGAAGAAGACAATAGAGGGCGTAGCTCAGGAGGAAGACAATAGGGGGTGTAGCTGGCTTGACCTTTAAGATCACTGGTTCCCTGTTTCCCCACCCTAGAATTCCCCTTGCAGTTTCTGCCTTTATAAGAGGGGTAATGACTTGCAATAAAGGAGTTCCTGCTTAACTAGACTCCCTGTCACGTGTGATTGTCCTTGGGAAGGAGGGCTGGGAGCGGGCCAACAGTGCACTCACTTTTTCCAATCCCCCTTGTGGAGGACCCGTGGGACCAGCCTGCAGGACAGAGCTACAATCCCCGGGGACCCCCACAATGGAGAAATTCTTTTTAATTCTGGACATTTTTTATGTTTAGTGAATTTTGTAAGCTTATTGTTTTACATTTATATTTTTGTGATATTATACTTCCCTTCTGTCCTCCTGGAGACGCTTGTTCTTTTCTTCAAGTTTGCGTATCATTTCTAGCATTTTTTGAAGGCCTGGTTTGGTAGACATGTATCCCTTCAAGTTGTCTTTGTGCTGGAAAATCTTTCTTTCTCCCTCGATCATGACACATAGTTTTGCCGGGTATATCAGTCTGGGTTGGCATTTTTGCTCATTTAATACTTGAAGTACGTCTCTCCAAGCTGTTCTTGCTTTTACTGTTTCCATTGAGAAGTCATTTGTTATTTTAATAGGTTTACCTTTAAAAGTGAGTTGCTTTTTTTCTCTTGAAGCTCTCAGCACCTTTTCTTTGTCTTGAATGTGGAGTGTTTTGACTATTATTTGCCGTGGCGATTTTCTATTTTGGTCATATCTGTTTGGAGTGCAAAATGCCTCTTGTATTTGGATGGGCCTCTCATTCTTCAGTTGAGGGAAGTTTTCATTTATGATAGTTTGAAAAATTTCTTCAGGTGTGGTATTTTGAGATTCTTGTTCTGGTATTTCTTGAATGTGCATGTTAGACTTCTTCAGAATGTCCCATATTTCTTGAATGTTCCTCCCAAGTATTTTTTTTGGCTTTAACGATCTCTTCCATTGAGCTGGTTAATTCTCCCACTTTGTCTTCAAGATCTGAAATTCTATTTTCTGCTTCATTAGTTCTGCTTACAAGACTCTCTGTTGAGCTTTGGGTTAAAGATAGCTTGTCTTTTAGTTCAATTTTAAACTCTGCCTGAGACTGTTTTAACTGCTCTATGCCTATTTTTGTTTCTTGAACTGTTTTTCTCAACTCCTCCAAGTGCGTGTTGTGTTCCTGTTCAAAGTGGTTGATTCGGTTGTTTAACACCTCTTGTATTTCCTCTTTCATAGTTTTAATCATGGTAATGATCATACTTTGAAAGTCATTGTCTTGGGTCTGGCTTTCTTGGCTGTTTTCTGTGAATTTGTTCTGGTTGGAATCCATCATTAAGGGGTTAATTCTTTCAGTGGCAGATTGTTCTTCTTAGGTTTTGTTTCTCATGGATCTGTACTTTGACTTGGGCATTGTTGTTTTGTCTTCTAGGACTTTTCAGTTTCTGTGTGTTTTTGACTGATTTAGTTGGTATTACTGCACTTGGGCAGTTTTTACTAGTGCTTGTCTTGGGGGTTGCGTATGTTTGTCTTTTGTTATTGTAATTTGCTAGTTGAGGCTGTTAGGCTGTTAGTACATCAGTTAGGTTAAGTAGACAAGGAGTAAATATTAGTATGGTAGTGCACTTTTACGCTGTAGTATGTTGGTGATATGTGAGAGTGAGTGGTATGATTCCCGGAGCTGTATATGTTTTTGGGGTGGCTTTATGGAAAAGTTAATCTATAGTGATTAATATTAGAAAGGAACAGTAAGGTGAAAAAAAGGAGGTTTACTTATCTTTGGGCTGGATGTGAAGAATCTCTCCCATGTGATAGGATGATTGTAGAGGTTTACAGATGTATGGCCTTTGATCTTTAAAACTTTGCTTGAGTTTTCTTTGGACTCTATTGAATTCTGCGTAGCAGTGTGTCTTCTGGGGTCTGGCTGAGTGGGGAGCAGGAGGCGCGCGGGCAGACAAAGGCGGCACGGGAGGGAGAAGGGGGGCTCCATTCCTATTTTTTTTTAATTCACATTTGATTTTGTATTTAGTTTGTTAAAGTTACAAGTGCATTCTTTCAATTTCATGCATTATTTAATTTTTATCTAATATCCTGAGGACTTAGCAAAATTCATTTTTAAGTGAAGCGGGGAAGTTAAATGCCACTGTATTGGGCTAAGTGACTTCCCCAAGGTCACATACACTTGGTTAATCTTTTTCTTTGGGTAGAAGGTCTTTGTTATGAGGAATAATCTCAACATTTTAAAAATGACTACCATTCTCCTGGTAAATGTTAAGAGGATTTTTCTACGCTTTTTGTCTTGGGAATATAGTAGATCTCATGGTGATAAAAATACATAAAAATTTTGAGACTGTACTTGCGAGTGGCCCCACAAGAATTCCTTTCTCCCAAACTAATCTATACATAGCCTCCAGTCATTCATTGAGATAACTTTTATGAAAATTAATTTGTAATTATCCTTAGTAGTTTATAGGTCCTGCAGGTCCTGCTCCAAGTATGTGGTGAGCTGATTTTGGTTGTAGGTTTCTGCATTTACATTTTGCTAGAGATTTGCTACATGCAGTTTGTCTTGTATCTCCAGTTTTATGACAGGTATAAGAAAAGGTATTCTGTAGAAATTAGTCTGAATGTTTACAAAATTGGATATAAAATGTCAATGTATTTTGAAATATATTATTGCTTTAGCTGCTGTCAGAGTGTTATCTAAAATATGGTGACCGCAATGTAATTATGTTTTTGAAATTGGAAATCAATGTAAAACTTGACACATATGTGGCTTCAGTAGTTTTGACGAGGATCCTGATTTTGACAGAGCTCAGAAAGTGGGATGACAAGTAATGTAGTTTAATATAGAAAACAGGTTAGAATTATAAAATTTGTACATCAAAAGCAACCAAGAAAAAGTCTTAAATGTTAAGAGTATCTAGCTTTTTCCTTTATACAAGGATAAGAATAACACTTTCTAGCTCTTTACTTGTCATTACTAAATCTATCATACTCATTTCACTTACTTTTTTAAATTTATTCAATTGTGCGTGTATGCATGTGTATGTATGTGTGTGTGTGTGTGTAGAACCACGGACGAATTCAGGAACCACCATGGAAACCTCCACCTCCTTGTTTACTCTGCCTGGGATTCACAGGCTCCGCCCTACCAGGACCAGAAACGCAGGCTGCCCCTGCTTCTGCCTGGCGTCTATATGTGGGCCTAGGATCAGAACTCGGGACCTTCCGCCTGCAAGGCAGAGGCTTAACCCCTGAGCCACCTCTCCAGCCCACCCTTTTTTTTTTTTTTTTTGCAAGTCAATATGCCCTGTGAATTTATGTAAAAAGCTATGACTGTAAAAAGCTATGGCTATTTTGATGAGTTTGACTTACAGTTGCCTTTTGTAGAGATTCTTTTGTTATTTTTGTTTTGTTTCTTTGTCTCATGAGTAAAGGATAAAGATTAACAACTGTATAATGTCTAATGTTTTATCTTTGTCTTAGTCTCCATAAAAAGAGGGTACTTCCAGATATTGTCACTTATGACTATGATTGAACAAATGTTGGGATGGAAGGAAATAATCTAGTGCTAGTTCTTCACAGCCATTTTCAGTGAAAATTTTCCCTTCATATATTTTCCGCTTAAATATTATCAAAATATTTCCATAAGAAACTACTGTTTCATCATTTGCTTCATTTCATAAGTCTTTTAACGGCAATGTTTTTTTTTGAATTTCTGTGGACCACACTTAAATGTTATCAGTGAAAATTTATATTTAGTGCATCTATCCTAATCATTCAACCTCTTGAAATCACATAGGGGATGCTATAACCTCAGTTTATTTAGTGAAGTCAATAGTGGGTGAAGTTTTCTATGAAATAATTACATATAATCAATCAGCTACTTTGCATTTCACATCAATGCATTGAATCTACAGTCTCTAGTTTCTTGCACTCATTCAAACTAATCTGAAACAAAATTTCTCTCTTTTCATAAAAGTTTTTTTTCAGATTTGTCAAACAAAATACTTCATTATTCCTAAACCAATCAGAAAAATCTTTTAATTGTTACATCATATAAAAGTGTTTTATTTAATCTTTTAAAGTTGGTCCCTTTTTCACAGCAGACTCAGTGCTATTGGACTCTCTAAGTCTAAGAAAGTGGCACAATGAGGATGGAACACAAGAAACATTTTATTTCCTCTGATATATTATTATTTCAGACAGGTTGTTTACAAGGTTTTAAGACTATATGTTTATTATTTAATAGTTTCATATAGGAGTACAATTATTTTGGCCCACCCTATATTCTCTCCTTTTCCCACTGCAAAACTTCTTCCCAAACAATTTCTTTCTTACATTTATGTTTTTTTGTATGTGTATGTCACTGTTTCATTATCATTGCCAGTATTGTTATGTGTTTGTTTAATTGATGGAGCATGGATGATATACCATTGAAGAAGTTAGCTTTCCTTTGCCCATCCTTAACCCTCAGGAGACTCTCAAGGAGATATGGTTCCACTTCAGACTTTCCCCCTTTCCTTGGTGAGATATTAATAGGTCATGGTTATAGGTTCTTAAACTATCTTTCTACAGGGGAGGTTAATATTGAGAATTCAGTGAAATTTGTGGATGCCAAAGAACTCAAAGAATTTTAATCTTTGGTCTCCCTTCTGCACCACTTTCAGCAGTACACTGATTTTACTTAAACTATGAGAAAAAATTAAAATCAGAAAATGTTTACAGTTCATTGCTATTTTTATATAGTTGCTGGAAAATATTTTTTATTAAAAATTTAATTATACATTTTAAAAGTTGCTGGAAAATATTAACAGGCAAATATTGTGACTTTTTTGTAACACGAATTCATAGTTTTGACATTATACCTTGATCTGAAAATTTAGAGTTTGAGTGTATAGCTTAAGTTATATCAGGTTTCCTATATATCAAAATCACAAATTAGTATTTCTATGTAGTTTACTTGATTATCTACTGTCTTGTTTCCATGCTGTTTTTTTTTTTTTTTTTGAACATCTTATTTTCAAGCTAGTCAAAGAGAATATGTTGTTTTTCACATCAGGTTTTATTTTTTTTTCATATACTACCACTCTTATTTCACTCTTATGGTTGCAAGACCTCTTTGACCAGATATCCACCCATAAGAAGATCTTGTGCCTGTAACTTTTTATAATTCATAACTGTTCACTTTGAAGCCTTAACTATTCTAATAAATCCACTCATTTATTTAAGAAAAAGTAGCATTTTTTGAACTTTGTTGTGGAGAGTGTGATAAGAAGAAACTATTGAAGGACAACCTTGATTTGAATGTCTTCCTCCAAGCCCCACTCCAGTCCCACTTCAGCACTGATCTCTGGTGGCACTGAAAGTGTTAGTTCTTTGTTTCTCAATCACAAAAATGCTTCATTTGTATGAAAATACTTTCCAGTGTCATTGCCTTTATCCATTCCACTTCTGTCTTTGAAAGTCCTAAAACTGCCTAGATTCTTCAGATCCTCTGTCATGAACCATTCTAACAACATGTAGAATGTGTTACATAGAGAAGTGTTACACAGTGTGTGTGTGTGTGTGTGTGTGTGTGCACTCATTACAATCCAAATTATTACCTTCTGGACTGACTGAGTCATAAATTCTCCTTCCCTCTGTGACAACATCTTAGAATCAAATTCTGTTTTTTTTTCCTGTTGTGAAAGACAAGACTCTTGAAAAATCCCTAATTACAGCAAAATGACTTAAAAAGCTATTATTCATAATGTCAAAGGCTCAGTCAGGGTAGCTAACTTCTACCATTAACATACTTTCTGCCATGTTTGTCTGTTTTGGCTGTTGAGTCACCTTTGCTGTTGTACTTCAAGGGAAGATACTCACTACAAGCCTACAGTGCTGACTGAATTCCCAGTTCTTGACCTTAGTATTCACTCTTTACTGTGCTCCAGCTAAGGTTGTATTAAACAACATCAAATGGTAATTTTGATGGGGAGACATGGTCCACGTATTCTCAAGGTGGTGAGCATACAATTATGTCAAAAGAGATGCTTAGAAAGCAGAACAAGAAATGGATTCATTGGCAGAAGGAAGGTCCAAGCTGCCATTAGCATACTAGTTTTACAGTTGTAGAATCAGATACTCAAGAATCAGGACTAATGAAAAATATACTTGCAAGGATGATTTTTTTGTTTTAATTTTATGCTAGTACTTAGGCATCTAAAGCTTATAAATAAATATTTTATGTGATTGTACAGTATTATTTGGAACAAAATACTTATATAATGGAAAAGAAGATGAATTTTTTGTGAGAATGAGAATGAAATTCTTAATATTCCATTTTTGGAATATTGGAACTCAGCTATAATCTCTGAAGGAACCTCATGCAGAGGTATACATAAGGTCACTGTTCAGAAAGACTTAGAATTCTGTTTCTTCAATGTTTTGTGAGAAAGTAGTTTATGAAAACATAAAAATATCTGAATATTTTTAAATACAGTAAGGATTGTGAAAAGTTTTTTAAAAAATTATTTCATATCAAAAAAGTTTGCCATGCACATATGCCTCTAGATCTGCAGTCCTACTGTTAATGACATTTCTCTGTAGGAAAGTTATTTAGTTGTAGAGTAAACCTTAGAAGTGTAACAGAACCTTTAAGCTATCCTTACAGAAGAAATTATTTTATGTTATATGATATTTAACCATATGGTACATATCCTCTCTATTATTTTGAATGCAAATTTATTAAATAAAATATGGGAGTGAGCCAGTTTGTGTGTGAATTTTATGTAGCCAAAATGTGTGTACACAATATAAGTGTCATGAGATTTTACACAAGTCTAAATTAAATAGTATTATACACTTTTCCTCACATTTCTTTCTAACCCCTGCTTAGTAAAGGTAAAGGGATGTGAAAATATTTCTGTATTAAGGTTTCCCTTTCACAATTCAAATCTTCGTGATTTTAGGCTCAAAATTTCTGCAGAAAGCAATGTGATTTTTGGTGGAGGAAAAACTATAAGAAACTTGAACAAAAGCTGTGAAAGGAACAATGTTTAACCTGTACATATTGAGGGTAGAGCTAAGTTGATTAATTCCCTGGTTTTGATTTTTGGGATCATGTTTCTGTTGACCTCTTTTTTTTTTCAGTGCTTTTTGGATGAACCACTGTTCTTAATCTCACATATTTTATCACAGTCTTCATTAGAGATGTAATCTCTCAACTGTCAAACCTGTTCTGGAAAGGATTTTGGAGCAAGAATACAGTGATTTATTCTTTACTTCTCTAAAATAATCTTTCAAAAATCACTTTACAATCCTATACAAGGGATAGTGTAATATAATCTCTGATCATGTTAGTTTGCTAATCTTATTCAATAAACAAATTCTTACAAAGTATATCATATTAATTCTTTTCATCATGGTTTTGTACCCTTTGAAAAAAATCACTTGTTCAAAGAAATGCACAGGAAGTAATATCCTTGAAAGATAAATTCTGGTATTTTTATGGTACTATGAGCAACATAGCAGGCAGAAGGTGCAAGCATACCACCAGTCTATTTGTTTACACAGTTCAGAAATGCATTTATTTCCATAGATGTGAAATTCACAATGACCAATCCAATCAGAACAAGAATATTTATTTGTCAGAGAGGTTGAATAGCAAAGATTTACGTCTAACTCTATAACTGGAATGTCTGACAATCTGAACCAGCAAATACTATGAAATGAAAGTGCATTGAAAGCATGAAAGACATGTAAACTTGAAATTTTCAGTTGTGACTTACATAGACTGCAAAAATCGAGTTGAATCCAGGAACAGTAACAGTGTTTGGCTGCTGCTTTTTAAAAAATTCTTCTGGAAACACTTACTTGGAGAGAATGGAAGACCACATTTTAAGATTATGAGCTTTTTGTTGTGACAAACCATGGGTAAGGAATAGACAGCCTCAGGGCAAATACAAATTTGGTGAGTATGCAACTCACAACTCCCTTACAACATAGAAGAAAGGAAATGTACAGAGGAACCAAGTGTCTGAACTCAGGAACATAGTGAAGGAGAATGATTCTTCTGTGGTAATAAGAGTTGAAATGATCAATTGACAACATTTTATTTGAATTATTTTTTGGGTGGCATGGCAGAGAATTTAGTACTCCTGGATGAGGAGATGTTGTGCTCATCTCTATAATAAAAGCAATTTGGTCCTTAGGCAAAGCAGCATGGAAAAATCTTCCAAGCTTTTCCAGATATCATGGAAAACCTTAATACTGAATTTCAATTTCAGAAACAATACAACTAGGACCCTGACCCACGTGGACTCCCTACTCCTCAGTAAGCCTCCTAGATCACTCCCCAGGCCAGGTCATCTTTGTGTCCCATTAGAGTCAGCCTGCCTTTCTGGCCCTGGGGAAGGCCCCTAGGCTACACCCAGGTCCCAGGCCATCAGCCTACCCCACTAGCCATTCTGTCTTTCTGCCCATGCACCCTGACCCAGGCAGACTCCAATGCTCCTCAAGCAAGCTCCCTAGATCACACCCCAGGCCCCAGGTCATCTACAGTCCAATAGCCTTATCTAGGAAATAACACCAACATCAGACAAGCATACCCAACTCCAAGGCAAACACTAGCAATAACTGCTCAAGCACAGTAATACTGTCTAATTCAGTTTAGTCGAAAACACAAAGAAACAAAAAGAAGGTTATAAAAGATAAAACAAAAATGCCCAGGTCACAGCACAAATTCAAGAGAAACAAAAAACAAGACAACAAACCTCCTACCAAAAGAATAAAACCCATAATGATGGAATCCAACAGAACAAATTCACAGAAAATAGCCAAGAAAGCCATACCCAAGCTAATGATTTTCAAAGCCTGATGTCTACTATGATCAAACAATGAAAGAGAAAATCCAGCAGGAGTTAAATAACCACATCAACCATTTTGAAAAGCATTCGAAGAAACAAAAATAGGCATAGAACAGTCAAAACAATCTTAAAGAGAGTTCAAACTTGAACTAAAAGACAAGCTATCTTCAACTTACAACTCAACAGAGAGTCTCATTAGCAGAACCAGTGAAGAAGAAAATAGAATATTAGATCTTAAAGACAAAGTAGAAGTATAAACCAGTTCAATCACAGAAGCTGTTAAAGCCAAAAAGATAATTGAGAGGAATATTCAAGAGATATGGGTCACGTTGAATAACTCTAATGTGTGCATTCATGGAATTCAGAACAAGAATCCCAAAATACCACACCTGCAGAAAATTTTCAAATTATCATAAAAGAAAACTTTCCACATCTAAAGAAAGAGAGGCCCATCCAAATACAAGAGGCATTCCATACCCCAAACAGATATGGCCAAAATAGAAACTTGCCATAGCAAATAATAGTCAAAACACTATACATACAAGACAAAGAAAATGTGCTTAAGAGCTTCAAGAGAAAAAAAATGTCACTTTTAGAAGTAAACCTATTAAAATAACAAACGATTTTCAACGGAAACAGTAAAAGCCAGAAGATCTTGAAGAGATGTACTTCAAGTATTGAATAAGAACAAATGTTAACCCAGGCTGATATATCAAGCAAAACTATCAGTCATAATTGAGGGTGAAAGAAAAAACTTTCACCATAAAGACAACTTAAAGGCTTACATTACCACCAAACCTGGCCTACAAAATATGTTAGAAAAGATACTCAAGCTTGAATAAAAGAACAAGCATATCCAGGAGGACAGAAGGGAGGGATAATACTACCAGAAACTTCAAGCTAAATAATACACTTATAAAAGCCATTAAACACAAAAACCGCCAGGAATTAAAAGAAATTTCTCTAGCATAACACTAAATTTCAATGGAATTACTTACCAATCAAAAGACACAGGTTACATACATTGATTAGAAATCACAACTCATGGATCTGCTGCCTTCAGGAAACACATCTCACCACAAAAGAAAGGCACATGCTAAAAGTGAAAGGTTGGGGATGGAGAGGTGGCTCAAGGGTTAAGCCTCTGCCTTACAGGCGAAGGTCCTGAGTTCAGATCCTAGACCCCACCTATAGACACCGGGCAGAAGTGGGAGCGGCCTGCGTTTCTGGTCCTGGTAGGGCGGAGCCTGTGAATCCCTAGGCAGAGTAAACAAGGAGAAGGTGGAGGCGTCCATGGTGGTTCCCTAATTAGTCCTGGTTCTACACACACAAACACACATACACACACACATACACATGCGCACACAAGTACAATTGAATAAATAATAAAAGAAAAATTTAAAAAAAGTGAAAGGTTGTTCAAAAATTCTTCAACGTAATGGAACTAGGAAACAAAAGTGGACTTCAAATCAAAGAAAATCATAGGAGATACAGAAGGATACTACATTTTAGTCACAGGAACAAATCACCAGGAAGACTTCACAATACTGAACATACATGCAATAAATATAGACTCCTCTACATTTATTAAGCAAATACTACAACATCTAAAAGAAGAAATCAATGCTAAAATGATAATACTCAGAAATTTCAATACTGCACTCTCAACATGGGATAGATAAACAGGCAAAAAACTTAGAGACACATTGGAACAAAATCAAACCCTTACTAAAATGGAACTTAAAAGATCTCTATTGAAGTTTCCACCCAAGAACCAAGGAACTCTGCAGCTCACAGAATGTTCTCTAAAGTAGACCACATATTTGGGCCAAAAAAGAATCTTCACATATACAGGAAAGTTGAAATTTTAGATAATACCCTATCAGACAACCATGGTCTAAAACTAGACATCTCTGACACAACAAATAACAGAAAATACACTAATTCTTAGAAACTAAACACTATGATGCAAAGTGAGAATTGGGTTCAGGAAGAAAAGAAAAAGGAAATTCAAGATTTCCTAGAAAAAAATCAATAATGAAAATACAACAAACATATCCCTTTCACCCCACGCCACTCCGCCGGTGGGGACGCGCACGCGCGGTCCAGCCGGGCCTCATCCCGCGACTCTAGGTAAGCCCCGCCCGCGCCCGCCCACCAGAACCCCAGGTCAGCCCAAAGGGACCCAGCTCCGACTCCCACAATCCAGCCGGAGCCGCGAGCACAGGGCTGAGGTACAAGGAGGACCTCCCCCTGCGCCCGGCCCAGTCCCAGCTGCCCTCGGGTTAAATAGCTCCACGCCGACGCCCCCCATCCTTCCTTTCACCCCACCCTGCTCCACCATCAGGTAGCACACGCAGTCCAGCCAGGCCTCACCCGTGACCTAGGTAAGCTCTGTCCTTGCCCACCCCCAGAGCCCCAGGCCAAATAATTCAGTTTAGTGAAATTGATGCCAAAGTCAAAGTGCAAATCCATGAGAAGCAACACTCAAGTAAACAAATTTCCCACTGAAGGAATTAATCCCATAATGTTAGACTCCAACCAGAACAAACCCGCGGAAAAAAGCCAAGAAAGCCTGACCCAGGATAAGGACTTTCAAAATATGATCATTACCATGTTCAATACTATGAAAGAGGAAATCCGGGAGGAATTACATAATCGAATCAATCACTTTGAAGAGGAACACAGCAGACATTTGGAGGAGTTGAGAAAAACAGTGCAAGAAACAAAAACTGGCATAGAGCAGTTAAAACAGACTCAAGCAGAGTTTAAAACTGAGCTACAAGACAAGTTATCTTCAACCCAGAACTCTACAGAGAGTCTTATCAACAGAACTAAGAATCAGAAAACAGAATTTCAGACCTTGAAGATAAAGTGGGGTACTAACCAGCTCAATGGAAGAGGTTGTTAAAGCCAAAAAGATACTTGAGAGAAATATCCAAGAGATATGGGACACCCTGAAGAAGTCTAACATGCGTATTCATGGAATACCAGAGCAAGAATCTCAAAATACCAAACATGAGGAAATATTTTAACTCATCATAAATGAAAACTTCCTCATCTAAAAAAAGAGAGGCCCATTCATATACAAGAGGCATTCCGCACCCCAAACAGATACGACCAAAACAGAAGCACCCCATGGCAAATAATAGTTAAAACACTCCACATTCAAGATAAAGAACTGGTGCTGAGAGCTTCAAGGGAGAAAAAACAAGTCACTTTTAAAGGTAAACCTATTAAAATAACAAATGACTTCTCAGTCGAAACGTAAAAACAAGAAGAACTTGGAGAGACATACTTCAAGTATTGAATGAGCAAAAATGTCAACCCAGGCTGTTTTACCCTGCAAAACTATCAGTCATGATTGAGGGAGAAAGAAAAACTTTCCAGCACAAAGACAACTTGAAGGGATACATGTCCACTAAACCAGGCCTTCAAAAAATGCTAGAAATGATACTCAAGCGTGACGAAAAAAAACAGGCATATCCAGGAGAACAGAAGGCAAATATAACACCATTAAAAGCGAAGCAATGTACTGATAAAAACTACTAAACATAATAAATGTCTAGAATTAAAAATGGTTTCTCCTTTATAACACTAAAAGTTAATGGAATTAATTCACCAATCAAGAGACACAGATTACAAACTTGGATTAAAAATCACAATCCACCAATCTGCTGCCTGCAGGAAACCCATCTCACCACAAAAGATAGGCATATCCTAAAAATAAAAGGCTGGTCAACAATTCTACAAGCTAATAGAAGCAGAAAACAGGCAGGGGTAGCCATTATGTTATCAGACAAAGTGGACTTCAAACCAAAGAAAATTATAAGAGACACGGATGGATACTACATTTTAGTCACAGGTACAATTCACCAGGATGACTTCACAGTACTGAACACATATGCACCCAATACAGGACCCCTCCACATTCATTAAGAAAACCCTACAGCATCTAAAGCTAGAAATCATCCCCCAAACGATAATTCTTGGGGACTTCAACACCGCCCTCTCAACATGGGATAGATCAACAGGTCAAAAGCTTAACAGAGACACTTTGGAACTTAATCAAACCCTGAAGGAAATGGACCTTACAGATCTCTATCGAACTTTTCACCCACGCACCAAAGAATACACATTTTTCTCAGCAGCACACGGAACGTTTTCCAAAATATATCACATATTGGGCCACAAAACAAATCTACACATATACAAGAACGTTGAAATTCTAACCTGTGCCCTATCAGACCACCACGGCCTAAAGCTGGACATCCACAACACATCAAACAAGAGAAAATACCCTAACTCCTGGAAACTTAACAATATGATGCTGAATGAGAACTGGATTCAGGAAGAAATTAAAAAGGAAATTCAAAATTTCCTGAAAGTGAATGATAACGAAAATACAACATACCAAAATCTCTGGGACACAATGAAAGCTGTTCTAAGAGGTAGGCTCATAGCTCTTAATGCCTACATCAAAAAAAGGAAACATCAGAAATAAACAACTTAACAATGCAGCTTAAGGCTTTAGAGAAACTTGAGCAATCTGATCCCAAAAGAAGTAGAAGAGAGGAGATTAGCAAAGTAAGGGGAGAAATATCGAAATCGAGATTAAGAAAACGATAGAAAAAATCAACCAGTCAAAAAGCTGGTTCTTTGAAAAAATCAATAAGATTGATACACCCCTAGCTAAATTAACCAAAAGCAAGAGAGATAAAACCCAAAATAACAAAATTAGAAATGAACATGGAGTTATCATTACTAACACCCAAGAAATCCAGAGAATTATAACATCATATTTCAAAAACTTATACTCTGTGAAGTTTGACAACACAAAAGAGATGGATGAATTCACAACTTACCTAAATTGAATCAGGAAGTTGTGAATTATTTAAATAGTCCTATAACATACAAGGAAATTGAAGAAGTAATCTCGAATCTTCCCACCAAAAAATGTCCTGGGCCAGATGGATTCAGCACAGATTTCTACCAGACAATTAAGGAGTAAATAACACCAATACTCCTTAAACTGTTCCATTAAAATAGCAAAGGAAGGAAGACTACCAAATTCCTTTTATGAAGCTAATATCGTCTTAATCCCAAAACTTAATAAAGATTCACTTAAAAAAGAAAACTATAGGCCGATCTCTCTGATGAACACAGATGCAAAGATTCTCAACAAAGTCTTAGCAAATCAGATTCAAAAACATATCAAAACGATCATTCACGGGGACCAAGTAGGCTTCATCCCCGGCACACAAGTTTGGTTCAACATACGCAAATCAATAAATGTAATTCATCATATAAACCAGTCCAAAGTCCAAGACCACATGATACTCTCGATAGATGCAGAAAAAGCCTTTGACAAAATCCAACAGCCTTTTATGATCAAAACACTAGAGACTGTAGGAATGAAAGGAACTATTATCAATATAATAAAAGCTGTATAGAACAAGCCCATAGCAAGGATTATGCTCAATAGGGAACAATTGGAAGCATTCCAACTTTGATCAGGAACTAGACAAGGCTGTCCACTCTCACCACTGCTATTCAATATTGTACTTGAATTCTTAGCTGAAGCCATAAGACAAGAAAGGGACATAAGAGGGATTCAAATCGGCAAGGAAGAAGTCAAACTATCCCTATTTGCAGATAACATGATCTTATACCTGAGTGATCCCAAAAACTCCACCAGGAAGCTCCTGGAACTAATTGAGAAGTTTAGCAGGGTGGCAGGATACAAAATAAACGTGCAAAAATCAGAGACCTTCCTATATGCCCAGAATGAAAGAAGTGAAAAAGCATTGAGAGAAACAATCCCATTTACTATAGCCCCTAAAAAAATGAAATACCTTGGTATAAACCTAACCAAGGAGGTAAAAGACCTTTCCAATGAAAACTTTAAAACCCTAAAGAAAGAAATAGTAGAAGACACCAGAAGGTGGAAAGACCTCCCATGTTCCTGGATTGGTAGAATCAACTTTGTAAAAATGACCATCTTACCAAAAGCAATATACAAATTCAATGCTATGCCAATTAAAATCCCAAAGCAATTCTTTAAAGAAGTTGACCAATTAATCTCAAAATTCATATGGTGGCACAAAAGACCCAGGATAGCAAAGACAATCCTGAGTAACAAAAACACTGCTGGAGATATTACCATACCAAACCTTAGTCTATACTACAAATCCATAGTTATAAAAACTGCCTGGTACTGGCTCCAAAATAGACACACATATCAATGGATAAGGGTTGAAGACCCAGATATAAGCCCACAAAAATACAGCCATTTGGTCTTTGACAAAGGGGCCCAAAGAATCCAATGGAAAAAGAGCAGCATCTTCAACAAATGGTGCTGGCAAAACTGGATCTCCACATGCAGAAGATTAAAGCTGGACCCATACTTGTCACCATGTACAAGACTTAATTACAAATAGGATCAAGCACTTTGATTTAAGGCCAGAGACTTTAAAAACCATAGCTGAAAGGATAGGGAACTCCCTTGAGCTGATTGGGCTAGGCCAACATTTCCTAAACAGACATCCAATGGCACAGTCACTGCTACCAACTCTCAACAGTTGGGATCTTGTGAAATTAAAGAGCTTCTGTTCAGATAAAGAGATTGTAACACGAGGTCAAAGGCAACCCACAGAATGGGAGAAAATCTTCACTAACCACATATCTGACAGAGCTCTACTGTCCAGAGTGCACAAAGAACTTAGAAAACTAAACTCCAAGGAAAACAATGGCCCAATTAAAAAATGGGCCCTGGAACTTAAAAGAAACTTTATCAGGGATGGAATTAAAATGTCTAACAAATATCTTAAAAAATGCTCCACTTCCTTAACCATCAGGGAAATGCAAATCAAAACTTCCCTGAGATATCATCTCACCCCGGTCAGGATGGCAAAAATCCACAATACAAACAACAAGAAATGCTGGAGAGGATGTGGAGAGAGGGGAACTCTCCTACATTGCTGGTGGCAATGCAGGCTCATACAGCCACTCTGGCGAGCCGTCTGGAGAGTCTTAAAGAAATTAAAGATTGAAATGCCGTATGACCCTGCTATTCCACTTTTGGGAATAACTCCCCATGCAGCAGAGGTTTGCCTCTATAGCACAAGCTTGACCATGTTCATAGCAGCACTGTTTACAATAGCAACGTCATGGAATCAACCTAAATGTCCAACAGTTGACGAGTGGATAAGGAAAAAGTGGTACATCTATACAATGGAGTACTACTCAGCCATCAAAAATGATGAATTACTGGAATCTGCTGGGAAATGGATGTCATTAGAAACAATTATATTAAGTGAAGTATCCCAAAACCAGAAAATTAAGCGCCATATGTACTCCCTAATAGGTGGCTCCTAGTACCAAACTCACCCAGCCCACATTGAGACACTCAAAAGTAAACCTATGTAACACAGTAATTGTAAGGATTATGAATAAGAGAGATGGGGTAGGAGGGCCACACCAGAAACAAGGAGAGAGGGTACCATGTTACAGCAGAGAAAATAGGCCTCCATCAAGGTCTGCAAGTAAGTAATGAGAAACCTGGTTAAGTTCACAGACGTTCTTTCCTGATCTCACCAGAAGGGGAGGGCATATAGTCTAGCAGATAAAAAGTAATCATTTTGCAAATAGGTGATGGACCCCTCCCTCACTGAGGTTTCCTACTTTTATTACATCTACCCTTGAATGTGCTTTATAACAAGACTCCAGTTTAACAGCTTTTTGTCTCCGGCCAGGGGGTGACATACAGTGCCCAGCAGGATAGAGTGAAGGGCATTGCAGGAGTAGCAAAACTGCAAAAGAAAATCAACAAACCACAATCCAGAACTTCAGAGACTCTATATCAATCACATAGAACTAGGCCAGCCTAATCTCTCCCCATCCTGGAGCTCAGGGACATTTGCGGAAGAGGGGGCGGTAAGATTGTAAGAGCAAAAGGATGGGAGGAGCAACGATTTGCAAGATTCTCAACAATAGTTGGGGCCAAAGCAATCATAATGGGACTTTGCATGCCCTGCGCAATGTCCAGCGCACTGTTGCCCTCGTAAAGTCTAGCATCTGTTAAGGGCACCGAGATCCCTGGAGGTAAGGGATTGACAGCCATAGTAGTGCTCCTATGCTTAAAGGGAACAAGAGAAAGGGCTTATGGAAATGCCACTGGGTCCTTATATGTCATCGGAGAGGAGGACCCAGTGGAGAGTCAAGCGTACACAATAAAGGACTCTCTGGGAATTGGCGGGGAGGCACTGGAGGATGGGGAGGGAGAGGGAGAGGGAGGAGGGGGTTCGGGGGGAGGAGGGGGGAAGGAGGAACTGGTAAAAAATTTTAAAATGTATAATTACATTTTTAAGAGTAAAAGAAAATACAACATATCAAAATCTCTAGGACGCAATGAAAGCTGTCCTAAGAGGCAAGTTTATAGCACTTAATATCTATATCAAAAAATAGGAACATCACAAATAAATAACAATGCAGCTTAAAGCTTTAGAGACATGAGAGCAATCCAATCCCAAGGGCAGTAGAAGAGAAAGATTAGCAAAATCAGGGGAGAAATCTGAAATTGAGATAAAGAAAATGATACAAAGAATCAACCAGTCCAAAGTTAATTCTTTGAAAAAAATCAATAAGATTCATTCATCCTTAGCTAAATTTACCACAATTAAGAGAGAGAAAACTCAAATTAACAAAATTAGAAATGAAAATAGAATTATTACAACTGATACCCAAGAAATTCAGAGAATTATAAGGTCATATTTCAAAAATTATACTCCATGAAATTTGATAACACAAAAATGGATGAATCCTGAATAAGCACAACTTACCTAACT
Organism: Typhlomys cinereus; assembly: GCA_023101885.1. Taxonomy (NCBI): domain Eukaryota; kingdom Metazoa; phylum Chordata; class Mammalia; order Rodentia; family Platacanthomyidae; genus Typhlomys; species Typhlomys cinereus. The sequence goes on along the minus strand of JALPQD010000061.1, from coordinate 7,080,123 downwards.
TGAATCAGGAAGTTTTGAATTATTTAAACAGACCTATAATAAATGGGGAAATTGATGAAGTAATCACAAATTTTCCCACCAAAAAATATCCTGGACCAGATGGATTCAGCACAGAATTCTATCAGATATTTAAGGAACAACTAACACCAATACTCCTGAAACTATCCCATAAAATTGAGAAGGAAGGAACACTTCAAAATTCTTTCTGTGAAGCTGATAATTTACTAATCCCAAAGCCTAATAAAGATACACTTAAAAAAGAAAACTGTAGGCAAATCTCTTTGATGAGCACAGATGCAAGCAAGCATTCTCAACAAAATCTTAGCAAATCAAATTCAAAAACATATCAAAAAGATCATTCATTGTGATCAAGTAGCCTTTATCCCAGGCACACAAAGTTGGTTCAACATATGCAAATCTATAAATGTAATCCATGATATAAAACAATCCAAAGTCCAAAACTACATGATACTCTTGATAGATACAGAAAATTCATTCAACAAAATGCAACATCAAAACCCTAGAGACAGTTTGAATGGATGTAACCTTTATCAATATAATAAAGCTATATATAACAAACCATCATCAAGGATTATATTTAATGAGGAAAACTTGAAGCATTCCCGCTTCAGTAAGGAACTAGACAAGGCTGTCCACTTTCACTATTTCAATTCAATATTGTACTTGAAGCTATAGCTAGAGCCATAAGACAAGAGAGGTAGATAAAAAGGATTTAAACTGGCAAGGAAGATGTCAAGATATCTCTATTTGCAGATAACATGGTTATACACCCGAGTGATCCTATAATCTCCACCAGGAAACTTCTAGACTAAAACATAATTTCAGCAGGGAAGCAGGTTACAAAATAAATGTGTGAAAATCAGTGGCCTTCCTATGATGAAAAAAGTGGAAAGTCCTAAGAGAAACAATCCCATTTACTATAGCCCCTAAAAAATGAAATACCTTGTTGTAAATCTAATCAAAGAAGTGAGAGACCTTCATAATGAAAAGTTTGAAACCCTAAAGAAAGAAATTACAGAAGACACCAGAAGGTGGAAAGACTTCCCATGCTCCTGGATCAGCAGAATCAACATCATAAAAATGGCCATTTTATCAAAAGCAATATATAGATTCAAAGCTATACCAATCAAAACCCCCAAGAAATTCACTAAAGAAATTGACCAATCTCAAATTTCATATGGAAGCACGAAATGCCCAGGATAGCAAAAACAATCCTGAATAACAAAAGCATTGCTGGTAGTATTACCATACCAAACCTTAATCTATATTACAAATCTATAGTAATAAAAAGAGCTTGGTACTGGCTCCAAAATAGACACTTAGATCAATGGATAAGGGTTGAAGAACCAGATATAAGCCCACAAAATTACAGCCATTTGATCTTTGACAACGGGGCCCAAAAAATTCAATGGAAAAAGAACAGCATCTTCAACAAATGGTGCTGCCAAAATTGGATATACACATGCAGAAGATGAAAAATGGACCCATACTTGTCACCATGCACAAAAATTAATTCCAAATGGATAAAGGACCTTAATATTAAGCCAGAGACTATAATAAAACCCCTAGTTGAGAAGGTAGGGAACCCTCTCAAGCTAATTGGGCTATCTGATGGGATCTTATGAAATTAAAGAGCTTCTGTTCAGATAAAGAAATTGTAAAGCAAGCAAAAAGGCAACCTACAAAATGGGAGAAAATCTTCACTAAGCACATATCTGATTGGGCTCTATCATCCAGAGTGCACAAAGAACTTAAAAAACTAAATGCCTAGGAGATAAATGGCCCAAACAAAAATGGACTTGGGAACTCCAAAGAAACTTTTCCAGGGACAAAATTGAAATGTCTAACAAATACCTTAAAAAATGTTCCATATCCTTAGCCATCAGGAAAATGCAAAACTTCTCTGAGAGGTCACCTCACTCAGGTCAGGATGGCAAAAGTCCACAATACAAACACTACCAAATGCTGGAGAGGATGTGATGATAAGGTAACTCTCCTACATGGGAGTGGAGTGCAAGTTTATACAACCCTCTGGCAATCAATTTGGCGATTTCTAAAAAAGTTAAAAATTGAAATGTCATATGTCCCTGCTATACCAATTCTGGGAATAATCCACCATAATGCAAAAATTCACTGCAATGATACAAGTACAACCATGTTCATTGTATCAGTATTTGCAATAGCAGAGTCATGGAATCAACCTAAATGCCCAACAGTTGACAAATGGATAAAGAAAATGCGGTACATTTATACTGTAGAATACTACTCAGCCATCAAAAGAGATGAATTAATGAAATTTGACAGGAAACGAATGGAATTAGAAAAATTATATTCAGTGAAGTATCCCAGACACAGAAAATTAGACACAGTATACATTCCTTAATGGGTAGATCCTAGTACCAAACCCATTTAATGACATATCTAAAGATAAATCTCTATAATACCCTCTGTAATTAAAAGATTATAAATAGGAAGGAAAGGGAAGGAGGTCACCCTCAGAAAAAAGGAGAGAAAGAACATGCTGCAGTAGAGAAAATAGGTCACCTTAAGGTATTGCATGAAAGTAGCAAGACTTCTGGGCTGGAGAGGTGGCTCAGGAGTTAAGCCTCCGCCTTGCAGGCGGAAGGTCCTGAATTCGGATCCCAGATCCCACGTATAGACGCCAGGCGGAAGCGGGGGCGGCCTGTGCTTCTGGTCCTGGTAGGGTGGAGCCTGTGAATCCCGGGGCAGAAGGAGGTGGAGGCGTCCATGGTGGTTCGCGAATCCGTCCGTGGTTCTACGCATACACAGACACACACACACAGACATACACACACGCGCACACATACACACGCACATGCGCACAGTTGAATAAATAATAATAATAAAAAAATTTAAAAAAAAAAAGAAAGTAGCAAGACTTCTGTTGAAGCTCACTCTTACTTCCCTTCCTGGTCATCTGCAACTGAGAATTTTTGATCTCACCAATCAGGGAGTAAATAGGGACTGGCAGATAGATGGTAACAATCCAGCAAATGGGACACTGACTCCCCTCACTGCTCTGTCATACTCTGTCCTCTACCTTTGAATCTTCTCTTATATTAAGAATTTCATTTAAATTGTCTTTCATCTTTGTCTAGGATACTTTTGATACCAAACAAGATTTAGCCAAGGATAGTACAAGAAAAGCAAAATTGAAACCAACAACAAACAATAATTCGGAGCACCAAAGACCCTACATTAATCACCTGGAACCAGACCAGCCAAATCTCTCCCCATCCTAAATCTCAGGGAATCTTGCAAAAGAGGAGGTAGCATAAAGATGGGGAGGACCAATGATATATAAGATACTCCATGTAAGCCATAATTGGACTTTGCATGACCTCCACAATGGCTGACATGTCAATGACCTCTCCAAAGTCTAGCATGGATCACAAGGGAGAAAGCTCTAGGCAGCAGGATCCTGAAAGGCAAGAGATTACCAGACTATTAATAAAGTTCCCATACTAATGGGGAGCCCAAGAAAGAGCTTGGGGTATACCACTGAGTCTTTGACCCTCACTAAGATGAAGGACCCAGAGGGAAGTTTGGCATTCACACAAAAGGATGTTCCAAGGGATGGGAGGTAGGAAGGGGGAAGGCATTGGGAAAAGGAAAGGGAGGGAGGGAGTGAAAGGAAGGGGGAAAGTGGGAGACAGTGGTGGAGGGTGGTAGAGGATGGGGGTACCTATTGAGCTTGTATAATTGGGAAAATAGTAAACTGTGGGAGAAAAAAGATAAAAAAAGAAATTAATTTAGACTGATTATATAGTATCCTGTATTATTTCCTTCCTTTTGATATATACATCAATTTTGAATTCCACTTGAAGTTTAGTTTACCCATCAGGAATTTTAATCTTTTGTCATTTATGCTGTCATATCAGCATTATACAGATGTCATTTTTATGAGTTACATCATGAATTCAAATGAAACTTGCATCAAACTCCTGTGGAAAGATAAATGATATTAATAACTAAAATATCTTTTACTATATAATATAAAATAGACATGTATTGGTTTCCTAAGAAGTTAGTCTTAAGTAGAAACAGATAGTGGTTGGTATTTTCTTTAGTGCATCTCTATTGCTAATATTTTATAGACATTTAATTTTATCATTAAAAACATCAACTGTGTTTTCTGGTATTATTAGAAATGTGAGTTCTCTGTGAGATAATTTCAAATTTGCACAATTGCTTTGCAAACTGTGAATTACTTCATTATGTTGCTTTATTTACATTTTTAAAAATTACATTAGAATGTTATTTTTTCTCTGTATACCTAACTCATATCTCTCTTCTTCCTCCCAATGGGAATCTTCTTCCAACAAAGTTCCCTCTACCCAATATCTCTGCTTGTGTATTTGTCTCACTAGATACAATATACGTTGCCTGCTTTTGTATATGCATGGGTACCCACTATAATATTGATAATGTTTTAGTGGAAATATAACTCATGTAAGTGAGAAGAACACCTCCTTTTTTTATTTCTACTCATACAAGTTTAACAGGTACACCAGTCGCCACCTTCCCACCCCCCTGTGCCCCCCTCCCCTCCCCCCTCCTTCCCCATCCCTCAGTGCCTCCCCCTCCCATCCCTGGAGCATCCTTTAATGTGCACGCCAAACTCTCCTCTGGGTCCTCCTCTCAGATGAGGTGCAAGGACCCAGTGGCATTTCCCAGAACACTTTCCTGTGTTCTCCTTAAACATAGGAACACTACTGTGGCTGTCAATCCCTTGCCTCCAAGGATCCTAGTGTCTTTAGCCCATGATAGACTTTGTGGGATCAATAATGTGTTGGACATTGCACAGGGCATGCAAAATCCAATTATGGTTGCTTCGGCCCTAACTTGTGTGGAGTATCTTACATATCATTACTCCTCCCAACCTTGTGCTCTTACAATCTTACGTCCCCCTCTTCCACAAATTTCCCTGAGCTTCAGAATGGGGAGAGATTAGGCTGCCCTAGTTCCAGGTGGTTGATATAGAGGTGAGAACACTTCCTATGACCAACTTTGTCCACCTGTGATTGTTCTGGAAAGATAAAGCCACTTGAGTTCCTTCCTCATTCTTTTTTAGCCATAAAAATGGACCTAATCCTGTGTCAGTCTTCTTCAGGTAAACTCAATTGCAATGTGTTCATCGTTATGGTGGTTTTATGTGTAGTGGCACTTTATGCAGTGCTTCTTTTCCTAAAATATTTCTTTGACTTTTCCACATTCTTTGTATTCTGTGGGATTTGGAGTGGGGAGACATTGGAGTATTGGAAGTATTGTTTATTGTTAAATACACCATAGTTACTCTCTGCCCTTAGATCTATTGTGCTTTTTTATTGACTGTTTTCCATTGGGATATGTTTTCTTGGGTAAGGGATGAGAGCTGAATTAACATATGGCCTTAAAGATAAGTGTTTGGAAAGGTGGACTGTGGCCATATCTTCCTAGGAAAGACACTCATGGGTTCTTCTCTGGTGTCTGGGATTTCCCTATCCATGGACTCTCAGCCAGCTTTATAACAACCAGGTAAGATTTTTCTTCTGACAGCAGGATTTAAATACAGTTGTTTTTTCCATAGCATTTATACCACTATTGCACCAAAATGTGCATCTTCTCAGTGTCAGGCCTTTTCATGTTGAAGTTCCATTAATTCCAAACTGGGAAAGATGGCTTCTTTCCTTCAGAAGTTTCCTTCAGAAACTTGCACATTGCCTTCTGGTATCATGACAGATAGTTTGTAAGTGTAAAATAAACATTTGGGTCACTTCCAGTTTGATTTCTTTATGTCACTTTAGCAATATGGTTTTATTGTCTGGTTTCGCTGGGTAATCAAGAGCTATCGAAATTGTTTTGGGGGACTATGTGATCTTTCTGATGGAAGATTGCTTCAGAAGTACCCCACACCTAGGAATTTTTTTTTTTTGTGGCCATCTATGCCTTCTGAGAGAATCACCTCAAAGCAGCTCTATTTTAGAATGACTCCTTCAAAACCTATGAAAAATGTATATTTTATTAAAGCTTTTAATATCATCGTGCTTAATTCTCTGCATTGTTTTACATGTTATACTTCAGAAGCCATTCAAGATATGGGCAATGGTTCATGCCATTGATTTTTAAAAATTCATCTTGTACAGTGGGGGATACGGCTCAGTATTTAAAGCTTTGTCTGCAAAATGAAAAGATCTGAGCTGGATCCCCAGATCACACATAAAATGACCAGTAGCTATGGCAATAACTTGCAATTTCATCCTGGGAGGAAGGAGAAGAACTAGAAAAACATCAGATCAAAAACTATAAAGAGGAAGAACAAACCAGGGTGATTCCTGATGTCCCCCTTGGATCACCACAGGCACACACTCAAGTGTCTTTTTATAAACACTCCCACACACATATGTACACACACCACAAATATTCAAACACACACACACACACACACACACACACACACACACACGCACGCACGCGTGTGCACATGCTTTCAAAAAAACCCACTTCATTGATGCCTTATAAGACTTTTTCAATATGCTGAGTTATGCACTCTATTGAGATATACTATATCAGGAACACATCACTATTGTACAAAATAATGAAAATGGCTCTATGGAAGGTGAAAACATAAGTATCAGATTTTCCCTTTATGGTGAAAAAATTCACAGTACAGAATGCACCCTTAACTCTGGAAAGAGTATAGATCTTGTTAATTAGAAAATGAATAAGGTTTCAGAGAACTACTGTTTAAGGATATTTAAATTAAGAAACTCCTTCATCTTACAACTTATAGTGCAGGGCAATTGTAGATCTTACATTTTCCTTTTGTGGACTATCCTTCCGAGACTGTAGAATTCTTTTTTGCAGATGGAAGGGAACATTGTTGGTGTCATGCAACCAGAACAGTTCAATAAATTCAGTCCTCTCCAAAATCATGTCAATGATGACACTGAACTATGCATTCATTGAGCATTTAGTCCACACTGATTCTGTGTCCTGATCTGTTTGAATTGCAACTGAAAAAAAGAAAGAAATGAAAATGATTTTACACTTGTAGCTCTAGTTTATTGTTAATGTTTATGGAACTGAGCATATATATTAACTTCCCCAGTAAAATATAGTGCTTCATTTAACATCCAATGCATTATATGGCCTTTGAACTGAATTATGATGTTACTTTTAAGGAGGATAAAATGCTGACTCTAGATAAAGAGTACTGTCCTTAATGAACTTCAAATGTGGCAAAAGTCATACTACTGTAGTAGTGTGCCAAGACACATTTATCACTTGATAAAAAGAATCTATGTAACTTGAAAGACTTCATAGATGTTCAAATCAAAGTTTATAATAAATGCATAAGGGATTTACTATTAGAATATGGTCATAGTTCAGTAGGTATAAATCATTCTGCATAAGTATGAAGACCTGAGTTTTATTCTCCAGAATCTATATAAAGGTGAATATAATAACCCAATTCCAAAAAGTTAACTTTGCATACGCTCATGCACTGTTGTCTGCATGCATGCACACACACATATCATAAACACAATTATAACTAAATTTAACAATAACTATATAGCATTAAACATTGTTTGTTAGCACATAAAAGAGAATCCTACATTTAAATTGACTGAAATTGTAAGGGCTTTTTAAGTTAATGTAGTTGAAATACCCTTGGTTTCACATCGTTGAAATATAACATTAAACATAATATTGTTTGTTAGTACATAAAAGAGAAATGACACACTTAAAATGACTTAAACTGTAAAGTTTTTATTTTATTTTCAATTAACATAGTTGAAATACCGTAGGGTTTTCTGTGGTTGAAATCATCAGTTTCGGTCAAGTCGGTTGAATGGTTTTCTAGACTCACTCAGATGAACATTACACATTTTTATGTCTGCAGGTCAAATCACAAGTGGTTACTGCTCATTTTGAGACTTTTTCCATCATTGATACTGTGAATAAAGGAATACCTTTCCTAGTTTAGTCCACCAAGGAACCCATGGTAGAGTCACGAACTGATTAAATAGAACTGAACTAAAAGCGAAACAATATCTATGTTGCTGTACAGTGAATGTTCATTCATAAATGGCATGTGACAATTTTATCTGTACTCTAAAATTTTAATTCCAATTTTCATCAAATATTATAAGCTATAAAAATATACATAATTCATTAAAATATTTTAATGCCTCTCATTATTTAGTTTCAGTTTTATATTGCATCAAATATTTGCTTTTTAATGGAAAAATCTTGATGAACAACTTTTATTATAGAATTTTTTGATAAAATAATTTAAACAAACTTGAGAGTGTATGAAATTATGAACATCTGTAACAGTAAAATAATATCAGTTATTTTAAATGTCTATAATTTAATTAGCAACACATGGTATACTTATTATTTTCTATGTATACATGGAATTATAAAAGTAAAAATAGCGGAGAGTTACTGCAAACTATTTTTTAAATTATGTATCATTAGTCAAAATTAAGATGGATTGTTTAAACATTAAACATTCTCCCAAAACGTTTGCTCATTTTATATAATAGTAATGGATTTAGTATTGTGTATTAAACCATTCCTAAAATTGCTCACTCATCATTACTAACACTAACATCACTTCTAATAGCCACATTCCTAAAACTTAATTCATGCACTTGATTTTGTTACATTAGGATTATTATCATTGTCTTAGAAATTATACTTATTCAGCACTACTTTTAGAGGACTGCTTTAAATGTTTTGAATTTTAATGAAACTTCCATCAGCATATGAAGACTGTGGCTGATATAATTTCAACACTTTCCTTTTTCATTTTTCAAGTTCTGAGAAAGGAACTCAACAACACTTATATCTCCCTTCGGATTTTCATCTATAATAGTCTAATGGTTCAAATCTTCACTTTTGGATACATGATCTCTTTCAAATATGAATTATTTGATGTGTTTCTGATAGTACAGTACTGGCAGAAATTTTGTAAATGAAGAGATTACAATAGATTTTATTGCTTTGTAGTGAATCTAAATTGACTAGAACAAACGTAACATGCTTGTGAATCTGGTAATATGCCATATCTCTCTGTAACTTTTTGACATTAAATTAGTCACGAATGATTTGGATAAAAGTCAATTTTTATATTTTGCACCATCTGAGCTTCTAAAAAACACATTTTATTTTAACATGAATTAAACTTATAAATGACATTTAATAAAGTAATTTTTGATGGATAACTAAACAAGAAATAAGTATAAAACATAATAAAATAAAACTATTTTATTTACTTCACAGAGTAAGTCATTATTTTCTCATGAAAATTCATTGTGATTGTATAGCATAGGGCTTTAATACAAGGTTCGGTTTGCACTTTAAATACATATTCCACTCTAAAGTTTTACTATCTTAAAGTCAATATTCAATTCCTCTCATGTTTTTGAATAAACAAGGAAAGTATTCTCCTGTTCTTTCAACATCAAAATAGGCTGACAGAATAAATAAAACCCTTTGTTAAATTTCACAAGAAAATTATGTATCTCTCGTCATTTGAACGACAGGATATTTATCTTACAAGTTCATGTGGTGATGCGAAAATGAAAACCAAGCCTGGTTACCAAATATGGATTTGTCAATTATAAGAAAGATACCATGAAATATAAAGAAAAATAATTGCAATTATCCATGCTCACTATGAGAATTAATCTGTCCAAATTACATTTTTGTCTCCCCAGCATCCCGTCTTTCTATGTGAATGGAGCAGGTACTTATAATTACATGCGGTGGTGCACAGGGTCCTCCTTCCTCCCTGATATGGAGCTTTAATGAATTCCATTATTCCTTTTTCAATTTACAATACTCTCACAGAATAAAGATTCCCAAATCATTAACTAATTTGATATGTCTCAAATACCAATTCAATAGTCTGGTCCCTTGTGATTTTCAAATATCTTGTTCAAACACCCCTTAACTTAGTTTCTTAATTAGATACACTGTGATGGATGGTCTTTTATATCATGCTCTCCAAGGGAGAGTGATTCGGTCCAATTTTTATGACAATTTGGGAGACTTAGGTTAAAAGTCACTTTAAACAATCTATTTAGAGTTCATGAAGGTAGAGTCAGGGTTCCATGAATAAATGTTAGAATTATACAGATGTGAAATAATAAAAGATAAGAGCATATATTATATAAAATACTTAGTGAATGACACAATAAGTTTAAAAAATGTTTGCTGTATTAATTTTTTTGCTCTATTACAATGTTTTGCTCTATTAAAATGCTATTAGAAAGATATGGTATAAAGATATCAAGTTGAGAATTATAATAAAATATTGGTAATATTTTCAAAAGATGTGTTTTTCACATCACCTCTACAGAATGTTGCAAAGCATACCATTTTTATATTTCTGATTGAATTTTGATGTTAAACTTTATGGTAACATGAATTTAAGGTACCATATTCTAACTACAAAGAAATATTTGAAAAGATGAATTTACTGAAAGCTACCTATATTTTGATACTGAGAGTATACACATAAAAATTGATAATGATAATACATTTAAACTATCAACACCATTTTGTATATGATTTTTTAAAGAACTTGATTTGAGTTCTCAGAATTTATTCTATACTTTAAAACTTTGAGTACTTAGTCATTGAGGGAAAAAATGATATTCTTATAGAGTACTGCTTTTTAGAAACTTAGAGAACAATTCACTTAAGCATTTTAATGTTAATAATTTTAGGGCAGCTTATCAAACATTGTGTTATTTTCTAGAGTCCTAGAAAACACATTACAGTAATTTTGTGCTTGATGAAAAACTGCTCAAGCACATCAATATGGTCAGGATATCCACTGAAGTTTTTGTATTTCCAACCTGGAATGGAATTGAAGAGTGTCAGCTGAGATATGTGATAAATTTATAGTTGAATAAAAGCCCATACCTAAATGTTGAGCTCTCATTTTATTTAGTGTAGTGTACTGTGAAGTGGTTTTGGCAGTACACACTCTTTTCTGTGTAACTCAAGTATGAAATTTTATGTTACATGTTACTTACTGCAAAAGTGACAGATTTACAATACATCCAATTGACTTATGCTTAGCAGTGTAAAGCCACTGGGTTTAGGAGTTTCCAGAAGCAAACTACTAATGGATGTAGTGTAATGATGAAATAATATCGTGAAATGCATAGGTAGACAAATATACACATTATAAAATGAAAAAGTACATAAGCAAAAATATGTATCTATATTTTATATATGCATAACTAAATATGTATTTATGCATAGGAATGTGCACATATATACAAAATATAAGGTATTAATGAGTCATGTCTAAAATCATGTCAGCAACTCTATCCTATAGTTTATATAGTGTGCTAAAATCTATGACAGTAAATGGGATTGCATATATAGCCATAGGAATATATATTGATGCATATATATGTAGATCCATAAATGTGCATTATGTATTTTTAGGCATTTATGTATATGCATATATTTTTCTATCTTTTTAATGACCACAGCAGTAAATGAAGTTTGGAAGAAAGAGATTGAAAGAGAGACAGAGAGAAAGAAAGAGAGAGAGAAAGAGAGAGAGAAAGAGAGAGATCAACTCCATCATTATCTTCTATCTGTATGTGAGATAGATATGAATTAGGTTCATATTGATTTATGAGTACAAAAAAAGCCATATTTTAAATAAGAAGACATGGATTTATCGATGTTGTAACTACTCTATTGTCCTTCCCAAGTAATAAGGAATGTTAGAATTTCGGCATTTAAGTTTCAAAAAATTCATCTTTGATCATTGTCATGGTTTGAAATGTGTCTTCCACAGTCTCTTGTGTTTGGGAAGGTCATGGCTCCATTTAAGAGATAGAGCCTTGCTACAGGAAAGCAGTCACACAGGTTGGGCCTGTTTTTTAGACAAACACCCACCACAGTATGCTGTGAACATTATAATGAAGCTATTTACATAAACACAGCCAGTTAGCAAAGAAAGGACCTAATTCCTAGATCCCCTCAGAGAAACACTGCCAATGTTTCTATGGCCCAAATAGAAAAGATCTGAAAACTTCTCTGTGCCATAGGTTGGTGAATGAGCCTACATCACATAGAGTTTTGAGGTTCTCAACTTAAAAGATCACCTTACAGAATTAGAGGAACATATTTTCATTTTTCTAGATATATGAAGACAGATGATTTCAATTAGATGTTTAGAATATTTATCAACACAGCAATGAACAAGAAACTTCATACTTTTCTCCTAAAATTCTGTTATATAGTCAATTTAAGAGCATATACTCTTGAATTGTTTCAGCTCTGTGATGCTAATTTAGCATAAACTATGTATTAACTAGAGATTCAATAATATAAATTGTAGCTAGACAAAAATAAGGTATTCTAGTGTAAAATTATACAGTAATGTGATTATATGTTTAACTTTTTATGCAAACTATGCACGCATTAGTATGTTGGAAATTTCACATATAGATATTAATATGTTAATTCTACATGTTTATCATTTAAACTAAGAAGTAAAATTTTGATTATAAAGCAAAAGTATTTGTTTTTTGGTGTTTGTGCGTGTGGTTTATGTATGTGTATGTGTTTCTATGTGATTTTATTCATCTGAATGAGCTTGCATGTATAGGCCTGTAGTATGTCAACACCTTTGTTTTTGAGAAGGGTCTCTCAGTGAACTTAAAGATTACCCAGTCAGATAAGGTGGCTGGCAAGCGTTAGGATTATAAGCACATGCTTTTTATATGGTTTTGGGTGATCTGATTCAGTTCTTTATGTCCATGGCAAGCATTTTGTAATCTGAGCCATCTCTCTAACATCTAAATGAAAGCATTCTTAACCCTCAGTGCAATGACTTAGTCAAGATTTGGAAAATTGAGGACAGTACTTGTTGCACAGAAAGCACTTTTGTAAGGATTACTTACTTGGACAAATGCAGTATTAAAAAATAAAATAATAAGATGATTCAGACATTATCAAATTAGAATTACAAATAGAACTCAAAAAATTGAGGAAGCTGGGTACATCTTAATAAGTTAAATTTTTACAAATTTAAAATAAAAGGTGTTCCTTTACCAAATAACACCTACTACCTAGCACTTTTTTAAAAGCTCAGTTTAATGCATTCAAAAGAACTAGAATACTATGTGAAATTCTGTCATGAGTATGTATCTAGATTGACAGTAAGGTGTTGTTTATGGTCTGAATGTAGGAGTTCTTTTAAAATGGAAAATATACAGCATGAGATAGGAATTCTGGCTACAGGGTATCTTTAAAGTTGGCTGGTTTGTACTGTTCTTAAAGATTGAATTGGTTATTACCAATCTTTTGTAACAAATATTCATATTTATTATTATTTCAGGAAACCAAGTACTTACTGAAACTTTTCAGACTGCAGTGAAATATTTAACAATTAAGTTGAAATTTTGCTACTAAAATTATTGAAAGCAATCTGTCACACAGTAAATTACTGGCAAGTAATTGTGCTAATTCACCTGAAAGTTTCCCAACTGGGAATATCTTCACATGGGAAGGGTATAAGTCAAGGGGATGCATTTTCTACATTAGTGGTAACAGGTAGTTTTTTGATGGCTTTTTGTGTAGAATTTAACTTGCAGAGTAAAACCTAAGCCTGTATCTTCAAAAGATAAAGTCCTTTGCCTATATCTAAACATGAATCTTTCCACTTTATCTACTTAGTCTTTAACAAAATAGTGACAAATAGCTGCTGAAAATCATGGATCATCTTTCTCCATATATGCAATTTTCTTTAAATATCGGGGTTATACTTTAATTTTGGAAGTTTTGCATATGTTTACATGCAGCTTCAGTCTATTTTAAAAAATATTTTATTTATTTATTTGTGTGTGTGTGTGTGTGTGTGTGTGTGTGTGTGTGTGTGTGTGTCAGAGAACACCTTGTGTCCCTGTGGAGGACCAATGGTGACTTTGGGAATCATCCTAGATTGCTTCTACCTCCTTCTTGTTTTGCTCTGGAATTTTCCAGGCTCAGCATATCAGGGCTGGAAGTGCAGGCCACTGACATTTCTGCCTGGAATTTTCACCTGGGACCTGGGTTCCGAACTCAGGATCTTCTGCTTGTGAGACAAACAGTCAACTCCTGAGCCATCTCTCCTGCCCCAACTGCAATCTTTTATTAACTTTAGTGTGATAGCAATACTTAGTTTTGGCTAGTTGATGCCTCACTTGAATAAGTAGAGCAAATCTGGATGCAAACAATAAATTAGGAAGCAATTAGTTTACCTGTATCATTTTTTCCCAAAATACCCCTTTCTCTTGATTTTCTTTCATATTATTTAAATAAGTGAAAAAATGAACTCATTCTGAAATCTATTATGTAAGTTAAATGTTATAAAATTCTACTTGTACTAACCCTTGTCAATTCTTGGCTCCTTTTAAAATTTTTTGACAGTTTTGTACATTCGTACATTGATTTCAAGTCATTGTAAACCATACTACCAATCTCCTACTTTCTTTCTCCCATTGAAATATTTTCCCATTATTCTCCCTACTACCTTCATGTGTCATGTTTCCTTTGTGTGTGCGTGTGTGTTTTCAAATCAAATTAATAAAAGTTACTTATATTTGCATGTATCTGGGCATTTCCTGGAGCGTGGGGGATATAAAAGTGGTTACCCCAGTTAATGAAGTGACAATCCTTCCCACTTTTAATCTTAACCATCAATAGTCCCTTAGACATGGACGAGGCCTAATGATATCTTCCTCCTTCCATGATGACATTTTTGAACTGTATTACTATTTAATATAATATAATTCTGCCTATTTATCCATGACTAAGTTCACCTGTAGAGCACTGGAGTCAAACCACTGTAGGTTTAATAAAGATTTGTAGAAGAATCAATGGTCAAGTTGTGCACAGGGCTTGGGTTTAAACACCAACCAATATTGTCATGTTCTTTTTCTGTCACTTGCCAAATTTTTTTATTACTTGTCTATCCTCTGCTCTGCATTATCTTAGAACTTTATTTGCTAGGCTCAGTTGAGCTTAGTTAGAATGAAGCAATCACAGGGAATGTAAATTCAGGAAAAGGCTTCTTGACAAGCAAAGTCCTCATTCCCGTTGAACTGCTGCATTCTGTTCTGGGCTGGATGGAGTCTGTCTGCTTCTCAGATTACATATCCTTAGACTTCTGCTCTCCAGAATCTGGAATCCTATGTCACCTTTTATTTCTTGAATCCTGGTATTGATGTGGCCACTTTTATTTTTTTGTAGGTTCTTTTAAACTGCTCCCATCTCTTCTAGAAATGTCTTTTTATGCCTTTTAAACTTGTTGAACTTTCTATTGTTCCTTGTGAGATTGCATTTTTTTTTCCCTGACTGAGTCCTGCTGAGAAGAATTGTATTAGAAATGGGGCATTGATGTCACAGGTAACATCAAATCTGCTATTTTCATGTCAGGCATCAATGATTTATGCTGATAACTGAGAAAACCACTTAAATACTCTGGGGCATCCATTCTACAGTAACGAAATAAAGATCTTGTCTAATCACTTTGAAAGATTTTAAAGTATCCACTGCACATCTAAATAAGTAGACAGGATTTTGTGAATGCTGGCTTTCTTAATTTTGATAAATTTATCCCTTGATTTTATTTCTTTGTGACAAACTATTAATTGACTTTTCCTTAAACTGTGAATGACTAAAATGTTGCAGTACACATACAAAGCTGCTATCAAACTCTGAACTACTTACAATGTAAAACTGTGACATACAAGAACACTGAGTGCAGTAGCTAGGCAAGATCTAAAATACTGCTTGACTTTGCTAGGGGGTTCATTAGAGACAGCACTGAGAAAAAGGAAGAAAACACAGTATTCTTTGAAGACATAAATATTTGGGAAGGAAAAAGTCGGAAATTATGGCACAAATACAGCTGATAAGGATCTAGTCCTGCAAACCTTCCAAAAATAAATAAAGGAATGAGGAATATCTTTACCCAAATGCCATTCTGCACACAACAGAAGTTGAAATTCCACAAATTTCTGCAAAGACCTATTCATGACAATATTAAATTATCTAGCACATATGAAGGTAGACATTCATGGATAAGAGAAGAAAAGTGGATGCAAACAAGCAGACATAGAACAAACCTGTTAACTGAAGAAATAAGTACAGAATTGTATAGTTTTAATAAGATGTATGAAACTTCAAGGGAGGAAAAGCATAAAGAATAAAAGCAGCACAAATCATCTTATGTAATGATGGAAAATAGCCTAACTTAGTGTCAGAGAGAGTACATACATTAAGACAAGACCTTGAACTCCTGATTGTCTACCAGCTGAGTGTGAGGATTGCAGGTGTCCACCACCACACCTGGTCTTATGACACACTGTAGAATCCAGGTCTTCCTGATTTGCAAGCATTACAACAAATTATCTAAATCCAGCCCATACAGAGTATTTTTAAAGCAATCACTCACATAATAACGAATAAACACAGGGATGGGGAACATTATATTGAGGAGAAAATGGGGAGCATTTTCAAAGTTATGGGGAAAATAGGTGTTATTTCAAGAGTCAGGTCACTTTCCCCATTGCCTGGTGTTACTTCTGTACACTAAAGAATTTCCACCTATTGGTGTGCTCATTTAAATTCATACAAATATTGGTGATGATGGAATTCTTTACTCAGGAAACATCCTTTTAGAAGAAAATATAGACTCTCTGGTCAAAAAATAACACAAAAACAAGCGAACTTATTGACAGAATTGTGGTGGGAGAAAGAACAAAGGAAGTCCTGAGGGCAAGAACATATTACAAAAGGCAGCATTGTAAGTATTCCAGCAAATCTCAAAAGTTTTGCTGTTAGGATAATTTGTATACGTGAAATTTGAGCACACCAAAGAGCTTTTTCATGTAGATATAATAATAATTAGAAAATTTGAAGACTAATCTAATTCATACAAAATATAAAATTCTGCCATATTCTTATACTTTATTATTAAAAATCTACTTTTATTGAGAATATAAATGTGCAAAATAGCACAACCCAGTTTACATGAGATCTTTTCTCAAAAACCCAAAATAGTAATATAAAAGTTTCACCTTTAGAAATTATTCTTATTTGTATTACATGAATACAATAAAGCTTGGTAATCTTACTGTGATGGAAACTTATGGAAGCAAAGAAATTTTACAAATTTCAACTCGGTTTAATTCGTTTAATAATCATGTATTTATTAAACTTAAGGTTCTGAGACTTCCTGTTGCTGCTGTTGTCTTAATATCTAGGTAAGATACTTTAGGGTAGCCTGTCCTGAACCTCATAAAATTCATTTTATCTTAAATGATATGCCTTTTATTAGTTTTATCCCAAACAAATTTTATTTTTTCCAAAACTTTACGAAATTTTGAAGAAAATTTTGACTTCATATGAGACTGAAAATAAGTCTGAAACCACCATCAAAACTGTATTAGACAAGTGCAGATTAGATTCTTCTTAGAATTTATAAATGGAAGATCTAAAAGTTAGTAATTAGACAATGAAATTCTAATAACTCCATCTGAATTAGACTGGAACACAAAGAGTGACATATAAAGCCCTGACTTAGAAGGCAGAATGAAATGCTAAACAAAGACCTCAGCATTCTCAAGAAGGTCCCTGAAATAGTCTCTCTGTGGGATGCTTGAAGCAGTAGCTAGGCTTGCACTAATGGAATAACAATGCATGAAAGTCATAAAAGGGAATAAAATGTGCAACTTACCAGAAGATATATGTTCCGTATGCAAAACACAAAGAAAAGTGTGCCCTTAACTACATGCCTCAGAATGTAGCATTTCAATCCGTGAACAGGGGAAAAAAGCAAGTAATTCAGACAACATTTCCTTTCATAGATTAAAAAAAACCATAAGAAAAATTAATTCTTTTGCTACTATTTCTCAATACAACAGTATGGGAAAAATGATAAATAGCCCATTTTTATAATTCATATATTAATAAGAGATGGGTTTCCTAGCTCCATAGGTTTTCGTATTTTAAAATTTCTTTTTTGCATTCAAAAGTAAGATGTAACAAATGAGGCATAGTAAGATATTATTTTATCTAACTGCAAGAGAAGAGATAAAAGTTCACTAAAGTTATAAGAGTTAATATACTACGTAAGCAGTAACATTTTAATAAAATGGATAGAATAATTATTGTATTTATTGTTTTAAGAATGACAGAATATGCTATCATTCTAGTCAAATTAAAATGTGTGTTATTGGAGACAGGAGTTTGTTTTATAATGGAATTGAGTTCACTCAGAAATTAGTTTATTTTCTGACATGAAAATAGATCAGATATTGAAGTAACTTATATAACTCATCAAATTTAGGAGCTAGTCAAAAGAATACTTTCAGAAATAGAATTTCTATTCTCTTCTGTTGTCACTCTGCTCCTCATAAAAAACAAAGGGTTAAAGTCCATTATAGCTTATTAATTCAAATGAAATTAAATTATCTTGTTTATAGGACTAGAGAGATGGCTCAGGGGTCAAGAGTCTGACTTGCAAGCAGAAGGACCGAATGACATGTAAAACCTCCAGGTTAAAATGGCAGCAGCCAGAAATTCTGTTTCTGGAAGGTGAAGCCTAAGAAATACCAGATAGAAACAAAAAGGAGGTAGAGGTATCCAGGATAATTCCCGAAGTCACCTTTAGGCTTACACAAGGATATATGATTTGTTCCCTCTGATACATACTATACACATACTCACACAGGCATACACACACACACACACACACACACACATACACACACGCACACACACACACACACACACACACACACACACACACATGCCTGAAAATAACATTTCATTTTAATGCTCTATATTGTAAATCATTTCAGAAATTCAGTTAATATAAAGAATCTGTTATAGTTAGATACAGGTGTCAATTTAATGATTGAGGGCTCAAGATCTAGGAATATTTGTAAAGAATCAATGGTTTAGTTAAGCACTAAGCATGTTTGCAGGATTGTTTGATTGATATGAAGGCCCAGCCCACGGTAAGGGTTGCAGTTTACTTGTATGGTTGCTGATAAAATCACCACCATATGGCTTAAAGAACAAGGGGTTTAATATTTTATGATAGTCCAGTTGGAGTTACTAGTTCCTCTTGGCAGGACAGCCTACTGCATCTCCAAGGGTCAAGGGAACTTGCCTAACCATATTTAATTAGCAGCTGAGATAAGGGTGATCCTTAATTGCAAGACTAGCATGTCTGGCCAAGTATATATGGATTAAAATACCATTCTGCAGAGCTTAATGGGCCGTTTAATGGGAAAATGGAAATGCTGAGAGAGTTGTGGATTTCTTAGTTCCAATTTATGATGAATAGAACAAGGACTTTCATAGACTTGAATTTCAAGATAATAGACTGGTTTGCTTGGTAGAGGATAACTGTGTTGACAGTCCTGAAGTTTCTAATAAGGAAAGGGTGGATAGCAGAGAAGCTGCCACTTCAGAGATAATGCATCATTGAAGGAAAAGATAGTGCTACAATACCACCATATGGAGATTCTGTAGTTTGAAAACCTGGATTCTTTCAGGGGCTGAAAACCCAAGCTGAAGTTATTTCTTACCCTTCAAAAATTTTGATTGCCTAAATATGTTTTTTTTGTCCAGTGTCAGCATACAAAAGTTTGGGATAGCCGTGATTCAAATGAACCAAGGTACATTTCAACATTATTATAGAATCTGTCACTATTCCCCAGATGGTACTGGTTTTAGTGCATGATTAAGTGGTTCATGGAGAGCAGCAGAAGCTTGGCATCAAGTAGCAGGTGTAGAATCCTGCAAGGGAAGGTGAAGCTTATAGCTCCAGAGGCAAACCCAGAGTACTGTTGGAGATGCCAGAACCATGGGATGTGTGCTGAGAATAGCTGCAAGTAGAGATTCAGCCTGGTTCAGAGGAACAATTTCTTGTGAAACTTTGAGCTGTGAAGAGGGACTGGGATTGCCTAGAATCCTTGAGCCACCGTGCTTACGTGATGAACAAAAGAAGATGGACATTGAAGTACAGGATGCAGTATTTGATTTTCTGGACTTGGTTCTTAATTTCATTTTTTTTAATGTCATGATGCTTCTGTTTTGATGTTTTATCTGTGATAAAGTAACTTATTTGGATTTAATATACTATAACAGCTAAGAAATTTTGAACTTTTAAAATGTTGGAACTGAAGTTTTAATGAGGGAACATTGTAAAATTTATCTTGAAAATTAAAAAATTAGATTAATAAAATTGAGCATATTTATATTGCAAGATAAATTTAACATCTGTGGAGAAAAAGTGAAGTTATAGTTTAAAAGTAATACATTTTTCTGTCAAGTTGACAAGTGGTGGAGTGTCATTGTTAGCTACAGATGTCAACTTGATGTTTTAGGATTGAATTCTGGGCACATTTGCAGAGAATTAGTAGTTAGTTAAGCTCAGAGTTAACCTCCAGGAGATTGTCTAGTTGTTATGGAAGATCCAAACCACGGTGGGTGGAACTAGGCCCTGAACAGGTGGAGAAAATACAGAGAACTGGGAATCCTTTTTGTATACTTGTTGGTCAGACAAATAGGAATTTTCCCTCTCTTAGCTGTTATGTGGATATGGTGTGGCCAGTTCCATCACTCTTCAGTGATAGTACATATTCTTCTGCCAAGCTAGACAAAGAACTGCAACTGGACTATCTTAAGAGAATAAACCCCTTGTTTCCATAATCTGTTTGGGCAATTTATCAGCACCATGCAGGGTGACTCCACCAGTAGGTGTGGCTAGTCCCTAGGCAAGTGGGTGAGACAGAGGGAAGTAGGATAAAGAAATTGGCATTCTTTGGCTTATTTGGCCAGATGAGTGAGTGTGACAAGTAAGGACTGTCCAACTCTCCATAGTCCTGTGGACAGAGTGTGGCCAGTTAATTTCTTTGGCCGTTGGTGTTGGGATGGGCTCGCCAGTCAGACTGGAAGAGAAACTGCAACTAGACAATCATAAGTCACAATAAAATCCTTTGTTCCCTTAAGTCTTGTGGTCATTAATTTGTAGACAGCATGCAGAGGAACTGTAACACATTCATTTACTTTCAGCAAGCAGATTCATCCATCTGCCTTCTAACAATTACTAATATTTTGTTAGCTATTTCAACACAGTTTAGAATGGCAACTATTTTTCCTGCATTACATCCAAGATGAGGGACAAGTCCTCTCTATGAAGACTTTTCCTAGGAAGACAATGCATAACTTGATTCCAGATGGGAATTTATACCAAGATCCATCTTGACAAACCAATTAGTTTATTGGAACTACTTGCAGTTTGAGTGAGGTTATTTCTCTGAACAGGGATGATCCAATTGCAGTTGCATCAAGATAAAGCCTCCTGACAGCATGGATGAATTTTCTGGTGTATGACTTGCAAAGAGAGTCTGCCCCCCTGGAGTCTGGACTGCTACTGGTTTCTCAACTACTACTTGACTGTTTGCTAGCCTCTCTCTTTAACTTCTTGGCTACTCAAAGGTCTTCTCTCTGTGTCTCTGTCTGTCTCTGTTTCTCTCTCTCTGTGTTTCTTTCTCTCTCTTTCTTTCTCTCTCTTTCTCACACACATATACATCTTGACTGACCTATCTAGTAATCTCTTCCAGACTGCTCAGCATTCCCCACTTTTTTCTGCTTGACTGGCAAGAGAGACTCTTTCCTCATCTGTTTTTGGCTGTTCTTCCAGATCTTGGAGAATTTCTCTCCAAGCACCTTTGTTTCACGACTTTCCTGAACCTAAGGGGTTGTTTCATTTGAGACTTTCCCAAGAATAGGAAGTCTTAATTTGTTAAACAATTATAAATACGGTGTCCTGTAGAGGAGTGCGTGCAAGCATTTTTTACATCAAAAGAAATATTTTCACCAGTGTTTCTCTTGAAACTTGATTTGGCTTCATTATTTCTTGAGTTGAATATTTTTAAAACCTAAGAAATACACATTTCCCTAAGCACACTAAAAATACATGATTTAGTCCACTGAAGCACACAGTTACACTTCTGTATTCATGATACAAAACAGATATTGCATACACTATTAAAGAAAACAAAATAAACAAACTTTCAGGAAATTTGAGGTAGAGGAAAAGTTTTTGAAAATAAAAGTACAGAGAAACTTCCTTTCCATGACACTTTGAAACAGCTGCCATGGTTGAAAGTTTTATTTCATCTCTATTTTTTTCTCATTGCAAAATGGACTCATTTGCCTTCAGAGAATTGTATAATTCATTTGCTCTAACCCATAGTCAATACCAGATGATCCTTAGTCATCTATTTCTTTTATTATCAGGTATTCCAGCACATCTCTTACTTTCAGTAACAGAGCCATTAAACAATCAATAACTTTGTTAGTCATTTCAGGAGAATGTGTGAATTTAGGTTTTCATACTAATCAACAGATTGGTATCTGTAGTCAGTCATTTAAAGAGTCTGTATTCTACTGCAGAGAATGCCACAAGTTAGTATGAATAAACACAGTCGCATGTCCACATAAAATGTATTTACAGAGATACAGGTGTGAATTTCAATAACATCTATATATTCTCAGCATTTGCAATCCATATTAAAGGCATTAATTTCTCTGATGATGCTAACTGCTTTTATATTCTTCTCAACTCTTTTTATATTTGTCATTACTTTTTAAAGCTTTAAGCTGCATTGTTAAGTTGTTTATTTCTGATGTTTCCATTTTTTTGATGTAGGCATTAAGAGCTATGAACTTACCTTTTAGAACAGCTTTCATTGTGTCCCAGAGATTTTGGTAAGTTGTATTTTCATTATCGTTCACTTTCAGGAAATCTTGAATTTCCTTTTTAATTTCTTCCTGAATCCAGTTCTCATTCAGCATCATATTGTTAAGTTTCCAGGAGTTAGTGTATTTTCTCTTGTTTGATTTGTTGTGGATGTCCAGCTTTAGGCCGTGGTGGTCTGATAGGGCACAGGTTAGATTTTCAACTTTTTTGTATATGTGTAGATTCGTTTTGTGGCCCAACATGTGATCTATTTTGGAGAAAGTTCCGTGTGCTGCTGAGAAAAATGTGTATTCTTTGATGCATGGATGAAAAGTTCAATAGAGATCTGTAAGGTCCATTTCTTTAAGGGTTTGATTAAGTTCCAAAGTGTCTCTGTTAAGCTTTTGACCTGTTGATCTATCCCATGTTGAGAGGGCGGTGTTGAAGTCCCCAAGAATTATCGTTTGGGGGTTGATTTCTTGCTTTAGACGCTGTAGGGTTTTCTTAATGAATGTGGAGGGGCCCGTATTGGG
This sequence comes from Typhlomys cinereus, assembly GCA_023101885.1. NCBI lineage: Eukaryota > Metazoa > Chordata > Mammalia > Rodentia > Platacanthomyidae > Typhlomys > Typhlomys cinereus. The sequence continues at coordinate 7,056,777 of JALPQD010000061.1, read as the reverse complement.
TGCATATATGTTCAGTATTGTGAAGTCTTCCTGGTGAATTGTACCTGTGACTAAAATGTAGTATCCATCCGTGTCTTTTATAATTTCCTTTGGTTTGAAGTCCACTTTGTCTGATAGCATAATGGCTACCCCTGCCTCTTTTCTGCTTCCATTTGCTCGTAGAATTGTTGACCAGCCTTTTATCTTTAGAGTGTGCCTATCTTTTGTGGTGAGATGGGTTTCCTGCAGGCAGCAGATTGATGGATTGTGATTTTTAATCCAAGTTTGTAATCTGTGTCTCTTGATCGGTGAATTAATTCCATTAACATTTAGTGTTATAATGGAGAAACTATTTTTAATTCCAGACATTTATTATGTTTAGTAGTTTTTATAAGTATATTGCTTCGCTTTTAATGTTATACCTGCCTTCTGCTCTCCTGGATATGCCTGTTTTTTTCTTCACGCTTGAGTATCATTTCTAGCATTTTTTGACCGCCTGGTTTGGTGGACATGTATCCCTTCAAGTTGTCTTTGTGCTAGAAGATTTTTCTTTCTCCCTCGATCATGACTGATAGTTTTGCAGGGTAAATCAGCCTGGGTTGACATTTTTGCTCATTCAATACTTGAAGTATGTCTCTCCAAGCTCTTCTTGCTTTTACTGTTTCGACTGAGAAGTCATTTGTTATTTTAATAGGTTTACTTTTAAAAGCGACTTGTTTTTTCTCCCTTGAAGCTCTCAGCACCAGTTCTTTATCTTGAATGTGGAGTGTTTTAACTATTATTTGCCTTGGCGCTTCTGTTTTGGTTGTATCTGTTTGGGGTGCGGAATGCCTCTTGTATATGGATGGGCCTCTCTTTTTTTAGATGAGGAAAGTTTTCCTTGATGATCGTTTGAAAAATTTCCTCAGGAGTGGTATTTTGAGATTCTTGCTCTGATATTCCATGAATACGCATGTTAGGCTTCTTCAGGGTGTCCCATACCTCTTGGATATTTCTCTCAAGTATCTTTTTGGCTTTAACAACCTCTTCCATTGAGCTGGTTAGTACTCCCACTTTATCTTCAAGGTCTGAAATTCTGTTTTCTGCTTCGTTAGTTCTGTTGATAAGACTCTCTGTGGAGTTCTGAGTTGAAGATGTTTTGTAGCTCAGTTTTAAACTCTGCTTGAGTCTGTTTTAACTGCTCTATGCCAGTTTTTCTTTCTTACACTGTTTTCCTCAACTCCTTCAAGTGTCTGTTGTGTTCCTCTTCAAAGCGATTGATTAGATTATGTAATTCTTCCCGGATTTCCTCTTTCATAGTATTGAACATGGTAATGATCATATTTTGAAAGTCGTTATCCTGAGTCAGGCTTTCTTGGCCATTTTCCGTGGGTTTGTTCTTGTTGGAGTGTAACATCATGGGATTAATTCCTTCAGTGGGAAATTTGTTTACTTGAGTGTTGCTTCTCATGGATTTGCACTTTGACTTTGGCATTGTCGTTTTAACTCTTAAGATCTTTCAATTTCACTAAACTGAATTATTTGGCCTGGGGTTCTGGCGGTGGGCAGGGACGGAGCTTACCTAGGTCATGGATGAGGCCTGGCTGGACCCCGCGCGTCCCAGCAGGAGGAGCGGGGTGCGGAAGGAAGGATGGGGGCGTTGGCGTGGAGCTATTTAACCCAAGGGGAGCTGGGGCGGCCCGGGAGCAGGGGGAGGTCCTCCTTGTCCCTCCGCCCTGCACGCGGCTCCCGGCTGGATGGTGGGGTAGGAGCTGGGTCCCTTGGGCTGACCTGGGGTTCTGGTGGGCAGGCGCAGGCGGAGCTTACCTAGGTCGCTGGATGAGGCCCGGCCGGAGGAGCGGGGTGCGGAAGGGAGCTATATTTGTCATTACTTTTTACCTCCTGTATGCCACTAACTACCTTAATTAACTTGGTTGAATAATTTAAATTATGATGCTTAATTGTTGCGTACTCTTAATGGATACACTACTAGCCTCCATAGGCTTATCCTAGGCTCCAAAACATTCATCTAAACATGTTCTTAGGTATCTTCTAATGAAACCACATGCCACATATCGACAGCAGAAGTTTCAAAGTGCTTTTTTAAAAACTGTCTGGTGAAAGTGTAAACTGGGTCTTGATTACTCATTCTCTGGTTATCTAATTCAATTAAGTTAATTGTTCAAAACTGTCCAAAATATAAATGGTTTTCATGAAAATTGGGTGATATTGTGATCTGGAGGTTGTAGTTTTGACTTAAGCATTAATTAAAAACCTACAACATAGAAATCAGTCAGTACCCGTGCTGCCAATCCCCACAAAAGGGATTCTTGTTAATATAATCAATTTTCCTGTTCTGAAAAACTTTTCTGTGTATCTAAAACACCTGAAGTTTGGTTAGTGGTTTTCTAAATGTAATGATTCACGTTTATTGGATTCACTTAATGTAACATAATTTTAAGGTATAATTACATCTCATATTAAGCTTTAAGGTTCTACAGCCATCTAGATAAATACTGTCACTGTATTTTTCTGTGCTTCCCTAGGGTAGGAAGCTTGGCAGATTACAAGACAATCAATCTTGGAGTTTTTCAAACAGAGTTAGGATTTGAGTTTCAATATAGAATTGGCATTTAACTGGTTATTCTTTCTTAAATAAAATTGTGGTCTGTGACATTAAAATGAAAACCCCATTCATGTAACATTACTTACTCTGCACTAGAGTGTTTTGCTGTCAAGCATTATAAATTCAGATTGCATGGCTCCCACAGAGACGCTATGCTCCTCTTTCTGATAAAACACTTTATACCTAGCTTCACTTAAGAGAAGCTGCATTTGAATCCTTGTGTATCCTCCTAGTTGCTAAACAAGCTTCAGAAACAAAGCAAACAGTGACCTTGAAATATCTACAGAAAAACACCCTGGCTCATCTTTTCCTGAAGTAGAAAGTTTGCAAGATGTAATATTTATTTTATATTTGGATATTAAATCAGATGCATTTTTTCGGAAATTCTCTATTAGAAATAAGTTTGAAAGAACTTCTTTTGAATCATAAAACAAATCTAGTTTAGATTATCTTAATTTATGCTCAGAGCAGCAAAGGTAAGAGTTCAGCACATAATGAGCTTAAAATATACCCTAGGACACCTCTGACTCACCACATTTTAATGAGTCTACATAAGTGCATGATCTCTGCAAAAAATAAAACTGAATTCTGATTACAGAGTCTTTGATTCCTATCTGAGCAAAAAATCTTGGATTTACCCTTGGAAGAAATTCTAATGTCACCAAACAGAAAAGGAAACAAAAATTGGCCATGCCATTCCTTTGATTTGCCAATAAGCAAGGAAGAAAATCAATAGAAATTTCATGTGCAGGCAAAGAAATACTTTCTTCTTATTAAATACATTAAGAAGTATAAAACACTCATTCTACTTTTAGAAAGATAAAAATCTAAATATCTTCAGAGTTGCAAATCTGCATTTAATATAAAAGGAAAGGGAAAGAATGTGTTGTTCACATATAAGCGCAAAGTTCCCAAATAAAATTTATATAATATTTAAATATCTTTGTGAGGCAATCCAGGTATAACTTTCTTTTTAATTTTTTATTATTTATTATTTATTCAATTGTGCGTTTATGCATATGTGCATGTGTGTGTATATATGTGTGTGTGAGGGAACCACCATGGACCACCTCCACCTCCTCCTTGTTTACTCTCCCCCCGGGATTCACAGGCTCTGCCCTACCAGAACCAGAAGCACAGGTCACCCCCGCTTCTGCCCGGCGTCTATATGTGGGGTCTAGGATCCAAACTCAGGCCCTTCTGCCTGCAAGGCAGAGGCTTAACCCCTGAGCCACCTCTCTAGCCCCCCCAAGTATAACTTTCAAATGCAAATTCAGCAAAAGAATTTGTCTCATTGCTGAATCCATTGGTATAAACATTTCCAAAGCAATGTAAAATATTGTCAGTAAGAAGGTTAAAATTTTCATCATATTATGTTTTAAATGTATTCTTTTCATATATATGTGTGTATGTGTGTATATATATATATATATATATATATATATATATCTGTATCACCATACACTATGATCAAAATATTGAAATAGAAAATGAAGGAATGTGAGTGGAAGACGTAAACACATTAAAGTTATGAAAATGATTAATCTTTAAGCATTATAATATTCCTGCTGAGTTACTTTGGAAATTCTTTTGCCTGTGACATTAGGGGATAGAGCCTAGGAGAAGAGCTAACAGGATGTGTTCTCACAAGCCTTTAGAAACATCTGTTTGAGATATAGGTAAGCTGCTTCTTCCCTGTGGAAAAGAAAAGTAAAGAATGATTGAAATACAGTAATTATGAAATTGATAAGAAATTTTTTGCTTTATATTCTCTTGACAGCTGGGAAGAGGTGCTTTTCTGTAAAACAGTTGGTGTGAGTATTCCCAAAGAAGATTATTAGCAAACAGGGAATTGTACTCATGTACTATTTATCTTTAATGGACATGCATAGGGAAAGCTACCAGGATTGAGGATATTAAAATTGATAAAAGAGAACTGCCAGGTCACAGCCACTCCACACTTAGAACATAATTCAAATGGTGATACAACTTTTCATTGTTGCAATTGACAGTGAAAAAATGATAAAAAGACACACACAAAATGTTTAGTGAACTGAAAGTTTAGAGAGGTTTGCAAAAAGTGCATGGAAACACTGGGGACGCTGCATGCTAAGTAAGATTGAGTGGCTGCTGAGGTCACCTAAAAGTGAACAAATTATTAAGCATTGTACACTACTCTACACCATTGCAGAGACTGTATTTGGACAAATAAATGGAACCAAAAATAGTTAATGGAAAAGTCAATATTGGAGTGATTTTTAAAGTTCGAATGGGATTTTGATTCAATCATGAGTGGGAAGTTCAAGCAGTTGTAGCAGCAAATGGTCACTAAGTGACAACGGAAAGGGGTAAAGATGCAACAATAGTGCTATAGTGCTGGTGACATAGCAGAATCCAGAAGTCAAAAAATCCTCAGTACTGGCATGGCTATGTAAACAGTGATTGTTTAGAACAGGAAGCCAAGTTAAGTGGCAAGGGGGTTTCTTCCTTGGGAGCAGTGTGAAGACTAAACTTCATAGACAAAAACTGAGCTGAGGCAATGTTACCAGCAAGACTATGTGAATATGTGCACATGGACTAGTGGGATGACATTAAGTTGAAAATCTAGTGGTTTCTCCAACGTGCCCATCATCTGGAAGGACACCTCAAGCCCTACTAATTCTTACATGACTCCTGATAATTAGAAATCTTAATATGTTAATTAATAGCTATTCTTTCTTGGAGACTTGGCATAGCCTGGACCCACTGAGACAATGAAGCATAAAAAGACTCTGCAGATCGATTATACACCTGAAAATAAAGGGAAAAAGTAGCTGTGCGTACCTGAAGACTTGTTAGACATTGTTTACAATATTAAATATATATTATATATATATATATATGTGTGTGTGTGTAATACCTTGCTGACAATAATATATATATGATTTATATATTAATTTAATGAATACTGAAACTATAAGATCATGCCAAGAGATCTTGACCAAATGGTACCTGTGGCATAGAGGATAGTTCACAGATAGATGCTTAGATACATAAATGAAAGATAATAGATAGATATATGAACCAATTCATGTAGATAAAATCATACATAAAACAGATAATATAGATAGATATAGGTATAGTTGTGATAAAGATATAAATATAAATGTTACATATATCAAGCACAGAAGGGGTGATGTCCAAAGGAAAACTTTGGGATTATGATTCTCTCCTTGCATGTGGACTTGAAGGATGAAACTCAGATCACCAGGCTTGTACATTATCCACTGAGTCACAGCAGTACCCTGTGAAAATTTTTCAAATGGAGGCTTCATTTGTCTTCCACTTCTACCTCTTTTGTCCATACAAGTTTGTCCACACTTATTTTTGTTTTTCTGATCTTCTGTACTGAAATCTTTCTGATGCTCCATACGAACCATGTTTCTAGTCTCAAGACTCCCACAGTATGAAATGTCTGCCTTGCCTTATCTAGTTTTCTGGTAATTCAGTGCTTGAGCCATCTTCAGAGTTGCATTGTGTATTTTTCTTGCCATAATGAGTGAAGCAGTGTCAAATCCATCAGAGCGGCTCAATAGCAACCTGCCTAGCCAGATACTTAAATGGGGAGGGAATATTCAGTATCAGAGGAAAGACAGAAGAGGCTTATGACACCAATCTCATACACTGTTACCCATTTCTTTCCTCATTGAGAAAATACTTTGCACACTGAGATGAATCTGCATCACTAATTCAGCACATTGCACTTATTCCATATTTACATAAAGGAATGAAATTGGTTAAATTATACAATCTGGAAATTACTAAAGCATTTGATAATCTTTAACTGAAAACTACTTGTTATAATAAGTCACTGAAATGTTTTATTCATTGTAGCTCATAACTTATTATTAAAAATCATCTTGTGTAAGTGTTCAGGAAAAGAAAGAAAGCTGTGCATACCTACATATATCCACTCATATACACACAAATAAACACAACACAAATTTCAGTGATGGTTTTCTTCAGAGACACAAAGAAATGGTATAAAAGATGTGAGGTTTTTACATTTTTATTAACTGAGGAAGATTTAGTAAATGCATATTGATCCCTATACTTCCTAGACACTAATTTTGTTGGTTATTAGAATGAAGGAGAGAAATAGCCATAAAAAATCTTTGATTTAAGAACGGTATGTCTTGGGGAAATTAAATATCTAATATGCAAATACATCATTTTGAATCTTGAAATTATGTAATTATACATATTTCTGAATATATGCATATATAAATGTGTATTATCATCCTTTATATATAAGTTGACTCACTTGGATATTTAATTTCTCAACTTAATTTTTTAAGTACTTTATGCTCATATTAACTGTTCACCTTAAAAACTAAAAAAAGTCGAAAGTTTGCAAATTACATTACTGCTATGAATATGATTAGCTGTGGGTATTACTAAAAGAAAACTATTTAATTAATTTGTGGATAAATTGGTATGTCTACAGAGTATTCTCCTCATAACCATTTTGGGATCTGTTCTGTCCTTCATTGTTCTTGAAACTTTCTCAAGTATTAACGATTATATTTATCACCAGAAATCCAAACTTTGTAAATTTTTCAAATGATACTTGCCCTTATAAAAACTATTAGTTTTAGAAAAATGGTAAATGATTATTAAAGGCCTTTCAAAAATCCAGACATGTTTAGGCTAATTATAGGTTTTGGTGCTGAGGTTTAAGTTACATTTGAAAAATAAAATAAATTTGAAAAAAGAACTATAATCTCAGTAGAGACAGCTTGATAGATATTAATCTGTTTTCTAAATTTACAAGTAAATGGAATACTCAGTTTTTATTATTATATTTTTATTATCATGTTTACTCCTTTTAGACCTGCATATTTTCATTAAAATATTCTATTTGTGTAAGAATGAGAGGGAGAGAGAGAGACAGAGAGAGAAAGAGAGAGAGAACAGGAACACGCATATGCCATGGCACATTAGTGGAAGCCAAATATAGCAAGCTTGAAATTACTTCATTTTTGAGTAAAACTTCTATTTTTTTATATTCCAAGTCACTACTACTGGATAAACATTCTGTGCTTATTTGAAAGTATAATGAGCAAGTTGTCCTTTATACCTATGTTTTCCTTTTTAGATGAGGGACAACTTGCTGAAACATGGTTCCTTCCAATCCTTGATAGGCTGGCTATTTCTTTATAATGTCCTTTATAAATGTTTTCAAACATCACTGAATATTCTTGCATTTTCCCTTAGGGAGTATACCTTACACTTTACCCATAAAATAAAATAGCATATTTGTAACTATTTAAACCAATACAATAAATCAAAAGAAGAAATTATTAGTCTTCTGAGATGAAGTTACAATGCACCATATTATTTAATATTTGTTGTATGTGGACATTTGCTTTGTCAACACTTCTTTCATGTGAGAAATCTGAGCTGAAACAGTATTTTTATTTCACAAAATACTAACAATACCTTAGTAATGATTACCTCCATCCATCTTACCATGGTACCACACATTTTAGTGACATGAAACTAGACACTCTGCCGATTGAAAGGCACTATTGATCTTTTCAAAGACACATGAATCACAGGAAATTTCCCAGAAATCTTTATTTGAATTAATGCTATCTAAATTATGCCTTCAATGAGATCATGATTATTTTAGTTCACTAGCTGTGGAGATAGTTGTCAAACATTAGGAGATAACTGCACCTCTCCACTATAACTCTCCTTAACTAATGAGCATTTAGTTTGCTCACACTCTTTTGGTTGGAAAAGTGTTATCTGCATATCTATCCATATAATAAAACATATTTTCATATGTTAATGATTAGTGACTGCAGTTTTAAAGCCTTTCTATCTACATGATCATCTATATATTAACCTGAGTCAGTATCTGTATCTAATTAGCTTCTTCTAAAGAACACATTACAGCTATCAGAAGAAAACATCCTTGATAAGGAGGATTTGTGTTTAATGATTATTAAAAATTGTGAACTTACATACATCTAAGATTAGATTTTCATTGTACTTGAAGAACACATAGTTCATTTTATTTAGGAGCATATTTTTTATTTTAACTAGAGCTTCCTTAGAGAAATGAAATGGAAAATACTGAATAAATACTTATGTGTTTGATGGTTGGGACAACATGATTTCAGATCCAAGAATGCTGTTTCCTTGGAAACAGCATAGTATGGATAAGGTTCCATTTGTGCAATGAAGCTAGTCTGCATTATGAAAGCATGATCAAGTTTCCATCTTAAGGCTGGCATGAATCCCATGATAAAGGATTAATGGGAAGTAGAATACAGCCACTCTTTGCCAACCTGAGGAGCAGCAAAGAGTTTGCCTGGTCAGTGACAAAGCAAAGTGTGTGCTTCAGTAGTTGCTATTTTAATCTCAAAGAAATAATTATGCGCTTACTACTTTGCATGCTTTCCATCTTTCTATAAAGTTAATTTAAAATGTCAAATTAAAACTATCTGTTCTTGGGCCTGGAGAAATGGCGCAAGTGGATATAGTTGCCTAGGTGAAATCCACCTATTTGAGTCCACATGGTAGTAGAGAACCAATTTCTAAAAATTGTCCTCAGACATCTATGTATGCACACATGCATGTTCTCCCCGCCTTTGTTCCTCTCTATTTACTTTGCTCTGCCAAATATATTTGAAAAAAAATACTAAGAAAACTAATAGTTGTGATTAAAGACTGTATAATTTGGAAATAACCTGACTCCAGATTCTACACTTTGAATAATGTATTCTGCTTTGTACAGTGACAATGATAACCTAGTAATCAGATAGTAAACTAAATAATATCTTCAAACTCGAGCTGAAGAGATACCTCATGAGTTAAGACTATGCCTCACAAGCACAAGGTCCTAAGTTCAGATTCCAGGTAAAAAATTCCAGGCAGAAAGACAGTGTCCTACATTTCTTTCCCTAGTGGGAAAAACCTGGGAAATGCCAGAGCCAAGCGAAAAGGACGTAGAAGCAATCCAGGATGATTTCCAAAGTCACATTTGGTCCTCCACAGGGACAGAGGGTGCCCTTTGATAAAATACATATATGCACACACATGCAAAATAAATAAATATCTTCAAACTCTATAAAGTGTCTGTTACCAATGTTTTCAGCTGAAGACAGAAGAATCATAAAATATTGTACAGAACATAAAAATTATTCATAGAGATCAATATTTGTGATAATACTTTGAATTAATAATGTACTTTATTACAACTATCAATAGTAAATGAGATTCAGGTAAACAAAACAAAAATGTAGTGCTCTTTCTTTTTCTTTTGTTTCTTTTTGCTTTTTCTCTCCCCTTAATCACCAATCCCAACCTTTCTCCTTTTCTCCTTCACAATCCCTTTTATTTTCAAATCTTTTCATTTGTATGACCTATTGTGCTTCATCTAGTCTGTCTTTTATGCCATAAGCCTGACAGGATTCATGCTCTAGTACTTTATTCTGTAGAGGTCCAAGATTATATATAGAAGTCTGACATATACTTGTTTTTGATAATAGTCCTTTCCTACCTATTGTAGGATTAATACTTGAATGAGTAAGATAATGTTATGAATGAAGATAAGACAGGAAAATAAGTTAGAGAGAAAATCCTCCAAATCAATGGATTCATGACCTAAGAAAAAGAGAGATTAGCTTAGGTATTTTCAGACATATCTTATCCATCTATTTAATTAAATCTGTGCCGGATAAGAAACTGAAATAGGCTATATTTATTGAAATAGATATGCCATTAGAGTAAAAATTAAATGTTAGATTGTGTAGCATGCTTATCTTATTACTACTTGATGCATTCTTCAAACATTAACTGCTAATGCTTTCTCTAGTGATTACTCTGGATCCATTATATATGCAATAAAAGTTATCTGAGAATGATAAATGATTTAATCCCTAATGCTCTGCACAGGTCAAGTGTGAATATTTTCAAACATTATTTAATCAGAATGTGAATAACATGAAATCTATGTCATAGTTATCATAAATGCTAGCCCTGGGGAATTGAAGATCCCCAAGCTTATGTAAATCAAAGATGAAAAGAATATGCTGCACATTGTGCACCTTCCACAAGAAAGAGCATATCTAAGATGGCAGATAACTAACCAAATGTGTCATATCTGTATTTCTAAAATAAAACTGCACTCGGAGTGTATGTTACACGTAAGAAGATTTTTTTTTAAGTGAAGACCCCTCTTGGAAATTTTCATGAATATCATGCTAATGAAATTATAGACACAATGCTGGAGAGAGTTATCCAGAGCTGAGAATCACTAAAATTCAGATGAACAGAACTAAGTGACTGATCAGACGTGACATGAGGAAAGGAAGATGATGAATGTGATCCCTGAATTATCACAACTAGTTCCTTTAACACTAAGGCTGCCTCATGATATGAGTAACCTGGTTTCCAGGTACCATAAAGATCTCCAGAGGGACTTAAGATAGCATTTCTCTACAAAGGAAATGGCAATCCAGTGCTTATTTAAACATGGAATATTCCTCCTTTTCCCTATAGTGAAAAGAAAGGTCATTGGGTCAAGCTTGTCCTGTTGCCCTAATCATTGAATTACTGGTTATCTGCTTAACGTATTTCAATAAATGAAGAAACTTCCTATTTATGTTCCTTATTAACATTGAGGTTCTTTACTTTTTGCAAATGCACCGTAGTACTTAGGTTATGATATTTGTACTTGTATAAAATTGGAAAACAAAAAACTTCCTTTTTGATTTTCTGTACATGGTAATGTTTTACATTCAACATTCCATACAAAATCTTAATTAACATCAAGATTTCAATTATTATATCTTTGTTCTTATTTTTAGCTTTTGGGATTTACATTTAAAACAAGGCTTCCAAAGTTAAGTGATTTGGCATGATCTCTGGGATAAAGTATGGGAACTATAGATTGAGCCTGAAGATACATATAGCTGATTTAGCTATGTTAGAGATTTTCAGCCATAACAAAGGAGATAGAAAATTATGTCTTTAATTTTGATAGACAAATATATCTTGACACTATTTTTATAATACTAAAGAACTCATCTGTTTGGCAGGTGAAAGTATGAGTATAATTGTTATTAAGACATTGTGGCATGGATCCATAGATGTAATTTTTTGAGGTTGTCATTCTGGGTTCTCTTTGAAATTAAAGTTACTCCTTCCTTTGGTTTATTACCACAAAAAGGCAATCTTAGATCTAGTCTTCAGTGTCTTCAAGAAAACAAGAGTTGTTTTTTTTTTTTTTTTTGATAGGTAAACTTAAATAGCAATTTTCTCAATTTTGGACTTTATTGGGAAAAGTCAAGTCCTTTTCAAATAAGATGAAGCTGAATCTTTCTGTCTATCTTATAGGGACTCAACAGCATTAAATTCCTTAGCTAAACCAGGTAAGAATGAGAATCTGTTTGGGACATGGCAGAATCTGGGTTGTGGTCATACTAATTAATTTATTTTGAAGTTAACCATTCCTACTGCGAGTTAAATATCATGTAGATTGCCTGAATGTTTACCATTTTATTGATATTGACAAAGTAGGTCAGGACTACTTAAGGATTGGCTGTCACAACTTTTAAGAGGGACCTTTGGTCCCTTTAGTGTTGCTTCGTCTTCCAATGATGCTATTTGTGTGATTAGGTAAAACACTAGAAGGTCATGTGATCCCCTTTGGAAGGGGGGGACACGACATTTCTTGCTCCAATGACTCTTCCCTTTAAAAGATCCCTGCTGGTTAGAGCCCGTGCCCAGGGTCTCCATGTCTTCTCCAATGTGCACAGCTGTGTGCAGGGCTGTCTTAAAGGATCTTAATGTCTTCTGACTGATCTTAGGAGCCTAGTGCCCAAATTCTGATTCTTTTTTGTCTGCTTTGTCCTATTGGTTTAGGGCTCTATGTTGTTACTATGGAAACCAAGAAACACTAGTCTTAAAGAGTAAATATAGTATTAGCTCTAACTTCAACCTTTGCAAGGACTCATGTAAAAGAAAAACAGCTTATATCTCATCATGATAATTACTTTCTTTAAGGGAACAACACTGTATACACAGCAAGGGGATTCTTACAATGTGTGTGCGCTTTCACTGCACTAATTTCTGCTGGCAACCATATCATATGCAGAGAATGAGGTGCAGGCTGGAAGGTAGAGAAAGTTTAGAAGGTTATTTTCCTTTTTCATTGCTTTTAATTCTTTACCTAAGGGTAGCATAATGAAGGGCATATAATTGTGACTAGCAAGTGAGGTCAAGAGAGATTCTTTACCTTCTGAAATATTTCCTGACGAGACACTATATTTGTTTATGATAAGAAGCAGAATATACACTTTAGAAAATAAACACTTGGTTTACTGAATCCTCCTTTTCAGCTGGGATTAATACTCATAGAAAGCCAGAGGTTTCCTTATTAACTCCAGAAGTGTTCTTTCAACACACATTGTATAGTAGAATTAAACTGCATAGTGCAGAAACATGAAAATCTGACTTATTTCTTCTATTAGTGCATTAAATGATATGATAGATCAGGCTGTTTTGTCCAATTTCCTCAGTAATGCTATCATAACAGAATAGAATTCAATAGCTAAGGTATAATAAGGATGTGGTATACAATTACCTTGTGAATTACTAGACAAATAAATGAGTTAACCTTGTTCTGTGGAATCATAAAAGAGGCAAGGTGAATGTTTTGTCATATGTCTCATGGAGATGACAGTATTTTGCTTTCATATCTTTCCTGTCTTTATCTTTCATATAATTTTTCCCATTCATGTAAGACTTCCATGGGAAAGTGACCATGCTATGAGCTGGTATTCTTGATTGTGTGACTCATGATACTCACCAGGAAGCATCTGTGTGTGCTTTTCACACACATGAGCAACATAGTTTTGCCATAGAAATAGATCTTCCTTCAGAATTTTTATTGGAAAGATGTAATAATCCATTGCAACAATTTGATATTATGACTAAATGATTTGAGGTATCCTTGGATTTGTTCTGCCAGATAGCAGTCTGTAGTGTTATTCATCTAGAAACAGGGTACTCTGTGGGCCAAATTCTTTTGCTCTTGTCCTGTGACAATATGCAAGATGCTGTGAACTTTCTCAGCTCATTGAGGGAGACAACATTTCTAAGCCTTTCATGATTTCCTACAGGTCCTGTCTCAATGATAGCAACTGTTCCCACACATTGTTTATTGATACAAAAATGAATCTCCTTGAACATGTGGGATTCTGTCTGTAATGGTGTCAAGAAAAGAGCCTTGTATATGACCAGTGTCTTATATGATACCATGATAACCTAAAAGTGAGAAAGTGCCTATAAAATATTTATAATGTACACTTCAATTTATAAAATGGCAACATATCCTGTTGCAAAAAGTTTGTACATGTTAAATTTAATTCAGTCATTTTAACTAGTGAAGATATGTAAGAATTAGAAAAAGTTATGCATTCCGTAATAATGATTCATGTTGCTTGTGCTTCAAAAACGGATAATATAATTGAAGATGATGTTTAATTATAGCCTAATTTTACAATAGTTTGCTTATTCCATTCTCAGTCTGGGTGACTGCATTGCTAGAGTGACTCATGTGTGTGTCACAGTTAACATGATATGCACCCTGAAAAATATGACTTGGGATTTAGAAAAACGTGTTCCGTGAGAAAAAATGAGAAACTCTGGGAAGTAATTTCTTGCTTGGACAACACATGAAGAAATGAAAATAAATGGCTTAAATGGTTTCAAATCAGAGATTAAATTGAAGATGCAGAACTCCCAGGAGGTGTGGGGGGCAGGTAATTATATGCATATATCTGTGCACATGTAGCATATGTTTATAGGAACATATGCATGCTTATGGAGATAAGCATTAGTATGAGTTAAGTATTCCAAGTCCTGCTTACATCCCAATTCTTGGTAGTCATAATATGAAGACAGTGGTAATGGACTAGTTGCAAATTAGTTAAGACAAGCTAATACTAAAGCCGATTGAGATTCTGATTTATGGTATCTGGAGACAAAGATGCACATAGAGATAGAATTCAAATAAACAAAAAAGGAAAGATGAAGGAAATTGATGTGTTTCTTTGTCACAGAATGGAGAAGATTGCCAGCCATCTCAGAAGTGAGCAGATAAATTAATGTTCAGTAGATTCTCCTTAAAGCTGAAGGACAAAAGCAACCTTGACTTCAGACTACTGAATCATTTCATAGTTCCATCTTCCAGAATTTTATATAATAAAATTTTCTATTGCTTGAGCCACCTGTCTAATTGTGACAGCCCTAGAAAGCTCATGTTTGCATGCCATCAACAAAGGTCTTGGCTACACAGATCTGACTTGTATACTTCAAAATAGTTCCCATCAGTCACTATAAGACCATTGTCTTTAGTTCACATAAAGAGTGAGATTTAAAGCCAATAGCCCCATCAGAAAGGATGGTAAAATGAATGAAAGACAGAGAGCAAAAAGCTTGAATCTATAAGGGCAGAAAGGAGTCTCTGCTATCTCACCTATTCTGACTTTTCACAGAGAGTTAAATGAGGTGGAGGCACATGTGTCATGGATCTAAGTGCACATCTGCCCCAGGAAAAACAGGAGAGATTCAAAGGTGTGCAGAGCAATTGCAGTCCTAGTTGCTGCTCATTCTAACAAACTGAACCAGGGATGTATGCATATGTGTACCTGTGAAATGACAGCAGCTGAACCTCAGCCCTCCATAACTCCATCAAGGACTCCGTACTGGGCTATGCCAGACAATCATTCAGGGAAGAACATTCTGTGGAAAAAGGTTTAACCAAGTCAGGGGGGTAAATTATAAAGTCAACACTTGAAATTTTGGATATTATTGTATAACATGGGATTTAGCCAGTTATAAAATATCTTCCTTATTAATTAATCAAATTTTTCAGGCATTGTCCTGTATTACTGTGAATAAGTTTACAGGTTAAAAATTTTAGTAGTGGCCTGTTCTTTTGTTGTTGTTTATTTGTTTTTTTCAGATTATTTTCCCCCTTAATTTTTTATTACATTTTTTTTTGCCTAGTTATACAGACTCAATAGGTATCTCCCTTCTTCTCCCTATCTCCTTCTTTCCCCATTTCCCTCCCCTTCTCACTCTCCCTCTGCTCCCTCTTACCACTTTTCCTTCCCTTCTTCTCTCTTGATGCTTCCTGCTTTCTCCCTCCCATCCTGCAGAGCATCTGTTTATGTGGGCCTGGGTGCTGAATTTCCCTCTTTCATCTACACTAGTGAGAGTTCAGGTCTCAGTGGCACAGCTTCTGACGCCCTCTTGGGCTGCCTTCTAGAATGGGAACTCTATTATGATTGTTTAAACCATTGCCTGTAAGGATCCTACTGCCTGAAACCTTCTCCCTTGTGATCCCTGCTAGACTTTGGGGGTTTGTTGACATGTCAGCCATTGTGCAGATCAGGCAAGGTCCAATAACATTGCGGCTATATCCTGGTTGTTGCAGCCCTGACTTGTGTGGAATATCTTGCATATTGCTGGTCCTCCCCACATTTATGCTCTTACAATCTTGATAATGACCTGTTTTTCTGTATTAGGTTCCCCCAATAGCACAGGTGTTAGCAACTCATTGTCCACATGTTTTACTGACCTGTGGCAGAACCCTGTAGAGGAGATAGTGGTAGGTGTCTGGATAATTGGAGTGATATATTACTGAAAAATTCCAAACCCTTTCCTTCCTCTCCTTTGAATTCTAGCCATAAAATGCATAGATTTATTTCCCTGCTTGCTGCCTACCTCCTCCAAAGCACTCATTATGGCATGGACTGAAATTTCTAAAACTCAAAGCCAGGACAAATCTTAGTGATATGCTGATTGTTGCAGGGATTTTGTTATTGTTGTCTCTTTGTTCACTGATAGTGATGGGAAGCTGCTCAGAGGTCTGGCAAATTATCTAATCAGAGCCATGTAATTTTCCTTGTTTCATTCACTTCACTGACCTTCTTTGCTGATAACATCTGGAATTCCTCTGAGGAATTTGAACTGTTCAGGTTTGCCATCTTTTCTTTATTTCTACATTTTGTCTTCAGCACTTCTCCACAACCAACGTTTATAAAGGTGTAACTGATCACTCCCCAGACTTCAAATTCTTTTTCTAAATGGTCTATCAATTACATTAATCTATATTCTTGGGGGTAAATTAGCAATAAATTCTTTTAGTTCACACCAATCTGAAAACACTAACTACCTTTTGATTTTGCAAACCATGCTGTCTGTCTCTCCTTAGAGCATAGGTTTGTAGGGATAGGCCATATACAATACTTTTGTTAAAAACTATTTTTCACATCATCACTTTGGTTATTTGACTATTTCTAATGTCAAATATCAAATGATACATCATTTTTCTTCCTCAAATGCTTTCTAATTCCCAAATTAATTTCACTTTTAACATCGAGCTTTATACACTTCCTTATATAAAAATTGTTCTGTGGTACCTTTATTTTCTTTAATCTTAGATCAGAGAAACAAATATTTAACTATCAGAAAATATTGGGTTTTTTTACACACACACACATTCAAACCTACATATACAATACAATGTCTGATGATCTTATATCTATGATCATTATTTAGTCAAAATCTCAAATAATTCTTGCACATGTTAACAGTTTTGAAAGCAGTGCAATTTTGACCATCTGAAAGCACATACTTGTTAATGTAATAGAATAAAAATGGTGATACTACATAAGTAAAAGCAATCCTTCACTTTTTGTTAGAAGTAAACATTATTTTTAAGGTATTCCTGAAAGTGAAAACTTTATATAAATGGTTGCTTGTAGGAAGAAAGAGGTTCTTACGTTAGCATGAACTGCTTATATTTTTGAAAGTTCTACTTTTATGAAGCTATCTAGAGAGGCAAGAAGATTCAGAGCTCTAGAACAGCACTGGGTGCATGCTAAGTTCAAGGCTAGCCTAGACTACATGAGAACATATCTCAAAACAAAATAAGCCCATAATATGACCAGAAATTCAACAAATTCTTATTGCAGGAGATAAACCTGTTTGCCACTTCCTTCATTCTAATATATATATATATATATATATATATATATATAAAATGCTCAAAATAGAAGCTCAAGTTCTTAGACAAACTTTGTCATTTGGTCTTGTCTCCCTATTATCACATTTTAGTGCCAGTGACGTTCTTTGTTTTCATGTCTGCATCTACTCATTCTAAGAAAGAAGGAAAATATTTGAAGCCTACATTATCTCAACCATACTGATTACACTCAACACTACATTATTCATTGAGGATCTCTAACTTGACATTACTTCTCTCTTGGTAAATGTCTATTTATAAATGATGATTGAACTCCGTTGTCTGAGGCATTTGAAGTACCCAAAACTGAAAACATCAACTCAATTATTCTGTGTCAAAAAGAACATTCTTAAAGAATGAGGTAATATTTGAATTAAGGAGGAAGGTGAAAAACCTTCAGAGTAAAATACGTTTTTTTTCTCTGAAGGGAGCAGGATCATGTCATGGTATAAAAAATTACTCAGAGGCAACTTGAGAGAGCACAAGCCACGGCTCAAGCCATCAGTACCAAGGATCTTATGTAGCATCTAATAACTCTTGTAGAAAGACAAGATGTTGAATTTGATATTTGTAATGTATAATTGGCAATATTTCTCCCATAGTTTATTATTTATAATTATTTCAAATTACTATTTCAGAATATTTTGTAAGACTCCAAAGACAACTTGAAAGTTTTGATGAAAACTAGGACAGTAAGTAGTAAAACAAATTTTGCTAATTCTTGGTATAAGTGAAGGAACATATTATTATAATCATGGACTTAATATTTCTTTAAGATGTAAAGAAGTTTTTGGAGGGATTAAGATTATACTGAATATAGAAGTTTGTAGAAAAGAGGAGAATGAATGTCTGTACATTGGCCTCAAATATCAGAAATATTCATATGTCATTGACATGAAACTAGCAAAAAGATGAAGAGTTCTATGTCACTATGAGAATCCCATTATTTCTTCTTCAGCTCTTAGTAGATATACCAGAGTCCCAGATGCTAACTCAGTATGCTATAGTCTTGAAATCTGACAT
Source organism: Typhlomys cinereus (assembly GCA_023101885.1). NCBI lineage: Eukaryota > Metazoa > Chordata > Mammalia > Rodentia > Platacanthomyidae > Typhlomys > Typhlomys cinereus. Next base: position 7,038,079 of record JALPQD010000061.1, on the reverse strand, counting down.
ATGATATATCTAGAAATCCCTCATGTGAAACTTTGTGCCAAAATGAGACTCCATGATAATTTTGGTTTCAGAGTGATCCACATGGCTTAGCTACTTCAGACATGAAGGACATGTCCCACTGACTTTTGGAAAGTTTTCAAACAGAAAGTGTTTCATAATTTGGATGTTAGAGAATAAAAAGTATTAACACCTTATCCTGGAATTAAAATAAATACATCTTTTGTAGGACTTTAATTTTATCCAGAAAAGATACAACCATTTAGATATTTCACAATATTAATATTTCCAGCATCATAATTTTAGATTATTGAGAAGTGATATGCAAACAAATATTCTTATGCAAATATGTTTGGTGAAAGCAAAATGAAAGGGCATAACTGAAGTGCTAAATACAACCTTCATGAGATAGATAGATTGCTTTGAAAGTCTTTGTAATATTTTGCTTAATTGATAAATGACTTTTGAAATTTTAGCTTCAGGGACTTTTGAAGATTAATTTAAAATATAACACTGCTATTGATTAAAATAATAATTGCCCTGTTATTTAAGGGTTGTCTTTCTCCTTCGAATGAACTTGTGCTATTGCTGTGGGGAAAAAGTGCCAGATCATCAACCTATGAGATACTTAGAAGAAACAGAACTTGATTGCATCGAAATGTACCATTTTAGCATCATTAATCTTTACCTTTCAAAAAAAAGCAATAATTAATGGATGAAGTTGTTATAGCCCGTGGAATGTTAAATAATACTTTGTCTTCAGCAATAGGTTTTTTTCATTCCACACTTCCATGCAAACATTAATAATTTTTTTGGATAAATGCAATGTCAGCTCTATAGACTTTGAATAAGAGCAGTTTCTTTTGCTTAATGAGGTGATGTAACCTGTTAATATTTCAGGTCACTACCTTGAGAGCTTTTAGTACTTAAGCAATTTAGAATCACAGAAAGTGAGCAGAGGGAGAACAAATAGATCAATACATGACTGCTGAGGCGAGGACAAATTTGTAGCACTTCACTTTCAGCAGAAAGAATTTCAAGAAAATATAAAACATACTGTAAAAAAGGTGGGTGTGGGGTGTTGAGGGCCCTACCCTGACAGGCAGTGAAGTTAATCTTGCCAGGCAATGTAAGATTTGGCTTATTATAAAATAACACCTAACTTTAAAGTGCTAATAATAGAAAATGTGGTCTACCACAATCTGCTCATATTGGAATTTAGGAAACGCCTGATTTATCTTTCAGGTGAACAGTGAGCTATAGTCATGGAGACTTTGCCCTAAGGTGAGTTCATCAATAAGGCAATGGACTAGCAAGTACCTTGAGGCTAATGACACTGTGATGCATCAGTAACTGTTAAATTCCATTAGCTAAGGACAAAAAGGAAAGAAAAAGGATAATAAATACTTCATTAGAAAAAGGACAATTATGGAATAAGCTGTGTTAGAGCTGTGGAGATGCTGCAACTTCTAGGTGTGTGTCCTGGGAGAGCACTAGTCTCATCTGTGCTCTCAAAATAATAACGAGCACGGAATAACACTTGTCATCATTATATAGGGAACTTTATATTTGGTAACATAGAAAGGAATGAGTTCTAGTTGGAAACAAGAATTAGGAAACTGTAGTTAAACCCAAATTCCTGTGATGTCAAACAAAAATTAAAGCAAACCAGTTGCCAAATGGAGCAAGTATTTACTGTGGCTTATTCTGTACATAAGTTTTAGCAATTAACAAGGCAGACAAAAAAACCTGCTGTTTAGCATTTGAATACATCTCTATTAGCAAACTGTTCAAAAGTAAGAGAGGAAGGAAATAGTTTCAGACTCCTACAAAGTGTCAATGCTTCTTATGAAGTGATATCTATGTTCAGTGGTATGAAGATGCTAAATATATTGGGGTTAAGTTAATTTTTAAGGTAAAAATACTGGAGTTAATTTTTAAGGTAAAAATACTGGAGTCACCTCTAGCCATTTCTCAGTCTCCTTTCTTGCCTTAGATATGATGGGTTTGGTGTCAAGTTCTCTATTTTGCACTACTTTTCACTCTACTCTAGTTTGAAGCAGGTTATATGAATTTATCATGTCATATAACAACTTAATCTTAATGACATTGTCTAGAAGTAGAGTTTCATCAATCTTTAAAGATTAAAACTATGTTACGAATAAAAAATAACATTTGGGAAAGATTAAATAACACCAGGAACAAAAGAAAATTGTGTGAATATCACATTTTAAGCAACTTTTTCAACATTTCTTTTAAAAATAACTTGATATTCATAATATATGTAGAATAAAATATGTCAAAGATTCTTATTTAGTGGAAATACACTTTTAGCACCCCAATGATTGCTGATGAGCTCTAATGGAGATTATGACTGCTTATTTTATTTACAACAAGAATTTGAAAAAAACAGTGAATTTTCATGTTCAATAGGGGTGCAGAAATCAGAGCAATATTGACCAACATACTTAATCCTGATGCCAGAGATGTAAGGGTTTTCTCAGTTAAACATTTCTACTCACATATTCTAGTCTTATCCCTGATGTAAGTATGCAATCAGTATGATTCCAACATGTGTATACAGAGGAGTAGATGTGTAATAGGTATTCACTTTTCTTCTTTTTATTTTGCTATTCTTGTGCATAATATTTATGCATAATTTTCTGGCTAAAATTTTTAGACTGATTGTCATGACTCAAATATTGAGTGGAATTAAGCTATGTCTATGTACCAATACAGATATCCTGAATGAGTCATAATGGACCACACATGCAAAGGCACATGCAATTGGGAGGAAGACTGGTTAAGGAGAACTTGCAGGGTAGGAAGGGAAGGAAGATAGAGTGAATATTAGGAGATGAAAATAGTCAAATTATAGTTGCATATGAAAATAATATAAAAACTAAAAAGTATGATTCTAGAGGAAAGTCTGGCGTTAGAATCATTTCAAATGTAAGGAATTATTCTGCACACATAGAGCAAAACTTTATATTCTGAGAAGAGAAAGGAATAACTGGTATCATTGTATATATTAATTTCTATGCTGAATCAGTTAGTTTTACTTTATTTTATTCTTGATGATTTTGTGTTCATAAACCTGAGACTTTTAAATAATTTTTAAAAATATTCTATCACAGCAAGTCTCCAAACTTGAATTTGTTTTTTTTTTCAGAGAAAATCAATTAAGATCATGTTCTTGTAGAAATGGATAGGCAGGAGAAGAATAAAGATCAAGAGCTTGGAGTATAGATGCTGAATACTTGGCAAACAGTTATTCTTTTAAAACTGTGCTTCTCTGTCAGATGTAAGTGGAAAACAATGTATAATATCCACCATCTCGCATTGCACTGCACATTGTCACATTAAGGATTTTGAAATAGCCAAAAATAGATCACATTCTGCAAACTTATTTGACAAGGTAACACTTCTTCCCATGAAAACCTATTCTTATACCACTGAAATGTGTTCTGAGGAATGGGATTGAAATGTTGATTATCATATGAGCTGATTACAGAGTTTTATTGCTGAGAGTACCTTTTGTTCATGGTGGACAGAGGATACAATATAATCACAGGCTTCAGATCACATTCTGACTTTATTGCCTCTAGCTGTGCAGGGGGAGGTATAACTGAAGAGTAAGTCAGAAAGTAAGAAAATGACACCTGACCACCCACCAGTCTGGATATCTGGACTATGAAAAGAATCTCCTCAGAAATCTCATGTTGGGATGAAAGACAGAGCTTGTCTTCCAAAAAAGATTCACATATCACTAACCACTGACCACTTTCACTTCACCTCTTTTGCTCTGACTCTGAACGGGAAACAATTGGATGAAAATATACTTCTTCTCAATATGGCCATGTTGAATAAATTTCCTGTTTCTGCTCTTTACTGTCAGTTTGAGTTTGTATTAATTTACTGTGCTTGGGTGGCTGAAACCAGAGGTATAAATCTGATTTGGTTGCCTGGTAATAGAGGAAATCTACACAAATCCTAAATTTTTTTTGCAAAATATGTTTGTTATGAAATTTGAATTAGTTGAACATGAATCCAGTTCTTATGTATTTGAAGAATACAGAGAAAAATAATAATTGTGTCATTGAATATCTTCTAACTTTTGAAAGACTCTAAAACTACATAGGAAGAGTAGAGGATTGTAAATAAATAAAAAATCAAAATCAAAACACACATATACACACATACAAAATTACCACGTGCAAAGAAAACAGTGGGATATAGTGCACAGATATATTACTTTTATAAAACCAAGGCAAGGGATTCATTAATGAAGGAGCAAAAGGGAAAGGAAAAACAAAACTTAAATTCCTATAGCATCTCTTATATAGTTTATATCTCTCCATGTTCATTTATTTTCTTATTTTACCATTTATTTCTCTAAAAATTGATTGCAAAAATAAGTTAGCAAAATATGTTTGGAGTGTTTGATTTCTAGGAGAATGAATTGGAAATGAGGTAGCAGGAAAATGGAAGATATGAAAATTCTTGTGTTTCTCTGAGGAATGAACTGGAAAATGGGAGGTAGAAACCACAGGGAGCCCAGACCTTAATTAAGTCTCACAGGAGAAGCAAAGCCAGCATCTTCAATGAAGAAAAGGATGAATACAGACTGACTAGCTTGCAGTCTGTATTAACAGGAGACCTTTCCCCTCAGATATATTTGTTGCTGTCAATAGTGTTCTCTAAATCCCGAATGCTGTCTTCAGTTTCATCTTCATACATTTTTTTTTAATTTCAGAAAGATTAAGAAGATTAACAATGGACTTTTTGATAACAGAAGTTCACTTTGGAGAGATAGGATAATTTGTTACGGAAAATTGGTGTATAGGGAAAGCAACAGCAGCACCAAGCGCAAAAATCAAGCTGGCATTGCTTCAAAGTAGTCACTATGGGCTTTGCATGTGTTTGAGACTATGCATGAAATTCAGTTTGGAAACTGAGCATTCGGCTCTCAGAAAGATATTTTAAAAAGCAAGAAGAGAGTAAAGAATCTGAGGACTTGGAACTTAGCATTACCTAGTAACTTGTGATAATAAACACTGTCTCAGAAAACAATTGCCAAAAATATTATATGAATATACTTTATGTAAGGCATAAATGGTATGTTAATATAGGGACCTGCATTCAAATGTGTGCACTGTATAACAAACACTGAGCATATAGCATTTTTATATGTTATATATAACAGTTATTGTAAAACAGACAAGAAAGATGGTTATTATTGGTAGAGATCATCTAAATTACACTGGTTAGTTCCCTTCCTGTGGGACTCTATATGTGTTAGTTACCTTGTTAGTTATTTAAATGAACCCTAATAACTTACCAAAGTAATGAAATAGCTGAAATCTAACCATAGGCCTATAGAACTGGTGCAGGAATTAAGAATTAGTTATTATTTTCTTAATCTACTAAATTCCAGTATTAATAAGTATGTAAAAATACTTAAAGCCAAAGATTCAGGGTTCATTGTTTTCTGTGTTGTCTATATCTAAATTAAAACTAGTGATATATGACTGTTATCAACTTTCAAATAGCCATTCCTTTTTTAAAAATTTACTGATTAATTAACTTATTTGTAATGACAAAACAATTCATATTTTACAGTCAAGGCACTGAGTTCTTGTGTTATTTTTTACAAAGTGAGTCAATGGATACATGGAAAGTTCAATGCAATAAATGTTCGAATAGATTTTTAAAGTCTGAAGTATTAGTGAATATATCAATAAATAATTTGATCAGAATTTTGGCTCAAGATTTTAGACCAGGATTTTAAAGACAATAAAAGAAAATTATTTGTTTTTCTATCAAAAATATGATTTGTAGGGCTGGAGAGATGGTTCAGGGTTTAAGAATCTGCCGAGGTCACAAGTAAAAAACCCAGCCAGAAAAATCAGTTGCCTGTACTTCAGGCCTTGGTGGGTAGGACGACCCTGGGAAATCCCAGAAAGAAACAAAAAGAGCTAGAAACAATCTAAAATGTCTTCTGAAATCACCCTTGAGGCATCTCAGGGATGCACAGTGCCCTCTGACACACACACACACACACACACACACACACACACACACAGGAGCACCAAATCTATCTATCTATCTATCTATCTATCTATCTATCTATCTATCTATCTATCTATCTATCTCTCATCTATCTATCTATCTGTCTATATGATTTGTTCAAACATCTAAAAAGGGATCTGACTCAGCTATATGTGATCCAGGTATTCTGTAAAGACCAGTGTAGAAAATAAATAGCACCTATTTGATAGAAAGTGAGAAGAAAGAAAGAAAGAAAGAAAGAAAGAAAGAAAGAAAGAAAGAAAGAAAGAAAGAAAGAAAGAAAGAAAGAAAGAAAGAAAGAAAGAAAGAAAGAAATCAAGGAAGAGAATGAGAAGAAAGAAAGAAGGAACTGAACAAAAAGAGAAAAAAGGGAAAGAACTTCCAGTAAATATATGCCTGCACTTTTTCTCTTAGCATAGGATATCTGGGCAGTTTAAGCATTATTAAACGCAATTGGCAGCTAATAGTTTAAAAGACAACAGAGAATGCTTTTCCTGTGCATTTTGAATTATGTGTTGAAATAGTTATTACTGAAAGAATTCTGACAATATAAAGTTCATAATCTCTAAGGATGGAGGGAAAAATCCAGGTCCAAATTATTTGAGGGATTTATAGTCTGCTTCAATTCTATAAAAATGATCTCTTGAGTCATTTTATCATTTGTTTCTTCTTAAAATGCTAATTCTAAGAAGGGTGAAAGGCGAAAGGCTGATACAAAGGCAAACTTTAGCCATTACAGAAAACAAGGGATTTTAAATCCTAAAGTTTCAGTACAGAAATGAAAGCACTTTTAGAATTCATTCAATTCTTATATCACTTTGATACAAAATACATTTTATTAAGAAATTAAATGTATTAATTAATTTCTGTACATTCACTGTAATAACAAATGTAAAATATGTTCTTTTAGCTTAGATAAACCTCATCAATTTTTAAAAAATAAATTCATATCATGAGCGCCAAAGTGCTAGCTTTATGTGTTCTACATTTGAATTACATAAAGCAAATTCTATTTTTAATGAAACTCACAGTAAAGATAGACCAAATCAATATTTCATTAATATCTATGTGTCATAAAGCTAGTATTTTCTTTTACTTTCTTATTTATTAATGAAATATTTTTTATTTTATTTATTTATTCAATTGTGCGTGTGTGCTTGTGTGTATGTATGTGTGTGTGTACGTGTGTGTGTGTATGTGTGTAGAACCACAGGCAAATTCGGGAACCACCATCGACGCCTCCACCTCCTCCTTTGTTTCCTCTGCCTGGGATTCACAGGCTCCGCCCTACCAGGACAAGAAACGCAGGCCGCCCCCGCTCCTGCCCAGCGTCTATACGTGGGGTCTAGGATCAGAACTCAGGACCTTCCGCCTGCAAGGCAGAGGCTTAAGCCTTGAGCCACCTCTCCAGCCCCTATTGAAATATTTTTCTCTCTTTAATGTACAGCCCTCATGCAGATATTTTGGATTAACATAATAAAAATTGTAACCTTAAAACTGATTTTGAAGTCAATGCAAGAATAATTACAATGTCAAGCTCATAAAAACTATTACTTATGATAACAGATAATTGTTTTTTTCTTGGGTCATTTCATTAGGAGAGATACAAACTTTCGTTCAATCACTGTATTATGAAAGCAAAGTTATTATTTTTATTCCAAAAAATAATAAAAAAGTTTAATGAAGTCTATTCTTTTCCATAACACTTTCAAAAAGCTACAAAACGAATTTTTCCTGGATAATTGATATGGTTTTAACCTTTTACCTTTTAAGCAAAGTTAAATGTAATTTGTTAACAGAAAATTTCCTTTTTTAAGGAAGCAAAAACATGTTCTATGAAAGCAGGAATTATTTTGTTGCTGTGTCTACGTTAGATATATTGCTTGCCCCATGGAACTTTCTTAACTGCATTTTTGTTGGTTAATGAAGATGTAATGATTTTTGGTATGATGAATTTTATCTGTATACTGGTTTTGAATATTAAAAAATATTTCCTGTGAAGACATTTGAATCACTAATATTCATTGCTTATTTCAAGCTTCTGCTTTCAACATTAAATAGTATAAAAAATAGTTTTCATGCAAATAACACTTTCTCCAAGACTTTCAGATAATGATCTTATTTGAAGAAAAGTAACCTACAGATATGAGTAAATTATGACTTTTGAGAGTACAGCATCTATGACCTATGGCCTATCCTAAATTATAGTGGACTATAAGTCCAGTAACAGACGACTTCAAAAGAAGAGCTATGGGGAGAGATTTGAGGAGAAATATGTGGAGGCACAGGCTCTGTTTTAGTAAGTCAGAGGGTATCCGAAGCTGTTGGAAAGGCAAGACCTTTCCTAGAAACTTCAGAAAGCAAGATTGTAATGGCAGCTTGAGTTTCTAGTGCTGCTCTTCAGAGCACTGAAAAAAAAACAAACAAGCAAAATCATCTTTGTTTTCTTATTTGCCAACTTCCAAGTGACTTATTTTCGCGGTAGATTCAGGAGAGTAGATGTTGAACACTGAATGGGCCTTTTCTCACACAACAACAAGATACTGAATATCTATCTCTAAATTTTCTCCAAATTAGAGTTAATCAAGCACAGACTTCAGGACAAACATCTAACTTAAAATCCAGGACAAGACGAGAGATTCAGAGGAAACTGTTTAGAAGCTTCACGATGCCAATCCAAACATAGGCAGGTGTAGTGAACAGTACATGTAAACTAATGTTTATTAAGAATTTTCAAAGGCTGCATAATGTGAGAAAAATAGAAGCAGTGGAAACCTTGCCCACAAGGAGAATCTACAGCACATTTTAAGCTCTAATTCAGTAGTCTATTTGAGAGAGTAGAGAAAGATTCTGGGCACAGCACAGGCAAGAGAGATTCCCTTATGTTGTTCAGTTAAGGGAGAAGTGAACGTCAACCATTCTGGGAGAAAAAAAGCAGCTTTTTTCAATATCTTCAATCATTACGACTTAAATAGAATTAATAGCAAAGTCCAGTCAACTTCAGTGGTATAAGAAAGAACCTGGTTTTCAGGTAAAAAAAGAGGCACTGTGTGGATCTTTAAGACCTACACCCATATCCTTGGGTCGGATGTCTTGGAGGAGGAGACCTCTTCCCATCAGTGAAAGATGAACCGCTCCTGTTTGTTTTTGCTTATTTTTGAGACCAGACTTTCCCATGTCCTACTCAGGACCCATTTTTGGCGTCAAGGTATTCTTTCTACAGTTCCTTCCCTCTTTATCTTAAGACAATTGAAGGATGTTATCTAACAAGGCATGTAATTAACTCTGTCTGAAGACACCATGTCTGTGACACCACTTCCACTTGTGTTTTCCACAGATAGCACAGATCTGTACTGGTTCATGGGTTTGGACATGTGCATATTCTGAGTCCACACATTTTTTATTTTTTTAATGTGTGTGTGTGTGTGTGTGTGTGTGTGTGTGTGTGTGTGTATACAATAGAGGACATTTTTGTGCAATAGAGACTCAAGGGTGACTTTTGAAACCATCCTGGATTGTTTTTATTTCCTATTTGCTACTCTTTGTGATTTCCTAGGCTCTGATTTCCAGAACCAGAAGTGTAGAGACTCTTATCATTTCCATAGACTGAGCCCACATCCTTAAAGAAATAAACAAACAACCACAGCAACAATAAAATTTCTGTATGAACAATGGGTTAAATAGGAATCCAGTCTTCTATCCAACAGACTACTGTGCAGCTACACTGAATCAACCTCTGTGATAGTTAATCCTGGGTGTCAACCTGAGATCAGTTTAGACCACACCTGACAAGATTAGCTGAGACTACCTGAAGAGATTATCTGGATAATACAAAGATCAGCCATAGATCCCATTGGAACCTCCAAGTACTGGACCAGATATAAGAAGCCACAGAACAGAATACTGAAGAGAACAGGAGAGATTTTCCTGGAAGCTGCAAGTCTCTCTGATGGGTGTGACTTAACCTGTCTCCAGCTTTGGCTAGCCATCCATGCATTCCACCATGAAAGACTGTTTTATCCCCCTCTGGAACTGTAAGTTGAATAAATCTCCCTTTCTCCCTTAATTTATTTGACTTTGGGTGTTCTCTCACAGCAATAGTTAAGAGTAACCATTCCCCCAACACTGCCCCCCCCCCCCGCGCTGCCCCTTGCCCTGGCACTGGCCCCCAACACTGTCCCTCCCGCGCTGTCCCCCCTCCGGCGCTGTCCGTGCCCCTGGCGCTGTTCCCCCTCCGGCGCTGTCCCCCCTCCGGCGCTGTCCTGTCCCCCCTCTGGCGCTACAACTTCCTATGCTGTAGACCTACCTTGAAGAATGGACACAGTGATACCAAGTTGTCTTCTTGTCTCAGTTTTCATGGCTCTGTGGAAGATATTAGCTTTCAGATACACACATTAACAAAAGCAGATGTGACCAGATAAATCACCACTAACTTGAGACAATGTAATTGGCAGCATCACTCTCAGATGTGACACTTAAAGTAGAATATTTTCATAGCAATACATTATATACTTTACTGCAGAGGGTGAAGAAAATGTACAGTATTCAGAAGAGATAGAAAATTTGTGAAAGGTGAAAGCCAAGCTATGAAAAGAAAATGCCTGATAAGAAAAACGTCATCAACAGGCCTAGTACTAAAATTAGGACTACTATTGGAATTAAAATTCCAACAAAGACTAGGAAAAATATCATTTTCAGTAAAATTGTTTACATTAAAAATCATCATTAATGTACATTTAAGAATACTTTATGTGATATTTCCATGAATCTATGGTGTTGAATTAAAATATATTCCTGTGTACATATCCATATACAATACCTCTATTTGAAAATATAATTCTTGATATCAGCTGGAGCTATCATTTTAAAACATAAAATCATGAAGTCTTCTTATCTACTGTCATAGAAACATCTAAGAAACCAACCAAATAATTTTAACAGCCAGGTATGGTAGGTCACTCCTATACAACTAGTCATCCTGCTTGGCCTACATAGCCATTTCTAACCAAGCTTAGACTGCAGTGTATGATACTGTCTCAAAAAAAAAAAAAAGATTTCAATCACATTTTTACTTGCACAAATTGGATAATAACAAGAATAAACATCTTCCTAAAAAACATAATACTCTTAAAATCATTCTGTTATTAACCAAAAGAAGTCCAAAATTTTAATAAACAAAATTAACAATTGTCTAAAGATATAGTTATTTCCACTTGATGGAACTTTGTGAAAAGAAATCATTGTAGTTGGATGACAATCTGAGTATTCCCTTTGAGGCAATATGAATTAAAACACATTTTTCTTCATTTCATAATGGCTAATTTTAGTAATTAACAAATCTGACTCCTGGGAATGTGTCCCTTGTATCTCACTTTGGTAGACAGAACTAATGAGAAATTAGCTCCTGCAACTGCTCTGTGCAGGATCGTCCCTGGCTCCCATCCACATTCTCTTTGTTCTGTGTGCATTACTAATTGCTTTATTTTAAGCTATTTTTCATTTTGCAAAATATTTCCTAGCTAATGATAGATAAGTAAATAAGAATAAATATTTAATATTAATTAGCTTAACAATAGTTATCAGGGGAAAGACAGGACTTTTACATCTTCAAAACATTGAATTTCTTCCTTCAGACTTTTGGAATAAATTGTAAAATTCTCAGTTTATTGATAAATTTCAAAAGCTTCCCTAGCTTACAATTGGTATCAGTGTTTCCAGGGCATTTCTATAAATCAAGCAGCTTGTTTGATTCTGAATTGATGGAACATCTGACTATGTACTTGTCTCTATGCTAGGTCCATTTCCTCTTGCTTTCCAGTTTGCAGGACTTCTTTTTCTTCTGTGGCTTCTTCACAATTTTACTAGTTGATGTAATACAGCCACACATTTTGTATGGCTAATTTAAAAATAAACTTGTGAGATTCTTGTTCAAAATTGGGAGAGTTTTAAAAGTCAATAGATACCTAAGGAAATGGCTCAGTGCAAAGAATTCTGGCTTTGTAAGTGTGGGGACCTTAGTTCGGATCCTTAGAACCCACAAAAAAAATACAACTGATGACATATGCCTGTGATCCCAGTCAACTCACAGTTAGTGAGCCTTAGGTTCAGTGAGAGAGTCTGTCTCTAAATAAATAAATAATAATAATAATAATAATAATAAGAAGAAGAAGAAGAAGAAGAAGAAGAAGAAGAAGAAGAAGAAGAAATAATGAACTGTCATAAAGGAATGCATCTCACTATGGTCTCTGTCCTCTTCATGTGTATACATACCCCCACATACATGCAAATACATTCTTGCACCACACAATCACAGGCAGGAACTATTATAAGAAAAGGCTAATTATAGATTATTAGTCAATGAAAAAAATATGAAGATCCCCATCCAAGTTACATAATTCGTATTTCTGAGTTCATCATCCTATGAATATCTTGGCCTCTAGTAAATAAGATGATAATAAAGCAAAGCCACACTCATGAGGTCAAAAGCTGACAGAAAGGATTCCTTAGATATGGAAACTGTCCAGGCAGTGCTTTCAACTGGCAGTTTTAAGAAAGAATCTTAGAGAGCTTTATTTTTTCAAACTTTTGCACATGATCTATGAGGCTTCTCTATAAATTTTGGGTCCATTGACTTAGTTTATACAAAGGCAGAACATCTTGTTGACAGGAGCTTGTCCCCAAAGCTACTTGCCTCATAGTCCAAGTGGAAAGAGTACTTCCAAAAACAGTGCAACTAACTAGGGACCAAATGTTCAGTGTGCAAAGTCGTGAATATTACATATTCAAACAAAAGATAAGATATTGGTTCAGCATACAATGAAATTATAATTAACCTACAATATGGGTATGAAACTATTGCATTATTGGGTTAAACAAAGCATTTTACAGTAAGAAAAAGACACAGATCACATATGTTAGGGAAGGAAGGAACAAAACAACCTTACCAGTGTAATTTTAATTATAATCACTGTTGGTTACTTTTCTAGGTGCGGATTTTGGAACATGGCACTAATATAGTGTCAATAGCTCACACTATGCATAAATGATTGTATAAAGGCAATTTGCCATTATAAAGTCCATGCTGATTTTATCTGAAAGATAGTTAATTGATATTCCAGAGTAGTTTCATTAAAAACTTCACTTACAGAATACATGCATACATATGTGTACACACAGATTCAATGGCATTAAATGTGAATTTGTTTTTAGTCAGGGACTAAGATCAAGACCTGTTTGCATTTCAAGACTGATCAATACAAAATAAAATTAGTAATTTTAATTATTTGTCAACTATTTGCAAACTTTGGATAGATAGGACTGGTAGCTTCAGTTGTGGAGATAATTGTATTTTACAGCAAAATTTCATTAGCAATTTGTTTTCATTTGCACAATTTTAATGCTACAGAAAAATAATCCTCTACTATTGATAATTCCCAGGTTTCATTTGATTTTATCTCAGTAGTCAAGACAGACTTAATCATAAACATCAGTTTATGGGTTGGAAACTTACAAAACATGTCACAAGATTCTATTTATTTGTTCAGCCATATGAAAGAGCTTATTATCTTTACTCCATCCAAAAAGTAAAACAATAAAATCAATAACTTCATAGATTCATAAGAAAAGTAAGGTCAAGGTACAATCTGCCATTTCTGAGTTTGAAGAGTTAGGCAGATACAGAGAATATTGATATATTGAAAATGAAACTCACCAGTAAAAAAACTCCTTAAAAACCAGTATCATACTAGTAAAATCTGAAGCACACTTGACAAGTCACTAGAGGTTTAATGTGTGCAATCCTGAGAGATAAGTTTTCCCAAAGACAGTAGAGCCATGTCCTTTAAGATTTTGCTCTAGGAGTCTTCCCAGCTTGTCACAATGAAAATTAGAGGGAGAATTCTACTACCACTACTAATGTGATTTCATGATACAAATATCAGACATATATATGCAAAGGAGTATGCATATGCATACTCATAGGAGGAGTGAGGGTTACTACTTACAGTAGCAGGGAAGATTCAAAGGCAGCTACATCACCAGAAGGCCCCCCTTCAGCCTGGGTGAGACTCAGAGAAGCTGTACTCCTGGAGGTCTCTGCTCTAGGACTTGTAGGAGAGTCTTCTCCAGGCCTCTGGGCTGCTCTGGGTCTCCATCCAACTGCTAAGGCTGTTTCTAACCTCTTTCTCCCTGATTGGCTGCCCTGTTCAGCAATCTCTTCCAGACTGCTATTCCATCGGTCTTCATACTGTTCACAAACTGCTCCAGGGCCTCCTTTGTGCTGTACTGTTTGGCTAGCCTTTTCCAGACTGCTTGATTGTCCTATAATCTATTCTGGCTTTCTTCACTGCTCTAGGTTCTCCTTCAAACTGGACTTGGCTTGGCTGTTTGTTAATGAGACTTCTTCCAAGATAGGATGGTAATAGCTATGCTGCAGTGGTCAGTACACCTGATTTGGGGAGAAAAAAAAGAAAAGAAAAGATAAAAATGTAACCTAGTTTTTTTTTCTATAACCTGAGATCTTGTTGGTCTGAGGATACTATTTTTATAAAAGCATCTAAGTAAGCATCCATTTCTTGAACTTCTTAGATGTTTAATTTTCAACAATTTAGTGCCTACTAAAAGTAAAATAATTTATCATTAAGCTTGTTATTCCTTCCATTCCTCTATACAGCTCTCCTTCTAATGCTGGCTTCCTTCTGAATTTAAATGATGCACTTTTATGTTGATTTCCATTTTCTACAGTATGTTAGGATTACCTATAAATTATGTAGCTTGTTTCCTGGAAAATTTAATTATTTCCACTGAGAGATTTTTGTTAATATCACTTAATATGTGGTTGATATTGAAAGCATCAGTTATTCTGAGAATAAATGTCTAAAAATATTAACCCATCACAAGCCTATAATTGAATGAAATTACATTATCTATGTTATCACCATCATTATCATTTCAAGTTATCCCTGTACATTCACATGGATTAACTTCTCCAATATAAGGTTTAAAGTCTTCATGGCTTGTTTATGGAATCTCCCCTAAATACATTTCTTATTTACTTCTCTTTAACTACTAATTATCAAACTTTCAAGAAGTATTCAGAACCTCCAAATGATCTTTATTGAAACATTATTCTCAAAAGTCACATTCATTTATATTTCTCATTAGATTGTTTATCAGAGTAAAGCTATCATTGAAACCAATATATGTACATATATTTGAATAAATATAATTTGTTATGTATTTATTTATAATAAAACTCTTTTAATTCAATAGTTAATACACACATATTTAAATTAATAAAATTAATTTTGGAGACTACATGAATATTTTTGCCAATGTTATGGGTCTTCAGAAGGAAATTTAACCTGGGAATGGGGTGGGAATCTATTAATCTTCTATTTGCATATGCATTATAGAATGTGGACAGTCAGTCCTGTTCTCATGACTGAAAAGCTTGCTCCTATCTGCTTTCAGGAATCTCATCATATAGGCAAGAAGTCTTTTTCAAATCTTAGTCATGAATAAAACTTACATCATTTTTTTTCAAGTGTATTCTGTTCAAGCATTTCCTGCTTGTCAAGCTTATCACCCATGGAGCCTTATCTTATAATTGATACACATTTTAAATGATCTTCCTTGCTCTTAACTATTGATTGCGATGTATTTTCTATCAGACATGAATTCACAATGGAGTTACACTGTAAAAAACTACTTTTATTACTTTTTTTCTGCAATTCCCATGGTTATTCTTTGTAACTTGTGAGATTTGACTATATTTGAGCCTGGGTTGTCATGAATGCTTTCAAAGAGATAAGGAAGATAAATCTATTGTATATGGTTTTCCATAGACTCATGGTTTCATATGTAAAATTTTCATGTTTACATAACAAGCTGTCTATATTACACACAGACTGCTTGAATTTATCAGAAAATAAGCTCAAACAGATAGATTTTGGCCATAAATTTAGTTTATGCATTATCTTAAGTGTATCCATAAGAAATACACTTAATTTTTTTATCATCAAAATTTAAAAACACAAAAAACGTTATTTTAGTGATTATATTTATCCATTTAATTCAATATCAATAATACATTTTATACCTTAAATGAAATAAATAATTTTGTCTGAAAATTGGCAGATATATATTAAAATTCTCTATATTCAGTTAAATTTCATGTTAACTAATTTGCTGATTTTCTTTATTCTAAATATTGTTATAATAAATAAAAGATGCATTGTTAATAATCTTTCTAAATAGCTGTTTCTTTTTTCACTGTGTTTACAGGACATTGGATTTTCCTCTTTTTTTGATCATTAAATGTTTACATTATTAGAAAACATTGCAAAACATGTTCTCAAACTTTTGTTGTCTGAATTCTAAAGAGTAAGTAGTTAAAATCTCTCTGCTACTATTTTTGTGAAGTTTTTTCTAGTACATCTATTGTACACACAGTTTTCTAGATTAATGAGTCTATTGACTAATGATGGCTATCTCCCTCACTTCATTGATGGCAGCTATTGCTTCCCATATGTTTATTACATGTGCCACTATACTTTATCATTTGTTTTGTTTCTGAACAAATTCAACAAAAATACTATGACTCCATTTTCCTTCTTGTTTTGCTCTTTCCTATTGCAAGATTTTTCTGACTCTTATGTTTCATTTTATTCCTCCAAGTCACGATACCAGGATACATAATATTGTAAATAAAATTTAATAGTTCATCAAAACCATGATTAGAGATCACTACATGATCACTACACTATTTGTTCAAGTTGTGTACTCTCTAGCAAACATGAATTTTAGTGCATAATGCATTCTTTGTACACTTGTGTTGTAGAACATATAGTCTACATGAAGACAACTTTAAGTCATGGTGAACAGAGTAAGAGAACATAACATTTTTATGTAATTTGACTAGTCAGAAATTTATTCACTGACAATTATCTGAAAAGGTTGCATATATGTGTTAACAAAATTTTACCTTTTCTGTTACCTGAATGTTAGTGCTTGCTCTACTAAGGGCAAGAGAACAAGAGGATAACCTCCATTCTCCTATTAAAACTCACTTTCTAAAGTTTCAACTATCTGCCAATTGTTCCATCCCATTGAGAACATTCGTGCTTTTAATACATGGCCTTACTTTTAATACATGTATTCCAAATATATTTGAGACCAACTTGCAAAACTTTTCCCTGTTATTTAATCAAACAAAATAGAAGCTAATATTCATGCAAAGCATTATTTTAGCTTACCTTATTTACAAATGAATGGATCTATTTGTCCACCAATTCCTCAATGGTCTTATTTTAGTAGTAATAATCTTTGTGTTATTTTGCTTTTCTTTGCTATAAAAATGCATGATATAAATGCCTTGCAAGAGAAATGCCTTGCAAGAGAAAATATTTGTATTGATGTAGTAGATTGATGTAGTAGATTTCAAGTGCAGACCAGCAAATCCCATTGCTTTGGGCTGTGGTGAGGTCAGGATATAGATGACAATGACAGAGAAAATGTGTCAGGACAGTATCAGTCTCTTGAACTCCTGACCCAGGAAGTAAATGAGAGAAAGAGGAAGACACCAGGCTCCCACCTTCTCCTCATGAGCATGCCTATAATATCCTAAGTCTCTGTCTCTTACAGGAAAATAGTGCCATTCTGAGACATACCATTCATGGGGGTGCTTCTCTACATTACAAGCCCAGGTTCTCAGTCCTCAACTTTACTCTTTTCCCTACTCTTTGTAGATAGATAAGGTAATATTGGGGCTCTGGCCAATGTGATGCATTCAGAGGTGATGTCAGTATTCCAGTCAGGCCTACCTTATATGTGTATTTCGAATGTTTTTCAGGACTTCATTTTGCTCTGTATTGTGATATATAAATAGCAGCTGTGATTGCAGAGGGGAAATCCACAAGATAACATGGAAATCATGATAGCATATCCAGATTTTTAATTCTTTGTTGATACATAAAAGAGATGTAATTTTATTTATAGTGCTGCATTTATTTCCCCACGTTATTACTTCCTGTCAATACATATCACCAAAAGAGAGAAAAATGTTGAAAAGAAGCCATTTAGTTAATTACATAGTAGTGTCTCGTAATTCAATCCTTTTTTAATATTCTTTTTTTAATTTTTCTGCTCATACAAATGTAATAGGAACCCTTGTCCCTTTCCCCCCTCCACCCCTCCCTGAACCTTCCTGTTCCCTCCCCACTTTGCCCCTTCTTTTACCCCCTCCTTCCCTTTCTCCCAGTGCCCCCTCCCCCATCTCTGAAACATCCTTTAATGTGTATATCAAACTTTCCTCTGTGTCCTCCTCTCTGATGAGGTGTAAGGACTCAGTGCCAATTCCTAGAACTCGTTCTTGTGTTCCCCTTAAGTATAGGAACACTATTGTGACTGTTAATCCCTTGCTTCTAACACTTAACATTCTTATGTATCAGACTAGTTTTGAAGTCACTAATATAATAGTATTACTATGTTAAAGTTGCATTTTAAAATATTTTCAATAAATACTAATTAATTTTATTTAATGTTTACTGTTCTACTCAAAAAATTCTACAAAGTACACTCCTATTTTAACAAACAGTCTAAAATCAAACTGTACTTTGCATAGTAGGAAAAATATTTTTTGCATTAAAAATTACTGGGCATGATTTTGTGGGTCTTATTTTGGAGTACCCAAGTGATGTGAAGATGTCACTGAGAAGTGAAAAATCCCATGCTGTTCTTTCTGCTGTCACATGTAAGACTACACAATCAGCATCATTTTGTAATTTGTTAACTGTTGCATATGTGTTTCAATGAATACGGCAACATTTATAATTAGATGCTACTATTTTTTATTTACATAGGTTGAGAGACAGAAAAAATGGCAAAAACTGCTATTCAAGGACACTTTGATAAATATTTTCAATCACAAAAATAATAAATATTTTTGTCATAGTGTGTTACCAAACTGAAAATTTTTAATTCCTTATTTTTTGAGAGATTTTGTACCAAATTTAAGTGAAAAGGAACATCAGGTAGGACTTAAATAAAGTCTTTCAATTCAGATTAAATATACCTGGATCACAAAATTATTCTCAAAGGATTGAAAATGCATATCACCTTTTATACAAAAGGTGAAATTTTTAGTAATTTAAAAGAGTACAAACAAGAAATATGCCATAATATTTGTTTCACTAAAACATAAGGAAACAAACACTGAGAGATATATAGGAATCCTAGATTGTCAAAGAGAATCAATAAGGATAGAAATCAACTTCCAACAAAAATATGAACATGACCTAGTTTATCGCCTATAAGTGATAGTGTATTGTGCAAATTCCCAAAAGTCCGAAGAGGGATGTTAAATACACAGCCTGTTAAATCAGTTGCATGATTCAAGGGAGACAACAATTTATGAGAGACTAGAAGGATGAACAGGAGTGACTCTGTTTCGCGGACCTGTTTCACTTGAAATATACAACACCATCAGAAGGTACACAATGATAAAAGTAGAACATATTTTTTAAATTTTTTAATTTATTGTTTATTCAATTGTGTGTGTATGTATGTGCGTGTGTGTGTGTAGAACCACGGACGAATTCAGGGACCACCATTCGCCTCCAACTCCTCCTTGTTACTCTGCCCCGGGATTCACAGGCTCCGCCCTACTAGGACCAGAAACGCAGGTCGCCCCCGCTTCCGCCTGGCGTCTATACGTGAGGTCTAGGATCTGAACTCAGGACATTCCACCTGCAAGGCAGAGGCTTAACCCCTGAGCCATCTCTCAAGCCCCAAAAAGTAGAACTTATTATATACAAGTATTCTAATTTTTGAAATGTCCTTTATTCAAGGCAATTAGCCTCTCTACTTAATCTTCACATCAATAAGAGATTTAAAAGTATAGTTAAAAATATATAACGTGAAAGCAACAAGATCTTTTTTTTTACTGTTTTATAATAATGGTACTGACAATTTTACCCCAGGTCATGGTTTTGATAATATGACATGTACTTACATCTAGCAACAAATTTAGCTATTATGCTAGATATGATAATAAATAGACAAATGAAGTCTGGGGATATAGCTAAATGGTTAAACTGCTTGTCTTTCATGATCAAGGCCCTGTGTTAAATCTCTTTCCTGGGCTGGAGAGATGTCTCAGAGGTTAAGCCTCTGTTTCACAACAGAAGTTCTTCAGTTCAGATCCCAGATCCTATATAAATGCCAGGAGGAAATGGTGGTGGTGTGTAATGTACTTCCAACCCTACAAAACTCCAGAACAAAGCAAATAGGAAGTAGTGCAATCCAGAGTGATTCTCAAAATCACCCTTGGGCCTCCAAAGGCACACACATATGCATACACAAAAAAGAAACACATACAGCAGAGACACATGCACCCCCGCAAAATAATCTCTATTCCTGCCAAAAATGCCAAGTAAAGAAAAGAGAGGAAGAAAAGGTGCTTCTGTTCTATCATAGATTACAATAAATTGGAAGAAAATAATGAGTTATTAACAAGAGAGCCCAATGAGTGTATTGTTTAATTGAAATGTGATTTAGCTCTTTTTCAGACAAATGATACACCTCATCATGCATATTCAAAGGAAATATGAAGCCAGCTACTTAGCATAGAAATTACAAACTAAAAACTATATTATATCAGACTAAAATGGAATAGGACTTCCAGTAATATTAGTGAGAGTAAACTTAGTGTAAGGCATGTAATCAGAGAATAAACAATTAGGAAAAATGAGACTTTGTCCGGGGAAAATTAAAGGCTGTTTTTTTAATAGAACAAAAAAGCTTAAAATTAGGCAAAATGATTCTCATAAAAGGAGTTTCAGAAAACTTTAGGAGTACATCACTCAACATGTTTGAAAATAATAATAAAATAGTTTATAACAGGCTCAGAAGAGCTTCTAAATGACTAGGATGAGAACCTAGCACATTTCTTTTTCCTAATTATTTTTGAAGGAATCCTTTCAAATGTTTTCAGAGTGAAGACTGACAGACTGTCTTTATATGAGACTCTTGTCTTTATCCTGTCAGGAAAAGCAAATGGCAGAGCTATGATTTGGGCATGCTGTGCAACAAAACCTCTGTGAGTACTGCTGTGGATACAGCATTCTTTAATCTGTCAGGGAAAGCAAGTGACACAATCTTTCAGCAAGAGATGTAGGCTTGATGATACGTGATAGTAAATTCTATGTTCACAACCTTAAAAAGTGCCAACAAATACCAGCCTAATATTGAAAGATACAGAAAACCTTAAGAAAATTATTTCAAGATTAAGTCAATGTTTCACTTTCAATATTTTTGTCATGTTAAGAATATTACAAGGGTTGCTATTGAGAAGTTAATTTACAAAATTAATCTGGATATGGGAAAAAGCACAATTAGAAAAGTTACTTACTGTCAGGTAGGAGGATATGAGTTCCATCCCCTAAACTCCTGTAAAAGGCAAGGTACAGTGGCACACACTTCTAATCCTAACGCTGGGGAGGTGGCAAAGGTGGATGCCTTGGTTCCCTGATCAGCCAGTTTAGCTTACTTTGTGAGTTCCAGGCGTGTGAGAAAGCTGTCTCAAAAAAAACTAGGTGGACAGCACTTGGCAATGACGTCTGAATGCGATCACTGCCCTCCCTGGAAACAAACATATACATGCCTGTGGACCTAAGTACATGCATACATGAGGGAGCAAGTGAGAACAAGTGAAACAAATCACTGAAAATGTAAATATGCTTCAAAATTTTGGCACTTAATAAAATAAAATATAATTTCTACTAATTCCATCCATTTAGTGGCAAATTTCATTAATTCACTTTTTGATGGCTGAG
The DNA here is from genome assembly GCA_023101885.1 of Typhlomys cinereus. Classification (NCBI taxonomy): domain Eukaryota; kingdom Metazoa; phylum Chordata; class Mammalia; order Rodentia; family Platacanthomyidae; genus Typhlomys; species Typhlomys cinereus. The sequence continues at coordinate 7,016,177 of JALPQD010000061.1, read as the reverse complement.
TAATTGTATGAATGTACCACCTCTTCATTATCCATTTGTCAACCGTAGGGTGTTTGGGCTGATTCCATGACTTTGCTATTGTAAATAGTACTGCAATGAGCTTGTATGTACTTATGTCGCTGTAGTGAAATGATGCATTTTTAGGGATTCTTCCCAGTAGTGGTATAGCAGGGTCATATGGCATTTCAATCCTTAACTTTTTTTAGAAATCCCCATACAGATCTCCAGAGTTCTTGTACTAGTCTACATTCGCAGGGATTAGACAAATATAACAGTGTTTATACAATAGTGGGCAGTCCAAGAAGGTGCCTACAGAGTCTTGAACCTTCATCAATGTGAACAACTCAGAGGGAACTTCAGGGCCCATATAAACTGAAGTTCCCTAGGATGCGAGTGAGAAGGAGGAGACAGGGGGTGGTGAGAGAGAGGGAGAAAGGAAGGTGTGAGAAAGTGGGATGAAGGAATCAAAGGAAGGAGAGGACAGAGAGTATGAGGGAGAAGGAGGGGGTGAAGGTACCTACCCATTGAGCATGTATAACTAGCTAAAAAATAAAATTAAAAAATAGTCTTTACTGTCAAAGAATAATGTAAAAAATTACATGCTTCCATGTGCATTCATTATTCAATGAATGGGTTATATTAGGACATTTTCATACAAGTACTTTTTTACATAGAACATATTTCCTTTAGCCTTTCTCTACCCTTCACTTTCTCCTCACTGCCAACACTAATTACCCCCCCAAATTTGGTCCCTTACACACTTTCACTTCACTTTCATTTCATCTATGCAAATTTTGTTTTATGCATTTCTGTGAAATCTAGAACCTATCAGTGAACTAAATCAGTACTTTCTGACACTTGCTTACATGACTTTATATGGATATCTGCAGTGTGATGCATATTTTCAATAATGACATGTTTTTATATTTTTCTTCTTTATAGCTAAAAAAATTCTATTGTGTATCTCTGCTTTATCTTTTCATTTCTGTTAATTCTTAGGTTGGTTCCATAACTTAGTTACTGCAAACAATGCTGCAGTAATCTCTGAAGTACAGGCATCTTCATGGTATGCTGACTTGGAGTCCTTCTCCATGCTGATTTCTCTATTAACTTTCTATTCTTATCAGTAGTGTTATAAATCTTCCCTTGTCCACAACTGTGCCAGTATTTGTCATTTGTTTTTTAGTGGCAAGTACTCTGACTGAGTTAGGGTATAATTTCTTATAGTTTTTGATTTCCCTAATGGTTAATAAGGTTGGATTTTTTTTCAGGTATTTTACCTTTCAAAATAGATAGTCAAGCTGGGGAGATGGCTCAGGTTTTGAAGTTGTTGCCTTGTAAGAGTTCAGATGCCAATATATCACTTAAAAATGCCAGGAAGTAATAGTGATGGCCTTCCCTTTTGACTCTGGAAGAAAGAACCTGAGGAACCCCAGAGCAAAACCATAAGGAGGTGGAGCAGCAATCTAGGATGTGACTCTTGGTCCTCCACAGACACATATTCAATTGTATATGCTCCAGTCACACAGTCACACACAGACAGACACACACAGACGCACACACACAGACACACAATATATATATATATATATATATAATATATATTATAAGTATTGTATGTGTGGCATTGGGGTGTCAGGTGGGGTTGAATAAGTTATGTGTCTTGATGCTCATGTGGAGGTCTGAGGACAATGTGCTTGAGAACATTCTCGCCTTCCACCATGTGGTTCCTGAGGAGTTGACTAAGACTCATTTGTCGTGGTGGAGGTGCCTTCGCTTGCGGAACCATCTCTGGAAAGCTCCTTGGATTTCATCTTTTCAGAACTGTCCGTTCATTTCATTAGCCCATATTTTTCAGATGAGTTGTTCGATTTCTAGTGCTTTAATATTTTGAGAATTTGTATATACTAAAAATTAAGCTCCATCAGATGTACAGCTGGCAAAGATTCTGTCCCATTCTTTATGCTTCCTGTTCACTTGACTGTTTACTCTGCATTAGAGAAACTTTTCAATATCATGGTTGTCTAGTTGTCATCTATGTTTCAGAGTAGATTTTTTTTTATTTACGGAGAAAGTAGAATTTGAAAATACATTGTAAATGAATTCCTTCTGTTTTGGTTGTAGAGTGTCTCCTTTATTGGGACTGTTTAAATAGACACATGTATGTCTGAAGCACATATGAAATTGTTTTATTATTAAATTCAAGAATATATATTTGTACTTTATTATTTTAAATATATTTTGCATATAGCTAAAGCACAATATGTATATTTTGAGCTGCAATATTTATTATATAGTTTTGTTTACTTATGAACACTGTTTTTTGCTTAATTGTTGAAAAATTTTCATAAAATCCTTTTCTCTGCTGCGACTACACAGCATGTGTACTACTGAGAGATTATTCCTTAAAAATGAAGAAATGTTGGAGAGTGACTTTCAGAATACATCTTAATACTGATTCATTACAATATACTTTATTTATTATAAATATATATAATTATATATAAAATTATATTATATATAAAAATAATAAAGATTGTATTCTAAGTAGACTTATTTAGATCTAGTCAGGTTCATGGGTACCAGTGAAGTATCTCCTCTGCATTAATTAATGAATATTGTTTTCCAAGATCTACTGGCATAATAATTTGTTGCCAAGAAAAAATAATCTTTTGCATAGCCTCAAACATTACTTCCACTTATGATCTCAGGCCATACAGAGGACATAGAAATCACAATGAGGAGAGTCACTGCTTAAGTATTAAGGATGTTGATTGCTCTCACTGTCAAATACCAATATCATGTGAACCTGATTGAGCTTTGCCGGACACAATATTCTACTATTTAGAGCTACAAAGAATAGTCAGAAATACTGTAGTAACAGAAGGGATTAGTTTGCAATAAATGATATCACTGTTCTCCTGTGAACTCTTCTTGAAGATTGACTTATTGATAGGTTATGTGTGATGGTAATGATTAATAACTTATGACAGTTCTATGGTTGTCCTACTGTTCACAGAACAGCTCCAGGAATACTTATGGAAATGCAATATATTTATGAATTCTCTTTAAATTTGCATTCAGACATTATAGAAAACAGAAATTTATCACAAGCTGGAAAAATAAAACTCAGCCGACTTGAGTCCACTTATTTCTTAAATTCCTCTACATGAGTTTTATTTTAATTCCAAAATATGAATATTTTATAACGGAAAGAGCCTCAAAAGTTAAATTCCTCTTGAAGAGTACCTTTAAATAAACTATCTTTTAATCTGCTCCAGGACATGGATGGTACTTTCTGACTTCCTTACTGAGTAAATGAGGCTAGATCCCTTGTATAACTTGGTGTTCATATCCTTTTTTATTATTATTTAACACTTTCCTATATAAATATAAATAATTAACGTGTTTGTGCCTCTTAGTCCAAAAATCCCTTCCTCCCTTCTGTCCCATTCATATTTTCTCCTTTCTGGCAAGTCGCATTTTTAATTTCATGTTTTTATTTTTTGTGTGTCATCCACTGACTTTCCTTTGGGGTATCTGTACTGGCACTTCCCTGAGATTTGCTAGGACATGGATGACTAACCAGTAGATAAATTGTTGAGTAAGGAAATTCCTCTTCTCATGTATTCCATAGTCTCTCAGGAAGGTGTAATGTCTTTTGAGAGCTTCCTTCATCCATAGTGAAATGTTTCTACCATGTCTTTGTTATATCACCAGAATATACAGACAATAATAACACAAAGGTAATTATATGAATGTTGTCTAAGATATATATCACATATAACTTCTTTTCAAATTACCTTTTGGTTGAAAAAAAATGATGCAACCATTTTAAATTACTTTCCAATTTTAAAGTGTCCCTGAATATATGCGATACACTCATGATTTTCCAAATGCTCAAACATCTTTAAGAACACACAAATATTTTATAATTCTTTTAGTTTCAAATTCACTGTATGTGATCATTTCATTTCATAGTGCTCTTGTTGACTATACTTTTTCTAAAATCTACAGCCTAGAACATTCTCTGATTCTACTGCCTTGTAAAATGATTCTCATTGGTGGATCAAGGTACTGTCTTCTCATAAGTCCTTTTTACACATTCTATTTCACTTTATCACTTGTTTAATTAAAACAATTCTCCAAAGCCCTACAAAGAGACAGAAATTTTAAAAAATACATATTTCAGCAATGATTCTTTGACAATTCCATAGAAATATATGATGATTTCAGTCTATCATGCTGACACACAACATTCTACTGTTGAACTACAAATATTTACCAAACATAACATTTTGATAATGTTCTATCACATCAACATCTTGGGATGTTTTCTACTATCATAAAGTTTTAAGTTATGGGAACATTTTTCTTAAAACGTTGATATTACACTGAGGTTTTCTACGGTTCCTATCTGCAGAGAAAAAGATGGATGGATGGATTCTTCAGCCTCAAAAGCAAGGAATATACTCAATGGGGAAAAACTGGAAGCATTCCCACTTCGATCAGGAACTAGACAAGGCTGTCCACTCTCACCACTTCTATTCAATATTGTACTTGAAGTGTTAGCTGAAGCCATAAGACAAGAAGGGATTAGAATCAGCAAGTAAGAAGTCAAGCTATCCCTATTTGCAGATGACATGATCTTATACCTGAGTGATCCCACAAAATCCACCAGGAAGCTCCTGGAACTAATTGAGAAGTTCAGGAGGGAAGCAGGATACAAAATAAATGTAGAAAAATCAGTGGCTTTCCTATATGCCCAGATTGAAAGAAGTGAAAAAGCTCTGAGAGAAACAATTCCATTTACTATAGCCCCTAAAAAAATGAAATACCTTGGTATAAACCTAACCAAGGAGGTAAAAGACCTTTACAATGAAAACTTTAAAACCCTCAAGAAAGAAATTGCAGAAGACACCAGAAGGTGGAAAGACCTCCTGTGTTCCTGGATTGGTAGAATCAACATCATTTCAACTACTTTAAAGTTGTTCATGAATTTCAAAAAAATGTGCATCTTTATGTGTGTGAGGGAGTATTTAGTTTTACATGTACATGAGTCTTTAATATTTCTACTTAGGTTTGTGTGTTAATGTGTTTATATTTATGTGTATCCTTGTATTTCTCTGTGTGTTTTGAATGTGTCTCTGGGTATGGGTATGTGTATGTTGCTATATTTTTGTGTGTGTGGTATTCATGTGTATATGGAATTCTCATTTAATTTTCTCTGAGAAGCATTTTTATATTTTGTAATTTGTACTTTTTTCACATATACAAACATTTTTAAACTGTTTTAATACATATTTCTTTTACCAGATAATGAAATAATTAGAGTATCCTGTCTCTTCTTACATCTCTTATTACATCTGCTTTTCTTTAAAGACTATAGTCTAGGTTAATTCATTGACTGTATCTCTCACTCTTTTACACATTGTAGGTTTTGTATTTCTAAGTCTTTTTAAAGTTTTTTTTTTTATTTTTCTAGTTTTCCAAGCACACTGGGTACTCATCCCTGCTTCCCTCTGTAACCCCTCCCTCCCATCCGTTTACTTTCTTTCCATCAATCCTTCCCACCCTCCTGAATATATGGTTCTATAGATCCCTTTGCTTTGTCTACTCTTAGAATAGTTCAAGCCTCCTGTAGCATACAGAGTTGCCTCTCTTCAAGCCACTCCACTGATAGGAGCATTTCCCTTCACTAATCCAGCTTTAGTCCCCTAGATTTCCACAATATGTTCTTATCTCTTTTGAGTTCGTCTGTAGTCTATGGGTGCATGTTGGTATGTCAATCGTTATGCTGGTCTGGTAAGGACAAGTCTCACTGCAGTGAGTTCCTAGATGCAGTAGTCCTTTACAATGCATAACTCTTACTATCATAATGATTTCTAATATTATGTTATTCTTGTTCCATATAAACAAAGTCATGTAGTACTTTACAGCAACTGAAGTGACTATTTAGGAGTGACTTCCTTTACTTCAGTCCCAAATTATTTTCTTTTGATATACATACTACTATGCTACATCCTTGATATTCCTTTTATTTGTATTTATCTTGCAAAGATTTTTCTGTGTTAATCTGTAAAATATCATATAAAACTCAACTTATGAGTAAATATCCTCTCAGATATGGAAGTTAATTTGTCACTGTGCTAAAATGGACTAAAAGAAAACCTTTCAGGTTTTGTGTGGGGAGATCCTAAATATCATAAAGCATGAATCTACTCTGAGATCCTAATTTGCACATTAAAAAATTTCACCTATTAGATATGATGCTCAAGTTACGTGATGTGACATGTGGGAATCATGGAGATTGATATATCAAACCAGCCATCAAATTCTACCGCAGATACTTTTCACAGATCTTGCTTTTGATCACATGATTATTGGCCATCCCTAAGGAACCTTTCTGTTTTGAACATTATTGTAGCAAGTTGCTCTCTCCTGACTTTAGGGATTGATTTTTCTTATAACCCTCGCACCCATAGTTCAGTGATTATGTCCCATCTGCTTCCTCTTTCTCAAAATTCTCTTGACATAATTCATTTTATTCATTCACATATTTTTTCCTGTGGAATCCTTTTTAATCAGGATTTAATCAAAACATAATATGCTTTCCTCCACATAAGAGCTCATCTCTGCTAGAAGAAACCAAACCAAAAAGTAAAAATTTCTATCAGCTAATGGAAATATCACTTGAGTCACTGTAGTTCCTCTTTCTGTAGCTGGTTGCCTAACATATCTCAAAATAGCCAGAAGAATTTACTATGTCTTCCTATAAACACAGAATTCAGGGACTCTTCTCTCCATTTTTATAGTACAATATTTTAATTTTTTTGGATTTTTTTTCTTTTCTTTTTTTATTAAAAATGTAATTATACATTTTAAAATTTTTTACCAGTTCCCTCCCTCCCCCCTCCTCCCCCGAACCCCCTCCTCCCCATTCTCTCACTCCCCATCCCCCAGTGCCTCCCCCCCAATTCCCAGAGAGTCCTTTATTGTGTACACCTGACTCTCCACTGGGTCCTCCTCTCCAATGACATATAAAGACCCAGTGGCATTTCCATAAGCCCTTTCTCTTGTTCCCCTTAAGCATAGGAACTCTACTATGGCTGTCAATCCCTTGCCTCCAGGGATCTCGGCACCCTTAACAGATGCTAGACAGGCAACAGTGAGCTAGACATTGCGCAGGACATGCAAAGTCCCATTATGATTGCTTTGGCCCCAACTATTGTTGAGAATCTTGCAAATCTTTGTTCCTCCCATCCTCTTGCTCTTACAATCTTACCACTCCCTCTTCCGCAAATGTCCCTGAGCTCCAGGATGGGGAGAGATTAGTCTGGCCTAGTTCTAGGTGGTTCATATAGAGTCTCTGAAGTTCTGGATTGTGGTTTGTTGATTTTCTTTTTCAGTTTTGCTGCTCCTGCAATGCCCTTCACTCTATCCTGTTGGCACTGTATGTCATCCCCTGGCCAGAGACAAAAAGCTGTTAAACCGGAGTCTTGTTATAATAGCACATTCAAGGGTAGATGTAATAAAAGTAGGAAACCTCAGTGAGGGAGGGGTCCATCACCCATTTGCAAAATGATTACTTTTTATCTGCTAGACTATATGCCCTCCCCTTCTGGTGAGATCAGGAAAGAACGTCTGTGAACTTAACCAGGTTTCTCATTACTTACTTGCAGACCTTGATGGAGGCCTATTTTCTCTGCTGTAACATGGTCCCCTCTCTCCTTGTTTCTGGTGTGGCCCTCCTACCCCATCTCTCTTGTTCATAATTCTTGCAATTACTGTGTTACATAGGTTTACTTTTGAGTGTCTCAATGTGGGCTGGGTGAGTTTGGTGCTAGGAGCCACCTATTAGGGAGTACATACGGCGCTTAATTTTCTGGGTTTGGGATACTTCACTTAATATAATTGTTTCTAATGACATCCATTTATAAAAACATTGCTTATATGACAAAATCGTAAATATGAATATTTCAATTTGTGAACAAATTTACGATTTTGTCATATAAGCAATGTTTTTAATTTAATAAAAATTGGAAACACATTTCCCTTTAATTTGTTCTATTCCAACATAATTGGTGCAATGATTGATTTTTCTTTATGCTCTAGCTTCTGTTTTTATCGTGTATTATTGCTTTTTTTAAAATTAGCCTTTCAAACGGGATATAAACAAGGGCAGTGCAGGAACAGCAAAATGGAAAATAACAAACCATAATTGAGAACGCCAAAGACCCTACATTATTCACCGTACTAGACCAGCCATATCTCTCCCCATCCTAAAGCTCAGGGAACCTTGTGTAAAAGGGGGTGGCCAGACTGTAAGAGCCTAAAAATGGGGAGGCACAACGATATGCAAGATTCTCCATATAAGTCAGGGCTGCAGCAGCCAGGATATAGCCATAATGTGATTGGACTTTGTTCGACCTGCACAATAGTTGACATGTCAGCGACTCCCAATGTCTAGCATGGATCACAGGGAAGAAGGCTTCAGACAATAGGATCCTTAAAGGCAAGAGCAGAGTTCCCATGCTAGCAAGCACCCCAAGAAGGGACCCCAAGTTATGCTATTAAGTCCTGTACCCTCACGAGGCTAGAGGACTCACGGGGAGGTTCAGCTCATATATAAATGGATGTTCTAGAGGATGGGAGGGGGGAAATGGTAGGTACCAGAAGAGGGGAAAGAGGGGAGGGGAAGAGAAAGAGAGGGGAAAGGGGGAGAGGGGAAGAGAGAGAGAGGAAGGGGTACCTATTTTTTATAATTAGGCAAAAATAAAATGTGTAATAAAAAAGAGAAAAAATAGCCTTTGGAACAATTCTAGAAGCTATTTCTAAATTTACCATTTTCACCTTTTATTGTTAGTTTCATACATGCATACAATGAAGCGTCATTTTCTCTTAATATTGCTCAAATTTATCCACTCACTTCCTCTCACCATCCCCTTACATGTATTCAAAAGAATATATTGATCAGTAAAATATTCTTTGATATAACACTCATTAAAATATCTCCTAATATAACATTACTCCTAATAACTAAATCTAATGTTTCAAATATTTGAGAGTATAAAATTAAAGTGAGTTAATAATGGGTTGTGTGACTAGATTTAACAGAATGTACTTGCTGTACTTTTCTCTAAATGGTTCTTGTACTGTAATGCTTAGCTTCGTCAAATGCCTTACATGACCTCAGAATGCTGATTTTAAAATGAAATAATGACTATTTTCCAAATTAAATCACTCATGAACTAGGATTAGCACATCCTTACTTACACTTACATACATCGATGATGATTGTTTTGTTAACTCTTTGTTACATTTAAATCATATTGCACTGAGAACAGTCCATTGCTGAGTGCCAAGAATATGGAATTTTTTAATTTTTTAAAAATTTTTAATTTTTTTAATTTATTCAATTATGCATGTGTGCGTGTGTGTGTGTGTGTGTGTGTGTGTGTGTGTGTAGAACCATGGGCGAATTCGGGAACCACCATGGACCACCTCCACCTGCTCCTTATTTACTCTGCCCCAGGATTCACAGGCTCCAACCTACCAGGACCGGAAACGCAGGCGGCCCCTGCTTTTGCCTGGCGTCTATACATGAGGTATAGGATCCGAACTCAGGACCTTCTGCCTGCAAGGCAGAGGCTTAACCCCTGAGCCACCTCTCCAGACCGTGGAATTTTTTTATTGATAATACATTTGGTATTAAGAATTTTTATAAATTTTCCATACAGGCTATAAAATAGTTTTGTTTTGTTTTGTTTTTTTATTAGCAGTTGGTAACACATGATTTGACTTGAAAAGCAAATGTCCTGTGAATGTTACCTTGGTAGGATACATTCCTATTTCTAACTTGGTAGTTAAAACTTAAAATGGAATAGAAGTGAAAAATGAAATTACAGATTTTATTACACCAAGATGTTGCCTTCTATATACCATGTTGCAGTCTGTCAGTTCATGGGATCAACCTTGTTATTTGGCATCACCTCTGAAAGACCTGAATGCCCCCAATATCCATTCCTTATTACTAGAAAACTAGAACTTAATTTCTTCATGTTTTTGCCTCCTCTATGGCTACATGGGTTATGTTCAGAGGTGAACTTGGTCATTCCCATCTCCTATTTTAAGATACCATGGACTAAACTGGCTTCTCCCTTTTAAGTAACTCTTCTTTTGTTCTTTGCACCACCTGAAATCCAGGTCACACACCCAATTTGTTTTATGAAACCACCAATCCAACTCACAACAAGAATTCTCCACCTTATATCAGCTCATTTTCAGATGCTGCCTTTTCAGCTTTTGACCTATAAAGTCAGATGTCAAGAACTCAATTACTTCTTCATATCCAATGAAATCATTCTGGAATTATTGAATTCTCTTTTGAAAGTTTATTTTCCTGATTCACAACAGAATCTTTACAAGTTTATTTCATATTATGTTATATTTAATGTTATCATAAACACACAAAGGTAAGATTTCTTCAGTATTTTAATTTTTTTGAGTTACAAAATTAAAAATGTATTAGTTTGTAAACAAAATAAATACCTGTATTGACACAGTGTCACAAAATAACATTAAAAGTAATTAGGTTCAAGGTTTTGAAAGAGAAACAAAAATTCCTTAAAAAGTTCATAACTTATTGGGTGTGATGATTTCAGTCCTTAAAAGCCTTTAAGCAAAAATGGTAACAACACATTAATATAATGATTAACAAACTGAAACCAAGTTAGAAAGAAATCCATCAGTTTATAAACCTCTATAAATATGTTAATGAATATATTAGTCAGGGTTCTTTGAAAAGACAAAATCTATAGAATGCAATATGTAAAAATAAATCTATTAAAATAACGCATGCTAAAAAATACAGTGTCCTATCCAGTAGCCACCTGCAGCCGCCTCTCTCTTTACCAGCATGTTCCACAAAGCCAAAAAATCCCAAGAAGATCTCACGCCCTTGCTTCTCTGGAGGGTCGAAGATGCTGGGCTCTGATGTCTGTGAAGAACAGCTGGGCTTCAAAGTCAGCAATGAACAGCAAACAGCAGCAAGGCCTAGAAACCAGGTTTCAAAGACAGCAGGAAGAGCAACAACATGGTGGAAAAGATGAAGCTCCAAGTCAGCCAAGGACGGAAGCCACAGCAACAAAGAAGGCTACATGCTCTAAAAGGAAGACACTCACAGAATGGATTCCACAGCATATGGACACAAGATAAGGGAAGAGCAAGTTCCTCCTCCTTGCACCTCTTATTATCTGGTCCAACACTGGAAGGAACCACCCACTATGGGCTGGGTTTTTCACAGCAATCATTCAGGTACCTGCAGACTGGTTCAGAGGCCATTCTGACCATGAACATTCCACAGCTGTGCCCTAAACAGTCTGCAACTGTCAAGTTGACACCAAAATGCAACCATAACAATGGCAGTTTGCAATGATATCAGTGACAATTTTTTATCAAATTCATTTTATAACTCATGATGAATGGAAAATAGTCCACATAATGGAGTTCAAGCCCAGTGACTGCAGACGATCATTTTTTACTGTGTTCCTATTACATATTAAGATATTTTTGCCTAATAAAGCCATATGCAACATTTCCTTATTTCTCTGCTTATAAGCACAATTAATCAAAAATACAGCGTTCTGCAGTTATATGCTTAAACAATTCTAAGTTGGTTGCAATTAATATGCCTTACGTATATTAATGGATGAGTACTGTTAAATTAAACCTAAAGTCAAAACTCTCGCAGACCTTTGTGATGTGTATTGATGTATATTTCTGACCCTTACAGATAAAAAATGCTCTGCATCAATGTTATAACATTTGTATTATTTGTTTCATATGGGAATAGGTAGACATATAATCTTAACAGGTAATGCACTTTAACATGGTCTTTTGTTTTGCTTATGGTCATTTTTGTAGAACTTCAAAGCAAAATAAAGAATAGATGGTTAGTATTTTTTCTGTATCATCATATTGTGGCGTGATGAGAAAATTTCAGGAATGACTTGTTAGCATCTAAGCAGGAACGTTAAGGGTGGGGATGTTACACTACCCCTTTATACATTGTGTGTTCAGCCTAAAGCATGACTTTCATATTACCCCTCCTAAAATTCAGGGAGTATTGTTGAAGAAGGGACAGGAAGAATGTAAGAGTTGGAAGAAGAACGACTTTTATATGACATCATTTATACATCATTCAAATAATGAAACCATGAAATTCCTTCAGGTATGGCATCCTGCCATGGATTCACACATGATTGGCCTGGTGAACACTTAGTCATGGATGTAGAATCCACTCAGGAAAGCCGTACATCTTAATGTTAGTTACTACTAGTAGATTCTGAGAGAGTGATTTACTTCCATCATGAATGCACTGCTGAGTCCACCTGATTAGAAAAGATAGTTCAAAGCCTGTGGTTTCAGAGATGGCCCTTGTTGACTTTACTGGGTCATAAAACCAGACTAAGTGAAATTAAACAAGTAAACCGAACAAGATTAAACAAAAGTCATGAATATGAGAATGAGATTTCAGAGAAGAGGTTGGTAACAAGAAGTAGTAGGTAGATGAAAGATTGTAAGAGGCAAGAATGATGAGTATGTGTAATATGCATAGGTGAAATTATCAAAGAAAAGTTAGCTTAAAAGCATTCTTTTGAAATACTCCTTTAAATAATTGCAAATGTTTTATAGATTATATATTTTTGCTTGGTTTTTGTTATTTCAGACAAATCTATCCAGAAAACTATAATCAGTAATCAGTGAAAATTGCTGTGCGACCCTGTCTTGACAAGTACATGGCATGGAAGACTTTCCAATGTGAACACTCACAAGTTCCCTAGGTAAAAAAATACTTGCATTCTGTGTTTGGCGAGAAATTGCTTTAGTAATTAACCTCTTGTTTTCCTCAATTTATACAAGTAATTTTATCTTCTGGTTTGTTGTTGGCATTGTTTTCATGCACTAATATACTCCCTTTAGCAGTTAGCCTGCATTGCTGCCATAATTTCACAAAACCAAATGTTTTTAAGAGAACAAGGGATTTTATTTTGGCTTATGATTCTTGGATACAGTTTCTTGTCCAGCTTGGCAGTTGAGTTCATGTCATTACCAAGGGAACTGGACATAGTCAGATCTGAAGGACCACAGAGAAAGTCACAATTTTCACTTGCCAGATCAGCCTGTTTGTCCAAGTATACCAAAAGATGTCTCCATCCTTAACTGACTTCTTCAATCTTATTCACCTGTCCAGGGACTAACTAGTCCCACCCAAGTTTGGCTATATTTCCCCAGTAAACAAGCATTTTCCTGCAGTATTGCTCATGACTTAACTCGATTACCATTTTTTTCCAAATGGAAAGTCTCAAGCCTTAAACTGTCAATTTGACACTTATATTGAAACTATTACATACTTTGTTCTGTGTTCCTAATATCCCCTGTGATGAGTCTGTTTACAAAGACAGAATTTAGGATGACCTTGCATGTATTCACAGTTAACATGTTTCTGAACGTGGGCATCAAAAAATCCAGTTAGAAAAATTGGAAATTTTGAGTTAGTTAGACTGACTCTTGTCATCCAAAAGAGTGTATCTGGTAAATCCAACAATGGAAAGGAGTTTTCTTCTTTTTTTTTTAATTTATTTTTTCCACTCATACAAACTTGATAGGTTCCCTATTCCCCTCCCTCCCTCCCTCCACCTCTTCCTAAATCCCCTTGCTCTCTTCTTCCTTTTCCCCTTCCTTTCCCCCCTCCTTTTCTCCCAGTGCCGCCCCCCCCATTACTGGAGCATCCTTTAGTGTGCATGTCAAACTTTCCTCTGGTTCCTCCTCTCTGATGAGGTGTAAGGACTCAGTAGCATTGCCTAGAGCTCTTTTTGTATTCCCCTTTAGTATAGGAACACTATTGTGGCTGTTAATCCCTTGCCTCTAAGGATCTTAGTGCCTATGATCCATGCTAGACTTGGGGGGGAGGCCAATGACATGTTAGTCATTGCAAAGACCTATTATGATTACTTTGGCCCTAATGTGTGTGGAGAATCTTGCATATCATTGCTCCTCTCCATATTTAGGCTTTTACAATCTTACCGCCCCCTCTTCGGCAAATTTCCCTGAGCTTTGGGATGGGGAGAGATTAGGCTGGCCTGGTTCCTGGTGATTAATGTAGGTTCTCTGATGTTCTGAATTATAGTTATTCTTATTTTTCTCAGAGTTTTATTTTATAAGGCAGCACTCCATAATGTGAGTGTGATATTCCATAGCTCTTGCATGAGAAAGCCAACAACAGGAACTACATTTCAAGCAAAGGGTTTTCATGAAAGCAAGGAGGACACCTCCATGTTCTCATGATCCTTTCATTCCTTACATGGCCTGGTAAGAAGAACACTATGCTCTGAGAAAACATAGTAAACAACAAAACAAAATAATCAAAAAAATGAAAAAGAAAAGAAAACAGTATGTGCTTTACCTTGTATCAACTCATTTACATGGCTTATCACACAATATTCAGTGAGGAACTAATTTTATACATAACAAAAATACTGCTGGAGCCCAAGATGAATATTATTGATACATGACAAGGTAGGGTTGCATATTGCTCATAGTAAAAATAATATATGGAAATCAATATTGTTTGAAAATGGCTTCTTTCTTGCCTCAGTGATATTGAATAATATAGAGATAATGCTGCCTATGTGAGTGGGTGAGGATTTAGGGCATTGCAGAAATATATAAAATATATTCTTAAAATAAAGCAAATGCAAAGATATACATTAAATTATTTTCTCCAAAATTCACTCTTTAATTTCCTAAATAATAAATGTCTAATTATGTGCATGATATCACTGATATTTATATTTGAAAATATAGTAATTTACTATGATTTATTTTCAGATGTTTCCAATAATACACAATATGTCAGAGATACTTCTTACATGAATTTACATACACAACATGGAAATGCATTAGATTGCAAAAATTACCATTTTATTTCTGATTGAATAAATATGATTTTGCTTTAGTATTAACTATACATAGCTTCAGCAATATTAAAACTGTATTACTTGCAGGTAATCTGAAATGAGAACAAAACATGAATTATAAACATTATTGCAATAAATTGATTCATACACTTTGCCAGCTTTGAAGAAAGAACCTTTGGTGTTTTCATCCTTAGAAAAGACTGAGAGGCAGATATAGAGTGTCTTGCCTTTATTGTATCATGGATCAATAGTATCCAATAGGAAAAACTTAAGAATTCTATTTTATTGGCAATCATTTAGAATTTATTTTATCATATTACTATTTTTAGGATTTCCACAAAATAAATTAGTTGGGGGAAGTTTCTATTATATTTGTTACAAATTATTGGTTTTGCTTTTATGAATTTTTCTGAATTGACCGTTTTGATAGTAAGAATTACACTGGCAAAATAAAAGTTTTTCAAGTACTTGTGTTGTAATATCAATAGATTGTCTTTAGAACACTGAGAGTATTTCTAGTCATTAATCAAGTAGACATATTTCTTCAAATGCTTATTTTTATAGCCGAATAGACTTCCTCATGAAGTAATGAGCTTGACAATATTTAAATGCAAATTGGTGTGCCATTATTATACTCTACACTCAGGCACTACTAAATTATCTTGACTCATAATTAAACACTTGTTCTAGGCATTTGAACTCCCTATAGTTAACAAAACTATCAATTGCTGCTTATTTTTGAATTCTGAAAACTAGCTTCAGAAGTTGTATCCAGGCCTTGTTATTCTGAAAGTTCTATTGCTACTGAAAATATAACTATCATAATCCTAACCTATATATTGAAATTCAGATTTGAAATATATTGATACTAATATATTGTTTTAAAATGCAATAAGCATTATCTGTGACAAAAGAAAGTTTTACTGTTAAGAATGAAAATATAGTTTGTATGAGCTAAAATAATAATAAAAAAGTATTAAAAAAAGAATGAAAATATAGACACAAGTTTAATAATCTTCAGATATCTAGAGATAAATTATTCAGAAAAATAGAGAAACTATCAGGAAAAAAATCCCAATTTGGACCTGATTTATGATTTGGCCCACTGTCAAAGTCTTATTTTGATGGCATTTTGTGGGAGCGATGAAAAGTTTTGGAAGTGGGTGGGTATTGTTGGAGGAAGAGAGTTGTTGAGGATGTGTGGTAGAGCACTATATCTTGTTTCTGAAGCCCTTACTTTCTCTTTCAAGTCACAGTGGCTAGAGGGTAAACAGAGCTACTAATATACATGTTCCCTGGGATATGACCCAGGGACAATTCAGACTTCTGAACATGGATTGATAACTCAGAAATTGTACGACAAAAGAAATCTTTTTTTAATTCTTTTATTTTTTAATGTTGCATACATGAATATAGTGAATTTATAATAATTACACCCTTTAGTCCCAAATCACACTCCCCTTCTTTTCACCTTAAAATTCTTTATCTCCCCTGCCATATACCCTCCTGTTTTCAAATCTTTTCACTTGTGGTGCACACTATATTTCATCTAGTTTGTCTTTGATGATGTTTCTGTCATGATTCAGCTTCAGTAAGCATCTTACATCAGTGAGTATACCATTGAGGAAAGCATCCCCCTTTTCTTCCTCATCGGCATTAGTTCTCATCAGACTCTCAGGTAAGTGTGTTGCTTCTTAAGATTTCTTTTGCTTTCACATTTAGAGGTTGATAACACAGTTCTCTGCAATTCTTTTTTTAAATGATACTGGAGATTGAACCCAGTGTTTTGTGCATGCTAGGCACTACACATTCTTTACTGAACAGTATCTATAACCCCTTTCCTCCTTGTAAATTCTTTCTCTCTGGTATTTTCAAAATGATGGAAATTAACAAATACAGTATTCATCCACACTTCTCATAAGAGTTTAAAGACCTGTGTATATGATGATCAGGAAGATCAAGTGAAAGAAGAAAAACAATTATCACATGCATGGAAGGTTAGTGTTGGGAGAAGCACTGATGTAATTGCATCTGTTCACACATTTTGTTGGTATTTAGCACATTTAAGTTTCCCTGATTCATATGAGATACATTTTTCCTTTCAGTGGCCAAAAATTACCAACTCCAAATGTAGCTATTTCTCTCATATCGTTATCAAATATTGTCACATAAGCATTTGCAGTATGGATATATTTTCATGTGGAGATGTGAGCGGGTATCTGTTCCTTTCTCCACAATTGCTACAGCTTCTGTGATCTTGGTGAGGGGATTTGTGAAGCTGTAGCAATTGTGGAGAAGAAGGACTTCTCTGTGCAAGCTGTGTAGACAGCTTCAGAAATGCAGCTTCTATGACTTTGCTCCATTAACCCTTGTTTGGTTAGCTCCTGTGTCTTAGAGACTTCCCACTTCCATCCAGAGGAGAATGTTTCAATTCTGAGAAAATACAGCACAAAAAAAACCTTTTGTTACATTGATTTTCATTCTCTCTCTCTTTGTCCTCTCTCTCTCTCTCTCTTTCTCTCTCTCTCTATATATATATATACACACACCTATATATATATATATAGTAAACATATATGTATATATGCTTACTTAGCATATGAAAGTTTCATTTAAAACAGTTAATAAACTTCAGCCTATTGAGAAGACTACAGCAAAACCTATTAGCTACGACTATTTTAACAAAGGCAGGAATGGATCGGGCAGGCCTGTATCATCTGTACGGGCCGCATGCACAAATGCAAGTTTCCCAAGCTAGAACAGGCTGCCATGCCTGGTGATGACATCAAACTGCCTGGCTGAGAGCACCAAACCGGACAGGACAATGCAACAAAAGCTCACGCTGGGACTTATGGGATATTGGGTGGGGTATATAAGCAACCTGATATTTACAATAAATGAGTCTGCAAGCCTGGGAGCCTGCTTTGCCACTTGCCTGACTTCTGGAGTGTGTCGTTGACTTTGTGCCTGCTTACCCCCACTCCCGAGGGTCTCCCTTGGTCCCTGAGACTGCTACACTGTTGCAGTTTGCCTGCATGATTGCTGATAAATGAACATCAAACAGCTCAAGGAAATGAGGGGCTTATTTTCTCACAGTAGTCCAGTTACAGTCTGTGCAGCTTGACAGGAGAGCATGCAACAACATCAGGGCTGAGGAAACTGCCCACACCATCTCTACATAATGGCTGAGAGAGGGACAATCCTTACTTGCCAGACCAGCATGTCTGGCCAAGTATACAAAAGGATGCCAACTCTCTCAACCAGCTGTTTGTATTTTAATTCCAGGGCCTAATCTTACCCAACATGGGCTGGGCCTTCCCCATCAGCTAAACAATCTCCTGCAGGTTTGCTCTGGGCCTAACTTAACCACTAATTCTCTTTAAATGTGCCCAAAACCTCAAACCCTCAACTGTCAATTTGACCCCTGTGTCTAACTTTGACAATTTCACAGAGACCATATGTAGCTGATCAAGCTACATTTACTATTTGGTTCTTTGGAGAAAAATGTATGTACAGAGTTTGCTCATTGGTTCTTAAAAACTAAGGGACAAAACCATATATGCCACACAGGAGCACTTCTTGATATACAGTCCTAAAGCTGTTGAAGAAATTTTCTCAGACAAGGTGAACTTCCCCTATCAGTACTTAAACCATTCAGATATGTTGCTCTACTGATGAACTCAACTATTACAGTAGAAATTAAGTGAAAGAAAGGTCACCTTTTCCAGGCTGAATAATGTGTTGAAAGTAAAACAGTGGGAATGAGTCAAAAAGGTCACGTTTGAAGGTTCTTCTCCTTGGCTTTCACTTCATAAGTTTGCTAATAGAAAAACTTGGTAGAAATATTTTTATAAATAAAATTTATCCACAGATGTTGCAGGAAGTACATAGAAATATTGGGAGCCAAGGGAAATGTACTAAACATATCTACAGGAATTTCAGAGTTTAGGGAAAATTTCTGCTAGAATACAAATCAGCTAAAGTTTATAAAAGTATGATATCTCACTGAACCAGCTCGGTATATCTTATCCACAGGTCCAAAATATGTCCCACCCACTATGGGCTGTGTCTTTCTACATCTATTAGATAATCTTCTGTAGAATTGCTCAGAGTATCCATAAACTACCAATTCTTCACAAATATGTCCATAACTCACTCAATTGTCAAGTTGACACCTAAGACTAGCTGGCATGACAGAGTATATTTGTTCCACAAATGTTTCATAGGACGGTCAGTAATTGGAACCAAAAGATTGTGAGTGAGCTCTACCCTGCAATGTGAACAGGTAGTATTTGTGGTCAGAAAATAAGAATGCATAGAGATACAGCTGTGAAATAGCTTTACTTGGGCATTCATTGTTTGATAGCAGGAAATCTATGATGAGCTGAAACTCTGCTCTCATGATTGGTGGAAGCTTTGCTATTTTCTACAAGATTTACATTAAGTAGCAGTTCACTTCATTTGTGTGGGAATATGGGCTATGTATTTACCTATTTAGTCAGTTTTTTAGTGTTCCCTTTATTATAGCATACAAAATCCAAATATTTCAGACAGTTTAATATCTGTTTGACATTATTAAATGTCATTAAATATTTAACAAACTAATATTTTAAAATTTATTTTTAAACAAATTTAAATAAAATTAAAATAATTTAATGTTAATATTAAAATTAAATACCCCAAATTTTCCTTAGGTTATTACATTTTCGGTATTTTTATTGGCATCTAGCACAATGCTAAGCAAATAAAAATAACATGCTTTAGGGAAGTGATTATTAACACCTACTCAATAGCAGAGAAGTGGCTGCCACATTTATAGTGTCGTTAGTGGTAAAAACATATGACAGTTAAAATAATACTAGAAAATAGTTTCATACATAAAAATATCTAAAATGAACTTTCTAAAGTTAAACTAAATATAGAATATTCAATCATAATCCCACAGTTTAGATAAAAATTCACTACTATTTTCTATTTTATATGTTTTTAATTGTCTCAGAAAAGAGGGTTCATGTGACAGGTGGGTATTTCTCATTCTGACAATTCCTGCCAGATGAGTTCTCCATTTTTTAGACAAATGTTACTTGAGAATTCTCTCTGGACCATCTAATTCATATTCATAACTCCACCTGCTCTAGGTTATTATTACCAACATGACCATTAATAATGACTAAGTTTATCTTTCTACCCATCTTGATTGGTTGAGCAAATGTATTTCTTACCTCCTTAATATACTAGCTCAAGCACATTCATTTGGCTTTTGTTCACTTGATTCAAGCACAGAGTTTAAATATGGTGCAGAATTCAACCAATTAACTACCAACCATGCCTTCCATTTCCTTCTGTCTGTTTGCTTCTGGGCATAGCATAGATCAGTGCTTCTCTGAAACTCTGATTTCTGATTTAACACGTGAATTTTGTAATGCTACTTACCACCAAAGCTGATGAAAAGAGTCTGATCCCTGGAGCCTGCATGGTTAAATGAAAGAACTTACTCTTGCAAGTTACTGTCTGACCTGCATATGGTCACCATGGGAAACCAACACACACATACACACACATACACACACACACACACACACACACAGAGACAGGCAGACAGAGAGACAGAGAGAGAGAGACTCTCTTGATAAATATGTAAATAAATGAAAGCTTTTTAATCAAATTCAGTATTTGTTATTTTATTGTTCATAACAATAAGTTCAAGCTTTTTATTTAAAAAATAGTTTTATTTAAAAAATAGTTCAGTTTTTATAATATATTATCAGAAAATCCACAGTGATGTGATAATGTCCAGTATTAGTATTGTGGTACAAATGCCCATTCTTGAAAAAATTATTATTATTATAGATATGGTTTTGACTGCTAAGGGACAGATGTCAGATCAATAGGTAAACAGGTATAAAGAAAGTGCTGTGGTTGTTAATGGAGACCAGTTCCTGGTATGTGCATGTGTGTATATAGAGTCAGTTGGTAGACAGGTGTTTGGTATACATGCGAATATACATGTGTTCATGCACATGCATTTGAAATTGAAGGGACTATTTAAAGTTGTCTTCAAGAGATGTAATCTACATAGGTTTGCTTGTGTGTTTCTTTGAGATAAGGTCTTTCATTAATCTAGAACATACCCTACAAGGCTAGGCTAGCCAGCCAGTGAGTCTCAGAGTTATAATTGTCTCCATCTCATCAGCGCTGTGAATAGAAGTAAATACAATCATATACCACCACACCCAGCTTCCTTATTTGATTACTAGGGATAAAATCGATGTTCACATGTCTTTGCATCGAGGTTTTATGATTTGAAATTTCTCCTCAACACTGACTTTGCACTTTTTAAACATACAAATTATTATATCTTTCTAAAAATAGAAATATATCAAGGAATAAGTGACAAATTATAGATTTTGTGTCACGAATTAATATGTGATGTAATACTCCTATTCAAAGTACTGTAATGAAAGTAAACATATGTAAGATATGAATTATATTTCATCTGGAATGTGTAATGTACAAGGAACCTTGCAAATGGAAACTCAATTGATTTTGCAGAAACTCTGCGAGAGATGTCATTGTTTGTTTTTTCTATTTGCAAATGGGACAATGGGAAAACTAGAAAGGTCATTCCAATTCTGGAAATGATGAAAGACAAAACATTACTGATTTTTCTACAATCTGTTTTTGAAGCATGGTCATGAAAACACTCATGTGATATAGCTGGAAAAATTCCATATTTTTCTTGTGAAATAGTACAGCTTTATGAACAACCATGTTATCAAGATATGTTTAACTTAATTCTAAAGGAAAGTTTCTAAAATAGAGAAACAATTACATTGCAAGGTGGAGATTACATGCCAAGTGACTACTTCTCCAGTTACTTGTGGCCCATGACTGGCTGGTTGCTTATGCAACTCTTTGTTCTAAACAAATGAACTTATAGTTATAGATTTGATAGACCTAGCATTCTAAGGTTTAAAAGTAGGGAGAAATATATTTTTGACAGGCAATATATGTGGTGACATGCTATTGGGAGACAGATTAAATGAGTCCTAAAGTTATTGCCTCTGTTTCAGCTGCCTAGATTCATGTTTTATGTCTGGTGTTTCTTAGCTCTGTGACTTTAAAAAACTTAATTAATCTTCCCAAGCCTGCATTTTCTTTTGCATATAAATAAATATAAATAATAATGTCTCCCTAAGGGCACTGTCATGAAGATTAAATGAGGCAATCTGTGGAGAAAGTTCTGTGAGTCTTCTTTTAACTGTGCCATGTCTTTGGGCATTCTTAAGATCATTTCTTTAACACTAGAACTTATTTCCATTTTGTAATTTTCACTCTTCGTTTCATATATCTTAGTAGCAAGCAACATGCAGCAATACTGAATTTGTCTGGAGCCTAAGAATGACTTCATTTCTGACTTTTATTTGTCACTAATTCTTAGGCTTCAGTCCTTGGCAAAATGAAGTCAGTGTTTTAGAGTCTTCTCTAGTTCCAGAGGTTCATGACTATTTTTAAGTACAGAAATCACTATACAATTTAATCACCCAAATTCTGTGTAATACTTACAGAAAGTAGCATTGTTTTTCATTTTATTCTTTAAAGCAAAAATTAGAATTCCTTTTAGTTTAATTGTGCCCTGATAACTGGTTCTAATCTCTGCCAAAAGATGATTTTGTTTGCCACTTATGACAGTTAATCTTGGGTGTCAACTTGACCATGCTTGGCATTAACTAAGATCAGCTGTCAGACTACTTGAAGGGATTATCCAGATCAGTACATTGCAATACTAAGACCAGGCCTAGATCTGATTGGAACCTCCCAGTAGTAGGCCAGATAAAAGGAACCACAGAACAGGAGATTTTGAAGAGAGGTTCTCTGCTTCTTTGACTCTCCAAGATGTTTGCAGTGACTTAGGCTGTCTCCACCTTCAGCCACCAGCCATGTTGCCTCTGCCATGAACCATAAGCTGAATAAATTTCCCTTTCTCCCTTAAGTTGCTTGACTTCTAATGCTTTCTCATAGCAATAGTTAAGAGTAACTATTACACCATTTGAACCCCATTTTGGTGACATTATATGAGGTCTTGCAACTTGCAACACACAGAAGTGGTAGTATTTAGTAGATTACAGTACTTGAAGAAGGCCCATGGGATAGTACAGAGACCAACATTACATGATTTCATTGTAAACATTGTAAGTGATGGTATTTATTATCATCATTACCACTTTTTATTTTCAGCAATCAACATATAAAATACTATGATTGTAATTTTATATAATTGCATTTTTTATTTCCTATGGATATTTCTAGTAAATTTCAAGCCTTTAGTGTAATTTCCTTTGAAAAAGTCCTTAAAATTCCAGTGAAATTTTCAGTATTCGCTTTTATTTCACCTTGAATATGCATCCTACCGAGTTCTCATGTATTGAATTAGTAAATGCAATCATTAGGAAATTATTGATAAGAATCTATATTATCTAGTCACGGAACTGCTATAGTGAGAAGAGATAATATAACTGAGAAGTGTTCTTGGCTGGAGGAAGTAGTTCACACTGGTATATCCTTAAAGGCTATACCTTGCCATAGTCCATCTCCAACTGCTTGCTTTCTGGCTACTGTGAGGTAGTAAGATCCCCCATCTCGTGACATTCTCCCATGATTTTATGTCAAACAAGACCATAAAGCTGCCATTGACAGAAACCATGAGTTTCTCAGGTAGTTCTCATGTTGTTTGAGTTACTTTGGAATAATTCCTAAAATACCAATTAGAGTGGAAGAGAGGAGTTTAATTTACCAGTGGTCTGGAGACGAGCACACTCTCCAAGGAATGAGGCCCAAGCTCAGTTTGTATTTTCATTTTATATTAAAGCAGGGAAGAGGCAGGGCATGCAAAGAGGGCCTTTCCAGAAACAGAAACAAAGGTTGCTAAGCCAGTGGGCAGACTGTCTACTACAGAGGGCATATATGGCCTATGCATTATCACCATCATGTACAGGTCTCAAGGGTGGAGTAGTACCTGTTAAATGTCCTTAAAAATTTAAATTTTTTTCATTGGTGATCCCCCCATAGACTAGCATATATATCAGGGGAGAAGACTTCAGACTGTAGGATCCTTAATAGCAAGGGGTGAAACAGTCATAATAGACTTCGCATACTAGCAGGCAGCCCAAGACGGGGCCTCAAGCTATGCTACTGAGTCTTGAACCGTCATTAGTATAGACGACTAAGACGGAACTTCAGGGCCCATATAAGCAGATGTTCTGGAGGGTAGGAGGGAGCAGGCATGAAACAACAAAGGAAGGGAAGGAGGGAGGAAAAGGGGAAGAGAGGGAGGGTTGGGGCTGAGAGAGAGCAGGATGGGGGAACAGAAGAAAGAAAGGGAGGGAGGAGGGAGAGAGGGAACAAGGAGGGAAAGAGTACTTACCCATTGAGCTTACATAAACAGGTAAAATAATAAAGTAAAATAAAATAAAGTCAACCTAGATTTAAAAAATTATATTTATCTTTTTCACTCACAATAACAAAAATTTAATTCTTCATTATGAAAATGGACATTCTCATGAAATAAACAGAAATATATAACAGTGAATTTAGAAGTCTGAAAGCAGTAAAATATACACCCATGCATTTATTTAAAGTGATGTATAATAAATGTTATTTATAAAATTACTTAGTAATAGTAAGAAGCGTTGGGGCTGGAGAGGTGGCTCAGGGGTTAAGCCTCTGCCTTGCAGGCGAAGAGTCCTGAGTTGGGATCCTAAACCCCACGAATAGACGCCAGGCAGAAGGGCGGGGGGCAGCCTGCGTTTCTAGTCCTGGTAGGGCAGAGCCTGGGAATCCCGAGACATAGTAAACAAGGAGGAGGTGGAGGTGATCCACGGTGGTTTCCGAATTCGCCCGTGGTTCTACACATACACACACACACAATTGAATAAATAATAAAAAATTTTAAAAAAAATTAAAAAAAGAAGTGTCTAACTTTCTGTGTCTGGAGTACTTCACTCAATATATTTTTTCCTAATTCCATCCATTTCCCAGAAAAATTCATTAATTCATCTTTTTTGATAGCTGAATAGTATTCCATGGTATAAAAATATCACATTTTCATTATACGTTCATCAACTTTTGGGCATTTGGGTTGATTCCATGACTTTGCTAATTTAAACAGTGCTGCAATGAACATGGTTGTACGTATGTCACAATAGTGAATTTCTACATTATGGGAGATTATTCCCACAAGTGGAATAGAAAATTGATATGGCATTTCAATCTTTAATATTTTAGAAATCATCAAACTGATCACTGGAATGGTTGTATAAGCCTGCATTCCCAACAGCAATGTATGAGAGTTCCCTTCTCTTCACATCCTCTTCAGCATTTGGTTTCTGTGTAAGAACTGTTAGCCTAGACTGATCAGCTTGAGGGAGTTCCCTACCCTTTCAACTAAAGTTTTTATAGTCTCTGGACTAATATTGAGGTCCTTGATCCATTTGGAATTAATTTTTATGCATGGTGACCAGTAAGGGTCCTGTTTTAATCTTATACATGTGAATATCCAGTTCTGCCAACACCATTTGTTTTTCCAATTGAATTTTTTTTCCATTGAATTTTTTGGGCCCATTTGTCAAAGATCAAATGGCTGTAATTGTGTGGCCTTGTATCTGGGCCTTCAATCCTTATCCATTGATCTACATGTCTACTTTGGAGCCAGTACCAGGCTGTTTTTATTACTATGGATTTGTAGTATGGATTAAGGTTTGGTATGGTGATACTTCCAGCAGTGTTTTTGTTACTCAAGATTGTTTTTGCTGTCCTGGACCTTTTGAGATTGCCTGATCAATTTCTTTAAATTGCTGTGGGATTTTGATTGATATAGCATTGAATCTCTATATTGCTTTCGGTAGGATGGTCATTTTTATGATGTTGATTCTGCTAATCCAGGAGCATGGGAGGTCTTTCCACCTTCTGGTGTCTTCTATAATTTCTTTCTTTATGGTTTTCATCATAAAGTTCTCTCACTTTGGTTAGATTTATACCAAGGTATTTCACTTTTTTAAGGGCTATAATAAATGGGATTGTTTCTATTAGGACTTTTACAGTTATTTCATCCTTGGTGTATATGATCACCTCTGATTTTTGGATGTTTATTTTGTAATCTGTCCCTCTGCTGAACTTCTGTATTAGTTCCATGAGTTTCCTGGTGGAGATTTTGGGATCACCCAGGTGTACGATCATGTCATGCGCAAATAGAGATATCTTGACTTCTTACTTTCTGGTTTGAATCCCTTTTATCTCCCTCTCTTGTCTTATGGCTCTAGCTAAGACTTCAAGTACAATATAGGATAGAAGTGGTAAGAGTGGTAACAGCCTTGTCTAGTTCCTGATCAAAGTGGGAATGCTTCAAGTTTTTCCCCTTTGTGTAACCTTTGCTGTTGGCTTATTGTATACAGCTTTTATTATGTTGATATAAGTTCCATTCCAACTGTCTCTAGGGTTTTGATCGTAAAAGGCTGTTGGATCTTGTCAACATCTATCTATCTGCATCTATCTGCATCTATCTAGAGGATTATGTAGTCTTGGACTTTAGATTGGTTTATATGATGGATTATATTTATTGATTTGCTTGTGTTGAACCAACCTTGTGTGCCTGGGATAAAGCCTATTTGATCACCATGAATGATCTTTTTGATATGTTTTTGTATCCAATTTGCTTTGGTAAGACTTTGTTGAGAATCTTTGCATCTGTTCATCAAAGAGATTGACCTATAGTTTTCTTTTTTTAATGTATCTTAATGAGGTTTTGAGATTAGTATGATACTAGCTTCATAGAAAGAATTTGGCAGTGTTCCTTCCTTCACAATTTGATGGAACAGTTTAAGGAATATTAGTGTTAGTTGTTTTTTAAATTTCTGGTAGATTTCTTTGCTGAATTTATCTGGTCCAGGACATTTTTTGGTGGGAAGATTCGATATTACTTCATCAATTTCCTCATTTGTTATAGGACTATTTAAATCATTTAAAACTTTCTCATTCAATTTAGGTAAGTTATGCTTACTTAGGAATTCATCCATTTCTTTTGTGTTATCAAATTTTATGGAGATGAATTTTTGAAATATGACTATATTCTCTGAATTTCTTGGGTATGGCGGTGATCACTCCATTTTCATTTCTAATTTTGTTAATTTGTGCTTTCTGTAGTTGATTTTGGTTAACTTAGCTAGGTGTGTATCAATCTTATTGATTTTTTTCAAACAGCCAGCTTTTCTTCTGGTTGATTCTTTGCAACATTTTCCTTATCTCAATTTCAGATATTTCTCCCCTGATTTTGCTAATGTCCATTCTTCTACTGCTTTTGGGACTGAATTGCTGTTGTGACTCTAAGGTTTTAAGCTTCATTGTTAAGTTGTTTACTTATTATGTTTCCATATTTTTACCTAGGTATTTAGAGCTATAAACTTACCTCTTAGGACAGCTTTCATTGTGTCCCAGAGATTTTGATATGTTGTATTTTCATTGTCATTTGCTTCTAGGAAATCTTGAATTTCCTTCTTGATTTCTTTCTGAACCCATTTCTCATTCAGTATCGTACAGTTTAGTTTACAAGAGTTAAAGTATTTTATGCTGTTTGTTTTGTCCTGGATGTCAAGCTTTATTTAGGCCATGGTGGTTTCACAAGGTACAGGCTATAATTTCAACTTTTCTGCATATGTGGAGATTTGTTTTGTGGCCCAATATGTGGTCTATTTTGGAGAATGATCCATGGGTTCTGAGAAGAATGTGTTTTCCTTCGTTTTTGGATGGAAGGTTTGATAGATATCTGTAAGGTCCATTTCAGTAAGGGTTTGATTTAGTTCCAATTGGTTTCTGTTAAGATTTTGGCCTGTTGATCTATCCCCTGTTGAGAGTACAGTATTGAAATATCCCAGTATTATCATTTGGCAATTGATTTCTTGTTTTACACATTGTAGTTTTTGCTTAATGAATGTGGAAGCACCCATATTAGTGGTGAATTGTTCCTATGACTAAAATGTACCCTTCTGTATCTCTTATGATTTTCTGTGGTTTGAAGTCCACTTTGTCAGATAACACAATTGCTATTCCTACTTGCTTTCTGGCTCCATTTTCTTGAAGAATTTTTGACCAGTCTTTTACTTTTAGAATGTGTCTATATTTTGTGGTAAGATGTGTTTCCTGAAGGCAGCAGATAGATGGTTTTTGAATTCTAATCCATGTTTGTAATCTGTGTCTTTTGTTTGGTGGGTTAACATCATTGACATTTAATGTTCTAATGTACAAATTACTTTTAATTCATGAAATTTTTGTATTTAGTGGCTTTTCTAAGTGTATTATTTAGCTTGTATGTTGTAGTAGTATTCTACTTCCCTTTTGTCCTCCTGGATATGCTCGTTCTTTTCTTCAAACTTGAATGTCTTTCCTAGCACATTTTGAAGGCCTGGTTTGGTGGCCATGTAAGTCTTCAAGTTGTTTTGTGGTAGAAAATTTTTCTTTCACCCTCAATTGTGACTGATATTTTTGCTGGGTCTACCAGCCTGGGTTGACATTTGTGCTCATTCAATACTTGAAGTACACCTCTCCAAACTCTTCTGACTTTTACTGTTTCCATTGAAAAATCATTTGTTATTTTAATAGTTTTTCCTATAAGTAACTTGTTTATTTTCTCTTGAAGCTCTTTGCGTTGTGTGTGTAGTGGTTTTACTATTATTTGATGTGGCAAAAAAAAAATTTCTATTTTAGTCATATCTGTTTGGGATGCAGAATGCCTCTTGTAGTTGGATGGGCCTCTTTTTCTTTAGATGTAGAAAGTTTTCCTTTATGAGAATTTGAGAAATTATCTTATGGTTTGTCATTTTGGGGTTCTTGTTCTGGTATTTCATGAATGCACATATTAGGCTTCTTCAAGGTGTCCCATAACTGTTGAATATTCCTCTCAAGTATCTTTTTGGCTTTAACAACCTCTTTGATTGAACTGGTCAGTTCTTCTACTTTGTCTTTAAGATCTGATAATCTATTTTCTGCTTCATTAGTTCTGCTGATAAAACGCTCTTGAATTTTGGGTTGAAGGTAGCTTGTCTTTTAGTTCAAGTTTAAACTCTGCTTGAGATTGTCTTAACTACTCTATGTCTATTCTCTTTCTTCAACTACTTTTCTCATCTCCTCCAAGTGCCTGTTGTAGTCCTGTTCAAAGTGGTTGATGTGGCTATATTTAACTCCTTCCAGATTGCCTCTTGCAATTGTTTTTATCATAGTAAAAATTAGTCTTTGAAAATCATTATCTTGGTGAGGCTTTCTTGACTATTTTCTTTGGGTTTATTCTGGTTGGATTGCATCATTATGGGGTTGATTATTTTTGTAGGAGATTTGTTATCTTGGCTTTTGTTTCTCATGGATTTGTGATGTGACCTCGGCATTTTTTAATCTCTTAATGTACTTCTTTTTGTTTCTGTGTGTTTTTGGTTGAATTGTATTAGACTATTTACTACACTTGAGCAGTGATTACTTCTGTTTGCCTTGGAGTTGAGTATGTCTGTCTGATATTGGTGTTATTTCTTATATGAGGATATTGGATTGTTAGTATATCAGTTAAGGTGTGCTCAGTTATCAGGTATTAAAGGTTAGTATGGTAGTGCACTTTTTAGCTTTACTTTTTTTGTGATATGTGAGGGTGAATAGTATAGTCCCTGAAGTTGTGTGGGTTTTTGGATTACTATATGGAAATGTTAAACTATAGTGACTAATAATTGAGAAGCACGAGATAGTAAAAAGGGGTTACTTTACTTTCCTTAGAGCTGGATGTGAAGATTCTCTTCCGTATGATAGGATGATTTTAGAAGACCTCAGATGAATGGTTTTGCTTCCATTTTCTCTGGACTTTGATGAACTCTGAGGAGCAGAGAGTCTGCTGAGGTCCAGGTTCCAGAGCTAGGGCAGAAAGGCAGAGTGGCTAGTGGGTGTACCTAGGGCCTAGGGCGTGGTCTAGGTTCCTTACCTAAGGAGCAGGGAGTCTACCCTAGTTCTGGTCCTGGTCCAGGGCAGAAAGGCAGAGTGGCTAGTGTCTCCTGCAGATGAACTGGGGCCTGGGGCGTGACCTAGGAGACTTCCCCAGGCCAGAAAAGCAGGCTGGCTACTAGTGCGGGGCACAGATTACCTACTAAATCTCTTTTGTAGCATGTTCAATAAACAATGAGCTCTTAAAATATTTTAAAATGAATGGTGAGTTTCATATTTCTCTTTAGCTATGAAGTATATTTCCCCAGATTGTTAAGATTATACTGTTTGGAAAATATTAATACAACATAGCATTGCACTAATGTTATATATTGGAGTGATTTTTAGAAACTTTGTTAGGACAAATAACTTTTTTGAAGATAATTTATGTGTCCAGACACCATAAAAATAAGATAATTACTGGTGATTAATTAGTCTTCCTTCAGAACCTTCAGAAAAGGTGAAAAAGAAGTGAAAAATGTATGTTTATACAATTGCATCCTTCACCAAGTTCTATGAAGTGTAACAAAATGTGTGTGAGAGAACAATTATTTCCAAGCATATAACAAATGTTTCAATAACTAATAGTGTATAGTAGTCAAAGTAAATGAAATGTCAAAGCCATTGACTTAAAAAAATCAAGTCAAGGGTTGAAACATGGCTCAGGGGTTAAGCCTTTGGCTTTTCAGCAGAAGAATCTGATTTCAGATCGCTGATCCCATGTAAAAACTCCAGGTGGAAATGGTAGTGGCCTGCACTTCCATTCCTGGTAAGCAGCCTGGGAAATAACAGAGCAAAATAATAAGAAGGAAGAACAATCCAGAATGATTTCTGATGTCACTCTTGGGTCTACACAAAGATGTATAGTTCCCTCTTACACACACACACACACACATGTGCACACTGCACACATAGGTGCCCACCAACATCTATCTATACACATGTAAAAAGTATGATAGATATAACCTATAGTTCTATAATGTAGTAAGCATTACAAAATTAGTTTGCTTCTTTGTTTCTCTGACATTGAGACATATGGTTAGCATATGTATGATTGAAAGATAAAATGACTACTTTCACAGATAACATTATCAATTGGTTTATTTGACATCTATCTCTTTTAAAATATTGTACTTTCAAATAATTGTAAAAGTAAGGTTCAGGTTTTGTGCATAAATAAAAAAAATCTTTTATTTATCCACACATTAAAAATTACTCCAAGAAAATGTTTCTATTCTTTTAATAAATATTAATTACCTCTCTCATGAATGATATGGATAAAAATTACATTCTATGTTGGGTTCTTGTTGTTGTATGAAAAAATGCAGCATTTTTAAATACTATTTTATGGGAACACACAGGAATATGTGATTTATGTCAATCATTGAGTCTGAATAGAAATAATTTAGTTTTAAGTTTATTCCAATAAACATCAAAATTTTTATTGTGAAATAGATTTACTTTGCATTATTTTAAATAATTCTTCAAGTAATTCCATTTATATTGATTTCTTTAGTCTTATATTGGCCTTTCAGTTAGATTATACTGTAAATTATTTATTATTCTTTTTTATTTTATTTACTTTTAGTGTGTGTGAGTGTGTGTGTGTGTCTGTGTGTGTGTGTCTATTCGAGGTCATTGTGTATGCCTGTGGAGGCTCAAGGGTGACATCAAGAATCATTCAGAATTTCTCTAACTCCTTTTCTCTTTGCTCTGAGGCTTCCTAGGCTTCCAAATCTGGAAGTGCAAGATGATGTCATTTCTGTCTGGTATTTTCGCATGAGCTCTGAATCCGAGGTAGGAATCTACTGCTTGTAAGGCAGAGACTAAACTCCTGAGCCATCTCTACAGTACTTATTATGCTCCTTTTTCTTTTCTTTTTTTTAAATTTTTATTATTATTTCTGCTCATACAAACTTAGTAGGTACACCGGTTCCCTCCCTCCCTGCTCCTCCCACCGACCCTGCTGCTCCCCCTCCCCTCCCACCTCTCTCCCCACCCCCCAGTGCCTCTCCCCCCAATCCCTGGAGAATCCTTTAATGTGCATGCCATTCTCTCTTCTGGGCCCTCCTCTCTGATGACATACAAGGATCCAGTGGCATTCCCTGAATCCTTTCCTGTGTTCCCCTTAAGCATAGGAACACTACTGTTTAAGAAAATTTAAATGAACGTTTTCATTTACTATATTTAAAAAAAATTGTAAGTAAGATTAAATTCACATTTTTCACAGACAAGATTCAAAGGCTGCAATTTGGCTAAGTTCAATTTGTTTATAAATTAAGTGCTAAAATTTAATTTCTGCTATGTGTTTATGGGGACAAAATCAAGGTTTGTAAGGAAGCTAAAAATCAGTAATGTTAAAATAATTAAGAGAACAAAAATATTCTATACTAATTTACCCAATCACTTTATCTTTTAAATTACATTAGGATCTTCCAGATTGTACTTTAAAATTGCACTTGTTACATGCATGATTGTGTACTTGTAAATTACTTATCAATGCATGCCCATCTGCTTCTCATAACTGACATGCCAATGAATAAAATTGAATTCTATAGTTAATTCTAAAGTCACCAAATTAGAAATAGATAAACTGTAATTAGCAAATGATCATTTTACTGTAATAATAGCTTTTGCAAAGATAAATAAGTTAACTCTTAAATTTGTTAGGGTCTAGACTTCTTGAGAAATTCTACATAGATATGGATATTCTCTTTTCGATGTCAGTTATAGATGTAAATACTATGTTTCAAGATGTTTTAGTCAAAAATTTCTCAACACACCTAGAGAGGAAGTAATTTATAATTCCTGATAAATAAACAAACTAGTTAATAAAGTTAGTACATGTATACAGATATAGTCAACATTTTATTATCATATTGAATGATAGAAAATGAAATCTAAAAATAACTCACAAATCACAATTTTGCAGTGATGTTCCATCTACTCTCCTGCTTAAACCTACATTAGAGATGAATATGTAAACATTCTTGCTCAGATGATATCCTTCAATAAAGAAACTTTCTTAATTATGCCTCCAAAAGTCTTGTTTCTTAGCTTTTTGCACTTGTAAGTAGTTGTCACCATGTTCTTTAAACAACAGACTGTATTCCTATAAAAGCCAAAGATGGCTACACTAACACTGAGCAATATATAATCATTAAGGATCATGATTATGTATTCAGTTCCTGGTTGACAACTGAATACATAATCATGGTCCTAATTGTATTATGAGGTTGCATACAACAAACAGGACAGGAATAGTATAGTCCCCGAAATCATTCGGGTTACTTGATAAATCAAAAGTTACTATGGGGCCTGGAGAGTTAAGCCTGGCAGAAGTTCCTGAGTTCGGATTCCAGATCCCACGTACAGATGCCAGGCTGAAGTGGGGGGGAGGGGGAGGGGGGGCGACCTGCGTTTCTGGTCCTGGTAGGGCGGAGCCTGTGATTCCCGAGGCAGAGTAAACAAGGAGGAGGTGGTGTCCATAGTGGTTCCCGAATTCGTCCGTGGTTCTACAAACACACACACACACACACACACACACGCACACACGCACACACGCACAATTGAATAAAAAAAAAAGCTACTAAGAAGTCAAGGCAAGAGCACAGACACGAGGTTTTAAAGTTTGGACACTTTAAGTGCAAAATCTGTCTCTCTCCAACAACACTATGCTCTAAGTGTCTAGCAGTGGTCTTTGCTTCACTGTATTGAAATTCCTTTGAGTTACAGCATGGCCTTGAGAAAATTCCTTGTTAAATCAAAGGAAAGGACTTGGGAGGTTTAACAACCTAGTGTCATATCAGTTTCAATTAGATAATTAGCTGTCAAAAAGAGCCTCAAGAGAGAGAAACATAGGTTAAACACATCTAATTAAGCAGAAGAATGAATAAGATACAAGGTTTTTTCATATCACAGGGATTTTACAATCTAGAGTAGCAATGTACAGAAGTCAGAGACCATAGAAATACTTTGGTTATAATTGGTAGAATTCATAGTAGGAAGAATGAAAGAAAAAAAAAAGCAGGCAACTTTCTTATTCTGCTTAAAGTACCACTGAGATGAATGTGATGTATTCATTTAGCAGCCTTATTCTCATAGTGAAATATACAAAGTGTCTTGTTAGGAAAAGAAATGAACAGTTATATATCAGTACAAACAATACAAGTTTGAGAACAACCTCTTTTGTGATTTAGAAGGATAATTAAATTCCCTATCCTTTTGAAAAAGAAAAATATATAGTAGAACTCTCAAATTTCTACTTATTTTTTCTCATATGTCCTTGTCAAAATAAATATAATATCTACTCTTTCTTTGTGAAGCTTTGTGAGTATAATTTCTAAGTATCTTCCTTATTCTTCCAACACAAGTACAGTTATAATCTCTGGACATCATACATAATTCAAACAGAAGAGGTCTTTAAGTTTGAAAGAAAGTTTTTCAGCACAGGCTTTGATATCTATGGAATAAGGTTTGTTCAATAGAATATCTTGCCTCATGCAATGAAATAGTTATTGTAAAAGCTAGACATCCAGAAATGCTAAGAGTTACAGATATTAAAAAAATCTGAAAATGAATACTTTTTAGCTAAAATTGCAAGGAAAAAAGAGCTTTTAGACAATAACAACTTTCTCCCAACTAAATAACAACCTCCCCATCTCCTACATCCCAAATAAAAACAGCTTCTATCCCTCTGCACCATTCTAACTTCATCCATCAAAGGCAAAGTGCAAGACTATAGGTAAGTTCTGACCTCATCCACCTGTTCTTGATATGCTATGACATCCTGCTTGGTGGCTGCGAAAGAAGCAGTGCAACATACTCTAACTTTGTTCATTGCCAGGCAGCAACAAGCAGTGTCCTATCAACTTCTATAAGCAATGTCAATGAAGCCATGAGGAAAATGAGGGTATGCATGACTGGCAAGAATAACAGTGGTTCCAGAGAGCAATGCTGAGCATACGTTTCAAACATGATCCTAATTAAATTTATTAATCTGTCATACCAAAATCTACTGGAAAAGCAAAAGATACAGTAGTAAACTTATAGCATATTTTCTACAACCAAAAGTTAAAAGAAAAGAAAGAATGAAGAAAATCAGAAAACATTTAACAATTTACCAAATGAATAATTTCAGAAAGTTTAAAAAAAAAAGAATGGCAAACCAAAGCTGAAATGAGTAGGTATAATAAAGAATGGTTAGAGAATAAATTTCAGATTGGAGAAAAATAATGCAAAGTGTATAAAAATGTAATTTGAGTTACCGGAAATTAAAACATTGATGAATATTTATGGAAAATATTAAGTTACAAAAATGTTAAAACAGGACAGAAATGCAAGGGACTTTTAAGAACTTTGTAAATGATTGCATAGAAACTGTTACATTTATTCTGGTTTTTTCTCTGGAAATGCACAACCAAACAAGGGATTTTATTTTGGCTTATTATTCTTTTATGCAGTTCCTCATTCACCTTAGCAGGATAGCTCATATGAACACCAGGAGCAGAGACAACTAGCCAAATCCTATCACAAGACCACTTCCAAGAGCAGCATATCTGACCACACATACAGAAACACCGCAACTTCCTTAATCAGCTCTCTTTATCATATTCATCTGCCCAGGTATAAGCCCCAACCACTTTGTGCTAACTGTTCCACAAGACATAGAAAATCTCCTGAAGACTTGCTCAAGGCCTATCTGCACCAGTAATTCTTTACAAATGTGTTCAACACTCAAATCCTCAACCATCAAGTTCACACTTGTATCTGTATCTAACTATTATAGCCACAAATCATAAAACCTACTAATCAAAAACATAACATAAGAGCTCTGTAGAGCTAGAGCAGACAGTTTACTTATGAGAGGCAGGCAGAGAAAGAGAGGAAGAAAGAAAGACTGAGAGAGCATATGAACTAATGCTATGACATGACCGATTGGTGGAAGTCAGAGGACAATTTTTGAGATTTTATTTATTTATCATTTATTATTTATTTATTTTACAGAGACACAGAGAGAGAGACAGAGAGAGAGAGAGAATGGTGTGTGTGTGTGTGTGTGTGTGTGTCTATTTGTTTGTTATGCCTGTGGAGATACAAGGGACTTCAGAAATCATTGAGAATTGCTCTACCTCCTTTTTTCTCCTTATTGTTTTGCTCTGGCATTTCCCAGGCTCCACCTTCCAGACATGGAAATGTAGGCCACTGCCATTTCCCCTGCTTTTTTTCCCTTAAAATGGGATCCAGGATCCTTCTGCTTGTAAGGGAAATTCTTAACCCCTGAGCCATCTCTCCAGCCCAAGAGAACATTTTTTGATTGTCAATTATTTCCTTCTATCATGTGGGCTTTTAGAGATTGAACTCAGATCACCTGGCTTGTGAGCACATGACTTACCCTGTGAGTAAGCTCTCTTGCTAGTCCATAATGTATGTTCTTTCTATGTCTCATTATGGAAGAGGAAAGATCTGAAAAACACCTTGCATTCACTCTCAAGATTTCCTCATAGAAACTCTTCAGATCTTTCTCCTTCCATTGTGCAAAGTATTATGATAAACAAAATATTTTGTAGATCTTATGAAAGTAGACACAGTTATAGTGTCTTTGGTGGATCAGGTCTTAATGTCCAGAAATTTTCTGTCTAGCAGGGCCCCTCCATACCATCTTGCTCTTACATTATGGCTACTTTTCTTTTTTTATCTAATTTTTTTTATTATTTATTCAATTGTGCGTGTATGTGTGTGTGTGTATGTATGTGTGTGTGTATGTAGAACCATGGGCGAATTCGGAAACCACCATGGACCGCCTCCACCTCCGTACTCTGCCCGGGGATTCACAGGCTCCGCCCTACCAGGACCAGAAACGCAGGCCGCCGCCCCCCCCCCCCCCCCCCCGCTTCTGCCCATCATTTATACGCGAGGTCTAGGATTCGAACTCAGGACCTTCTGCCTGCAAGGCAGATGCTTAACCCCTGAGCCACCCTCTCCAGCCCGCATGAATAACTTTTCTTATGTGATGATTTATGAGTTTTAAGGGTGAGTGATTTACATGTTATGTTTAATGTTGAGAACTTCTTAAATACCTCACATTGCAAAAGGAAGCTTCTTTTTTTTTAATTTTTTTTGCATTCTTTATTCAATTGTGCGTGTGCATGCGTATGTAGAATCACGGGCGAATTCGGGAACCACCATGGACCGCCTCCACTTCCTTGTTTACTCTGCCCGGGGATTCATAGGCTCTGCCCTACCAGGGCCAGAAACGCAGGCCGCCCCCACTTTCGCCTGGCGTCTGTACGTGGGGTCTAGCAATCGATCTCAGGACCTTCCGCCTGCAAGTCAGAGGCTTAACCCCTGAGCCACCTCTCCAGCCCCAAAAGAAAGCTTCTTGGTAGAAGGCGAGGAGCTTCTGTAATCTATGGAAATATTAATGAGTATTTGGATGGTAGTTTTATATCATGCTGTAGTTTGCTTTTCCCTAGGACCTAAGATCTCCACAGTCACACATTCTTGGCTTGGTTTACAGTAGCATATTTATATATTCCTTTTGAAAAGTGACCCTTTAATTCAGTCCTTAAATTCAGTAAGAAAGCAGTTGAGCACCCCCATGACATTCATGCAACATTGCATGCTGCTCACTTATTGCATGGATGGTTTTTATTAGAGCTTGCACCTTTCATAGCTAAGTGAGAATCTTGATTGATTTTTTTTCTCCCCAAGAAACATGCATACTACCTTCTCCCATTATAAAATCCAGGAAGCCAGGAAGAATTTTTCAGATCAGCTCCAGCTTGCTTTATTTCCATATTCCCTCATGAATTTGCGTGACACTTGCAACATCAGGGTCTTACTGTCAGTATGGAAGGCCAGAAGGAACAATGGCAAAAGGCTACAGCTTTTTGGAGGTCTTTGGAGACTTCTCTGACCAATAACTCATTAGGAGGTTTCACATATACAGGAATTTTGTTTCATCACTTATGATTTCTTACAAGAGCATGTGTATCCATAGTTAGGGTTTAATCTGCCCTTGGTTTTGGCTTCTTTGTTTACATCAATACATAGTATGTAAAGTTTCTGTCTGAGTACATCATTCATCCTTTGTGCTACATTCTGTACTCTCAATAGAATGAAATGAACCAAAAGTGGGCAAATACTCTCCAAACTAATCTTCTGAGAAGGGAGTTATGTAAAAGTTTATAAGGTAATAAGTAAATCAATAATAGTAATGTAATAATAGTAATCTAATATTAAAATTCATTAATATTTTAATAGAGATTTCAAACAAAAAATTTAAACTGTACAGATACAGGAAAGATCTTCAACATTGAGGAAATACAAATACAAACTAATTGAATATATTATTTTATTTTGAGTAGATGTTATAAAAAGAGCTAAGAAATCATATTTGTGAAGATGAGGAAAAAGAAAGCCAGTTCCCATCTGTTGGAGAAAATGTAAATTATATTAACTGTATTAGTTAATACACAAGGAATATTCCTCAAATTGATAAATAAAGCCATCATACATACCAGAAATTTAACATGAGGATGTTAAAAGCATCTCCAATCCCATACACTACTCAGAGGATAGTATAAACTGAGAACTTCACTGACAAATGAACAGTTTCACTAATTCTCGTGTGTATATGCACTGTACTGTCATCTCTAGCAAAGAATTTAACTCTTATTATTGCAACAGTGGATAGAATTGTTGGACGTTATATGAAGTGAAAACAATCAATAACAGAATGGCAAGTGGTGCATGTTCATTCTCACATTATGAGACTAAGTATGTTGATAATATATAAATAGAAAGTGGAATTGAGACCACCAAGTTTGAAGAAAGGTAATGGAGTAGATTGAGACAATTTAATGAGTAACAAAATACTGCTCTCCATTAATTTCCAGAGACAACTTTAAATGTTTTCACAAAACACAGAAATGACAAGACTTGAGGTAAAGATAGCAAATGTTCTGATTTGCTCATTAAAAATCACCTACATGTACTAACTCACACTATACAACACATATAAGCACATGCATGAACTAAAAATGAAGTAAATGATCTCATTTTGCTTCATGTTAATTAATATATTCCAAGTGCACTGGAAAAAAATCATTGGCTTTTTCAAGGGCAGGATGCCACAAGCAGACTTTAAACATACATTCAATAATTGCATTACTACAGAGACACAATCAAATAATATGCTTCTTCAGAAGCTGTTATTAAAGCACCCTAATACAAAATGCAGGAGGCAATATAAAGAGGCCAGAACAAAGAAAAAAGAACTATGAATGTTTAAAATAGTAATATAATATATGGGAAAGAGTGATTCAAACTCAAAAAAGTCTTAATATTATTATCCTGCATAAGAGAAAATCTATTACATTATTTTAAATAGTTATATTCTTTACGAAGAACCTATTGCAGATGTAAAACTACATTTAATTGTATGATGTTATACTTGCTACTAACATTGACAGATAATTATATAGACTGTCTTAAAGACAATTTGTTTGGCTCTGAGTTTATATTTATAAGTATATAACTCCTGTCATCTGTATTTTAACTTCTTAAATTTTTAATGGTTGAATTCTACTGCTTTGCTGTCATGTAAATGAAAATAAATTGTTTCTGTACAAGTTTATGTCACAAATACTTTTGTGGCATCCTTGAATTAATTACAAAAATTTTAACTTCAT
Source organism: Typhlomys cinereus (assembly GCA_023101885.1). Lineage (NCBI taxonomy): Eukaryota > Metazoa > Chordata > Mammalia > Rodentia > Platacanthomyidae > Typhlomys > Typhlomys cinereus. The sequence goes on along the minus strand of JALPQD010000061.1, from coordinate 6,976,495 downwards.
AATAATGATAATTTTTTACTCTTCAAAACTAAAATGCAGGTTTAGCAAGTCATCCTTCAAGGGTATAGATATAGATATGAAAATTTAGTGATACTTCTGAAATAAACAAAAAATTCACCGGAGAGAAAATATTTATTTAATATTTAAAAATATATAATCTTTATAAATGTGATCTCTTTATAAATTATAAATGAAAATATGTCATTTGATTTATGCAATGGTTTATGCTTATATATGTGTACACGCATGTATTATGCTTACCATAATAAATCCCATGTTCTGAGAGTCTTTGAAAAAGTATTTTTCATAGTTGTGAAAGCTAAACATCCAAGTCAGTTCAGGTCCAAATCCAAAGTATTTCAGTGTGTCTCCTCCTCCAATGGACTCTGGACTCTGGACCTCTCTCTAGGGTGTCTTCTGCAGTGTCTTAATCAGTATTTTCTTTTTGTAGTCCAGTCATTGATCTAGATCATCTCATAAAGATAAAGCCACTTTTGTTTTAGAACCCACCACTACTGGCATTATTTAAATTTAATGGCCTCTTTACTAAGTATTCATACTAAGTCAATACATCTTTTCCTGATTGGCTAGCCATGTCAGAAGCAAGGAAGTCATGATTTATTGTAGCTTATACTTTCATGGGCTCCAGACTTCTATGGTAGTAAGGACAAGAAGACTGAAGCTGTTTACCTCCTTGAGTCTAGGAAGTAGATATGAGAAGGCATGTTCCCTTTCCTCTTTATTTCCTGTAAGTTCCTAAACTTCTGGCATACCAGGAAGGTATTCACACTTTAGCAAAAATTCTTTCTGTGAGAAACATCAGTCATGAAGTCTTTCAGAATAACAGTGTACTATAATACTTCCCTGAGTGCTTCTTAATAAAATCAAGTTGACATCAAAAAATCTACAACTTTGAACTCACATGCTCTAATTTTGAAACCACAAAGCCTAGCATCCATCTAGTCTCTGCTAAACTAATGATGTTCAACACATAATTCAAACTATATTCAGTCTATCTATATGAGTCCCATAGTCCAGGCTAGAGAGATAGCTCAAGGGTTAAGTCTCTGCCTCCAAAGCAGAGACTGGATTCCAGGTCCCATGTAAAAATACCAGGCAGAAATGATGGCAACCTGGGAAATCCAAGAGAAGCAATCCAGGATGATTCCTGAAGTCACCCTTGGTCCTCCACAGGGACACATGTACCTCTCTCTCTCTCTCTCTCTCTCTCTGTCTCTCTCTCTCTCTCTCTCACACAATGAATGAATAAAGTTGAAAAGGAGTCCCACAGTCCTATTGATTCATGTCCAACAGTAATTGAATGTGGCATTATGATAGGAATAGTCCTTACCTTCTGATATTTTCATTGGCAGCTCACATAGTCTCTCTTGGGCTGGTTGTTTCTGGTACCTGCTAGATATTCCTCTTTCCTGAAACATCTGACTTTCTGAGTTCTTCGTCTTTTGTTTCTCTCTTATAGCAATCATGTTACCAAGTCTGGAGCTGGTTGCAAGAAATTCGACATTGGTGCATATTACCGAGTTTTTTGGGTTTCTCTTTGTAATATTTATGGAAACTTGAATGATCATATAACTTTTAAATTTTGTATGCCTGAATTCTGTCCAACACATAGTTGAATCAATATCTAAATATCTAGATGCTTGTGTCATGAGTCAGGAGTCTCTTAACTATATATTCCTGTGTGAACGGGCACGTCTGCTGCCTCCTTCCCACAGCAAGTTCTTTCAAATAAGAATCTCAATCCTCTTAGCTTGTGACAGATAGTATTTACCTAACTCTTAAAATGTCATCCAGGCATCTTTCATGAATTATCTGAACAGATATACTTGACTTCTTTTTCAAATGACCAGAAACCATACTTTTGTTGGCTCTGAAGTGACTCTTTAAACCCTGCTCTCAAGGTTTCATTCCATTTAGTATTATAAATTTGGATAAAGGAACCAGAAATAATCAGACATAAACAAGGTTTCATTGAACTTCTTTCATGAAATATAGTTCCTTTAAGCCTTTTAGGACTGGGAAGGTGACTCAGTGGTTAAATCTTTTGCCTCACAATCCAAGGGACTTGAGTTTGGATCTCCATATCTGAACATAAAAATATCTGGTAAAGATGTTATCAGCCTGTAATTTGTCCTGTAAAGCAGAACATGGGAAGTTGAAGAGCAAAGCATTAAGTTGGTATAGCAATCCAGGATGACACCCATTGTTACCCTTGGGAAAATCCACAGTTACTGTCACTCAAGTGCTTTTTCAAGCACACACATACAAACACACATGCACACACACACACACACACACACACACACACACAAGAGATGCAGAGGGAGATAGAGAGATAAAAATGAATGTCGTAGTTAGGCACAGGTGTCAACTACACAGCTGAGGGTTTATGTGCTCTGAGCACATTTGTAGAGAATTAGTAGCTGAGTTAAGCCCAGAGCAAACTTGTTCCGGAGATTGTCTAGCTGATGGGGAAGGCCCAGCCCATGGTGGTTGAGACTAAGTCCTGAACAGATGAATAAAATACTGAAAGCTGGTTGAAGAAGTCGACATCCTTTTGTACACTTGGCCAGCCATGCTGGTCTGGCAAGTAATGACTGTCCATCTCTCAGCCATTATGTGTTAAGGGTGTGGTCAGTTCCCTCAGCTCTGGTGTTGGTGCATGCTCCCCTGTCAAGCTGGACTGAGAACTGTAGCCAGACAATTATAAGGAAATAAATCCCTTGTTCCCTTAAGCCATTTGATGGTCATTTATCAGCAACAATGCAGGCAAACTGCAACAATGAAAAACAAAATGAAAAAACAATTTCTTACAAGTTGTAGGTAATGGATAAAGTGCCAACATGTTATCTACCCTATGCTATGAATGACTTCTAGTCTAATATCTACCAAGATTATTGTTCTTATGTGAATCCTCATGAGAATAGTACTGACGTGCAGCATTTGCATTGCCAGTTGTACAGTGAATTTTACGAACCTAAAGAATTAATTTCTGCTTATAAATGTCATTGCTTCTTTATCCCACATCTCACAATCAAGTTACAAAAGATGTTAAGATACCTTAACAGTACCAAAATTCTAAACTTTTTTTTTTTTGCTGTGGCCAAGATCTGAAAAAAAAAAAAAATCAACTGAAGGGAGATTTTATTTATTTGGTCTCATAGTTTCAATCTTTGGTTCTGGATAGGATGAAGCATAGATCAGCCTAACTCATGATTGTCAGTGAACATGGGAGGAAATACTGTACCTCAAGATTTCTCATTTTCCCTCTTTTATTCCATCCATGACATTTGCCTATGGGATGATAGTATGCACATCCAGGGAAAGCCCATCCCTTAATTTACTTTTGGAAAGCTTCCAGAAAACACCAAGACATTTGCTTTAATAATTTTCCAGGTATTTCTCAATGCAATCTAATTTGTAATCAAGATTGAACATCACTTAGATGATCTAATTTATGATGTTTTAAATCATAATTTTTCAAAATTGCATTGTTCTGAAAATGTACATCAGTTTTTGAGTTTTGGAGCTTTTCCTGCCCAGCAATATGTGGCACAACACTATTTTTCAATGTTGAATAGCAATAATGAGCTAGCTACAGGCCAGTCAACCACATGATTAGAAAGGGAAATATCCTTTTACTAAGTTCTCATGTTCTGTATATTAAAGGCATGGGCTGGTGTCCTAGACTGAAAATAAAGAACATGAACTGATGATTATTATCTATCACTCTGCTTTCAGAGGGAAGAAATAGAGTGATTGATTTGCTACCTAAGCCATGAATGCCTCATCATGGTGGATTGTATCTTCAAACAGAGAGCTAAATATAAGTCTTTTCTTCTTCAGTTGCCTTTGCCACCTATGTTATCATTTGAACAAGAGGAGTAAATAAAATACCATGGGGGAATAAAATAAACACCCAAAGCACTGTTATCTCAGATTTAGAGCAAAAAGTTCTTGGAGAGAATTCAGCCCCAAATGTTCACAAAGAAGACATGTCTGTTGTAATTATATGCAGGAGCAGAATCTGATGAAATTTACTTCATTTCAAGAGCAAAGTTTGCAGATTTTTCTGAGTGATAACAGGATAAATGTTTTGTGTTGTACAATCTTTGTCATTGGTTTTCAGTTCTGACACTACAGTGTGAAAGCTGCAAGTTCAGCTTGCTATGGCTAGGTGTCAATAAAACTTTAACATGTTAAAATTCTGTTTGAACTACATTGGCATGCAAGGCCACTCACACTAGAAAGTGTGGTGAAACTTTGTTTAGGAATTGTGTCTCAGTAGAAGTCACTGGAAAGTTTTGGAGGAAACTGCTGGCCGCTTGGTCTCTGCAGGGCCAGGTACCACAAAAGTCCATTTTACTGCAGAAGGTGGGGATTGGTGAAGCTGTGGATGCTACAGGAAACCTCTATTTTGTGTCTTTCATATTGCTAAGGTAAAATGCAAAAATCAAGGGAAATTAAATTTGAATATTTTCAATATTATTTTATGTTTTCATATGTTGTCATATATTCTCTGGTTTTGTTTTTCTTATATTGTTCCTCTTTGTTTCAAGGTTACTCTTCTTGTGAGTTGTAGAGTGAAGTTTGAAAATTTGCATGCTGGGCCACTGGGTAAGGCACTTTCTCAGGAACTACTGACTCCTGAGTTCAATGTCTGGAAGCCTGTATAGTGGAGGGAGACAACTAAGTTTGAAAGTTTTCTGTCTCCAACTATATGTCATGGGATATGTATCTGTCTCTCTCTCTTTTTCTCTCTCTTTCTCTGTCTTTCTCTTTCAAATAAATAAAATATTTAAAAAATAAAACATACATATTAAGAGTTAAACTATAATTTTAAATATATTTTAAAATCAATAACAGATATCAACATTTAGAAAATCCTCTTTGTCAGTCAAGGCAATAATTTTTCTCCATTTATCTATACAGAAAATTTTAAATAAAAGTCAATATTATTAACTTAGTTCTGTAAAATATTAAATATTTGACTCTAATATTGGTAAAAATTTTGATTCATAAAATATGGCTTTATAATAATGAGTTATAGTTTTCTGTAGAGGTTATATATAAGTATGCAGACATGGTAGTTATTATATATTTACATGTGTGACAAAAATTTGGGCTTATTCTGAAAATCACCAATAAGAAATTAATATATGTAATACATATTTCTTAATAAAAGTCATTTTAGTCTTACTTTAATGTTTTAGTTGAAGTGTAATTCATCAAGAAATTAAAATAAACTTGATAAACAAAAGTCATAATGTCAATATTAAACATCCATCTTGTTTTCTATTAGCCTTTTAGGCACTTTGCCTGTGATTTATATTGTGATTCTATGCAAACATAGTCATCAAAGACAGGGTATCATCAATTTAATATCATCAATTTAATTTAAATTTTCAAAAGTGTCAACTTGATTGATATTTTATAGTACCATGGGGTTCCTGAAAGTAAACATCCTTTTCAGCATGATTACTTTAAATTCTGTGATATAGTGGACCTTATGAGACCATTATGAGCATTGAATTCTACATAAAATTCCACATGCCTGGATACCAAATCATAATATATGCTGAAAACAGTCTAATTAGCATGTAAGAGTGAATTTGACCATTTTACAAGGAATTCTTAAACTTTTTTACATAATATGATGAAAATATATTTATTTTCATCTCAGAAACTAAAGAAAGTTGTTTGGATGGTTTGGGTTATATGACATATGCCTTAAATGATATGAATAACACATTGGAAATATTTTGTGTATATTCATTTATGTGAAAATATTTGGCCAATACTATTCCTAACAATCAAATAACTGTTAAGTTCTGTTGGTATCCAAAGTGATTGGATTTCTCTGATTGGCTTGGATTTGTAATGCTCTTAATTGATACCAAATGCTGAATCTGAGTGATGGGTTAAATTCCTGGGTTATATTTTGTTAAATTGCTAAATATCTTTCTCCATAATACACAAGGGATTTGAATTATTTTAAAATATAAGTAACGGCAGGTATCCTATGTAATATCAAATTAAATATACTACAGAAACATTCCATATGTGGGATATCATTTTATTTCTTTTTGGTTATAGTCTTCAAATTCAGTTTCTCGTAAATGTTGGACATGCGCCCTACCACTAAACTTTATCTCTAGTATTTTTTTAAATTATGCAGTAGTAAAGAAAAGAAAAATAAATATTATTGTCATTCGCTGAACTGAAACAATGTTAAGAAACATTTATTAGATGCAGAAGATTTAAAAAGCAAAATACACAACCGAGATATAAAATACAGGTTTAAACAAGAGCAACCAGTTACCAATATGACGTGTTAGAATCAATGATGCTCCTAGCTGACTAGTTGGAACTATGAACCTTGGAACACAGAATATTTTCTTATCTTTCTTTTTTTTTCCTTCTTTCTTTTTTTGAAATGGTTCACAAATTTGTGTACATCTTTGTGTAGAGGCCAAAGCAAACACAGAAAATCTTGAAGACATTCCCACTGCATGATTTGCTCATTTCTGATAATAGATGAGGATTATCCTGTAAGTGTTGTGTAACTGAAAATTGCAATGAGTTAATTCTTCAAATACATGAACTTCAATGGTAAGAAAAACATATGAGAGAAAAACCAGAAAAGGTGGAGCCAATCAGATGCCTGTGTCATTTCTTCTGCTTCTTGAGTCTCCAGTAATCTCATTGCTCCAAATGTCTGAGGCAACACCTACCATAGCCACAACCTCTAAGCACAAAACTGATATTAGAGAAGTATTTTTTAAAACAGTGTACTATTAAACACTTGACATGTCAAAATAAGAAGAACCAATATTGGTGAAAACAATCTAAAATTTTAAAAATAAATTTTAAGGGAATTTCTGTGAAAAATAATTCCATTCTTTTTTGTGATTCAATATGAGACCATGACTTGGAAAGCCAAGTTTTGTAAATGTTGGTCATATTCCAGTGTTTCCTTTCTATTGACTATTGTCTATATGATGTTTTCATTTAAAACATTATTTTCGATCTGTGGTATATATATATGTCATACCTGAGGTTTAATTTGTCTGAATTTGCTTTCAGCTTGCTATAAAACACTTGACAACTTTAATTGTGATCACCTGTGTAGACTGACAACTGTGTGCAAAGAGTGCATGGAGTGATATTTTCATCCAGTTTCTGAATTCTACTTCTGGCTGATACAGTCAGTCACATTTAAGGATTCTGGGGATACTGTATTCTATTTAATTCATCAACTTTTATATTTTAGAATAATTTATAGTACTTTTGATGCAAATGCTATGTAATTGTATAGTAATGTCAGATTAATTAATGAAATAAGGTTTTTTTAAATTTTAAGTCTTCCCACATATATCCTTCCGAGGTATGTCTTTTTTTTTTTAATGCAGTCCTAGGTAAACAGTACATATTTACTAGCTTCCTCTTTGGTGAACTATGGAATCAAGGTGAATAACTTTTGGTATATTTCTTCATAAAAATTTATCTAAAATTTTATTATGACCTTAATTAAAGTTATGTGTTCTAGGATTGGAAGCACAATGAGGTAAAGCATCATTGTTATCATATCGAATCGATACATACTATGGACATGAATTATCCTTGATTTAATCACCTAGAAGAAGTTGCTTTTCTTCAGATTTCTCCTACATAGTATTATCCTTTTTTCTTCTTTTTCATTCCATACTGTTTTAAAAGACAGTTGCTACACAGGTCACAGCTAAGAAATATGGGGTTGTAGGCTGGCATGTAGCTAAGCAGAGAAAACTAGACCCTAGGTTCTATGCTAATCCTGAAAATGTGGGTCCTAGGATATTTTTCCCTGAAGACAGGGAAATACAAATATTATGTGGAATTTTTCTGCAGGATAGATTTGTCTTTATTCCTCCCAAAACCATTTTATGCTTTTATGAAGTCAGAAATATTTGCAGTTATCTTTTATATCCCTTTAGTTTGTTGCTCAAATTTTTCCAGTTTTGGATTGGCTTTTGTATCAGATTGTTACATGTCATCCTTGGATACTGGATACTATTTTGAATAAGTTAGTTACTGTAAAGCAACTGTAAAGTATCTAGCACATATTTTATTTATTACTCAGACATAAAATGAGACATTATTTGAGGAAGACTAGTACCTTTTAAAAAAGAATCACATTCTAGTCAAGTGTGTTCTTATACTCAGATAGTGTACTGATTCCAGGACCAATTGCATGGCAGAGCAAAGATACATATGTATATATAGCTGGATTGGAAGGAGTGATTTCATATGCATTTTCTAATATTTCTCTATTTATTTTATTGCAAATTGAATGTATTTCATCACTACCCTGATAAAATTTATTTGCTTGCTTGTACTTTCAATATTCTTTTACATTTGTTTGCATTCAAGTGATATTGGTATGAAAACATGAGGAATGAGAAAAAAAATAAATGAAGGCAATCATGCATAAAAAGTAGGTTTATTTTTGCTTAAAGTAACTGAGCCCAAACTTGATTCATTTAAATGTAAGTTTTAGTTTTGTGAAGTATAAAATAACTTAAATATATTGTTTCAATAATAAAGATTTTTGACATTTTAAGACTGTATGACAATTTCTCCATTTCTCTATCCAGCCTGCGCTTCTGGTCCTGGTAGGGCGGAGCCTGTGAATCCCGGGGCAGAGTAAACAAGAAGGAGGTGGAGGCGTCCATGGTGGTTCCCGAATTCGTCCGTGGTTCTACACACAGACAGATACACACACTGCGTGCGTGCACATACATATGCACACACGCACAATTGAATAAATAATAAAAAAATTTTAAAAATTCTTAATTTTTCAAATTAATTTTAATACATGTAGTAATATATGTTTTCGTATCTGCAATTGGTATCTCACAGAGAAAACATTGTATATACATATGAGTATCATATATTAAATATTTGTAGGCACTGACAAATCATCTTAATGCAATTTGGTACCCAACGTTCATTTTAAATTTTCACATAAGAAATTCATTGCTAGAATTTCACATTTGGCTACATGTTAAATATCATGGAGATGTAGTAATTACTTGGAAGATAAGCCTTAATCCTTTTGAACTCTGAATAAATCTATAAAAGTTATACTTGCAAATAATAATTCTGGAAGCCTATTCTTTGTTTAACTAGACTCCTTCTTTCAAATGTACCTTGTCTTTAATCAAGTCATATACACAGGTTTCTGAATTAGATAATAAACTCTAAAATTGCAAATCCTTTCTTACTATTTGAGACCTTCTGCTCCAGGTTTATATAATGTATCTGAACTGAAAAAATGAATCTCTTTTTCCAATTTCACATACTCTCCGCCTTTGCAGATCTCATTGGTATAGTAACAGATTTCATGAAGCATAACTGTCAAAGATGTCATTTGACTCAAAAATAAGTTATTGAGTCAGCTGTCTAGGAGAATATCTAACTTTGAGCACTTGCCAAAATTCTGTATTAGCTTATGGTCACCTGTTTTCTCTTGTATGTTCAGCAGACCAGAATTCATCTTGCACAGAGGTGAATTATAAAATTGCTCTTTTTTCCTAGATCTTTTTTCAAGCTATCTTCAAAAAATTTGATATGATAAAATGGCAAAATACAATAATGCCCAGGACTGATTTTTTTTACTTCACGAATACCCTTAATTCAGTAAAAAATAAGGCCTGAAATAGTTGAGTTACCTTCATATAGAAAATAAATAATTAAACTTGAGGCCAGATATTCTGAGTTCATAGATGTCTAAATTGAACATGAAATGCACACACACACACACACACACACACATGCATAGTAACATACAATACCTAGGTCAGATTAAAAACAAGTTTTCTAACTGTAAGGGAATGTTGAAACTGTTTCGTTCTTCTCTTCTTCCCTCCTTCTCCTTTAGCTCCCTTCCTTCCCTTTTCTTTCATATCTTTCCTTTCTTTTGAAAAAAGCATTTGGCAGAACAAAGTTTGTTTGAAGTGCCATTAACAGTTGACCTTAGATTTAAAATAGAAAAAAAAAAAAAAAGACAGTAGAGAAAAATAGCAGTTAAGGAGACAAAACAGGTTTCAGCTGCTCAATACTTCACTCAGGACATGATTCACAGAGTTGGTGATACCTTAAGAAAGAAGCATTCTACAGACTATTTCTGTGAAAATCGGGTTCTGTTTTGTGAAAACATGAAAAAAGAGGCAGAAAGAATGGTTCTAATGGCTGGCTGAGAAAGATACACTAAAGGTAGTTCTCATTTCATGTGTTTGAAGATTGGTTCTCCATTTACGAAGAATGCTAGGCAATATGTTGTCAAAACTAAACAAAATGTTGTCAAGACTGAACACACTTGTGTCAAGCATAAAATTTATACTTAAATTTAAAATCAATTGTCATTTATTTAGCTTTAATAAAAAAAAATAAATGAATTTTACTAACTTGGAGCACAGTGTAGTGACCAGAGGGAGAGATACCTTCTATTTACATGTGAGAGGTAAAATTTATGGTCCCCAATCCAATTCTACCTATAGATATATGTACAATTTGAAGCTTTTTTGATAAGAGATTGCAGCAGTAATAAAATTTATTTGATGACATACAAATGCAGTTCCAGTTTGTAATAACAGTGGCTGTCATCCTCCATTATTTCTTCTCTGCAGTCAGAGCTCAGTCAACGGAAGGAATCTCTTTACTACTATCTATAATGGAATGCTCTGGTGACAACCAACTTAACAGGCAAGCTTAATGTGGTAATTTTAGAATGCTCCAGGTAATTTTCTTCCACTTTGCTGAATTATACAAAGTGTAGCAATTTATTGAATTTTATATGATATATCTGTCAAACTTTTCTTATTTATTTAATTTAGATTGTACATATAGTTATTATAATTCATGCTATAGAATTAAGGTTAAGGCATTATTAAAAGCATGTACAGAAGATTGTGAACACTATTTTTAACATCATTTTTAAGCAAAGGGATAGGTCTTTTATATTGCTGTTTGGACACATCTTAGAAATTCTCTCATGTCTACTTGTGGTAATCCTTTAACTCTGAAGACTAACAGAGAAAGACTTGATAAGTCTTTGATAAAACTTTGATAAGTTCTGGGTAAAGGGAAATATGGTAAATGAAATTTCATAAATGTCACTTTCTTAATAATTTCACCAAAAGTTCTGAAATGGATGCAATACATAAAATACATAGTCCAATATCTACCATAAGAAATGTGATTTAATGTAAGAATACAAAAGTAACTGGCCAAAAAACTACAGTGTTCTTTGTATTTTTTGCAAGAGGACACAATGTCTGGTCCTTTTCGAACCAAAGTATTCAGAAAGAAAAGTGCAATCATTTGTTCAAAGCTTTAAAATTCACTTGGATGAGGCAATGTGATTCATTGAAGGTTAATTTGCAGTCACAGCTGTGATACCAAAAACTGAATTGGCAGCTGCTGACACAGAATGCGGTTAAGGAGCAAAGACTAAGGCAATTTTTTTGAATAAAATACTAAACCATACTTAAATGAGATAAGTAAGACTGTTGGCAAATGTTAATCTTGCAAAAGATAAGATTATGTCAGAATTTATATTTCAATTGATTTCAGTTTTCCATAAGACAGCTTTTTCATGTGTATGTTGCTACAGTCTTTCCATTGCAACTGAAGTGTGAAGGATGGGCCTACTTTCTTTGCTTTTGGGAATTGAAAAGGAGACCATTCTTTTACTGATGGGGTTACGGTTTAAAGGGCATCTGACCTTCAAGTTAATTCATTTCTTTGTGATGAAATTGTACTTGTGATCTCAGGGTGCTATATGAATTTGGCCTCAATTTTACAAATACTTCGTCTTTCAGGACTGGTATTCAACACATCTTCCTCTGTAGTCAAGTAGCATCAGTTTTCTTATTTATTTATTTATTTATTTACTCATTCGAAAGAGGGGGGAGACAGAGAGAGAGAGAGAAACACTTTGCAATAGAAAATTGGTCCAGGTCAGAGGAAAACATTTGGAAGTCTGTGTTCTTGTGTTCTCCTTTTGAATGTAAACTTCTGATAGGAGGGCTGAAGGACCAGAGAATTGAACTCAAGTTTACTACTTATAAGCATGTACCTTATCTGCTGAATGGCCTCACAAGTCCATAAATAGCTTTTTTTTCAAGGACGTCTTCTTACCCTTGCATGATGTTCTGCTGCCTCCTTTGCTGACTCCTGCTCACAATCTTACTGCTCTACTTTTGTACAATTTAGTCCCTAGGCAGAACTGGCATTCATTGATGGCTATCTGAGAAGTTCAGAAAGGTATTCCTGACCTGCTTATCTGAAGGAAATGTATCATTTTTCTCGGGAGTTGGTGACCTTCTTGCTTCCACCACAAATGTCTTTCCTTTAGTACTGTAAGTGATGGAGTAGCAACCATCTGAAGATTTGTTGGTTTATCTATGTGCCTTTGAGGTCACTGGGAATATGTAAGTAATTCTAATGTCCTGGATCAGCCTCTGGATTGAGAACGTGAGTTTTTGTTTCATGTCAGATCATGGTGCATTCCCAAAATCTGTCATTAGCTGTAGCCATATTTGTCCATTTTTGTAGAAAACACTCTCAGTTTTATTGGCTGACAAACCAATTGATTGACCAATCATATTGATTTGATTTAGAATGTCTCAGGCTGGAGGGTTGTCTTGTAATAAGGTAAGAAAAACAATTAATTATATATTTTCTCTCCAATTCTCCAATGGATCCAATCCATTGTTTCCACTATACATGCATACACACACATACACATATGTGTGTAATAACAAAACAGAAATAGTGTCTAGAGAAAACAACAGAGCAAAATAAACTCATCATTCACTTTTTCTTCCATATTTTAGATATTTTTCTTTCCAACCCCTGTGCAGGTAGCTCTTTCTGTTTATCTCTTTCTCTCTCTCTTTCTTCCATATTCATTTTGAATAAATGACTCCTTTATACAACACAAACGGATAACTTGTGAATATCTAGGGGAAAATCTTTGGCACAAATTGTCCCTATAACTAATTAAAATTTTCAGGTAAAAAAGACATATGAATTCTAAGATATCAAGGCTCCATTTCCAAGAATATTTAATATGCTATCTTACATTGGCCAAAAGAGCAAAGACATCAATGTTTTAGTCCCTGGAGTATTGAATATGTTACCATACATCAACCAAAACTACAAACATATAATGCTCCAATCCCCAGAATGTTGGTTATGATTCAATACATCAGGATAAAAAGTAATTCCAGGAAGTGAGTCTGGTTATTAAACTTAGGAAGATTTTTATTTATTACTATCTTTACGGTTATTTCTTTTGACTATGATACTCTGTTCAAAGCAAGAAAGTGATTATTATTGGATTATATCTCCAGAAGAAACATAGTCCATTATGGCAGGAATCAGATCACAGAAGTTATGTCTAGGGCCATAAGCAAGAGGTTAGTTCTACAGCCATAAGGAATGCAGAGAAGCAACAGAGAGGAAGTATAGCCAGCCAGACTATCAAACTTCAAGACCAGCCCCTGTGACATTCCTTCCTTTAGCAAGATGTCAACTGCCACAGGTAACATGACCTTCCCAAATATTGTAACAGCTAAAAATTCAAACATATGATTCTGGGATTGGAAGGGAGCAAAACTTACATTTAAAACATGACAATGGTGTGTCAAATCTAGGCACAAACATCCTTATAGTTAAAGAACTCTGTGTGTGTGTGTGTGTGTGTGTGTGTGTGTGTGTGTGTGTGTGTAAAGAGATGGAGGGAAGAAGAAAGACAATTACAAGACACCCAGAGGGACAGGTAGAGGCTTAGATGCAACCTTGATATTTTTGAAGATAGACAATGGAGATGAGGAATATTAACATCTAAATGATGGATTATGTAGTTTCAACTTTGAGTACCAGAATTGGTCAAATGTTCTTAACCACCATACCTTACAGCCTTGCTAATAAATTTTCAAAATATTAGGGCCTCAGAGCTAAAATTCTTTTAAAAATAGCCAGCAGGGTCCAGTCCCCCATTCCATTCTTGAGCTTTCTGAATTCAAACCATGAGAATCCCAGGTTTGTCTGCATCATCCACTCAGACAATTTTTACAAGCTGTGACTTCTGCCTGGACTTCTTCAAGTGACTAAAACTTACTTATTATTCAGGTATCTAAATTTATGGAAAAACCCCCATATAGAAAACCCACTCTATTTAAAGTGTTTGCTGCATATTCTTTCATGGAAACTTGTGTGAATATTTTTTCACATAGTTATTCAGTACCTAATTTCTTGTTTGGGTCATATTTCACTGAAGGCAGGGATCATGTCTTTTTGTTCAAGATATCATAATTGCTGGAGGAGGGAAGTCCCTTTATAACTATTAGCATGATATAAACACTCAACTAATTTGACAAACTCTATTGTGAAATGGTGAGGATGGTGATCAGCATTGCATAACCTTTTGCTTTAGCTTCTCATTAGATAGAAATAGGTCTATAAATCTAAAGCTGTATTCACAGACTGAGGCACAAAAATAGTCCAAATATGAGGATGAAAGTGATTAATTTGGGAAAGCTAGCAGATTATTAGTTCAATTTTATCTCAATCATGTTTTTCATATAAAATCTGAAATATATTAAGCTAACTTTTACAAAGTAGATTTTGTTAACTTATAAATAGCATAGACTTGAGTCCTGAAAAATATAATAAAAAGTAACATTATTTTAATTTACTTTTATTATGACAGTCTTTCTTTTTTATTACATTTTTTGCCTAGTAATAAAAGCTCAATAGGTATCTCCCTTCTCACTCTCCTTCACTTCCCTAAGTTGTCCCCCATTGCACTGTCCACCCTTCCCATGCTCCCGCTCTCTCTCACCCCTTTCCCTCTTCCTCTCTTGCTGCCCTCCTGCTTTTTCCCTCCCATCCTTCAGAACATCTGTTTATGTGGGTGCTGAATTTCCCTCTGTGTGGTCCACACTAGTGAGGGTTTAGGAATCAGTGGCATAGCTTGGGGCCTTTTCTTGGGCTGCGCACTAGTGTGGGAACTCTATTATGTCTGTTTATCCGCTTACTTCTAAGCCTTCTCCCCTGTGATCCCTGCTGGACCTTGGGGGTTGTTGACATGCCAGCTATTGTGTGGGTCAGGCAAGGTCCAATAACATTGTGGGTATATCCTGGCTGTTGCAGCCCTGACTTGTGTGGAGTATCTTGTGTATTGGTGGTCCTCCACATCTTTGGGCTCTTACAATCTTGTCATCCCTCTTTCTTCAAGGTTCCCTCAGCTTTAGGCTGGGGAGAGATTTGGCTGATCTGGTTCCAGGTGAATATTATAAGGTCTTTTCTGAATTCTGGTTTGTTGTTGTTTTCAGTTTTGCTGTTCCTGCTCTGCTCTTGGCTGCATTCTGTTTAGTTGTGGAGATCATCGCCTAACCAAAGATAAAAGACTGTTTAAATGAAGATCTAATTATAAGAAGAGACTCAAAGGTAGATGGGACTACAGGAGTTAGAGGGGTCTGTCTCTTGTTGCCAGTTGGTTATCCATTCATCAGTTGTTGGGCATTTGGGTTAATTCCATGACTTTGCTATTGTAAATAGTGGTGCAATGAATGTACTAGTGTCACTATAGTGAATTGCTGCATTTTGGGGAGTTATTCCAAGTAGTGGTATAGCAGGTCATATAGCATTTAAGTCCTTAACTTTTTTAGAAATTGACATATTAATTGCCAGAATGGTTGTATAAGCCTGAATTCTTTCCAACAATGTATGAGAGTTCCCTTTTCTCCACATCCTCGCCAACATTTGGTATTGTTTGTATTCTATGATAGTCTTTCATTCCTATACATTCTTGAACTTAGAAAGAACTAACTTTTTACTTTTTCCTTCTTCAAATATTGTCCCATTTCTTAAAGTGTCAAACTATTTTATATATAAATTTGACAAAATTATGCATCTGTTTGTACTTTATTAATGTTACTTCATTCAAATATGACGGTATGGAACTATAATGTTAATTTTTGCATGTAGTGTGGTTGTGGGCATGTGATTGTGTGTGTGCCTGTGGAAGCTTGAAAGTAACTTTGGGAACCATCCTGGTTGCTCTAGCTTCTTATTCTTTTTACTCTGTGGTTTCTCAGGCTCTGCTTTCCAGTGCCAGAATTGTAGGCTGCTGCCATTTCTGCCTGCTTCTACTCAGGTCTTTTTCTTGAGAGGCAAAGGTTTTAAGCTCTGAGCCATTTCTTCAGTCCTATAATGGTAATTTTAAAACAAACAAAAATCAATTTATTGGCAAAATGATCCAAAAACAAAATATAATCAAACTTTAATAAAATTAGATAAGCGAGTTTATCAGAAATCCAATGACTTTTCTCTCATTGGTTCTACATGGTATGCAACAAAAACATCCAGAGTAAAAGAGTTATAATTATGAGCCACTATCTAGATGCTCCCAGTTTCCATTTGTGATACTTAAAAGAATTCTGGAAAAGGCAGTGATATTTCTGTTTTACGAGGGAAAAAGTTATTGATGTCATGAAGGTATTGGCTGATTCAAATGATGAATTTATTCTTTAAAGCATCAGTTTCCTTTTTCTTCTCATTGTAAAGTGATAGTCTTGTTTATTGGTGCTCAGTATTTCAAATTCTACTTTAGCTTTACATGTACTATTGTCAATGTATTCACCAATGTCATTTTATTCACACACATTATTCATGGCAATTACATTGCAGATATTTGAATTTTGTTCACAACACAACAGTATAAGGCTGATTTTTGCATTATCAAATCTTTTGGTATTACTTGTGAAGACCTAACTCTGTGATTATTATGATTTATTGTATGGGGTTCTTTAAATTGTTTTTCCTTCTAAATCCCATAACCAGTAAAATGGTTCCACTTGCAAAGAATACAGTATTTCAACTCTTTTGATTCTACTATGTCAAAATACATTTTTTGTCCTGCCAGAATTGTAGAAGGGAGGTGATTAAGTCTAATTTTGTATTTGAGTGATGCATATTTATGGAATACCAAGTTTAATGGATTTTATTAATGTGAACAAATATGATGCCATTGTAATTGGTGTATGAAGACATAGACATATTTCTGGTCCTATTTTCAACAAGTCAATGTAAATATTAATTTTCTTCTATTTTGGTAGATTTCTGAAAGCACATTTATTTAACATATCGATTCCCTGAGATGTGGGTGGAGGAACACAAGAAGGAAAGGTTAGTTGACCATGAGCCAAGGAGAACCCAGAGCTCAGCAGAGGGCAGTTGGTGTGAGAGACATGAAAAAGAGACTTGGTCCTTGGACTACTGTTCTCAAATACTTCATTTCTGCTGTATCTGACTCACTGAGTGGCTGAATGCTCAGACTAGGTCCTGTAGCTTTTATACCTTCTTCTGGCTAGGTTTAGCCCTGTTCCTAGAACACCTTTTTATGGGTCATTCCACTCATTCTTCCTGTTCTCTTGGGCCTGTCAGATTTCATCACAATACAAGACCATCTCAAGTGGATAGTTACAGAGAACTGTGTGCTGTTTACAACTTCAAGGAGCTCATGTCTGAAAATAGAATAGTAATTGGTAAGAGATTTATTTTTTCTTACCCCCTAGCTTGCAACTTTTTATGTTAAAAATAAGCAAAGTGATATATCTGTTATATTTAACTCAGTAGAAGTTGTTTTACACAAATGTGTTTTATTTCACTCTTTTTGAGATGATATCACATTGAAGTCTAGACAGTCCTAGGTAGTCCTGAAACTAATTAACCCAGTTAGCATCAAACTCATATCAATCTGATTACCTCAGTTGATCAATTGTAGTTATGGACCACTTTACCTGGCTT
Source organism: Typhlomys cinereus (assembly GCA_023101885.1). Taxonomy (NCBI): domain Eukaryota; kingdom Metazoa; phylum Chordata; class Mammalia; order Rodentia; family Platacanthomyidae; genus Typhlomys; species Typhlomys cinereus. The sequence goes on along the minus strand of JALPQD010000061.1, from coordinate 6,958,615 downwards.
GGCAAATATATTTTACATCAAGAGAAAAATGTGAATATTCTGACACATCTGGCCCTCAGGAAAGCAAAGAAATTACCTTTCACAAGAAACAGAAACTTCATTTATTTTATCTTATACTTAGTTAAAGTAGCATCATTAGACTCCTATCAAATAATATTTAATCAGCATTTAAGTTCACATAGATTAAAAGAGCATACATAATATAATCAATTTGAAGGATCACTAGCTTCTGAAATTAGTCAGAGAAAATTGGAATTAGAGCCTATCTCCTGAGTAGGTGGGCCATATAGGCCAGGACTGAAATGACTGCATGGATGGTTTTTGTAACTAAGCACATTGATTGTTGCTGCCCACTAAATCAAGATTTAGATGACTTACCATGCTTAATTAATATTTGAATGTACATATACCCTTATTTTATCACCTTTTAACATCTATGAAATTAAAGTTGTCAGCTATTCTGATGTCATGTGTACTTGTGAAAACTTATGCTAAGTTGTTTATATTATCACTGCAGTTATGAGGTTTAAATATACTGATGATATACATGTAAGTATAATTGACATAATGTGTTTTAAAGTTTGCTATATGCTTTTGCTTCTAAAACAAAGAAACAAAGAACAAAAACAACAAACAACATTAAGTGTGTAAGCCTGAAATTAGTAAAGAAATTATCTGTCATTGGCTGACACAAATGGAAATATGATCAAAATCCTGTTTTCTTATTATCCAACCAAATTCTTTAAAGAAAATAAAGCTTACTCAAAATTCAATGTACAAAAAAATTCTAATCATATAGAAATCATGTCTGGCAATGTTTTGTTTTTCTTTTTTCTTTTTACAAGCATATTGAGCATTCATCTTTGTTTCTCTCCATCCTCCTTCCTTCCATCCCTCTCCCTTCCCTTCATCAATCCATCCCATTTCCTCTTACCCTTGCCTGCCTGTTTCTATGGACCTCAGGGTTTCCTCTGATTAGTCTGCTCTTGTAGGATTTCAGGCTTCTTGTGGCATACAGAGTTGCCTATCATCAATCCAACAAGATTTTTATTTATAATCAGTTCCCAGATGTTTTCATCCCTATATATTCCAACCACAGTGGAATAACATGTGGATAGACTGTGCACATTTTGTTGCTAAGTTGTGTTTCACTGTTCGGGTTCACTTGCTATATCATTTGACTTTAAAAGGAAGAAATGTAATGCCAGGGACTGGACCAAAATCTTTTTTGTTGTTTTGCATTTTGTTTGTAATCTTTTTTATCATTTTAGAATTTCATATATCAATGCAATCAGTATTTTTGATATTTTTACACATTAATTTCCAATCTCATACCCCTCCTTTTGTCAATAAAACTCTTCTTCCCTGCTCATCCCCCCCTTTTGCATGTTTGATCCACTGAATTTCATCTAGTTTGCTTTGATGGTATGTGTCTGAGAACTTGCTGAGACATGAATCATATATGATATATCATACCATTCAGGAAAACATCTTCCCTCCCTCTCATCCCCCAGGATCAGGATGAATTTTCTAAATGATTTTGATATTCAAATACAACTTTTTTATAAACTATTTGATTAGCTGTTTTAAGTATTGATGTAAAAGATAAAACATATCTTGACAACAAGAAAATAACTTGTAACCATATAAATTAAAATCCATAGTGACATGGCATCAAATTTCTAAAACACATCAAATTTTAATGTATGCCACAAAATAAGGGACACTGCCTGTGAATATCATTTACTCCATATTTATGTGAACATGTAAAAGGATAGGCAATGTATTTGTAATATTGACCTTTAATATTACTTTTTTCTGCTATTCCTATTTTCTCAAACATTTTGTCTGTTTCTTGTATAATGTTCTCTAAAAGCACAGATAATGCTTTTTTAAAAAAGACTTTCAGCAAATGATAATGTTCACTCTCTATTTGATAAGCTAATTTAAATCTTTTGAGAGATTGTGTTTAAAGCTTTAAAGAAAGTATTTTAAAAGCTATCCCAGTGATTTTCAGCAATAACTTGCAGAGATATTTCCAGGGAGAACATCACAAGGAAATATGAACTTATATGTTAAAGTAGAAACTTTTACTGTAATGTCACAAAATTATTTGAATGAAAAATAAAATGAAAACAAAATTGCAGAAACTCAAGAATATTATGGATTTGAACACACATTTTAGAGACAATTTAAATCAATGTTCTATATAACCATTCTAATATATTCTAGGACATAACAAAAGTGTTTCATGTATGATTGGAGGGTGTCTCTTTGTGATGTTTCATGAACCTTTATAAAGAACAAAGAAAAATAAATAAAAGTGGGTTCCTTCCAAGGCAATCATATTTTAAATTATTTTTTACCTAATTATACAAGCTTATAGAGAGGTACTTTCACCCTGCTCCTTCCCCCTCTCCCTTACCCACTCCCTTACTCCTTGTAGTCCTCCCATCCCTCTTGTAGTCCTCCCATCTCTCTTGTTCCCACTCTTTCCTCCCTCCTCTTCTCTTGGTGTTTCCTGCTTGCTCCCTCCCACCTTCTAGAACTGATTATATGGGTGGTAATTTACCTCTGGTTAGTCTCCACTTGTGAGGGTTCAGGATTCAGCATCATATCTTGGGCTGCTTCTTGGGCCAGCCACTAATATGGGAACTCTGTTTCATTTGTCTAATCCCTTGCTTCTAAGGCTTCTGCAAGAAGCCTTCTTTCCTGAGACCCATGATAGTCTTTGAGAGTTTGTTAACATATCAGCCAGTGTGCAGGTAAGGCAAGGTTAAATCATATGGTGGCAATATCCTGGCTGCCACAGCCCAGAATTGAGTGGAGTATCTTGTCTACCAATGGTCCTTCCCATCATTAGGCTCATACAATATTGATGCCTCTGTTTCTTCAAGGTTCTCTAAGCTTTACGATGTGCAGAGATTTGGCTGGTCTGGTTCCAGATGAACACTGTAGGGTCTTTGTTTTTCTGAATTATGGTTTGTTGTTGTTTTCAGTTTTGCTTTTCTTGCACTGCCTTTGGCTGAATCCTGATTGGGTATTGAGGTCATCTCCTAACAAAGATAAACGATTGTTTAAGTGAAGGTTTTAATATAAGAAGAGGCTTAAAGTAGAGGGAAGAATAGGAGTAGAATACAGTACTGAGTAGGGTCAGTCTCCTGGTTTCTGGTGGGTTATTAACTGCCAGCCCCTATCCCCTCCATGACTGGGAAGATCAAACCCATCCAGTCCCAAGAAAACAGGAAGTGAAGTGAGAGTGAGTTGAATCAGATGTCTCCCTATTTACAGGCAGTTCATGACCTTGGCCTAATTTCTGTATTGAAGTGTGTTCTTTTGTCTCCTAGTTATAATCCCTTGTGGTTATTATGAGTGTTACAGAGATTTACCTTTGAGTATGGCATTAAGTGGACTTGGGACTAGGATCCACTTGGAAGAGAGAATATATGGTGTCTAACTTTCTGTGCCAAAGCAATCATTCTATAATGACCTCCATTTGTGGGGGTCCCTGGGGATCGCAGCTCCGTCCTGCAGGCCAGTCCGGTGTGTTCTCCACAAGGGGGATGGGGGAAAGGTGAGTGTGCTGTCCACCTGCTCCCAGCCCTCCTTCCCAAGGACAATCACAAGTGACAGGGAGTCTAGTCAAGCAGGAACTCATTTATTGCAAGTCCATAGCCATCTTATAGAAACCTTTATAAGACATCAGTTTGCCATAAAGTATTGGGTCTCAAGCCTTGGGGATTTACTCCTGATAGTTGTAATGGTGGTACCTGTAAAAGGGGCTGGCAGGGCTTGCAGGTATGTATAATCTTTTTTAGGTCTTTTATAGGGACCTGAGAGAACCTCTTATAGAGTCCCCTCCAGTTGACCTGAGTGAGGTCCTGTAGGTCCTGAGCTTTCTTTAGATTGGTGGACAGTATCTGAACAGAAGCCATTTTATTTGCTTCAGCATTACCTTGAGATATGAAGCCAGGCAAACCTTGATGTCCCCTAAGGTGTTGTAGAAAAATTGGGCTATCCATTTCTGTAAGAAGTGTCCGGGCTTGGATCATCAGGGGTATAATGGGATTTTCATCCAATCGGATGTGGGAATGTAGTAACCCAGGGAGAAGATTAATTACATAGAGACTATCAGAGAATAGGTTCATGGAGCCCCTTACTTTAGTGAATGGCATTGTAACTGCCATAAGTTCTTTGAATTGGGCCAAGCCTTTACAGGTATGAAGGTACCTTATTGACTCCTTATTGTCCCCAGAGAAAATTATCATGGCAGACCCATGTCATCCCCATCAGTAAACACATTAAGTGCTCCTGATAATGAATGTTTTCCTAGTAAATAATTTAGGTGTCTTCCATTGAAGGGCCCAAAAAAAGTCACCCATTTGTAAGGCCCATAATGGCAATCCAGTTCCCAGAGAAAACCTAGAGCTAGGGTCGTTCGATTGTTGTTTCTGTTTAACCATTCTAGATCTCTGAGTCGATAAGGGGTGACCAATTTGTGAGGATCAGTACCATAACGTCTGAGGGCTAAGTCCCTTCCCTTCTCTATCAGGTCAGCCAGTTGATCTGTAGGTGTGTATACCTTAGGCATACCACCCAGGGATGCATGCACCCATTGAAGAGACAAGTCATCAATGTCTCACCGGGGAGAACCCGTAATTCTAAGGGTTTATCAGGTGAATAGCAAGCTAATTGAGCTTGATCTAGTGCCTTTGAATTGTGTGGAAGATCTCAAGATGTTGTGGGGTTAAAGTGATTAGGTCAGAGGGTTGTTTCCCCTTTAGTAGCTGGAATAAGGGTAATAATGTTTTAGTGGATATTGGTATCCAAGCTCTCAGCCAGTTTATTTCTCCTAGTAATTTTGGAGCTCCGTTAAATGTCAATTGGGCAGCAATGGCCAGCTGAGGCTTTAGAGAATTCACCCTTCTAAGTGGAGTTGGGTACCCAATATTTTAAAAAGTGGTACAGTTTGGACCTTATTGGCTGATATATGTAGTCGTCCCCTTTGAAGACATTCTTTAGTAACCCTATAAAGTTCTCCCAACGATAAAGGATTGGAGGCCCCCAGCATGATGTCATCCATATAAACATAGAGTGTGTCCTGGGGCACCTGTATTACAGGTTTTAATAGGCCCTTTACATAGTTTTAACAAAATGCTGGACTGTTAGTCATGCCTTGAGGTAAGACTGTCCATTCATATCTACTATCAGGCACCTGGTAGTTAGTAGAGGGTACAGAAAAGGCAAATTTCTCATAGTCCTGTGGCTGTAATAGTATGGAGAAAAAACGATCTTTAATATCTATTATATTAGATATAAATCAGAGAGAATGGAAGGAATCCAGGGCATCCCCTTAAGTGGGGCGCCTGGCATTGATTGTACGGAGATCTTGTAGCATTCTCTATTTACCGTAGAACTTCTTGACAACAAAAATTGGAGTGTTTCAGGGGCTTGTGGAAGGTTGGATATGTCCCAATTGCAATTGTTCTTGTATTATCTCTTGTAGAGCCTGTAATTTCTTTTTGAGGAGAGGCCATTGCTCCACACAAACCAGGAGTCCAGGGGGCCATTGGATGTCAGGCACCTGAAGAGCAGTGGCCTCTAGAATTGGGAGTGTGCCCAGGGCCTCTTTGGTGGGTCCCCCTGATAGTTGAAAACAAAATCCTCTTGAAGGGGAGGTGCATGGGCACATTCTTCCATGTCTACGATATCTCCATAAAAGGCCTTATGGTCAGTGGTAATATAGACTTGTGCCTGCCCCTGGATGTCCTGTCCTAGGAGATTGGCTGATAAGCCCAGGGCTATTAAAGGGTGTATCTTGCCCTGAGTCCCATCTGCATCCTTCCAACAAAGCCAATCCCTGGTTTCCTTTGACTTTGTATTTTCCCTAACCCTTAGGATTTGGGGTCCAGGGTCCTGGGACCAATGGTGGGGAATTTTTTCTTTACTAAGTACAGTCCTATCTGCTCCTGTGTCAATCAAGCATTGGAACTTTTTTCCTTGAATGAAAATATTCATTTTAGGCCACAATCCTGGAATGATAGGAACCATCCAGTTGGTAGAGGGATTTTGGGTGGGTTGTGTTATAGGCATTGGGCTTTGGCCAAATGAGGAGCTCTGTTTGATACCTCCTTGGTTTGACGGGGCTGGAGGATGCCCCATAGCTGGTTTAAAGGTTTTCCCTCTATGTCAATTTTAGATCTGCAATCTCTCTGCCAATTATGGAAACGGGGTTGTGGGGTTTTTTTTTGTGGTTCTCTGTCCTTCAGCAGCTGCAGGTCTGGGTTGCCCCCCACCCCTTGGGCAGTTTCTCTTCAAGTGTTCCATTTGGCCACATCCAAAGCATTGTCCTCCATTATTCTTAGTGGGCATCTCAACTCCTTTTCGTTCCCAGGTCAATCCTGCAAAGGCCTGCATAAGTTCAGAAGTTAAAGCGTCCATTTGGGCTTGTAGAGCTGTAGTCATGGACCTAGTCTGTTGTGACTGAGTCCCTATGTCCTTGGACGGGATTATCCATTGGCTCATAGATCTATCTTTGAGGCCCGCACAAGCCAATTTATGATCCCCGGTCATTCCTTCCCAGACCAGCAATTTGATAAATTGATCCCTCAGGGGGCCTGGTGGGAGCATGAGTCTTAACCTTTTTTCAACTCTATCTATGAATTTAGGGAGAGATTCTGTGGGTTTTTGAGTTACCCCTGCAATAGGAGCCACTGACAGCCCTTTGTCTAGTTTTCCCCATGCAGCTAGCCCCAAGGTACAGACTTGGTCCACATATGAGGGGACAATAGCTGCCTGTTGTGGCCCAGTGGAGTACTGATCTGTTGATCCTGAGAGCATCCCAAATGAAATAGGGATCAGTGGGTTAGCTGCTTGGTTTCTTTCTGCTTGAATGCGACATTCTTCCTTAAAGAGGGCGCACAATAAATGTGACTGGGGTGGACGGCCTTGCTGAGATCCATCCAGTCTTTGGTAGTACAGGGCTGGTGGGCTAGACCCTGGAGTAGTGTCTCTGCCTAAGGCAAGTTAGGCCCGTCTTCTGCTACAGCCTTTTTTAACTCCTTGAGGTCTTTAGCCTCCCAAGGATACCAGGCTGCAGGGTGGTTCCCTCTGGGATTGAGGTTTACTGGGAATGTTTCAGTGGCCCTATGGTCAGGTTCCCAGTTAAGGTCCCTGTAGGCTGGAGGTTGGGGCTGTAAAGTTTTATAATCCCCATGTCTCATATTCTTTGGCGAGGGTGAACAAGGAAGAGCTGTATACAGCAGCTTGGGGGGGCTTTCTCTCCGGGAACTCATTTTTACCTTCCTGGGCCATTTCTAAGTGCCCTATTGGCCAATCTGTCACTTTAGGCTGTGGAGGTTTTACTTTTAATATGTTTTTCTTCTCCTCATCAAATGTTTCCCAGTCTTCAAGAGACAGATCAGTGCTAGTCGGCCAGCGATCCGAGGGAGGAGAGGGCTCATGACCCTCCGTTCGAAAGCATGCCATAAGGGCGGATATGATGGGGTAGAAGGCTAATGATGGGCCAATCCCCTGATGGATCTCTCTCTGTCTTGAGAGTCACTGCCTAGGTACCAAGTGTCCCAGTCAAACAGATTGGCGGATATGATCCAGGGGGCAAGTTGCATAACCACCTCCCAAAGCTTTAAAGCCCTGGAATCAGAGATTTCCAAGCCCCTACTTTTAAGCATGTATCTCAGTGCCTTGAGAACTGGGTCTTCAGACTTAGTGGTTGTGTTACCCATCCTTAGGGTCTCACTCAACTCAAAGACCACCTGGCCCCGATCGAATTCTTTTGAGCTCTTCATGCCCCACATTGGGTGCCAGATGTGGGGGTCCCCAGGGATCGCAGCTCAGTCCTGCAGGCCAGTCCCACGGGTCCTCCACAAGGGGGATCGGGAAAAGGTGAGTGCGCTGTCCGCCCACACCCAGCTCTCCTTACCAAGGACAATCACATGCAACAGGGAGTCTAGTCAAGCACGAACTCATTTATTGGAAGTCCTTAGGCATCTTATAAAGGTAGAAACCCCAAGGAGAATTCCAGGGTGGGGAAATGGGCAACCAATCATCTTTAAGGTCAAGCTAGCATGCAGGCTGTATGTAGTGAAATTTCTTTAAAACATCCTGAGTTACTCCCTCTTGAATTCCTCCATCCTGAGCTGTTCAGCACATCCTGAGCTGCCCCCTCCTGACTTCCCCTGAGCTGGTCAAAACATCCTGAGCTGCCCTCCAGACTTCCTCCATCAAAACATACTTTGTCTAAGATTGCCAGATTATTGAGGTCACCTAGACTGAGGCCCCCACATCTATTCTTTTATTCAGTGGCAAATTTCAGTCCAGAAAATCACAATTGATGAAAGAAAGTAACAAATTTATTTTCTAAAGAAATATGGGAAGGAGGGAGGGAGAGAGGGGGGAAGGAAGGAAGGAAGGGAGGGAGGGAGGGAGGGAAAGAGGGAAGGAAAGAGGGAAGGAAAGATGGAAAGAAAGGAAGGAGAGAGGCAGGGAGGGAGGGAGGAAGGCTTTTAAACAAATACAAGAGTAAGGAACAAAGAAAGGTAGGAAGGCTTTGAAAGACTTCTAATCTACAATAAAACTTTTGGTTTAACCTCTAACATGCCCATAGAAGATCTATTTCCAGTTTCTCTTTTAAATAATATTTACTGAATAAGTGAGATACTGTGGTCTTAATATATATTCTCTTTTGTATTAACATTATTACCCTTTCCACTTTGGTCTAATTCACCATTCTCTAATCTATCATTTTCTCTTCCTCACAACAATAGTCTCCTCCTAGCAGTTCTTCTTTTGGCCCCTGAAGTCTCTTCTTTTACCATCACTCAGCATGAGCTATTTGGGATATCACACAGAGCATTCCATAGCCCATGATGATCGCTCCGTTGTTGTTCTGCATCAGTGGTAATAAAGTCAAAATTGTAGCCCTTCAGGCCTTATCACTGATTTGCTGCTGCCTGAAGATTTTCTTCTAGAAATGAGCATGGATTGTTCCATGATACTCTTTAGATTGTGCTTGTTTCATTCAATGAGAGGACACTTCCATAGCCACACTGACAAATAACCAATTGCTCCTTACTCTCTCCTTACTCTCCTTAACGTGTTTCTCCTTTATCTGCAAGGCAGTGCTTATATCAATCTGATAACTCAACTTAACTCTAAGCATTTATGTCAGAATTTTCTATGAGGTTATATGGTATATTAGTCTAACTAGTTTTTCAGTATCAGTTCATTTAATTCTTTTATATATCATTTTATTGTAGTGAAACTGTATATGAGGAACTTCCCATATCCCAGTGTTGAGAACTAGGTCAAGACTTCTGAACAACATAATTACAGAGCTGGGAATCTAGCCTTTGCTTCTGATCCAGGCATCTGGGCTCTCATGCACTCTGTAATTTAGTGTCTCATATTAGATACAGGTAATATTTTTACTTATTGTCTGTCCTTTGTAAATATGGAAACAACATCATGAAGATATTGTCTATAAGAACTTTGGGGACTTTGTTAAACTTTTCAAATCCAGTTTGGAATTTAGATATGCATAGTTTCTTGCATATGAAAAAATAGGCAGATTTCATGTCATTTAACACAAATACTTACAGTGAGATGTAGAATAATTTATTGCCAAAGAGGATTATTTTAGGAGAAGGTGCTACCTTGAGCAAGTGGACCTCAATGGGGTTTGACCATAAATTCCCATCTCACGAATGCTTAGTACCAAGATGTTGATGATGTTAGAAGATTCCTATATTTTAAAATTTATCATATTTATTATTTTAATAGTATTGCAGTATTTATTATAAAATTTCACTTTGGATTAGTCCATTGATGAGTTCTAGTTAAATAGATCATTATGAAGTGGATCTTAATGAAGAAAAGGGATCAGTGGGGCAGACTTTGATGCTCCCAATGATACACCTTATGTGCTCTCTCTATCTCTCTCTGCATATCTATTTCCTCTCTCCCTTTTGGTTTCCTTCTTTCTTACTTTTATAAAGTAAGCAGCTCAATCTGGCCATTTCTTCCTCACACCCATATCCCACAGTGACAGGACCAAGTAAGTGTTCATGGAATTAAAGATGTGAAATCACAAAAATGAATTTTTCTTCAATGAAATTGTCTTTCTTGCTATGTTGTCATGAATATACAAGACTATCAGGCCTAAAAAATAATTGTAATATAGAAATATTTCAATGTATGTACTTTAAAAGTACTTAGAAGTTGATTATTCTTTTTACTTCTGAAACTATTAGTCCTATTAACATAATGAATGATATTCTTGGTTTTGTTTGGATAACTTCCTTATATATTATTTTTGAAGTAAAGTACTGAATAAATTCATTATTTGAATAAAAACAGTAACACCAAAAGAAACTTGTGAAGATTCATTATTTATATGTTTCTTTATATATAATTTGAGCATTACATTCATTCTGTAGTTCACATAATAAATATATCTATGGGTACCATGTTTCAATAAACCAAAGAAAATGAAAAACTGGAATCTGTACTATGATAATGCTAGGTGTAAGGAGTAATATCACAAAGATCCAGCCATGTTAAAAACTAACTGAGAAAGCCATTGTGGATCTGTCATTTCCTAATTGGTTTTTGGGGCACACTTTAGTTAATAGTTAGGTATACTAAAGAAATAATTTCTCACACAATGCCTATTTTGTTGATAATATGAAAATGCTTCAGGTTCACCCCTGGAGCAATTTCATGATGAAACCATACCAACTTTTATGACTTATGTGAACTAAATGAACTTCTCTGACAGATGACTTTACAATTGTTTCCTTTTAAGTTATAAATCATCCAATAAAAGCTGGTAAAATAAAAAGACCAGAAAACAATATTTCACTCACAATGATATTGGTAAACTTGTACTGAATATCTAGAACTAAATTGATTCCTTGTGTTGATAATAGAATCATCTCTCAAAAGTTTCAGAATTTTTTTTAGTGAAATTAAGGTCAGGATAGTAAAACTATTGTGTTTTTTCTTTCTCATACATTTTTCTCATAGTATATGCATGAAAAAGTAATATCACCACCTTCCAAATTAAAGAATTTGAATTCCAAGAGATTGAGCAATTTCCAAAAGGCAACATATATCAGATAGCTAATACCAACCCAAAGTCTGTTTAAGAAAATCTAAGCTGACCAATGGTAAATGTATGTAGTATGTAAAAAGATAGTATAAAAATATTAATTAATAAATATGTATATAATGGAATGTAATATACAAATTCATGATCACAAATGAACATTTAGTGCTTCTATTAACAAAATTAAAGCTAAATAGTTCAGAGAACCACTTGTGGTAGTCATGAGACTGATACTTCTAGTACCCTAACTTCCAGAGTGTTGTATACAAGGGTCTCAGTTGCAACAATCTTATTTCTATTGCATTGTAACCTACTATGCTTTGTGTAATACCTTATGCAATTATCATTAAAGATCTCCTAGTTTATTAAATGGTTCAAAGATAGGTGAAATACAGACCATAGTCAAATCCAACTTTCAAAAGTTGTACTAGAACACAGCCATATCCATTTTATTAAGTATTTTCTTAGCTGGTTTTTCATTACTCCAGCAGAGTTGAGAATGCACTCAATTTCAATCATGTGTAGTAGGTACATTCTAGAAATCATTACAGACATTGTATGCTACTAAATTTTTGTTGCTCTGACAAAATAAAAGAGAAAGCATCATTTTAGCATTAACTTTTAAATCCCATCTTCATCCCTTCCCACTCCCCACCTTTCCCATTCTCCCCTTCTTTTACCAATTCAACCTTCCTGCCCTTTTTCATGTGGGGATCACAGTGCTAGTAAAGAATCAAGTCTGTCATAATATATGGGGTCCTTTAGTGGGCAAACACATAAATGCAGAAGCTTCCCTTCCCAGTGTCTGCCCCACAGATTCTTTCAGAGTATAGTTGTTTCTCTTGAGATCCTCATTGGATCATGGGAAAATTTTGATATGTCCATCATTGTGTAGATATGGTGGTAGATCTCTCGCAGTGAACTTTTGGATGCAGTAGCTCTGTCATGAGTGGAGTACCCTGACCAGCAGCACACCAACTCACTTTTTGGTAAGGTTCCCTGAGCTTTAGAATGGGGAGACATTTTGATGACCTGATCAGGGCTGAATATTTTTATGTGGTTGTTTTCCCTGGATATAATGTGTTCAAAAATGCTTGCTGGCAAGTCTTATATCCCAATCCTATCACTCCATTTAGATGAACTTTTTATACTTCTCGCTCTTATCAAAATTCTGCATTATTGCTACCACAATATTAGTTACACCCTCTGTTTTCAACTAAGATAAAGGATTTATTCATTATATCTTTTATCCTATCATTTTATATATAAAACAATTTTACTTTTATCATCCAAACCATAGGAATTATTCATATCCTTTAAAAAATCTATAACCAAATTCCTTTTCTTGTTAGCTGAGTACGTGTGCAGTTGTATCTGAAGAATAATTAAATGTCACTTCTCTCCTATAAATTTTGACTTATTTTTAATTGATTATATGATACCAGTTTGAATATTTCTCTAGCATTCATATGAAAGATTTTCAAAAATTTCATTTATATCCACTTAAAATCAATATATTAGTAAGCTGACAAAAATTATCACAAATTGTAGGTACTTAAGATTATGAGTCCCCTAAAAGTAATGGAAATTGGCTAGAAATCAAGAAAAAGTAGGTCAGAACTTCATGTAGAATATACATCCAGAGATAATGAAGGAAAATATAATTTCCAATGTGAAAATGATCTGTAAACATTTTTGACAAATATTCTAAACAGTTCTTGAAATAAAAGTTCAATGGTGCTTTTAACACATTTCAGACTCTCATCTTCTGAAAGCTTTAAATTAGCTATTAAAATAATTACTACCTCTTAAGTTCACTTTGTCTTTGCTACCACCATTCTACAGTAATTATCATCATAGAAATATCTTTATGTAAATGAACAACAGTCTTTGAATGTTTCAAGATGAGCTTATCACTTAAGTAAATTTCAGTACATATATATATATATGTGCCAAGCACTCTGCAAATTTTTCTGCTAGTTATGATCTAGAAGATTATTCTCATGAACATGCATATAGAATTTGAAAGAACACTGATACTGTATTCTCATTATCCATGTCATTTGCAATTCTAATCTCATGAACCTACGATTTTCTGTCCTATACATGTAACATGGAGTAACACCCCCCCACTCTGGGTTTGTCTCACAAAATTCTCATTACAATAATATTATTTGAGTGTTCTATAGTTATTATTTCATTGGCAACATCAATATATGTTATTGAAGATGTTAAAAACTGCACTTGTAAACTTATCCCATAAAAAACTGAGACTCGAGGCTGGAGAGGTGGCTCAGGGGTTAAGCCTCTGCCTTGCAGGCGGAAGGTCCTGAGTTCGGATTCTAGACCCCACATATAGATGCCAGGCGGAAGAGGGAGCGGCCTGTGTTTCTGGTCCTGGCAGGGCGGAGCCTGTGAATCCCCAGAGTAAACAAGGAGGAAGTGGAGGAGGTCCATGGTGGCTCACGAATTCGTCCGTGGTTCTACACATACACACACACACACACACACATACGCACAATTGAATAAATAAAAAAAAACTGAGACTTTTTATCCTGTTTTATTGCATATAATATCAGACTGCTGAAATGCGATAATAAATGAGACAAAAATGATCCTTGCTTATTCTTGGTCCTGCTTGAAAGTTTTATTTGGAACAACAACAAATGTTAATAATTAAATCCTGACATACTAGAGATGCAAATTAGAATTCAGAGTTTTCCAAGACTAGTGTCTTAGAAACAAGCTAAACAACTCTGATTTAATACTCACAAGGCCTTGCGAAGTAAGAAGACAGTTTCAAATATACAAACAATCCCGTTATTTCTTTAGTTACTCTAATTTTTTAACTCATTCAAGTTTAAGTGAGCCAAGAAAACCCACAGATTCATTACTTTTACACTACCATAATAAATACATAATTTCAAATCATTATGTCATTTAAATATTCTTTCAACAATGCAAATTTCCATGTTATAATTTTGTATGTTTATGATACCATATTTTCCTGACAAATCCATTCTCTCAGTGACTGTGTTTAGTTTTCACTCAGTGAATTTTAACCATTAATCTAAGTATTTTGATTAAAAGCTGTTTTACCCCAGAATTATTAACATCCCACTTTTCCTTTCCTTCCCCCCCTTTCTCCTAGTGACCCCCATTCTTGGAGGATCCTATAGTGTGCATATCAAACTTCCCTCTGGATCCTCCTCTCTGATGAGATGTAAGGTCTCAGTGGCATTGCCTAGAGCTCTTGTGTGTGTGTGTGTGTGTGTGTGTGTGTGTGTGTGTGTGTTCCCCTTTAGTATAGGAACATTACTGTGGCTGTTAATCCCTTGCCTCTAAGGATTGTAATGCCTGTGATCCATGCTAGATTTTGAGGGTTCAATGATATGTTGGTCATTGCGCAGGTCATGCAAAGTCCTATTATGATTCCTTCAGCCCTAACTTGTATGGAGTATCTTGCATATCGTTGCTCCTCCCCATCTTTAGGGTCTTACAATGTTACCTGACTACTTAAAATGACCCTTCTCATTTTCTTTTTGATTGGACCTTAATAAAAATATTCGGGGGGGAGTGATTAAAAATTTAGTAGGTTAAGAATAAATGAGGAGGGGCTAGAGAGATGGCTCAGGGGTTAAGCCTCCTTTCCAAAACAGAGGATACTGAGTTGGGATCCTGGGCCCCACATACTAATGTCAGGAGGAAATAGTGTGGCTTGAATTTCAATCCTTGAAGGCACAGCCAAACAACAACAAAGCAAAGAGGAGTTAGAACAAACCAGGGTGATTCTCGAGGTCATCCTTGGGCCTTCACAGGGACATAGTACCCTCTGATACTCACAGACACCCACCTACCCACACACACATAAACACAAACACACACGCACACAAAGACTAAATGAGAAAGTTAAAAGAGCAGCTGGGGAATATCTGTCAGGAAGTTTGCTCTGTATTAAAATACTATCTAGAAACAGAAGGAGCACTGTAGTATCACAAAGAACTTTGCAGCACATCTTCTTCCCTAAATCTTCTCCCAAAAGCTAAAGGATACAAATATTTACTATAAACAACTGGACAAAAGTAATGTAGATCGTACCCTTATTGACACAATAGTTAAAGAAACAAACTGGTAAGGTCAGAACATTACCTTTGTTCTATTACCAGTAGAGGAAGCCACCTCCCCCAGCAGTTTGGGTTAGTCAGAAGTAGCAAGGATGTCTTTGATTCAAGCCTTCCAAGCTGTTGTCTCTGTCCTGCATTATTTACTTCATTATACTGGCAATTTGTTTGGGAAGAAAAGTTAAATAGGGTGTGCTAATTAGATTTTTTTGGAGGAACATTGGAGCATACAATGTACATAGATTAAAAAAAATAAAAGAGATGTTAGATTAGTTTACAGAATACAAACTGGATAAGTTTCCCACCTGTAAAGTTGAGAATCAGGTAACTGGTCAGTCCATGGCAGTAACAATGACAGTCAAGATCCAGGAGAGTCACTGGACTTCAATCCACGTTGTGTTGCCAAATAGCCAGAATTATGACTCAAAGAAGGATACAGGGCAAATTCTTTGCAGAACTCTCCAGGAAGGCCTGAAGATAAACAGAGAAGAAGCAGAAGCTTTTCCTTAGATTTCCTTTAGATGGACAGTACATATTTAAGATGTGTCTTTTCACTTCAATTAATTTAATCATGAAAATTCTACATTGAGATGATCAAATGGCAGCCTATTTTAGGTAAGCCATTTTAGAGTTCCATAGGCTTACATCGTGGTTGACTCTATGTCTTGGTAAATTGACAATTAACATTAGTATTATTGCAGTTTGCCTGCACATTGCCCAAAAATTGACAAACCCAGAGCTTAGAGGATCAAGAGAGTTTCATTCTTGCTTATGATTTTGGAATTCACCGGGGAATCTCATAGTCCAAAACTGGCATACTAACACCAAGATCACAGAGAATTGGCCACCATTATATCTATAGGGATTGCTGCGACAGGGGGAAACCTTACTTTCCGGACTGTGAATTTGCCAAAATCTGCCAAATAGCCAGAGTACAGTCCCTCATAACTTATCAACTTAATCAAGGAATGTTCCCACCCACTATAGGCTGGGTCCCCCTATAACAATTACACAATCTCCTGCAGACTTTCTTAAGGTTTGCCTTAGTTAGTAGTTCTTCAAAGGTGTGTCTAGATCTCAGCTTCCAATTGTCAAATTGTGACTTATATCTACTAACACAACCCTCATACATGGTGATATTTGTATTAAATTATCTTGTCTTTATGACAAAATATCTAATTTACCCAAGGAGAAAGTTTAATTTGGCTCACTATTTTGCATGTGGCTGTCCATCCTGGACTGGATGGCATATTATAGTGATCTAAAAAGAGAAAGAGTGGATCCCTGTTATAATTTGCCCTCGCCGACACCCATGCTGGTGTGGACCTGAGTGGGAGCAGTAGGAGTGAAAATCAGGTTAGGTCAGAAGTAGCAAGGATGTCTTTGATCCAAATCTTCTAAGCCAACTTTACTTACAGTAAGCATAAGTACTTATACCCAAAATCCAGGGATTATCATAGCTAAATTCTTTACGGGAATTTGTTAAACATACACATCATAAAACTTATCTAGGCTAACAAGAAAAATGTGACAGTTACTTTATGGGGACAAACATGTTGTCTCCATGCAGAGTCAATTAAACACTGTAACGTATGTGATTCTTAGATAACATTCCTCAGTAGTCTCAAGATACACAGGGAAGGAACTACAGAAAGAACACCTTGGCCCCACCTGACCTGAGCAGGAAAAAAACAGTCTCAAAAAATGAGTTCATCTTTCAGTAGTTGGGAGAGGTCTCTGCCTACAATTGTGTCTCAGACATTTGCCAAGACTCTGACTCAAGAGATCATGCATAGGCCTTGGGGGACTCTGAGTGACTGTTACTCTCCATCTAGACCTTATTTTTCCCCAAATTTTTACATACTTCCAGAACAGCAGTACTTGTGTGTAGAACCACGGACGAATTCGGGAACCACCATGGATGCCTCCACCTCCTCCTTGTTTACTCTGCCCTGGGATTCACAGGCTCCGCCCTACCAGGACCAGAAACTCAGGCCGCCCCCACCTCCACCCGGTGTCTATACGTGGGGTCTAGGATCCGAACTCAGGACCTTCCGCCTGCAAGGCAGAGGCTTAACCCCTGAGCCACCTCTCTAGCCCCAGTCTACGTAATTTTTATAAGACATAGAGTATATTGCAGAAAAGATGACTGTAATATTGTAAGTGCCAAATGATGAGGAGGAAAATGTTATTTTTTGGATATGGCCAGCCATATCAATGTGAACACACAGCAGCTATGACTAAATATGCAAGATCTGGAAACACACACACACACACACACACACACACACACACACAAATATACACACACATGAATGTAGGAGAGATACTAGTTGGGAACAATAAAGGTGTCAGCAGGTGTTACAGTGGGATGATAATGCATAATGAAATAATGAGATATGAATTTGATCAGGATATATGTATCATATATATATATAACAATTCATACACACAATTGTTTTATCACTGATTATTTTTGAGTGTTGGTGAATTCTCAAATATTTTCCTACTTCTGTGGGAAAATTACTTCAGAGACAAAAATGTATTTTCTTCATGTGTAAAGAATTTAGACTCACAGGTATGTGCGATCTTTGAGCATTTCAACATAAATTATCTTCAAAGTTTATGTTCAAGAAATGCACATTTGAAAGATGTTAGCTAATATAGCTAGTATTTATGTAGCATGTATGCTTTAAATCATTATTCCTGATACTTCCTACAAATCATTTCCACCAATGTTTAGAACTGTTTTCAGAAAAGCATATAATGCAATTAAATCTTATTGCTGTGGAAACTGATGCTCAGAGAAAGTCTGTATTTTGCCTGGGGTCACAGATGGAAAATGATTGGTCCATGTGATGCTTAATGATATATGGCATGATCTTCACACTAAACTCTTTGTCATTCATGGCTATTCAATGTTCAAGTTGAACTTATGGAAATTTATATAAAGAGTATTGAGAGAATTTTTGATCATATTTTCCAAAATAGTCAATCTCAAACATAATTTTCACCAATCTTATCCTCTAGGGGAGAGTATTATTGTCAGTGAATACTCACTTGTTTGCCCATCACCCCATGTTAAATTTGATATCATCAAGGTATGCATAGTTATCCATTACAAATAAAAGGTAATGATTCACAAATCTTGCAATGTATTTATAAATCTGCACTAATGAAGTTACTGTATTTTAAGAGCAAGATTACATATGAAATATAAATTTATTTTGTCTTCATTTTTGATAAAACTAACATCTGGTGCCACCATAGCTCTATAAATCATTAAAAGATGACATAACTACATTCTATCCAATGTTCTCACAAAGAACAAAGATTATAACAAACCCTCTATGTTTGATAAAATTTTAATTTACCAAGCCATATTTATCTATGCAGGTAGATTTTAAACCAACCATAAGACATGCATCTAAATATGTAACTTTATAGCTTGATAATTTGAACTATTAGTTTCAGGTATAAATGCTAAGTACCTTAAAGACAGTAATATAGCCTATTCTCTCTACTATATAGAAACTGTAATGCCCATTTAAAATGTGATCCTTTGTATTAGAAAATCTGAGTATCTTATGAATTAATAAATTAATTTAAGCTTAATGCTATGAAAATATCATAGTGAATTTTACAGAACATTTAAATTTCAAGTGTGACTTATGGTTTAGCAAAGAAGCAATGGGATTTGCAGTTTAAAATGAATTTGAGTCACTATTTCTCCCAATATATGGTAATGTTAGTACTAGTAAGTGACTTTAGAAAATGCTAGTAATGATAATTCTCTGAATGGGTCTTTGCTGCACCTGTGTTGATGCAAATGAGAGTGTCCACAGGCAATGTGATCAGAGCCTATTGAGGGAAATTTGAATCATTAAGCTTTGCCATGAATAAGCTTTATTCTACTCAGAAACAGGGAAGTACATAGTTATTTTACAGACGGTTTTCTTGTGGACATCAATTAAAAAAGAAATACATAAACTTATGAAGCTATGTTTCTATGAAAATAAGATTTATTTTTGTATTTAAACAAAAATGAAGTCCTGATCTAAGAAATAGGAAGTATAATTATCAACAAAGAACACATTTTATAGTTTTAATCAATAACTAGAAAGCATACTTCTTCATGTGAAAGAAGAAAATATTATATTAATCATTCTATTTCTGCAAGGCATAAAAATATTTACTGAAATTTAATATTAGTATTTTGATTAGCTATCTGTAACTGTCAACAAGAAAAAAATAGCTTTTATTTTTAAGCAAACTAGTTTCTTCTTTTTTTGTAGAAATGTACGAGTATCTGTAGATGGTTAAACATATATTACTCTGTCAAAAATTCTGACAGCGTGTCCCACAGCATTTTTCAAAATATTTTTGTGCTGAAAATTTAATAGAGCTTATTTAAGAACTCATTAGTTTCTTCTTCCTTTGTGAAAGAAATGGACTTGAGCGAGCATTCCATTCGTCTCCCCTAGTGACAACTAGCTTTCAGAAAGTAGAAAGCAAGGGAGACAGGAGGCATATGAGACTTGGGAGGGGCAGAGGGACTCATAGAAAAACCCCAAAATGGTGGGAAACAACCCCAAAGGAACATGCTATTTAAAAATGACTTTTTAGGGGCTGGAGAGGTGGCTCAGGGGTTAAGCCTCTGCCTTGCAGGCGGAGGTCCTGAGTTCGGATCCTAGACCCCACGTATAGACGCCGGGCGGAAGCAGGGGCAGCCTGCGTTTCTAGTCTTGGTAGGGCAGAGCCTGTGAATCCCGGGGCAGAGTAAACAAGGAGGAGGCAGTCAATGGTGGTTCCCGAATTCGTCCGTGGTTCTACACACACATACATGCATACACACACACACATATATGCACACACACACATACACACGCACAATTGAATAAATAATAAAAAAATAAAATTTAAAAATAAAAAAGATTTAAAAATGCCTTTTAAAAGGAAAGAACAAGAATGAACAATCCCTATGCAGAGAAGCATTGAATGAAGGAATCAGGGAACAATAAAATAAAATAAAAGCCTTGAGCTGATCCACTTAGAACCCAAGGACCCAATTATACTAGAAGTTTTGGACAGAGAGGTCTTAAAGGGCCTGAAACATTAAAAGCTTTTGTTATGGTTCTTGGTTTTTCTCTGAAAACTATCAGTAAGACCCTATTACTGAAGACATAACACAAATTGAATATAGTACATGAACAAAGTGTGTAACTTGGAACTGGTCTGAGGAATTTCTCCTTGCTGAACAATTACACAGTATCAAGATATACTGTAGAAGTTGTTGGGGGAAAGAAATAATCATAAGCCTAATTGATGGCATAAGATCTGTAAGTTGCAATATAGATCACCATGGCAACAGGGGACCACTAGTGTAATAGTGGCATAAGTACTAAGGAGACAACCAACAGCTTTCTGATTGGACTCAAACCCACTTGTCAGAATGGTACCAATTCCTGTTTCTGTAAACTTGAGCAAAAACCTAAAAAAGGGAAGGCAATAGATCAATAGGGAAGACAGCCAATAAACCTATAGGTAGGAAGACAGTACATCAAACATCCCTGTGGGTAGCTGTTATTATACCTATAGAATGGGAAATCACAGTGGAAATCTCAGGGTCTAAAGCTGGATGAATGAAGGTTAATGCACACATCAATGGAGTGGACTGAAGAGAGGTAACTTGTTACACTATGGAGACCTGAACCCACACAGGAGGAGACAAGCCAGAATGAACCCTGAGGTCCATTGAGGCATGCTGGCACAATAATGGGAGGGAGTGGTAGTGAATAGTATTGGGAAATGAGAGAATGGAAGGGAAGTGTGAAGGAGGAAAGCTGGGATGAATACTCAATATGCTTGTAAAAGTAGAAAAATAATAAAAAAAGAAAGTAGAAATCAAGTTTGAGAAAAGTCAATAAAAATATTTTTTTTCATATTTTGGTAGCTAGACCCTGGCTATTGAAAAGTAAAAGGGACTTGTGAAATTCCTGCATTCAGTGTTCAGTCTATGGAATTTTGGAACATAAAAAACTTGCTTAAAACATAATCATTATTTTCAATATTTACATATAAATCTACTGAGAATAATCTTTATTTTTAATATTTATGTTTCATATAACATACTGATTAATGGAATCATAATAGACATATTGCAAAAAACAATATATACATATCAGCAAATGTGTCAAATGTATATGTGGATATATGTTATATATTTGAATATGAACATTTTTCTCTTTTTAAATTTTATCATTAAGCAGTTTAACATATCAGTATAATGAATTTCTGTCATTTTTTACCCAAAATTACTCTTATGTTCTCCTCCCATTACTTATCAAAACCTTCCTCCCAATCAGTCTCACTCTTACTTTTATGTTTTTTTGTGTATGTGATCCTCAGAATTTCTTGGTCACTTGTACTGTAATATGCCTGAAAACCTACTGAAGCATTAATTATTTATCAGTGAGGACATCTCTGATGAAAGGAGGTCCCCTTTCATTGAAGATCACTTTTAAATGCCATAACAGGAGACTCAGAGGAAAGAGCAAGCTGTACATAAAGGAAACTGTTCATGAGTGATTAGAGTGTATATGGAGAATACAAGAAACAAAGATTCCAGAAACAAAAAGGTGTGCTATAGCCAGCATTAAGTTCATGATTTCTTTAAAATTAATATAGTTTCAGGAACACTGAGCAAGGGAAAAGTTTGATATAAAATTTATGCTTCAGTCTCTCTAAGTGAAATATGAAAATTAAATGGAGAAATTTCCTGTACTCCACATAGGACACCTTTGCAGTGCACTTAATACATGTGCTTTGGATTGATTTTCTCCACAAAGCTGCAAGCTCCCTGTGTGCATAAGGAAATATTTCATGTTTTAATTACATTTATTATCCTAATACCTATTATATAGAATTTTTAGCTATAGATTAAGCTATGCATTTTTATTTCATCAGTGATGGAAGAAGAATCAGGCTATAAAGGCAGAATATTAGGTGTTCATTTCATCCTAGTAATATTTCTGCTATACAGAAGTGTTTCAGATAATGAGGAAGAGCAGATGACTTAGGAGATCACATATTTGTTCACCATGATGTTTTTATTAGTCTATCACAACTAATTTTCAGGAAACTTAGCTACTCTCCAAAGACTTAGAATACGTGGTCTTTCTTATGTTTTCAGTAATTCACAAGAAGTGAATTTGTCTATTTAATTTTTTTCTTTTGTTAATTGGAGAAACTTTATTGAGGACAAATTTAGGACATGATTCTTTTGTATGATTATTAGTTTAATCTTTCGGTTAAGATTTTTAGGGTATAGCAGTGAAAATGTGTCAAAAAGTCAAAAGTAAGTCATTTGGAATGCATGCATGCAAAAATGCTTGGTCCATTAGACAACAAACATTATTCCTACATATTCTGATCTTGTTCTTGAATGAAGGACTGTGGTATCTACTTGTATGCATCAAACATTCATAACATATTCTGCAAAGAGAAGCTTTGGTGCCAAAGGAGCCACAGGGGATTAATAAAGCAGCCAAATACATCAAGTACATCACACTTTTGTTTCCCTTGCCTCGGTGATACATTTACCTGGTAAAATGACGTCCTTCAACTCACAGTACCACATAATACTGAAGAGTGTCTGAAGAGACCCAAAGTTTTCCCTGTGTCTTGATCACTTCATTTTTCTGCCCCAAAAGTGATAACTAGACATGAAATCATTTGTACATCAATTCTACCCAGTGATAGTTGCAGGGATGAGATGTTATGAAATAAAATCATAATATTCAAATCTATCTGGTAGTTTTTCCTTCTGTGTGTTTTTGTCAATTCAACTTCTTAGAGGTTAAATTTTTCTAAAGATTTTAATTGTCTCAGAGTTCAAACCCTCTCATGTATGTAGTTGACATGTGTAACTATGACACTCCACCTCTTGTCAACTTGAAACAAGAACATATCACTTTTAAATTGCAGCATTTACCTTGTCCCCGCAGGTGTTAAATTTATCTATAACTACATTTGATATTAAAAGTCTGAAATCTCCTAACCATAAGATCCTGTCATATCAAGTTAAATACTTCAGCACAAATTGGAAGTATTATGATACAATAAGAAAATATCAAGTTAAGACTAAACAGTCCAGCCAGTCAAATATGTATCCAATAATTCAGTCTTTCTTTTGTTGTTCATCACATAGTGTCATAATTAGGCACAGGTGTCAACTTGACTGTTGAGGCTTTGAGCTCTGGGCATATTTGTGGAGAATTAGTGGTTGAGTTGAGTGAACCTGCAGGAGATTGTCTAGCTGATAGGGAAGGTCCAGCACATGGTGGGTGGGAATACACCCTGACCAGATGAATAAAATACTGAGGACTGGTTGAGGAAGTGGGCATCCTTCTGTAAACTTGGCCAGATGTGCTGGTCTGCAAGTAAGGACTGATCATTTCTCAGCCATTATGTGGTGATGGTGTGGCCAGTTCCTTTGTCCCTGGTATTGGTGCATGCTCTCCCTTCAAGCTGGACTGAGAACTGTAACCAGACAATCTTAAGACAATAAATCCCTTATTCCCTCAAGCCCTGTGATGGTCATTTATCAACAACCACGCAGGTGAATTGTAACGCATAGTCACATTGGCTCAAAGATTTTGGGCATTTCTCTAAGCCAGGCTGAATTTCCACAGAGAGGTCTTATTTACTGAAATTTAATATTAGTATTTTGATTAGCTATCTGTAACAGTCAACAAGAAAAGAATAGCTTTTGTTTTTAAGCAAAACTAGTTTTTTTTTGTAGAAATGTACGAGTATCCATAGATGGTTAAACATATATTACTCTGTCAAAAATTCTGACAGTGTGTCCCACAGCATTTTTCAAAATATTTTTGTGCTGAAAATTTAATAGATATCCACAGCACACATCCATGTACACAGCTCTTCTTAGCAGATGTCCCACATTCACTCTGGGATCTCCAGCATCTTCAGTTCTCAGTGGCAAACCAAGCTTCAATTCTGCAGAACAAAAATGCCCTTCTTGGTCCTCTCTGTAAGCTTCCTGCCACATATTGCCTGGGTTCCTATCATTCTCTGACACATCAAAAGGAATGTGGAGGAGGAATCTGTGACCTCTTCCCTTTGTATCTTTTATGCCTCCAAAACCAGTACCATGTGACGACATTGCCAAGTTCTGCCATAACCTCCAATTGGAGATAGGTTCTCGGGAATCACAGTTGATTCAACCTCTCTACGCTGATTCTCTGGAATCACAGCTGATTCAGCTTCTCTATGCTGACTCTCATAAGAATCTTTGTGCTGGGCAGAATCTTAACATGATGGTATTCATTTCTTCCACAATTACAGTGAAAAGCATTAGGTTTTCCTTCAGCAACATTCACTGTCTCAACAGCAACAGATTCTCTTTTTTTTACCTTGTATACATACAAAATTTCAAGGTTGCCAATACAACTCTTCTATATCAATTAAACCACTCCATCATCTTTAAATTCAATTTTGTTAAAGTCTTTGTTCTCTTCATCACAAACTGGGCCCAAACAAATGGCCCATTAATTCCACAAAACAATATTTGTAATCCACAGATTCGAAAGTTTCAAACATTTCAAGATGTCTGCAACAAAACAATTTAGAATCCACAAAGCCAGATATATCAGCAACACTCCACTATTCAGTACCAAATTCCATGGCAGTTTACCTGAATTGTTTCCTATAAAATCATCAACAAACATTTAAGTAAACAAGGGGGTTATTCTCTAGGACTGTCTGGTTACTGTTCTTAGTCGAACTTGAGAGGAGAGCTCACACCAATACCAGGATGGAGGGAACTAGCCAAATTATATCCATGTAACTGCTGAGAGAAGGACAACCCGTATTCTTCCCAGACCAACATGTCTGCCAAAGTATATAGAAAGATTGCTTCTTTCTCAAATGGCTCCCTCCATTTTATCATCTGCCTAGGGACTAGTCCCACTGGTCATGACCTGGTCCTTCCCCATGTACTAAACAATAACTTTCAGGTTCACTCTGGGTTTAACTCACCTATTAATTCTCTACGAATGTGCCTAGAGCTCAAACCCTCAATCGTCAAGTTGACACCTGTACCTAGCTGTGACAATGTGCGTAAATTTTTTAAAGTCAAAGCAGTTTCTCATTGCATAGACATTAATCTCTCTTTTACTCTTTGTTTCCTTATAATTTTTGATTACTTTTGTTTACTTTGTTTGAGGTCATGTTTTTATATACATAATTTAGATTCTATGTTTATATCTTTTTATCATTGTGTTTGAATGCTTGTTTGTATGTTAAATATGAAGTTCAGAGAACAACTTTGAAAATTCCCTCCAGTGTTCAAGCTTTGGTGTTAAGCTCAGATTCCTGTACAAATGTTTTACACACTGAGCCATCTAACTGGCCCAAGAATAAAATTTTAATCATTTTACCATTTCAATGCAGTTTTTGAGTTATTTCAGTTGTCAAGTAGATTGCAATTAGGAGATTAATTTGTACTAATCTGTCTTGGGTCAACACCACTATCTTAATTTAATTGTATACTTTAAATCTTAAAACAAGGTAGCTTTTTCCTATTACTCTTCTTAATTATATTTCAACCAAATTAAATCAGCATCCATCATGGTTTTTTCACACAGGTTTACAACAACTTCACAGCAAAATTTAGCAATCTGTGAGAAGAAATCAATAATACAACCAGAAAAAAAATGTATTCATGTACATTTGCAGCACCCTTTGTTTTTTGAACTGCTATTTATTTCCTATGTAAAATTCCATCCTGGATTAACTAGTCAATGCAAGTAGGATTGTATTTTAGGGACTTATTCCAAGGAACTACCAGATAACTGAAATGATAAATCTCCTCTGAGGAACCCTGAGAGGGCTTCCAACCCTAATCTGCTGTCTGTGGAGATAGCCAGGTTCCTGATTTCCATGTTGGCGATAAGTAGCTATTTTTCACCCTGCCATAGAGTTCTGAAAATTGGATGACCTAGTAGTTCACAGATTTGGTCTTGCTCCAATAGTAAATCATTTTCCTTAAGCACATGTTTGCTAACTTATTTTAAGTTTTTGTCTAATTTTAAGAGTTATGAAAAAAATCGATTCTGATACTCTTAGCCAAGTTTATCATTGCCTTCAATGGAAATTATTTTGAAAGTGCCACTGACACATTGACTGTTTTAAGTAGTTTTCTTAATTTACAGAATAAGGTCTTATTTTCTTCATTTCATATTTTTTTATTTAATAATTTACTTAATCTTACTCTTGATTAGTAAATGTAAGTAAATAATAGTTAATTAAGTAGAAATGAGTATAATGTACATCTTGTATCTAATAGTTTTTAGATTTGACATACATTTTGAAAACATTTAATTGAATAAATGCATAAACTTTTTTCAGTGATAGAAGAATTACAGATAAGTTTTAATAACATTGATATGTTTTTGCATACATGTGTGTGAGCAGGGTTACATGTGTGTGTGTGTGCGTGTATGCATGTTTACAAAAAGGCAGTTGAGTGTGTGTATCTGTGGAAGTCCAGAGTAACATTAGGTATTGTCTTGAGTTGCTCTATCCCATCACTTTCTCTGGGGGTTTCCTAGCCTCTGTCATCCAGGATTGGATTTTTCAGACCAATAACATTTTTGTGTTGATTTTTATTTGGGATTTGGGGTTCCAATGTCAGGTCCTTTTGCTTGTAAATAATAGATGTTAATACTGAGCCACCTTCCCACTCAAACTTAATTATTTTTAAAACTTTTATTATTTTAGAATCTTGTGGGAATACAGGGAATTTCTGTCTTTTTTTTTTTTTTTTTTTTTTTTTGCTCCTTATTCACTCTTCACTCCCACTCCCACTCCTTTTCTACTGGAATATTCCCTAAATATCTTACTCTATGAGTGTTTGAGTATGAGTATGATTCACAGAACTTTTCTGTTAACACTACTTTGATCTTTCCCTTCACATGAGAGGGCAACACTTCTGATTATTCTACATATACGGAGTCAACAGTTGTTAGCATCTTCCCTTACATGGGACATATTCTGGAGACCTCAGAAGCAGAATTAGCATTCATTGAATCTCTGGAAACAGTGTGGGTCTGCTTTTTTCAAAATTCTTATTACAGTTTATATTTACATACATTGTGTTAAAGAATGGCCTGCCCATAAACCTGTCCACACACATGTGAAGGAGTGTTGTTAATTATATAGGTCATAGTCTGTATTGCTTTTAGTACTGAACATATTAATATTTAGTAGTACTATTTCATAGGTTTAGCATGAAACAATCAAGCCAATAGTAGTAATAACATTTAATAAAAGTCTTTTCTACTTTTTGCATATATATGCTCCTTAAATTTCAAATAATAAGGAAAAAATAGCACTGTGTAGGTTTGAGGAGTAGGGGCAGATTCAGAAATTCATATTACTTGGCATTTGTTTATTCTGTATTTTATGACCACCTATGCTTTGTCGACTACCTTTTATTGCTTCATGTGGTCTAAGATCTAAACAGTTTTTATTATTATTATTATTTATTCAATTGTGCATGGATGTGTGTGATCGTGGTGTGTGTGTGTGTGTGCATGCATGTGTGTGTGTGTGTGTGTGTGTGTGTGTGTGTGTGTAGAACCACAGATGAATTCAGGAACCACCGTGGACACCTCCACCTCCTCCTTGTTTACTCTGCCCTGGGATTGACAGGCTCTGCCCTAACAGGGCCAGAAATGCAGGCTGCCCCCTGCTTCCGCCTGGCATCTATAAATGGGATCCAGGATCTGAACTCAGGACTTTCCGCCTGCAAGGCAGAGGCTTAACCCCTGAGCCACCTCTCCAGCCCCTAAACAACAGTTTATATTGAAAAGTAGTAAAGTTAAAAAAGTATGTGTAAATATGTTTGTTATGAGAAAAATCTGCATCAAAATTGAATGATCATAAAGCCACTCATCAACAGAGATAAATATTTGAATGAACATTTTAGAAAATTATTATTAAGTGTATCTTTGCCAAGTTTCTTGTATGCTTGTAACCCTCCTTTTTCTCTTATCGGAAGATCGATGGAAAATGCAATTTGTTTGCTCAGTGTCCTGAAATCTCACCACTTTCCAAGGCTCTTTGCTGAAGAGTTCTGGTAGAACATAAGTAAATGAGCCGAATATGGTCAGAAAGTTCTAAGCTGAACACGATCTTAGTGCACAATAGGTGAATGTTCAATAACTAAGAGATCTTTTTATATATGTCACATATATACCAATATTTTACAGCTAAATTTCTCAAGAAAGACAAATCAAGTTTAAAGTTAATAAATCACAAAAGATTTCACATGCCATGGACAACTTAGAGAGATCTCAATGAAAGGAGTTCAGAAAATAAAGTTAAAATTAATACCAACATTAGAGAATTTTGAAGGTGATAGAAAGCAGGTTCTTTTCCTATGTTCAATGTTGCTATATGACATAGTTTTATGTTTTGTTCATTTACTAATTATTCTGAGCAATATTTTCCTCTTGGGAAAAAGTATTTTAAATCAACTATCTATCATTTATATTAGCCACAACAATAATATGTTTGACAATTTTAAGTTCTTGTGCATTTTTTAATTGAATTCTGATAAGGAAAAATTGGTCTTTTTTCATTTGTTTTGATTCATTGTGACTTCATATTATACTTGTGGTGTATGTTTGCTGTGGGATGTATGTGTATGTTTGTGTTTATCTGAGCCATGAGAGCTTGTAACAACATAAAGAGCTGATCTTATCCCTATCTCACAGATAATGGGAGCACTGCTCCACACCTTTCATAATGTAATCTAGAACCAATGATATCACTGAGATTGAGTTCATCCTTGTCATATGTCTGCCTATCTTTTCAAATCCTGTTTTTTAACATCCTGGTATTTAGTATGTCATACTTCTTAATGACTTAAGTTTCTCTTCTTAGATAAATTTGTTTCATTATTGTTGTCTTAATTTCTGATTTATGAATTTTAAGTGTTTATATGTTTGCTGGTTCTTTCCATAGCAGACATGTTCCAAAATATTTTTAACTCTTAGTCCTTGGCCAGTCGATATAAACCCTTAATTTAATATTCTCCCTGCAATCTCATTTTCTTGGGAACAGATTACATATTCTATATAGTCTCTCTTCTAGCTGCTTTTTTCAAAGCATTTTCAGTATTACTTATTTTTATTATGAAGCTGTGTTTTAGGTATTTGTACAAAATGAAAAATGTCCTAAGAGAGTAAGTAATGACAAGTGAGTTCATTGATTTCCTTGCTGATCTCTTAAGTGACATACTCCTTTTTTGTCATTTCTCAGAAATTTCCAAGGATTTGCATACTTAAGTCTTCAAAAAATCCTAATGATTTCACTCCCATTCCCCACTCTGCCAACCCCGGGATGCCCGCAGTTCAGCCCGGACTCACCATGACCCAGGTAAGCTCTGCCCCCGCCCAACCCCAAAACCCCAGGCCAAATAATTCAGTTCAGTGAAAAACACACAGAATTTGAAAGAAGGTCTTAAGAGTTAAAAACCAAGTCAAAGTGCAAATCCATGAGAAATAACACCCAAGTAAACAAATCTCCCATTGAAGGAATTAACCCCATAATGATAGACTTCAACCAGAACAAACGCATGGAAATGGCCAAGAAAGCCTGACCTAGGATAATGAGTTTTTTTTTCTATTAAATTTTTTTGTAATATTATTTATTCAATTGTGTGTGTGCGCACATGTGTGTTTGTATGTGTGTGTGTGTGTGTGTGTGTGTAGAACCACAGGCAAATTTGGGAACCACTATGGATGCCTCCACCTCCTCCTTGTTTACTCTGCCCAGGGATTCACAGGCTCCGCCCTACCAGGACCCGAAACGCAGGCCACCCTGCTTCTGCCCAGCATCTATATGTGATGTCTAGGATCCAAACTCAGGACCTTCCGCCTGCAAGGCAGAGGCTTAACCCCTGAGCCACCTCTCCAGCCCCAGGATAATGACTTTCAAAACATGATCATTACAATGTTAAATACTACAAAAGAGGAAATCTGGGAGGAATTAAATAACTGCATCAATCGCTTTGAAGAGGAAAACAACAGACACTTGGAGGAGTTGAGAAAAACAGTTCAAGAAACAAAAACAGGCATAGAGCAGTTAAAACAAACTCAAGAAGAGTTCAAAACTAAACTAAAAGACAAGTTTCTTCAACCCAGAACTCAACAGAGAGTATTATCAGCAGAACTAACGAAGCAGAAAACAGAATTTCAGACATGGAAGACAAAGTAGGAGTATTAACCCCCTCAATGGAAGAGGTTGTTAAAGCCAAAAAGATACTCGAAAGAAACATTCAAGAGTTATGGGACACCCTGAAGAAGACTTACATGCATATTCATGGAATACTAGAGCAAGAATCTCAAAATACCACACCTGAGGAAAATTTTCAAATGATCATCAAGGAAAACTTTCCTCATCTAAAAAAAGAGAGGCCCATCCATATACAAGAGGCATTCTGCACCACAAACAGATATGACCAAAATAAAAACTCCCCATGGCAAATAATAGTTGAAACACTCCACATTCAAGATAAAGAAATGGTGCTGAGAGCTTCAAGGGAAAAAAAAAAGTCACTTTTAAAGATAAACCTATTAGAATAACAAATGACTTATAAGTCGAAACACTAAAAGCAAGAAGAGATTGGAGAGACAAGTATTGAATGAGCAAAAATGTCAACCCAGGCTGATATACCCCGCAAAACTATCCATCCTGATCGAGGGAGAAAGAAAAATCTTCCAGCACAAAGACAACTTGAAGGGATACATGTCCACCAAACCAGGCCTTCAAAAAATGCTAGAAATGATACTCAAGCATGCAAAAAAACAACGCATATCCAGGAGAACAGAAGGCAAGTATAACACCATTAAAATCAAAGCAATATACTTATAAAAACCACTAAACATAATAAATGTCTGGAATTAAAAATAGTTTCTCCATTATAACACTAAATGTTAATGGAATTAACTCACCGATCAAGAGACACAGATTAGAAACTTGGATTAAAAATCACAATCCATCAATCTGCTGCCTGCATGAAACCCATCTCACTACAAAAGATAGGCATATCCTAAAAATAAAAGGCTGGTCAACAATTCGACAAGCTAATGTAAGCAGAAAACAGGCAGGGGTAACCATTATGCTATCGGACAAAGTGGACTTCAAACCAAAAAAAAAATCATAAGAGACATAGATGGATACTATGTTTTAGTCACAGGTACAATTCACCAGGAAGACTTCACAATACTGAACATATGTGCACCCAATACGGCCCCCCCCCACATTCATTAAGCAAACCCTACAATGTCTAAAGCAAGAAATCAATCCCAAAATGATAATTCTTGTGGATTTCAATACCGCCCTCTCAACATGGGATAGATCTACTGGTAAAAAACTTAACAGAGACACTTTGGAGCTTAATCAAACACTTACTGAAATGGACCTTATAGATCTCTATCGAACTTTTCATCCATACACCGAAGAATACACATTTTTCTCAGCAGCACACGGAACTTTCTCCAAAATAGATCACATATTGGGCCACAAAACAAATCTCCACATACACAGGAAACTTGAAATTCTAGTCTGCACCTTATCAGACCACCCCAGCCTAAAGCTTGACATCCACAACACAACAAGCAACAGAAAATACACTAACTCCTGGAAACTTAACACTATGATGCTGAATGAGAACTGGATTCATGAAGAAATTACAAAGGAAATTCAAGATTTCCTGAAGTGAATGATAATGAAAATACAAATTATCAAAATCTCTGGGACACAATGAAAGCTGTCCTAAGAGGTAAGTTCATAGCTCTTAATGCCTACATCAAAAAAATGGAAACATCAGAAATAAATAACAATGCAGCTAAAAGCTTGAGAGGCACTAGAGCAATCTGATCTCAAAAGCAGTAGAAGGGAGGAGATTAGCAAAATAAGGGAAGAAATATCTGAAATTGAGATTAGAAAATGATTCAGAAAATCAACTAGTCAAAAAGCTGGTTTTTTGAAAAAATCAATAAGATTGATACACCCCTAGCCAAATTAACCAAAACCAAGAGAGAGAAAACCCAAATTAATACAATTATTAATGAAAATAGAGTTATTACTACTGATACACAAGAAATCCAGAGAATTATAACATCACATTTCAAAAACTTATACTCTATGGAATTTGAAAATACAAAAGAGATGGATGAATTCCTAAGTAAACACAACTTACCTAAATTGAATCAGGAAGTTGTGAATTATTTAAATAGTCCTATAACATATGAGGAAATCAAGGAAGTAATCTCGAATCTTCCCACCAAAAAAATGTCCTGGACCTGATGGATTCAGCACAGAGTTCTACCAGACATTTGAGGAGCTAATAACACCAATATTCCTTAAACTGTTTCATGAAATAGCAAAGGAAGAAATACTACCAAATTCCTTCTATGAAGCTAATATCATCTTAATCCCAAAACCTAATAAAGATACATTTAATAAAGAAAACTATAGGCCAATGTCTCTGATGAACACAGATGCAAAGATTCTAAATAACGTCTTAGCAAATTGGATACAAAAACATATCAAAAAGATCATCCACAGGGATCAAGTAGGCTTTACCCAGGCACACAAGGTTGGTTCAACATATGTAAATCAATAAGTGTAATTCACCATATAAATCAGTCCAAAGTTCAAGACCACATGATACTCTCGATACATGCAGAAAAAGCTTTTGACAAGAACCAAGAGCCCTTTATGATCAAAACCCTAGAGAAGGTTGAAATAGAAGGAACCTTTATCAATATAATAAAAGCTGTACACAATAAGCCAACAACAAGGATTATACTCAATGGGGAAAAGCTTGAAGCATTCCCACTTTGATCAGGAACTAGACAAGGCTGTCCACTGTCACCACTTCTTTTCAATATTGTACTTGAAGTCTTAGCTGAAGCCATAAGACAAGAAAGGGACATAAGAGGGATTCAAATCGGCAAGGAAGAAGTCAAGTTATCTCTATTTGCGGATGACATGATCCTATATCTGAGTGATCCCAAAAACCCCACCAGGAAGCTCCTGGAACTAATTGAGAAGTTCAGCAGGGTGGCAAGTTACAAAATAAATGTACACAAATCAGTGGCATTCCTATATGCCCAGAATGAAAGAAGTGTAAAAGCCCTGAGAGAAATAATCCCATTTACTATAGCCCCTAAAAAAATGAAATACCTTGGTATAAACCTAACCAAAGAGGTAAAAGACCTTTACAATGAAAACTTTAAAACCCTAAAGAAAGAAATTGCAGAAGACACCAGAAGGTGGAAAGACCACCCATATTCCTGGATTGGCAGAATCAACATCGTAAAAATGACCATCCTACCAAAGGCAATATACAAATTCAATGCTATACCAATTAAAATCCCAAAACAATTCTTTAAAGAAGTTGACCAAACAATCTCAAATTCATATGGAGGCACAAAAGGCCCAGGATAGCAAAGACAATCTTGAGTAACAAAAACACAGCTGGAGGTATCACTATACCAAACCTCAGTCTATACTACAAATCCATAGTTATAAAAACAGCCTGGTCCTGGCTCCAAAATAGACACACAGATCAATGGATAAGGATTGAAGACCCAGATATGAACCCACAAAATTACAGCCATTTGGTCTTTGACAAAGGGGCCCAAGAAATCCAATGGAAAATGAACAGCATCTTCAACAAATGGTGCTAGCAAAACTGGATCTCCACATGCAGAAGATGAAAACTGGACCCGTACTTGTCACCATGTACAAGACTTAATTCCACATGTATCGAGGACTTTGATTTAAGGCCAGAGACCTATAAAAGCCATAGTTGAAAGGATATGGAACTCCCTTGAGCTGATTGGGTTAGGTCAACAGTTCCTAAACAGACATCCAATAGCCCAGTCACTGCTACCAACTCTCAACAGTTGGGATCTGGTGAAATTAAAGAGTCTCTGATCAGATAAAAAGGTTGTAACACGAGCTCAAAGGCAACCCACAGAATGGGAGAAAATTTTCACTAACCACATATCTGATAGAGCTCTACTATCCAGAGTGCACAAAGAACTTAGAAAACCAAACACCAAGGAAAGAAATGTGCCAATTAAAAGATGGGCCCTGGAACATAAAAGAAACTTTACCAGGGATGAAATTAAAATGTCTAACAAATACCTTAAAAAATGCTCCACTTCCTTAGCCATCAGGGAAATGCAAATCCCTGAGATATCATCTCACCCTTGTTAGGATGGCAAAAATCCACAATACAAACAACAAATGCTGGAGAGGATGTGGAGAGAGAGGAACTCTCCTACATTGCTGGTGGGAGTGCAGGCTCATACAGCCACTCTGGCGAGCCGTCTGGAGATTCTTAAAGAAATTAAAGATGGAAATGCCATATGACCCTGCGATTCCACTTTTGGGAATAACCCCCCATAACGCAAAAATTCACCTCCAAAGCACGACCATGTTCATAGCAGCACTGTTTACAATAGCAAAGTCATGGAATCAACCCAAATGTCCAACAGTTGACGAGTGGATAAGGAAACTGTAGTACATCTATACAATGGAGTAGTTCTCAGCAATCAAAAATGATGAATTACTGGAATTTGCTGGGAAATGGATGGGATTAGAAACAATTATATTAAGTGAAGTATCCCAGACCCAGAAAATTAAGCTCCGTATGTACTCCATAATAGGTGGCTCCTAGTACCAAACCCACCCAGCCCACCTAGAGACACTCAAAGATAAATCTCTGTAATACCTACAGTAATTGCAAGGATTATGAACAAGAGGGATGAGGTAGGAGGACCACACCAGAAACAAGGAGAGAGGAGACCATGTTACAGCAGAGAAAATAGGCCTCCATCAAGGACTGCAAGTAAATAATGAGACATCTGATTAAGTTCACAGACTTTCATTCCCAATCATTTACAACTAAAGGGGTATGATCTCCCCAGAAGGGGAGGGCATATAGTCTAGCAGATAAAAAGTAACCATTTTGCAAATGGGTGATTGACTCCTCCCTCACTGTGGTTTCCTACTTTTATTACATCTACCTTTGAATGTGCTCTTATAACAAGACTCTAGTTTGAAAGCTTTTTTTCTCTGGCCATGGGGTCACATACAATGCCCATCAGGATGGAGTGAAGGGCATTGCAGGAGCAGCAAAACTGAAAAAGAAAATCAACAAACCACAATCCAGAACTTCAGAGACTCTATATCAACCACCTAGAACTAGGCCAGACTAATCTCTCCCCATCCTGAAGCTCAGGGACATTTGCAGAAGAGGGGGCGGTAAGATTGTAAGAGCACAAGGTTGGGAGGAGCAATGATATGCAAGATACTCCACACAAGTTAGGGCCAAAGCAATCATAATTGGACTTTGCATGCAGTGTGCAATGTCCAACACACTGTTGACCCCACAATTTCTAGCATTTGCTAAAGGCACCCAGATCCTTGGAGGCAAGGGGTTGACAGCCATAGTAGTGTTCCTATGCTTAAGGGGAACACAGGAAAGGGTTCAGGGAAATGCCATTGGGTCCTCGTATGTTAGGTATTGCAGAGGAGTACCCAGAGGAGAGTCTGCAATACACATTAAAGGATTCTCCAGGGATGGGGGGGAGGCACTGGGGTATGGAGAAAGAAGGATGAGGGAATGGGGAGCAGGGAGCTCTGGGGGGGAAGGAGGAGGGAGGGAGGGTACCAGTGTATCTACTAATTTTGTATGAGCGGAAATAATAATAAAAAATGTTAAAAAAATGTAGATTCAAAGGTAGATGGAGTAAGAGTAGGAGACCATTTCCAGAATGGTTACTTTCTATCTGCCAGACTGTATGCCCTCCCTTTCTGGTGAGATCATACTCCATCTGTCCAAGCCCACAAACCAGCATGAACTCAGATGTACAAATGCAGGAATCTGAAGTGGGAGTGATAGGAATTAAAAGTTTCAGGCTTTGGGTCAGAGGGTTGCTTGGATATCCCTTATCATCCAAGCCAACTTCATTGTTTTTATAATCAAAAAGCAGGGCCAAATTCTTTACAGGATTATGTAAAACACATATATTTTGGTTAACAAAGAAAAGTCAGCAGTGACACCCAATTGCCCTGGGGGGGACATATGCCATGTATGCAAAACAGGCATGGTGGCTCTTTGCTGAAAGACAAAGGAATGTATGCCTCAAAAAAGAGTTACTTGGCCCATGCATCTCTTTAGATAAGCAGGAAAGAACTGATGGCGGGAGGAACAGCCCAGCCAGTTTCTTAGAGAAACAAAAGCGACCCAAAGGACCTAGAAGTTCTCTCTACTCCCAAAGGGGGAAATTTGGCCTGCCATTGTCTTACAGATCAGAGGGAAACTCAACAGCCCAAGGGAGGAGTCACTCAAAAGCCCATTCAGTTGCTAATGTATCATCCAGAGAACAGGCTTTTGGGCCTAACAACACCCATACCCATCAGATACAATTGACCAGTAAGGAAAGTCTGAGAGCCCAATCAGATGTCTCATTACTTAATTAGAGTCCATGATAGTGGCCTATTTTCTCTGCTGTTGCATGATCCCCTCTCTTCTTTTTTCTGGTGGGGCCCTCATTTCCCTTCCCTCCTTGCTTATAATCTTTGCTATTACTGTAAGTATTATAGAAATTTATCTTTGAGTGTGTCACTAGGTGGGTTTGGTTCTAGGATCCACCTATTAGGGAGTACATAGGGTGCTTAATTTTCTGTGTCTGGGATACTTCACTAAATATAATTGTTTCTAATTCCATCCATTTCCCTGCAAATTTCATTAATTCATCATTTTTGATGGCTGAGTAGTATTCCATTGTATAAATGTACCACATTTTCCTTATCCACTTGTCAACTGTTGGGTGGCAGACACATAAAAATGTTCCACATAGTTTATTCTTATTTTTAATTCTTGAAAAGTAAAAGCAGTGAAATCTTGTATATTTCATTTACTTATCTGCTTTCTTCTTTTCATCCATAAATCACTGAACTTGAGTTTAGAAAAATATCGCAGTCTAAAATCCACACATTAGTGTAGATCATATGTGCTTGAAATTTCACCATGTGTAATATATTAGAATATGCTGATATAAACATTGTGATCCAGTCTATATCTTAGTACTCCTTTATTTATTTATTTATTTTTGCCACTCATACAAACTTGATAGGTACCCTCCCTCCCTCCCTCCACCCCTCCCTGGATCCCTTTGCTCTTTCCCAGCTTTTCCCCTTCTTTTCCCCCCTTCCCTCCCTTTCTCCCATTGTACCCACCAATCTCTGGAGCATCCTTTAGTGTGCATGTCAAACTTCCATCTGGATTCTCCTCTCTGATAAGGTATAAGGACTCAGTAGCATTGTCTAGAGTTCTTTTTTGTATTCCTCTTTAGTATAGGAACACTATTATGGCTGTTAATCTCTTGCCTCTAAGGATCCTAGTGCCTGTGATCCATGCTAGACTTTGAGGGGTGAATGATATGTTGGTCATTGTGCAGGTCATGCAAAGTCGTATTATGATTACTTCGGCCCTAACTTGTGTGTAGTATCTTGCATATCATTGCACCTCCTCACCTTTTGGCTGAGCACTCCTTTATTAAAGGGATTTGTGTCCTCCTATGCCATAGATGATAAGGAATTCCAGTGTTCTGGTTTCTCTCCTTGGCTTGATCTATTAATCCTTAATATAGTAATCCAGGAGAATGGTTTGCTGCAAGCATAAAATAAAAAACATGCATTTGAAAAATGAATCTATCACTATGCATGAAAAATTATATAATAATTCAGAATCATGTTCATTTAAATAAAGCTCAATCATGCCTCACATAATATCATTCTATCCAATATTAAGCACTTCTATAAACCTTAATAAAGATACAAATATGAGGAATTGGTGTAATAAAGAAAAATTTTGGAGAAGAGGAACATTTCCTAACTAAGAATAAGTTTAATATTACCTATCCAATGTAATGAAGGTTTCATTAAATAGTATGTTTCTTCACCCACATAAAAAAACAAAAACCTACCTGGCAGAAACCAATCTTGTCTTGAATCTTTCCTACTCCAGAGATCACCAACATCTAAGAAGAGTTATATTTAAGTTGATCTCATCAAGACAACTTATCAGGATCTATATTTGCATAAATATGGACTAAATTTTGTGCAGAAGACAGTTTAATGTTGGCATATCTGTACCTTATTTTATATAAAAATAATTATGAGGACTTTTTTTTAGGTTGAAACATCTTATTTAAACCAGAATTTTTTTTCGAGGAAAGAAACAAAACATTCAGCTAAATCTTTTAGCAAGTGCTGAATAATTGGAACAAATTTCCTCCCAACATGTTAGACAAATGCTGTCACTGACCCAACTCACTAGTCCTGGAACAGAAGTTTGAAGATTAAATTATAACTAATTGCTCTCCTAATATTAATGTTTCATTCAAATATCATTAGATAGTAAGGAGCTTAATTTTTAAAACAGTATTTGAAATTGAATATGACTCATTGACTTATAGATTACAGCTTACAATGATCATGATTTCAATTTACAC
This sequence comes from Typhlomys cinereus, assembly GCA_023101885.1. Taxonomy (NCBI): domain Eukaryota; kingdom Metazoa; phylum Chordata; class Mammalia; order Rodentia; family Platacanthomyidae; genus Typhlomys; species Typhlomys cinereus. The sequence goes on along the minus strand of JALPQD010000061.1, from coordinate 6,919,736 downwards.
TTCTTTTCAGTTCAAATTGCAAAGTCAAATATTCATAGAGGTAAAATTGAGAAGTTATAGTGCAATATTGCACAATGCCTTTTTACTGATAGAATTATCCTCAGAATCCCTTTTGTGTAGAAAATAAATTCAGTGATTAAAATCTGTGCTAATGTTATTCAAAATACTTCAGAAAGGCTTTGTTAGCAGTTCTTCTTGAGACAAGGATTATTTTGCTATTTTACCCAAAATTTAACTTTACATATTGAATAACTTGTTATTCAATAATCAGTTCATTGCATTGAATCATTCTTTTATAGTAATTCTCCAGGTATTTCATGAGTAGGAAATGGAAGAAATGTATGGGAATTTCAATACATACAGTGAGCCTAGAGAAGCATTATGCATTTAAAACTGACTAATACTAAAATTTTTAGCAGAGTTTTAAAGAGATTACTTTTTTTGTATGTAATACAATACAATACTCAGATGCTAAATTTAGTTACAATAACTATAATTTGAGAAGTAAACATGCCTAGTCTGTCACATCTGCATCCAAGTGTTCCCCTCACCAAGGGGTATAGAATGATGCTTTTGTTACTAGTGACTGTCCAAGTAAAAACTTTTGCCTTGGAATTTGTTCTCATGATAATCAGTGTCCCATATACCAGGTTTATTCTACAAGTTCATAAAGTGCAGAGATTAATTTAAACAATTTTCAAATGAGGATGAAACTTCTAATTATAAAAGACCCTGACACAAGATATGTTGATCACCTTGCACAGGGACGACTACTACCATACATAATCAATATTAGTGATAAATCTATGTGTTCATTTTTCCCTTAAATTAGGGGCATGACTCCTGGAGACATCTTTGCAATTTACCTGAGCTGACAATTTTATTTCAGATTCATATCAAATGAATTTCTAAATCTTAAATGAAATAATTTATTTCAATTATTCTCTATGATTATTTACTTTTAGGTATTAAGTTGAATAATACCAGAAATATTGAACAAGCATGAGGAAAAGTCAAAATCAACAAAAGGTAGTCCAAATTTTAAGTATAGGCCTATTATGTGGAAATGTACAAAAACGAAGTGAAAACCATCAGAATAAACTTACAATGAGTTAAAAGTCCAAGGACAGTCTGACCAAAAGAAGACACAAATTCTCATCAGCAGTATATACACATTCTTCTTCATTGTGAGATAATACTCATACACATTTTAAGAGAAAATAGGAGGCTTATTGGTTTATGGTTCCAGAGGAAAGATATAGTCCATTATGGAGGAAAAGACAAGGCAAGTGGCAGAAGCCTGAGGGAGTCAGTTTATGTCAATGCAACATTATGAAGGCAAAGGAAGCCAGATAAATTGTAAGTAGGACTATCAAAAGTCTCAAGACTCATCTCCTGTGACAAACATTCTCCAGCAGAGCTCCACTTCTTAAAGTTGTTTCTGCCTTCCTAAACATTGACATCAGTTAAGGATACAAAACCATGTATCTGTGGGGGTTGTATTGTGAGTAGGGACCACATTCATTATATAACAAGCAATTTAAAATACAAAATAGTTAAATTATGGCTTAAATAAAGTGAAACTTTAAAAAGTAGAACACTGTCAGATTTTTGTGTGATTTTGGCACCCAACAAGATACAACACTGTATGACACTGATATAAGGGGAATTAATAAATGAAAAGGTAACAAATATACTAATAAATCTCTTTCTCTGTCACTCAGACTATTTCACTCTCTCAATCTCTCTCTATATAAATATATATCTATACACATATAATATATGCATGTGTGTATGTATATGTGGGAATTCTTAAGGGGGAAATTACAGAACTTTCTGAAAAATAAATTTTTGAAGAGATGTGTTTGTTCACTGTGAGAGAGTCATCAAAAGAAATTTCCAGTTTCAATACCAGAACCTATAAGTGTTGCAGCAGATTGTGATAATAATATTCTGAAGGCTACTTTTGAAGTGGTAATTTGAGAAGATAAAAAAGTTGAGTTTTGTTCTTTGAGTTCTTGAAATATTTCTAAGGTTTTCATAGGAAAATGGACACTGGAAAGTGAGAAGAAATATCTGGTTATCGGAAGAGAGTTTTTGCATTAGAAGTTGACAAACTAATAGCACATGAATAGTAATTGTGCCATGTACTAGTATGCATTCATTGGAAATTAAAAGTAGAAAGAAATACTATCTAGGATTGAGTTTTTAGTAATCCTTCATGCAGGATGCCAGACAGAAATGGTGGGGGCCTACATTTCCAGCCCTTGAAGCCAGAGCCCAAGAAAAGCAAAAAGGAGGTAGCAGCAATCCAGGATGATTCACAAGGCCACCCCTAGGCCTCCACAGAAACACAGAGTATCCTGTGATACACACACACACACATACACACACACACACACACACACACACACACACACACACACACAAATGCAAAAATAAAAAGAAAGAAAGAAATCAAAAAATAATATTTTGAGTATTGAGAAGAGGAGAAAGAAGCATCAAAGATACACTAGAGAAAAAAAGCTACAAGCATACTTCAAAACTAATTTATAGTTGAAGTGGGCAGAAATCAAATGCATTAGTGTGACAAATAAAAGTAAGTTGAGAGATAATAAGAAACTCAGAAATCCTGGCTATTATAAAAGAGATTAGTAGCCTAATTGACTTAAGAAAAATAAGAACATATGCTATAGGATAGGAGGTATTGAAGGACACTTTTAATGCATTAAAAAATCATTACATCATTCAGCAACTAAAAGAAATGACAATCATTCAAGAAAATTTGAGATAACTTAGAGTATCTTTAACGTGACCTGAAATTAAGACAGTTTGTGTGAGATTATTTACAAGATGATACCTAGCTTCAGCTATACATAATGTACTATTTCACCATTAATTATTATGTACTGAATTTGAGGTGATTAGAGACTAAAATGTTTCATGCATGTTATTTCCGGTATTCATAATATCTCTGAGGAATAGGTGTTTACATTCCCATGTGACAAAATCAAGGTACATGGGAGTTAAGTAACATGTATTACACATTTGATTCTGATATTCCATAGGACACTTTATACTGAGTGATAGAACTGATAAAACCCAACATCAAATGTTTACCTTTTTAAAAGTTCTTAGTTTCTTAAGGGGGTATGATCTCACCAGAAGGGGAGGGCATATAGTCTGGCAGATAAAAAGTAACCATTTTGCAAATGGGTGATTGACCCCTCCCTCACTGAGGTTTCCTACTTTTATTACATCTACCCTTGAATGTGCTCTTATAATAAGACTCCAGTTTAAAAGCTTTTTGTCTCTGGCCAGGGGGTGACATATAATGCCCAGCAGGATGGAGTGAAGGGCATTACAGGAGCAACAAAACTGCAAAAGAAAATCAACAAACCACAATCCAGAACTTCAGAGACTCTATCTCAACCACCTAGAACCAGGCCAGACCAATTTCTCCCCATCCTGAAGCTCAGGGACATTTGCGGAAGAGGGGGAGGTAAGATTGTAAGAGCAAAAGGATGGGAGGAGCAATGATTTGCAAGATACTCCACACAAGTTAAGGTTGAAGCAATCATAATTGGACTTTGCATGCTCTGTGCAATGTCCAACACACTATTGACCTCACAAAGTCTAGTATCTGCTAAAGGCACCAAGATCCTTGGAGGCAAGGGGTTGACAGCCACAGTAGTGTTCCTATGCTTAAGGTGAACACAGGAAAGTGTTCAGGGAAATGCCACTGGGTCCTTGTACGTCATCGGAGAGGAGGGCCCAGAGGAGAGTCTGGCATGCACATTAAAGAATTCTCTGGGGATGGGGGGGGCACTGGGGAGAGCAGGGGGGTCGGGGGGAAGAGGAGGCAGGGAGGGAACCAGTGTACCTACTAACTTTGTATGAGTGGAAATAATAATAAAAAATGTTATATTAAAAAAATTAAAAAAAAGAAAATTCATCTGAGAAACATCAACCCTTTCCTAAAGCAAGATAATGCTGGAATTGCCTTATGTCTCAAGTGAATTCAGAAACATTTGGTAAGTAATAGAAAGCAAATCATAGGCACTGCAAATATCATCAAAGTGCTGAAAAATAGAATTCCAGATAGAAGATAGTCATTTCAGTAAAGAATCATTACCCAGCAACTACAAGTAGAACTTCAATCAACATTATAAAAGCAATATACACAAATACAAATCCTAAGTCAATAAGTAGACACAACTAACAATATAATTCAATGACAATCTAATTCGAAATACAAAAGTCATACATTAAAAATAAAAATAATATAAGAAGCCAAGACATAATATGCCTTTCCATTATCACCAATCCCAGAGCCTTAGCTCCCACAGAGGATAGCATATTTGGAAACAGCCAAAAAAGCAATAATCAGGACAGTAAATTTCAAAGATTGACCATAAATATGTTCAAACAGTTATAATGAACATAGATAAATACCTAAGCAAATTTGAAGAAGAACACAACAAATTCAGGAAAGAAAAAAAAAAAGAAAATACAAAATCAATAAGACATTATAAATCATCTATAAGACATCTATAAGGCCTCCTTCAGAGGACCTGAAAACAGATCTAGAAACACTGAAGAACACCCAAAGTGATCTGCAAACAAACATGGGAACACTGAAAAATCCCAGGCTGCAATAACACTGAAACTAACAAATATGAACAATGTAAAAAGAAATTCAGTAGAGAGTCTCAAAATAGAACTGTTAATTGCAAAAAAGGAACCCACAGAACTGGCAAAAACCTTTACTAGTTATGAATATGAAAAAGGATTAATCACCAGAGTATACAAAGAACTCAAAAAACTGAACACTAAGAAACATCCCAATTTTTTTTTTTTTTAAATGGGAGCTCTGGACTAAACAGGAATTTCATTTGAAACAAAATTGGAATGACAAACAAGTATCTTGAAAGCTGTTCAACATCCCTGGTCATCAGAGCGATGCAAATTAAAACTATGCTGTGATCCCACTTTATCCTAGTTAGAATGACCAAGTTCAAGAACACAAGCAACGGAGAGTGTTGGTGAGAATATGGAAAATACGGAACACTTATTCATTACTGATGGCAGTGTAAACTAGTACAGCCACCTTGGAGATCAGTGTGGTGGTCCCTGAGAAAGTCAAAAATGAAACTACCATATCACTCAGCTATACCACTTTTTGGAATATTCCCAAAAGACTGCACAAGTCAATTTCAAATACACTTATTTTTCTATGTTCATTGCAACTCTATTCATAATAGTGAGAAAATGGAATCAGTCATCATCCCCATTAAAAAAACAAATGGATCATAAAAATGGCACATATACACAGTGGAATACTATTCAGCCATCCAGAAAGATGAGATTATGAAATTTGCTGATTAATGGATGAAACTGGAAAATATAATTTTGAAAGACAAGCACCACATTTTGTGTCTTATATGCATCATTTGTCCATTTGCAAAAGTATTTGGCTTGGAATTACTATAAGAGTCAGAAAATTAGAAAGGGATCAATGGGAAGATGGGAAGAGATGGTTAGGGAGAAATCCTTTGAGGGACTGTTACAGGACATCATGGCAGATAGGGTGAAAGGGGAATAATTGAGAAAAAAAAATCTTGGGAGCCATGAGGTGATAGTATATAAGAGGGACAGAGGGACTTAAAGAAAAACCCTAAGATTGGAGAATGGAACCCCATATGAACCTCCTATGGTTATTAAACTTTCAAAAAAATTCCTAACAAAAAGGTGTAAGAATGGACAGTCTTTTTTAATTTATTATTTATTATATTGTGCATGTATGCGCGCGCGCGTGTGTGTGTGTGTGTGTGTGTGTGTGTGTGTGCAGAACCACGGGCGAATTCGGGAACCACCATGGATGCCTCCACCTCCTCCTTGTTTACTCTGCCCCGGGATTCAAAGGCTCCGCCCTACCAGGACCAGAAAAGCAGGCTGCCCCTGCTTTTGCCCGGCGTCTACACGTGGTGTCTAGGATCCGAACCAGGACCTTCTGCCTGCAAGGCAGAAGCTTAACCCCTGAGCCACCTCTCCCGCCCCGGACAGTCTTCATGTAGAAGAAAAAGAGAGAAAAACAGGGCAAAACAAATAAACAATGACAGTTAAAAAACTCTACTAGAAGTTACAGAAATGGGACACTTCCTGAGAAGTTGTTGGTCAGAGAGGTTTTAAAGGCCTCCAAACAGAAACTTTTTCCATTGCTCTTGGTTGTTCTCTAAAAAACTGGTAGTATAGAGCCAACTATTGAAGATGAATGGATAAAATACGCAAACTGGAACTGATTTTATAACTTTTACTTTTCTGGATATCTTAACACAATACCAAGGAATACTATAGAAACTAAGGGAAAAGTAGCCAAAAGCCTCATCAACTTCTGAAACCTGCAAGATATTTTTTTTAATTTTTTTTTATTATTTATTCAATTGTGCGTGTGTATGTGTGTGTGTGTGTGTGTGTGTGTGTGTATGTGTGTGTGTAGAACCACGGACGAATGCGGGAACCACCATGGACGCCTACTCCTTATTTACTCTGCCCCGGGATTCACAGGCTCTGCCCTACCAGGACCGGAAACGCAGGCCGCCCCTGCTTCCGCCTGGCGTCTATACGTGGGGTCTAGGATCCTAACTCAGGACATTCTGCCTGCAAGGCAGAGGCTTAACCCCTGAGCCATCTCTCCAGCCCCGAAACCAGCAAGTTATAATAAAAATCACCATGGCAACAGGTGACCACTAGTATAATGGTGGCATGAGTATCAAACAGACAAGCAACAGCTTTTTAATTGTTCTTAAGGCCACTTGTCAGTATGGAATACATTCTGTTATTGGTAACTAAAACAAGAACCTATAAAAAGAAAGAAAATAGATCCCTAGAAAAGCACAGACTATGAACCTACAAGTAGCAAGACACTACACCAAACTTCTCTATAAATACCTGTTATTATATCCACAGATCAGAACCACTCAAACTAGAAGTCTCTTTCTACAATAGGAAGAGAGGATCTCAAAATCCAGGCAGGAGGCAGCCTAGTGTAGTGGAAGATCAGTGAAATAAATAACAGCCAATTACAATGCAGAGCACCAAGAAATCTGGATTGTTCACCTAGAAGCAGATGAGGGAATCCTCACCCCATCCAAAGGCTCAGGGATCCTTGTGGAATCGGGGCTAGCAAAGTTGTAATAGCTCAAGATCAGAAGATCCACAGCTAGACAAGACATTCCACTCAAGGCAGTACTGCTGCATCCAGGAATTCACCGCAATGAGACTTGTCTGTCAGACCTGTATAATGGCTGAAAATATCCCAACATAAATTAGATGGATCTCAGGAAACATAATTAAATGCAGTGGAAACCTTAGGGACTAGGGTCACAGAGATGAAAGTGGGTATTCCCAAGAAAGGGCCACTTGGGCTGCCACAGAGGCCTGAACACCTACTAGAGCAAATGATGCAAAGGAAACCTGGAGACCCATAGAAGCAGACAGACATGGAGGAGGGAGAAGGGAGAGAGGACAAGACCTGGGGTAGGGATTATTACTCGATATGTTTGTTAAACTAGGGAAAATAAATAAATAAAAATAAGAGTAAAAGTTATGACCATTATTTACAAATCAGTACAAGTATATCAGATTGAAGTAGGATATTTTATAATACAGAAGATAAATGGCCTCTGTGTTTCCTGGTAGTTAATTTTTTTTCTTTCCAATGTGTGACTCATATAACCTTATGCCCCCTTTTGTGGTGTAACAGTGACTAAAATTCTCCATAAAATAGCGTTGATATCTAGGATTCCCCTATTAAAAAAGGAGTGCATTCCACAGTCACTCTTAAAATAACTGAAGAAAAAAGAAAGATTATCAGAGCAGCCATCCAAACTGAACTGGGAAGGTAGAGAGCTAGGAGAAAGTGCTTTCACTGGATGTGGATTTCACAGGCAGGTCTAAACAATCCCTGCAGAGTTGCAGAGAAGCCTGGCTTCTTTGTTCCCTGTGAGAATTTTTTTTTTCAATTTCTACTCCTTGTTGCTTTATTCCTTTGAAAGCTTTTTAAGAGTTGTTTACTTACTTACCTGCAGCTCAAACTGGTTTGCAGAGGTGGGTGGTAATTCTTTCTTCAGTACCAAGTCTTACTTTGGTCTTTAAAAGACATCACTTTGATTTTTCCCTTATTTAGAATTATAATCTTCACTTAATATTTTTATTAGCAATTTGTGTACTTATTCAATGGTTACCTTTGGTTTTACTAAAGCATAAGACTTGCCTGTATATTTATACATCAACGTTTTCTCCTTTTATTATTTTTTTTTTTTGCTGACTACTGTAATGCCTTTCCACTATAAAGACACAAGTAAGTCATTATTTGACTTTCTATTTTTAACTTAGTATATGAAGTCTTGCTGTGGCACTTCCTTTTGGAAGAAATTCAGATTTAATGATGTATTTATAGAGACAGTTGTTGGTTCTTTAAAAAGCTGAATTTATTTATATTGGGTAGTTATGAAGATTATTTCTCTGTGTGATTTATCATTCATGATTTTTTCTAAAGACCATATATTTTAAACTTTAAGTAATCTGAAAAAAAACCAAACAGTACAATTAAAGCAGATTTAGAGTTGAATAATGCTATCTGAATAATGCTTTCATGTTCAAATAAATGTTGCCAGCTGGAGAGATAGCTCAGTTCCTAAAGCTCTTGATTTTCAAGTAATAGGAGAAGAGTTCAGATATCTCAGACCCCAGGTGCTGTGCTGGGTGTGTCTAGCAGCCTGCCTGAAATTATTTCTACTGACAAAAGTTAACTAAATATCCCATCAGAATTTTAAGTCTTGTCCTAATGACTTTATTTTCTAGACATTTCAATAGAAGTTCAACTCTATTGTAACATTCTTTCATTAGCATACTGATTATCAATAACAATGAGATTTATTATGAAATTTTATATATTTACTTAATTTTAATCACATTTCTTCCATTGTCTCTCTTATTCCCTTTCACTCTCAATATTAATCCTGGTCTTTCTGAGCTAGTTTTGCATTTTTTCCTTTTTCCTTCCCTTTCTTTTCCTTCCCTTTCTTTTCCTTCCCTTCCCTTCCCTTCCCTTCCCTTTTTCCTTTCCTTCCCTCTTCCCTTTCCTTCCCTCTTCTCTTTCCTTTCCTTCCCTTTTCCCTTTCCTTCTCTTCCCTTTCCTTTCCTTCCCTTTTCCTTTTCTTACCTTCCCTTTCCTTTTTCCTTTCCTTTCCTTTTTTCCTTCCTTCCCTTCCCTTCCCTTCCCTTCCCTTCCCTTCCCTTCCCTTCCCTTCCCTTCCCCTTCCCCTCCCTCTTCCTTTCCCTTCCCCCTTCCCTTCCCTCTTCCCTTCCCTTCCCTCTTCCCTTCCCCCTTCCCTTCCCTTCCCCCTTCCCTCCCCTCCCCTCCCTCTCCTCCCTCTCCTCCCTCCCCCCTCCCTCCCTCCTCTCTCCCCCTTCCCTCCCGTCCTTCCCTCTTCCTCTCCCCTTCCCTTCCCTTCCCTCCCCTCCCCTTCCCCCCCGTCCCCTCCCCTCCCCTCCCCTCCCTCCCCCCTTCCCTTCCCTTCTCTTCCCTCTTCCCTTTCCTTCCCCCCTCCCCCCTCCCCTCCCCTCCTTCCTCTCTCCCTCCCCTCCCTTCCCTTCCCCTCCTCCCCTCCCCTCCTCCCACTCTCCTCCTCCTCCCCTCACCCTCCCCTTCCCTTCCCTTCCCTTTCCTCTCCCTTCCCTTCCCTTCCCTCCCTCTCCTTTCCTCCCCTCCCCCCCTCCGCCTCTTCCCTTCTCTCTCCTCCCTCTCCTTTCCTCCCCTCCCCTCCCTCCCTCCCCTTCCTCTCCCCCCTCCCCCTCCCCCCTTCTCCCCTCCCTTCCCTCCTCCCTTCCTCCTTCCCCTTTCCCTTCCTTCCTTCCCTTCCCTTCTCTTCCTCTTCCCTCCCTTCCTTCCCTTCCCTCTTCTCCTTCCCTCTTCCTCTTCCCTCCTTTCCCTCTTCCCTGCCCTCCCCTGCCCTCCCTTCCTGCCCTACCCTGCTCTTCCCTTTCTCCATTTTCCTTTCCTTTCTCCTTTTTCCTTTTTCTTTTCCTTTCCTTTTTCCTTTCCTTTCCTTCAGCCAATGAGTTTTATTAGAGATGGGTGTTTTTCATATTATATTGAAGAAATAACTCTCCCTATCTGATTACTACTACGCAGTAGCATTGCCTAGAGCTCTTTTTTGTGTTCACATTTAGTATAGAAACACTGTTGTGTATGTTAATCCCTTGCTTCTAAGGATCGTAGTGCCTGTGATCCATGCTAGACTTTGAGGGGTCAATGATGTGTTGGTCATTGTGCAAGTCATGCAAAATCCTATTATGATTACTTAGGCCCTAACTTGTGTGGAGGATTTTGCATATGGTTGCTCTTCCCCATCTTTAGGCTCTTACAATCTTACCACCTCCTCTTCCGCAAACTTCTCTGAGCTTTAGGACGGGGAGACATTAGGCTGGCCTGGTTCCAAGTGGTTGATAAAGAGTCTCTGATGTTCTGAATTATGGTTTGTTGATTTTTTTTTTCAGTTTTGCTGCTCCTGTATCTCCCTTGGCTCCATCCTGATGGGTATTGGATGATGGATTGTTCTCTTATATGGAGATAAGCTTCTAGGCACTCCAGTGAGAAGTTATGTTTATTAAGTCATCATCTGGGGAAACCTATGAAGGATTAGTTTGATTGGGTTAGTTGAGGCAGCAATATGCAATCCTAATGGAAAGGGACATTAATACCTGGGTTTGAATACTGAACTGCAATAAAGGGAAGAAGCTACTTGAGTAGTATTTATTATATTCTTTTGCCTGACTGAAGATGTTGTCATAGTTAGGGACAAGTGCAACTTGACAGTTGAGGCTTTGAGCTTTGGGCACATTTGTAGAGAATTAGTTGTTGACTTAACCCAGAGCAAACCTGAAGGAGATTGTGTGGCTGATGGGGAAGGTCTAGCCCATGGTGGGTGGGACTAGGCCATAGAATAAAATGCAGAGAGCTGATTAAGAAAGTTGGCATCCTTGTGTACACTTGGCCAGACATGCTGGTCTGGCAAGTAAGGATCATCCCTCTCTCCGTCATTATGTAGAGATGGTATAGCCAGTTCCCTCTTCCCTGATGTTGGTGTGAGCTCTCCTGTCAATCTGGACTGAGAACTGAAACTGGATAATCAAAAGAAAATAAACCCCTTGTTCCCTTAAATAGTTTGATGGTGATTTTATCAGCAACCATGCAGGCTAACTGTAACACATGTCATATGTCCAGGTGGCTCAAACTCCTGATGCCTTGATTTCCTTGCCACAATGCATTGTACCTTAAAACTGGCATCAGAAAAATATCTAAACAGGATCCACGAACTTCTCCTCTTTTCCTGACGGTGTTGCCCAATTTTGGAGATCTTGTTTAGATCATTGAAGCCGCTGTGAGTTCAAGATTGCAAAATGCATGTTGTGTCCAGAAGTCATTATTCCACTCTTAAATTCTCTTTATCCCCTCTTCCATGATGTTATGTTAGACATGTAAGGGTGTTTTTATTGTAGTTGTTCTCTCTTGAACTACCAGCTATGAGTTTCTATCGGAAATGATATCTGTTACTCAAGGTGACAAGTGTCCTATTCTGTGGGCATAAACATAGCTATTCAGAAGGTAATTTGACAAATGCTTCATGTGATTTAGCAAAGCAATAGTAGTAGCTTTCTCACTAGTACCCATGACCTCTCTAGCCATAAGCTTTGGACAAGCAGCAGATAAGAACTCCCTCCTATGGAGCAGATATTAAATCCAGCCAGAAAACAATTGGTTACCCCTAAAGTAGACTTGACCTGATAAATTCAGGGAGCTATCATTATATAAATGTATTTTAAAGGCATAAATCATCTGTGATTTAGAAATTAAAAGGTGTCTTTTTGAAAGTACAGTTAACCTTGGAAAGAATCTGTTTACTATAGTAAAAGGATCCGTTTTTCTAGTAAGGGTATCAGGTACCTTTCAAATTTATTAATTTTTGCACTATAAGATTTGTATGACATTTGGGGAAATATAGGAAAAATCCGACCGCCTTTGTTCATTACTTTGTATGTTTTTCTTTCTTTCTCTCTCTGTCTTTCTTTCTTTCTCTCTTTTTTCTCTTTCTCTCTTTCCTTTCTTTCTTTCTTTCTCTCTCTCTATATATATTTCCTTTTTTAATATAAATTACTTTGAATGTCTATATGCTATGACTCTCAAGAAAAAATTCTTTGAATCTTTAGAATATGATTCACATTTGTTTTCATTATTGTTTGAATTTCACTAAGAATAATATATGAGAGGTAAAATATAAAGAAAGCAAAAATAGATTTTAATTTTCAAAGATTTTATAGAACTTTAAAATTTTAATTACTTTGTATTTTTCAGGAAATAGTAATGTCAACTTGAAGCTATATTTTAAGCTAACTATATAGTCTTTGATAAAAGCATGTTTATTTAATCATTAATATAAAAATTTAATGATTAAGTGATTAATACAGATAATAGTCATTATATTTCAAGAAGCTCAATCATATCACAAAGTGACTGTCAGAAGAAGGAAGGATAAATGGGAAGAATATCTCGTTAAGAAGCTAAATACAGGGGCTGGAGAGGTGGCTCAGGGGTTAAAACTCTGCCTTGCAGGCGGAAGGTCCTGAGTTCGGATCCTAAACCCCCCGTATAGATGCCGGGCAGAAGCGGGGGCGGCCTGCGTTTCTGGTCCTGGTAGGGCGGAGCCTGTGAGTCCCGGGGCAGAGTAAACAAAGAGGAGGTGGAGGCGTCCATGGCGGCTCCCGAATTCGTCCGTGGTTCTGCACACACATACACGCATACATTCCTGCACATGCACACATACACATACACACGCACGATTGAATAAATAATAAAAAAATTTAAAAAAAAAGTTAAATATAGGGGGCTGGAGAGATGGAAGGTCCTGAGTTCAGATCCTAGACCCCATAAGGTCCTGCCTTCCGATTCTAGACCCCACGTATAGAGACGCTAGGCGAAAGCGGGGCGGCCTGCGTTTTTGGTCCTGGTAGGGCGGAGCCTGTGAATCCCGGGGCAGAGTAAACAAGGAAGTGGAGGTGTCCATGGTAGTTCCCGAATTCGTCAGTAGTTCTACACACACACACATATATACACACGCGAACACACACATACACGCACAATTGAATAAATAATAAAAAGATGCTAAATGTATTAGACTATAACAATAAAATATACATATTTTCATGTAAACATTAAAATTGCACTAAAATATTGAAATATATGCATTTTCGTCAAAAATAGTAGTATTTTTACTACTTACAGGAAACAACTTGAATTTCAGTTTTTGTTGCAGTTACCCTGCATGATTGCTGATAAAATCACCATAAAATGGCTTAAGGGAACAAGGAGTTTATCCTCTTATAAGAATTCCATTACAAGGAGTTGCCAGGAGAGCATGCACTATCCCCAAATGGATACAGGAATGTGCCGCAGTATATCCACCTAACAGATGAGAAAGGGAAAATCCTTAATTCCCAGAACAGCATGTCTGGCCAAGTATACACAAGGATTCTCCCTTTCTCAAATATTTTATTCACCTGCCCTGGGTCTAGTCCCATCCACCATGGGCTGAGCCTTCCCCATCCACTAGACAATCTCCTGTAGGTTTGCTCTAGGCTAAACTCAACTATTAATTTTCTACAAATGTGTACACAGTTCAAATCCTCAATCATCACGTTGTCACCTGTGCTTAACAATGCCTGTTGGGAAAGGAGAACATAATGGCTTGCTTTCTATCACACTTGTTTTGCTGAGCTTTACCCTGTATATGGTGAGCCTACGCTTTTTGATATGCACCTGTCTGGAGTATTGTCCCTTGAATGCAAATTGCTGCTGTATTTTTTGACCTATCATTTTCAAAGGTTCTAAATTATCTACTAGGTATAGCATATTAACTTTAGGGAAATTCTTCCTGATACATTATGATCAAGATGCAAAATTGAGATATTCATTTTATTTTTTACCTTATGTAATGATTTTTCTTTTGACTTTCAAATGAAACCTCATTGAATTACATTCCATTTATTTTTGTTATTGACATTTCAATACTATTTATTAATTATACATATGACAAAGGTTCATTGTGATGAAACTAACATCCTACATATAAAATAGCAATCTGATCAAATCAAAGTGTTCTTGATTTTCTTTGCTGCTACAAACACACATATACACGCACACACACACACAAACACACGCACATGCACATACACAAGTAAACCACTATTCATCACTTTTTCTAGCTTCCACACAAAAAAGTGGTTAGGTAATACATACTTGTCTTTCTTTATTTGGATTAAGTTTGTTATCATAACATGCTTTATTCATTCAATTTTCTTGTAAATGTTCAGTGGTCTCAGACGTTCAATGTGCTCTTCAAACTATCAGTTTTCATCCACAACAAAAGTAACATGAAAATGTTATTTTTTGTGTAGTTTATTGTCTAAAGAAAATATAAAATATCACAACAAATTTTGTGATTAAAGAACAAAATTATATACATATATTTTCTGGTTTGGGAAACAAAATTCCATGAATATTATTAATTACAATTTACCATGCTTTTTTATTATTAATAATTCATTTTTATTATTTTGAAAATATGTTTGAAATCAAGGTAATGAAAACATTCAAATCTACCATTAATGTATAAATTGTTCCTTTGGAAAATACTAAAGACTATATCTCACCACTGTCATGCAAATTTAAGAATTAATGGAGAAAAATTCCAAATTACCTTGTTTTTTAAGGAAGCAATTCTTAAGTTTACAATATGCAGTTTTTCACTCAATGCTCCTACCGCACACTCCATGCTGCTCTTCTCTTGGAAGATATTCTCACTTTCTTTCTTATTACATCATCTCTCAAATTCCAAGACTCTCCATTGGCTTTCTTAGCTTCCTTATTTTTTCTGTTCAACTATCTTTCCTGCTCTTAATTCCAGGGAGGTGACAATTAAATAGTTCATCTTAGAAGATTGTAAAATGTTAAATGGAGATATTTCTTAAGTTAATGTTCTTATTTCCTTTACTACTCTAGATGTCATGTATATAAAATAAGAATGAATATTGACTCCTTAAAGTCTAGCATGGACTAAAGGCACTAGGATCATTAGAAGCTAGGAATTAACAGCCACAGTAGTGTTCCTATACTTATGGGGAACACAAGAAAGAGTTCTAGGAAATGCCACTAAGTCCTTACACCTCATCAGAGAGGAGGGCCCAGAGGAAAGTTTGGCATACACATTAAAGGAAGCTCCAGGGATGGGGGTGGAGGCACTGGGAGATAGGGAGGGAGGAGGGGGGGAAAGGAAGGGGAAAAGGGGGGAAGGAGCAAAGGGGTTCAGGGAGGGGTGGAAGGAGGAAGGGGACTGGTGTACCTATTAAGTTTGTATAAATGGAAATAGATAAATTAATAAATTATTAAAAAAAGAAAAAATAAGAATGAGTTCTCAGATGAGTAGCTACAAATAGACATTTCCCGATTCACCTTACCCTAAATTACTCTTTCTTTACCTTTTCATTAAAGCTTGACAAAGAGTTTGTTCACTGGTTCTTGATGATGGTTTGAGCTAGCTTCAGAATCTGTGCTACTGCTATTAGAAGATATGTGAGTTAATTATTGACTCAATTATTGACATGAAACATGTGTTTTGCTGTGACTTAAAACAAAGCCTATTGTTTCTTTTCTGTTGCTATGATAATATAATTTGATCAATATAATCTTATGTAGATAAGGTTTTTTTTGACTTTTATGTTCAGAAGTTTGATGTCCATGATGATGGGAAAGGAATGTAGTAATCAGGGAAGTCATGGTAACTGTATCTCATTCTATTGATTGTCAGGTAGCATTGAGTAAGACCAGGAAGTAGAGTCAAGACTTCCCCAGAGCACATTGTCTCCAGGGTGTACTGTCTCCCACAGATTCTACTACCTTCTCAAACAGCACTACCAAAGGTTCCAACACATGAACTTATTCAGGAAATTTCACATTCAAATAGTGAAAGCAACTGCTTCTTTACCACTTATTGAACATTTTAGCATAAATTGATTTTTACATAAAATGAATGCGAGATATTAATTAAACATTGAACTTAGAATTGAGTTTTGTGATTAAAAGGTCACAAGCAGGGTTAAGTAGAAGGAGAAAATGATCTGGAGTGAATCCAATAGGTAAAACATGAATTTAAGAGTTTGGAATTACAGTGGCCTTCCATAGTAGTTCTACTCTAGATTGAGATAGTCAGTTGTCTTTACTGTCATGTTAGTCATTAGATCTGGTCCAGTGTATCTTGGTCTAGATGACTCTACAGTTGATCACAACATTTTCCACCAATCACAAGTCCTTTTTGAAAGAAATTTAAAAAGCAAACTATAATCACCACTCTAATTTTTTAAGCAAGAGTTTCTATTCATTCCTAGAAAAATCTCATGCATGCATATATTTTATCTCATATGACTATATACCCCAACTTGCCCAAGACCACCTTCATGAAACATGTCTTCCTCCTAATTTTGTGTCTTCTTTTTTTAATAATTAACTGAGTTCAATTAATGTTATCCATGTACACATGGTTGTGATGCCTTCTACTAATGAAAAGTGCCTCTCCATTTCCATGAAATACCAGTAGTTACTTAACTAGAGAGAAGGTTTCAGAAGTCTCTCTGTAATCCATGTTAGAATTTTTATTAGTTTGTTCCTTTGTAGGTCTTTGGCAAGTAACCTCAAATGCTATGAGTTTATGTATGAAATGGCAATGTTATGTTCAAAAGACAGCATTTCACAGATTTCCTGTCTTTTGTCTCTTATATTCTCTGAGTCTTTGGGGTAGAGAAAGGTTGACATAACTGTTGAACTGGATATTCGTTTATGATTCAGCATTCCCATTCATTTATTCTTAACATGAACAGGGAATAAATTTCCTAATATCAACTGCTTGAGAGAAAAGATTGTAACTTTTTAATGAATGCATTTTTTTCCAAAATTATTTCCATTTACTTTTTGTCTACATTTTAAACTTTCTAATTTTTCCATTTTCTTATTATTTTTCAGGCTTAGAAAAATAGCTTTTTCAACACTTCATAACTTTTATTTTAAAATCATGAATGCTAATAATTATATTTATTATTAATTTATATGATTGATTTCATTTGTATTTTTTAGTCTGGCGATTTAGTAAATTGAATTGCCTACCAACAGCATTTTACTTTCTCAATATAACTTTTACATTACTTAATTTAGAGAAGTCTTTGAATTGTATTATTTATTTGTCTTTAGCCATGTGTCATGGTTTAAAAGTGAGTTGTCTCCTATAGGCACATCTGCTCTTGCAGTTATTGCTTGCTCTCTCTGTCTCCATGATAACTGCTGTGACCTGAGATGCTTCCAGCTTCTGCCACCTGCCATACCTTTCTTGTAATAATGAACTACATCACCTCTAGAACCTTAAGCCAAATCAATTCCCACTTTTCTTCCCTTAAGATGTATCTGACTGTTGTCTCATAGAAGCAGAAAAAATAATTGCAACATCTATGTTTGCTTTATTTATTTCTGAAGCACTTTGTTTCTTGC
This sequence comes from Typhlomys cinereus, assembly GCA_023101885.1. Taxonomy (NCBI): domain Eukaryota; kingdom Metazoa; phylum Chordata; class Mammalia; order Rodentia; family Platacanthomyidae; genus Typhlomys; species Typhlomys cinereus. The sequence goes on along the minus strand of JALPQD010000061.1, from coordinate 6,902,083 downwards.
TTTTGCTGAAGAGGTAACTCAAAATTTCAATTGCAGGTTTTCTGATCTTGACCACTTTGATTGGATTAGGGATCTATGACATTTTCACTGTAAAGTCTAGGCTGAAAAATTTATACATGTTCTTATGTGAGAGAGCAAATGAAGACATTCAATGCCCACTTAAATCTATGCTTAGATTCATACTGAAAATGCATGTTAATATTCTGTTTTATAAATTAGAACAGATGGCAAAACCCACCTGACAATATGTCACATGACACAGGGCATATTAGAAATAAAACATTTCCAAGAGGTAGAACTTTCACAGATAGTAATTCATTCTAAAATTGCATTCCTTTACACCATCATTTATCTTCCCTCTACTCTGGGTTCAGTGTCTTGTGATCAGTTGTACATTATAAGGACAATATACACATAGGTTTTAGCATGCACATGAAGGTCAGTAGTTAACATGTCAGAGTTGATTCTCCTCTACCAATTTATTTCCAGGTATCAAACTCAGGTAACCAGGCTTCTCACTGATCCACTTTGTCATGACTTTATATTCCCATAAATATTATGAGATTCATACTAGGAAGATACTTTTTTCTTTTTATTCATTTGAAATTTCATATATATCTTGTGAATTTATGCCATTTTCTCCCCTTATCACCCAATTTCATCTCCGTTCCTTTTCTCACAACCAGTTTCCTGTTTCTTTTCTATACTTTTTGTATGTGGCCCACTGAGCTTCAACTGGGTCTCTTACACTAACTTTTACTTAGAACTTACAAGAGTATGTTTGATGTATCTGTGGCTATACCACTGAGGACAGTGTTCCTCTTTTGAGCTCCACCCCCTATCCTGAATTAATCCTCAATATTCTCTCAAAAAAGTGCAGAGTCTCTTAAAATCTTGACTGTTTGGTGGTAAACTATTGATAAGACAAATCTTCTGCAATCTTATGGAAATACATTAAGCTGCAGTAAGTTCATGGATCCAGTAGTTCTGTTATTTCCAGAAGATTCTGTCTGGCAGCACCTCTCCCCACCTTTGCTCTAAATATTTTTATCAACTCTTCTTCCTGAGTGTTTACTGAGATTTGTGTTAGGATGTGAGATAAATTTCTCTTTGGGTCAAGCAGACCACTATTACTTTTTCTGTGTACTTTGTTCAGTGTGATTCTCTAAATTAAACACCTTTCACCTTTAAAATAAATCTATATTATGACTGCTGAGAACTTTTCTAATCTACAGGTATAATGATACATGTTTCGATGGTAGCTTGATACAATGTTTTTATAGAAAAATGGAGAAGGCCTGTTTCCCCGTGGAGCTTATGTACTCCTATCCCACAGGTTCTTGTACTGTTTTATAGAACCAGGTAAGTGTTCCCTGACTAAAAGTAAGCTTCAAATCTAAGTAGAAAGCAGTTGGTTATGTCCATAACATTTATGACAATATTGCAGCCATTGTTACCTCTTGTTAAGTTGGCTGTTCTAGTAGCTTGCAGTTTTTAGAAATGGATGAGTGATGCTGATCTTGGCAGCCTGCATCACTTCTACACATCACTTCTATAGAAGCCAGGAATGAGGAAACTTCCATTATCAGTTCCAGATTATTTGAACTTACATGCTAAAGAAGATACCTTTCAAGTGTCATTTGAGGAAGAAAAAAGTGTGCTTTTGGACTTTTCTTAAAGATAGATTTTTTTTTTTTAATCTGAGGCAGGGACACAGAAAAGAAAATGTTTACCTAAATTATAATCATGCACATAGTGTTTATTGTATCTTCTGGACTTCAGTGTTGATTACTGAATTTATAAAAGAAAAGAAAATTATCACTTTTGAAACCAAAGATCTCTTTCAGGAAATCAAGAATAAAAATATTTCTAATAAAATCAAATAGGATTTTTATTGGTTTGTTTATTTTTAGTTTTTTGCATATTGATTACACATAGGAAAATGCCTATTGCTGACATTAACATACACACATATTGACAACAGTCCACATCCTCCCTTTCTCTCTTTTGTCCACCTATCATTCTGCAGCTGGTCTTCTTCTATGCTCTATCTTTTTAAAAATATTCAACTTCTCTCTGTCTCTCCCCTTTAATGTAGATTACAAGTATCACAGAAATCATGTCATACTTTTCTTTAACTTAAGATTATGTTCTTCACCTCTATTCATTTTCATAAAATACATGTTATCCTTCTTCATTATAACTAATGCTGTCTTCTTCATATATAGCAGAATGCATACAGTCTTTTATCAACATACCTTTTTTCTGCTACTGGTCACCTAGTTTTGGAATTCAAAACCTTTTTCAAAGTAGGATTTTATAAAACATAACTTAGTAGCTGGAAATCCTTTATAATTTTTGAATTTCTTTTCTTATAAGACAATGGCATATTATATGTAATTATATAATCATAGTAGTAGACGAGCAATCATCTTTCAAATAACTGGTAAATATGTAAAACAGGAACCCAGAAAACAAGTTTTGGTTATAGTCACTATTTACTATTTTTATTTGAAAGCTATTCACCAGTTTGCTGCCTGGTTAATAATATCAAATTCATGTTATAAAAATGAAAAGGTGCTTTCTTTATTTTGTTTGGCTTAAGTATATCATAACATATCAGAATTCTGAGATATACTCTTTTTTTAGGAAGGTAGATTATCAAAGCTGAAATGGACATATCCACCTTATTCAATCATTCTGACAGTCATCAGGTGCATGAACTATCAACTTCAGATGAAAAATGATCTATAATATGCCATTTTCCATAAGTTAAAAGGAGTGAATATCTGTCTCATTGAATAAGAAATGTACATTTAAAAAGGCCAACTATTTTTCTTAGGCTTCCTTTATGTAGAAATCTGAAGATTACTACCAAAATATACTATAATTATCCAAATTTATGGTAGACAAAAGAGTAGCTTTTCCCTCCACTATGTACAATTTTGTTCAGAAGAAACTAAACACAACTTTGGTTGAGGCCCTTACTTATTCTGGTTAGAGACTATCACTGGACCAAGTCCACACTATAACCTCTATCTCTGGGACACAATGAAAGCTGTACTAAGAGGTAAATTCATAGCTCTTAATGCTTACATCAAAAAAATGGAAACATCAGAAATCAATAACTTAACAATGCAGCTAAAAGCTTTAGAGACACTAGAGCAATCTGATCCCAAAAGCAGTAGAAGGGAGGAGATTAGCAAAATAAGGGGAGAAATATCTGAAATCGAGATTAGGAAAACGATACAGAAAATCAACCAGTCAAAAAGCTGTTTTTTTGAAAAAATCAATAAGATTGATACACCCCTAGCTAAATTAACCAAAAGCAAGGGAGAGAGATTTTAACTTTTTTGAGAGCAAAAAACTTTTGTTGTTATTTATAAAAGGAGATACAGTAAAATGATATATATTTTTAGACTTAAAATAATTTGATTTATTCAGAAGGAGGGTATGAGTTGGAGATGAATTTTAAAGAGGCGAAAAGACAGGAAATGCAGAAAGGAAAGTCCTTAGTATGAGTTGAATGTAAGGGAGTCAGTCTGTGGGCATACACAGATGCTACAGGGGGCAGAAATGGGAGAATAAGATCGGGAGTCAAGCTCTGAAACTCACCCACAGAGACATGATTGCTTGCAATGAGAAAGAATCTTAACAACTTTAACTGTACAGTGAGCAGGGTAGAAAAAAATGATAGGGAAGAAGAACTTACTCCAAGGATAATATGAATGATTCAAAAACTGGAAATCACAAACCAATGTAAACCAATAATTATTTATGTCATTACATGGAAGAACCAATCCTCCAATGAATCTCAAGTGTTGGATGCTGATGGTAAGACCCTATAATATTGTCAATTCTAAGGCTCTTTCTTAATTCAGATGTGTTTAGTGGTAAATGGCAGTTTGGTTTAAGTTTTGATTATGCCTAGAATTGCTTCAACAGGCATGATCTGTCTCACAGGTAGCTTCTAACTCACAGGCTTTTCTGACTTGTTCCCCTTAGTCTATATTTGCACCTCTTTATAAATATAAAAACAGACAATGGGAAAACCAATAAATCGCAGTGCACATGAACTGGGAAACTGTAGTTCCTATGGGCTAGATTTCTTCTCAAGCCTTTCATTTTTTTCAACTAGCCTGATTCACAGAAGATTGTCCATCTTTATTTAAGTTCCCTAGAAGTTATCTCTTCCTTCTAAGAAATCTCATAGGGTTTTAGAAAGTTTCTCTCACCATATAACTTATTATTTTCCCACAATTTCTTTTTATTGTGAAAATGCATTCCTTGCCATTCTAGCTCCCTTGAGGGAGAGAGGTAGAGATTGTTTCTTAGAAGGAGGGCACACACTAAATTGAGAAGCCATGCATCTTGTGATCTAGTGAACAAATAACAGTTGTATGAGAGTAAAAAAAATGCCTTAGCCACTGTGTCATCTCTAAAACTCAACTAGATATTCATTAAACAGAAAAACAATTACCTCTGTGTAGTTTAGGGCATTATTGTGGCATTCTGCATCATAATTGACAGCAAATGATAAATATGTTTTAATTGCTTTTATATTTTATATTATGTTTCCTATACCACCTTCTATATTTACTGGTGCCAAATAAATGTTGCTGATGCTGCTACTAGTCGCAAACATATGGAGAACTATGTTGACCAATTAAGGGTTTATCTATTAATTTTGCCTATGTATATGTAATTATTTGTGTGTATTTTGGGGCATGGATAAGAAAGAAATTGTGTGTGTGTGTGTGTGTGTGTGTGTGTGTGTAATCCCAAATATGACATTAGGAATCATCCTGAATTACTCTACATCCTTATAATTTTGACCTGGTGCTTCTAAGACTCTGCCTTTCTGGGATGGAATTACAGACCACCAAAATTTTCATCTAGCATTTTTACTTAGCTTCCCAGCCTCTGAGGTCAGATCCTTTTGCTTATACGATGATGGTTTTAACCCCTGAACCATCTTCCTGAATCCTCATGGGATTTTTTTAAAATTCATTCTTCATGTTTGAAGTAGGCATAATTTCACATTAAGAATTACCCTAATAGAAATATGCATGGTTTGTGTAAAAGTGATTAAGAAATCTATATTTTGGAGTCAAGGTTTTTAAAACAGCATTACAAGTTTTCAAGAAATGTCATTTTGATACAGTGCCTTGTTAACTACAAGGATCTGCCAGCATATACTAAATAGTACCACTGCACACTGCAGAATAATTTCATAGAATTCATTTATTTGTAAGGATTCCCACAGAGAACTGTAGCTGCATTAGTTGGTGGTTGGCAGGGTTGAGATGGAAAACAGTATGGGTGAGAGTTTGTGAAGAAACAGAGCCATCTATCTGCCTCCACTGAATCCACACCCCTGTCTTAGCATATCTCCTGCTCACAAAGATCAAACTTTAAGATATTAAGCATACAGTCCAAAATGACCAGTTTCTTTCACCTTCAAGCAGAAGGAGAAAATGAGAGTTTCAAAATGTAGTTATTATATAACTGAAACTGATTCATGTCAGCTTTGTGTTATACCCAGTGGCAATTATGCACAAATGGTCAATGTCTCTAGTGAAATAGGAAGTGAAGGGTTGAGCATTTATGTGTTTTTAATGCTGCCATAATAAAATCATGAATCATGTCTTTGCAATGCTCAAAGTTCACATATTAATAGGTGTAATAGCCCTCGCCACAACCATTGAGAGACCTTGAGAAAAGCTCCTTTCTCAGATCTGCACATCACATGCAGGGAGATTCAAGTGAACAGAGAAAGAGGAGCCCCTGCTTTATCTTTAGTAAGTCACTTTGCTTTCACAACTAGATATGTTCAGAATTTACACTGCTCATAAGAGTCTTGACCAGAAAAAGCAATGATTAAAATTGTTTTCTCCTGATAGTCTAAGAAGTGTAAAAGCTAATTCTACCCATTTTGACAATTCTTATAATTCAGATCTTCTGTGGCTAAACATTTCAGGAGACCTATCATCATGTATGCTCTCTAAACTACCCTATTTAATTCCTAATCCAAAAGTGACTCATAATTGTCCTCCAAAATTTAATCTGGACCTCAAAAATTCTTCAAACCTCCTTCTGTTTTTTGACTCAAGAGTTGCAGAAATAGGGTGAAGGAGGGTAAAATACCTAGAGGATGGGGGAATGAGGATATGGAAGAGGCAAAGGGATATATAGGAAAACCTTAAGACTGTGAGATACAACATCATAGGAATCTCCTATTACTTATATGCCAAAAAATCATTTTCTTTAAAAAAACAGTCCCACGCAGAGGAACACAAAGAGAGGAAAACCAGAGAAAACAAAAAGTACCTGAGCTTGTCTATTAAGAACCCAGTGACAAATAAGCTATACTGTAAGTAGCAGGAATGTGGCACTTCCTGATAAATTGTTGCCCAGAGAGAACTCAAAAGCCCCCATGTTATATGGTTTTGACATTATTCTGATTTCACTCCCAAAAAAACTGACAGTAAGAACCTATTATTGAAGATGGAACATATATGGATGGGCAAATATAGCAACTAGAACTGGTTTGAAAGCTTCCTCTTTGCTGGATAGGTTACACAACATCAAGAAATTCTATAGAAGTATTGGGGAGAAAAATAATCAAAAGCCTCATTAACCTGTAAGATCTGCAACTTACAATAAAAAATCATCATAACAACAGGTGACCACCAGTATAATAGCAAGATAAGTATCAAGGAGACAAGCAACAGCTTGTTCCACTTGTCAAAATGGAGCACATTCCTATTACTGTTAGCTAGAACAAGAACTTATAAAAGGGGAGGAAATAAGTAACTAGGGAAGAACAGACTATGAATCTTTAGTAGGAAGATAGTACACCATACTGCTCTGTACATACCTGTTATTATACCCATAAATTGGAAGAGCACTCAGCACTCAACCTAGAATCCTTCTTCTGCAACAGAATGTTTTCATTACTGAAAGGAACGGTTTGCAAAAATGCAAAAAATAAGGGTCTGCCGACTGTTTCTGCCTAAACAGAACATACTGGCCTCACCTACCCATAACTCAAAGCCTGGGGAACATTGTGGAAGAGGGGGCAGGAAGGTGATGGGCTATACATTAGCTCCTGGACATGACATAAGTTGTAATGTACAAGATTTCATGGCAGGTATGTGTACTTATGCAAGATTTGCAAGGGAATTATCTTATCAGAATCTCACCATAATATAAGAAAGATCTCAAGAATCTCCACACCTTTCTGAGAGACTGATGAGCACTAATGCTGATGGGGAAGTTAAGGAACATGCTTTCCTCTATGGCATATCCACTGGTCTAGGATGTTTCCTAGAGCATGAATCAAGTCAGGCATAAGTCATCATAGATTAGATGAAACACAGTGGGTCAACACAAGAAAAATGATTTCAAAATAGGAGGGAGCCAAACAATAGAGATGAAGAGTTATAAGGGGAAAAAGAGGGAGGATGGAATTAAGGGTTAAAAATATTACAAAGTCACTATAATCAAGTATTTAAAATAATAAATCAGAAAGAAAATAATAAAATAAAGACATATGAATAAACAGACATTTCTTTACAGTATGTATGCCATGCTTGGAAGGAATTTCATCTCTCAATTTCCAGAACATTTTTTATCCCTTCATTTGAAAATAAGTAGGGGAGAGAGAGAGAGAGAGAGAGAGAGAAAGACAGAGAGAGAGGAACCTTTTGTTAAATATCCTTGGTTGAGAGCAATTCTTTGTGTAATAAATATTTGTACATTTTAAAATTGTTATTAAATATTAAAATTTAAGATACATTATACCTGTTTTAGTATAAACAAATGTATTCACTTTCAATTTAAGGAACTAAGATGTTGTATCTGTAAATTGTTAAATGATTGATTGAACTTCCCCCACCTCACCTTGGTTGCATAGTTTCATTTTTATGACCTAGTATCCCTAACTTAGTATTCCTAACTTCAGACTAAATCATAAAATCTAACCATAAATATTGTTTGTACTGTAGCTAATATTTGCCAGATTTGAGTGGGAAGTTGGAGGTTATATGTGCACTCTTCAAGTATGTTCTACAGGTGTGTATATGCCAGTCTGAGCATACTGAGACTGCAGGAGGATGCCAGATGTACTATTGTATCACTCACTACCTTATTCCTCTCTCACTACAAGGGTCTATCACGGAACCTGGATCCTTCTGTCTCCCACCTGACAACAGCAGAGTTCCAGCTGCCCAAGATACCTCATGCATTTGCATGAGTGCTGACACCCAGGCTCAGGTGTTCTTGTTTGCACTGCAAGCTCTCTTACTCACTGAACCTTTTCTTCATTTCAGTCATCATTTTTACTACATTTTTCATTTTCAGTTTGTTAAATGGGTGGCAGGAGGGTTGAAATCTGGAGGGACTCTGTGGTAATGCATAAGGTCCAGCATCTAGGACCATTGTTATAGAGAAGGTTAGAACAAAGGAAAAACTGACAAAATACATTTTATTGGAGCTGAAGTTCTGGTGGCCAATACAATTATCTATTTGTCTTAATGCTGGAAAGCATTAGAGCAGAGGAGATGACCTTAAGTCAGAGAATAGTGAAGAACTGTTATGGACATCATGGCTGGAGGAAATCTTCAACTTACCTGCAGACAAAAGACACTTCTATTTTTTTATTGTTTTTAGACATTGCTAAAGTTTTCCAAGGACATAAGTATGGAATGAAAGAATGAAAAGAATGTCAGGGTAATTTAGTCATTCTGGAGTGTCATTATATGAGGTCATTTGTCTAGGGAGAGAAATTAGAAGTGGCTTAGGATGGCTGCTGTTGTCAGTTCTGGGAACTGTCACATTCCAGCCAGGGTGCAGGAGTTTTACAAACCTGCTTGGTTGTGGCTAACAGAGTAGACCTCAGTCGAAATTGCTTACTTCTTTTGTTTTGTTGTAATGGGTTTCTTGAGATATAAGTTATGTACAATTAGTTTTTATTATTTTCCTTCCTGTTTTGCAATGCTTGAGATCAAACACAGGGATTTATGTGGGCTTGGAGAATGTTTTCTGTGTGTCCTACATTTCAGGTTAATTCACTCTTTATTCTTTATTTTAGGATTTTTTAAAGCATTGATTGGAATTTTTTCCTCTTACAGTTTCATATGTATACAGTACATATTGATGACCATGCACACAACCTCTCTACCACCCTTTTTGCCCCTAGAACCTGTCTCTTCTCTGTACAGGTCTGTTTCCACATTCCTATATGTCAATAAGGTGCAGCTTGACAATTGAGGACTAAGCATTACCTATAAAGAATTATTTATGTAAGGCAAGCTCTGAGCAAATTTGTGGAAGATCTGTTTGGTATGGGAATACATAGCCCACAGTGAGCGGGACTCTTCTCTGGACAGTTATATAAGATGTAAAGATCTGGCTCAGCATTTTGCACACACTGACATGCAGTTGTGTAGGCATGGTTCTCTTGGCTCTATTGATGTTAGTGTGAACTCTTCTGTCATACTGATGACTGTAATTGAAAATTGTAAGTAGATATAAATGCCATATTTCCCTAAACTGTTTGGATCCTGGCATAAAAAGTAACTGTGACACTTAATTTTCTATTTTATTTGAGATTCATGGTATTTAATGGGTCATCTCTATGACCATGGGCTTGGAAATATCCATTTTATCCTGGTGGGCTTCTCATGGACTCTTCAGCAAGTACATCACTAAGCATGCTAATTGTCCCTCCCTCAGAACTCATTAATAGCCAATAGTTTGGGAGGGAGGAGAGGGCTCTATGAACTCCTTCCTTACTCATAACTAAGGATAGAGCCAGTCTCATGCATGTGGATTCAGAGTACATAGTCACCATCACTCAGAGATTACGCTTGCATTGACCATGCAGCATTTCACTGTCCTTTATATCATCTGATTTGGACATTTTTCCTGCCTATACAGAGCCATAGTAATGCAAAGTGATGTTTGGGATGGCACCTGCTAGAAAAGAACACATTCTTTGATAGAAAGCATAAAAGGCTGAGAGGAATGTAGCGAAGGACTTTCATGGAAAAAAGTAGATACAGAAGTCCACTGTCATTTTCTGGAACCCCTATCCAGGTTAAGGCCACCATGTGAGACCATAGGGATTTCAAGTTGGACCTGGAATGTCTCATTTATTAGGCTATCACTTTCTAGTCCATGCTGAATATCTGAAAGTATTTAGTTCTCTGATTCTCAGGCTGACAATACAAGAGCACACTAAATACTAAGTAAGTTTTTCCATAATCAGAAGTCCTATGGTTAGATTTGCATATAGATTCCCAATTCATAGATTATAAGTAAAATGTGGCACTCTGTGTTATCTTCTTAACTCTCTTCCTCTGGGAGGTGATGGGAATCTCCATGTGTCCCTGTAAACTGTTTTCTGATTTCCTTCTCTGTATATTCTTTTTTCTGTGTTTCATATTTTCCAGTCAGTTTCATAGGTTGTCATGAAAAATATGGCATATTTAATGGAATTTTAGTGACATATTCACTGGCCATGAGCTTCAGTTAGTCCAGTATACCTCCCCCCTCTTCTGTGATTATTCCTGTGTTTCAGAGGTGGTGGTATAAATATCTTGCTTTGAACTGAGCTCTTAAATATCACTTATTATTCAGCAATTTGAATAGCCATGGGTTTCTCATCTTGGTACTTTTCATTGTAAAGAAAAGCTTCCCTAACTAACATATAATTTCTCTAAGAGTAAAACATAACTGGGTATAAGCATTTGGCCATTCGATAATTTCATTCTTGCTAAATATCTCCCTCCATATCTGACTCACAACATTTTATCTGTATTCTTCTACCTCTTCATGCCCACCCACTTAATCCCTACTCCTATCAACATCATTTCTACATTTCCAGCATTTATGGGGCTGGGTAAATGCTCAGCGAATTAGAGCACCTGAAGGCAAATCTGATCAATCACTGGAGTCTGATCCCCAGAGCCTGCATATGAAAAGGGAGAGCTGTTTTTTGATAGTTGTCCTGTGACCTCTATACATGCATCTTTTCTCTCTCCTCTCTCTCTCTCTTCTTCCAATTAGCCAAATTGATTAGCTCAATTACTCATAGTACCCTCAAAGAAGACATCTAATCTTCCCTCTACCCTTAGAAATAAACCCAGACCCCCTGATGTTAAGGCCATCTATGATCTCTGTGCTGATTATACATAATCTCTGCCTTACTTTGTCCATTTTTACTACAGGAGACATCTTTGCTCTGAACTGGAGACCAGGTCCATAACATAGGCAAACATGATGCAATTCCTTTTCTGTCTCTATGGAATGAATTTTCCCTAATGCAACAAGACTCAGGTTGGCTTTTCTCTGTCTTTTAAACAATGTTCCCAGAACTTAAATGATTTCCTTCATGTTAAATAAAGTCATAACCAACCTGATGTAGCTCATTTTATTCTCTAGCTTTAGTATGTTTCAAGCTTACTTATTGTAATACAGTTTTTTAACTGTAGCTTTTTCACTTTTTATTATTTTATTTTTTTGCCTAGTTACACAAGCACAGTGAGTGGGTATCCTCACCCACCTCCTTTCCCTTCCCCCTTCTCCCTCCCTTCCCCCTTCTGTCCCTCATCAAGTTCTCCCATCTTATTCTTCCCTCTCTCCTCTCTTTCTCCCCTCCCTCCTCTTTCTTGGTGTTTCTTTTCTGTTTCTTCCTACCCTCCTGTCCATCAGCTTATATGGGTCCTGAAGTTCTCTCTAAGAGCAGGTAGCAAGAATGTAAGAGCCTAAAGGTCTACCATTGGACAAGATACTCCACTCAAGACTAGGCTGCAGCAGGCAGGAGCTTGCTACAATGTGATTTGACCTTACATGACCTTCACAATAGCTGACATATGAACAAGCCCCCATAGACTAATGTGGATCTAAGGGCAGATGGCTTCAGGCTATAGGAACCTTAGAGACAAGGGATTAGACAGATACATTGGAAGTCCCATATTAATGGGAGGCCCAAGAAGGGACTCCAAGACATAACACGGAGTACTGAACCCTCACTAAACTGTAGCTTTTCTATTTGTTGATTTACTGTTTTTTTTAATACTTTCTAAATTGTGCATCTATTTGCTAATTTATCTGTAATGCACAGAATGCATTATAGCACATAGTAGCTACTCAAAAATGTTTTTGTAGGGTAAAGAAAACAAGTGATCCAAAGAATTGCTGTGCTGTGTGTCTATGATTTAAGAAACTAAATGTAAATTAAACTTAGCACATGTGGGTAGTCTAAAACCTACTTAAGAAAATTTTAATAAGATATTTTTACAATATGACTTCTGACAGAGAATTCGCAAAATTGCTGGTTTTACCTTGATACTGACAGTGGGAGAGAAATGAAATCATGATCTGTAAAACTATATTTCCTATAACTATGTTGGACATTCGATAGTGTTTACTAAGAAAATAGAAGAATCAAGTTTCTTTCTGAATGTATGTATGCCTATAAGGTTGGAAGGAAATACAGGTGATTGAGTTTTTCTGCAGAGACAGAATGAATGGAATGATATGGAAGAATAATGCAAAAAAATTGGGTAGAAAAAGAAATTTTAATCGTGTAGACTATTATTCTCATTGAAGACCTTTGAGGACAATATTAGTGAAATAGATAACAATTGAAGGAAGATGAACCTTTGGAAATGTGCAGAGTAAAGCAAACACATTACATTTCAGGAAAAACTGAAATGACAATTACAAGGGTAACGTCATTAATCTTATCTGATGCCTTTAAAGAATGTCATGGATAAGAATTTTGAAAGATTGTACAGTTGAAAAGAAACTGAATTCAGCTTATTTCGATTTGTAAATGTTGTATATGTTGATCACTGAATGTTACACCCAGCTGATAGAACTATAGTTTTTTGTAATGGAAACTGTAATACAAAAGTATAAGGAAGACATCAACTATTTCAATTATACAGAAAGTTGCATATTGCCCTTTTTTTAGGAGACTTCTCCATTCCCTCAAGCCTTTGAAAACCACTGATCTGAGTTTTTAATTTTACCTTGTATGTACTATGCCATTATTGAAATCATTCAGTGTACAGTCTTGCATGCCTAGCATTTTTATTATAGTGTGATGCATTTGACATTTATCCTTGTTGATATATCTATCAGTAGTTTCTTCCTTTGTTTCTGAATATTATGCCTATTATTGATCTGTCAAAAGTTTCATTCATTTATGCACCAGTTGATTTCAAGTTTGAGAGTTTTATTAATAAGTTTTCATAAACATTTATGTGTAAGTAATTGTATAGTTATGTGTTTTCACTGTTTTTGAATAAATTGTTAACCATGAGATTGCCAAGCTCAATGCCAGGTCTTTCACTTTTATTATGCACAGCATCCTTCAGTCCTTTTTAAAAAAATATTTTAGTATGTGATTTTGTGTGTGTGTGTGTGAGAGAGAGAGAAAAAAAAATCTATCAGAGGGCATTGTGTGTCAAAGGAGCCACCGTTGCTTCAGGAATCATCTTGGACTGCTTATGCTGCCTTTTTGCTGTGATTTCAGAGGCTTCACCTACCATGGCCAGAAGTGCAGGCTCCTGCCATTTCTTCCTGGCGTTTTAAGGTAAGACCCTGGATTTGAACCCAGGACCTTTTGCTTGTGAGGCAGAGTCTTAAGCATATCTGAGCCATCTCTCCAGTCAAATTGCAACCTTTTTAAATCTACCAGTCTAAAGGGCACTATAAGGTAGCTTACTTCCATTTTAGTTGGTAGCTCTGTCATTGTAGGGTACACATGTCAATTTGGTAGTTGAAGATGGGAGCTCTGGGCACATTTGTAAATAATTAGTAGTTGAGTTGAGCCCAGAGCAAACCTGCAGGTAGAGATTGTCTAGATGCTTGTTTAGGCCATGGAGGGTAGGACAGGTGAAGCATAGGAAAAATGAATAAAATACAGAGAACTGGTTGAAAATATGGGCATCCTGTGTATACTTGATCAGACATGATGGCCTTGCAAGTAAGGATTGTCCCTTTTTCAGCCATGAAGTAGATGTGGTATAGCAAATTCCTTGGTGTTGGTGAGACTCTGCTCCAAATTGGACAAACAACTGTAACAGAGTCACAAGAAAAAAATAAACCCCTTGTTCTCTGAAGCTGTTGCAGGCTAACTGCAACAAGCTCATAATAACTGATTATGCCTTCTATGATTTATGTACTCATCTATAGTATTTAGCTTCAGTTCATTTTACATTTTTTCCATTTTATTTCTTTTTTAATGTTGAATTTAAAAGTTTTTATTTAGGTGTTTTAGAACAAGATTGCTTCAGGACACTTCACTTTCTAGTATTTTTTCAGATGTATTATTCCATTTTGCCTGGTTTTATTGTTTTGTAGAAAATATTTTTAGAAATAATGCATAAAGTATAATTTACACTGAAAGTACTAAAGAATTTCCAGAGCTATTAAAGCTGATGAATGAACTTAGTTTTTCACAAAATGTAATATTTTATGTCATGTTTTGAATTACATAATATTTTTAGTATGCATGTATTATATTTTATGTAAATTATATTTTATGAACTACTCAAAGAAAATTATGGACAAATTTTAATTATGTTGTCAAAATAATGTCATACATTAATCATACATTTTAAATTGTGTCAAAATAGTAAATAACCAATAATTTTCACAAGTTTGTGTAAGATATGTCTATACAATGTCACAAAACCTTTTTTTTGGTTAAGACTAAAAGAGAAGAAAAGTGAGAAGCACAGCATGGTTGTACCAATGAAATGTACTAAGATTTCAATGCTGTGAGTCACTTTTTTAGGGAGTTATTTACTTCTTTATGTAGAGAAAATGGTGAACTGATTCTGACATAAATGTCAAATTAATTGAGCAAGTCTGGAAAAGAACAAAATGAAAAGAGTTATTATTTCCTTTGAACAATTATCATTTTACTAATTGTTTATAAAGTTCTAGTTATGTAGAGTTTGGTACTGGAATAAGGGAAGGCATAAATGAAATGCACACACCAATTGATTTTTCAAATTGATCAAAGTTAATTTGATGAGGAAAGTCAAACTTTTGAATTAGTTACCCTGAAAACTCAGCATGAACTTTGAACAAAGAAGAATTAGTAATATTATCATGTTATACAAGTTCATCATAATAACTGATATAATATACATGTTAAATAAAAAAACTTATAGAATTAAATGTAAGATATTTATAGCTCAGTATTAAGTAAATATTTCTTGTGTAAAATATTATAACTATGAAGTTAAGTGAAATATTTTATAAAGCATATTCAATATTGTAGTTGCCTATAATTAGATAGGTTTATCTTGTTTTGAGGGTCAACTTCTGCAAGCAAATAATACACTAATAACATACAAGTGTTGTTGTTTTGCCTTAGATCTGAAGCTTGTCAAGTATTTAAGGAAAAGCATGAATGTTGATCTGCAAGCTTTGACAGTGGTCTACAACTCCCTTAATTATTCCAAGATTTTAGAAAAATTCATGTTTCTTGAGTAGTTTCATAAATTTCTTGATTTTGAACTTTTTTTCCCATTGGATTAAGTAAGAAATGATGGAACGCTTACTAGTCATTCTACCTTCAACTATATCAACTTAAAGATTTTTCTGTTGTGTGTTTTATAATTGAGCTAAAGAATTCAATTAGACAACATTTAGGAAACTATATTATCTATTATACTGTTTTTACTCTAAAAGTAAGAACATCTTCTAGAATGTAAACTAATTCTAATTATACTAATAATATTATACTGATGTTGGTTTGTTAACAATAATAATACATATGCTGTGAAATTTCAATGAAATTTATTATTTATATTCTAGTTTGTAGAGAACTAAAACTGGTAAAACAGTTTTCAGTCTATTTACTTATGAACAGAAAAAAAGTGTAAACTGTACACTTTCCCCTTGCCCATGCTCTTATTTTCATTTTCATTAATTATAGAATACATTTGTTCTTATAAGTCAAATGGATGTTTGTTGAAGAAAGTAAAGCATGCTTATTAATTTTCAACTTAAATAACATATATAATGAAAAAATAATTTTAATTCCACCACTTCATCCAATGAATAATAATTATTAAATGTCAAGAATATATTATCTACAAAATGAACATGGTCAGTGACTCAGGATATGTGTGTTGTAGAGAGGCATGCACACTTTAATTATACATTTACACAATTACTCTGTAATGGTTACTCTTAACTATTGCTGTAGGAGAATACCCAAAGTCAAACAACTTACGAGAGAAAAGGAAATTTATTCAGCATGGTTCCAGGGGGGAGAAACAGTTTTTCATGGTAGAGGCAGCATGATTAACGGAAGCTGGAGACAGGCTATGTCACATTCATCCTAGAGTCAGAGCTACCAGACTGCTTACTGCAAAGGCAGACTCCTCTGAGAGATAGGGTGGGGCTAATGTACCTCAAGTCCCACTCCTTGTGACCACCTTCCTTCAGCAAGGTTCCACCTCTCAAAGGTTTCATGACCTTTCAAACACATGAGACTGTGGGGGACACATTTCAAATCATGGCATACTTTTTTAGTTTAGATATCAGGCAAAGAATAATCATTCTCAGATGACATAACATGGGATTGTGTAAGTCAGTAATAAGTAAACTACAATGTATAATAATAATCAGATAAAAGAGAACTAATTAGGGTGGAGTCATCACTGGGCAGCATTGCAAAATACACTCAAAAGCTATTATAATCAAATAATATTGTGCTGGTTAAAAAATAGATACATGTCAATCAAGGAACAAAGCTGGGATCCCAGATATAAAATCCCATCCTTCCCTTTCTGAAAATAAAGCAATGCATTCATAGTCTAATGTGTTTCTACAAAATTGTCCAAATCATACGATTAAGAAGAATTTGTTAATTTCTTAAATGCATCAGAGAAAACTGAATATCTGCATACAAATGAAAATTGACATTATTTACCTCCTTTACACAAATCAATTTGATTTGAAATGAAATGAATACTTAAGGAAATGAATTAAATATTTTGAAATACTTGATACTCCACAACCATGAGAAAGACACAGAGGAGAGATGTTCATTGCCATTGTTTTGGAAAGAGATATTTGGACGTGATTCAGAAAATCACAAGTAGCAAAAGCAAAATTTAGATCACCTAAAGTTAAGAACAAGCTTTATATCAAAGAAGACAATTAACAGAATGTATTGGCACCCAATAGTTTGGGAAAAGATGTGAATGTACAAATTTTATAATATGATGAAAAATAAAACCTGTCAATGACAAGAGATCAAGTAACCTTATTAACAATGAACAAAGGGCTTGAATGTATATTTATCACCAGAAACATGCAAATCACCAATGTGGAAAATATTTTATATCCATAAATATCTCATAAACCTATAATTTTTGTCCTACAATTTAATATAGAGATGTCGTGTGGCTTGGTAATTGCAATGCTGGGTACTCAGACAGACAAGTTGACATCAGCACATCAAAGAGATATCTGCAGTCCCATGTTCATTGTATTAATATTCACAATATTCAAGATATGCATAGCTTCAGTTGATCCACTTAAAATCTCTTTACAATGGATTCCTACTCAGTCTTGAAGAAAAATGAAGTTTTTTATGTGACATAATAAGCAAGAAACTACAGGACATTACATTAATTGAAACAAGTTAGGGACAAGAAGGTAAATATATAACTATTATACAATCCTATGTATGTGTAGAAACTAAAGCGATTGAAGCTATAGATGCAGAAAGCAGAACAAAGTTTGCTGAAGAAACGGTGGATGAAGATTAGGAAGGACATAAAAAGCAGATCCACTGGTTATTTGGTACAGGAATGTAACCATTACTCTCTCTGCTGCTGTGATACACCACTCAAACTTAGCCATTTTATGGGAGAAACTGGAGATTTATTTGGCTTATGGTTCCAAAGAAGAGGTGCAGTCCATTATGGTGGGAAAAGCATGTTTGGCTGGCAGAAGATGAAGGTGACCTATGTCCTGTCCATCAAAGAGGCTCAAGGCTGTTCCTGTAACTACAAGTGCAGACTCAGTAGCTGAAGCTGGGAGGAGCTCACCAACCTCAAAGCCCACTCCCTGCTACCTTCATCCAGCAGGGCTCCACCTCCTAAAGGTGCCATGTTCTTCCCAAATTTCTAAAGTTTCAAACACATATCTGAAGAAGACAACTCATATTTCAAGAGAAATTTTGTCCATTTTGATGGCTACAGTTACTAAAATATATTTCAAAATAGCTAAAATTAGAATTTAATTGCCAATTGCATTTGAGTTGACAAATATAGTTTGAGGCTGATTTTATTATTTCACAATGTACTCTAACAAAGTAATAATAGAGCATACTTAATAAACTTCTATAATTTTGCTTATCCAAACTATAAAATTTCAAACAGGAAACAGATTATTTTTCTGGTCCTTTGAAGGGAAAATATATAAATTAGACAAGCACACAATCTTGGTTGATGTAGTCAATTCACTGATTAATTAATTGACTTAATAGTGTTAATGCTCAAAGCCAGGCCCTACCGATGTTATTGAAGTGCTCCATCACTGGAACATATCCTCAGTTTTTGTTAGAAATTCAAAAGTTTCTGGAGATCTGTTTCTGGGATTTAAAAAAAAATACCTATCTCCATTAGTATGAATCCATCAATGACAATTACCTAGGCTTCTATATAAGTAGAATCCTTTACAGTGTACTTTGTACCTCCTTTCATCAAGATGAGACTTATTTATTTATGTATTGTCTTAAATTTCCCTTGTGATTGGACAAGTATAAAATAGTAAAAGTGATACTCTGTCATCTGAGAGCCTAGTTCCCTCTCCTCCCTCTCTGTCTCTATCTGTATCTTCTCCTTTCCATTGCTCTCTTCCTTTTCCCTTCCCCCTCACCACTTCTTCTTTTTCTCCCCTCCTCTCTCTTACACTTTCCCCCATCTTACTTTTTCTTTTCCGACTTCTCTCCATCTCCCACCTTTTTCCCCATCCTCTCCCCATCCTGCACACCTTGCTTGTGTTATAAACCACATCCATGCCATGAGGATAGTACTAGGATAGCCAGATAGAAGGAAGATATGCATAATCCCCAGATTCCTATTGCATGAGTGGACATTCTCCATCCTCTTCAGGCATGAGTGACAACCATAAGGGTGAGTAGAATCCTAGTGACCTTTCTTTTGTAAACAGATAAGGACGCAAGCCCAGATGAGATGAAGACAAAGAGAAACACTGAGAGCGAATCGGTTAAGCCATGTTCAAAATTGATAGCTCTCAAAATACAAATTGACTGAATATATTAATTAAGATATTAATCTGTGAAGTTTAGAGGGTGATCTGTATGTAATAATACAACTATTGAAACTGTGTAGCATGTGCATTTCTCTTTAATTCATTTTATATTTTAACTTAAAAATAGATGTGCCAAAGAAAGTAATTGTACATAATTCCAAATGAGCAAAATGCTAAAATCATGATTATTTTAAAGTAAAATCTGCCTTCTATAATTAAAGTAGGAAAAAAGTAGTACTTTATGGAAAAACTCTAAAGAAGTTGAAAATATTATATCACAATGTATAGACTGTATGTATTGTAACACATGTGTGGCTTAAGAGTTTTTCTTACATTGTCAATTATATTGCAAATACTTTCTTCACCTTTAATTGAACAACTCTAGTTAAATTAACCTAAATCAAGAGAGAGCAAACCAAAATTAACAAAATTAGAGATGAAAATGAAGTTATCAAAACTGATACTCAACAAATTCACAGGATTATAAGGTCATATTTCAAAAATTTATACTCCATGAAATTTAATAACCCAAAAAATGAATGAATTCTGAGTAAACACAACTTAACTAAATTGAATCAGGAAGTTTTGAATTATTTAAACAGTCCTATAACAAATGAATCTTGAATCTTCCCACTGAAAAACAGGATGCAGCCCAGGACAGTTCAGATATAGGAAAACAGAAACCAAAAAACAACCATATTTCAGAACACCAAAAACCCTACAACGTTCATCCAAAACCAAACCAACCAAATCTCTCCCCATCCTAAAGCTCAACGAACCTTGCAAAAGATGGGCCACCAAGATTGTAAGAACCTAAAGATAGGGAGGACCACTGACAGACAAGACACTCCACTCAAGTTTGGACTGTGGCACCCAGGTATTGTTGCAATGTGATTTGACCTTGCATGCCCTGCACAATGGCTAATATATCAACAAGCCCCCAAAGGACCAGCAAGGATCTCAGTGGAGAAGGCTTCAGACAGTAGGATTCTTAGATATGAATGGCTAGACAGATATAATGGAGTTCCCATATTGTGGGTGGCCCAAAAATGGGACCCAATGTATGCCACTGAGTCCTGAACCCTCACTAGTGTAGATGACTCAGAAAGAAATTCAGCACCATATAAACAGATGTTCTGGAAGGTGGGAGGGAGCAGGCAGGAAACACCTTTATCTCATCTGAACAAAGTGCTTGACATAATATTCAAATCAACATGGTGATACCTTGATAAACTGTGTATAGCTGCTTTCACTTGACCTAATTTCTTTGATTCTATCACCACTGATGCTATTGAGAAAATTTCATAGTTTCTATAGTTGGATAGAATTTCATTGTGTTTCTATATCAATTTTCTTTATCAGTTCATCTGTTCCTGCATATGTTGGCTGGTTGATTGCCCATCTTGGTTATCCTGAAGAGTGCTGCAGTGAACATGAGAATTCAGCTATTGCTGCTGTACTGGTTGTTAACATCACACATTCTCACTTATATGTGTAAAGCAGTAATTCTGGTGCCACAGAAATAGAATATAATACTGGTCATTGGACATCATGTAGAAATAAGTAATAGGGAGGGGTTGAATGTAGGCACTAAACTAGAAGGAATAAACTCCAGTGTGTTGTAGCTAAGTAGTGGTTTATATCAACAATTTACTGAATGTTTTGCTAAAAACAAGAAGAGAGTTATTTAGTGCTTTCACCAAAGAGAAGTAGCATTCTATGCAAAGACTGCAAACTCATTTCACAGTTATGCCTGGACTCTATGTTATTTAAAAGAAATTCTCTTTTGAAGTGATTTGAGGATACTTTTCAAGGATATGGACCTCTTTACAACTTGGAATCAGACTAAAAAGCCCACTTCAATCATTTTGATCTCTGTTTATAATAGTGTGTTAAATGCAAAACAAAACAACCTAGCAAACATTTCAGTATGCCTGTGTAAGACATTCCATTAGTAAGGAACTCAAGGGCGAAGTTAGAAATCAGCAGAATTGGTTTGGATTCTGTTTTCTTCTCTTTTTTTGTGCCTGCAGACAAGCTATTTAACCATTTTAAGGCTTTATCTCACAGCCTGTGAGGCGAAACTAATAGGAATGTCCATGTAGGACATCAAAGTTTTAAAGGCTATGAATATGAAACTCAGAAGAATGTGAGCTCTAATCACTTTTGTTATTGCTAGAGCATTGGGAGATCATGAATCATTCATTGCTTAAGGAAAATGTTTACAACTGTCCTTAGAGGTGTCAAGTGGGATTTCTGATGAAGCACTGGTAAAATACTATGTGGACTACAATCCTGCCAGCGGCATTTCATTTCAGCGATAATCTTATATAAAATGGGTTTCTATATACTGTTTTCAGAATGCTATATGCACATGTATTAGGGTATGAAATTTAGATGTATCCATTTTTAATAGGCTGAGAAAGTTACATGTGAATTAGGATCATTTGCAAATTAATTTTACAATGAAATTATTGTAATATAGAGATGTAATATAAGAGAAGAAAGTGTGAAAATACATACTTGAAGACCTTTGAGATTTACATGTCTTTTTGAATTTCATGTACTTTATTTCTGGTCACTTTTACAGTATTAAAAATATGGAACTTCAGAGTATTTTTTCATTACCATTCTGAATAAATTTCTTGAGATGTAGCTTCAAAGTTCCCTTTTGTTACTGGCATATAAAGATTCTGATTTGATTATCAGCTATTGTCATTAGCACATGTAATATGAAAACAATGAATGTAAAGATTAGGATCTGAATGCAATATACAATCAAAGAATGTAAGAAGTAGAATCTATCATTTTTAACATATTTTGAAGTTTTCATTTATATTATCTTCAGGAATGAGAATAAAATGTCCAGCACTTATCAAGAAGAATAATCAATATTATGATACTAAAGTAGTGGCAACTGGATGACTTGAAATAAGTATAATGACTTCTATAACAACATGCCCCATACACTATAGAGTAACTCAAGAGAGATAAGTACATACAGTCGAAGTTTTGGGTACTAAAGTTGGATGAGTGAAGGGAAATCCTCCTATCAGTATGGTGGCCTGAAGGGAGGCAACCTTGTATGTCACAAGAGCCTGAACCCCTATAAGAGTAGACAAGCCAGAGGGAACCCTGGGGTTCATAGAAGCAGACAGACAGGAAGGAAAGTAGGAGGAAGTGGAGAGATTGATGAAGAGAAGGGAGGGGAATGTGAGGGAGGGAAATAGAGGGAAGCAGAGATGAGTATTCAATATGCTTATAAAAGTAGAAAAAATAATAATTGAAAAAGACAAAAACACAAAACTGTTAAATCCATGTCTTTAGAACCTAAGTATTTGTGTTTTAAAATTATTACTAAAATAGTTATTAGTTTTGAATAGATATTGAAATACAGAACTATTGAGAATGCTAATTCAATATGTAAAAATAAAAATCATAGCATTTGAAGCTGTTAATGTATATGTGATAAATCAATATGTAACAAAACTTTTAATTTTGTAAATTATTATTGTAAATATTGTAAAATATTTATAGCACAATATTATGGATTGATTGACTTGTCTGTTTCATTTTCTCAGTCCACGCTTACATCATCAAATTTTTTGCTGTATATTTTTCCTTGGTGGCTTTAGTCTTGATTTTCTGGATAGTATTTTGTACCTATGAACTGCGTATTTCACCATTTGTCTACAGAATTTTTTTCAGCCTAATTCCTCCTTGTAAATTCTGCTTAAATTTGGTAAGCCCATGGTATAGTGTTAGAGGGATTAAATTGTTCTAGTTTAGTTCTATTCACATGTCATGCATCAATTTTTACTCTGTGATTATGCTTGAGTTAGTTGACTAGAGTGTGGGATATGTGCAATCAATTGATTCAATAAAGGTTTTGAACTAATAATATCTTGCACCAAGAGAAACCTGATCACCTCCAATATCTGCAAGACTTCAGGACAGTTCCAACAACTCAAACTGACTCTTTGTCCAATAGGGAAGTCACCTATACTGAAAACTAATTAATGTAACACAAACCCATGAACTGAATAAATGCTTGATCTAATTTTCTGGCACAAGTAGTTCTCCTCCTATCTTATGTCTTTCCAGTGTTCCTAAAGGGCAATACACTGGAAGACTCAATCTGCAACACTGTTCTGGATTTTGTAAATATAGAAAATTTAATTCTTTCTATAGAGAACTTTGGGCAGTAAACTCATCAATATAGTACAAAATTTTGCATAGGTATCAAGCAAACATAAAAGATAAAGTATTTGAAAATGTCTCCCTACTCATTACTACAGCTTTAAGTTTTATATTTTCACAGGGCTTTCCAGAATATAAAGTGTGAAAATGAAGAAACAGCTGTTCAAACACCTGATGATCAATATGTGTCCTTAGATTTGTTCTTGTTTGACCACCAACGTTCCTGCTCTTTGCTTTTGTATCAGCCATGCTTTTATAAATTTTACTCATTCTTAAGTCTTTTTTATCATGAAAACTCTGTTTATTAAGTGATAAAGTGCAGGTATGTCTTTCATTTACACATCAATGCATCTTTGTTTTTATTCTTTTAGTTTCACATATAACTACAATGAATTTATGATACCTTTACACTTTAATTTCTAATTCTGTCCCCCTTTTTCCACTAGGAATTCCTCTGCCAATCTCCCTATTTTCAAGTCTTTTTGCATATGTGGCCCACTGAGTTTCTTCTGATTTGCATTTCATGGCATGTGCCTGAATATTTGCTGCAGCATGAACTAAATATCAGTGTATATATCATTGAGAAAAGCAGCCTCCTATGAGCATTAGCTCTCATTATTCTCTTAGGGGGCTTCCTGAGATCTTTTCATGTCACAGTGAAATGTTGATTGGTCAAATCCGTGAAGGTCATGCGGAAGTACACACACACACACACACAATTCACATAATTAGGAGTGAACTCATGAACAGTACATCCCAGTAGTGTCCAAAAGTTGTCTGGTTTCATCTCTGTCCCACTTTAATCTTACAATTTTAATGTTCACTTTTACTGATATTCCTTGAGCCATGTGTGGCAGGGTTAGCTTAGACATCCTGTTTAGGAATAAGGAATCACACAGTCTATTTTTTTTTTCTTCAGTTTTTTTCTGTAATCACTATGTTCCAATAAAAGAAGGAATCTTCTAGGTTGAGTGCTGAGTGTTCTTCCAATCTCTCCCTCCCTCTTCCATGTGCTCTCTTCAACAGAACTGTAACGCTGTTGACCTGGGGTTCATCTTCATCAGCTCGTTCATGCTTTGTGTTGGGCGTCCCGGATTCCTTGGTGCACTGTCAATAATATTTACATGTTTGCAAAGATATGAACTTGAAATATTTGTCAGACCGTTTTAATTATGACTGTATCAGGAAGGCAGAAAAGGTAGTTTGGAGAGGGTAGAGAGCTACAAGGATCTGAAGTCTTATCTTTAAGAGCTTGTGGAGAAGATATTTAAGTCTTAAAGCAAACTTTTGCCTCAGTCTCTGATTTATTTTAAGTTAAATCAATTTTAACTAATGCATGAAAACATTAAAAAACTATCGATCTTTGCTAGATACTATAGCTCCTTGATGCATAAGTTTATTGTCTGCTGCATGTACTGGTTAAACATATCTGTTGGTTCATATGTTTAAAATGATCACAGTATAATTGTTCTGTTTGTTGGGCCCCTATCTGTAATCATCAACCATTTTTGCCTGCGTAATAAGGTATCAAACACTCTTCTCAGCTTTCAGAAAGTACCAGAAATTCCCAGCCCCTGACCCACAGTGTAATTCTGACCACCATCTTCATGTCCTGGCTTTCATAAATTGATCCACAGTTTGCTAAGAACAGTGAATACACCTTTTCTTTTTAAAAAAATCCAGATTGTTTTTCACCCACAAAGTAGCCTGCGGTTCCTGATGTCTAAAGTTAAGCAAAGACAATCCTGCAAGACACAGACTTTTGTCTCTTCCAAATTGTATATTAAGCGAAGACCATTGATACTGATTCTTTCCCAGCAACTTACATAGTACTTTTAAGTACTTTAAAGCTAATCAATAGGGAGTAGGTTTTCTGCTCAAATTCAACTTCATGTACTCATGATATGAAAACTTCTGTATGAAATCTTCTGTAATAGATCTTATCATCTATGAGCTTCACTTTTTAGTGGAAGATATTTTATTCAGTTATATGTTAAAAACATTGTGAACTTGTAGTTGCTCAGTTTCATGAGGCAAATCTTCTCTTAGAAACTTGTTTTGTGAGAAGTAGGTATGTGTGGTGCCTTATTGAATTTTTCACTCATGCCCAGAAAAAGGCCTGAGTCGTCTTGAGAGTGGATGAGTGGGAGGATTTGTTTGTGCATCTGCAAACTAAATGCATCAGAAAAACTGAGGGTCATATGCGGTACTTTTTGTTGGAAGCAAAAGTCACATTTTGAGGTTGTTTTAATTGAAACATCTTGCCTTTTACTTATTTTTATCAGCTTTATTATTGTATATTTGACAAATAAAGATTATTTACATTCAAGATGCAAAATAGGACAATTTTACTTATTTAACAGTATTCAGGCACAAATAATGTTCTTAATCATTTGTTTTGCTGTGCCCTCAGTTACAAATAAAGACTAATGTCTGGATTCTAGGGAATGCAAACTAATGGGAAATCCACTTTTGTTTTTCAAAGTACAGGTATGAATCATTTTTTTCTTTTGGGTTGTTCCAGTGTTAATATCACGGTATTTAAATTTAAAAATATGAAACATATGGAATATGATTGATTTATAGTTTCTCTAATATTGTACATTTCTAACTGTCAAGGACAAAAGAGTCATATCTTTAAATTTTATACCATGAATGGTTTCCATAAGTTTATGTGCTAATTCAACAGACCTTATATAACACCTTAATCTTATGCTCAATAAACCATACAAAGTGGAAAGGAGAAAGATATACTTCTTTGTGTCTTAGAAAAAAAATGTGTAACATCTGCATCTAATTAGTCACAAAATTCATTTACTATTTATATTCTCCCCATTATAATAAAGCTTACCTCTAAAATAATTCACTTCCCAATTTTAGTTACATCATTATATTCAACATTACATCAATAATGGAGTAATTCTATAAATGTACCAGGTTTACTTTTATCAACTGAAGACCATCGAAGGATATTAAGGAATTTTTATTAACTATTAAAGTATTAGCTGTTAACAGCTTTAAAACAGTCTTTCAATAACTTTTGATATTATTGCATCTTATCAGTGAAAATTGAAGTTTTATATTTAATAGGAGATCATGTAGCTGATATCTTATTGTGTCAGGGCTTGATTTTTGAAGAAACTGCTGACATTAGAGTACTATACCAAAGCAAGAAATCTTTTCTCCTCATTGAAAAGAAAAGACACCTTCACAGTAAGCTGCAACTATGGAGCTTTCTCTACCTTCCTTCTGTGTCCCTCCCTTTCTTTTAATAGTCTGAATCTATTCACCTCTCTTTGTATGTAAGATGGGAGATACGACATTATGTCTTCTTGAATGTATAAAGATTGTCTTAAATTTAATAGGACCAAAATGAAGTTCTTCATTCACCCACATTGATCTATTCTCCTCATGATAAAGCTCATCAACCTTCATCAATTGTTGAAACTAGGAACACAACCAGTGCCTGTTTTCATCAGCCAATTGTACTTTATTATCAAATCTTGATTCTCCCTGCTTCAAATATTTCTCAAGTTACTTTATTTCTTACAACTTGATTGAAAGATCCTTGTTCATTATATTACCATTACAATGAGCATTTATAGAAGATCTCAGGTCTTCTTATGCAGACCTCTACAAATTATTTTCAGAAAAGCAATTCAAATTGTTCTTTTTGCTTTAGTTCAGGATAGATTGCTTACTACTTTTAAGATAAAATCCAAGCCTTTCACGAAGATTTTCATGTCCTCCAGTGCACTAGGCTAGTTCAAAACATTCCTTTGTCCATAGCAGCAGATTCCCTTCTTCTTCCTGAAACACTGCGTTTGAATATCACTTCTAGATGCATGTGTCTGTTCCTTCTACCAAGGATGCTTTTGTGTTGATTGTTTGTTTGGATGGCCCATTCTCATCCTCAGATATAAGCACGGATATCATATCTTTAGAGAAGCCTTGATTAATCTTCCTATTTAAAGATACTTTCCTTGTTTTATACCTCTTCAACCTACTGATTTTACTGTTGGAAGTAAACAAAACCTGTAGCCAATCTACCATTGTTTCTGTATATATTATTAGTTTTATTTAAATATATGTCCTGCAAATGAAAAGATCATTTAATTCTTTGAATAATTTTGGGATTGGTTTTCATGTCATGTCAGAGAAACTCAGTAGCTCTTTGTTTCTTGTTGGAATTTCAGGCTGCATTAGCTAGGGTTCTCTAGACGAACATGACAAAATGTGTATTACATATAAATGTGTGTGTGTGTATATATATATATAATTTATTGGATTAACTTATAAGATAAAATATGAGTAGTCTAAGAGTAGAAGCCTGTAGGTGCTCAGTACTTAAGCTGAATATATCAGCCATCACAGTCTGATACTGACTAAATGAAAATCCAAGAACAGACTCCCAAAGTCTCAGTAAGTTGCCAAACAGGATACCTGGGGAATCCTTTAGCCTAAGTCATGCTGGAAGACCAGAAAAGCTGTACTCCTGTTTCAAAGTCAGTGAAGAGCAGCAATAGCAGTAGAGAGAGGTGGTAGCTCACCACCAGTGAAATCAACAAGCTATTCTACATAGGTCGAATGAAAGAGACAAGTACATCAACATACCAAACCTTAGTCTATACTACAAATCCATAGTTGTAAAAACAGCCTGGTACTGGCTCCAAAATAGACACACAGATCAATGGATAAGGCTTGAAGACCCAGATATAAGCCTACAAAACTACAGCCATTTGGTCTTTGACAAAGGGGTCCAAAAAATCCAATGGAAAAAGAACAGTATCTTCAACAAATGGTGCTGACAAAACTGGATCTCCACATGCAGAAGATTAAAGCTGGACCCGTACTTGTCACCATGTACAAGACTTAATTCCAAATGGATCAAGATCCTTGATATAAGGCCAGAGACTATAAAAACCATAGTTGAAAGGATAGGGAACTCCCTCGAGCTGATTGGGCTAGGCCACATTTCCTAAACAGACATCCAATGGCACAGTCACTGCTACCAACTCTCAACAGTTGGGATCTTGTGAAATTAAAGATAAAGAGATTGTAACACGAGCTCAAAGGCAACCCACAAAATGGGAGAAAATCTTCACTAACCACACATCTGATAGAGCTCTATTATCCAGAGTGCACAAAGAACTTAGAAAACTAAACACCAAGGAAACCAATGGCCCAATTAAAAAATGGGCCCTGGAACTTAAAAGAAACTTTACCAGGGATGAAATTAAAATGTCTAACAAATATCTTAAAAAATGCTCCACTTCTTTAGCCATCAGGGAAATGCAAATCAAAACTTCCCTGAGATATCATCTCACCCCAGTCAGGATGGCAAAAATCCACAATACAAACAACAACAAATGCTGGAGAGGATGTGGAGAGAGGGGAACTCTCCTACATTGCTGGTGGGAATGCAGGCTCATACAGCCACTCTGGCGAGCCTTCTAGAGATTCTTAAAGAAATTAAAGATTGAAATGCCATAAGACCCTGTGATTGCACTTCTGGGAATAACCCCCCATGCAGCAGAGGTTCACCTCAATAGCACAAGCACGACCATGTTCATAGCAGCACTGTTTACAATAGCAAAGTCATGGAATCAACCCAAATGTCCAACAGTTGAGGAGTGGATAAGGAAACAGTGTTACATCTATACAATGGAGTACTACTCAGCCATCAAAAATGATGAATTACTGGAATTTGCCGGGAAATGGATGGCATTAGAAACAATTATATTGAGTGAAGCATCCCAGACCCAGAACATTAAGTGCCGTATGTACTCTCTAATAGATGGCTCCTAGTACCAAACCCACCCAGCCCACCTAGAGACACTCCACGATAAATCTCTGTAATACAGTAATTGCAAGGAATATGAACAGGAGGGATGGGGTAGGAGGGCTGTGCTGTTACAGCAGAGAAAATAGGCCTCCATCAAGGACTGCAAGTAAGCAATAAGACATCTGGTTAAGTTCACAGACTTTTGTTCCTGATCATTTACAACTGAGGGGGTGTGATCTCACCAGAAGGAGAGGGCATATAGTCTGGCAGATAATAAGTAACCATTTTGGAAATGGGTGATTGACCCCTCCCTCACTGTGGTTTCCTACTTTTATTACATCTACCTTTGAATATACTCTTATAACAAGACTCTAGTTTTAAAGCTTTTTATCTCTGGCCAGGGGGTGACATCCATACCCATCAGGATGGAGTGAAGGGCATTGCAGGAGCAGCAAAACTGCAAAAGAAAATCAACAAACCATAATCCAGAACTTCAGAGACTCTATATCAACCACCTAGAACTAGGCCAGCCTAATCTCACCCCATCCTGAAGCTCAGGGACATTTGCGGAAGAGGGGTTGGTAAGAGTGTAAGAGCACAAGGATGGGAGGAGCAATGATTCGCAAGATACTCCACACAAGTTAGGGCTGAAGCAATTATAATTGGACTTTGCATGCCATGCGCCATGTCCAACACACTATTGACCCCACAAAGTCTAGCATTTGCTAAAAGCACCAAGATCCTTGGAGGCAAGGGATTGAAAGCCGAAATAGTGTTCCTATGCTTAAGGGAAACACAGGAAAGGGTTCAGGGAAATGCTGCTGGGTCCTTGTACTTCATTGGAGAGGAGGACCCAGAGGAGAGTTTGGCATGCACATTAAAGGTATCTCCGGGGATTGGGGGAGGGGAGGCACTGGGTGGTGGGGAGGGAGGGATGAGGGGAGGGTGAGGAGAGGAGTGGGGGGGAGGAGAAGGAGGCAGGGAACTGGTGTACCTATTAAGTTTGTATGAGCGGAGATAATAAAAAATGTTAAAAAAAAAAAAAAAAAAGAAAGAGACAAGTAGCTTCTACTTGCACTTCCTTATCTGCTCCACCACTGGAAAGCACAAACCACTATGGATTTTTTTTTCCTTATCAGTTAGATAATCTTTTGCAGGCTTGTTCATGGGTTTGTCCTAAGTACAAATTCTTCACACCTGTGTCTAAAGCTTGCACTATAGCTGTCAAGTTGACATCTGTATCTCTTGCAGGAGCTGGATAGCAAAACTGTTAATGTCACACAACTTAATATACTAGAATGTTTATGAAATTATTGCTTTTGTCTAGTTCCTTTGATCAACCCACTTAACTATTAAAAGTCTAATTGTTTCTCCATTAACACTTCATGCTAAAATTAAAATTGCAATTAGTAACATTTGAATTTCTGGTATTAATATTTTTATATATTTTTTATTATTATTTCAGCTCATACAAACTTAATAGGTACACCAGTTCCCTCCCTCCTTCTCCTCCCCCCCCCCCCCCGAAACACCCTGCTCCCCCTCCCCTCACCTCTCCCTCCCCATCCCCCAGTGCCTCCCACCCCAATTCCCAGAGAGTCCTTTCTTGTGCATGCCTGACTCTCCTCTGGGCCCTCCTCTCCGATGACGTACAAGGATCCAGTGGCATTTCCCTGAACACTTTCCTGTGTTCACCTTAAGCATAGGAACACTACTGTGGCTGTCAACCCCTTGCCTCCAAGGCTCTCGGTGCCTTTAGCAGATGCTAGACTTTGTGAGGTCGATAGTGTGTTGGACATTGCACAGGGCATGCAAAGTCCAATTATGATTGCTTCGGCCCTAACTTGTGTGGAGTATCTTGCAAATCACTGCTCCTCCCATCCTTTTGCTCTTACACTCTTACCGGCCCCTCTTCCGCAAATTTCCCTGATGGGGAGAGATTAGTCTGGTCTAGTTCTAGGTGGTTGATATAGAGGTATTTATATTTCTAAGAAGTTTTAAATCAGTCAATTGTTTAACTGCTCAATAGCCCTATCAGGTATATGTTATTACTGTTCCTATTTTTTCAATTGGAAAAAGTGTATCTAAAAAATTAATTTTCCAATATTTAGCATTCTGATTCTATAGATCATTTTCTCCTAAGGAGGAAAGAGGCATTGACAGCTGATGGCTGCTAATGGAACTGCTATAATTTTTTTCCATGGTGCAGCCATTGATAAGTTCTCCATACCCAAGTAAGAAACCACCTACCCACACTCTTAGAAGCGGTCCTTATCCTCCAAGTTCACACTCCTTCGAAAACATCAAAGTAGAAGTGGGCGTTTTTGAAGAGGAGGACATCAGTGGGATAAGACAAAAAAGTAGAGAAAATATTGAAAAGTGAAAACCATTAAATTTTTTTAGATTCCATATTTGAAGCTGTCAAAGAAACATAAACAAATTTAAAAAGGGAACTATTTTCAAAACTTTTTTTTTACTGTGTTCTGCCTCAAAAGCAGGAGGACCTGAGTTCAGACCCTGAATTACATGTAAAAACAATAGGCAGGAATGATAAAAGCCTGTGTTCTTCCAGCTCTGGAATGCAGATCTTGGGAAATTCCACAGGAAGCAAAAAAGATATAGAAGCAATCTAGGATGATTCCTGACATCACCTTTGGCCCTCCACAGGGACACACAGTGCCCTCTTCTCTCTCTCTCTCTCTCTCAAAATAAAAATAAATATAAAACTATAAACTATAAAACTTATAAATATATTAAAATCTTTCTTAAAATCCTCTGTTTTAGTAGATATGAAACTCACATTTTTAAGACTTCTGTCAATCAAATGTCAATTTTTATATTTGGTTTACTGATACTCTGAAGAGCATTTTACGAGCAAATAGAATGCAACAATCAACTTAGTACTTTAATTCTTTTGCATTTCACTGTAATTAACACAAGCACAAAAGTCTGCATTCTCTGGTTTTTCTTTCTCATGATTTATTTGGAAGATAGGTGAGTTTCTCTTGTATACTAGGCTTGCTGGGAACTCACTGTGTAGCTGATGATTACCTTGACCTCCTATCTTCTTGCCTCTATTTACCAAGTGCTGGGATTAGCAGCATGCACTAGGCATTTTTTGATAATAACATTTTATTAAACGGTTTTGTTAAGAAACATATATATGTGCAACATTTTCATGTTATTAGAAAATATGCATTTTCCATAAACATGCATTTGTTGTATTTGGATATTTGTTCCTCCATTAAGTTCTGAATTCCTCACAAAGGAATTCTTGTAGATCAGGAAGAGCTCCAAGATGATACATTGCCCACTAGTCATGATCCAATATTCTCCCTCTTTAATGCTTATACACTTTATGCACCTCCTTTAAAGGAAGGTGAGCAATGAATGATAACTAATACACATATACACTGAGCCATATCAAATGTGCTGATATCTCTACCTGGAAGTTATTCTGTTTGGGAAGTAGGAATTGGGATGCAGTCAGAACAGACAAGGTTAATAATAGATGGACTTTAAGGAGTATTGTTCTTATTGGGTCTTTGGTATTAGGTGTCAGGAGCAAAGAAATCTATTTCTATAGTGAACACTTCATGCTGTTGACCTCAGAGTTAGAAACACTAAGTTTATTGTGATCATAAAATGAAGGAGGCTAAATAACCAAAAAAGCTCCAAATCTCTTTTATCAGTAGTGAACACTTCTTTTACAGGATGATTGCTACAGGGAAATGTCAAAGAATAATATTGCATTATTCCTTCCATTAATAACATTCACTTACAATAACTTCATTTCAAATCAATAGATGATTCCTAAGGAAAGACTTCATAGATGCATGGAAATCATCTCATATAGTACAATGTTAAATAATTCAGTCCTATAACTATGATCAAGCCTTTTATACTATATTTAAGTAATTATATGTGTTGTTTCACTTAATACTTACAAAATATGAAGTAAATTCTGTTTAACCTAATTTTGTAGATGGGAACTCAGCTTATATAGAGAAAATAGCTTATTTGAAGTTAATGAAAAAAAGGTCTATTTGGTGCTAATGTTGAGGGTTTAACTCTAAATAATTATTTATTTATAGTAGTTAATTTTGGTTATAAATTGAATAGACCAAATGTTAAACACAGCTAACAGGAGGTTTTCTGGAATGCTATTACCCATCATAATATGGATGGCATATCCAATGGCAATCATGTCCCCCTCTTACCATTCTTTCTTATCCTATGATGACAAGATCATCTTTTCTGCTCTGGCACTTCTGCATTGGCATTAGACCTCATATTCTTTAACCATCCATAATGGACTAAAGCCCAGTGACTTTCTAGGAGTCCTCTAGGCCTTTAACAATCCGGAACTGCTAAAATAATCAGCACCTGAATTGAGCAGCTATAGAGAGTAGGTATTGGACTACTTAGAACTTATCTCAATCCAGCCCAATACATTTCTTGTTTATTTATTCATTGTATTGATCTACTCTCATAGTGAACCTTTAATGCCTAAGTGAATTAGGCATATTATCAGAATAAGTGAGCTTTACTTACCTAATTTTAATTTTCAGAACATTGCAAGTTAATTGAAACATTCGTGTTATGCAATATCTACAAAAAGGAAAATGTAGTAGAGTGGAAGAAATAACGTGTATAGAGTATCATTTATATTTTGCTTAGGGAAAATTCAAAAGTTTCCTATTTCTCATTAGAACTTTTGTAATTGAAACTTGCTTGAGAATAACATTTTATGAAATAATTTTACCGGTTGCCAGTATCTGTTTTTACTTCAGCACATGACTATTCACTTCTCGTGGTGTGCTTGGGCTTTAGTAATTGTGTTCATCAATATCTGCATGGCCTACTGAGCATTCCATGTGAAAAGGAAATAAATGAAGGGAGAAAGAGGAGGTGGAGGACAGGAGATGGAGGAGGAGAAAGATGGACAAAAAGAAATCAAAATCAAATTCAAATTCAAGGCATGCTCCAAGATGAAAGGCAGTCTCCATTTCTTCCAAAATATTTCTAAGGCATCCACCAGGGAAAATGAACTTTAGCATTTCTAAATTTTTGACGTTTATTTTGTGGTGTTCAGGATGTAATATCTCAACATCTACCTTATTTTCTCTCAAAGGAGGTAAAATACACCATATATTTTCATTTTTCAGAGAAATAACAAGGCTATCTTAATCCATTACATACATAATTTTGGTCGTTTTTCTCCCCTCATGCTAGAGACCGTACGTTGCTCAAGTGTGTTGCCACTGAGAAATACCCCAACCCTGTGATGCATAGTGCTTGGACTATACTAACATGTAAAATATACTTATGATTGCAAAAAATACAAAAGGAGAATGTTTTATGTCTTCATTTGTTGAATGTTTCAATGACCTCCTCCCCAAACCTACTATTTTTATTATCTTATTCATTCTGTCAATAATATCATTAGCAATCGATTTTCAATTTTTAAACTCATCCAACATTTTGAGTTGCAATCATTTTTTACAACTATGCCTAAAATTCATCTGTACATAATTGGAATCTATGCATTATTTTTGCTACCCATTCTGTATTAAGTTCTATGTTTTCGTTAACTTTTTAACCACTGGGATACATTTCGGTGCTGTGAGGTTTTATGCATCCAGTTGAGCAAAGATCATCTTTCTTTCCCTGAAATAATGGTACTAATTAAAGCCATAGCTTTTCTTTGATGGTTTTTAAATCATGTTTATGTTTATTTCTAGAATTTATCCTAATGAATAGAACAAAGAAAATTATTTTCAGATTGGCAAATTGCAATAATGGTTTCCAGCACTCTTATTTAATGCTTGCTACATATATTTATCATTTTTACATAACCCACACTATTTTCAATTCATTATTTAGAACAGTAGGTTGCTCCCTCTCCCAAACAGAAAAAAAAAAAACTAATTTCAATTTGCCTTCTAACTAGAAGCAACTGCTAATAATATGGAAATGCACTGAACAAAAGCCAAGAATCTTTCAAAGAAACTATTTCCATGATACTCACATAATATTCTTTAAAAACTACTACAATTCCAAGTTATTTGGTAATGGAGGAAACAAGTCATTATAATTCTATGTAAGCATGCTGTTTTTCTAAATTGTTTTTGACTATGACAGGTCATTTTTAATCCAGCTAGCTGTTTACATTATATTAATGTGAGAAACCCAAACTGCAAATTTGCCAGCTTCTGGAACTGAAATAATGTCTGGTCTTAAATAGCTTGCTTCTTGATGTACCAGTGAGACAATTTTAATCAGTTTATTGCGCACATCAATGTTCATTAACAGCGGGACAGAGTCAGTTTTAGTAAGTACCAAGAACTTTTTTACAGCCCGTTTTCTTCCTTGGTTTGTAACCTGTAAGAAATCATTGTACAACTGAAGATTTTTACAATAGACCAAACAAGGAAGTGAACTTTATTATTTGACCAGGAGTAGTAAAAAACTTGGGTGTGTTTTAGCATAGCAAATACAACTTGTGAGATTATAGCATAAACATTTCCTTGTTAGTAAATGAAAATAGAACAGGTGAAGTTTCTCTATTTCCTTGGAGCAATTGATCTAAGCAGAAATTTCAGTGGAAAAAGTATCTTTACAGATACATCACTTTGTTTTATTGACTGGAAGTTAAACCCACTCTTTCAACCATATACAGATAAAATTTGCATCCTATACTAAAGTTGTCTCCTCACTACATTGCAAAACTACGACAAGACCCTTTTTGTTTTGTTTTGTCCTTTGTTTCAATTTCAGGGCCTAACAATAATTGTAGACAAAATAGATAAATTTGATAAAAGTGGAAACTAAGGAGAAAGACATGTCTATCACTAAGATTCAGAGAAGTTAAATACTCCAAAATTAAGGCAATTCTCTTCTATCCTTATCTTTAGTTATTTATTTTTTACATATTTTTTAAACATTTTATTTTTATTTTTTTATTACTTATTTATTCAATTGTGCATATATGCGTGTGTGCGCATGTGTATGTGTGTCTGTGTAGAACCACGCACGAATTTGGGAACCACCATGGATGCCTCTATCTCCTCCTTGTTTACTCTGCCCGGGGATTCACAGGCTCCGCCCTGCCAAGACCAGAAATGCACACCGCCCCTGCTTCTGCCCAGCGTCTATACGTGGGGTCTAGGATCCGAACTCAGGACCTTCCGCCTGCAAGGCAGAGGCTTAACTCCTGAGCCACCTCTCCAGCCCCCTATCTTATCTTTAATAATGTAGTATAGTCACCATGTGTTATGGTTGCATTTTGGTGCCAACTTGACAGTTGCAGAGTAGGACACAGCTGTGGAAGATTAATGGTTGAAATGGCCCCTGAACCAGTCTGCAGGGGCTTGATTGATTGCTGTGGAGAACCCAGTTTATAGTGGATGGTACTTTCCAGTGGTGGACTAGATAACAGGGGGTGCAAGGGACTTGCTCTTCCCTTATCTGGTGTTGACTTGTGGAGTCCAGTCTGTGAGCACCGTACATTTTTAAAGCATTGTGTACTTCTTTGTTGCTGCTGCTGCTGCCTCTGTCCTTGGCTGACTTGAAGCTTCAACTTTTTCGCCACATTGTTGCTGTTCCTGCTACCTTTGGAGCCTGGTCTCTAGGCCTTGCTGCTGTTCCCTGTACGGAGCCCAGCTGTTCTTCATTGACCTCGGAAACTAGTATCTTCCACCCTTCAGAGAAGCAAGGAACTTGCACCTTCTTGGGATCTTTTGGCTTGTGGAACATTCTGGTCAAAGGTGGGATGGCTACAGGTGGCTACTTTGAAGGACACTTTCTGTTGTGAGTTATTTTAATAAAATTACTTATATATATTGCATTCTATAGATTCTGTTTCTTCAGAGAACCCTAATACAATATGCTACTTTGTATTTTATCTACATTAGCCTTTCCACTGCCTTGTGTCTCTTTTCTCCTTAATATTGATACCCTGACAAATGATGCTTTCCTCAAATAATTTTGCAGAAAAGTGATATTCCAATATATTGGAATATATATATAGACATGATTATTTCTGTAAATATGATTGCGAATAAGAAATCTTAAGTACTGATGTTCCTTGGAGTTGAAATAATTAGTGTAAACAGTGAATTATGACTGTATGGTCAAAGGTGAGCCATAACACCCTCATACAAAAATTTGAATTTGGAAAGGTTTATTCTATTCGCAAAAATTTCAAAGACCATCCTTGTAATTGTAATATTTTAATACTGCCATTTATTGTAAGAAAATCAAGCTTATTAGTCTTTTTTCAGATGAAACATTATGTGAGGTAGAGTATGCTGTTTAATAGCTCAGAATACAAGTACAAAACCATTTCTCATCATTCAACTTTCTGGAGTAAAACTATGATTGATACATAAACTTAAAGCAAAAGAAGAATGCAAAGTTAAAAAAGGAGAACAAAACCATGCACATAAATATCTACTCTAAGCTATCTCTGTTGGCTGTCTCCTGGCTATTTCCAAACAGTTGGGAGATGCAACTTAGAAAAGGGCATGGTTTACTTTCTTGCTGTCCAAGGATGTGAAGTTCATCATGGTGGGTCAAGTATGAGAACAGTAGCAGGAGACAGCTTATCACATCACATCCACATACAGGAAACAGAGAGTGTCAAAAGTCTGTGCTCAACTAGCTTTCTCCATTCTATTCACTTTTATATTCCAGCCTATGAAAGAGCACTACTCAAATTTAAGGTGGCTCTTCCCCCTTAAATTATCCTAATGTAGAAAATCTCTCAAGTGCATGTCCAGAGTTTGTTTCCCTGGCAATTCTAAATCCTATGAAAATTGACAATCAAGAGTAAACATTTTCCTATCTGAGTGGAAGAATATTGGATAAAGTTTGTTCAGTCATTATTGTTGTATCTCAAGGATTTCAAAATGTAATGGCTGAAGCCCTTATGTGTTATACTTACTGATGATGATTTGAAATTGGGGTATACGTGACCGAGGTAAGTCTCCGCCCACGCCCACCCACCAGGACCCCAGGTCAGCCAAAAGGGACCGGGCTCCGACTCCCACCATCCAGCTGGAGGCCACACGCGCAGGGCCAAGGGACGAGGATGACCTCCCCCTGTGCCTGGGCCCGCCCCAGCTGCCCTCAGGTTAAATAGCTCCACGCCAACGCCCCCATCCCCCTTTACCCCACCCCGCTCCTCCAGTTGGGACGCGCGATCGCACAGTCCAGCTGGGCCTCACACCGCGACCTAGTAAGCTCCGCTTGCGCCCGCCCACCAGGACCCCAGATCAGCCCAAAGGGACCCAGCTCCTACCCTACCATTCAGCCGGAGGCTGCACTGCGCAGGGCCGAGGGACAAGGAAGAACTCCCCCTGCTCATGGCCCGCCCCAGCTGCCCTCGGGTTAAAAAGCTCCATGCCAACGCCCCCATCCTCCCATTCCCCACCCGGCTCAGCTGGTGTGGACCCACGCGCGGTCTAGCCGGGCCTCACCCGCGACCTAGGTAAGCTCTGTCCCTGCCCATCCCCAAAACCCCAGGCCAAATAATTCAGTTTAGTGAAATTGAAAGATCTTAAGAGTTTAAACGACAATGCCAAAGTCAAAGTGCAAATCCATGAGAAGCAACACTCAAGTAAACAAATTTCCCACTGAAGAAATTAATCCCATAATGTTAGATTCCAACCAGAACAAACCCACGGAAAATGGCCAAGAAAGTCTGGCCCAGGATAAGGACTTTAAAAATATGATCATTACCGTGTTCAATACTATGAAAGAGGAAATCCGGGAGGAATTACATAATTGAATCAATCGCTTTGAAGAGGAACACAACAGACATTTGGAGGAGTTGAGAAAAACAGTGCAAGAAACAAAAACTGGCATAGAGCAGTTAAAACAGACTCAAGCAGAGTTTAAAACTGATCTACAAGAGAAGTTATCTTCAACCCAGAACGCCACAGAGAATCTTATCAACAGAATTAAGGAAGCAGAAAACAGAATTTCAAACCTTGAAGATAAAGTGGGAGTACTAACCAGCTCAATGGAAGAGGTTGTTAAAGCCAAAAAAGGTACTTGAGAGAATATCCAAGAGATATGGGACACCCTGAAGAAGCCTAACATGCGTATTCATGGAATACCAGAACAAGAATCTCAAAATACCACCCGTGAGGAAATTTTTCAAAATTCATCAAGGAAAACTTTCCTCATCTAAAAAAAGAGAGGCCCATCCATTTACAAGAGGCATTCCGCACCCCAAACAGAAACACTCCACAGCAAATAATAGTCAAAACACTCCACATTCAAGATAAAGAACTGGTGCTGAGAGCTTCAAGGGAGAAAAACCAAGTCACTTTTAAAGGTAAACCTATTAAAATAACAAATGACTTCTCAGTCGAAAAAGTAAAAGCAAGAAGAGATTGGAGAGACATACTTCAACTATTGAATGAGCAAAAATGTCAACCCAGGCTGATTTACCCTGCAAAACTATCAGTCATGATTGAGGGAGAAAGAAAAATTTTCCAGCACAAAGACAACTTGAAGGGATACATGTCCACCAAACCAGGCCTTCAAAAAATGCTAGAAATGATACTCAGGTGTGAAGAAAAAAACAGGCATATCCAGGAGAACAGAAGGCAAGTATAACACCATTAAAAGTGAAGCAATATACTTATAAAAACTACCAAACATAATAAATGTCTGGAATTAAAAATAGTTTCTCCATTATAACACTAAATGTTAATGGAATTAATTCACCGATCAAGAGACACAGATTACAAACTTGGATTAAAAATCACAATCCATCAATCTGCTGCCTGCAGGAAACCCATCTCACCACAAAAGATAGGCACGCTCTTAAAAATAAAAGGCTGGTCAACAATTCTACAAGCAAATGGAAGCAGAAAACAGGCAGGGGTAGCCATTATGATATCAGACAAAGTGGACTTCAAACCAAAGGAAATTATAAAAGACACGGATGGATACTACATTTTAGTCACAGGTACAATTCAC
Organism: Typhlomys cinereus; assembly: GCA_023101885.1. Lineage (NCBI taxonomy): Eukaryota > Metazoa > Chordata > Mammalia > Rodentia > Platacanthomyidae > Typhlomys > Typhlomys cinereus. Next base: position 6,861,780 of record JALPQD010000061.1, on the reverse strand, counting down.
CAGGAAGACTTCACAATACTGAACATATATGCACCCAATACGGGCCCCTCCACATTCATTAAGAAAACCCTACAGCGTCTAAAGCAAGAAATCAACCCCCAAACGATAATTCTTGGGGACTTCAACACTGCCCTCTCAACATGGGATAGATCAACAGGTCAAAAGCTTAACAGAGACACTTTGGAACTTAATCAAACCCTGAAAGAAATGGACCTTACAGATCTCTATCGAACTTTTCACCCACGCACCAAAGAATACATATTTTTCTGAGCAGCACACAGAACTTTCTCCAAAATAGATCATATATTGGGCCACAAAACGAATCTACACATATACAAGAAAGTTGAAATTCTAACCTGTGCCCTATCAGACCACCACGGCCTAAAGCTGGACATCCACAACACAACAAACAAGAGAAAATACACTAACTCCTGGAAACTTAACAATATGATGCTGAATGAGAACTGGATTCAGGAAGAAATTAAAAAGGAAATTCAAGATTTCCTGAAAGTGAACGATAATGAAAATACAACTTACCAAAATCTCTGGGACACAATGAAAGCTGTTCTAAGAGGTAAGTTCATAGCTCTTAATGCCTACATCAAAGAAATGGAAACATCAGAAATAAACAACTTAACAATGCAGCTAAAAGCTTTAGAGAAACTAGAGCAATCTGATCCCAAAAGTGGTAGAAGAGAGATTAGCAAAATAAAGGGAGAAATATCTGAAATCCAGATTAAGAAAATGAAAGAAAAAATCAACCAGTCAAAAAGCTGGTTCTTTGAAAAAATCAATAATATTGATACACCCCTAGCTAAATTAACCAAAAGCAGGAGAGAGAAAACCCAAATTAACAAAATCAGAAATGAACATGGAGTTATCACTACTGATACCCAAGAAATCCAGAGAATTATAACATCATATTTCAAAAACTTATACTCTTGTAAAGTTTAACAATACAAAAGAGATGGATGAATTTCTAAGTAAACACAACTTACCTAAATTGAATCAGGAAGTTGTGAATTATTTAAATAGTCTTATAACATATAAGGAAATTGAGGAAATAATCTTGAATCTTCCCACCTAAAAATGTCCCGGAACAGATGGATTCAGCACAGAGTTCTACCAGACATTTAAGGAGTTAATAATACCAATACTCCTTAAACTGTTCCATCAAATAGCAAAGGAAGGAACACTACTAAATTCCTTCTATGAAGCTAATATCGTTTTAATCCCAAAACCTAATAAAGATTCACTTCAAAAAGAAAACTATAGGCCGATCTCTCTGATGAACACAGACGCAAAGATTCTCAACAAAGTCTTAGCAAATCAGATTCAAAAACATATTAAAAAGATCATTCACGGGGACCAAGTAGGCTTCATCCCCAGCACACAAGGTTGGTTCAACATACGCAAATCAATAAATGTAATTCATCATGTAAACCAGTCCAAAGTCCAAGACCACATGATACTCTCGATAGACGCAGAAAAAGCCTTCGACAAGATCCAACAGCCTTTTATGATAAAAACGCTAGAGACAGTAGGAATGGAAGGAACCTTTATCAATATAATAAAAGCTGTATACAACAAGCCCACAGCAAGGATTATGCTGAATGGGGAACAATTGGAAGCATTCCCACTTCGATCAGGAACTAGACACTCTCACCACTTCTATTCAATGTTGTACTTGAAGTTTTAGCTGAAGCCATAAGACAAGAAAGGGACATAAGAGGGATTCAAATCGGCAAGGAAGAAGTCAAACTATCCCTATTTGCAGATGACATGATCTTATACCTGAGTGATCCCAAAAACTCCACCAGGAAGCTCCTGGAACTAATTGAGAAGTTCAGCAGGGTGGCAGGATACAAAATAAATGTGCAAAAATCAGAGGCCTTCCTAAATGCCCAGAATGAAAGAAGTGAAAAAGCCTTGAGAGAAACAATCCAATTTACTATAGCCCCTACAAAAATGAAATACCTTGGTATAAACCTAACTAAGGAGGTAAAAGACCATTACAATGAAAACTTTAAAACCCTAAAGAAAGAAATAGCAGAAGACACCAGAAGGTGGAAAGACCTCCCATGTTCCTGGATTGGTAGAATCAACATCGTAAAAATGACCATCCTACCAAAGGCAATATACCGATTCAATGCTACACCAATCAAAATCCCAAAGCAATTCTTCAAAGAAGTTGACCAAACAATCTCAAAGTTCATATGGAGGCACAAAAGACCCAGCATAGCAAAAACAATCCTGAGTAACAAAAACACTGCTGGAGGTATTGCCATACCAAACCTAAGTCTATACTAGAAATCCATAGTTATAAAGACAGCCTGGTACTGGCTCCAAAATAGACACACAGGTCAATGGATAAGGATTGAAGACCCAGATATAAGCCCACAAAGTTACAGCCATTTGGTCTTTGACAAAGGAGCCCAAAGAATCCAAAGGAAAAAGAACAGCATCTTCAACAAATGGTGCTGGTAAAACTGGATCTCCACATGCAGAAGATTAAAGCTGGACCCGTACTTGTCACCATGTGCAAGACTTAATTCCAAATGGATCAAGGACCTTGATATAAGGCCAGAGACTATAAAAACCATAGTTGAAAGGATAGGGAACTCCCTCGAGCTGATTGGGCTAGGCCACATTTCCTAAACAGACATCCAATGGCACAGTCACTGCTACCAACTCTCAACAGTTGGGATCTTGTGAAATTAAAGAGCTTTTGTTCAGATAAAGAGATTGTAACGCGAGCTCAAAGGCAACCCACAGAATAGGAGAAAATCTTCACTAACCACACATCTGATAGAACTCTGCTGTCCAGAGTGCACAAAGAACTTAGAAAACTAAACACCAAGGAAACCAATGGCCCAATTAAGAAATGGGCCCTGGTACTTAAAAGAAACTTTACCAGGGATGAAATTAAAATGTCTAACAAATATCTGAAAAAATGCTCCACTTCCTTAGCCATCAGGGAAATGCAAATCAAAACTTCCCTGAGATATCATTTCACCCCGGTCAGGATGGCAAAAATTCACAATACAAACAACAACAAATGTTGGAGAAGATGTGGAGAGAGGGGAACTCTCCTACATTGCTGGTGGGAATGCAGGCTCATACAGCCACTCTGGCGAGCCTTCTGGAGATTCTTAAAGAAATTAAAGATTGAAATGCCATATGACCCTGCGATTCCACTTTTGGGAATAACCCCCCATATAGCAGAGGTTCACCTCGATAGCACAAGCACGACCATGTTCATAGCAGCACTGTTTACAATAGCAAAGTCATGGAATCAACCCAAATGTCCAACAGTTGACAAGTGGATAAGGAAACAGTGTTACATCTATACAATGGAGTACTACTCAGCCATCAAAAATGATGAATTACTGGAATTTGCCGGGAAATGGATGGCATTAGAAACAATTATATTAAGTGAAGTATCCCAGACCCAGAAAATTAAATGCCGTATGTACGCCCTAATAGGTGGCTCCTAGTACCAAACCCACCCAGCCCACCTAAAGACAGTAATTGCAAGGATTATGAACAGGAGGGATGAGGTAGGAGGGCCACACCAGAAACAAGGAGAGAAGGGACCATGTTACAGCAGAGAAAATAGGCCTCCATGAAGGACTCAAATAAGTAATGAGACATCTGATTAAGTTCACAGACTTTTATTCCTGATCATTTACTACTGAGGGGGTATGATCTCACCAGAAGGGGAGGGCATATAGTCTGGCAGATAAAAAGTTACCGTTGTGCAAATTGGTGACAGACCCCTCCTTCACTGTAGTTTCCCACTTTTATTACATCTACCTTTGAATGTGCTTTTATCACAAGACTCTAGTTTAACAGCTTTTGGTCTCTGGCCAGGGGGTAACATATAATGCCCACCAGGATGGAGTGAAGGGCATTGCAGGAGCAGCAAAACTGCAAAAGAAAATCAACAAACCACAATCCAGAACTTCAGAGACTCTATATCAACCACCTAGAACTAGGCCAGCTTAATCTCTCCCCATCCTGAAGCTCAGGGAAATTTGCGGAAGAGGGGGCGGTAAGAGTGTAAGAGAAAAAGGATGGGAGGAGCAATGATATGTAAGATATTCCATACAAGTTAGGGCTGAAGTAACCATAATTGGACTTTACATGCCCTGCGCATTGTCCAACACACTATTGACCCCACAAAGTCTAGCATCTGCTAAAGGCACCAAGATCCTTTGAGGCAAGGTATTGGCAGTCACAGCAGTGTTCCTATACCTAAGGGGAACACGGGAAAGGGTTCAGGGAAAGGCCAGTGGGTCCTTGTACGTCATCAGAGAGGAGGCCCCAGAGGAAAATTAGGCATGCACAAGAAAGGACTCTCTGGGAATTGGGGCGGGAGGCACTGGGGGATGGGGAAGGAGGGGAGTGGGGATGGGGAGCAGGGGGTACGTGGGTAGGAGGATGGAGGGAGGGAACTGGTGTACCTATTAAGTTTGTATGAGCTGAAATAATAATAAAAAATGTATTAATAAAAAAAGAAATTTGGGTAGAAAGGATAAGGTGTACCAGACAGAGTGTCTGTATTTTAAGACCTTTGAGGACTTGAGTGCAAAGGACTGATACTGGGATCTTTTCAGCCTGTAAACTAAGGTAACCTGGACACTCCACAACCTTGACACAGAGGTATGCTTAGCCCAGGATGGAAATCAAAGTGGCAGTTGGGTTCTGGACCTGTCACCTTGGCTTCCCTTCAACCTGACAATTAACAGTGAGGACCTTGAGACAGAGTAGAAGACAATAAATTATTATAATTTCAATTAAAGTTCATAATCTTCAGTCAAGACGAAAATGACATAGCCTTTGTTGATGTATCATTGACAATCATGTGGTATTACTACATTTTTTATTCATTACAAAAAGTCAGTTCAGATTCAAGACCAGGAAACCAAGGGATCTGTTCCAAAATGTCACAGAGGTAATCTGTGTTCATTTGTTAAACAGCATTTAAAGCAACTTAATAAAACCTTCCTTATTTATGTGAAATAAAACATAAAACATTTTATAATTTCTGTGAGAAAATATATAAAAATTTCATTAGGAACATCAGAACTTAATATTTCTAAACTGAAATTTGAAGGGAAATTGATGACTTAAGAGTATATATTTTTTTTCACATTATTCTCCCAGGAACTTTTTCAAGTGACCTTGCTTCAGTTCTGCTCTTAAGCAGCTCTTTACACTTTGATCCTGTACTTTCTATTAACTCAAAAATCTGTGGGGCTATCTCAATGATGGGATGAGCTTCTCAACTAGCTCCTGAACAACCCAATTTCTGAACGTTAATAACCTTTCTACTCGAGCTTACATTAAAAGTCTTTTTAACAGAGACGCACCTTTCCACTTACAGACTTGAAAAGCTCCAATAATGTTTTTAGGAGGTAAAAGTCAGGTGAGAAGAAATATATCATCAGACATTTTCTGCCTTGAAATTGCTCAGTAGGATACGAGATTTCCAAGAAAATGTCTGAAGTTAATTGCACATTTTTATCCCTCTTTACTAGGAAAGATAGCAATACTTACAGCAGGCTAATACTTCCACTTGAGAGCTAAATAAAAGGGAAATCTTTTTGAACTGAGCAAAGTTCAGCAATTAATTTTGTCTGTTGGGATATAAATTAAATGCACAGGAACTAGTTAAACTTTGAAAGCCAAAATCTAGTCATTGTTAAACCAAAGCTGTGTGCATTTTAAAGTCCAAATAAAAAAGACATTGCCCCATCAGGATTGCAGGTTTACCTCATCCTTTCAAATCCTATCAAATCCTCTAAGTCCAATTTAAAAGTCAATTCTATGTGACACCTTCCATAGTAACCCAGCTGTTACTTACCTTTCTTTTTATACTGTCTTTCTACTGTACCTATATCATACTTACACACAATGCCTCATATCAAAGCTATTTTACGCAAGTATAGTTGCTCTTCTGTAATACTAGAATTCATTGTATAGCTTTATCAACTTTGAAATGTTAAAAAATATATTAGGTGAACTGGGGAGGAACCCATGCAAAGGATATGTGGGTTTGACACCTATCTATAATTCCAGCCTCTGAAACTAGAGAATGGGAATCCCCAGAGCAAGATGACTCCTGAGCACAGCCTATAGGCAAGCTCTGTATTTGATTCATCTAATCTGTTGAGGTACAAATTAAATGTGTAGTTTCTAATCAGGTTAAAAAATAAATAATTTTGTCATACTCAAACCATTTGGTTTTCCACTTATAAACTTGAAAAACCTCAATAGGGTAAATCACCAAGCACTTGAAATATCCAGTAAAACACATTTTTTAAAGAAAATGCATTGAAATAAGTACATCTTAAAATCAAAATAAAATGGTATCTTCTCATCTGAATTAGAATTCTATTTTATCCTTTTAAATCCTAATGAGCTTCTGCATCTCATTTAAAAATCAGATCTTCAAAAATCTCAAAAGAGAATGAGACAGAAAGTGATCAAGGATGATTATGTTTTCAATCTTGGGCCTTTATACACAAACACATCATCACACATACATGCAACATACACAGATATCCCACATATACATATGAGAACATTTTTGTTTGCAGTATTTAAAAAGAATACATGCTGCATTTAGTCTACAAAATGGTAGCTGTGTTATGTCATGTACAAGAACTAAACAAAATCAAATAATCAAATCATCATTGGGTATGAAAGTTAGATGTAGTTATCAACTTGACTACTGAAGGCTGGAGCACTGGGGACAGTTTTGAGGAGTTAATAATTGAGTTAAACCTTAAACAAGTCTGCAGGGGATTTAGTATTTGACCAGGGGGTAGGGTGTTAAGCCAGCCCATAGTAGTTAGAACTATTACCTGGGAAGATGGATAAAATGGTAGGAGTTGGTTTAGTAAGTTTGGCATTTTTATGAATACTTGGACGGATGAACTTTCTGACAAGGAAGTTCACCTCTCTCTTAGCAGTCCTGTGGATATGGTGTGGGCATGTCCCTTGGCTTCTAGTGTGGATGTGTACTCTCCTGCTACACTGGAGAACTGTAATCATACAATCATAAATCAAGAATAAAACCCCTTTTGTCCCCTAAAGTTTTTGAGTAAGTATTTATCAGCCTCATACATAGTAACTAAGACAGTAAAACTAAATATTTTATTTCATAAACTGAAGAGCAACATATCTTTATTAAAAATAAACTGATAAAACTGAATGAACTGAATCAGGTTAATTCAGAGCCACTGTGGGTTTAAGTGTTTCATTTTTAACTTGCTTTCAAAACATGCTGCAGGTTCCTTCTATTTCACTTTAGAATTTCTCTAGATAAGGTTAGTGGAGAGAAACTCTTCCCCTTAAATTTCTGATGCCTCATGGAAATATCCTAATCCTTTTCCCAATCTTTTGTTTCCAACTTTCAGGTTGCCCACCTTACCATTTATTTGATCTTATCACTAAAAAAGAAACGACCATTAAAAAGGTAGCTGACAGAAAAAAATCATGTCAATCAACATAATACAGCACAGAAACTGGACTTTCTTACAGTAGATGCCACGGGAAAATAATTAGAGAATTTTATTTCTATTCTGCTGTATCAGTTAGTAACAGATCAAAAAATGTAATAAGATGTTTTGTCATAGTAGGTATAGGTATCAACTTGATGTTTAAGAGTTCAAATTCTGCACATATTTTGTAGATAATTAGTAGTTGAGTTATGCCCAGTGCCAAACCTGAAGGAAATTATCTAGTAAATGGGGAAGGTCCCACCTCTGATGGGTGGAACTAGGCTTGGACAGGTGAATAAAATAGAGAAATCTGGTTGAAGAAGTGGACATCCTTCTATATATTTGGCCAGACATACTTGTCTAGCACATAAGGATTGTCCCTCTCTTAGGTTTTTTGTGGAGATGGTGTGGCCAGTTCCTTAGGCCCTTTGATGATAGTCTTGAAAAGCTGAACTAAGGATTGTAACTAGATTATCATAAGGGAATAAACCCCTTGTTCCCTTAAGCAGTGTTGTCATGATTTTATCAGAAACAAGCAGAGTAACTGTGACAGGTATAATAAGATCCTTTATTTACTGCAAATATTAAAATAATATTTACCTCATATTTCACTCACCAGAATTAAAAGGTAAATAAAATTTGTGATTACTTCAAACATATCCCCACTTATTTACAAATACAGGCAGCACTCGTGTATTCAAAGACATAGTCATTTTTTTCTAATTGCTTTAGAGTGCTGCAAAAAATCACCTGCAAAGATCAGCTTAGATCAGAAATTCATTCTACCTCATATTTTTAAGTGTTTGATTTGATAGTTATTTGGTTCCATTTTATTTATTTATTTATTTTTGGCCATGGTGAAGCAAAATATCATGATGTAGACAGGGTGGTAGAAGAAAACTGCTCACTTCATGGTGGCTTGGGAGAAATGGGGTGTGAGAAAATGGAGTATGTGATTTCTTTGTGTGGGTCTGTGTGTGTGTGAGAGAGAGAGAGAGAGAGAAAGAGACAGACAGACAGAGAAAGAGACAAAGAGACAGAGAGACAAGAAATTGATTGAGATCCAATCACCAGTTTCAACTTCATACCCTGTGTGATTGAGATCTGATTATATCTTACAAGGTTACGTCTTCTGCAACTTGCTTCTTTTAACTAAGGCTCACATCCTAAAGTTTCAATCATGCTCACCAATTTCCACACCACCAACTGATAGCCTTGAGTACATGATCATTCAGAAACATTAAAAATACAAGCTGAAACAGTCCTCTATATCTTAACCCAGTGCTTCAATAATAAGTACTTTCTTCCTCATCACTCATCATATATACAATGTACCAATTATCATTCCTAGAATCGTTTTCTTAAATATCTCTAACAAGTTCTTTTCTATTGTTTATTTCTTCTAAGAGTTGAGTTCTCTAACATACCTATTTTCTCTGATGTATGCGTGTAGACATCTGTTTATCAGTCATGATATTTAGTGTCTCATAGTTAAAAATTTGCAATATTACAAAATTATCCATAACTTACTTATATGAGTGTATTTCAACTTTATTCTATCTATACAGCTTGTTGATAAAAGATTTCTCAATCCCCATAGGGTAATTTTCTTTCTCAAAAATGCTCTCCATAATAATAAAACTTGCTGAAAAATAGTGTTTTCCATCATAGAATATCATAGATTTTTCTTTTTTACATATGGTAGGGAGAATAATCCCTACCTTTTAATATTTTTTAATTCATTCCCATATAAGTAGAACTTTTTACAATTTTAATTTATAGGCACATGTGTGCATCTATGTTGTAAATCAACTCACCCTGGCTAATTATAATTCCATCATGCACTGATAGCTTTTACAAAATTATTTTCCTTTTAATTTTGTCACAGGTTATATGTTGGGATCAAAGAAATGCTACATATTTCTACTTGTATTATATAAACTGAAATTTATTAGTGTTTTCTGGTATAGGGTATTGATACGGTGTGATCTCTTTCATAGTAAAAAGCTAATTTTCACTTGTGCATCATCTTCATTTACGAATATAAAACTTTCTGTATTTATCCTACATCTTAGTGATCTCTTGGCATGTCCCACGGGATTTTTCACTTGTATTCATGAACAGACAATTAAACTGAAGGCCCCTGAGCATGTGTGGAAAAACATGGCATCCAGTATCACATGCCATTCTTCTGCATTTCACTCTGTCTTATTGAACATGACATTGAGGTGGCCATCAATGACATAATATGGTAGTGACTATTAGACATTCATATACCTTTCCTTGCTTCCCAGTATGGTCACTGTTCTGTAAGTCTATGCAGTTTATGAGGAGCTAATATCATCTCCAACTCTACAGTTGAGTGAAAAGAAATATCACATGCCACTAGTCTAAGCTGCAGATCCATATAATGAACATGTATATCTATTTGTGTGTGTCTAAATTTATATATCTAATTTCATTATAGTGCATGTGCATATTTATGTGGATGTGTGTATGTGTCTAAGCATGTATTGTATGAAAAACAGAGGTTCACATCTTATTTTTTTTCTTCAATTGTTATTCATCATTGTTTGAGAAGGAATGCCTCACTGAAACTTGAGTTCCTAAACTTGATTAGACTTCCTGTCCAGGAAGTTACAGGGATCTTTTGTTCTGTCTTCACTGAGATTCATGCAATATTTGTTTGCCTTTTTATAATGGTACTAGGGATATAAACTCAGGTACTATTGCTTGCTTGTAGCATTGACTCATCTACCCTGCCCATTAGCAAGCACATTTCTCTCTTTAGGTTCATATTTTAGGTGAATATCTTGAAGTTTACATATATATAAACATATATATTTATATTATTTGTAGCAGGATGTTTATTACAGACAAGTAACTTAACGATCTATCATTTTGTACTGTTACCTTTCAGAAAATATATCACAGAGCTCCAAAAATATATTCTCCAAGTATATTTTATGTATACAATCTTTCCATTGTTTCCATTTTCATGTTCTTCATGTGAGGACAAATGATAGTCATCTTTTAGTATCTGAAGTATTTAATACAACATAATGATTCTTATTCATATAACAAATAATAAGGTCTCCTATTTCAATGTTGTAATGTATAGTTAGTATATGCACATGACATTTTCCTTTATTGTCAATGACAATATGTATCTTTATTCAGGTGGTTAAATTCTTTCTTTTTATTATTTATTCAATTGTGAGTGTGCATGTGTATGTATGTATGTGTGTGTATGTATGTATGTGTGTGTCTGTGTGTGTAGAACCACAGACGAATTCAGGAACCACCATGGACGCCTCCACCTCCTCCTTGTTACTCTGCCCCAGGATTCACAGGCTCCGCCCTACCAGGACCGGAAACGCAAGCCACCCACGCTTCCGCCTGGCGTCTATACGTGGGGTCTAGGATCCGAACTCAGGACCTTCCGCCTGCAAGGCAGAGGCTTAATCCCTGAGCCACCTCTCCAGCCCCGGATTTTTTTTTTTTATATGAGACCTGGAATCTGAACTCGGGACCTTATGCTTGTGAGGCAAAGTCTTAAGCTCTGAGCCATCTCTCCAGTCTCACAGGTGTTTAAATTCTATTCTCAAGTCTTTTGATGTAACACATGGAAAAATGGTCTTATTTCAGTTAGGTGTGAAAAATGTAAAATACATATTCTGAACCTATCTTTATAAAAGGAAGCAAAACCAAGTTTAGGGAAACCAGAAACAAGAAAGAAAAACAATTCCTTTTACTCTTTCTTGATTCTTCAATATAAATAGTGTGTAAAGCTTTTTGACCATTGTAGTTTCAATTACATGAACCATTTCCTTCTATTTTTTTCAAAACCAAATTTCAGTGGATTTCATGTATGTGTTAGTGTGACTTATAACTGAAATATTTTCTGTTAACTTACTATAGTATCATAGTTTTTCACTCATCACACCTAAGGTTATCTTTAGAAAAGGGCAGAAGAATGACAATTTTTAATATTGCTTATTTCTCAGTGTTTTTTCTAGTTTATGTAGACTGAGATCAAGTTTTTTTTTTTTTTCATTACTTTCACATCAGGGACCCAGAAAATACACCCAAAGGCTAGATAATTTCAGTGTTCTTTTATGTACTGACAGAGAAGTTATAGAAAGAATTTGACATGGTAGGTTTTTCATTTTTCTGGTTGAGCTCTCTTTGAGGATTCTCTATTATAAACTAAGTATTCTTCTGATGAATTCTCACCATGAAGTTCTCCAAATGTTCACTACAAAGTAGTGATGAGTTTCAGTTAGTTTCTGCCATTGTCTGCTGCTTCTCATCACTGAAAGCTCCCTGAGCATGAAGGCTGTACTGCTTACTGCATTCCATCCTTATCCCCCCAAATTAAAATATTTTCTGTATTGGTCTGTATAATTGAGTACTTATTCATATATATGTGAATTGAAATTAAATGTAATTTTGTTTAAGAATCAATACATGAACTTTATTAGTCACGTGATTAGGGTTCAGTAACCAAAGCATCCCACATATAGTTTCGAAAGCCTAGTACTTTTAAGTACTAAGATGTTTCTTAAGTAAACATCTTCTTAAAATAATTTTATTCAGCTATGATTACAGTACATTGTGTGTATGTGTATGAGAAAGAGAATGTATGAATGCATGCATGCTATATGAGTGATGCACACCACACGAAGTCTAACTTCCCTTTGTTTTATGAGGTTTCTGGGGATTGAACTCAGTTCTTCAGCTCTGGAAAGTGTGATAATAAATTTGGTTGTCGATTCCACTAATTTTGGAATTTACTAACAGATCAGCCATTACTCCACCTGAAAAGATTATCTGCATCAAAATATTTGAAATAAAATGACCCACCATAAATGTGGGTGACACCTACTACCCAAAGCTTCAAAGGAAGTGCAAGAAAGGGAAATGCTCTTTCTTGTCCTGTACTGGTTAGCTGCTCTTCCTGTTGCCACGATTATTCATTAACATCAGGACCTGGTTTCTTTGACCCTCCACTGTGAACTGAAAACCAATGACTCCAGGAGTCCTCCAGCCTTTACCACCAAACTGGGACTATTGTGACGAGAGATCCTGGGCTACACAAAGGCAAAGAATATCACCAGCTGAGTCAAGTCTCTGGTCCATGCCAATAATTTCTATATTTTGTTCTATGGTTTAAAGTTCGTTTGTATTTTTTTAATGACACTTGAACTGTAAATGATAGCATTGTATGTCACTCATAAAACAGTACTTTTAGCAAAAGAATAATGAGGTCCTTTACTGCTCCTAAATAGGAAAAAAAAATATTTCCAGAGGATTTGAAAGTACCTCTACTGAGATTGGGAAACTCATAGACATGCTGTAGCCCACATAAGATCTAATTGACTCCCACTTAAACAATTTTAATAAATAACTTCTGGCTATTCTTTTCAGCAATATTTTTTGTTTCTAATTTGTCTAACTTCACCAGCTCACAGTTGCTGTTTGATATTGAACAAGCAATAAAATCTGTATATCACGAGTGAGTTTTTTTGGTGATCCTGTAAAGAATATCATTTCTTTACCTCCAAATGAAAGATAGGAGTAATGAAGTTTATCATTAAACATTTAAAAAAAAACTGAGTTACTTGAGGGCCAGTGAGATTATTAGTAGATGTCCTTGTTGCTAAGTCCTATGATTTAACTTTGATCCATGGCACTTACAAAGTGACTAGAGAGAATAAAGTTAAAAATTATCCTTTGATCGCCTCAGGCATGTGATGCACATGCATACTTCTGTGTGCAGGCATATCCATATACATACACACACAATAAAAATATTTTTCTTAGATTTTTTTGCATTTACCATCATCTTTTAAAAAATAGATATTGACATTTTGCCTCATCTTTTGAGAATAAAGTATGCTTTTAATTGTAATTGAATATTTCATTGTACATAAAAGATATCCATAAAAGATATCTGCTTTTAAAATGGCATATTTATTGGAAGTGCATAGTTCTGACTAAAATAAAAGAAAATATTTTGAATCTTATCTTTTTACCCATTTTTTATAGAAGTGAGGAAGAAAACTAAATATGATATAGTTATTTTTCTTTTATTACTGTGAGACAATATACTCAGACTCAAGCAACTTAAGAAAGGGAGATTTATTTGGTTTATGATTCGAGATGCCAGGAATCACATACCAGAGGACATGGTTGGAAGCAGAAGCAGAAGGTCATTTATGTTGCCTCATCCATCAAGAGGCAGTGGGAGCAAGAGAAAAAACTGAGGAAGCTGGGGCAGGATCCAAACCTCAAGGTCCATTGTCTCCTATGACCTGCCTTCCTTCGGCAAGACTCCAATGCCTAAAAAAGCTACAACCTACTCAAACACTAACAAACGATGGCAAACACATGAGCATATGGAGGCAAATCACGTTCAAACCACAACAGAGTATAATTTTTCTTAAGTTTTTGTGATATTTTATTATTTCTTTTCAATGTTCCAGTTATTTCCTTTTTTAAAAAAAATTACTCCAAAGAAAAACTTAAAAGAGGAATAGATTTATCATCATTGTATATGAAACAAAAATTCCTAACACATACATAGAAATGCAACGTTGGAGAGCATTCTGCAACACATAGAGACAGAAACACAAAGGGAACACAAAACATTAAAAAAAAAAAAAAAACCAATACACAGTTCCTGGCTATGAATCCCACAGCACCACATTCATCTTCCAATCCAAGAGCAGCAGTCAAATTATAAATTATAGGTGGAGTTTTATCATGCAATCTATTACTGTCTGGCTTCTGCATGCGCATTAATATTTACTGTTCCTGTATAATGTCCAAAATACATTTTTCTTTGAGATAATATTTGGCTTATAATTATTAATATATGTTGATTTAAATGATCCTGTCATATTTAGGTACAGGTGTTAACTTGACAGTTGAGGATTTGAGCTCTGGGCACATTTGTAGATAGTAATTAAGCCCAGAGCAAACCTGCAGGAAACTGTTTAGCTGATGGGGAAGGCCCAGCCTAGGTCAGTGGGATTAAGCCCTGGAATAAAATAGAGATCTGGTTGCGAAAGTTGGCATCCTTGTGTATACTTGGCCAGACATGCTGGTCTAGGAAGTAAGGATCATCCCTCTCTCAGCCATTATGTAGAGATGGTATGACCAGTTCCCTCAGCCCTGTTGATATGAGCTTTCCTGTTAAGCCTGACTAAGAATTGTAACCAGACTATTGTAGTAAGAAAATAAACCCCTTGTTCTTTTGATCCTATTATGGTGATTTTATCAGCAACCATGTAGGCTAACTGCAACAATCCTTTTTTATTTTATTGGAAATTGAAATTAGATATAAGACAACTGATAAGGAAAATCAGATATAAATAGAATCAAATGGAAAATCATATATAAATAAAATCAAATACATCAAAAGAAATGTAAAACATTTTACAATAATACCTTTGTAATATTTACTACTGCATAATGATTATTTGGTTTACATTTATGATGTATATTACATATATTACACTAAGAATCCATAGTTGAACTAGGCTTTACAAATAAAGAAACATCAAGAGAGTAATATCATTTCACATACCAGCCAACAGTTTGGAGTTTTCCTTAATTTTGACTAACTGACCACCTGCTAGAAAGAGAATGTTTGTATTAACCTCCTTAGATATGATGATTAAAGAGAATAATTTTGAATTCCAAAAAGTATTACATTTAATGATTATAATTTTATTCCAGTCAGAAAAAAAGAATACAAAATTTGCCAGAAGAAGAGATAAGCAGAGTGAAGACTCAGAGGATTTCCAATTTGAGTCTTCCCCATTCTCTGCCTGTGACTCATGTGTATATCATCCTTCAAACAAATCGAGAAGGAACGAGAGACACGATTATTTTTAACTAAGAAGAGATTGCCTGATCATCTGTTGACAGAGGTTTTCCTTGAAGTTCCAACCAGTTGATCTGATTAGGATTTTGGCCAACTGATTGAAATCAGTCAAGAGCTTATCTTCATTCTGAAAGATAAAAATCTGTTCCCAGGGTTCACAGCCTTACCCTCCACACATAGTAGGGTGTCTCTAACCTGTCAAGTCTCCATTCCTAGTAAAGAGTGGATGAAAGGTGCACCCTAAATAGAAAAGAATCTCTGTTTTTTGAGAAATGAAATGTGGATTTAAAATCAAAGACAAGTTAGTCACAAAAGAGATAAGGCATTTCTTAATCTTGCTAAATAAACATAAACTTAACTAGAGATCTATTGGCAATACTAGTACTTGAATGACAAAATTATAGTACAGATTATAATATGGAATGTTAGATTATAAATGTTTAAATTTTAAAGAAGAGACTTAGAGTTAACAAATATTTTACCATTTTACATCTTGCAAATATTATTTTCAAAATCAGAGTTTCAAAAAGTTTTCTCTAATTCTTGATAAATTTTCTGAATTTACTTGAACAAGAAAATGCCCAACACCTTCATACAATTATAGATGATTTCATTTTGATATGTTTCAATGATTAATATACAGTGAGATTCAATTCATATGTATTTTCTGTCTTACAAATAAGTCCTTGTTTATTTTGACTTGCCAGTACATTTTTCCACACAACAGTGATAATCCAACTGGATTTTAACCAGTGTACATGATGTTATATTTATATTTCAGATTCTGCTTCCATTGCAGAAATAAAGCTGGAAAATAGCATCTATAATACAATTGGGCTTGTTTTCCTAGAATGTTAAAACATTAAAAAATGTATAGCTCATAACTAGTTACCTGAATCTCTAGTGTCTAATCATTGAATGTAGTTATATATGAAAATGAATTATTGTTTAATTTTATGTGAACTATAATACTTGAATTAGGAACTGCAGTAGTGGGCAAGAAGCATGGGAATATTTTCCTTAAAGGTGACTTCTCTTCGGAGACCAGAAATTTCTTATATAATTTTTTTATTATTTTTATTTGTGTGTGTGTGTGTGTGTGTGTGTGTGTGTGTGTGTGTGTGTGTGTCACAAGGCAATATGTGTCCTTGTGGAGGGTGGAGGATTCAGGTATCATCCTGGATAACTTCTACCTCAGTCTTGCTTCCCTCTGGGATTTCCCATGTTCTGTCAACCAGGCTCAGAAGTGCAGGCAGCCACCATTTCCACCTTGTGTTTTTAGTGGTACCTGGGATCCGAACTCAGAATCTTCTGTTTGTGAGATAGAGTCTTAACCCCTAAGCCATGACTCCAGCCCATGGAAAGTAAAAGTTTCTGAATTAACATCATGTGTTGGGAGAAAGAACAGGAAAAGTTTGTTTATATTGACTAAACAATTATGTTTACTTTTCAGATTCTTATATTAATTCTATTTTTCCATTCTATCTGTCCTTTAATTTATATCTTTTAAATTATTTTACTAAGTCCATGTCCCTACATGCTTCACTTATTAAGAATACTTTGTGTTTTAAATTTTTATTTCATTCTGATTGTCTGAGGAGGTGAATGTTATCTCAACCTAGTTCAATGTAAAAATGCCCTTTTTTCTGAAAGGTTTAAATGATGGTATGAAGGTATTTTTCAGGAATGAGGGGTGAGTTAGCAGTTAAATCCGTAGAATTTTTGAGTTAAGTGGATTGCTCTTCATCATGTCACAGTTCTTCATGTGATCAGGAGAAGGCCTGCAGAGGAAAGAATGAGGTCAACTGTAGAAGAAAGTCTGCACTCCAACTGCTTTTGAATCTGCACCTCAGCTCTTCCCTGAGTCCCTATCTTGTCAGTAGTTTTTTGGATTCTCTGTTTCTCAGATCCACATTCACATGAAGCAGTTTCTTAAAATTAATTTCTAAATATATACACTCACCATTTTATCATTCCATTTCTCTAGAGACCATCGGATGATACAAGGAGTGTCTTATTCTGCAATTACATTAGACATATGACTCTATAAAGGCAAGGACCAGTAAAACCTAAGCATATAGAGGAAAGTTATGTGTACACACAGAGGAAAATCTCACTGTTCTTTCAAAACACTCGTCTTTTTTCTTTATCTATGGAGAATTTTAGTATAAAAATTAATCACTAAATCATGCAAAATATGACAGTCAATCTAAATGCACCATAGGAATGCTGGTAACAACATAATATGAAATGTATAAAGTCTGTGGAGAGGAAAGAACATTCTAAAGCTGACCAAAAAATGCTATGGATCCCTGGATATAGAAAAAAAGCACAATTTTCTGCCCTAGTTCAGCTGCCTTGGATTAACTGAAGTACCTCATGTCTGCCAGCTGTCGGGCATATTTTTAATTAGGCACTAATGGAGTAATATATGTGTGTAAACCATTTAAACCGTGTTCCAGTTTGCAAGGACATCTGTGAGGTAGAAAGTGAGAATCCTTGATCTTTGCCAGACGTTACAAATTATAAAACTATAAAACATGAAACCCAGGTACTCAGAATGACTCAATTTAAAATAAGGGAGGGTACTATTAAGAAGGTTAAAAAGGACATTTACTCCGCTTAGCAGAAAGTAAGTGCTTTCTTTCTGATTTTTCTCTAAAGTTGTTTTATACTGACTTAATGTCCTAATTAAATATAAAACTGTAAATGTAAATGCTTAAAATTTTACATTGTTTACAGAACCTGATTCAAGATAGCAAAGTAAAACAATTAAAATATTTAGCTTGCTACTAAATTATATCTCACTATTGTCTTATTCTGATGATGGCATCAAATGCTTTTGTTAAACTTTGTAAATATGTGTATAAATGTTAGTTTTACTTTTCATTTAAGTATTTTATTTATTGATATTGATTGTTCAGTGTGTTATAGTCTCTAAAATTAATTTATTTGAAAATAGTTGTCTTTTTTGACAGAAATGAGATATGCTAATAGTATCACTAGATACTCCTGGAAGAATAAAAAACAATTCAACATCTGGCTTTCTTGAGATACATAATAAGCAATATTTTCTATAGATTTTTACTGCTGACTCATGAATTTATAACGATACATAATATTGTTTGGATATGAAACACATATGAAAAACAATAAAATCAAATTTGCAAAGGTATCAGTAACACTAAAATAAAGATCCTAAAAGGCGGGCATGCCCATGAATGCCTGTAACAATAGCACTATGGGATATGCACATAGGAGTACCACTAGGACTTGTCAGTTGCCTACCCGACTTCAAATTCAGGGCAAGAATCTGTTTCAAAGGAATTAGGGAAGGAGTGACAGAAAAGGATATTCATTGTCCTCTTTCCTTCTCTTTGTGTGTTCAGAAACAGTTCTGTGTGTCTGTGAAGTCATTCTCAAAAGAATTGCGATAAACTAAAATACCCATCACTTTCCATTTGTATCTTCTTGTGCCTTTTACTGTTAATGTGGACTTATTTGTAAAGATGAAACTTACTTTTCCAACAAACTAGGGATGCATGCTATAGCTGGTTAAAGACACTTTTCTGAGCAGATGATTTCTGCATCTTATTTATTTTGTATCATAAAAACATTGGTTCTTTACACATTATATCCAAATTGTTTACTTCCTTGACTCTCACCAGTCATCATGTTATTTTTACTAGCATGAGTTTTAGCATTTGAGATTACAAATGTTAGTAATATTCTCTAGTAATTAGTTTTGTGTCTGATTTGCTTGACTTGCTCAATGTGTCCCTGATGCACTGATTCTAGTGTATACTAAAGGATTTGCATGTAGTTCAAAGACTGAATATCATTTTATGTATACAATCCCATTTCTTTATCTACTTATCTATTAATCAGTATTTGTATTTTTTTAATACCTTGACTATTATACATAATATTACAATGAACACAGGAGTAGAAATATCTTTGAAATTCTAATTTAAAACCCTTCAACTCTGCTTCCATGTTAGCTTGACCACATTAAACAATAACAGAAGCAACCTACATGATGAAAGATACATCTTTGTTTACATTTTCAGAGGCCTTTAGTCCATCATTATGGTGAGAACATGTTATAACCTCTCTGCCCATCATGGTAGGTCTATTTTACAGAGGTTGTTTATAGGAGAGTGAACTAGATATCAGAGATGGAGATAAGAACCAATGTCTTTAAACTTTAAGGAATGTTCTCTGGGGCATATTTCTATCATCTCAACTCTATTACCTTCATAAAAGCTCCACACTCTCATTAAACAATATATTCTGGGGAGAAACAATTTTAAATATGAGCTAACATAGGACATTTCAGATTCTAACTAGGATTTGTTGCTAGTTCCAAGGACTCATTATAATTCATAATGAAACAAAAGCATTTAATGCAATTTCTGGATTCCTCTATCTATACTTAAAAGTTTTAGCACTTTTCTAAAGACCAGATTCCAAAGTCTCTTCTGTGGAACAGGAAAATTCTTAGCTGGCAATATCTAAAGATTGGGAGAGGAAGGAAGGGGGGAGATGTTTCATACTTAAAATAAACCCGTTTCAAAAAGAATCCATAGAAAAGGATAACAGAAGCAGCCAAAATAGCTCAGTTGGTACAGTGTTAGACTGAAAAGGACAATGGAACCAAAACAAGTCTAAAGTGATTTTCCAGCAGGAAACCCAGGAAGTAATGTAATTCCATTTCTAGCATCCCACACTTTCCTAGGTTACTTTGCTTTAGTGAAACACTCTGGATGCATTGTCTTTTACATAATGTTGGAATCATAGATAAGTAGGTTCTGGCAAATACCTGACATGCCCCATGTATCCTTTAGAATTTTTGTTTGCAAAATACTTGGCTTCTCCTTAATGCTGTTAATATATTTAATAGCTATGCTCAGCTGTGTAAACCAAGTTTTTTTCTGATCAATCACGTTTTCTATCTTTCTCTGCTTCAGTCTTTGTTCCTGTTTCTCGCTGTTAACTTGGGCTGAAGAAGTCAACAACAGCCATGTCATAGCCTGAGTGCCTCAACACGGTGCTGTTTCTAATTTTCTTCACATTTGTTGGGCCCACCCAGGAATTACCCCAGTGCATAGCTGAGCACATGGGACCAAAGATGGCGCTGAGAGGCTAGTGTCCTGGGCATAACCCTGATCACATTACAGAGAGCCCTAATTGGCTTTTAGGAGTTGACCTTCCGTCCTTACAGAGATATGTTGAGTCTGAACCATAAGGCTTGCATGTTGTGTTGACCTTTAATATAATTGGCTGCCCTTTCACACCCTGTGGTCTTTTGTCTATTAAAGCTGTTTTATGACCCCTCCCCCCCAATAAACGAGATTTGCTCTGATAAACTCCCCACCATGTGTCTGAGTCTCTGGAGAGGCGGAGGAGCAGTGGCGAACTTGCCTTTCTCTATCCTGATGGCCTGGAGTCATCCACTAGTGTGTGTGTGTGTGTGTGTGTGTGTGTGTGTGTGTGTGTGTGTGTAAACATCACATATTAGTCCAGTACATTCATTTGAAAGTGATAAATTCTATCCCCAAATACATACTAATAATAATCTCCAATAAATTCACTGTGTTTATGTCAAGCTTTGAGCAACATTTTTACTGCCAATATTTCTATTGGCCTCATAGTCTTCTGAACTTACAGGAATTGCCAATTAAGTTCTTTTATAGTGCATTCTAGTGTGTTTATGTGCCAAATCTCTAGAAGGGGATACAGAAAAAAACAGATGGTTGAGATTATCAAG
Organism: Typhlomys cinereus; assembly: GCA_023101885.1. Lineage (NCBI taxonomy): Eukaryota > Metazoa > Chordata > Mammalia > Rodentia > Platacanthomyidae > Typhlomys > Typhlomys cinereus. Next base: position 6,840,605 of record JALPQD010000061.1, on the reverse strand, counting down.
AAAAAAAAATTTTATGTAATAAAACATTATATCTACTGCACCAGAGCATTCATTACACATACATTTTTCATTGTACAAACTTTTGCATATTTATAATTTGTATGATTATATGTTTAAATTATAATTTATTTTTAAAATGTTAAAGTTGCATTTATTATAAATGATCTTTCCAAACTGAGAAGAATTGATACAGGATAAAACCAGTTCAAATGATGATCAATTAAAATTCTTATTATTAATAGTCACTAAAATTATTGCTATGCTAATATCCATAGCTTGAGCTAGATATTAGTCACACTAAAGTTGTGCATTGTTTAAACATTGAAATTCATATCATATGTTGCCAATATGATGGAGTAGCATTCCTGTATGATTTTATCATTTTCATTGTTTGTGAGATGTTAGATGAGCATTTCTGTATTTCTGTGTTTCCTTTCTTTATTTGTAAAATATAAGTGTAAGAAACTACACTTGAAAGAGTAACCCAGAAACATTTGAAGTAGATGTTGTGGGTTGAAATGGCAGAGGAAAGTAATTTCCACAATATTCACCATGTTCCTAAGGGTTACTGAGTCAGCAGAAAAATATCTGGTTAGGTTATTTTCATTGTTTAAGTTTACAAATCTATTGTTTGATCAGTAATTATTTCATTTTCCAAACAATATATGTCATTGGTTGATATACTCTTTAGTAGATTATATTATTCTATGGTGATATTCAGTTGTAAAATGAGGTTTTTGCTTTAGCTGCAATTCTGGTGTTAATTATATCATGTGACCCACACAATCACTAAGATATTTAGTCTAACTTTCTACATGTTTTAAAGTAGATTTTCTTACTAGCTGCTGTATAAAGTTGCCTTAAATTTTAATCTGGTAAAAATAAATGTGCACAACTTGTTCTGATTCATTTTATAGCTTAATCCTTGTGTTACAAATTATGTAATTATCATAGAACTGAGAAGAGCAACAGAACGGACACTTCAATAGAAGAGACATTTTAAATTTATTCACATTTTACCTGTTGTTGGAAAATTTACTTCTTCTGGGTTAATGTGTTCAATCATAAAAAATATAGTAAAGCACATTCCCTCTTCATCACTAATGGAAAGAAACTTTTTCCATGAGCCTTTAAAGATTTCAAAGTCTTATTGTAAGCATTAGAGATGGGAATTAGTGATTCAGGTTTTTTTAGAATTGCTCTGCTTTTTTCCTGAAGTGTTTTAGCTTTTTCCCAGTTATGCATCTAAGTACTGAGTTCTGGGTGATCTTAACCAGCACAGATGTGAATCAATTAATAATATTTACCAAAAAAAAGAGAAAATGATATAAAGGGAAATATTTTCATTTTTAATTACCTTTATTTTTTTCATAATTTTAAATATAAAAGTTTTATATGGATCTATTTTCTTTAAGTATTTATTTGCTATCTAATTTTCCTTTTTCCTTTTTAAGATTCATTTTACATATACCAACTATGATTGAAACAACCATAAGTATAAGAAAATATACCTTTCAATGTATAAGAATGTTATAATTTTATGGAAAATAAGTGCATTCAGTGAAATATTGAAGCATGATAGCAAATATAGCAAGTTAGATGGGGAAATAGTAAAATTATAGATTTTTTCAGCATTTTTTAACCCATGTATGGTGAGTTGTATTTTTAGCAACAGGGCCTTAATATTTGGTTGGCAACCAAAAGCAATGGCAAAACCCTATATTCTATGGTGGAAAGGAGTTGAGTTTTTGAGAATTTTATGACCAAAAACTTAAGAGGTGCCATCAAATTCTTAGTACTTGGTATTTTATTGAATTACCTATGAAAGTTTGTAAGGAGCTTTTATTTCTCCCTATGGCTCATGCTTATGAGAGAGAGAGAGAGAGAGAGAGAGAGAGAGAGAGAGAAAGAGAGAGTGTGTGTGTGTTTCTGTGTGTATACTAGAGATGACTTAAGTGCCCATGTTTGTAGAAGTCCAAAGGTAGTTCCGGGAATCATCTTAGATTACTATAAGTACTTATTGCTTTGCTTTGGCTCTCCTTCCCATGGCCAAAAGTGCTGGCATTTTTTTAATATGGTATCTAGGGATCCAAACTTGAATCCTTTTGCCAACAGGCAAGAGTTTTAACCACTGGACCATCTCTTGTGTCCTAAAAGTTCTTTCTTGAATATTGTAAAATGACTAGTAGTATAATATAAGAATGTGACTTGGTAAACTTGTCATTTCATCATTAATTTTGCAAATGTGAAGCAATATCAGTACAATTTATCTTTTATTACTGGAAATAATGTCATTCAAGATGTTCAAAGTTTCTGAGTTTCAGACACCACTTTATAACAGCTTTCTTATATTGGCAGGAAAACAAAATTAGACATATGGAAAAACTCTGAGATGTGGAGAACATGTGGAAAGTTAACTGTCTTCTGCAGCTAGGAAAGGACATGTCCATACCTGGATTGACTGCCATGAGTCAGCATACCTAAAATATCTAGCAGGTTAACATTTTGATTAGTTAAGAGTAAATAGAATTCATGTGGGTTAAAATAAGAGCAAAACCGTGAAAAGTGTGTAGATGTAATAAGACTGTATTACACATCTCAAAGACATTTGAACAGCAGAAAGAGGGAGGAAAATCTGAACACCTACTTGAAATTTCATGCTGAAATATTTTCATTGTAGAGATACTTAATACACATTGAAACACTATAATCTAAAATTAATATGGTCTGAACAAAAATTGAAATTCTACGTGGTGGGCTGGACAGATGACTCAGGGATTAAGGACCTTCACAGTAGAAGGTCTTGAGTTCAGATCACAGTTACCATACAAAAAGACTAGGCTTAAAAAGGTTTTGGCCTTTACTTCTAGTCCTGGTGGATAGAATTTCTGAACCTCAGATTAAAGCAAAAAGGAGATAGAAACGAACGTCTGTGAACTTAACCAGGTGTCACATTACTTACTTTCATTCCTTGATGGAGGCCATGTACAACTGAGGGGGTATGATCTCACCAGGAGGGGAGGGCATATAGTCTGGCAGACAAAAAATAATCATTTTGCAAATGGGTGATTGACCCCTCCCTCACTGAGGTTTCCTACTTTTATTACATCTACCCTTGAATGTGATATTATAACAAGACTCCAGTTTAACAGCCTTTTGTCTCTGACCAGGGGGTGACATACAGTGTCCACCAGGATGGAGTGGAGGGCATTGCAGGAGCAACAAAACTGCAAAAGAAAATCAACAAACCACAATCCAGAACTTCAGAGACTCTATATCAACCACCTAGAACTAGGCCAGCCTAAACTCTCCCCATCCTGAAGCTCAGGGACATTTGCGGAAGAGGGGACGGTAAGAGTTTAAGAGCAAAAGGATGGGAGGAGCAGTGATTTGCAAGATTCTCCACACTAGTTAGGGCCGAAGCAATCATAATTGGACTTTGCATGCCCGGCGCAATGTCCAACACACTATTGACCTCACAAAGTCTAACATCTGCTAAAGGCACCAAGATCCTTGGAGGCAAGGGATTGACAGCCACAGTAGTGTTTCTATGCTTAAGGGAAACACAAGAAAAGGTTCAGGGAAATGCCACTGGGTCCTTGTACATCATCAGAGAGGAGGACCTAGAGGAGAGTTAGGCATACACAATAAAGGACTCTCTGGGAATTGGGGGGAGAGGCACGGGGGGAAGGGGAGGGAGGGGACGGGGAGTAGGTGGTTCTGGGGGAGGAGGAGGGAGGGAGGGAACTGGTCTACCTATTAAGTTTGTATGAGCAGAAACAATAAAAAAGTATTAAAAAAAAGGAGATAGAAGCAATCCAAGATGATTCCTTAAGTTACACTTGGTGCTCCACAGGGACACAAAGTGACCTCTAATACACATATGCACACACACACACACACAAATACACAAATGATTGAGTGAATGAATGAATAAATAAACAAAATTTTTTTAAAAAATCATATTATACTATGGTCCCAAAGAATCCTAACTTCTAATAAGGAAACAAAATATTATCTGGATTATCATACACTGGAATCAATTTTGTAAATATTTGGGTTTGGAATATTTTATTTCAGGTTATCTGAAGTTGATTCCCAATGCCTATTACTCTTGTACTTTTCCTAATGCTAATATTTCGAGGATTTCTTTTTATTATTTTCATTAGAAAATAGATAAGGAATGTTCATGAGATTAACTCTGATACTTTCCTAAGGTTTGTGTGCAATGCATGCACCACTTTTATTCATTATGAACTTCTCATATTGTTAGGCTTATGCCAAATGTTTTCCCTATGAAAGTTAATTTCTGGTGACTTTCTCTTTATAATTAATAATATTTCAACCAGTATTTTGAATAGTAATGTTTGAAAAAAATTTGTGTAATTTTACACTTCATCTTTTATTTTTCTCTGCTCTAGAGATATCTAAGAATAGAATTCTAGTCTGACACATAAAAATCATCTGTATCTGATGCTTATATTTGAATATTCATAAACTCAGATCATCATTCACCAGTAAACTAAGAAACACCAATGAAATGCATGAGTCTGATAGTTAAATTAGAATATCAATTTATTGACATAAAAGAATCAACCATTACACTAATCTAAATACTTCTTGCAAGTGTGGCTATGTACAGGGCAGTTCTTTATCATTAGAGATTTGTTTGATGCAAAGAGAATAGTTAAGAATCACCTTATGCTTAAATGAACTAAAGCAATGACAAAAGCAATTGATATTTTGAAGATTAATTTGACCAACACAGAGAAATATCTGAGTAATTAATTTTAGAAAGAGTGAATTTAGTAAGGAGCAAAAAAAGCAAAGAAAGAATATATTACTTTTTTAATATGTATTAAATATCACAAATTCTAATCTATATTTTATATACGTCTTGATTATTAGCAAAATGTTACTCTTGGTCAAATTGATATAAGATTTCCTAGAGATATTGTTTTAGTAAGATGCACAATTTTTAATGATATACTGTATAGCATGATGAATATAGGTAATTCATAGTTAAAACATATTAAGAAATAGATATTGTATGTTCTTAACAAATAAATGCTATGTGTGATGTTACAGATATATTAATTAGCTTCATGTTTATATATATATATATATACATATATATACATATATCAAAAACAAATTGTGCCCCATAAGTAAACCCAGAAATCATTTGACACAAAAAAATGAATAATATAAAATATCTGAGATTATTATATTCCCTGAGGATTGACTGAAATTTTATAATAACATTGTGATAGTTAGATATACATGATAACTTAATGGTTGAGGGTTCGAGCTCTGGGCTTATTAGTAGAGGACTAGTAGTTGAGTGAAGACTAGACCTAACTTGCTGGAGATTGGTAAATTGATGGGTGTCTTAGTTTGAAATGTATTTCTCACATTTTCATGTGTTTGGGAAGGTCATAACACCTCTGAGAGGTGAAGCCTTGCTGAAGGAAGACAGTCATAAGAGGTGGGCCTTGAGGTGGATGAGTCCCACTCTACCTCCAAGTAGAGTCTGCCTTTTCAGCAAGCACTCTTGCAGTTCTCAGCCTTGTGGATGGGAGCGTTTTAGCCTGACTCCAGCTTTAGTAGTCCAGCCATGCCACCTCCACCATGAAAGGCTGCTTCTCCCCTCTGGAACTGTAAGCTGAGTAAATCTTCCTTTCTCCCTTGACTCTGGGTGCTTTCTCGTAGCAATAATAAAGAGTAACTCTCATAGACATTGACACCTAGTAGTGGGGTATTGGTGTGAGATTAGAAGCATTTGGTACCACAATGTAAAGCTGTTTGAGAAGCTGAAAAAGTCGGCACCCAGCATAGCCAATGCTGTGATGTGGCTAGTGTTCTTAACACTGTTTGTGGGGAGAAATATGGAGAACTTTGGGATTATGTGCTGGGAAAGTTTTTGCATCTTGGCGATGGGGCCAAATGAGCCTTTATTGTAAGAGCTCCGCAGAGAGAAATGCTGTGAGAGAGATTCAGGCAGTGGAAGCCCAGCTTATGATGGTCCAGCGAGAAACGGAGACTATGTTGGCAACTGGACAAGTGACAAATGGAGCTATGTGTTGCTGGAGAGTTTAGTGACGTTTTGCCTTTTTCCTGAAAGATTACCTGAAGTTAAACTGGAGTGCTTGGCAGAGGAAATTTCAAAGCAATGTAGTCTTGACAATGTGATATGGTTTTTAGTTGTCTTCAGAGTTTTGAAAAAGCAAGAAGTCAGGCAAAAAACTGTGAGGGCTGATGAAAAAAAGGCAAACTTAAAGAGATGAATCAAGAAAAAGCGAGAAAAAAAATGGCTATTAAAGAGATTAGCTTCATTAGTAAATCAAAGCCTGCTCTCAGTTGGGATAATAGAAGAGTTCTTAGCTTGAGGGCAAGATACTCAGAGAAACTGCTCTCCCATAAGAATATAAAAACTTTTTGAAGGAATGAACTGAATGTTCTCTCATAAAGCAACTGCTCAGAAGTGAAAGAGATTTTCCCATGGTCAACACAGAGCAACTGAATCAACTGTGATTCAAGGGGGCCAGTCTTGGCAAAGTTATACATGTGGTTCTAGTTTTAGAGACGAAAAAGATGCAAAAGGAGGAGGTCATGGATCACTCCCACTCCCACAAGGTTTCAGAAAATGGTGGAATCCAGGCAGCATGTGGCAGAAAGTCTGCAAATTAGAGGTCCAAGAAGGGCAGTTTGTGCTGTGGAATTAAAGCCTGATTTGCCATTGAAAAGTAAATATGTTAGAGATGCCAGAGACAATGTGGGACACTTGCCAATGAGAGCTGTATACCATGGAAGGAGTCAGTCCAAGAAAGTGAAGTGTTCTACAGACAGGTGCATTGGAGGGGCAAAACCCAAGCCCTTTCAAATGAGATGATTTCAGCAAGAGGCTCACCTATTACTTACAGCTATACAGTTTGGAGTTTGTCCTGCTGGTTTTCAGTCTTGTTATGGGCAGATCTTTCCTAGATATACCCCATTCCTGCCTTTTGGAATGGAAATGTTTATTCTGTGCCATTGTATGTGGGAAATATATAACTTGTCTTTTGAGTTTTATATAAGGCTATGGACGTTTTTGACTGTATTGGGACTCTTGATGTAGTCTGTGAAGACTTTTAAAGTTGGACTGAGTGTGATTTTCATAATGAGATGACAATGAGCCTATGGGGGCCAGGGGTAAAGTGTCATGGTTTGAGATGTGTCTCCCATCATTTCATGTATGTGGGAAAGTCATGGCACTTTTGAGAGGTGGAGTTTTGCTGGAAGAAGGTCAAAAGTGGTGGGCTTTGAGGTGGAGGAGTCTGCTTTTGCAGCAAGCAGTCTTGCAGTTCTCAGTCTCATGAATGGGAGTGATTTAGCCTGACTCCAGCTTTAGCCAGTCAGCCATGCTGCCTCTGCCATGAAAGACTGCTTCTCTCCTCTGGAATGTTAAGGTGAACAAAAAAAAATCTTCCTTTCTCCCTTATGTTGCTTGTCTCTAGGTGCTCTCTCATAGCAAGTGCTCTCTACAGCAATAGTTAAGAGTAACTATTGCAATGGGGAAGTAAATGTTATAATGGTGAGTGGCACTAGGACCTGGACAGGTAAATAAAGTACAAAGAGCTGGTGGAAGAAGTTAGCATCTTTGTGTTTACTTGGATAGACATGCTGATCTGGTAAGTAAGGATAATCTCTCTCTCAGACATTATGTGGAGATGGTGTGGCCAGTTTTCTAAACTCCTGTTATTGGTATAGGCTCTCCTGCCAAGCTGGAGAAGCAATTATAACCAGGAATTGTAAGAGAAAATTGAGTCCCTTGTTCCTTTAACAGTTTTGTCATGATTTTATCACCAACTTTCAGAGTAACTAGTACAAACATCAGCAGAATATATTTTGAAATTTTTCAAAATATGTAATATATAAAACTATTAACATCTAACTACAAACCAGTAATTTCTTTGCTTTAGTTTGAGTTTACTTATCTTATTTTGTTTTCCTATTTTTTTCAGTCATTTATTCTTTTCATTGTCAGCTTCATGTATAAATTAATCAATATTGTTATTTTTCACCCTTTATTTTTATATCTGAAAATCTCCTCTCAATGGAAATTTTTTACTTATCATTTGCTATCCAATTTCTTCAAGTTTGGCCTGCTAAAATTCATCTGACTTGACTGGGTTGGCTTGTTTTTTAATTTTTTCCATACCTTAATATCCATCATTAAGCTACTACTTTTGAGTCTTTTTTTTAATATAGGAATTAATATAGGAATTTAGTGGAATAAAAATATTTCTTAGTTCATACTTAATTGTGTACCATTGATCTTGTTATGCCTTCATTTCATTCACCTTGATGTCTAGGAATTTTTCATTTCTTGCAATTCTTCCTAGAACTATATATTTAATATAATTTATATGATTTAATAGTGTGTTATATATTCTCTTGAATCTGTGCTTTCAGTAATTTTCTTTGTTCCATATGTTTAGCTTTATTTTATGATGATCTGAAAGTGTAGCAGTTACTGTTTCTGCTATTGTGAGACAGAACTCAAACTCAAGCAACTTAATGGGGAGAAAGGGAGACTTACTTGGCTTGTAGTTTCATAGAGTAGATATGTGGTACATTATGTTGGGAAAGGCTTGGTAGGCAACAAAAGTTAGAGATGACTTAAGTTACGTCCATCATGGATACTAAGAGAACTAACTGCAAACTCAAGAAAAGACTCACTAGAGGAAGAAAGTTAGAGATAACCAATCTGTAGGCACATACCCTGTGACATTTCTTCCCCCAGATTCTACCTCCCAAAGGTTCTATGAGCTTCCCAAACAGCAGTTAAGAATTCAAACATATGAACCTGTGAGCAGGTAACTTACATCCAAACCATGACAGAGAACATACAGGGCATGAGTTCAATCTTCCTTTATATGTAGAGGCTTTCACTGTGTTTAAATAGATTAAACACTTTGAAGAAAGCTCAAAATTAGTTAGGAATATTAGGCCATGTGGAACTATGCTCACTACCCCTCCATTCTTTACCTCACTCCTGGAGTAACTCTTGAACGACTCAGTTATCAATGCCAAACAACAAAAATTGGGGTTCTACCCATAATCTCTCCCTTCTTCCTGTGCTCCCACCATGCTGTAACACCATGGCAGCTCTGTTCTCTTCTAGCTGTGTACTCATCGTAGCTCTCCTTGTTTTCTCTCACCTTAAATTATCTCTTCTGTACAGCTATACCTACTTGCCTCCCTTGGACCAAGAGTCCAAGAGCTCCTTCCGTTTTCTCTCATTTCCAGTAAAATCTTTGCTTTAACCTCTGAATGGGTTCTGGTTTCAAAAACCCCGAAAGCAGAAACCCTGCAACAAGACAATAATCATATATAACTTAAGAGGAGAAAAACAGAGATTTATTTGGCTTATTTTTGCAGAGCAGGTATAGTTCACTATGGTAAGAATGGCATGGTGCATTGTAAAAACTGGAAACAGCTGAGGTCAGAGCAGTTATCATGGAGGTAGAGTAAGTAGTAACTGCAAGAGCAAACTGAGAGCTGGAAGCAGAGTTGAGTTATACAACCTGTAGTTCTTCCACTTGTGATGTGTCTTTCTCCTCCAGGTGTCCCCATCTTAAAGATGGCATGGCCTTTCTAAACATTCATATCAGCTAATGATTCAAATACATGATCCTGTGGGGTACAACTCACATTTAAGCCATGGCAGATGTCAAATTAACAACTGAAGACAGTCCTGAGTACTTCTATAAAAAATTATTAGTCAAGGCAAGCCTGAGCCAACCTGAAGGAGATTGTCTTATTAACTTGGAGACCTAGACCATAATGAATTGAACCATTACATGGGCAGGTGTATATGGCTGAGGGAGCTGTTTTAGTAGTTTGACATTCTTAGGCAAGTGAGATTTGCCCTTCTTTCAACAATTTCTGTGCATGTGATTTGGATAATTCCCTTAACTTCTGGTGTTGACATGAACTCTCCTGTTGAGTTGAACTATGAATTGCAACTAAGAGTTGTAAGCAAGAATAAAAACACTCCTGTTCCTGTAAGTTATTTGCTCATGAATTTTTCACAATCTGCAGACAAATGGCAGCAATGTATGTGAATAGTACAATGCTATTTGAATGATTTAATTTGAAAAGTTTTATTATAAAATGAGTGAAAGTTGCCAACATATTTTTATAGTGCTAGAAGTAGACTCCTTCTCTAAGAAAACATGTTACTCATGCAGATTTTTCTTTACTGGAATCAATCCTTCATGTTGAGGTTCTTGAAATTCTCCTGTTTGGTCAGTTATAACATGATCTCCTATTGACAACATAATGTTAGTGTAAGTTTTGGATGAGAACTTCCAAATTTAACTAAGCTAAAAACACTCTTGAAACAATCAAGTGTCTTTTATTTTTTTCTCATCTGCATGTTTGACACTGATGGTCCATTTTTTATGAATGTCATATTTGAGAACTGGTGGAGAAAAGAAGATTAAAAAAATCTTTAGCATAATTAGGAAACCATATGTTTTCTTTCTGCCCTATTTTTTCCTGTACACTAAAATATTCTCTTGAGTTCAATTATATGCACCTAGACTCACAGCAGGTAGAATCTAAGAACATTAATAAAAAGAGAATGAGCTTCATCAAAAATCTCACATTGGAGATGAACAAGTTAGGCAAGAATATTGATATAATTGGAGGAAAATTAAGAAGGATTTGTTTAATTAAACAGATTATTTATAATTGTTTGAACTACTTAGATTCAAAATATTATTTTAAAGAAGACTCTTACATCAACATATTTAGGACTCACCATCCCTTAAATTTAAATAATTCTTGTGCATATACAATATTAGATTTATGATGTAGAAGCAAAATATAATTTCATCTTTAAAAAGTGGATTATATAAATTCATTAATCTTATGGAATATCCAAAACTCTGTTCATAATAAAAATAATTCATCATGAACTAAATGTTTGTGGAAAAAGTTCATCTGTAATTCCATTAAAAATAAATGTTATCTTTTTAAAAAGAAAATCTAAATAAAATTTTCAAATATATACATCTTATGATTGGTATAAGCTCTGTATTTCCACACATTATATTTTAACCTAACTACTATTCTGTATTTATAATTGTATAGATGGGCTGGAGAGATGGCTCAGGTTTAAGACTGTTTCACAAGCAGAAGGTCCTGAGTTAGGATGACAAGTCCCATAAAAAATATCCCAGACCCAGAAAATTAAGCGCCGTATGTACTCCCTAATAGGTGGCTCCTGGTACCAAACCCACCCAGCCCACCTAGAGACACTCAAAGGTAAATCTCTGTAATACCTATAGTAATTGCAAGGATTATGAACAGGAGAGATGGGGTAGGAGGGCCACATCAGAAACAAGCAGATAGGGGACCATATTACAGCAGAGAAAATAGGCCTCCATCAAGGATTGCAAGTAAGTAATGAGACATCTGGTTAAGTTCACAGACTTTCCTTCCTGATCACTTGCAACTGATGGGGTATGATCTCACCAGAAGGGGAAGGCATATAGTCTGGCAGATAGAAAGTAATCATTTTGCAAATGGGTGATTGACCCCTCCCTCACTGTGGTTTCCTACTTTTATTACATCTACCTTTGAATGTGCTCTTATAACAATGCTCTAGTTTAACAGCTTTTTGTCTCTGGCCAGGGGGTGACATACAATACCCATCAGGATGGAGTGAAGGGCATTGCAGGAGCAGCAAAACTGCAAAAGAAAATCAACAAACCATAATCCAGAACTTCAGAGACTCTATAATCAACCACCTAGAACTAGGCCAGACTAATCTCTCCCCATCCTGAAGCTCAGGGAAATTTGCAGAAGAGGGAGCGGTAAGATTGTAAGAGCACAAGGATGGGGGGAGCAATGATATGCAAGATACTCCACACAAGTTAGGGCCGAAGCAATCATAATTGGACTTTGCATGTCCTGCGCAATGTCCAACACACTATTGACCCCACAAAGTCTAGCATTTGCTAAAGGCACCAAGATCCTTGGAGGGAAGGGATTGTTCCTATGCTTAAGGGGAACACAGGAAAGGATTGAGGGGAATACCACCGGGTCTTTGTATGTCATTGGAAAGGAAAGCCCAGAGGAGAGATTGGCAGGCACATTAAAGGATTCTCTGGGGATTAGGGGGGAGGCACGGGGGTATGGAGAGGGAAGGGTGAGGGGAGGGGGAGCAGGGGTGTCGGGAGGAGGAGGAGGGAGGGAGAGAACCGGTGTACCTACTAAGTTTGTATGAGCGGAAATAGTAATAAAAAATGTTTAAAAAAAATGTCAGGTAGAAACGGTGTTGGCCTGCACTTCCAGCCCAGAGAGGCAGAACCAGGGAAATTCCAGAGCAAAGCAAGAAGGAGGTTGAAGCAATCCAGGATGATTCCTGAAGTCACCCTTGGTCCTTCACAGGGACACACAGTGCCCTCTGATACACAACAAACACACACATAAACCACACACACACACACACACACACACATGCAAAATAAATAAATAAAATATGATTGTGTAAACACTTGAAGTCTTGGTTAATGCTAAGACTCAGTGGTATTCAAAACATGTGTGATCTTTTATTCCAGTATAGTCATCTTTCCTCACAGGGAACCTTTCGTTGCATCAATCTTTTCTTCATTTCTTAACTTGAAGATTTCTTCCTATAGTTCTCCAAGTCTAATTAGTCCTTCATGTTCATTACTCCTTAGTGACTCACTTGTGGAGGTATTGTCAGTCTCCCAGACTTCCAATGTCTTCAGGTTTCACTTAATTTCTCATGTTTCTTCTTGCCTGTAAAACAAAAGTAAATTCTGTGAAATCCTTTAGCTGATCATTTATGGACTTTTATAATATCTATAATGCTTATATTGGCTTGAAACATTCCTGCATATCATATATATTTTAAGTTTTGTATGTGCTAAGGAGTTTTCTCTCTGTGTTCCACTTCACTCCCATACTCCCAAATACTTGCTTCATTAAGTTTTCATGGTATTTCCACTTTTCATGCCATAAAAGTAATCAGCTAAGACAATCCTCTCTTTTACTTCCACACTCACAAACAACACATATGTTCTTCAAAGTCAGCTCAGATTCAATTTCTTTTAGGAAGTTTTCTGGTTTCATCACTTAGTCCTGCATTCATGTTTCTGTGATGTTATCAAATAAGTACTCAAGATAACAAATAGGTACTCAAATCTGGTGAATCCAGGCTTGTATGCTGTTTTCAGTAACTGTCTGTAATCATTGAAGATGATAGCTTTGTTTTCTTACTTACTTTGCTAACACAAATTCCTTTCTCCTTAATACTACTTAAAACATTACATGGTTTAGGGTTTCCATTTTATCTTGCTTATTAATGTATCAATATTTTTTCATAAGCTTCAAATCTATGTGTCAGAGGAGACCATATGACTTATATAATATGTCCAGAAGAGTTCATGGCCCATATATGGCAGGGCCTCAATGATTCCCAATAATACATTTGGTTTTATTATTGAGCTGTATTTTAATGATAATTGTGTCTATGTTTGTGGCTCAAAATGGTCTATTAAATTCCTGATGTTTTAGTTCTAATACTAGTGCCTATGTTTTGATATATTTAACATATCATAATAAAACAATGACTACAGTTTAAAAGGGCAGATCCACATAACCATGTTAGTGACATTTTAGCTACAGTGAAATAATTTTCCTAGAAGGTCTTAATAGCTCTCTTGAGTTTTAAATTCAAAAAGAGAAAGTTGTATTAGAGCCAATTTTCTTAAGTATCAAGTAATCTGTGTTTTGCAAAAAATGATTATCGCAAGAGACAAATGTAAAAAAAGAATACTTAAGCTATCAAAGTCTCTCTAGGGACAGGTTAGAGAGACTGAAGATCATAGCAGATGTTTTTAGCTATCTAGTTAGCTAGGGCTATGATGCAAATAATTGCTACTGCCATTATCTTTGAAACCAGATGTCTGATGTCCCTATGAGAAACAACAGAATAATAATGGTAATGGTATAGATGATTTTCTAGCCTATTGCTGCGTTACGACTTAATATTGCTTTTTATCTGTAGGACTGCTGACAAGCATGCCAAAATGTTGAGATCAGATATACATTTTTCATAAATTTCATTGCAGCATTATTTACAATTAAAACCTAATTTATTAGCAATGACTTTTAGTGTCACAATATGCTAAGAAATTTATGGAAATAGGGAAACAACAGTATCTTCAGAAATTTCTGTCAACAGATTTAAGCTTTGAAAAAAATATTAAATTGATTATGTGACATGTTTATCCAAAATTTCTTCTGTAGAGGCAGCTTGGTCATGGCAGCACATTTGGTAACTGACTTTTGTGAATAGGTTTTGGAAACCAAGACTTTGAATAGGGTTTATTCGAGAGAGGGATTTATTTTGGATACCACAAATAACCTTCCACTTAAAATAGTAACTGATCAGAATTTAACAGAATGCATTTGTGTGAGTAATGGCAAAGGGTCCCAGTAGTATATGAAGGTCTTTGAAAATCTTGACTAATTTGACTATCAAGTGATGTTTCCTGGAAGGCAGGCTTGCCTAGTAAAGGTGGCAAATAAAAAAGTAGCTTGCTTTACATACTACAAATTATAATCTAATATATGGAGTTGTGTTTGTACTTGTTTTAAAGACCTATGTAGTTTTAAATAAACTTAAATTCCAAAGAAAACCAATAAAACAAATAATTATTGTCAAGCATAATGACATGTATGGCTTCCTATTCCTCCTCCTTCAATTTCTCCTCCATTTTCTTCCTTATACTCATCTTCCTCACATTCCTCATTCTCTGTCTTCCGTTTCTTCTCTTTGTCCTCATTTTATAACCCTGGAGTCATGGAAGCTTTACTAGTCTAGGTTCTCTACAATGGGACCTTGAGACCTTTGGAGTTTTCATCAGAACAGTGTCCATTACCATATTATAGGTAGCTTATCTCCTTTCACAAATGCTACAGCTCTAATAGATACACTTATGAAGCATGTGAGAGGGATAGATCCCTAAATTACCTCACATGCACAAGGTTATATGTTTAAGTATTTTATTTATGCTTGTATATGTTTTTAATAAAAATACAACATACGAATTTGTCTTTTAAGTTTTTAAAGTGACAAATGATATAATGACTACACTGGTAAAATTCAAAATGATCCAATAATTCTTAAGTAAAAATTCTTAAGACACTAGTTGATAATCCTTGAGAAAACTGCTATATACAGAGAAATATAGAGGCTCAGAGGAACTATTAAAATGTCAATGCCAGATGTCTTATGAATTTATAGTAAAGCTTGGTGATATATAGTGTCTCCTTTTTCAATATGAATATCACCAATGGCAAGGAACTCACTGATGTTAGTAAACCAATTCTTTTAGTCTGTGCCAATTATTTGAAAGCATTTTTTATGTACATATTTTTTTGTTCTCATTCCTGAGAAATTTTTTGTACTTGTTACTTTTTTGTATTGATGTTAAGACTAATATCCTAAACATAAAATATCAGAACATGATGAGTGAGCATGCAAAGAACAAGTTATTGGCTAAAAAATCCTATTAGGTAACAAGCAGCTAAGGAGTTTCATGAGGAGACCCTGAGTATTTACTACATCTTGCAAATGAGAATTAGAGGCTTATTAATTTGATATCCTTATACCTTTCCCAAACTATGGAACAACAGTTAAAACACAAAAGGAAAAGCAATGCATTAGTGCTCAAGAAAGAAGGCCTTAGTTCTGCTTCTATCATTATTTTTATTTTTAGTTATTTGGAAATGATACAGTTTTGATAAAATAGCTGCATTTCATTAAAACTGGATTTTCTTATTTAAAAGAGGGGTGGATTCCATAACCAACATAATTTTCTAATACTACAGATGGCCATTAAGAAAAAAGTAATACTTAAAAATATGTCAATAAAATATTTAACTGGGAATATATATATATATATTTTCAGAGCATACAATATAATTTAAATTGACAATTCATAATAAACTTAAAAATGAGTTTCTCCTCTTCAAAGAGTCTAGGGACACTGTCATTATTGAAACCCAAAAGGATATTGTGTGCATATATGAGAGATAACCTTTAAAGTATCTGACATCATAAAGAAAAGTGAAAATAAATGCCAAGTGTGTATATTACTAAAAGTGTGAGCATGTGTGGCTTAAACAAAGCCAATCAAAATACTTAGTTTCATCTCTCAAATTTTCCAACTTCAAGGTAATACCTTAGGTCTGCTGCCCATATTAAATTAAAAATGAAACATTATCCAATTGAGTATGTAATATTACTCAAGAAAACTTTTAATGTACATTAGAATAAATCTGTCTAAAATAACAGTATTTTGCCATTAATATTAATCATTTATTTACTGATCATACCTTTATCTCTAACACATATATGTTGACCTAGCATGTCAGAAAATACATACATCTCCCTCTATGTATATTTTCCCATTTTATCATGTATATATGTGCACATATAAAACAGTATATAAGATAAGAATAAATTGCATGCTCTAAATATTATATCATAAACTCATTTTCTTAATATTTTTATAATGAAGGTATCAAACAGATGAACACATGTAGGAGAAGTTAGCTGTTTTCTTTCCTGCAGCTTGGAAGTATAAAATGTGAAGAATGAGTTAATCTGCCACGCTAGATAAGAAGGTGAGAGTTGGTGCATGTGGATCTATGATGTGGTATTATTTGAATGTGATGGAAGCTTTTTGCTCATCCATCCTATAAGCTCTCTACGACATGCACTCACATCGCTTTGAGCTGAATAAAGCATTATTATTTACTTTCCTTAAATGTATTTAAAATTTTTAAAAAAATCTGACAGCTGTTGTCTTGCTGGCAAGGAATTTCTCAGGAGTCTTCAGGAACTGAAGTAGTTAATTTGATCAAAATCTCTTCTGAGAGTATTTTAATATATTATGTATTCTACTCTAGCTCTCAAAGTACACACACACACACACACACACACACACACACACGCACACACACAAACACAGGCACACGCGTAAAAAAAATTCAATGTGTTTCCCCATAAGATGTAAACATGTAAGATTTTAAAAGATATGGTGATGTTAAAGTGTCTCCAATTAGGAAACATCTTGATTCTAATAAATGTTAGAAGAGTTTTGCCAGTTGGATATTTTCCAGACTCATTTATACTCAATTAACAACTTTATTTTTAATCTGAAGAACCATTCAAATCAGTAATTAGAAAGCAAGATTAAAAAAAATAAGGGGCTGCTTGAATAGTTCTGGGAGAAAAATAAGGAAGGAACGAATCATTTATTTTATCCAGCCGAGTTTTATTACCTCCTGCCTTTATGAGAACATGTTGAATAAGGAAGGATCCTTCAGTATCTGGTTTCACTTGAGGCATCACAGCATATGCAATTAGGAAAACTGTAATGAATCTCCACTAAGAAACAAGACGGAAAAATCTGTTACATTAAAAAGCACATATAGAATTGACTTCTTATGAACATAGTTCCAGTAATATTCTGAATACAGAGAAAAGAAGCCAAATCTTAGTGTAAGCTGTACCCTTTAAAGAGGATGAGCATGCTAGCCCTCTTTGGTTTGAATTCTGAAGAAAGAGGAAATGTCATCTTTCCATCCAGCACAACAGAAAATTTGAAAATAAAAATACATACACAATACATACATTATAAGGCACAAAAGACAGAATACAAAATGTAAACCTTGAACTGTATTAATCATGATTTGAGGAAATACTCTATTAATAAGCTGTATCTTTCTGACATGGCCAATGAACTAATCAATAAGAATTTTCTAGAGACAATCACCCTGTAATTACTGTAAAGAGATACTGTATTCTTAAGTGCTATAAAATTTATATGGTTTTTACATGAACAAAGATTTCAAAGGGTGCACTGACTTATTTTTAGAAAAGAGTATGAAGCTTATATGATTGCATGCTTATTCTGAGAAAAAATTTACATTTTTTCTATAGTAGTTCAGATTTTTACTGCTTCTTCAATATTATACTTTGGTCAGAGGAAAGTATTTGCAAAGTAACTTTTTGAATATGAACATGGCCAAATAAAGCATAGCCACCAAGTCTGATTATCTGATTTACACAAAATTCTAAGCCTAAGCCAACTAGATTTAAACTATTTCAGTAAATTTTACTATTACAAAATATTACTGATTTTCCTAAATGCCCTATTATCATACATTAAACTATTTTCATTGAAAATATTTTGGTGTGATTCAAATGTGCCAATTAATCACATACGCCTCTTAAGTGTAATATTCTCTGTCAGGCTGTGGGGACAATGATACGGCGATGACAGCTTTATCCTTTTGATATTCTGTTGATAGGCTCTTAATGTAACACTGAACTAAGAACCTAAGTGAGCCACAAAGTTTCTTTTTTTCAGTATCACTATAGAGACATTTACAGAAACTTAACTCTTTTTAGTATAAAGTGAAGTTGAAGCATGAAGTCTTTCTTTTTGAAACCATTTATTGTCTCGTCTGTTAATTTTTCACTATTCCACGTTGTTATGTATTCATAGACTGGATTCCTGGCTCCAAAGTTATGCCAATATTGACCAGGAGAAGAGAAGAGATTGCTGAGGTCTATGAAATTGAGGATAATGCAACCTTTATCCAGATAAGTCAAAGTCATTTATTGTAGTTTCATTGTGGTATTTTTTTATTTCCAATCATACAAACTTAACAGGTACACCAGTCCCCTCTCTCCCTCCACCACCCATCCCCCTATGCCCCCCTTTTCTCTCCCTTCTCCCCCTTCCTCCTTATCCCCCAGTGCCTCCCCTTCCATCCCCAGAGCATCCTTTAATGTGCATGCCAAACTCTCCTCTGGGTCCTCCTCTCCAATGAGGTGCAAGGACCCAATGGCATTTCCCAGAGCTCTTCCTATGTTCCTCTTAAGCATAGGAACACTACTGTGGCTGTCAATCCCTTGCGTCCAAGGATCCTAGTGCTTTTAGCAAATGCTAGACTTTGTGGGGTCAATAATGTGTTGGACATTGTGCAGGGCATGCAAAGTGTTGCTTTGGCCCTATCTTGTGTGGAGTATCTTGCATATCATTACTCCTCCCATCCTTGTGCTCTTACAATCTTACCTCCCTTTCTTCCGCAAATATCCCTGAGCTTCAGGATGGGGAGAGATTAGGCTGGCCTACTTACAGGTGGTTGATATAGAGTCTCTGATATTCTGGATTATGGTTTGATGATTTTTTTTTTCAGTTTAGCTGCTCCTGCAATGCCCTTGGCTCCATCCTGATGGGTATTCTATGTCACCCCTGGCCAGAGATAAAAAGCTGTTAAATTAGAGCATTGTTATAAGAGTATATTCAAAGGTAGATGTAATAAAAGTAGGAAACCGTGATGAGGGAGGGGTCAATCACCCATTTGCAAAATGGTTACTTTCTATCTGACAAACTATATGCCCTCCCCTTCTGGTAAGATTATACCCCTTCAGTTACAAATGATCAGGAAGGAAAGTCTGTGAACTTAACCAGATGTCTCATTACTTACTTGCAGTCCTTGATGGTGGCCTATTTTCTCTGCTGTAACATGGTTCCCTATCTCCTTGTTTCTGGTGTGTCCCTTCTTCCCCATCTCTAATGTTCATAATCTTTGCAATTACTGTATGTATTACAGAGATTTATCCTTGAATGTCTCTAAGTGGGTTTGGTACTAGGAGCCATCAATTAGGGAGTACATACGGCACTTAATTTTCTGTGCCTGGGATACTTCACTCAATATAGTTGTTTCTAATTCCATCCATTTACTGGCAAATTCCATTAATTCATCATTTTTGATGGGTGAGTAGTACTCCACTGTATAGATGTACCACAGTTTCCTTATCCACTCGTCAACTGTTGGACATTTGGGTTGATTCCAAGACTTTGCTATTGTAAACAGTGCTGCTATGAACATGGTTGTGCTTGTACTATCCATCAAACCATAATCCAGAATATCAGAGACTATCCAGGTGAACCTCTGCTGTATGTGGGGTTATTCCCAAAAGTGGAATTGCAGGGTCATATGGTATTTCAATCTTTAATTTCTTTAAGAATCTCCAGAAATCCAGTTTTGCCAGCACCATTTGTTGAAGATACTGTTCTTTTTCCACTGGATATTTTGGGCCCCTTTGTCAAAGATCAAATGGCTGTAGGTGTGTGGGCTTAGATCTGGGTCTTAACCCTTATCCATTGATCTATGTGTCTAATTTGGAGCCAGTACGAGGCTGTTTTTATAACTATTGATTTGTAGTATAGACTAAGGTTTGGTATGGTGATACCTCCAGCAGTGTTTTTGTTACTCAGGATTGTTTTTGTTATCCTGGGTCTTTTCTGCCTCCATATGAATTTTGAGATTGTTTGGTCATCCTCTTCAAAGAATTGCTTTGAGATTTTAATTGGTATAGCATTGAAATTGTATTTGCCTTTGGTAGGATGGTCATTTTTATGGTGTTGATTCTGCCAATCCAGGAATATGGGATGTCTTCTGCAATTGCTTTCCTTAGGGTTTTAAAGTTTTCATTATAAAGGTCTCTTATTTCCTTGGAGAGGTTTATACCAAGGTATTTCATTTTTGTAGGGGCTATAGTAAATGGGATTGTTTCTCTCAGGGCTTTTTCACTTCTTTCATTCTGGGAATATAGGAAGGCCACTGATTTTTGTACATTTATTTTGTATTCTGCCACACAGCTGAACTTCTGTATTAGTTCCAGGAGCTTCCTGGTGGAGTTGTTGGGATCACTCAGGTATAAGATCATGTGATCTGCAAATAGAGATAACTTGACTTCTTCCTTGCCTATTTTAATCCATTTTATCTCCCTTTCTTATCTTATGGCATCAGCTAAGACTTCAAGTACAATACTGAATAGAAGTTGTGAGAGTGGACAGCCTTGTCTGGTTCCTGATCAAAACAAGAATGCTTTGAGTTTTTTCTCATTGATTATAATCCTTGCTGTTGGTTTGTTTTATACAGCTTTTATTATCTTGATAAAGGTTTCTTCCACTCCAACTATCTCTAGGATTTTGATCATAAAGGGCTGTTGGATCTTGTAAAAAGCTTTTTCTGCCTCTATCAAGAGAACTATGTGGTCTTGTACTTTGGACTGGTTTATATGGTGAATTACATATATTGATTTGTGTATGTTGAACAAAACTTGTGTGCTTGAAATAAAGCCTACTTGATACCTGTGAATTATCTTTTTGATGTTTTTGAGTCAGATTTGCTAAGACTTTTGTTGAGAATCTTTGCCTCTGTGTTGATCAGAGATATTGGCCTATAGTTTTCTTTTTTAAGTGTATCTTTATTAGGTTTTGGGATTCAGACGATATTAGCTTCACAGAAGAAATTTGGTAGTGTTTCTTCCTTTGCTATTTGATGTAACAGTTTAAGGAGTATTGGTGTTATTAGCTCCTTAAATGTCTGGTAGAACTCTGTGCTGAAACCGTCCATTCCAGGACATTTTTTGGTGGGAAGATTCGAGATTACTTCATCGATTTCCTCATATGTTATAGGACTATTTAAATAACTCACAACTTCCTGATTCAATTTAGGTAAGTTGTGCTTACTTGGGAATTCATCCAACTCTTTTGTGTTGTCAAATTTCAGAGTATAAATTTTTGAAATATGATGTTATAATTCTCTGGATTTCTAGGGTATCAGTAGTGATAACTCCATTTTCATTTCTAATTTGGGTTTTCTCTCTCTTGCTTTTGGTTAAATTAGCTAGGAGTGTATCAATCTTATTGATTTTTTCAAAAAACAAGCTCTTTGACTAGTTGATTTTCTGTATCATTTTCCTATTCTTGATTTCGGATATTTCTCCCCTCTCCCCTTGTTTTGCTAATCTCATTTCTTCTACTGATTTTGGGATCGGATTGCTCTAGTTTCTCTAAAGCTTTAAGTTGCATTGTTAAGTTATTTATTTCTGATGTTTCCATTTTTTTTGATGTAGGCATTTAGAGCTATGAACTTACCTCTTAGGACAGCTCATTTAATGTTATGATGGAGAAATTATTTTTAATTTTGGACATTTTTATGTTTAGTGCATTTTGTAAGCATATTGTTTGACATTTATGTTTTGGTGGTATTATACTTTCCTTCTGTCCTCCTGGATAAGCTTGTTTTTTTCCTCAAGCTTGAGGATCATTTCTAGCATTTTTTGAAGGCCTGGTTTGTTAGAAATGTATCCTTTCAAGTTGTCTTTGTGCTGGAAAACTTTTTTTATCCCTCGATCATGACAGATATTTTTCCGGGTATATCAGTCTGGGTTAGCATTTTTGCTCATTTAATACTTGAAGTACATCTCTCCAAGCTCTTCTTGCTTTTACTGTTTCCATTGAGAAGTCATTTGTTATTCTAATAGGTTTACCTTTAAAAGTGACTTGCTTTTTTTCTCTTGAAGCTCTCAGCACCTTTTCTTTGTCTTGAATGTGGAGTGCTTTGACTATTATTTGCCATGGCGAGTTTCTATTTTGGTCATATCTGTTTGGAGTGCGGAATTCCTCTTGTATTTGGATGGGCCTCTTGAATTCTGATTAGTAGTGTGTCTTCCATGGACCATGTGAGTGTGTCCCTGTGGGCAGAGGCGTAGAGGGGTTGATGTTGATGGCAGAATTCTTCACCTGGGACTTGGGAATTGGCTTAGTTGCCCACCCAAGCTCTGGGGCCTGGGGCGTGGCCCAGGCAAAACTGAGGCAGCCTGGGTGTTGCTCAGGGCTGGCTGGAGGGAGGTGCTGGGACACAGGGCCATCTGGGGGGCTAGGCAAACTCATCTAAGATGGAGGGCTGGGAGCTGTTGGGCGGACAGGCTGGCAGGAGAAAGTCATTGTGGTATTTTGTAAAATATTTTTGTTTCTATTTTTTTCTCTTTTTAAATTTCTTTTTTTATTATTATTTATTCAATTGTGCATGTGTGTGTTCGTGCGCATGCGTGTGTGTATGTGTATGTGTGTATGTGTATGTGTAGAACCACGGATGAATTTGGGAACCACCATAGACCGCCTTCACCTGCTCCTTGTTTACTCTACCCAGGGATTCAGAGGCTCCGCCCTTCCAGGACCAGAAATGCGGGTGCCCTCGTGTCCCGCATCTATACATGGGATCTGGAATATGAACTTAGGACCTTCCACCTGCAAGGCAGAACCTTAACACCTGAGTCACCTCTCCAGCCCTATTTTTTTCTTTTTTATAAACTTTACTTTTTAACTTTCTACAATTTATTAGTTTAATTTTAGCATATAATGCATTGTTTTTATTACATTTTTTGCCTAGTTATACAATCTCAATTGGTACCACCTTTCTTCTCCCTCCCTTCTCTCTTTCCCCTTATTGCCCCCCATTTCACTCTTCCCTGATTCCCACTCTTCTTTTTTAATGTGAGATCCAAGCTCAGGTCTTTCTGTTTCTAAGACAGAGGCTTAGCCCCTAAGGTATTTCTTCACCCCTTCAATTATTTTATTGAGCATGTTTATGCTCAAATTATTGGCCTCAAATTTTTCATTTCACTTCTATCAATATCTGGGTTATATCTGGTTTCTTTTGCTATATATAAAGCCTTGGAATGGGGTTAGGTTTTAAAGTCCCATTTAGAGCTGAACTCACCACAGTTACATATATTCTCCATGCTTTGGCCAATTGTGGTTCTCTGAATTAAAGAAATTCAATTTTGCAATAGAATACTTTTGCAAAAAGATGCATTTTGCAAGAGGATACTCATGAGAACCCACCAATGTTTCTTATGGATTTCTTCAGGGGACAGTAATGGCATTGAAATGCTGATTCTCTCAGATTTATCACAATTTGGATGTTATCAATGGAATATTTTGAGTGCTATTTTCCTTAAACATAGGATTATACTAATTTACATTGAGTATGATGTAGGTAGTTTTTTTAAGCTATTTAAGCTATGATGATAAATTATGCAAATGAGCTTTAGTTACCATTAGTTGCTTTTTTATTCAATATCATTAGTAATTGTTTATCCAAGTTTCTGTTCTTTCTTCTGTTACTATTGTTCAGAAAAGTGCATGCACATTATTCAATATAATCAGAACACTATTATGTACTAATAAAGGGTTAACATGCATATAAAATCACAATAATAATAATTCACAAGTATGTACAGTTATACCATGTTGTCATGGTTTGAATGTGAGTTGTCTCCCAGAGTTTCATTTGTTTGAATCCTTAGCTGTGGTTAATGTTTTTAAGAGTCAGGGTCCCCTTCCCCCTCCACTCCACCGCCCAGGATGCGTGCGCGGTCCAGCCGGGCCTCACTGCGCCACAACCCAAGTAAGATGGGTCCTTGCCCGCCCCCAGAGCCCCAGGCCGCCCGAGTGGACCCAGCTCCTCCCGCCATCCAGCCGGAGCCACGCACAGGGCCTGGGAGGAGGAGAGGGCACCCCCTTTGCTCCCGGCCCAGCCCTCGGGTGGCCCGGGTTTAAATAGCGCCCCGCCGATGCCCCATCCCCCCTTCCCCTCCACTCCGCTGCCCGGGACGCGGGGGTCCAGCCGGGCCTCACAGCGCCTGGACCCAGGTAAGATCGGTCCGCACCCACCCCTAGAGCCCCAGGCCAAATAATTCAGTTTAGTGAAAAACACACAGAAATTAAAAGATCTTCAGAGTTAAACCGACAATCCCAAAGTCTAAGTGCAAATCCATGAGACACAACACTCAAGTAAACAAATCTCCCACTGAAGGAATTAATCCCATAATGTTAGACTCCAACCAGAACAAACCCATGGAAAATGGCCAAGAAAGCCTGACCCAGGATAACGACCTTCAAAATATGATCAGGGAGGAATTAAATAATCAAATCAATCGCTTTGAGGAGGAACACAACAGAAACATGGAGGAGTTGAGAAAAACAGTGCAAGAATCAAAAACTGGCATAGAGCAGTTAAAGCAGACTCAAGCAGAGTTTAAAAGTGAGCTAAAAGACAAGTTATCTTCAACCCAGAACTCTACAGAGAGTCTTATCAGCAGAACTAATGAAGCAGAAAACAGAATATCAGATCTTGAAGATAAAGTGGGAGTATTAACCAGCTCAATGGAAGAGATTGTTAAAGCCAAAAAGATGCTTGAGAGAAATATCCAGGGGATATGGGACACCCTGAAGAAGCCCAACATGCGTATTCATGGAATACCAGAACAAGAATCTCAAAATACCACCCCTGAGGAAATTTTTGAAATTATCATCAAGGAAAACTTTCCTCATCTAAAAAGAAAGAGGCCCATACATATACAAGAGGCATTCTGCACCCCAAACAGATATGACCAAAACAGAAGCT
This sequence comes from Typhlomys cinereus, assembly GCA_023101885.1. NCBI lineage: Eukaryota > Metazoa > Chordata > Mammalia > Rodentia > Platacanthomyidae > Typhlomys > Typhlomys cinereus. The sequence goes on along the minus strand of JALPQD010000061.1, from coordinate 6,815,234 downwards.
CGTCACAGCAAATAATAGTCAAAACACTCCACATTCAAGATAAAGAACTGGTGCTGAGAGCTTCAAGGGAGAAAAAACAAGTCACTTTTAAAGGTAAACCTATTAAAATAACAAATGACTTCTCAATGGAAACACTAAAAGAAAGAAGAACTTGGAGAGACATACTTCAAGTATTGAATGAGCAAAAATGTCAACCTAGGGTGATTTACCCTGCAAAACTATCAGTCATGATCAAGGGAGAAAGAAAATCTTCCAGCACAAAGACAACTTGAAGGGATACATGTCCACCAAATCAGGCCTTCAAAAAATGCTAGAAATGATACTCAAGCGTGAAGAAAAAAACAGGCATATCCAGGAGAGCAGAAGGCAAGTATAACACCATTAAAAGCGAAGCAATATACTTATAAAAACTACTAAACATAATAAATGTCTGGAATTAACAATAGTTTCTCCATTATAACACTAAATGTTAATGGACTTAATTCACCGATCAAGAGACACAGATTACAAACTTGGATTAAAAAATCACAATCCATCAATCTGCTGCCTGCAGGAAACCCATCTCACCACAAAAGATAGGCACGCTCTAAAAATAAAAGGCTGTTCAACAATTCTACAAGCTAATGGAAGCAGAAAACAGGCAGGGGTAGCCATTATGATATCAGACAAAGTGGACTTCAAACCAAAGGAAATTATAAGAGACACGGATGGATACTACATTTTAGTCACAGGTACAATTCACCAGGAAGACTTCACAATACTGAACATATATGCACACAATACGGGCCCTTCCACATTCATTAAGAAAACCCTACAGCGTCTAAAGGAAGAAATCAACCCCCAAACGATAATTCTTGGGGACTTCAACACCGCCCTCTCAACATGGGATAGATCAACAGGTCAAAAGCTTAATAGAGACACTTTGGATCTTAATCAAACCCTTAAAGAAATGGACCTTACAGATCTCTATCGAACTTTTCACCCACGTTCTAAAGAATACACATTTTTCTCAGCAGCACACAGAACTTTCTCCAAAATAGATCACATACTGGGCCACAAAACGAATCTACACATGTACAAAAAAGTTGAAATTCTAACCTGTGCCCTGTCAGACCACCATGGCCTAAAGCTTGACATCCACAACACAACAAACAAGAGAAAATACACTAACTCCTGGAAACTTAACAATATGATGCTGAATGAGAACTGGATTCAGGAAGAAATTAAAAAGGAAATTCAAGATTTCCTGAAAGTGAATGATAATGAAAATACAACTTACCAAAATCTCTGGGACACAATGAAAGCTGTTCTAAGAGGTAAGTTCATAGCTCTTAATGTCTACATCAAAAAAAATGGAAACATCAGAAATAAACAACTTAACAATGCAGCTTAAAGCTTTAGAATAACTAGAGCAATCTGATCCCAAAAGTAGTAGAAGAAGAAAAAAAAAAAAAACAAAACAAAACAAACAAAAAAAAAGTAGTAGAAGACAGGAGATTAGCAAACTAAGGGGAGAAATATCTGAAATCGAGATTAAGAAAACGATAGAAAAAATCAACCAGTCAAAAAGCTGATTCTTTGAAAAAATCAATAAGATTGATACACCCTTAGCTAAATTAACCAAAAGCATGAGAGAGAAAACCCAATTTAACAAAATCAGAAATGAACATGGAGTTATCACTACTGATACCCAAGAAATCCAGAGAATTATAACATCATATTTCAAAAACATAACTCTGTGAAGTTTAACAACACAAAAGAGATTGATGAATTTCTAAGTAAACACAACTTACCTAAATTGAATCAGGAAGTTGTGAATTATTTAAATAGTCCTATAACATATAAGGAAATTGAAGAAGTAATCTCAAATCTTCCAACCAAAAAATGTCCCGGACCAGATGGATTCAGCACAGAGTTCTACCAGATATTTAAGGAGTTAATAACACCAATACTCCTTAAACTGTTCCATCAAATAGCAAAGGAAGTACACTACCAAATTCCTTCTATGAAGCTAATATCATTTTAATCCCAAAACCTAATAAAGATTCACTTAAAAAAGAAAACTATAGGCCGATCTCTCTGATGAACACAGATGCAAAGATTCTCAACAAAGTCTTAGCGAATTGGATTCAAAAACATATTAAAAAGATCATCCCTGGCACACAAGGTTGGTTCAACATACGCAAATCAATAAATGTAATTCATCATGTAAACCAGTACAAAGTCCCAGACCACATGATACTCTCAATAGATGCAGAAAAAGCTTTTGACAAGATCCAACAGCCTTTTATGATCAAAACGCTAGAGACAGTAGGAATAGAAGGAACCTTTATCAATATAATAAAAGCTGTATACAACAAACCCACAGCAAGGATTATGCTCAATGGGGAACAATTGGAAGCATTCCCACTTTGATCAGGAACTAAACAAGGCTGTCCACTCTCACTACTTCTATTCAATATTGTACTTGACGTCTTAGCTGAAGCCATAAGACAAGAAAGGGACATAGGAGGGATTGAAATCGGCAAGGAAGAAGTCAAGCTATCCCTATTTGCAGATGACATGATCTTATACCTGAGGGATCCCAAAAACTCCACCAGGAAGCTCCTGGAACTAATTGAGAAGTTCAGCAAGGTGGCAGGATAAAATATAAATGTGCAAAAATTAGAGGCCTTCCTATATGCCCAAAATGAAAGAAGTGAAAAAGCCTTGAGAGAAACAATCCCATTTACTATAGCCCCTAAAAAAATGAAATACCTTGGTATAAACCTAACCAAGGAGGTAAAAGACCTTTAAAATGAAAACTTTAAAACCCTAAAGAAAGAAATAGCAGAAGACACCAGAAGGTGGAAAGACCTCCCTTGTTCCTGGATTGGCAGAATCAACATCATAAAAATGACCATCCTACCAAATGCAATATACAAATTCAATGCTATATCAATTAAAATCCCAAAGCAAATCTTCAAAAAAGTTGACCAAACAATCTCAAAGTTCATATGGAGGCACAAAAGACCCAGGATAGCAAAGACAATCCTGAGTAACAAAAACACTGCTGGAGGTATTACCATACCAAACCTAAGTCTATACTACAAATCCATAGTTATAAAGACAGCCTGGTACTGGCCCCAAAATAGACACACAGATCAATGGATAAGGATTGAAGCCCCAGATAGAAGCCCACAAAGTTACAGCCATTTGGTCTTCGACAAAGGGGCCCAAAGAATCCAATGGAAAAAGAACAGCATCTTCTACAAATGGTGCTGGCAAAACTGAATCTCCACATGCAGAAGATTAAAGCTGGACCCGTACTTGTCACCATGTACAAGACCTAATTCCAAATGGATCAAGGACCTTGATATAAGGCCAGAGACTATAAAAACCATAGTTGAAAGGATAGGGAACTCCCTCGAGCTGATTGAGCTAGGCCAACATTTCCTAAACAGACATCCAATGGCACAGTCACTGCTACCAACTCTCAACAGTTGGGATCTTGTGAAATTAAAGAGCTTCTGTTCAGATAAAGAGATTGTAATGTGAGCTCAAACGCAACCCACAGAATAGGAGAAAATCTTCACTAACCACACAACTGATAGAACTCTGCTGTCCAGAGTGCACAAAGAACTTAGAAAACTAAACACCAAGGAAACCAATGGCCCTCTTAAAAAATGGGCCCTGGAACTTAAAAGAAATTTTACCAGGGATGAAATTAAAATGTCTAACAAATATCTTCAAAAATGCTCCACTTCTTTAGCCATCAGGGAAATGCAAATCAAAACTTCCCTGAGATATCATCTCACCCCAGTCAGGATGGCAAAAATCCACAATACAAACAACAACAAATGCTGGAGAGGATGTGGAGAGAGGGGAACTCTCCTACAATGCTGGTGGGAATGCAGGCTCATACAGCTACTCTGGCAAGCCGTCTGGAGATTCTTAAAGAAATTAAAGATTGAAATGCCATATGACCCTGCTATTCCACTTTTGGGAATAACCCCCCCATACAGCAGAGGTTCACCTAGATAGCACAAGTGCGACCATGTTCATAGCAGCACTGTTTACAACAGCAAAGTCATTGAATCAACCCAAATGTCCAATAGTTGACGAGTGAATAAGTAAACAGTGGTACATCTATACAATGGAGTACTACTCAGCCATCAAAAATGATGAATTACTGGAATTTGCTGGGAAATGGATGTCATTAGAAACAATAGTATTAAGTGAAGTATCCCAGACCCAGAAAATTAAGCGCTGTATGTACTCCCTAATAGGTGCCTCCTAGTACCAAACCCACCCAGCCCACCTAGAGACAGTAATTGCAAGGATTATGAACAGGAGGGATGGGGTAGGAGGGCCACACCAGAAACAAGGAGAGAAGGGACCATGTTACAGCAGAGAAAATAGGCCTCCATCAAGGACTCAAATAAGTAGTGAGACATATGATTAAGTTCACAGACTCTTGTTCCTTATCATTTACTATTGAGGGGGTATGATCTCACCAGAAGAGGAGGGCATATAGTCTGGCAGATAAAAAGTAACCATTTTGCAAATGGGTGATAGACCCCTCCCTCACTGTAGTTTTCCACTTTTATTACATCTACCTTTGAATGTGCTTTTATCACAAGACTCTAGTTTAACAGCTTTTTGTCTCTGGCCAGGGAGTAACATATAATGCCTACCAAGATGGAGTGAAGGGCATTGCAGGAGCAGCAAAACTGCAAAAGAAAATCAACAAACCACAATCCAGAACTTCAGAGACTATATATCAACCACCTAGAACTAGGCCAGCTTAATCTCTCCCCATCCTGAAGCTCAGGGAAATTTGCAGAAGAGGGGGCGGTAAGAGTGTAAGAGCAAAAGGATGGGAGGAGCAATGATATGTAAGATACTCCATACAAGTTAGGGCTGAAGCAACCATAATTGGACTTTACATGCCCTGCGCATTGTCCAACACACTATTGACCCCACAAAGTTTAGCATCTGCTAAAGGCACCAAGATCTTTGGAGGCAAGGTATTGGCAGCCATAGCAGTGTTCCTATACCTAAGGGGAACACGGGAAAGGGTTCAGGGAAATGCCACTGGATCCTTGTACGTCATCGGAGAGGAGGGCCCAGAGGAAAATCATGCATGCACAAGAAAGGATTCTCTGGGTATTGGGGCGGGAGGCACTGGGGGATGGGAAGGGAGGGGAGTGGGGAGGAGGAGCAGGGGGTATGGGGGAGGAGGAGGGAGGGAGGGAACTGGTGTACCCATTAAGTTTGTATGAGCTGAAGTAATAATAAAAAATGCATTAATAAAAAAAAAGAGTCAGGGTGTCTCTATGAGGTGGAGTCTCTTTGGAGGAAGGCAGATCACAAGTGGAGGGTCTGGAGGTTTTGGTTTTCCAACTCCACTTCCATAGTAGTTTACCTCTTTCTCCATGATGAATCCTACAACCAGAGTCATCTGCAGATTCTGGGGCTCCCGGTTTCTGCAACTTGTCATAACTTTTCCACATAATGGACTATATCTCCTATCTGGAACCGTAAACCAAATAAATGTCCCTTTATCCCTTTAATTATTGTCTTGCAGCAACAGGGAAGAGTAACTCAACACATTCCAACTCAAATTTCTGTATTCCCATCAGACAAAAAACTTTGGGAAAGTGGTCCAATGAACACTTTTCTCCAAAGTTACTTTGAAAATCACAAAATATCCATAAGCAATAAACACAACTAATTCTCTTTCCAAAGGTCACAGTAATTGGTTGTGAGCTCTATACTTTGGAAAATAGAAAGTACTTTGCATTGAACCTGTGCCAGTTTCACTTTCTTTCTCTTCTACACTTAGAAATATAACTCCACTGCTAAATTCTGGCTTCCAGGGCAAATAGTATGTATTGTGAAATTTAATAATAGTTCCTTTAAAATACATGACTTTCTGAGAATTTAGAAGTCTAAAATTAAAGTAATTTCTGAATTAAAGGACAAATCTTGGATGTAAACAATGCCTTTCTACTGTGTCCTCATCCTATGAGGAGACAGAGAGAGAGAGAGAAAGAGAGAGATCAAATATCTCTCTTCTCCATTTTCTATAAAGACATATAGTTCTGAAGACTATAGTCTCTCTTTGTTATATATTCAACCCCCTTTAGGCTCTGTCTCCAACTAGTCATTTTAGGATTTGGACTTCAATGTATGAATTTTATTGGGAAAAAATCCTCAGCTTGATGTTCTCTCTTCAATTCTCTCTCTACATTATATCATACTCTGGTGTTTCTCCATGTCAAGTCTTTATTGTTATATAGTTGCATTGCATTAATGTCTGTTACCTACCTTCCTTTGATACATGAAATCATGTCAATGGTTTTCCCTCATTATGCTCTGATAAGATGCTACCTATGTTGTTAGTCTTAGTAATGTTTCTTTTTTTATTTCTACTCATACAAACTTTAACAAGTACACCAGTCCCCTCCTTTCCTCCACTCCCCCTCTCCCCTGTGACCTCCCTCTACTCCCCCCTCCCTCCCCATCCCCCAGTGCCTCCCCCTCCCACCCCCGAAGCATCCTTTAATGTGCATGCCAAACTCTCCTCTGGGTCCTTCTCTCCAATAAGGTGCAAGGATCCAATGGTATTTCCCAGAACCTTTTACTGTGTTCCCCTTAAGCATAGGAACACTACTGTGGCTGTCAATCCGTTGCCTCCAAGAATCCTAGTGCCTTTAGCCCATGCTAGACTTTGTAAGGTCAATAATGTGTTGGACATAGTGCAGGTCATGCAAAGTCCTATTATGATTGCTTCGTCCCTAACTTGTGTGAAGTATCTTGTATATCATTGCTCCTCCCATCCTTGTACTCTTACAATCTTACTGCCCCCTCTTCGGCAAATTTCCTTGAGCTTCAGGATGGGGACAGATTAGTCTGGCCTAGTTCCAGGTGATTGATATAGAGTCTCTGAAGTTCTGGATTATGGTTTGTTGATTTTTTTTTCAATTTTTCTGCTCCTCCAAACCCCTTGGCTCCACCCTTGATGGGTATTGGATGTCACCCCCTGGCCAGAGATAAAAACCTGTTAAACTAGAGTCTTGTTATAAGATTATATTCAAAGGTAGATGTAATAAAAGTAGGAAACCGTGGTGAGGGAGTGGTCAATCAGCCATTTGCAAAATGGTTACTTTCTATCTGCCAGACTACATGTCCTCCCCTTCTGGTAAGACCAGTTGCAAATGATCAGGAAGGAATGTCTGTGAACTTAACCAGTAGTTTCTTAAAGAGAGATTTGCTATGCTTTTTCCTTTTTTAGAAGCAACAGTTCTATTACAGACTGTGTGCTAACTAAGGACTTCCAGTTATAACACTTATATTCCTTGGCCTTGCATACTTATTTAATCCACCTCAAGTCTTGGTTCATTTCACCATAAAATCGAAATATCAATGTAACTACTTATAAGGTTAACCTGAGGATTAAATGAAATCATGAATGGAAAACACTTAGACTAGTATTGTTCACATAGTAAACTCTCATCATATTTGTAGTGATTTTTACTAATTAAACTGTCAAATGAATCCTCAGCCTTTACGATATACTTCAATCTCCATTCTATCATAAAATAGGAACTTCATGATATGCTCTCAAATTTACTTTCCTGCCAGAGAGTTATTCACATTTCTCTTGAGTTAATTATTTTGACAGCTTCATAATTCATTCTCAACATTTTGAATTCATGTGACCTGAACAAAACCTCACATACATGAAGAACACTTGCCTTTTTCTTGCCTAATTCCCATTTAAAATTCCTTAATCATGATTCCTCTTGTCCAAGAGACCTCGAATTAGTCACTTTATCTCAAAAAGAATTTCCTTTCTCCTCCCACAACCATCTTTTTCTTTTCACAATTATACTGCATAGCAATTTTCATTTAATTTACTTCTCTTCATCTCTTTCTTCCTTCCATTTCCAATAGTGTTTCTGTTATCTATCTATTCCTAGGGCAGGAGAAAAGACAAATCTTCATTCTTGGCCTTACATATTTTAACTGAGTTTTGTGATGATTGATCTTGATTGTAAACTGATTGTATTGGGAAACTATTGAGAGAATAATAAAGCTCATCACTGTGCTGTGTGGGTATATAAGGCAATTTCCAGAGTGAATTAACTGAGAGAGGAGATGAAAGTGATTCTACATGTTGTTGTTCTCTTTATTTCCTTATTTTATTTTGCTTTTAAATTTTGGAACCTGGAAAACATAAAAGTGAAATAAATTCACTTAATGGTAATTTAACTTTTACAGTCCTAAATATCTATATTCTTATCTTCATAAAGCAGCACATAACTAGATGCCTCAGATGGCTTTGAGGATTATAGTTTGTATTTTCTTTTTTCACAGGTAGATATTAGATGAAGTTACAGGTAAAACTGCAAGTCCCTAAGGAAAACTGGTGCAATCTTAGTCAGCTAAAAATAACTGTGCATTTGTTATATGTTCGATAGAGGATCAAAGTGGAGAGTGGAGAGAAGTGACCTGGAATCGAACACCTCTTACACTGCTGTTTGTCAACAGTAAATTACATCTGATTTTAAACAAGAGAAGGAAAAACTACTGGCAACCTGAGATTGGGCTTCACACAAGGATCAATACAAGGAGAATGGCCTTTTCAGCTTTTGCCAAGTTCTCTGACTTGCCCGAGCAAATTGGCAGTAGTTTTTGGTCATTCTCAATTAACAGCTCTTTCCCCCTAGGCCATGGAGTGTATAGTCCTGGGGTGAAGGTAGGAGAGCTTCTCAAAGAACATAACAAGCGTATTTCAGGCTGAAAATTGCTTTGATTAAAGAAGAAAAGAAAGAGTTGGTTTTCACCTTCTAGACATAGAATGAGAAACTAGGAAATGTGTTGGTGATAGAAGACATGGAGAAAAGTGTGTGTTTTGCACACTCCTTTGACATACACAACGTAGAGCAAGTTCAGGATGAGTATTAGCATCTTATTTAGAGACTAGTTTAAAAATTAAATATGTTCACCTAATCCTAAAATGTATGAGAAAACTAGAAATGAAGAGTACTGGAGTTTTAAATCATAATATTGCTTCTGTTGCTACACAAAATACATAATAATAATGAGGAAAATGAAGAGAAAAGAAGGCAGGGAGCATCATGGAAAGAGATCTCAGAGACAATTTGTGGATGGAAAAGCAGAGAAGAGGGAAGCAAGATAGCTTAGTGGGTAAGGTGCACACTTGAAAACCTGACAACATGAATAGTCAGAGTTTTCTTCTGACCTCCTATGTACCATGTCAAGCATGTGTGCACCATTAGTTTCTCTTTATCTCTCTCTTCCTCTCTCTTTCTTTCTCAAATAAATAAATAAACAATCACTTTTTTGGTATGTGTAGGAGTGGATATGAACCTGTCTGTGTGTGGTTGTGTGTAGAAGAGTCCAAAGTATGTGGAAGTGCAATGGTGACTTAGGGAATAATTCTGAATTGCTCTGCCTCCTTATTGCTTTGTTCTGGAGTTATCCAAACTCTGCCTTCTGTGGCCTGAAGTGAAGGCCTCCACTATTTGTGCCTTGGTATGTAGAATCCAAATTCAAATCCTTTTGCTTAGGAGACAAATGCTAAGCCCCTAAACCTCAAGTAAAATAGTTTCAGAAATCAGGAAAGAGAGGAATAAATTATAAAATAAATGTGTTAAAATATAACAATGTACATAATAGAAGAGAGACATATTTATAAATCATGGTAGTTAATACATGATTTTGATCATATATTGGGAACAAATAATAACACCAATTGTAATTTCTTCATAAGTAAATAGCTAGTAATTATAACTTACAAGTATTACTAAGAGACTGGTACCTTATAGATTTTTAAGTTATCAACATGACCACCATGCACCCTCATGAAATGAATTTTCATGTAGTCTTTTCCAGAATAGTAGCAGGGAGTAAAACATGTTAAAGAGACATTTGTTATAGTGTAGTTTGAAGTCATACATATGCAAAGATTTTCTTATGATTTTGAATTGTAACTTAAATTTACAATGTTTTTCATTAAATTAAATTATTATGTCTTGTAAAAACAAACAGATACAGTCAAATAAACTACATGGGTCTTATAAGACACATGATAAAATATAAAAGAAAAGGAAAAATATCATTTCAAAATTTTATTTTCATTTTGGACAGTTTGCCTAATACCTAGAGCAAAATATTTATTTAAAATAAATGTTAATAAAACAATGATTTATCTATTAAAAATATTACTAATGGCTCATCAATACGAAGCACCCTGAGTATCCCCCAAATCATTAACTGGTACAAAAAGCAGACATTGACTTTAATCTTGAAAATTTCTTTTATTTTTTTTTTTATTACTTAGAAGGGAACATAATCAGGTAAATAAGTTTTATCTACTTATAAGAAGGGATTCTGTGCTCTTATAATAAGACTCCAGTTTAACAGCTTTCTGTCTCTGGCCAGGGGGTGACATACAGTGCCCATCACGATGGAATGAAGGGCATTACAGGAGCAACAAAACTGCAAAAGAAAATCAACGAACCACTATCCAGAACTTCAGAGACTCTATATCAACCACCTAGAACTAGGCCAGACTAATCTCTCCCCATCCTGAAGCTCAGGGACATTTGCGGAAGAGGGGGCAGTAAGAGTGTAAGAGCAAAAGGATGGGAGGAGCAATGATTTGCAAGATACTCCACACAAGTTAGGGCTGAAGCAATCATAATTGGACATTGCATGCCCTGCGCAATGTCCAACACAGTATTGACCTCACAAAGTCTAGCATCTGCTAAAGGCACCAAGATCCTTGGAGGCAAGGGATTGACAGCCACAGTAGTGTTCCTATGCTTAAGGGGAACACAGGAAAGGGTTCAGGGAAATGCCACTGGATCCTTGTACGTCATCGGAGAGGAGGGCCCAGAGGAGAGTCAGGCATGCACAAGAAAGGACTCTGGGAATTGGGGCAGGAGTGGGGGATGGGGTGGGAGGGGTGAGGGGAGACAGAGCAGGGGGTTCGGGGGGAGGAGGAGGGAGGGAGGGAACTGGTGTACCTATTAAGTTTGTATGAGCTGAAATAATAATAAAAAATGTATTAAAATAAAAAAATTAAAAAAGAAGAGATTGTATATTACAGGATGAATATAAGCATCTTTGAATACTAGAAATAACCTGAAACATACTTGAAAGTGACTGTGGAAAACAAATGTGTTTAAGGACAGTGAAGCCAAAAGATTCTGTATAGGCAAGCCTGGAACTAATAAGGTGTTGAATAGAGGATCTCTACATAAAGAATGCAGCGGATTTCTGCTGAGTTCTTGTAAGAAGAGCCTACCATTATTGATGGAGTTAGGATGACTGAAGAATGTTTGTGAGAAAAAGAGTGATATCTGACAGAGTTTAAAATGGATAATGTTAAGCAAGGGATGGAGATACACATCTGTAATCCCAGAACTACAAAAGCTGAGAGAGCAGGAAGGAGTGGTTAAGTTCTGCTTATATCGAGACCCTGCATAAAAATATAAATTATAATACTTCGGTTGAGTTATGATATAGGAAAATCTAATGATAAAATATATACCTGTAAACTTTCCCTGGCATAGGAACAAGTGAGCAGGTAAGAAAGATAAAAAGACATGTTCTGGTTACTGAAATGGGGGCATGCAGGTCAGCCTGAGTGATATTGCTGGGAGTTTACTGGAAATTCAGAGTCTCATGAAGCAGAGTGGATGGACTTATAATCATTGCATCTGGAAGGAGGGTTGAAGCATGGTGATAGTGAGATTCAGGATATTCTAAGCTAAAACCAAGACATACTCAAAAAAAAAAACTGAAACCAAAAAATTCAGAATCTCAAAGCTCACACCTGTTGAACTTATGTACGTATATTATGTCAGTTTAAGATATTATCTGTATGATTATTAATATGTGTGTGGTATGTGTGTTCTGTAAGGTATTTATTGTGTTGTAATGATCTAAGTAATTTTAAATTGATTTTATCAATGTAGTTTGAAAGATGAGATAAGAAAATTTTCCTATGCTACAAATCTTTGAAAAAAATTCTATGCAAACTTGATTACAACATGCAAAAACCTATGTTGAAAGTTCTGATATATTTACTGTGCTCTTCTATGTCTTCATGGTCTTTAAATAACCATCAATCAAGTAGATCTAACAATTAACATAAAGAAAAATCTATTCAGTATAACTGTGAGGGTTAAAATTCTTAGGACATTGACATTTGAAAAACTTAGAAAAAATTGTAGCAAAGCCAATTTGGTTACAAATAAACAGACAATATTCTGTGCTCTGTGGCAGATTTTGACCTATGTAAGGCCATAATGTGATTGGGAAACTATACTTCAAAAGAGAAAAGCAACTCATACTAGAGTTAAATTTAATAGATAGGAGAAAATAGGTCAAGGCCTCATGTTTTTTTAATTTAAATTGTCCATCTTTTAGGTAAATGTGCATTCATTAACTATATTCCAACAGTTTAGTAATTCAAACTGTGATTAACTCAAATTCAGCCCTAATCTACTTGCAAATTTACTTCTCTGGAAAATGATGAAAAATGGAAAAGCTGTTTGAAAATGGTAACATCTGACCTACTACAAGCCTGGGTGAAAAAAAAAAAAAAGAAATGCTAAGAGTGCCACAACATAACAGATGCATAAAAGCAGAAAATGGGAGTGCAAAGCATTTACCTTTACAACAGCTGCCTGGTGCAGATGAATCAGAGCAGCACCAGCAATGAACGGATCTGGTCAATGTCAATTTTCCCCAGGCATCTGCTATTGTCGCTAGTGATTTAACTGAAGATTATCCATCAGTTAGTGCAGATTTGTTTTTTAATTGGCCCTTAGTGCACCTGCTACATTTTCTTGTTCTTGCTCCCAGAAGTTTTTGAGAGAGGAAGGAGGTTGCTGTCAGGGGAATATATTCTTAAAGTACATTGTGAAGGACATTGATAAGAACAATTGGATTTTCAGTACATGAATAAATGTGATTTTATATTTAGGGAAAAGAATATAAAGCAACTATTAGGGAATCAGGAAGTAGATGACTATAATCCTAGCATCTAATATTCTAATCCTTGCATTGAAAGATGATCATTTTCACAGTATCTTGGTAATTTCATAAGATCATCAAGTATGACATACTGGCAGTAAATTGTGAACAGGTGGGCAGGGTGTCTATAGGGCAATGCCACACATCAGGTTGACAACACAGCAAGACAGATCACAGGATAATCAGCAGGTGGGGAAGGAAACAGCAGGCATAATGATTTGCTACATGATATTTGGCATTAATTACAACTGATGAAATGCTGGGGGCGGTTTCTCTTTAAGATGAAGGAAACAGATATTGCTTGTCATTAGGTGGAATCTTCAGGACATGCATTTTTAAAACTTTTTGTTATGATTCTTTTATTTTTGTGACATATAAAATTATAATAATACATTACTATAATGGGTTTCAAGCCAAATCATTTGTATCTTAAAACCATCTGTAATATGTGCCAGCATTAATGTAATACAGAATGATGAACACGAGGGAAAATATCTTAATAGCTTTTGTCTTATTGAATCTTATAAATCATATTTTGACATGTTTATTTATTTGTAGTTGCATATGTATGTAAACACATGTGTGTAAATGGGCACTGCAGAAATGTATACAATCATGTAGAGGCCCAAAGTTAATGCCTAACGTCTTCCTTAATCACCCTCTATTTTTATTATTAAGGCAGTCATTCTCATTTTGAACATAAATTCAGCAGTTGCTAAGAGAGTCAGCCAGGTGGCCTAGGTATTGCTTGCCTTTGCACACAGGGTGTAAGAATTACAGGTACCCACCATGCCTGCCTGACTTTTTGGTGGTTTATAGGGATCCAAACTCATCTTTTGTGCTTGAAAGGCAAGTATTCAATCCAATGAGCCATTTTCATAGCCCCTTGTCCCAGAATGTAGATGTTGGCATAACACTTTAGATGCTATAACCTGGGACTAGTAACATTACTAAATAACTATACCAATAGTTAAAACAACAGTAACTGACAGATCAATTTCTTGATGAATACATATCTTTTGTGCAAAGAATGTCAATTAATGGTGAAATAATTCAGTGTGAAGATATGAAATCTGTCTAAGGAATCGCCTCCCTGAACAGGATAGTGTGTGTGTGTGTGTGTGTGTATGTGTGTGTGTGTGTGTGTGTGTATGTGTGTGTGTGATAGTTACACACAGGTGTCATCTTGACAGTTGAAGTTTCAAAGCTCTGATCACATTTGTAAAAAAAAAAAAAAATAGTGGATAGTGGTTGAGTTAAACCCAGCAAGCCAGCCGAAGATTGTTAGGGAGACTCAACCCACAGTGGGAATGGTTGGACCCTGGGCAAGTCAAATAGAAGACACTGGTTAAGGTTAAGTTAGTCAAAGAAGTTGCCATTCTTTGATATACTTGGCCAGACATATTGGTCTGGCAAGTAAGGATTGTCCTTCTTTCAGTAGTACTGTGAATTTGCTGTGGCCAGTTTTCTCTGTTCTTGGTGTCGATGTGGAATCTCCTACTAAACTATATAAAGAACAGTAACTAGACAATCGTAAAACAAAATAAAAACTTATGTTCCCTTCAACTATTTTGTCATGAATTTATCAGCAACATGCAAAGTAACTGTGACAATGGTAAATTCATTGTATAATTATCACATGAGTGATTCATCAGTATAGAGTGCATGCTACATAAAGTCATTAATTTGTACAAATGACAACCTGTCTCTGAAATGAATGTGGATGTATTCTTACATAAAAAATAGTCATTTACATCTGATTAAGTTCACAGACTTTTGTTCCTGATCATTTACTACTGAGGGGGTGTGATCTCACCAGAAGAGGAGGGCATATAGTCTGGCAGATAAAAAGTAACCATTTTGCAAATGGGTGATAGACCCCTCCCTTAGTATGGTTTCCCACTTTTATTACATCTACCTTTGAATGTGCTTTTATCACAAGACTCTAGTTTAACAGCTTTTTGTCTCTGGCCAGGGGGTAACATACAATGCCCACCAGGATGGAGTGAAGGGCATTGCAGGAGCAGCAAAACTGCAAAAGAAAATCAACAAACCACAATCCAGAACTTCAGAGACTATATATCAACCACCTAGAACTAGGCCAGCTTAGTCTCTCCCCATCTTGAAGCTCAGGGAAATTTGCGGAAGAGGGGGCAGTAAGAGTGTAAGAGCAAAAGGATGGGAGGAGCAATGATATATAAGATACTCTATACTAATTAGGGCTGAAGCAATCTTAATTGGACTTTGCATGTCCTGTGCATTGTCCAACACACTGTTGACCTCACAAAGTCTAGCATCTGCTAAAGGCACCAAGAGCCTTGGAGGCAAAGGATTGGCAGCCACAGCAGTGTTCCTATACCTAAGGGGAACACGGGAAAGGGTTCAGGGAAAGGCCACTGGGTCCTTGTACGTCATCGGAGAGGAGGGCCCAGAGGAAAATCAGACATGCACAAGAAAGGACTCTCTGGGAATTGGGGCGGGAGGCACTGGGGGATGAGGAGGGAGAGGGGGAGCAGGGTGTAGGGGGGGAGGAGGGAGGGAGGGAACTGGTGTACCTAATAAGTTTGTATCAGCTGAAATAAATAAAAAAATAGTCATTTATTAAAAATTCTTCTAAATTAACAGTTTATCATTTGTAGTACACAATAATAGAAGCCTATTTATTCATGGGCTCTTGTTCACACTTACTTATGAAATCTCACTACAAAGTCAGTATAAAACCTACGATTGAATTTAATGTCAATTATTTTTTAAAAGACAGTTTCCAGGTTGTCACTGCTCTAGTTCTCAAATAGTTATTCACAATATGGTAGTTATAGCTTCAGTCTTTTTCTGTATTCATTTTTCTTATTCTTTTTCTCCCTCTGCTCCTCTCTTCTTCTTCCTCCACCCTCTTCTTCTTCTACCAGTCTGTTTTCCCTCTCCCTTTACTTATCTCTTTCTTCCTCTCTTTCTGAGATTAAATTTATTCTTGGAATTCATCTCTTCATGGACATTAGTATTCATTACTGAGAACTACAAAATGCAATTTCATTGAAGTCTTCAAAGAATATTCTTTCTTTCATAAATACTACACTTTTACATATAATAAACATGCACACACACACACACACACACACACACACTCACACATACATAAACTCATGGCCTGGTGAAAATTATTGCATTATATCAAGCATTTATCATCCTAGATTGTATTGTATACATAAATAAAGATAATATGACACTTGAAGTTCAAGAAATTTTTCACCTGAGTTGCTTCATTTGGTCTTCACATTAGTTTGTGTGAAGGATTGAAAATACTGTGACAGTTTACAAAGAAACATTCAGATGTTTTGGAAGTAATGATTAAAGTGCAATTTATTATGGAAATTTACTTGTATTTACTACTCACACAATCTTTTGTTGGATATTATATACTTTCTTTTAAAATTTTTAATTCTTTTTAAATTTCTTACATGATTACAATTAATTTGTGTCATTTTCATCATGAAATATTTAACATCATCCCCCTTGTTCTTTTCGGATAATATCCCTCCTAGTTTCATTTTGTTTTGTTAAATATTTTTAAATTTTTTTTTTGTATGTGTGTGTGTGTGTCTGTGTACACACGCGTATGCACGTGCGCATTACAGGTCACTGCATGTCCCTGAGGAGGACCAAGGGTGACTTTTCGAATCATCCTGGATTGCTTCTACCTCCTTATTCTGGGCTCTGGGGTTTCCCAGACTCTGTCCACCGGTGTGGGAAGGGCAGGCCAGCAGTGTTTCTGCCTGGCATTTTTACCTAAGACCTTGGATCTGAACTTAGGACCTTCTTCTTGTGAGACAGAGTTTTAACTCTTGAGCCATCTCTCCAGTCCATGTTTTTTTAATTTTTAAAATTTTTTCCCTAGTTTTATAAGCACAATAAGTAATCCTACTCTGTCTTTCCCTCATCCTTCCCTCTCCCATACCATTCTTCATAATTTTCTACTCTCCCTCCCCTTCCTTGATCAATCTATCCCACTCCTGCTCATCTGTTTTTGTGATTCCCTAGGTTCCCAATGGAACATCTGCTCTGGTAGGTATTCAGGCTTCTGTATCAGATCAAGTGGTCCTTTCTTGGGAAGACTCACTGATAGGATCATTCTCCCTTTCCTGTCTAACCTTATCCCCTAAAATTCCGAAATTATTTCTCCTGAGATCTTTACTAGTCTATGTGGACATGTTGATTTGTCAGTATTATGTAGGTTTGGTAAGGACCAGTCTCATTGCAGTGATTTCCTTGATGCAGCAGGCCTGCCTTAAGTGTAATGTCTTGCCTAGTAGTGGACCTTCTTATCTTTAGGCTCTTACAGTCTTACTCACCCTCTTCTGTAAGGTTCCCTAAGCCTTCCAATGGGGAGCAAATTGATTGGACTGATTCTGGGTGAACATTGTAAGGTCACCAGTCACCAGTACTCTTCATTCTGGCTGACTGTTTCTTTTTTACTATTTTCCCCTTACATTTGGTATCAACGTATCTGACATAAAATGAAACTAATTGTGTTATCTATGATACTTTTCAATAAATAATACCACATGCCATGTTCAGATATAAATGAATATGTAAGGCAACCAAGGTTCAAAAAATCTTTGTACATCACAATATTTTTTTAAATAAAAATGGCTGTTAATTTATAAAATTAGAAAAGATAATCAATTAAACCTTGTTGAAATTCAAAAGTCTAAGAAACATAAGAAAGCAGAGTAAAAGGTATTTTTAGCCACAGCAATATGTATAGGAAGATACTTCAAGATACATTGGGAAGTACGTTTGGCAAAGCACTCCAATATCACAGGAAATAATGCAAAGGATGGAGTAATTGTTCTTCCAGATATTACTTCACAAATTACAGGACCAAAAATATAGGAAACATGAGAGTAAGTTTCCGTGAGCTGTTTACATGTATCTAAATCCTTCATTTAGCAACAAGATCTGTTATAAGTTTGAGCAGCAGCCGAGCCTTCTGGACCACAATTTCATTGACTTTTCCACATTTTGATCACAATATATGGTGGAATAAATCTTGAGGAAAAATTTCCCATACAGCTTTGTTTAGGCAAGACATCCAGAGGCATGCTTTTGTCAAAGGAAAAGCTTTAGTAAAGTTACTAATTATGTAACTCATTAAAGTTACTAATGTGTAACTTTAACATTATATGATTTTATTCTTGCTCTTTTATACTTGGCTTCTTTTAATGCTAATCTCTTCAGAAATTATGTCTCTCATAGCCTCAACTTTACACAGCCTTTCTGACCCAACCCTACACTTTTCAAGTCTTCCCACTTTAATGTTATAATTGACTCTTACTGAAAACTAAATAAAAATAGATAACAATCAGTGTGCCACAACATGAGTGATGGAATAGCACTTTGAAATTCCTTCATCAAATTACTTAATCCACCACTTTTGAACTCAAAGACTCAAAGTCCCCGAAAATGGATAAAGAAATTTTAAAATTCTTTAGTAAAGCTTATCATTCATGACCTCATGTCAAATTCCCAATAAAGTTCTTGTTGCCATGTGAAACTTCATGAGCTAACCTTCACTCTCTGCATTCCACTAGCATCTGAGCCACCCATTAATAACATTGCATTTGTGTACTTTGCTTCTTCGTTTTTATCCAGCTCTTTCTCATTAATCAGTTCTGAATCAGAGCAACAGCACAACTTCAGTGTTTCAATTTTCTTTTTTTGTAAATCATTTTTGCATCATCATGAGACTATCCTCAGAAAACTTTAATCACATGCGAAAAATAGATTTATTTTTTCTCACAAATTTAGAGATATTGGCTTGTAGCTTTTATGGTCCCCCGCACATTCCAGATAATCTGGGCCCACTCCTCTGCCAACTGGTCTCTACCGCCCAGAAACAGACCCTGGATTTGCAGCAACTCAGTCCCCTGAAAGATGTTGGCAGAGGCCTGCTTGCAGCCCTGGGCCTTGGCTGGGGACTGCCAAAGGGGTGGCTCACTTAACACGGCAGCTGGACACCCCACTTTTTGAAGTTTTCCAAATTCAAAAATAGTACTTCAACTTGACAACCAAATAGTCAATGCCTTAATGTCTATGAGGTTTTCAAATAATGTACAACAGCTAATTGTATATTTGTATTTTTATTTATTCATTTTACATTTTCCATTAAAAGGAAAATCCCATGTTTTGTTGAAATCTCATGTACACAATGACAAATTTTTGTATGAAAATCTAATTTATTTTCCATCTGCACTTTAAAAAATAAATTTTGGTTTCCAAGTCCTTGTAGTCAGGATGTATGACTGTGTTGGGGATAAAGACATATGGATTCATGTTTCTGTGTAATTTTAAAACTTAGGCAAGCATTTTTACTTTCTTTAAAAATGAATAAGTATGTGCTTTTCAGAAACAGAAATAAGTTGTAGCAAAAAAATCTGAAATTCCCAAAATATTGATGAGCAAAATAAAAGTAAAATAAAAAATCTAAAATGAGAAATTATGCCATTTAGGTTGATTTGACATTGAGTACTGAATTTTAAACATGTTTTAGAAAACTTTATTTGATTGTAAAAATTTTTTAAAATCATTGTGTGATACATGATATCTTTCCACAGGAAAATATGTTTCTAGAGCACATAAACTGAAGTCTATGGAATTTAGTTCACTGGTCCATGGTCTTAGGAAGGAATATGTTTGCACATGTTTCCAGATTTCCTAGTTCCCAAAACATTAACCCTTTTAGTTAAAAATCTTTTTCATCTTTTTTGTTTACCTCCTAGTGTAACTATGAAGTAGAATTTTATGTTTTAAGGTGATAAAATACTTAGAAAACTTAGGCAATTTTCACTGTAAATTGATGTTAATGGATTTTGTAACTATTTTATACTGTAATATTTGTATATTCTACATATAATTGTAGCAGTATTTGTGTAAATTATAGTCATAAAAACTTTTTTTAAGAAAATCTTTATACATTCGCGTGCGCGTGTGCGTGTGTGTGTGTGTGTGTGTGTGTGTGTGTGTGTGTGTTAGAGAGCATGTGTGTCTCTGTGGAGGACCAAGGATGACACTTCAGGGATTATCCTGGATTGTTTCTACCTCCTTCTTGATTCACTCTGGGATTCACCAGGATGGGAAGTGTAGGCCACCAACATTTCTGCCTGATGTTTTTACCTGAGACCTGGGATCCACACTCAGGACCTTCTGCTTGCAAAACAGAGTCTTAACCCCTGAGCCCTCTCTTCAGAGCATAAAAACTTTTTCTTAGCCATTGTTTTAAGACAGTTCCTCTTTTCAAGGCAGGGATCTCAAACACAGCAGAGAACCCTCATCTTCCTGCCTCCATCTCCCATGTGTTGGTATGGCAGGCAAGCATTCTTTGAGTCTTTACGGAATCCCTGCTTTAAAGATTGTCTCTGAAGAACTCTCACTTTTATTGACATGGAGAAAACCAGTAAATGGGAAGTAGATCAGAGGAAGTATACATCATAAGATGGATCCTAGTATATAAATTCAAGATATTATTTTTGTTGTTTTTGCTGTTTTGTTGATACAGTATTACCTAGGCTAGTCAGATACTTACTGTGTTTCCAGGTTGCCTAGAAATTATGACAGTTATCCTTTCTCAGCCTCCTGAATCTTGAAATTATAGGCTTATTCCATATTTTTTTAAAAATTCTAGGTTACTAGTACTACTACTAATAATACTATTTTTTATTCTATTTTGTTTTTCTTGAGAGGGTTATTAGAGTTGCTTTGGAGAATATATCTTCCAGCTTTTCTGCATTTCACTTCTTTTTTTAAGAACTGAAATGTAATTATTACAATGAAACAAAAAATACACTAAAGTAGAAATAGATGAATGAAAAACCTTGTATATTCCTCAGAATCATTGTCTTAAGTTAGTTATACTGAAATTATCTCTTAACAATTAACAAACATAATCTATCATATACTACTTGGAATATTTTCTAGGATAGTTTTGTAAATAAAGCATGACTAAATTCTGCTAAATTTTATAGGTTTCCCACTCTTTTATATTTTTAGCCTCTTTAACTTTGCCTCAAATTTATCTTTGGTCTAGAAATATTGATCAGTAAAGACATGTTTAGTGAAGGGTAAAAGCTTACTAGGAAATAAGAAGCAAAACAAAACCATCCGAAATGGTTGTAAAGAATTATTATATATCAGAAACAGAACATTGTGCAACATATGGTAAAAACAGGTCCAGTAATGCTAAGAACTTAATTATAGAGAAAAAAGAAGTTATACTTGATCAAATCTGATACTTAACCAAGAGTTTAAGAAAAGCATTGTATATGTTTCCTGGTTTCTCCACTTCTGGCTATAGAAGGATGCAAGAGATAAAGATGAACTGAAGAAGCAATCATTATGGAAAAAATAATTGGTTTTTTTTTTAGGTTTTTATTGTTTATGTAAATATTAAAGAATGGAAAACTAAGAAATCCATGTTTAGAAAATGTTCTCTGGGGCTGGAGAGGTGGCTCAGGGGTTAAGTCTCCGCCTTATAGGCGGAAGGTCCTGAGTTCGGATCCCAGATCCCACGTATAGACGCCAGGCAGAAGTGGGGGCGGCCTGCGCTTCTGGTCCTGGTAGGGCGGAGCCTGTGAATCCCGGGGCAGAAGGAGGTGGAGGCGTCCATGGTTCTACACATACACAGACACACACGCGCGCGCGCACATACACACGCATATGCACACAGTTGAATAAATAATAATAATAATAATAATAATAATAATAATAATAATAATAATAATAAATTTAAAGAAAAAGAAAATGTTCTCTGGAAACACCAAGAAGAGTATCAAGTCTTATAGATTAACTCATGTTATCATAACTTAAGGTTAAACAGGGAATTATCAAGAAAATAGTTTAGAATACACTTCTTATTTAATTATGTGTCGAAAATCATGCTTATAATTCACTGTGCCAAAGGAGAAAGAACTATAGGATTTAAGAATTGTAGAGTAGACAAGTCAGAGTGAACCCTGAGGTCCATTGAGTCATGCAGGCAGAAGGGTGGGAGAAAGCTGGAGGGCATAATGAAGGGAAGGGAGGAGATGGGAGGGAAGAAGGAGGGAGGAATAAATACTCAATATGCTTGTAAAACTAGAAAAAAATAACAATAAAGAAATATCCTATCTTGAAAAAATGAAAAAAAATGTAGAAAAATCAACTCATCACACATCACAATGAGTAGGAATGCGGATAAAATTAAAGGTTGCCATACTTCCATAATTCATAAAGAGTTACCATAAAGAGTTAACTACTAGTACACCTATCAAAGAAAGGTGTACTTGAAGCTGGCTTCAAGAATGGGGTCGTGTATTCACAAGAAATTACTTTGTGCAAAAGGGACTGATCATGACTTCTAAGGACATACTTCTGGACACAGAGGCCATTTTCATAGCTATAGAGAATTATTTCCAGGCCTTGAAACTTATGGAATTTACCTAGCTTGATTAAAGTTGAGAATTATGCTCTCTTCTATTTGTACTGATGAAATTGACATGTCTTTGTTAGTCTGTGTCTGTCATATTTCTGTATTTTATTTTATTTCTTTATTTACAAACATACCTGGTTTATGTTTTTGCCTTAACTCCTTACTCACATCTCTCCTCTCTCGCCTTCCCAATCTACCTACCCTTCTCCCACCACCCCTCCCTTCATTAATTCTGTCCTGTCCCACCATACCTTCTTGTCTCTCTATTTGTATATATCATAGGACTCCCTTCGAGGTGCCTATGTTGTTTTGGGAATCAGATTTCTGTTGAGTTTTATGAGACTCTTCAGTGGGCAAAGTCATCTTCCCTTGTCCAACACCTACCCCTGAGATACTCTCTGAGAGCAGCTGTTTCTTCTAAGAGTCTAGTTCGTCCTTGGGAGACGGTTAATATGTCGGTTATTGTGTATATCTGCTTCTAGTTCTTATTACAGCAACCTACTGAGTACAGTAACCCTGTCATGTTGGTCAGAAGTACCTCATCCCACTTTAGGCTCTTAACAATTTTGCTGTCCCCAATGAGTTGATTAGAGCTGAGTATTCCAGGTTCACTGATATTTTGCACTTTGGCCTAATGTGGTTTTCTGCTTCACTAGTTTTCTTTTGTAATAGAATGCAGCTTGGTAGGGTTACTTAGGTTAACCCTTAGATAAGAAAAGCTCTCAGAGTTCAAAATGACTATCTTTTTTTTACTACTTTTCAATGATTTTTGTTGTTGTTGTTGTTGCTTTTGTATCTTGGTTCTTAGTTCTTAGAGTGGATTTCCGTCTCAGGTTAGATCCCATCTACAGTTTCAGTGACACCCAAATTCCTTAGATGTATTCGAAAGGGAGACAGAGAAAAAGAGAGCACAAGCATACCATTTCACACAAGTGGAAGTCAGAGGACAACCTTCAGATGTCAGTCTTATCTTTCTATCACCTGCCTGGAGATCAAAATCTGGTAGCCTGGGATGAGAGAAGGTGCAAACCTTTGTGTTATTTTTATGGGTCTGAGGGATCACTCAGAGATTTTACCACCCTGGCTCCAGAAATTTTTATCAAGTGGAGAGGCTTTAATTAAGCTGATCAGTGTCCCCACTTCAGGAGAAGCAGTAGTCCCAAGGGGCTTTCAAAGGCAAAAACTGGACATTTGTGGTCATATGTCATGTACTCTGTATCCTTAAACAAGCTATATTCTGGTATAAACATTATGAGCAGTGATAGTCTGGCAGAAACAGTGTGTCCTTAGACCAAAGATACAGAAACTGAGTCACATTATATATAGAAATTGAATCATATTATATCTATATCCGGCTGCTACCTGGTAATAGGATTCCTGGCATGTAGAATGTGACTGTGACCTTGAGTGAAAGCAAGCAGTTAGAACAGAAGCTAAAATCAGCAATTATTGTGCAAGCAGTATATTCCTGATATCCTATTAACTAACTGGTGGCCAAGTTTTAATTCTAACTTAACCACTACACTATCTCCCTGGCTCCTGATTTGCTCCTTTTAGATTTTATTATCTTAAATTCAGGAGGAGATTCTTGATTAGACCACCTTTTAAATAAATCTATAAATATATCCTTAAAGTAATACTTTTATTAATCTTTGATGTTTGAAGACATGGTGTTTTATTTTTATTCACATGAATATATTTTTCATTTTTTATATTTATGGTATTTTGGGTTTTAAATAATATTGTATTTAGTTTCTACATAATGTATCTGATCCTGATATTTTGTAAATAATTTAAAATTATTTTCCTGCATTAACAGTTTAAAACAATTTCAGATTTATTCTTTCAATATGATCTTTTTCAATAGTATGTCTTAAGGACAGAATATGGGAAGATGTTTGGCCACAAAATAGCATCACAGACTTTTTTTTTAATTATTGAGATTCAACTTTCCAGACCATCTGAAAGTTTGGAAAATTTTCAGAGTAATGAGAAAGCTGACTCCACCTTTTTGTCAACTTTTATTGCTTTTATGGAAGGATGACTTTTCTGGCATCTATCAATGCTGCCGCCAATCAATAACCTTGACTGTAAAAAACACTGGAGTCTTTCTAGCTACTGAGTTTTTGATATCTTTTGATTGCTTTTTCCATATATTCTTTTTGTGTCTTTTTTCTGCCCATTTACTTTGTTAAAATATATTTTGTTACTAACTCACCTTTAATTTACATGTTTTTTATTGAAACAGTTATTGCTTTATGTCTTTTTCCCTAATTTCTTTCCTTAGGCATCTAAGTCTTCATTTCACATATTCTTGCTGTATGTCTATTTCTATTAAAATATTTATTGTTCAAAATATAAAAATATCTTATTCATTGCACTTCTAATTTTGAAATTCTTAATACTGTATTCAATGTGGCAATTTCCTTAACTTCCAGTCTCTAATATTTCCTCATCCTTTTGACTTGTAATTGATTTTGTTAGAATGTTTTCTAACACAGGCTTTTATCTTTGCTCATAATTTGCTTGTATTTGCTTTTGCTGAACCTAAGAGAAGGCTTCTTGACTTGGGTGATAGCTCAATGGTTAAAGTACTTTCCTCTTCATCAAGACTTCTGCGTTTAGAATATCCAGATCCCACACACAGTGATAAGATGAAACAGCCCATTGCCTAGGCATGAAAATTGAAAAAGCAAAACAAAGAGAAGCTGTTTGTACCTTGGGAAGACATAGCCCCTCTTCCCCCCAAACTACCAAATAAGCCATCATCCCCAAAATCTTCATTTTGGACTTCCAACTTTGTGAACTACAAAAAAAAGAAGAAGAAGAAGAGGAAGAAAGGGAAGAAGAAGGAGGAGGAGGAGGAGGAAGAGGAAGAGGAAGGAGGGAGGAGGGGAAGGAGGAAGGAGGAGGAGGAGGAAGGAACGGGAACGGAGGGCGGGAGGGGAGGGGAAGGAAAGAAAGGAAGGAAGGAAAGAAAGAAAAGGAAGAGAAAGGAAAGAAAGAAGGAAGGAAGGAAGGAAGGAAAGAAGGAAGAAGGAAGGAAGAAGAAGGAAGAAAGAAGGAAGGAAAGAAAAAGAAGAAGGAAGGAAGGAAGGAAGGAAGAAGAAGAAGAAGAAGAAGAAAGAAGGAAGGAAGAAAGAAAGAAAGAAAGAAAGAAAGAAAGAAAGAAAGAAAGAAAGAAAGAAAGAAAGAAAGAAAGAAAAAGAACGAGAAAAATCCTTATGATTTACCAATGTTAGGCATGAAATGAAAGCTGGAACTAACTGGCATAACTTTCTCTTCACTACTGTTTCCCTATTAAAACACAGTGGCAAACAATCAACGATGCATGGAATACTTATATAGCAATTTGAAAAGATATACAACATGGTGATAACAAGTCAATTTGAAGATATATACACAAATGTACAGGTATATTTAACCAATGATCTGAAAATTAACATTTTTCTTATGTGTTGTTTATTAGTCTAATTTTTCAGAATAAAATACAAATTAAAGCATATAAGATGATAGATAAAATATGTAGAAAAATGCTTTTAATTACTATTGTTCAGTATTTTGTAATTAATCTTTTTAATATTTTTTCATTTAAAACCTTCAATCTTTGCTCAAGCAATGTGGCATGATCTGTGTTGAAATTCTCTTAACTATCTTCAAAAGTGCAAAAGAAATTTCATGTTCCCAATATTCAAAGTGTTCTAAGAGTTGTGTTCAACAGCATTGCAATTAAGACTTTCGTAGGCATCATCTGATAAAAAAGGCTTGAAAGGAATGGCTGTGAATTACTTCCAATTGTAGAGTAGCATACCACCTGTAAGATCATGCAGAAATATACAGAGCCCTGACATAATCCTCATGGGACTCTGCTGCATCATGCCTTCATGCCACTCTGCATAACCTGCTGTCAGAGACAACAGCTGATTCTTCATACACATGCAAGGCCTGTTTTTAATATTGAATGCTGAAGACTCTTCCCCAAATAAAAATGCTGCTTTTATTGAGTTTATTAATTCATGGTATTATTTATTCTATATCTGTGGCTTTGCATAAATTAACTACCTTAGAATAGTGAACTTATATTGAAATGAATTGTTCATCTTAAAAATTTTTCACTAAGCTGGTCCACTTGCCCACCCTCCCCCGATGCTCCCAGTCACCCTATATCTCAGGTAACGCCCACCAGCCCAACCCAGCTCCTCCCGCTGGCCAGCCTGAGCAGCATCCAGCCTGTCTGGTGTTAGTTGGGCCCGGTTCCAGGTGAAGTGCACTACCAGTGTGCCACTAGTCCCCTTGCTGGTCCACCCGACCACCCACCTCAGATGCTCCTCAGAATTCAACAGAGTCCAAAGAAAACCCAAGCAAAACTCTAGGGGACAAAAGCCATACATATGAAGTCCTCTAAAATCATCCTATCACATGGGAGAGATTATTCACATCCAGCCCAAAGATAAGTAAACCCCTTTTTACCATCCTGCTTCTTTCAATTATTAATCACTGTAGATTAACATTTCCACCCCCAAACCATATAAAACTTAAGGGACTATACCACTCACCCTCACATATCATCAAGGTACTAAATTGTAAAAGTGTACCACCACACTAATATTCACCTCCGTCTTCTAAACCTGTCTTAATTGATGTATTAACAGCCTAATACCCCCATCAAAGGAATAATAAAAACAGACAAACCTACCCAACTAACTGCCAGAGAGTAGTAATACCAACTAGATCAGTTCATCCAAAAACACAAAGAATCTGAAAGGTCTTAAGAGACAAAGCAACAATGCACAAGTCAAAATCCAGATCCATGAGAAACAAAACCCAAGAAGATAAATCTGCCACTGAAAGAATTAATCCCATAATGATAGATTCAAACCAAAACAAATTCACAGAAAATAGCCAAGAAAGCCAGGCCCAGAATAAAGACTTTCAAAGCATGATAATTATCATGATCAATGCTATGAAAGAGGAACACAACAGACACTTGGAGGAGTTCAAGAACACAACAGACACTTGGAGGAGTTCAAGAAACAAAAATAGGCATAGAACAGTTAAAACAGTCTCACGCAGAGTTTAAAATCAAACTAAAAGACAAGTTATCTTCAATCCAGAACTCAACAGAGAGTCTAATCAGCAGAAATAACAAAGCAGAAAATAGAATTTCAGATCTTAAAGACAAAGTGGGAGTATTAACCAGCTCAATGGAAGAGGTTGTTAAAGCCAAAAAGTTACTTGAGAGGAATATTCAAGACACCCTGAAGAAAGCCTAATATGTATATTCATGGAATACCAGAGCAAGAATCCCAAAGTATCACACCTGAGGAAATTTTTCAAATTATCATCAAGGAAAACTTCCCTCATCTAAAGAATTAGAGGTCCATCCAAATATAAGAGGCATTCTGCACTCCAAACAGATATGACCAAAATAGAAACATGCTACAGCAAATAATAGTCAAGACACTCTACATTCAAGACAAAGAAAAGGTGTTGAGAGCTTCAAGGGAAAAAAAAACAAAGTCACTTTTAAAGGTAAACCTACTAAAATAACAAATGACTTCTCAATGGAAACAGTAAAAGCAAGAAGAGTTTGGAGAGATGTACTTCAAGTATTAAATGGGCAAAAATGTCAACAGGGTGATATACCTGGCAAAACTGTCTGTCATGATCAGGGGAGAAAGAAAAGTTTTCCGGCACAAAGACAACTTGAAGGGATACATGTCCACCAAACCAGGCCTTCAAAAAATGCTACAAATGATACTCAAGCTTGAAAAAAAACCAAACATATCAAATACCACCAAAACCTAAAAGTGAAAAAATACACTTGCAAAAGCCACTAAACATAAAAAGTGTCCAGAATTAAAAGTAATTTCTCCATTATAACATTAAATGTCAATGGAAATAACTCAACAATCAAGAGACACAGATTACAAACTTGGATTGAAAATCACAACCCATCAATCTGCTGCCTGCAGGAAACTCATCTCACCACAAAAGATAGGCACATGCTAGGAACAAAAGGCTAGTCCAAAATTCTGCAAGCTAATGGAACCAGGAAATAGGCAGGGGTAGCCATTATGCTATCGGACAAAGTGGACTTCAAACCAAAAAATCATAAGATACACAGATGGATACTATATTTTAGTCACAGATACAATTTACCAGGAAGACTTCACAATACTGAACATACATGCACCTAATATGGGTCCCTCCACATTCATTCAGCAAACCCTACAGTGTCTAAAGCAAGAAATCAACCCCCAAATGATAATTCTTGGGGATTTCAACATTGCCTTCTCAACATGGGATATAGATCAAGAGGTCAAAAACTTAACAGAGATACTTTGGAATTTAATCAAACCCTTACTGAAATGGACCTTATAGATCTCTATTGAACTTTTCATCCACACACCAAAGAATACACGTTTTTCTCAGCAGCCCACAGAACTTTCTCCAAAATAGATCACATATTGGACCACAAAACGAATCTCCACATATACAGGAAATTTGAAATTCTAGCCTGCACTTTATCAGGCCACCATGGTCTAAAGCATGACATCCACAACACAACAAACAACAGAAAATACACTAGCTCCTGGAAACTAAACACCAAGGAAACAAATGGGCCAATTAAAAAAAATGGGTCTTGGAACTTAAAAGAAACTTTACCAGGGATGAAATTAAAATGTCTAAAAAATATTTTCAAAATTGCTCCACGTCCTTAGCCATCAGGGAAATGCAAATCAAAACCTCCTTGAGATATCATCTCATCCCAGTCAGGATGGCAAAAATCCACAATGCAAACACCACCAAATGCTGGAGAAGATGTGGAGAGAGGAGAACTCTCCTACATTGCTGGTAGGAATGCAGGCTCATACAACCATTCTGGCGAGGTGTCTGGTGATTCTTAAAGAAGTTAAAGATTGAAATAGCTGCTATTTCACTTTTGGGAATAACCCCCCATACAGCAAAAATTCACCTCGATAGCACAAGCTCAACCATGTTCATAGCATCATTTTTACAATAGCAAAGTCATAGAATCAACCCAAATGTCCAACAGTTGATGAGTGGATAAGGAAAATGTGGTACATTTATAAAATGGAATACTACTCAGCTATCAAAAATGATGAATTAATGCAATTTGCCAGGAAATGGATGGAATTAAAAACAATTATATTGAGTGAAGTATCTCAGACACAGAAAATTAAGCGCTGTATGTACTCCCTAATAGGTGGATCTTAGTACCAAACCCACTTAGTGACATACTCAAAGACAAATCTCTGCAATACCTACAGTAATTGCCAAGATTATAAGCAGGGAGGGAAAGGGGAGGAGGTCCCCGCCAGAAACAAGGAGAGAGGGGATTATGCTACAGCAGAGAAAATAGGCCACCATCAAGGACTGCAAGTAAGTAATGAGACATCTGGTTAAGCTTACAGACTTTCCTTCTGGTCACTTGCATCTTTATGTGGTATGATCTCACTAGAAAGGGAGGGCCTAGAGTCTGACAGAAAAAAGGTAACCATCCTGCAAATGGGAGACTGGCCCCCCTCACAGTGGTCTCCTACTCTTATTCCGCCTACCTTTGAATCTACTCATTAACATGCTTTAATCTATTTTAACATCCTTTTATTTCTGGACAGGGGGTGACATCCAATACCCCTCAGGATGGAGCCATGGGTGGTGCAGGAGCAGCAAAACTGGAAAAAAAATCAACAAACCATAATTCAGAATATCAGAGACTCTACATCAACAACCCAGAACCAGGCCAGCCTAATCTCTCCCCATCCTAAAGCTCAGGGAAATTTGCGGAATAGGGGGTGGTAAGATTGTAAAAGCCTAAAGAAGAGGAGGAGCAATGATATGCAAGATACTACATACAAATTAGGGCTGAAGTAATCATAGTAGGACTTTGCATGACCTGTGCAATGACCAACATATCATTGAACCCCCAAAGTCTAGCATGGATCATAGGCAGTAAGATCCTTAGAGGCAAGCGATTAAGAGCCACAATAGTGTTCTTATACTAAAGGGGAACACAAAAAAGAGCTCTAGGCAAAGCTACTGAGTCTGTACACCTCATCAGAGAGGAGGACCCACAGGGAAGTTTGACAAGCACACAACAGGATACTCCAGGAATGGGGGTAAGGAGGGTATGGGAGAAGGGGAGGTAGGGGGAGGAGAGAAGGGGAAAGAGGGGGAGGGAGAAAGGGGATCCAGGAAGGGGTGGAGGGAGGGAGGTGAATGGGGTACTTACCAACTTTATATGAGCGGTAGAAATGAAAAAATTCTCACTATATTTTACCACTAAATTCTTTACCAAGAGTACATCTTACTTATTTTTTATTCTTTGGTGCTATCATATACAAATAAAATAATTTGACTGTTTTCATCCCTTAATATTCACCCTCATTCCCCTCCCATTTTACCTCAATACCTTTTCCTTCCTAGCCAGTCTCCTACTCCATGACTCTGTGTATATTTTTTCCATTGATTAATTTCACATCTCGGTGTAATCTCATTAATTACCACATTGCTTAGGTGATGTAAGTATAATATTTACTAGCGTATTCATTTGTATCTCAGATTTTCAAACATTATTGTGCTTTTGTTTATCAATCTTATGTTTTTATTTAAACTTCATCTATAGTTAATTCAATCCATTCTGTTTTTTTATTTTTTTGGAGTTACTTTTTCTAATGAAACAGGGCTGGAATAATCAGCCAGATATAACTAAAATTTAGTAGATGTTTATATTCACCAATGCTGTACTTGACTCTAAGAACAACTTGGACATCCCAAGTTATGAAATTTCTGTCACCACATGAGCCTTTCACATTTCACATTCTTCCAAAAATGTTTGCAGTCTACCTCTTGTGAATAACTTTAAGGAGCTCATTAGTTCACCAGGCTAGATTCAAATGAAATAATTTCTTTGTATGCCAACATTAACTCTATGTGAATAGACATATAGTCATATCATATGATGAAAACTCATACAACAATAATTTCATTTTTAGAAATATTATATATGCAGAAGAAATAAGTACCGATGTTCATCAAAAGATATACACTACACTATTGGTGGCTAAATTATTTATTATTGCCCCAACTGGAAAATACCCAAACTCAGAAAACTCTGAAGACTTAGGTGTGGTGTTTAAGTGGCAGTAGGGAAAACAGACTTCTAAATGCTGTCTTCTGACCTACATGCATGAAGCATATCACATGTATCCCTGTGCTTTCTTGTTCTTTTGTTTCCCTTCTCCCTTGAGGTTTCACATCCAGTTAAATAAATAAATTATTTATAATGATACTTTTAAAAGTTTTTTTTTAATTCTCCTAGACTTTCTACATGAATGTAGGAGTTTTATGATTTTTTTTTCACACCTCAATCCCAAATCCTTGTTCCATTACCCCTCCTTTTTCCATTACAATCTTTCTACTTGCCTGCGGATCTCCCTTCTATTTTCATGTCTTTTCCTGAGTGGATGTATGGGTTCTTCTTGTTGTGAGATACCACTTAAATCAAGCAACATATTGAGAAGAAGCAGATTTATTCAGCTTGTGGTTCCAAAGTGTAGATACAGTCCAATATGGCAGAAAAGGCATGAATGGCTGCCAGAATCTGGAGGTGGTCTTAGTCACATCCATCAAGGGGGCTGAGAGCAGCAAAACTGACAACTACAACAGCCAATATCTCCTGGAAGCAGGGTGGGGCTAATCAGCCTAGAGACCATCCCCTGTGACTGTCTTCCTCCAGCAATGCTCTACATATGAGCTGTGGGGTATGATTCACATTTTAAACCATAAAACTGTACCACTTTACCCTTCATGGTGAAGGTTGGTATTTCAAGTCCCCTAAAGGTCTTGAGTTCATAGATGTAAAAACCCTGTAGTATCCAGATGTAGTATCTGACATTCTTACTGGCCCCTCTTCCTCAATATTCCCTGAGTCTTAGGAAGGAGGTGGTTAAGAAGTTTTGATCTTATCTATTTTGTTAGGGGAAAATGAAATCTCAATTTCATCTTAATTTACATTATCCTGATGGCTATAGAAATCAAATTTTAAAAGATATTTCTGAGATATTAAACCATCTTTTGAAAACTTTTTGTTGTTTTAGTTGAGTGTTTCCTGTGTTGATGTCTAACTTTTTTGAGTTCTTTGCATATTATAAACTATAACTCCTTGTAAAATATATGGTTAGCAAAGATTTTTACCTATAGCTCTTTACTGCATTGTGTGATAGACTAAAGTGAGTATCACAAATATGACTATTTTGACTTTAGTTCATCCATTTCAAAAATCCTAAAGAGCATATAGTAAATATTAATCATATTTATTCAACAAGATGCATTTAATGAATGGATTTGCATTTTATTATGCTGACTTTCCAGATAACTTAAAAAATAACATAATAAGAAGGTTTCTTCTATTTACTAAAAACCAGGAGAATGAAAGAAAGAAAGAAAGAAAGAAAGAAAGAAAGAAAGAAAGAAAGAAAGAAGAAAGAAAGAAGAAGGAAGGAAGGAAGGAAGGAAGGAAGGAAGGAAGGAAGGAAGGAAGGAAGGAAGGAAGACACAAAGAACGAGAGAGACAATGCATTGTAGAATATTGACAATATATAAGATTTAAAGTACTGAAAACAATTATATACTTGAAATCATCAGTAAAAAAAAAGAAATCATCAGTGACTAATTAGGTGATTAAGAATAATGTAGTATAGAAAAGGAATATTATGCTGAAACTAAAATAGATATGTTAAAATCTTTTGAGACAATGCTCAATTATATTTTATTAGATGTCTGTTATTTCTGACAAGTTCTGGCAATTATGACAGAAAAGAAATAAGGTTTGGAGGATTCATACTAATCTCAAAATTGTTCTGTAAATATGAGACTTTTAAACCAACATTAGTTTTTTAAAGCACAAGTCTCTAAGAGAGAGAAAAGAAACTATAGGAGAAAATAGAACTGATTAATAAATTAATAAAGATATTAATAAAACTGCAAAAATACTTATAAAGCAGTTATTGATATATTATTTTAAGGAAAGAGACTATTAAAGTTGTTCTGGACCATGGTCTTCTAAATACTCCTGTGGAACTAATTTTTTCTCAACCAGAAAGAGATAAAGCAGAAACCAAAAGATGAGATGAAGCTATCTTGGCAATTATCCATATAGACACTCTTGCCTTCTCACTAATAAGCCTCTGGATTAAGGAAGAACCATGAAGAACTTGATTTTTATCAGTGGAAATAAGTATCAAATAGAAATGGAAGGAACATGAAAGGAATAAAATGGAAGAAAAATAATTTTAGCTGCAGATTATAGGTAAAGAGGTTACATACACACAGGCACAAAGATTGGACCACCTACAAACCATAGAAACTGCAAAATGAATATAAAATTAAGTCCATAAATTCACAGACAAATATATACACATATATGTATATATTCAAGTATAAACAATTTAGATACAACACTGATTTATGTGGTAAATTTGAACATTGTATATATGTGACAACAGTTCTTAGAATATAAAAGGTATACACAAACTATCCAAACAACTAACACTAATTTAGTTTCAATTTCCTTAAAGCGCTAAGCCAAAACATGAATATATAATAAGTGTTAAAAAGCTAATGAAAGTCTTGCCATTATCAAAGAGATCAAAGTCATTCATAGAGGCTTAACAAGCATGGAGAAAAGAAAAATAATATACATGGATTGCAAAAGAGATTATTAGTCTTCTAATAAATTAAATAAAATAAAAATAACATAAAAGCACTGTGCTATTGGAAAATATTATTTAAAATTCCAGAAATAATTTAATAGGGATTAGAATTGTCTAATTGTAGTGTAGGAAAATTGTTTCACTTCTCCCTTTTGGGAGGGGAAGAGATTAGCACCATCTAGAATTAGGAACATAAAATTTATCTTGTGCCCTAATAGTTTATTTGAATTTACTAAAGTCAAGCTAACTATTTTTACTCTATCCCATCCTCTTTTATATTCAATTCTGTTTTTCATGTTCCATTTCCTAGTAGTAGCATTTAAACATCATGTAAAATAAAATATTATATCAGTGTAAAAGTTCCTATGTACTGGGCAATTCAATAGTGCCATGTCCTCATCCAACCAAGTTCTTTGACAAGATCCGGCATGGGGAAAACTGCTTCAAGAGAAGCATTTTCTGGAAAGGACATGGTTTATTTAGAACAAGTGTAAAAATTGTGGGGGTTGTCAGGCCTAAAGTCTGCTCTCTGGGGATGAAAATGGGCAGTTGTTAGGGACCCCTCCCTTTTTGTAAATTGAGTTTTGCCTCTTGTCTGCATAGGCAACGACAAGGGAATTTCTTTCTCTGGAAGATGAGTTTATCTCCTATCTGTTCTTAGATCTCTTTTGTTCTCAGGACTGGCTAGGTTATCACCTCCCCCTACAGTTTCTTCCCTATGCATTTAAAATATTTTAATACATAGACCAGGTAACTCTGCTTTGAAGCATTTGTTGTCCATTCCCTTTTAACAACCAAATATCATGCCTGCCTTTAACTTTACCTGGAGACTACATGTCTGGCCCACACAGCAAGTAAATGTCACACCTTCCTTTTCTTTGTTAACTGGAATGAATAGATTTTCATAATCCTGTAAAGAATTTGGTCCTGCTTTTCTTTGATGTCTCCCTATGGGCATAACAACATATTCTTTGCCCTCTACCCTAGTTTTTCTAATATAATCTCTGCTGTATCCTTGAATAAATGAGTTCAGATTCTTTCAGCTGAGTTACGTGTCTAGCTGTTCTTATCCGCCGACTCCTTGTCCACCTATTGGGATCCTGGATCCAGGCTGTAGCCAGACTGAAACACAACAGTTTCTTAGTCAGCACTTGTTATTTTAGGGACAGATAAAAAGTGTTCGCTTTTTCATACCATGTGTTTTCATAGTGCTAGGAACTATGATTATGAAGTTAAAAACCTGTTAGTTGTATGAGTGGAAATAAAAATATATATATAAAAAAAAAACAGAAGTGGTCTAACAGTCCTGTAACAGACAATGTAATAGAGAGGAAGCATTGTTATAACAAGCAACAATCATTCACAAAGGATAGGCATAATAATGTATTAATATAATTAATTAATATAAATAAAAGCTATATGATGTGCTGGGGAGATGATTCAGAGGTTTTAACCTTTGCCCTACATGGAAAACAACCTGAATTCAGATACTCAGATCCCATGTAAAACTGCCTGGCACATTTGACCATGCCCTCTAATTCCAGCCCAAGAAAGAGGAACATTTCTGTTCTGGCAAAATGCCAGACAAAAAGGTATGAGGAAGTACAGAAATCCAGGATGATTTCTGATCTATGAACCTCTACAACATCACATACACTCAAGTGCCCTCTTGTACATGAGTTTGCACAGATATCCACATATACACACAATACAAAATAAATAGTCTCATTACTAGTTTAGTAATAAAATTTTTTTTAAAAAGACAAACAACTTTTCTTGGTTTGAAAAGATATTAGATGTGAAAATTACACTTAATCTAAGGAGCTACACAAAAGTCATGAGGCAAAAAGAAAACTGCATACAGAAATGCAAGACAGCTTCACAAATGTAGTGACTGCTTGTGCCTCTAAAGGGCAATACCTTGAATAAAATGACTCTTTCATTTCTTCTCAGCTGCTAGGCAGTCATTATCTTCTGTACTGTGAACAACAGTAGAAAGAGTGGATTTAAACACAAACAGTGCTCTCTAATTGAAATATATTATGAATAGATATTTTTTGAAAAACAAAGTTCATTTTTCTCCTTCATATCCCATCTTATCCCAACATTCCCATACTCTTTGAACTAAATTTAATTGAAACAAAACTTTCTGAGTTGCAATCCAGTCATGAGAGCAATAGAAGGCATGTGCTACAGTGCTGGTTAGCAGGAAGAAGGCCCCTGCTGGTTCAGCGTCAAAGCTGCTGCTGCAAGTGTCACCTTGCAACCAGAGTGACACTGGTGGCGATTAGGAGGGAAACACCTATCTGAGAGAGAGGGCAGTGAAAATGAGTGCCTGCAGAAAGGTGGGACATGAAATGTATTAGCAGAAGGGCAAGGCAGGCAGTAAACTGTGGTGACAAAAAAGTTTCTAGAAAGAATGAGCAAACACTTTTATCCAAAATTGCTTTTGATCTTCGTACACCAGTTTAGTAAACTCTACTATCTATAAAAGTTTAAGAGATCATTATGCATTATATTTCTGGAATTAGATTTGTAATGATAATTTTTAGTAAGTCTTTGATAGTTTGATCTTTTAGCTACATCAGGAGCATATTTATATCCATTGTAAGTATGTTAAGTGTTTCAGAACACTGTTCAGCATTATAACACAGACAGCATTTTTTGTTAATGCTTTCTTTGGCCAAGGATGAACAGTATGACACTGAATTTTCACTTGCCACATTATTTTTCATTTGAAAGTGTCAGCTGAAAAAAATGCATCCCTGTCTTTTTGAAATGGTAATTCCATTTTTATATTTCTTCTCTTTATTTCCTTTGCTTCAATTTATTACTCTGCACTTTTTCTTTCAGACCTAATAGATTTAGGTTACAAGTAAAAATGGATACCAAAATAGAAGAAATAACAAAACTATTTTTAATTACCATTATGCTTGACAGAAATCCATGAAGAAAACTGCAAGAATTATTATTGCTCTTTGATGAATGAATATTTGTTTGCTCAAGGATATGTCACATTGCATTAAAATTATGGAATTCTAAATTCTAAATTTTGCACACAAAATAGCAAATTGTGTCCACTAAACTCTCAGTTGGAATTTTTTTGAATCTTACTGAGGGGATTTGAATCTCCTCAGAGTAACATGTTCTCCTTTCATTTCTCTCGGGTATGAATCACAGTCACAGGTATCACTGATGTTTTTCATTGATGAGCACATTGGAACAATGCAGGCAGACCCAGGAACTAGTCTACCATAAATATAAACCTTTAATTATTGGAAAATGAAATTGTTGATACTTGAAGACAAATGTGTTCTAGAAAGAAACACTAACTACATAAACACACTGTCAAAACTTAAAAACTCGGGCTGGAGAGGTAACTCAGGGGTTAAGCCTCTGCCTTGCAGGCAGAAAGTCCTGAGTTCGGATCCCAGATCCCACGTATAGACGCCAGGCGGAAGCGGGGGCGGCCTGCGTTTCTGGTCCTAGTAGGGCGGAGCCTGTGAATCCCTGGGCGGAGGAAGTGGAGGAGTCCATGGTGGTTCCGGAATTCGTCCGTGGTTCTCTACACACACAGACACACGTGCACACATACATACGCACACATGCACAATTGAATAAAAAAAAAATAAATAAAAAAAAACTTAAAAACTCATCACTGGATCATTTTTAAAAGTACATTTGCAGAGAGTAATATAGGTTGTATTTAATTAGCAAAGGGCAACTATATATAAAATTATTCATGTTGACTCTCTTTTTTTCTTTTAAAAGGCAGAATTAAAAATTAATTTGAGAATTTACTACTAATTCCTCATTTTTTAAAGTTCATCCAAAATATAATGACTATATATGAATGGGAGCAGGATTTGGATTTGGGCTGAATTGATATGCCATTTCTAATATATCAAAGGAAATATTCCTTGAAGGGTTTGAAATTGCTAGAGTATAATTTGGAGAGAAATACAACACATGAAGTTTTCATATTCTTTATATCTTTTCTGTAACATGTCCTTCTTAGAAGTAGTAGATCTGGTTTCTTTATACCATAAAACTTCAAACACCCATTGCTGATTTAAATCAAAGCCAAGTGACCATATGGTTAAATTATTCACCATGGAATGCTATCTTTTTAAATTCTTTTACTGCGGCTGTAGCAGTCCCTAGCCAATCCTGATGCATTAAGAATGTCTGACACATTAGCATATTTTATAATTGAGCAGAGAAATGATGTTACTATTAATTTATTTGTGAAATATTAAGTTTCTTCCAAAGAAAGTTCAGTGAATAAATGTCAGAAATATTTATGACAACACACTGTTATATCAGGTGTGCCCTTGAAATTCTGAGCTAAATTAACATGAAGAATACTGTGTCTTTGAAGAAAGTTCTCTTTGGATCAAGACAAACTATACTTCGAATCATTCTATGAAGCAGGTCAATAAGAGTAAAAAAATGAATGGATGAAAGGAAATCACTATTTTAATGCAATATAGATAATCTAATGCAATCAAATTCAATAAAATAATTCTGAAAATTACATAGTTAGTCTAACAATGGATTTTTCCTCTAAGTATTAATCTTTCATATTATAGAATGATTTTAATATTCAGTAATGTATAATCAATTCTACAAAGAGTAATTCTGTCAATATCTAGACAAATATTCCAATAGATTCAGAGTACTTAGAAAAATAGTGAACCGATATAAGGATACCATCAAAATCTATCTAAGGGAGCAGCTTGAGCCATTTTTTGTTTAACATGCCTAACATCTAACCTTATCTTTAGTATATTTTATTTTACCGCTCTTCACAGGTTTTTTTTCCTAATAACTTATTGAAAGTTTAAGGAAAATTAACAATCATTCACAACATGTGTTTATACATACTATATTTGTTCAATTTTCCTTTGATATCTAAATAATTAAAGCAATGCATTAAGCATTTCCAAGAGTATACAGAAAATTCAACTGATTTGTAGAGGATTTATTAGGCTGGCTTAAACAATTGAGTACTGAACAGTGCCATAATTTCCATATGTAGATTTAGGACCATGGAGGACAGTGCTACTCAGCCTGGAAGAGGAAAGCTGCAGAATAAGATAGACAGTGAATGCTTCCCCAGTCTAATACTTAGATCTGGAATGGTTCCATGGGAATCTCTGGTGACCATATTGAAAAGATGAAGAAACTGGAGCTCATGGTCACAGGCAATGATACAGCAAGGGAAGCAATCACTCCATTTTCATATAACTTCTCTGTTATATTTTTGAACCATCGTTACATGAAGAAACCTGTTTGGAAAGTCCTGTCCACAATTCATAGCAAGTCTTCTTCTCTACTTTATTAATGGATACAAGTCATCTCTGGAATATATTACTGGGTTGCTATAAACCTCTCAATCTTGTCAAGTTGAAAACGAATGTTTCAAAACTCACCAAAAATTTTTTTTTAATATTTTATGGGTGCAACTATTTACTCTAAAAAAATGTAGAAAGTTAAATTTTTATTCATCAGGGTTTTTTAGTTGCTTTCAGAGGTCTTATTAAGCTGGAGGGGAAGGGGTAGGCCAGAGAGGAGTGGGAGAGTGGACCAAATGGGAGAGATGTACAATCTCACAAGTATATGAAGATAGCACGAAGAAAATCTATAGTTTGTATGTACTTAAACCTTAATAAATAAAATAAAAAATTGTGAAACAGACCCTGAAAAAGTAATTTTTCTGAAAACATTTTAGTAGGTGTAAGACAGAAATGGAAAGGGACTGTGTATTTAAAACAAGGAATAAAAACAGTTGTTGAATTATATTGTTCCACTCAACATGTACTGCAAGTGATCATAGCATATACCAGTAGGGAAATTGGGAAAGTCTTTAAATTGCATGTGTCAGAACTATTCACCCAGATGGTTGAGATAGGTGATATTTCATCCTTCAACTCCTTTCATTACTTAGCTGTAAAATGTTCTGTGCCTGCTCATAGGTAGGCATTAAATGCTTGCTGTGTGCTGAAACTCACTTTCTTTGTTTCACTTGAGTTTTGGGGCCATGAAAGGGTCATGGTGGCAGCTGGAAGATTTTAGATTTTCATTCAAAGTCCTGAAGGGTTTGAGCGACACTGGCAGCATTTGCTATAGCCTTCTTCATCAGTCAGATTCACTTGACTGACATTTATTCCCTCGATCCTGTTGTTATTTCTTCAACTTGAGGCTCAATTACAGTTCCTGAGAAAAATAGTTACAGCCAAGTAATCGGTGGACAATTTATAGTTTACTCTGAAATAATGATCCCTGAAGTCACACGTCATTTTTATGCCATCTAAATCCTAAAGTCCCTTTATTTTCTAATAGCAGTCTCTTAGGTAAAGTTGACTGTTGATGGATACCTCCCTTGGAAGCTGAAAATTGCCAGCTATTGACATATTTGAATTTCCAACTTAAGTATTACATGAAATGATACATCATGAGATCAATGGGCAACCACAAACCCAGATGTCAAAGATTAAATCATTTGTTTTTGGAATGAGTCACTTTTTTCCCTCTCAGAAAATGGCTTTTGAATACTGAATGCATACTTCATTCATTGTTTTTAGTAATCAGGACTGATATACACCTGAATCACTTTAAAGTTTAACCTTTGGTCTTTCTCTATCACCTTTCAAAACACTTCCCACTGTGCTTTGTACTTTTGTTTTGTTTATTTGCAATAATCAGTGGTAAATAAGCATAAGCATGATGGAATTATCATATTTGGAAGAAAGTTTACAGGATGATTTGACTAATATCCTGTAGATTATTGACTGCATGATCCTTGGTCAAGCTATGCTTCTGAAGTTAGGGACTAAATTGGAAAATAAGTAGACTAGCTTATTATTATACCTTATTTATAAGTAAATAAATAAATACTATAGAGAATTGGTTGAGTAGTAAATAAACTCAGAAACAGAAAAAATATGGAAATAAGGATTGTTAAGAAATGGATTTTGAATATTTCTCTTTTTGTGTTTTTAAATTGGATATAATTTAATTTCAGAGCAATGGCTAAGTTTAATAATAAGCAACCAAACCTCCCCCCCAATTTTTTTAAATTACCTATCTTATGATGGCTTGAGATTGCTCTAACACATGATGGAGGAACTCTGAGTTTCATTTCTGTCTTGTATACTTAACTATAATTTTGAATTCATATTTATTGGCTGATAACCAAACACCTCACTTTTCTTATGAATCTCTTCTTTTTCAATATTTTCCATACTGTTATCATTTAATAAATCATCTTGTCTGTTTCTAGCAATTCATTTCAATTTTCCCTGTAGTACAGCCAATTCTTTCCTTATCTATTAATTTATTGCTATGAGAAACTTTGCATTCTAAGACACAGAAGAAGGTTTTTAAACTTTCTGACTTCAAAATTGCTTCTCCATTTCTAGAGCAACTGTGATTAAATTTGGGGTGATAAGAAGACACCCTTTACCCTTTTAAAATACAACTTTAAGCCCACATATTCATGATGTAATACTCAGTGAGGTGATCTTTGGAATCATGAGCTATTGGAAGAATGTGCTTCAACACTGTTCATGTTGTAAAATGATAGATACACCAGTGTCAAGGAGATCAGTATGGCTCTTGCTTTTGTAGATGCTTTAATCAACTGAGATTTCTGTGAAAGAATACCATAGATGAATGATTGACACAAAAAACAATTTCCTCATGATTTTGTTGTCCAAGATTGGTTGATGGTTCTTTCAATTCCCTTAAAAAGTCCTCCATACTTGTAAATAATTTATTTCTCACTGACTCACTGAGAGAGAGAGAGACAGAGAGAGAGAGAGAGAGAGAGAGAGAGAGAGAAAATCCAGTTTATTTTTCTTTTATTAAAGCAAATTTTTCAAGGCGACCATACTTTCATTGCCTCCTTAAAACTAAGCAGCTCACAAAAGGCTTACCTACATAATGTCATATTAGGAGCTAGAAATTCAACACATGGTTTTTAAAAATACAGTATTAAGAATGGCATAAGAAGATATTACAAATATCCTTCTGATAGCCTCAAGGAAGAGAGATTTATATTAGAAGTAGAAGATGAAATAACCATTTGTCCATTGCTATAAACCTGACCCCTGTGCAATTAGTTCCCTGCTTTGTGGTAGACAGACACCAATTTGATTCATAAAGAATTTTGATGAATACTCACATAGTCATCTAACTGAGTCATTGATAGCAAAAGGAACAGAGTTGAATACAGAAAACCTATTAGAGTAAATATTTACCAATACACCCTTCTTGGTAAATTATTTGTATTTATTTATTTGTATTTATATTATTTGTATTTATATTATTCCTCCAGTAAGGACAATGAAATACACCATGTGTGATTCCTGTTCTCAGTGTCTTGGGACTCATTTCTTAAGGGAGGTTCTGTGAAACAGTTTAAAACCCTTGATCTATGGCTCTCACAATATAGAAAAAATGGACAGAAGGGGTGCTTAAATGCATTTCCTAGCAGTCCTGCTGGAGCTCTGCTCAACAAAATTTTGCCATTTCCTTGCATGCCAACTTTACTCATCATTGCAGTGTGATTGCTATGACTTTTGGAGAAACCCAGGCACAATCATGAGTGTTGGACTTTCTAAGTAGGTGCTTGCTAACATGGGATGTATGCCTTTCCTTTTATGTATTTATGTATTTATTTTGAAATTATTTCTTGAATATAAATAGTGGGTAGAATATATAGTATAGTTTCAAAGGAAAGATATATTTGAAATCCTTGATACATATATATGTATTTCATTTTTAGAGATATAGATATTACTTACAAAATTGTATAAGGACATTTTGCCTCACCATGACATTGTTGCTTATTAAATATAATATTAAGATTTTTTAAGTTTCTTTCATAAGGCACAAACACATATTATGGATATTTTGCTCTAAATTTACTATAGTTGGCATCATTTTTTTTTATTTATTCAATTGTGCGCGTGTATGTGTGTGTATGTATGTGTGTGCGTGTATGCGTGTATGTGTGTGTAGAATCACGGACGGTTTCGGGAACCACCATGGACCGCCTCCTCCATGTTTACTCTGCCCCGGGATTCACAGGCTCTGCCCTACCAGGACCGGAAACACAGGCTGTCCCCGCTTCCGCCTGGTGTCTATACATGGGGTCTAGGATCCGAACTCAGGACCTTCCGCCTTCAAGGTGGAGGGTTAACCCCTGAGCCACCTCTCCAGCCCCTAGTTGGCATCATTTTTAAAAAAAACATTTCATTAAGAACATTGTGATATTTGAACTTACACTTCTCAGACTAATGGAAAATAAACA
The DNA here is from genome assembly GCA_023101885.1 of Typhlomys cinereus. Lineage (NCBI taxonomy): Eukaryota > Metazoa > Chordata > Mammalia > Rodentia > Platacanthomyidae > Typhlomys > Typhlomys cinereus. Next base: position 6,771,655 of record JALPQD010000061.1, on the reverse strand, counting down.
AAGAACAAAAGTCTCTCTACTTTTCATTATTTGTCAGGAGTCCTCCTGGTGAATTGTGATACTTCATAATACTGTTTTATTCTGCCTTTCAGTCGTTAGGTAGCAATATATGAAGCATTTTGAAGATAAACAAGAAGGCAATTCAGTGACTCTGATTCTTCACATAGTGGAAAAATCTCAAGGGATTTTATTTTAAAATGACTTTTTTATTGATATCCTTAAGTATTTTAGCCCTTGTGATGTTAAGATTCTTATTAAAAAGTGAAGTTATGCTGTTCTTTGACCTCGTGCCTATGCTACTATTAAAATAGAGAACTATAATTTTCTGGAGGTTTTAATACTTTTTAAGACAAATATGACCCATGGACAAATCTTGTGAATGTTCACATCTCCTCTGTTCATGTTTACCTACTAGGAAGGGTGACTGCCAAGTGGCTCAGGGCAAAAGAAATAAACATAACATGTCACATGGATAGCTTATATTTTTTGAAGTTTTTATTGCAATTTAATAGAGTAAAGCAATTTGTGAAATTCTGTTTTAGATTATTGCTCGTTAAAACTTTGCTACAATTCAAAGAGGCTTGAACAGTCTGTGAATGTATGGTTACTGATACTCTATTTTAAGCTACTGATAACAAAAATGGTTTTATTGGAAATGAAATATATGTATATGTATATACATATATATGATTATTTTTATTGCGTAGTGATTCTACACAAAGAAAATGCTTAAGGTAAAATTGTCAGAAGTTGTTATGTTGAGAAATTAATTAATTTTTCCTGACATAATGAAGTTTCATCTTTAGCCCTGTAAATAATAATTTGAAACATTAATACATTTAAGTAATTATGGCAAGCAAAGGTAAATCTTGAGAAAAAAATCACTTCATTTTTCATGTTAACCCTCAAACTCATCTGTGAGAAAACTAATAACATAAAGCATTTAAATTTGACTATAATATATGTTACCAACATGAGGCTGGGGAGATGGTTCAGGGGTTAGGCCTTTGCCTTGAAAGCAGAAGGACTTGAGTTCGGATCCCAGATCACATGCAAAAATGGTGGTGGCCTACACTTCTGACCTTGGAGGTTGAGATTGGGAAATCACAGAGGAAAGCAAAGGGAGGTACAGCAACAAAGATGATTCTGGAAGTCATTCTTGGACACACACAGGCACACACAATGCTCTGTGATACAGATATATACACATGGAAATATACACACACACACACACACACACACACACACACACACACTGTGTGTGTGTGTGTGTATAAAACTCAGTAAAGTCCATGGGCTTAGAAATGTGCCATTATCATGATCTGTGGTTAATAAGTCAAAGAATATTCTTTGCCTGAAAGTGAAGCATTCTTATGCTAGTTTAGTCATTCTGGACTTTTACAGTTTACATTTATGCAGCATTCATTTTTGTAGGCTTTCAGTTTCTACTTGTACTTTTATGACCAAAATTTATCTTTAGTAGATAATATGCATTAATATTTCTTTTTGTCTAGTCTCATCATATGTGACTTTCAAATACATATTTTAAAACACTTGATTTAAGGGCTGGAGTAATGGATCAGAGGTTAATACACTGCTTTAAAAGTAAAAGGTCCTGAGTTCAGATCCAATGTCCCACTTAAAAGCACCAGAGGCCTGCACTCCCAGCCCTAGTGGCTGGAGCCTGTGAAATCTCAGAGCAAATCAAAAAGGATGTAGAAGCAATCCAGAAAGACTCCAGAAGTTACACTCAGTTCTACACACATACACACACACACACACACACACACACACACACACACGCACAATTGATAGATAATAGATAAATAGATGATTAAGAAGTAAACGATTTAATTTTATTATTGATATATTTATAGAAAATCTAAATTTTATTTTTCCTTTCTGTTATGGCTCATGCATTTTTATACTTTTATTCCTTGCTTATTATAAGTTCCATTACTTTTATAATATTTAAAGAATATTTTACTTGTACTATTTTAATTAGCTAAATGCTATTTTTTCCACTATATTTTGCCAGTTACCTTTGTTCATGACTTCTCTTTTGTCCAAAATACAGATTTTAATTTATGAAAAACTACTTCATATAAAAATTTCCTTAATTTTGGGGACATAGAAAATTTGTGCCTGAGTAGCACTATTCCATTTTTTCTTGTGGTATTTACTACATTATAATGTACTATTTCAACAAAGCAATGCTGGAATTGTAGGCTATATATTTATCTCCAATGTCCATATGCTGCTAATTAGGTCAGTGGTTGGAACACTGCCTTTCATTCCAAGGTACCAAGCTCAAAATACAGCAGTGCCTTATCTGAGGCGGCAGCATATGGACCTGAAATATTATACATCCACAGGTGGATGACAAGACAGAGGGATCAGGGTCTCGAGCTCTATATTCTCCTCAGAGAGTTCTTCAGTCACTCTCCACATTTGTTCCATATATCTCTCTCAAATGAACAAAGAACTCCCAACTAGCCATTCTTTTTTTTTAATTTTTTTTATTATTTATTCAATTATGCGTGTATGCGTGTGTGCACATGTGTGTGTGTGTGTGTGTGTATGTAGAACCATGGACGAATTCGGGAACCACCATGGACGCCTCCACCTCCTCCTTGTTTAGTCTGCCCCGGGATTCACAGGCTCCGACCTACCAGGACTAGAAACGCAGGCTGCCCTGGCTTCCGCCTGGCATCTATACGTGGGGTCTAGGATCCAAACTCAGGACCTTCCGCCTGCAAGGCGAAGCTTAACCCCTGAGCCAACTCTCCAGCCCAACCAGCCGTTCTTAATAGTTGATTTTTTGGGGGAAACTCCTATCTGTGCCAAACAAGTGTGGGATTGTAGATAGCACACAAGCATGCCTGACCTTTATATCAGTTCTGGGAATCTTGTTATGGCAAGTGCCCTATCTACACATCTCCCCAGAACCTGGTTTGTCTACTTTTGTTGCATGAAACAGTCTTTGCTCTCCAAATGTCCCTTCATGGTCACCAAATGTTATAGGGTGGCTGTCCCATTGTTGCAGGGTTCTTGTGATCTCAGTTGAAGTTGACACCAGAACCCATGTAGAGGATTAAAGGGAGTTTATTAGAGGAGAGGAAGGATGGAATTCATGGACTCCAGAAGTGGAGTGCCTTGATGGGCTAAGGTACCCTGGAGAACTCATGGACTCCAGGTATGGAATCCTTGAAAAGCAGGCAGCTAGAAATGAACTCATGGACTCCACACATGGAATGTCATGAGGGGCAGAGGCCAAAGATGGCTCCCAAAGTCAGGTATATTTAAGCACTTAGATAAACCAAGGAAAAGTGGCTTTTCCCCATTGGTTAGCTCACAGTGGGGCCCAACCCAGTTGCTCTTGGGCCCAAGTGGGGCTAGAAATCAAGTTGTTTCTTTGATGGGCTTAGTCTGTTTGATACGGAGAACTTATCTCCATATTCTTTCACAGGGAAGCTTGCCACCTTATGTCTGTGGAGGATACCAATCAGTTCCTCAGCAGGCTGTGTCTCTCAGGGTGATCTCAGCCATGGGGGAAGACCTTCCAAGACCCTCAGAGACTATCTCAGCATGGCTGCTCTAAACCTGTCTTATTCTCCCCTTAACCTATTGAAGACTCACATTGCTCAGGGCATAATTGGCTTTGATTGCTCTGGCTACTTCCTGCTGAGTGGCTATGGAAGTGTGAGCAATCTGATGTCCTCATCTATGAGATGCTGGAATGGTCCAGGAGTCTATACATTTGAAGCTTTATGAATATTAAATCCAGAAAAAGACAACAGACAAATTAAGCATACAAGAGCTAAATAAAAATCAAACCATTGTAATTGGGAAGGCAGATGGGATAAGCAAAATGAGCTTAGCAGTCATGTGGATAAAGGCAAGGGTTAGTAAAGAAAACCTGTTGTCTAAGTTTGTCTGGTATAAAAGCCAAGAACTGTAGGTACACTACATAGAAGAGAAGACCTTTCTCCTGTTAATCTCCAAAGTCACATTCTCAGAACTGTCCAAAAAATGTGTGAACTGTCTGAATCTTTGGGCAGAACAATATTAGTTTTTCTTTCCCTTCTAGGTTCTTAAAAGCAAAGAGATACAGTCATTTTGGAACCAAAGGAAACTAAGAACACATATAGGGGACTTTGTTTCCTAAGAAAAATTTTACAGGGTCTCTGATAATCTTGTGTTTAGTGTAAGACCACTCCTCTGATCTAAAGATAAGCCACCTTTGATTTGCTAATGGAGCTAATCTGTTTAACAGCAGACATTTTGTTCTTTGATTTTTCCTGGTTTAACTCTTTAAATTTGCCATTGTATATACCTCTGCCAAGCACTAGTTTAATTTCAGGCAAGCTTTTAGAATGAGGGCAAAACTTTACTAAACTTTCCACCAACACATGTCTCTGTCTTTAACTCTACAGCACAAACTGCCTTTCTTGGGCCTCCAAACTGCAGGCTTCTTGTTATGTGTGATCTGGATTCTGCCACATTCAGAAACCTTGGTGGGAGGGGAATGTATGATTTCTTCCCTCTATCATCTTTGATGCCTTTAAAACCAGAGCCACATGGATGACTTTAACAGAGCTAAAATATTCCATTAAGTCCTAACCTAGGATAAAAGACAATACCATTAAATATACATGGAACCTCGGTAGTTTGCTTTGCTAAACCTACCATTCTCCTGATCTTAACAGTCTTAGTTAAATTGAAGGTTGACAAAGGCCTAGTAAGAAAGTTGAGCATTGAAAATTCATGTTCTCTTGTCTATTAACAGAAGAACAAAATGGTTTTGCACTTGCATGTTGATCCCAAGGTTCTCATGAGATGCTATTATCAATATGGCATTTTGGGCTTTTGTCAATGAGTATCAGCAGCAAACTCCTTTTCCCCAACAGAGGGAAGCTAAGATCCTCATTGTTCCCCAGCAGAGAAGCTTGACCTCTGGCATTCAGGGGGCAACCTTTTCTCCTTGGAAATTCCCACAGTCAGGACATGGGCCACATTGAGGCTTTTGGATGGGGTTCCAGGTTGGTCTGCTTGGGCATTCCTGCTAGTATTTTATCCCCTTAAGTAAATATCAAGCTTCAGTTTCTTTCTTTACTGATTCGTAAATGATTTTATCTGGGTCCTTGTAGAAACTTCCTAAGTCCATTTTAATTCGGGTCAAAATCTTGTAAACCTGAGTGGACCCAAATGTACTTATCTGTCATCTTCTGCAGACATTGGGTCCAGATTACATTTACCCTGTTAGATTTCAAGGGAAGGGGATTTGGCCAAAGTGGAAGCTAGATGAAATTCCTGTTTCACTGTAGTTTTGAAGGCATTTCTATTGGGACACAAAGCTTTTCAGAATTACTAGCTTGTACTTTGTTAGAGATCTCTATGATCTCTTAAATTCCTGCCATTTGTTTGCTCTGGCATAAAAGCCAAGAGCTGCAGGTACACTGCATAGGGGAGGAGACCTTTCTCCTCTGGCAGTTGTTAATCTCCAAAGTCACATTCTAGGGCCTGTCCAAAAAATATGTGAACTCAGAAGAATAAATCTAGCTGGAGGATAGTATTATAATTTAAAGATCTTCCTGGTTGGCCATTTCTCATCATCATCTAAGATGTACAGAGGCCATGTCTGAGAAAATACTACAAGTTGGCTCTTCTTCAGGTAAGTAGGACTAAACATTCTCCAGTTAGTCCTTGGACACAGGATAGGAGCATGGATTTGAGAAAAGATGAAAGGCTCAGCAAGCTCTGCCAAGAGTCATAAAAAGTTGGTGACTGTGTGGTCAGCGCCATACCCAGTGTGGTCAGCAAAGGGTTGTCCCACCGATGCTGTAAACCCACAGTGGTTAGTAGGGTTATGACATCACTGACACCTGATGTCATAATTCCTGGCAGAGGATGCCCCCACTCTACCAGTGTTAAAGAGGTATAGGGTCCATGTTCCACTCATGACTAAAGTTTCCTGAGTTCCCTATGCTATTTAGATAGAAATATGGTCATTATCTTAGACATGAAACACTTTTCCTTCAGAGAGAACTAGGAATTTCCCTCCATTAAGTGCCTTACTTTAAGATGCATATTGCTCAACTACTTTGTGGTGCTTCCTGCTTTTCACATTTGAATTCACACAGCAGATGGTATAAATTACAATGTTCCAAGTGGATATGGCCCTGTATGAACTTATGTTCTCTTGCTCTAAAATCAAGGACTGTGGAGTCCAGTGCCAAGTCTTGATAAATCAGTTTTTAACATAATGATATTGTTTTAACTTAAAAGATCACAGAATTTAACTTCAGGAAACAACTTCCTGTTGAGGTTTCCAAGGGAAGAATTGCTAACAAACAGTCCCTGTAGGGAACTTGTTTTCTAGTTAGGGTCTTCCTTCTTTTTCATCTACCACCCAGAGCTACCTTAACATCTCTAAATGAGTAATTAGCACTTGCCCTGCTGATTTGGAATAATGGAAACCTCAAGGATAAAAGGTCAGAATCTGAGAACAGATCTTATTTGATTCTAACCTTTCCTTTGAAAAGCTTCATTCTTTAATTTGTACTACCAGCTTATGGAAAAATGAACTGCTTTTATTTCTAGTGCATCTACTTATATAGCAAAATAAGACACGTGAAAAGTTAAAGTCAACAGTTTTCTAAGGAAAGGTGGTTCTTGCAAGAAAATTCTCTCTGCACTTAAAACATTCAGGCCTCATTATTTGATGTTTCAAATAAAAATCAAATGTGTCATATTTGTTATAGTTATTTAAAAAATTTATAAGATTTTTCACTTAAACTTACATAAAATGAAGAAAGACACTATGATCATTTTTATGTACTTTGTGAATCCAATACTGCATATATAAATATGTAGCTACATGTATTTCTTATATAAATATGATATATGCTTTTAATAAACAAATTATGAACATAAAATTTCTGTCATTATCTTCACAGAATAATGTTGAGTAATATATTTACTCATTCATTATAAAAAGTTTAAACAATAATAATAAACCCAAATTTTCCAAGCACTAATCATGTATACAACTTAATATTAGAGAATAAATAAAATCTACTATTTTTTTCTACCAGAATTTTCTGTCGTTTATTGAAATACCATAGAATATATTTGCTTTTTTTTCTGCAGTTTACTGTTATTTTCCTTAGAGTATAGAAGTTATATGCCAAAGTTTTTAGATTCCCCTGATATATATGGGTATATTTTCTCTTCAGAATCTTCTTTTTGGCATCAAGTACAAATATTAGTATTGCTCTAGTGAGACTTAAAATTTGTTATTCTGCAAAACAATTAATAAGTTCTTTAATATCTTCATTTTATAGATGTGAAAGGAAACACAATTAGTTACATAAGAGATCCAAGGTGAATAAAGAGTAGGGCAGGATTTTTTTTTTTAATCCAGAAGAAGTTGGAGGAATGGCCCCTGTTCTATGCTAACCATACATGTACCTTTGTAAGTAGGCAATGATAAAATATTCAAGAAACTTTGTACTATTTAAAATTATAAAGGTAGGGACATCACTGTTCTTTGTACAAGTTTAAGAAATAATATGAAAAAGAGCCACTGATTTAGTCAGGGATAGACGTAAAGAAAACTTGTAAATCATATTAACAAGGTTCAATTTTAGCTTTACAATAATGGAATCTATAGGTTCTGGAGATTTTTTGCAATGTTACATGACCACAAAAGCAAGTTTCTCTGATAATGTGTACAATTTAAAATTAGAGTAAGAGTAGTGCTGTGCACAGTTTTTGTAAGGAGGTGTTGAGGTAGTGAGGTGTCACCTAATAATTGGCTTATACACTTAACTTTTAAACTCATTGGTGTAAGTTTAGGCGCGAAGGGAATGGGGTGGGGTTCGGTGGCAATGAGCATAGCATCACGTACTCGTGGCTTTACCCAGAAACCTGGGGATGAGTGTGTTTCCTTGGAATTCCCGGGGTGGGGAGAAGTCCCGGTATCTGGCCTGGACACACACGTCCTTTGCCTTTTTGGGAATCCTTGAGTTGGAGTGAGGTAATGTGATTCTGAGACTAGCTCATCACATTCTTGCTTGCCTAGGAAATTGGAAATTTCTTTTTCTACATTAATTCTTTCATTACAACTCAGTCCAGCTTGGCAGGAGAATCCACACCAATGCCAAGGGTTCAAGGAACTAGACATACTGTATCCACTTAATGGTTGAGATAGGGACAATCCTTATTTGCCAGACCAACATGTCTGGCCAAGTATAAGAAGGATGCCAACTTTCTCAAAGAGACCCTTTATTTTATCTACTTGTCCAACTTACCATGGGTGTACCTTCCCAATCAACTAGATAATCTCCTGTAGGTTTGCTTTGGGCTAAGCTCAACTACTAACTCTCTTCAAATGTGTCCAGAACTCAAACCCTTAACTTTCACATTGACACCTGTATCTATCGATAGGAAAGTGTGGCAAAATCTACTGTAGAAATTTCAAATGAAAGGGAGGAAATAAATAGACACAGCATGTCTTGATGAGGTGAAATATATAGACTCTGTGATATGCTATCTGTATTACATGAAGATGGAAATGGGCAGCAAACATGATTCTTTCTATCATGGAAAACTTGGTGGTAAAGATAAATGAGAACAATGAGAATTTAGCGGGGATTATAAAATACCACATTCAGTGATTTTGACTTTACACTGAATTTAATCAACCTTCATTATAATAAAAAAGGTGATTATGTTGGTGATGTATGTGAGTTCTTTACAGACATTAGGTATTATTACTATTCATGAAGCATTGCTTTGGTGAGACAGTTTTAAAGAGATTTAAAGATTTATAATCTGATCCATTGAGACTTCATTTCTATAGGTAAGTTACTTAGCCAAATACATTCCTACTGTAGGAGGTTGTCAGCTTACTAAAATTCTTTTCATGTTTAAATGAGAAATAGATGTCCAATGCAAGCTTCATTTAGAATTTGACATGAATGATTCAATGAATATTTCTTATATGATCATTCATCTAATTTACATGCAGTTTAACTAAGAAATAGTCAACAAAATAGGATTTAGATAATAAAACCCTGAATCCTTATCTGTCTGAACTTGGTGCACTGTTTTTTATCTTTCTCATTTTACATTAATGCTATTTCTTCATTAAGACACAAGCTATTGCTGTTAACAAGACTCCCTAGAAGTTCGTTGTAGAATAGAAAAATAAAAATAAAAGTCTCATGAATGAAACAATTCAAAGTCTTAGATGTGGAAGATGAAAAGGGGAAAAAAGATCAAAGCAAATTTATTTATATCTATGTGTGAATAAAGGAATTTATAGCAAAGGCAATGTTTCATAAGAGACATAAGAGACATACTGTCAGAGATTACTAAGATCACAACTAATATAATGTGTGAAAAATGCTAATTGGCTTTAGGCAAAGACATTGCTTATTTTGGGAAAAATGTTAAAGCATAAAATACTGGGTACATCATGCTTTCTGCATAACAACAAAGTACAGAAAAGCAATTCTGTCTGTTGTTTAAGAGATCAGGATTTTTGTCAAGTAGCCAATCTTTAATTACAATGAAGAAAGAGCACTTGAAAAATGATTGTTCTCATGTCTAAGAGCAAGTTCAACAGCAATTTTATACACAAAGCATGAAAATGCTAATCTTTCATCCCTATTATGAAGCTTCTAATGAAAAACTGAAAATGAAGTCACTTTATTCCAATGATAATGACTGAATCTACTATGAGACATTCGAATATCACATTTCCAATTCAAGTTTCTTCAAATTAATATTTCATTTTCACAGCCCTCTTCAGGAACTGAGTGGCTCAACTCAATTAGACATTATTTTAATGTGTTGTACATATTCATAACATTTTTACTACATTTAAATTCTATTGTCAAAATACAGAGCAGTTTAGACTACATTTATTAAATTAATTATCCTGGTTATTCTTGGATACTAAAATTTATGTTTTACAGCTACATTTGTCTTCTTGGAATTTTATTATTACTTCATCAAATTGAAGTGGTTTCTTAGCTGATGTTGTGATCTGCAGAATATATTCATTCTTCTTCAGGAAAAATGTGAATTTGCAATGTGATACAATGCTGTGTTGTCATTTCACTGACTCTTTGTAGATATTCCTGCAATCAGAGTATAGGGTCATTACTCAGAAGAAAATATTAAAATATGCCTGATTTATATTCTTCAGAAAAACTGTAATTAAATAGATGTTGAAAGATAAGTTAAATGCAAATAAGAACTTAACAAATGAAGGCCTGAGAACTAGGCATATTTGTGAAGAATTAATAACTGGATTAGGTACTTGAGGGAGGATACCAATGTTCTCAACCAGCTCTCTGTATTTCATTCCAGGGCTTAGTCCCACCTACCAATAGGCTGGGCCTTCCCCATCAGCTAGACAATTTCCTGGATGTTTGCTCTGTGCTTAACTCAACCAGTAATTCTCTACAAAAGTGCCCAGATTTCAAACCCTCAACTGTCAAGTAGACATCTGTGTTTAATTATGACACCTCGTATGTGGTATCTTCAGAAAGGGCTTATCAAATCCTGCTAGACAATGAAGAAATATGGTAAGATCCTTCATTGTTTTTCGATCTGTAGAATCTGTGGAATGTGCCTCACTATCACTTATAAAGGATGATTTTCATCTGGCACTGTTTTTTTATAACCCATATATTTTAGGAGCAACATTGTCCCAACTGTTCAGGAGGTTTTGCATCTAGCTCTAGTTACCTCTCTTTCTCTCCCTTTCTTTCAAATAGTTTAGATTTTACTTGGTTTCCAATGAGTAGGTTTGACTACACTGTACATTGTGACTATAATTTCTAATTTTGGGAATAATATACCAGTTCTCTAAGGTTGTTGTCACTAGGAATCATAAACTTCGTGGTTTGTAATAGTGGAAACTTACACTCTCATAGCTGGGGAAATTACAAGTCTGAAATAATGGTTTACAAATCAGTGCAAACGATGTGTTTCATACAAAAATTTGTTCCATGCTCTCTCTTAACACCTGATATTCTGGATTATTCTCTGTATCTCTATGCAACTGTTGTCACAGGATCTTCTTCCCATGTCTCTCTTGATTATACTTGCCTGTGCTCTCTGCCTTTGAATCATTTCTTACCAGGACAGAAGTCATCTTATAATGTAGAGACAATCTCATTGCCAGCATGACCTCATCTTGATGTACATCTCTTCATTTTTTTAAAGAAAGAAATAAGATAACAATTTTCTTATTTCAGACATATCAATTGTTTCCAATTTTTGGATTCCAATCGATAATGGTAATTTATCATTGCTATTTAGGAGCATTTGTGAACATAAATGATCACATTAATAATTCATGATTTTTCCAGAGATAATTCAATAACAGAAACAGAGATCAAAAGTAAACTTATTATGTAAGTATCACCTTTATAGAAATATATTTTATTTAATATTCTTTCTTCAATGCTAAAGAAACTAAATAAAGCAAACTAAATATTTACAAAGCTAAGAAGGAAAATCAAACACTAACACTGAATGATGGCTTTGATGCTAGACCACATTTTAAAAATACTTTTTTGAAATCATAAGCAATATTTAAAGAAAGAAATTAGCTGCCCAGAAAAAGTGATTTTTCAATGAGTAAAACAGATATATTCAGGTTATAGTGCAAGGTTATGAATGTTTGTATTTAAAAGATTCAATCTGAATAACGCTTGAAAATAAAGTGGCCCTCACAGCACATTGCCAACTTTTCAGTGGAACAAGCTATCCATTAAGGAATGATATCTATTCAAACACCAAGAAATTATATCACTGGTGTTTATACTCATTCAGGATGTTTAAATAAATCTGCACTTTTAAAATTCCTAGAAATAATTAATTAAAACATTAAAGATATATTAATAATTTTAAAACTGCAATGTGTTTAGAAAATAAAAAAATCTATGTCAAAAGAGAAAATCATTATGATATGCAATCATATTCAAAACAAATTAAAGCATATGACTAGTATATAAGAAGCATATGGATAATTATCAGCAAGCTTTGTTTTGTGCATAATCCTACCTATCTCCAAATACAAGAATAGATCAAATGAAAAATATGATGGATAAAAATTATGGTATTCAGAGATATGAGTGTCATAATCTAAAAAATTGATACAGATTAAATGGGACAAAATAAATGTAAATATATATTTATGGATATAAGGACAAGTTAAAAACAATATTTTATATTAAAAATAGAGTGAATGCTAATTATGATTATTGAATAAGAACACTGATGATTTTAAGAATTATTTGTTTTAGATTGTCACGTTATAATACAAATTTTATTGAAATGTAATGTTCTATTCATGTATTCATTATATAAAAATCATCACCATAATTGGTATAATTCTTTCAGGTATTTATTATTTCTTTGTGGCTACAAGTTCAAAAGGATGCTTTCCAGCTGTTTTGAAGTATATAATCAACTCAGTATAACACTTTACAATATTTTACCAAAAATCCCTCTTAGGTAACTGATTTCCTTTGTTCTTGATCTGCTCTGTACTTTCTTTTCTCCGGCCTATTTAAAATCATGGAACAAACACATTCTGTAAAGCATATGAACAGAGGATATATGGGAAGGGCTCTACATCAGTAATCATCAAGGAATTTCAAAGCATATGAGCAAATTGATGTCATTCCTTTCCAGTAAGAATGGATGTTATTAACAAAAAAGTGATAAAAAACTAAATAAGGATATGTACATTGTAGTGAAAAGGTAAATCAGTGTAGCCAACATGGAAAATATTGAAATTACCCAATATATAAAAGTAGACAGTGAATCCTCTTGTGGTTATATATCCAAACAAATTAGAGTTAGTAGGTTGAAGAGATCTCAAGGCCAAAAATTCCATCAGCATGTTAATGTCCTAACTGTACAATGACAACCTTAGTTCAATCTCTGTAGACATCAAAGATGAAATGGAAAAGAAATGACTCCAAAAGTTGTCGTCTGATCTCCAATGTCCTCTGTGATATGTTTGCCCCTATCCACACATCACTAACACACACAATAATAAATAAATATGCACTTAAAAATAACAACTTAGCAAACATATCTCTCATAAAATATTGATAATAATGTGAGAAATCAAGTAGAAATGTCCATAATGGATGAAGAGATGGATAAATCAGAAACTATAGAAAATTCATGGAATTCTAATCATCATTAACAGATAAAAGATGGACTGGAGAGATGGCTCAGAGGTTAAGACTCTGGCTCTCAAGCAGATGGTCCTGAATTTGGAGCCTAGGTCTCATATAAAAACAACAGGCAGAAATGGCAGAAGCCTGAACTTCCTGGTGGGCAGAACCTGGGAAATGCAAGAGTGATGCACAAAAGAAGATAGAAGCAATCCAAGATGATTCCTGAGTCACCCATGAGCCTCCACAGGGACACATGGTTCCTCTGATACTCACACAAACACACATACACACACACACATACAGTAAATAAACCCTAAAGATATTTTAAAAAATAATCAAGATAAAAGATTGCCATTTTCAACAAGGATGAAGCTAACGGAAAATATGTCAAGAAAGACACACAATGAATCTAATACTCCAAGATTTTACTCTTAGTGTAATCTAAATGAATCAATCACTGTCCAAGATTCACATCTGTGGTGGGCAGGAAAATAGCATCCCAAAGACATCCATCTGCTAAATCACTCAAACTACAAAATATTATTTTGATAAATGAATTTTATTTACTAAATATAATTAATGATCTTATGCTGTGAAACTTATCAAGGACATTTGTATTAACTCAATTTAATTAACTGAATTCTTAAACGTAGAGAAATAATTCTTGTGTGATGTGACAAGAAGAATGGTTGAAGAGCTAAACTATGTGTAAGTTTCATTATCATATTGCTGAGTAAATACAAGGCTTATACTACTTGAGGGACCAAAGAGTTTATTCATGCTCATAGATGTAAGTTACAATTCATCATCATTGCAAGAGAGTCATATCAATACCATGAGCTGACAGAAATGGCTGTATCATATTCATGGGAAGAGTTGAGAGACAGGCATAATTTCTCACTTGCCAATCAGCCAAAATACTAAGTCAGTTCTTTGCATTTTATGAATTTACCAGCGAAATTCCTGTCAGTATTGGCAAGGTCTTCCCTCATATTAAATAATCTTCCACAGGCTTGCTTAGGACTTCCCTTAACTAAATGATTCTTTATAGATATTTTTAATGGGTAAGCCAACTCACTATTGTTCTGTTTGATATGTGAAAAAAATAGCACTTTAAGATTTTAGGACTGACAAATGGAGGCATGAAACAAAATACACTAAATTGTCTTTAAGCTGGAAAACAAAGAAAAATGTAGTCCCCTGGTTTATTGAAAATCAATTGCATTCTCAAAAACATTTTTATTTTTACATAATGTAACTTGTATGCGATTTATAATATGTTATAGAAATACTAATTATTTTTGTTCATTCCATTTAATTTCAGTTTTGTTTTCTTGTTGAGACGGGTTTAGTTACATATACCAAGTTCACCTTAAAGTTATAATCCTTCTACCTCAGCCTTTCAAATGCTAAAAGAACAGATGTTCACCATCACTCTTGACTAAGTTTCTGTGATAGCAAATCAAAATATTTGTGTTATATTATTTACCATTTTTTAATTTAGATATATCCTGGTGAATTATATATGTTATTTGCTAAGGAAGAATTTATAAAAGATTTCTGATTGAAATAAAGAATATAACCTGATAAATTTTAAAATTTTGATTCTCATTATTGAAATAATGCCAAAAGTAAAAGAAATAAAACCAAATTTGCTTTCATAAACTTTTAACTTTTCATTTCATTTGTAATCTAATTTTCAATATAGATTAAAAACATAATAAGAATGTGTAATTATGTAATTTGTTGTAATAGTCAAACATGTTGCATGACAAATTTTTATGTATATTTCATGAAAAAATTTGGAAAAATTAGAACAGAAATTTCTAGAATTCCCAAATTAGAGATGCCAAAAAGATGCAACTGAGCATTTATAGGATATATTGTTAAAAAGAAAACTACATTAAAAATTTGGATGTTATATTCTCCATGCTTTTTTTAATGCTGTGTACTGACATTGGTTCAATAGGTCTTATTTATCTTAGTTGAAAAGCAAGATACTGTTCACAGTGACTAAGTTCTCTCTTCCCCATAACTCGAAATAGCCAGCTAGCTGGTTCTTTTTCATTGTTCTTTTTAAATCTGTTGATAGGTATAACATCATGGTAGCAGAATTGCTTTCCTGGTCTAGTTGCATTCATCTCAAGAACACTTTTTCTTAGGGCTGGAGAGATGGCTCAGGGGTTATAACTTTTTCTTCTTTCTCTCAAGCAGAAGATCCTGACTGCTGATACCAGGACCCATTTAAAACTCCAGGCTGAAAAGGCTGAGGCACTGAAAAGGCTGCACTTCTGGCCCTGGTGGGGAGAGCCTGGGAAATCCCAGAGCAAAGCAAAAAGGAGGTAGAAGCAATCCATGATGATTCTGGAAGTCAGTCTTAGCTCTCCACAGGGACACACAGTATCGTATTACACACACGCGCGCAGGCACACACACACACACACACACACACACACACACACACACAATTAAAAAATAGATCTTTAAAAAGAACACTTTCTCATTCTTTAAGATTATTATATGTCATTATTTTGACTCATTCCTCTTTTGCATAATACGCTTTTAAATGCCAATAAATTCTATATAATGGATTTTCTTAAGTGCGTCATCCAGAATTAACATGTTATTTAAGTGTATCATGCAGAATTAACATGCTACTTGCTAATGGTAAAGTATTACCTATAGATATTAGTAGACAAATAAAAAGTACAAGCAATATTTAATACTTAGTACTCTATCTTATGAAGACCACAAAAATGAAAAATTCATAAAGACACTGTACCTTTACTCAAGCAACAAAGAGTAAATCATAATAGACACTACTAGATATCTAACTGCATATTAAGGCAAAGAAGATCTTGATAATTGATTTGGAAATGCTGCTTATTTTTATTAATTTTTTATTTTTCTACTTTTACAAGCATTTTGAGTACTCATCCTTACTTCCCTCTAGCCCCCTCTCCTTCCCATGTCCTTCCTTCCTTTCATATTCCCTCCCACTATCTCACAGTGCTGTTTCCATATACCTAGGGGTCACTCTGGTTTTTCTACTCTTGTGGAGGTTCAGGCCTTTATGGCATATCAAGTTGCCTCTCTTTGGGTCACCCCAATGAAAGGGATATTTCCATTCACTCATCCAGCTTTAGACCCCAATATTTCCACTGTATGTTCTTAACTTTCTTAAGTTCCTATGTAGCTGCACACATATTATTTCATTTATTTTTTTCTCCCATATTTTATTTTTTTTCCTAATCATATAAGTTCAATAGGTATCCCTGTCCTGTCCCTCCCTCTTCCCCTTCCTTCCTCTTGTGCTCTCCCTCCTTCTCCATTTCCTTTCACCCCCTCCCTCCCTTCTTATCTCCCAGTTCCTCCTCCTTCCTCCCTCCCATCCCTGGAGCTTCCTTTTGAGTGAATGCCAAACCCCCTCTGAGTCCTCCATCCTAGTGAGGGATAAGGACTCAGTGGCATAGCCATGAGCCCTTTCTTGAGCGCCCCATTATCATGGGAACTCTATTATGACAATTTAATCCCTTGCCTCTAAGGATCCTCCTGCCTGGAGCCTTCTCCCTTATGATCCTTGATAGACATTGGGGGGTCATTGACATGTCAACCATTGTGCAGGTCAGGCAAATCCAGTTCTGGCTGCTGCAGCCCTAACTTGTATGGAGTATCTTGCATACCATTGGTGCTCTCCATCTTGAGGCTCTTACAATCGTGTCACCCCCTCTTCTGCAAGGTTCCCTGAGCTTTAGGATGGGAGGAAATTTGGCTGGTCTGGTTCCAGATGAATAATGTGGGTAGGGTCTTTGGTGTTCTGAATTATGGTTTGTTGTTTTCTGTTTTGCTATTTCTGTACTGCCCTTGGCTACAGCCAATTGGTACTGAAGGTCCTCTCTTAACCAAAAGACTGTTTATATGAAGATTTTAGTATGAGGAGATTCAAAAATAGATGGAAAAATAGGAGTAGGACTGGCAGTGGGGTAGAGGTCAGTGTTCCATTTTAAAAATTTAATAATATCTTTGTAGAGGAAAGAAAAATACTAGTTTCAAACAGCAAAGTTCAATATGTCATTACCTACATCCCTATTTGTATAATAGCACATTCAATCAACCATAGAAATAAATAAAATTCTAATCATAGTGCACAATTTCAGAACAGACCAAAACTAAAGTTGCCTTTCAGAGCACTAGCCATTTTTCTCTGGCACTACCTTGCTGTCAGCAAGGTGTTTATTTCCATGTTAATTGCTTTCCTGAGAGCTCTAACAGCATGCATTAAAAATAAACATAAACAGAAATTTCAATAAGCATAATGTAAAACAGTGAAGATTCAGATGAAAATATTTCTGGGCTTGTTTTTAGTATAAATCACACAAATGCTCTTTAATCCTACGCTACTGCATTTGGAATCCACTACAGTGTAACTATTAAATTAACTTTATAACAGGGAATGAAGTGAATAATGTTAGAAATGTTGATTCACCAACCCTTCTCATTTGCTATGTTTTAGTAAATTGTTGATGAACAAAAAAATGGACGTTAGTCAAGATACCTCTAGTTTTAAAATGCTTATTGATTTACATTTTCATTATGTACCAAACACATTTGTATTGCTTAGTAAGTGAAGCTTCCCTAACTTGAGCAAATACAAGCCATTTAAAATAACAATCAGTGAACAATTAAGCTAATGTAAGAAAAAATCTGCATCGTAAAAATGTGCTTCAAGAGAATGAAATCTTTCAGCATGAGTAGAGTAATTGCACCATATTAAAAGCTAAAAGATCAGGGAACTTCATGTTTAAAATTTTAGAAGGATGAGAACTTTGCCAGAATAAAGTCTAGTTCAAGATTTTATTTAAAATACACATTTTTACTTTGAGATATTTTAAATGTCCAATAAAGTTGTGACGATAAACAGAAACTTGTGGGGTGATTGACATTTTACATTAGTGTAGTATTTTTCACACAATTAAAGAACAACTATTAATATATAGTTCTCAAGTTCCTACTGTGTACATATTTCCTTTGATTTCATTTAATATATAAACTTTGCTACAGAATCCATTTCAGAAAAGTCATTATATAGGATAGTGATATCATCTTAAGCTTTTGTTACTGATGGCTTCTAAAATGCCCTTTGTTTTTAGAGATATTAGAAGATGTGAGGAAAATTATTCAGATATTTTAAATAAATTTAAGTTTGTATGTTTTTTCTAAGGTTAGAAAAAGCTATATACTTGGAAGATGACGAGAATGGATGGATTATGTCATATTCATTTGTACAATGTCAACATGATTTATCACTATTTTTTAATATTCTTTCCTTCTTTAACACCTCCTAACATGAAAACACTGAATCTATATATGTCTCCCTTTAGTATCTATTCCCATTCTCTCCAGCTGCTCTCTCTCCTACTTTATCTTACTGCATGAGTGGCTTGCTGGATTTTATCTGGGATGTCTGCATTGGCAATTGCCTGAGCACTTTCTGGGACATAGACAACTCCACAATGGGTAAAACACTGAGCAAAGAAGCTCTCCACGTCCTGTCGGGCACTAACATTCAGTAGTCTCACAGGAAATTATCTTATTTTTTCATATCTTCCCACTCCCATAGGGAAGTGTTGATAGGCATCTATTGTACAAATCTTGTGGGAAAAGACATCTCTATATGAGTTTTTGATTGTGGTTACTCTGTTATAACCAAAGGATAATGTCTGGCAGTATCACTCTTAATCTCAGACTCTTACTTTCCTATCACCCCCTTTTTCTCAAGGTTCCCAGAGGTTTAAGCTAAGGGATGATTTTAATGCTTCATATAGAACTGAGCAGTCCACAGTATTCTCTGTTCTTTGGGGGGTTGTGTTTCTCTGCATTACAGATCTTCTATTGCAAGGGTATACTTGATAGACTGCTGAAAAGTCTCTAATCTAGAGTTGTATGAGAAGTGTTTAGGTGGTAGTTCACTATCAAGTATTTATAGTTAAACTAAGTTTTATTTCACTTAGGACCTGTGATCTTCCCCTCCCACCTGTATCTGACGAGGATCACAGTCCCAGGCATGAGATCCTTGACAAAAACTGGGCCTCAGGTGCAGTCAAAAGATTTGGGTCCTTCTGTATCTTACATGCTGCTATTGTACCATCGTTCCTTCTTGCCTGAGTGGTTTTAGTTGTAGTCTGCATCATTCACATCTAGGTGAGGCCACTGATTGTCCCCCACGCCCCTGCTGACTGAATCATATCTTCTGACACTGTAAAGGTTGGCTGGCAAGAAGTAAATATCCATGTCCATTCCTTCATGTTTTTTTCATGTCCTGTGATATTTTCATGTGATGTCTTGAGCAATAAGGTCTCACTTGTCATGTTTGAGAGGACAGATTAAGAACAATTGTAAAAGCCTATATTGTTTTGGGAGGGCTTTTCTGACCTTTTTGGCTAATACACATTGAGATGTATCACATACTTGATGCTGGGAAATTTATTTGAATTCTCATGACTTCTGGTTGTAGAATCTCATGGCCATTTCTGTTTTCGATTTCACATCTTCATTTTTCTTCACATTTCTATGATCCTATGTGTCAGTATGTTGGTTGACATTTTAGTATACAAAGTGATAGATTTGTATTTGTGTATTTAAATAGAAACTCCTATTAACAACCATAAACTACAAAGGAAGACAAATTGGGAGATGAGGTGATAGGGGAAAGTCCTAAAAAAGGGGAGGTAAAAGAAAACAAGGCATAAGAATATGAAAAGGGGAATAAAAGAGCAAAGTTTAAATGGGAGGTAAATAAGGGTACAGGGTTATAGGAGGGGGATGGGGAATGAACATTAGCACTAAGTATGCAGGATACAATCAGACTTGCTGAATCCTTCTAATGTAGTCACATGAGTAAACGTCAAGTGGCACTATTAAAAAGAGTTATCATTACTTTGAACTATGATGATTAAGTGAATAATGGCTCTGAGTCTGCTCACCTGTAGAATCATGATTCACTTTTGAGTAGAAAACATAGTTACTATGCAAAACTTACACTTTGAGAGAAAGAACTTTATTTTTCATCCTATAGAGAGGTATGTTAATGTACATAGTTTTGACTTTTGAACCAAAATGTGTCACTACTCTCTGATTTACTAGTATATTCATATATTTCTTCATGTTAACATGGAATCATTCACCATATTCATTATTTGATGTCATAAAGTTGTATTAATTTATTCTTTTATTTGTGTTATTCCAATTTGTCCCTTAAACATTTTTAATTGTATCCTTAGTCCATTTAAAATATTCTAATAATTGTGCATGTGTGTGGTGCATTTTAGTGTTTGTGTGTATATCTATGGGTGTTTGACATTTTAAATTTGTTGAATTAAAAGTACTCCAAGATAATTTTTTTCCTAGTTTTATGTTTTGTTTTGTTTTTTTTTTTTGACAAGAGAATGGAACACATGGACTCCAGGTGTGAAGTACTATGAGGGGTAGGTGCCCTGGAGAACTCATAAACTCCAGAAATGGAATTCATGAGGGACATTGAGTTGGAAAAGAACTCACAAACTTCGGTGTGGAGTGCCATGAGAGGCAGGCATATTTTTTTTTCTAGTTTTAGAATCAAATATTTATCCAAACAACTTGGGTCTTTTATGTTTTAGAATAATTAACACAAAACTGAGTATGACTTTTGCTAGGTACCTTTCATTGTTCTTTGATCCATATAAGGAGATACATATTTGAACAAATCTACATTAAACTTCATACTTATTAATATTCATTGGCCTGTCTATATTTATAGTAAGCTAGACATAAGTTCATACTAGTATGTCCAACTCTAATCCATTACCACTTGTAGTCATCAGCCTTTACTTGTTTATTGGTTTGCTTTCATCAGTGAGAAACCTGATTCCAAAAATTTAACCATTACTATCCTTAACTGTTCATTTTTAGTTCACAGAAACAGTAGTATGAAAACTGTTGACATGTTCCCTAATGGAAAAACTTAATCAACTGAATTAAAATAATGGGTGAAATTTCTCATACCTTTAATCTTAATTCAATTATTTCCAAAGTAACTTTGGGTCACACCATTCAAAACTCTCTGGAGTAATTTTGTTTTCTACTTCAAGTTTCATTGCATTTCAACCTGAAGTTTCTGAAGTTGCTATTAAATTTGTGTGTAATAAAGATTACTCTTCCTTAACCAATCAATTTTGATCCACACATAGTGTTATATGTGCAATATTACAATGCCATTAGGATATTTTCATGTCTTTCAAATGTCCCCAATTTTTACAAACTTCTCCAAACCAATGATATTATTAATAAATGTTATTATCTAATATATATTTAGTTGTTTGTAACAAAATTTATCTTAATCTAAACAAATATTTTTACATAGTACTGTATAGTCAAGATTAATCCTTGCTTTTTTAAGATGTTATAATTTATTTTCTTATATCCCACTAAATTATGTATTGTGGTTTGCTTATTTATTTCCCTAATGAGAACATGTCATATATAATTTGCTCCACTTGTAAGGGAGGTAGAATAACATATGTGATATAAAGATGGAAATGGAAATTTGTAGGAAAGATTTAAGAGAAGAGAATAAGGGGTTACAGTAGAGGAGGGATAAATAATACTAACTACGCAAGACCATGGAGGAACTCAGGAGAAACAATTACATGCAGAGGGAACACTAGGGGTTAGGGCTAGAGAGGTGAAGGGGAGTGCCTCTATTAGTGTGTCTACCTACCTAGGGAAGGGGCACCATATCTGCCATAGTGCCCTGAGCCCCTACTAGAGCAAACAACACGAAGGGAACTATGAGACCTACGCAAACCAGCAGAAGGGTAGTAGGGAGAAGGACAGATTGGTGAAGAAAGGAGAGAAAAGGAGGCAGGAAGGAGAGGGGTAAAGGGGGGAATGAAGGATGGCAGAACGACCACTCATTATGTGCGTAAAACTATAAAAAGAAAAAAACAGGATAAAGATATGTGGAAATCTACAAATTTATTGCCTTATTTCAAAATACAATACAACTGGATTGTGGAGATGATAAAGGGGCTAAACCTGACTCAAAAGCAAAAGGACCTGAGTTCTGGTCTCAGATTCCCTGGCAAAAAAAGCTGAATTTAAGTCCCTGTAAGGCAGAGCTTAGGAAATCCCAGAACAAAGTACTAAGGAGGTAGAACAATGTAGTATGTTTCCCAAAGACATCCTTGTGCCTCCACAGTTACACAGTGTCTTCTCTCTCTCTCTCTCTCTCTCTCTCTCTCTCTCTCTCTCTCTCTCTCACTTTCTCTCTCTTACACACACACACACACACACACTCCAAAAAAATACAATACAACAGCTTGGGGGGGTCCATATGAAATTATGAGCTAAGTAAATAGACCACATACTTTTAGACTGCAGAATTTGTTGTACTATGATTAAAGAATTCATGAACATTCAAGAACAGGCTTTCATATAACTTAAAAGGCATTTGCATAAATGTCAAATAGCACTATTTTTAAATTGTAGGGTCAGGCTAGTCATTCAAATCACTAGGTAATAACATCTTACTTTTATAATTAGACATCATTTGATATCAATTTGTGCATAATATATTTTTATATAAAAACTACCAGTATATCTTCTATGGCAAAGAAGCCCATTATTATTTTGTTTTTAATTTTCATTGTTAAGCTTCAATGCAATTTTTCTTAAAAATTTCACAAATATTACTTCTAATTGATGACTTGTATTTTTAAATTTCTTCCATACAGATGGAGTTTTTCATATATTGGAAGGGTAACATATTAATTTGCTTTTCATAAATCATGTGGGATACATTTTAGGTTAAATATAAAACTGGGATTTTCTGTGTTTCTCCTGTGTTTTTTCCACTTGTTGAAAATTTAAATTTGGTTGAGATATTTTTCTTTGGTATAATAATTATGCAATAATGTTTGATTTTTAACTGTTTAGAGATTGTTTCTTTTTTACTTATATCATTAACTTGCTGTTTGAGTTTAATGTCATTTTTATATAACATAAGATAATTTTCATTCTTTAAATTTGCTAAAGTGGGTTTAATGACCCTTGAGATAGACGGTATTGGAGAATGCAGTATTTGAGCAAAATGTGTTCTTAGGTTTATCAAACAGAATATTCCATAAGTGTCAGGTCTGTCATTTTGATTGAAAGTGTGTTAAAGTCAAGCAAACCTTTACTGATTTTCTGCCTTAAAGATCTATCAATTAACACAAGTGGTTATAAAGCTGTCAATCCCAAACAATGGATTTATCTTTTTTTCAATTTTTCTTCAATTTTTTTGTCTTATGTTTAGACTCTCTACTACTTAATGAAGGTGATTCTGAGGTTATTATTTCTCTTTGGAATATTTATCCCTTTATTAATTTATCATAATAACTTTGATTTTTTTGAAGTTTTACATTTTCCTAACTATGCTTTGACATTATTTTAGTAGATTCCTAAAAATGCAAATTATGTATTTCATTTTTCTATAAATATATTAAAAACCAGAGACTCATTTAAATTATGTGAGGATATATAATGACAAAATTAGCTATTCAATCATAAATAAAATATTTAATCATGTTATGGATATTTGACGTGCACTAAAGACCTTTTCCCTACAATACGATTTTTGACAACATTAAAGTTAAGTTGAATTAACTTCTGCTCAAGATCTATTATAAAACTGTAACATTTACTTTGATTTTTAAAATTTTTCATGTTTTGTGTATGTTTCTAAGAGTAGAATAAGAAAATATTTTAAGTTAAAATAGATATATTCAATCAGTAGAGGTATTAATTTCTTTCTTGGGAAAATGCTAGTATAATTTCTCTGTCACAGACAAGTAATGAATGTGAAGAAATAAATGTAGCGTGTAGGAGCACAGTACTGAATCTGCAAGCATCATAAACATGAAAAATTTTCACTTTATCAAACAAAATTCTTTTCTGTGTAAGTATGTAGTATGTGCAATGTTCTAATCTTGCACACACACACATAATATTGTTTTCCTTGAATTATTTAAGTGTTTGAAGGTAGACAACTACTTAATATATATGACATTTCAAACTGTAACTTTTATGGGGACAAACAACTATTTCATAGTAGGCAGTAGATAAGAAATTTACAACAACACTGATTAAAATTAAATGGGCTGCAAGGATAAATTATAAGATCTAATTCTGAAATACAGCAACATAGTAATTTTCATATAGGACATATCTAATATATTGTGGAAAGTTTGTTCACTGATTCAAAAGAGTAAGTAGAAAAAATAAGCTGTAACTGATCTGGAAATTTGTTCCCTACTGGTTAGTGTCACATGTGATAATATGCAGCCTGCTGAGGAAGAAGAATCATCAATGAATAGTCTTATCCAAGTGTAAATTGTGCAAGCTGCAATAAGAACACCAGTGTGACACCGATATCAATGATACCTGATTAACCAACTGTTTTTTGATTGGATTTAATTTAAAAGCTGCCTGCTTTTCGACAGGGAGCTATTCATGGTATTTTAAATGAGATCAAGAATCTGTGGAGGTTGAGGGCATAGTGTTTAGGTGATTACAATGTTATTGTTTTATTTAATTTATTAAATGTTTATCATTATACATATTGATAAATTCAGCTCTCAGCTCTCTCAATCAAGAAGACAATCAAGATGAAGAACCACAACTATTCAAAGTGCAAAGCAAAAGAGACCATAGACAGCTTGACCTCAAACAAGAGAGTTCGACCTCAAGCAGGATACTCCTCTCCCCCACCCCCATCCCCACCCCCTCTGCCTCCATCCCATGAGATGGGATGACTTCAGAAGACTTCAGAAGAGGGGGTAGTAAAAATGTAAGGCCTACGAATTGTGAGATATTTCTGTCCATATCAGGATTGCTATTCCCAAGAATACTATGCGGTGATGTCTACTTCTACTAGACTTTCACATCCTATCATTATTTTTCCATGGAATATGGAGGATCCCAAGAGAAGTGACTCTACTTTGAAAGATGGCTTGGAACTGTTGGTGAAGAGGAGAAAGAGAGTCTCTTTACTCTGTTTAATCCAACTGGTGGACCATTCATGCAAATGCAGACATAGATGTTATGGATTACACATGCAAAGGGACATGAGATGGGAAAGAGAATGACCAGAAGGGTGGAATGGGAAGGGGAGGATGGTTAATAAAGACTCAAAATAGTTAGATTTATTGTGTTGTGTATGAAAACATCAAAGAATAAATATAAAAAATAGAAAAAAGACCAACCAAGAAAAAATACACCAAAAGTTTCAGGCACCATGGAGAAAAAGGGCAGTAATTACTTAAGAGCCAGACTTTGGGAAGGAATCTGCCAGATAGTCTATTCTGGATCTAACAGGTATGATACAGTCATCAAATATTGCAACTCTGTTTACCTCTAGAAGCTCTTCTCAATAGTTGGTGTTTCTTCACATCATTTTAGAAGGGGAAAGACCTCATGAAGCACCATACCTCACTGAGGGACTTTTGAAGACTATGCTAGCTGTGGACAGGAGAGCTACATTTTCTGGTTGTATATACATTTTTGCATCTTCCATACATTAAGAGGTGTTCAGGGATGTCAATATAAGCAACCTGAGGAAACCCAATGGGCTACACACAAAAAATGAATGTCACTGGGAGACTGATTAGGAAGAGTAGTTTTCAATAAGAAGATAAAGGAGTCAGCAATCAGTTACTATGGGTTAAAAATCGATTAAATTCCTTGTTTTCAGCTATAAAACTGTCAACGAATAGACATTTATGTAAAATACAAATAAATTATTTAATAAATAGTTAATATACATTAATGTTTATGTGGGAATTATTGTAAGGCCAGTGTTAAGTTGTGTGCATTGCTGAGTTGACTTTTTGTATATGCATTAGAAAGAATAGTTACCAAATAATAAATATCTTTTGATTCCATTTTAAGATGAAGTATTACTAAGCAGTGTCACTTTTAGGACAAATATAAAGCAGAAAATCCATATTGTAATATACACAACATTGAAAAAGAAAGCACTGTAATTCTCATTTTACAATCCAAATTCCCCATGTAAGAAGATTTTTTTGGGCTGGAGAGGTGGCTCAGGGATTAAGCCTCTGCCTTGCAGGCGGAAGGTCCTGAGTTCAGATCTTAGACCGCATGTATAGACACCGGCAGAAAGTGGGGGCGGCCTGTGTTTCTGGTCCTGGTAGGGCAGAGCCCGTGAATCCTGTAGCACAGTAAGCAAGAAGGAGGTGGAGGTGGTCCATGGTTGTTCCCGAATTCGCCCATGGTTCTACATACACACACACACACACACACACACACACACACACACACACACATACACACACACACACAATTGAATAAATAAAAAAAAAGATTTTTCCCTTCTAGACTTAAACACAGGAACTCATGAAAAGAATGATATAGACCTTTACATAATTTTCTCATGTTCAAACTGATTTTTCTCACTAAATCATAAATGGTCTGGTTCTGTAGACATATTACCATATTAACAAATACATTTTTTGATGAAAGGGCTCATCTTAGTGATCTACATGCTGAATAATATGGTAATAACTGCATTTCTAACAATTTCATTCTACTATTGGAGAAGTGGTAGCAAGTTGGAATTGGTTCACAAGACACAGGGAGGGCTGCATGTAACTTTGTATGAATTACTTCTGCTGAAGGGCTCAGGGATCACAGTGCAAGAGCTGCAGAGTTATCTGCCAGGTGAAGTACTATATCTATCCTATGATAAAATCCTTGTTTGGAGTGTCCCCATGTTGCTCATAAATTTATGACCAAACGACTTAAAAGAACAAGGGTTTTGTCCTTGCCTGACTTATGCTTACAATTAATAGTTCAACTTGGTAATAGAATTCATACCTTTATTAGGAGCTAAAGAAAATTACATTTTCTCAGTAATTGCTGAGAGAAGGACACAGTTCCTCCAGTGCCAGACTGTAAGTCTGACAACTTTTGCCAGAATACTGAAGACAATGTTTTTATATTATCCACCTGTCGGGGAATTGTTCCACCCATTCTGAACCAAGTCTTTCCTGAACAGTTATGGACTCTCCTACAGGTTTGTGTTACCTGCTAACTTTTCCCAAATATGCTTTAAGACTTTCCTATCAATTTGTCAATTTGACACCCCATATCTAATTGGGACATTTCAAAATTGTATTCTTCCATGGTCACATGGATACAAAATATCAACTTCAAGTATATTGACTCCTTAAAATATCACTTCATTATGTAATGTTGTCTAATTGCAGAAACATTAATTTTAGTACTGGCAATCAAGTCAGCTATGCATTTCTCTGGACTCCCTTTTTCACTGCAAAGCTTCATTATGTCTGAATAAGGATGAACCTGTGCTATGTCCCTGCCACTTCAAGGTTAATATACTTACTGATATTCATTTTTGGGTTTCTCCTCAGTAATATAGAGGTAAGTATGTACTGGTTATATGGTACTTATTCTCTCAACAAACAGTCAAATATTTAGCTTAGAGTTTGAAGTTAATGAGGATCACACAGTATATTTTGGTGGGTCTATGTATTCTTACTATGAATATGTCATTATTTTATCTTGCATAAATACAGTCATACTCATATTTTGATAACTATACCTTCTGAATAAATGAAATTATTTTCTTTGCATGGGGCGCTGTAGTAATATTAAATAGAGAATCATTTTTATGTATTTTCAAGATGGTTTCTGGTTCCAGAGTTACTATTGGAGATAAATTCTATGTCAAAACTTTTACATCTTCCTAAAGGGGGAAGTGAACAAACATAGCTTATTTAGTGCAAAATGGTCAGTTTATGTCATGAATTAAAGTCGGAATATCATCATTTGAATCTTCCATTCCCTAACTCATCACAGTTTGGGGTAAAACCTTTAATTTCTCATTATTGGGTTACTTTTAATATTAAGGAGTTATTAATGACTTTCTTTCCAGGATGACTAGTAAGATTTGTGATGAAATCTACAATGATGAATGAGTTATTTAATATAAACATGAAATGAGATCAATATGTACTGTCTACATATTTATGTGATTGCTTCTTGGCCTTTTGGCTAAGATCAAGTGTACATACTTATGTAAAGTTTATGTTCTCTGTATAAACATAGGTATAGTAAGTTATTTTAGGCACTAGAATACAGTAAAATATAAAATTATAAGCAAAAACATGTACAGTAATACTTATCTTTAAAGTATCAGGATAGCTTATATCTAATGTTTTGCTGTTTTTTACATGCAGGATATATTACTCCATTCTTATAAAGGCTATTGAATAAAAAGATACTATCATTAGCTGAGGCACACAGGATATTAAAAATGGACTATCTAGAAAGGAAAAATGCCATATGAGCATAGAATCCACTAGCAGAAATAAGAAAAGAAAATAAAGTGTATGTTCAATCAGATAAGTTGCATTTAGCATATCCATGTTTCAAATTCATGTTCTCAAACATCAGTTCCTGCCAGTCATCTGGAGGGCTTGATAACAAAGATGACAGGATATCACCTTCATATTTCAATTCATTAGGTTTGTTCTGGGTTTGCATTTATGTTTTACATTGGTTTCTAAAGTTGTCAGTTCCTTTCCTGAAACCATGCCAGGAGATATGCAGTAATCATATCTTAAATGCAGGCTAGCAAGGCAGAGATAAGGAGCAACACATGGAGCAAATGGAGAACTGTATTGACTTGACTTTTTTTTTCATATATCTAAGCTCTAGAGTTTTACTATTAAACTCATCTGAAATAATTTATTATTTATTTGAGGTTTCTTACAATGGATAAAAAACTAACTGATTTCTTCACTATAATCATTTCACAAATACCAACTTGAGAACCAACTTGTGGTAACTTCTTATTAAATAATAATGAAAACCATAAACTTTTTTTATTCATTCTGGAAATAGGAATTATTTATATTAATTTAAATTTAAGAAGTATAATTGGGCTCATATAAAGACATGAAAATATTTTTAATAACTGACCACTAGATTTAATAATATGCTTTAGATAAAAGTTGTGCTTTCAAATTTAGACATTAAAAGTAACATAAAATGCTAAGTTTATGCATTCTAATAGGCTTATTAATGAAGATTTTGGTAAATGAAATCTAGGGCTTTGTACATACTAATCAACTGTTGTGAAACACTTCTCTGGTCCTACAAAGTCTTATGGACTTGTTCACATAGTAATAGTTTCAGGAGTTTTTCTTTAATTTACATATATATTTATTATTTGCTTGTTTGTAAATTATTTACTATAGATTATAATCTACTTAGTAGTTTATTTTTTAAAAAAGAGAGTGAAATGTTTTCTAAGTCTGTCTGAATTTTGGGTAGAAGGCTTCTAGCCTGCCAGGATATCCTGGGTTGCCTGAAAGAATAGTCACTTCAGAAGATCCATCTGAGAAGCATCAACATGATTCAACTGCCAGAGAATACTAGAATTACTACATGTATTTTTTGCCAAAACCTTGACTCCTTTATTATCACCAATTCCAAGGCTTCATATCCTACACAGGGTAGCCCATTGGAAGGTATCAAAGAGAACAATAACCAAGAAAATGAATTAGAAATATCAATTATACATACATTCAAACAGCACTGAGAGGACATAGATAAATGCCTAAACACATTTCAAAGAGAACACAATGCACTCATAAAAAAATCCAAGAAAATACAAACAAACAAGACACAAAAAGAATGAAAATAACCTAAAAACCAGATCTATCAACACTGAAGAAAAAAGAAAACCAAAGTGATCTACAAACAAACATAGAAACACTGAAAAAAAAACCTAGACTGAAAACAACACTGGAACAACAACAACAAAACAACTGAACAGTGTAATAAAAAATTCAGTACAGAGTTTCAAAAATAGGACTGATCATATAGAAGAAAGAGTTTCAGAACTGGAAAATAAGATAAAAGAGA